>CM060979.1:128792349-130042349 GCA_030765065.1 Deroplatys truncata | reverse complement strand
TGCAGATGTTTAAAACAATAGTTCAACGCACACATAGTGCAAACCACTGCAGACTACGTTACTGGCAAACAACAGAGTTTGTCTATGTTTGACTACAAATATGTCTGTAATGCTGACCCCAAAGCAGTTTTCAGCTTGAAATGCATCGCCCAAGAACTCTATAAAAGGCTGAAAGAAAATTGAAATATTTGCCACTAGTATAAATGCTATGACACATTCCTAAATGATAATACTTTTGATTAAGCATTGGTTGGTAAACTCTTCAATATCCTAAAAGAAAAGAATGGAACAGTGATTGTCACATTACACACTGAATTTAATGAATTAGTGCAGAGATTTGGCAGTCTCCTAGTTACTGCATCAACATCAGGTAAAATGGGATTACAACAGCTGCAAGAATGGTACATTAATTCCTATTGACCAAATGCAGGAAGCAGGAATTTACTTGTGGTGATAGCTGGACATCGTTTAACAATGAACAAGTGCAAACAGCAACAGCTCCATCTGGGAATTCAATGGAAGTCTGACAAATTCCAAAAATTATATATACTCTTCTTCAGACAACACAAAACATATTGGAGGACTATATCAGATTATGCAATTATGGATGACCATTTCCATTTGAAACCTCATGACAGAGATACAATTGTCACTCTACAATTCAATTTCAGTCACCGTAATTCAAAGACATCCTTCAATATGCATTTTATAATTCAGGGTACATTAATGATCCCATTGAATGCTGTGAAGTACGCTTTTCCCATGCCTGGAGTTAACTTTAGCGACAATTCTAGAGGTTCCTCCTTTACCAGGTGCACAACAAAGTTCTGCTCTGATGACTTAATGAACGAATCAATGCTGCTGACTTGCACTTTGTCCATCAAGACTGATAAATCAGCAAACATATTAATGTCTCTGAAAAACAAAATTCCCCTTTTTTACCTCCATTCCCCATGAACATTAGCAGCTAAAAGTTGTATCAATACACTATGTAAACATACTACGTGTCAATAATTTTTTTATTCCAAAAATGCACAGATGAGCTAGAGAGGTCTACTTGTTAGCACTCCCTAGAGTTTTAATATTGCACCTATTTTCTTACTTTCTCTACTAATTATAGTAAATGGAGGAAGCATTCTATTCCACTCCAAATTTAATGTTGAGATTTCACCTCAAATCCCAAACCCCAGAAAAGCATTTGCAGAAAAAGGTGTGCATGTATGTGTATTACATAATTAATTCTAATACATTAATTCATTAAACATTCTAACAAAGATACCCAAGAACCCAGTAATGAAGCACTTGCGAATGCAAGTTGCCATTGAGATTCTATTTCTAGTGGGATGTCTTTGTGGTGAAGAAGAAATAATAGCTCCACACTTGGGACGCCAAACTTGAAGAAGTAAATAATTGGTAGATGCTTTATGTTCAACTTTGAAGCATGTGGGTTGGCTCACATATTATTTTTAGCTGCTTTTTGAGTGGATGCTGTTTTGAGTTAACCCCATGTATGTGCGCTAATTTGAAGATGATTTGATGCTGTTACATAATGTTGCATAATATATGTTTACGCAAACTTGAAGAGTTGTTATGTATTAATAGTTGTTTTGAGCATCGGTTTGAATTTAATGCTTACGCAATATTATTGTTTAAATCTGCCTCGGCTGCATCAGTCTTAGTTTAGAGTCAGGATTCTTATACAGGGTGTGGTAATGACAATTATTGTAGACGTCAAAGAATTAAACTTTTAAATTTTCACTTTTATTTTAACTTCTTGCACATATTTATAAACCACTACACTTTTAAAAAGAACTATGAGAAACTTTTATACTGTAGCAAATTAGTGCTTACGTAATATGTTTTTATGTAAATTATTAGAACTTGAAGATCTTATGTTGTGTTGCTTTTGTTTTGTTTGGTTACATAATTTTAACTGCCCCACGTATGGGAGCCAATTTATAATAACATTATTGTAGCCCCACGTTATGGTAGCCAATTTGCGATGGTATTACTTATAATGTTTGTTTACATCACATGTGTTGAAGCTATCTTGCGACGTCATTCATTTGTTCGGTTTGTAGCTCCATCTTGTGTTAGCAATTTGCATCAGTGTTAGTGTTCGAAAGAATTTTAAGTTTGTTTATTGTCCTCCGGCTAGCTATTATCTTATCTTGGGTCGAACATGTGTCTTGATCAGGGTTGTGTAAACGGAAAGGAATCTTTTATCCAAAAAGAACACTGATGAAGAAATTTGTTTTATAATTTTTATTGTCGAACACGTTAACTATCACATTTATACATTGATCTTAACACTCGCCAAACTGAAACTGTTATAATAACTTCTTACTGATAATTCTTTTAATCCACGTACTTCAATCTTTTATATAATTAACCTTAGAATACTTTAGATCTTTCATAATTCTGCTGCGCATAACTTGTAAATCTATATCCGATGTATGACGAACTAATACTTTCGACGAACTGACTGACTGAAGACGACGTGTAGTGTATGAATGCTTTCGGCGAACTGAAGGACTGACTGACTTTACCTCTAACTTGGCTTCTATTTATACTCCTTCAATCAGATACGCCTAAAGATTATAACTGAACTGCAATTGGCTAATAAAACGCGTCAACATTACGTAACTTCCTCGTTTCCAATAATGATAAACAGCTCACCCCCCTCTTTGCATTATTGCGCTATTATTGACAGTTTCAGTAAGGTATTAAAAACTTACTTCTCAACAATATTTACAATCAATAAACATATGAAATCAATGTCACATAAAAATGCATATTCATATTACAATCATTATTTACATTTAAGTAATTTGTGATACAAATTACTGCATCATATGCCCCACTAGAAACATAATTATAAATATTTACAACTTGTTTGGAAATTTTATAATTGGGTTTTTAGTCTCCTAAATCTTGGAACACACGCTATCACTTTCACTTTACACTTCACACGCATTTAACACACGACATATGTTTTTTTTTTATCTCACCACTACTTACTGGCTCTGGTTTAATGTGTTTAGACATTAATCTGACATTACAAGGTTTATAGCAAATACTATACCCTGAAGTATTTAATTACTGTTACCAAATTGTTTACTTTCTTAAGTTGTTGACAAAAATTTATACATTTAAGATTTTTGTAATTGTTTAACATTTTTACCAAAATATTCACCCTCTACACAAATATATTGATATCTCTTAAATCTAGACAATGTTTCACATGTTCTGTTTGCTACACAAGTATTTGTTTTAATTATTTTTACCCAATTTGTGTTGTTTTTGTACTGTATATTCACAATACTCTTGGAATTGTATTTACGTACTTTTAATTTAATATCATATTAAGTTTCAATCTTTGCATTCTTAATTTTCAAATGTTGTTACAGTTACTAAAAATTTTAAATTATTTTTTTTTTTTTAAACATTTCTCCTTTTTTTTTTTTTTTTTTAATTTATTTCTCTTTTCAAATGACATATAAATGATTAACCCTCTTACGTTCCAATACATTTCTCTGCAAGTCATCTTTAACTATCCAGCATTTACTTTACATCTCATTGCTATTTACCCTCCTGGATCAAATTGTCGGTGGCTAAACATTACTCGTAGCTGTATCCTAACCATCAAATTTTTGTTCATGAATAACCTCTTCTATTCATATGAAATTTCATCCCATGATACCATTTGAAAACAATCTAAAGTTTCTTGAACAACAAATCCTTTAACAACTGTCATTTTCAATTCTTCTACTATCTTTTTAATTTGAAAGTACTCTGACAAATCTGTCATAAGCTGTACTGGACTGGAGTTTTCAATTTGAACATCTTGGTACTTGTTAATTTCAGACGTTAGCTTTTGATTATTTACAGGCAAAACTTTAACTTCTTCGTACAATTTATTTCTTTGCATTACTGACTCATTCTGTATTTCTGATATCTCCCCTCTGAAATTAACTTGCGCCTGATTCACAACTACATTCATAACCTCTTTCATCTCTCTTATCTCACTTGAAATACTACTCACTTGACTTCCTAACTCTGTACATTCTACATTAACCTCACTTTTAGTATTAACCTCACTTTTTTTGTTACCTATTTCCTTGCTCATGTCTAGCATTTTCTTTGAAACTTCTCCTATCTCACTTGCTATTATTTCCTTTTCATCGCTCATTTTTGGCATACTACTATCTAGCTCCATAACTTTCTTTTCAATTTCTCCACTGCTTTTATCTACTTTTTGCTCTAATATCTCATTACTCCTACCAAAGGCTTCCATTAATTTCCTATGATCTTTTTTATAGCTTCTCTCAATTCCATATGACTCTGAGTTAATTTTTCTAATTTCTCATTAGTCTTACCATTATTTTCCCTTAATTGATCTCTAAAATTTCTCAGCATTTCCATCATCATACTAGCATCAAAATTAACATTTCCTGCTGTTTTATTCTGACTTTCTGCACTAACATTTCCTCCCTCAAATATTACATTGTTTAAGCTATTTTCTGTAATCTGTATTGAATTACAGCTAACTGTTACATTATCCCCTTCCATCATTGTTTCTTCAATATTATTAGTAGCCATTTTTTTGTTTTCTAAAAACAAATTACAATACTCTGACCTTTGTGATGCTGTCTGTTGCTGTTACTTTGATGTCCAGCTTCCTGCCCCTCTCTCCTAGGTTTGTATGTTGCTTCTGTGTTGTGTTATGATAAATCTACGTCGTCTCGATGTTTTTGTGTCCACTCATCCGCGTTGTTTGTCGTTCCTCTAGTTGTTTCTGGAATCTGCATCTTCTCGATGTTTTTGTAGTTGAATTCCCCTGTTGCCTTGTAATCTCGGAATTACGATGTCCAATCAACCGCGTAGTCTGTCGTCCTTGTAGTTGTTTCTGAAATCTGCGTCTTGTAGATCAGTTCACTGCTGCATTCGTTCCACGTCCTGGTTCCTTTCCTGGTCACTCTGCCCCTTCCTGGTTATGCTGATCCTTTCCTGGTCATCGTGTTCCTTTCCTGGTCACTATGCCCCACGTTCTGGGTGCCAATTTGTAGCAAATTAGTGCTTATGTAATATGTTTTTACGTAAATTATTAGAACTTGAAGATCTTATGTTGTGTTGCTTTTGTTTTGTTTGGTTACATAATTTTAACTGCCCCACGTATGGGAGCCAATTTATAATAACATTATTGTAGCCCCACGTTATGGTAGCCAATTTGCGACGGTATTACTTATAATGTTTGTTTACATCACGTGTGTTGAAGCCATCTTGCGACGTCATTCATTTGTTCGGTTTGTAGCTCCATCTTGTGTTAGCAATTTGCATCAGTGTTAGTGTTCGAAAGAATTTTAAGTTTGTTTATTGTCCTCCGGCTAGCTATTATCTTATCTTGGGTCGAACATGTGTCTTGATCAGGGTTGTGTAAACGGAAAGGAATCTTTTATCCAAAAAGAACACTGATGAAGAAATTTGTTTTATAATTTTTATTGTCGAACACGTTCACTATCACTTTTACATATTGATCTAGATACTCGCCAAACTGAAACTGTTATAATAACTTCTTACTTATCACTTTTAATTCACGTACTTCAACTTTGTGTATAATTAACTTTATAATACTTTAGATCTTTCATAATTTTGCTGCGCGTAACTTGTGAATCTATATCCGATGTATGACGAACTAATACTTTCGACGAACTGACTGAAGACGACGTGTAGTGTATGAATGCTTTCGGCGAACTGAAGGACTGACGGACTTTACCTCCAACCTACCCTATTTATACGCCTTCATCCAGATACGCCTAAAGATTATAACTGAACTGCAATTGGCTAATAAAACGCGCCAACATTAGCGTCTACTTTAATATCCAATGAAAATTATGAATACATATGCTTTAAGGAGAACACATTCCAGAAGTTTCTACCGAAAACGCGCCAACATTACGTAACTTCCTCGTTTCCAATAATGATAAACAGCTCACCC
This sequence comes from Deroplatys truncata, assembly GCA_030765065.1. Classification (NCBI taxonomy): domain Eukaryota; kingdom Metazoa; phylum Arthropoda; class Insecta; order Mantodea; family Mantidae; genus Deroplatys; species Deroplatys truncata. The sequence continues at coordinate 130,036,351 of CM060979.1, read as the reverse complement.
CCTCGCTGCATTATTGCGCTATTATTGACAGTTTCAGTAAAGCCTTATAAATTTACTTTCCAACAATATTTACAATCAATAAACACCTGAAATCAATGTCACATAAAAATGCATATTCATATTACAATCATTATTTACATTTAAGTAATTTGTGATACAAATTACTGCATCAATACACTCTCTTAACGCGTATATCTGTTTTTACTAAACGCCCGTAGAGAACACATTTTTCCATCTACACCCTATCAAGTGTTGCCAGGAACTGAATAACCGTAACGGTTAAAACCTTAAGCTTCGGTAATGAGAGTCTCTGATTGGTCAATTCTAGTCCAATAGAATTTCTGTATTTAACTTAAAACTTTTCTTTGCTGTTGATTGGATAATTTTAAAACTGTCACTGAAACTATGTCATTGTCGTTCTAATCATGACCAGTACATTTTCAAATTCCAAACACATTATTGCCACAATTACCTCATTATTATTCATTGTTAGCAATCTAAAACTTATTATTCTCACAGTTCTTGCATTATTACAATATATAAAGTATTCACATAACATTAATAAAATATGTTTACAATAATAATAAGCATTTGAAATGACTGTTACATACAATTTAAATAATTACTACATACATATTTTTCAAGGCGGGCTGTTATTGAATTTACCTATTATAAATAATTAAAATTATTCAGGTATTAAAATACTGCCTCAAATTGCCCCCTTTTAGAAATATTTAAAATTTACTCTTTTTGTTTTTGTTCTTTTAAATTTTTTAAATATTTTCTAAAAGTCTCTTGAAAGAAAGAAACATAACTTTTATTATTGCGCTTCCTATCTTACACTGTCACTTTCTCACTTTTATACTTTTTCTTTAACGCTGGTTTTTCACAACACTCGTATATAGCTGAACACTTTCTATTCACTTGTTTAACACTTTCCAAGGTTAATGACCTTGTTTAAGACTAATGATCTGAGCTGCTCATTCACCATCACATTCACTATTAAGCAGTTTATATGCTATACATTTTACGTAACATAACCTTATTTATACTTGTTACCCTTTCTTTACAATTTGTTTCCTAAAATTTCTAACTTACAATATAAATATAGCTGCTATTCAGTTTTTCTTACTAAGAATGGATTTGAATTATTTCTCTTTCTAAACTTTCCTTTGTTATAGATAATTCTCTACATTTTGAAAAATTATTATTTTAAATAGTACTTTACAGTTTTAAATTACATTGCTTTCCCCTTTTATGTTCCAGATACATTATTTTCTTACTCTTATTGTGCCTCAGATTGTTTACTTTTATATGGCTTTAACATTTGTTTGTGGAATCTTCCAATAATTTTATTTGTGTTATTGTTTCTAAGTTCGTATGTATCTGTTCCAAATATATTTATTACTTCATAAGGACCATGGTAGCTCAGAAATAATCTCCAATATTCTTTACGAAGCTTATTTGACAACCTTTTGTTCTTCACTAACACTTGATCTCCTATCTTTATTTTCGAAATTCTTCTTTTTCTTTCTTCATGTTTTTGTTTTCTCTTGAGGGCTTTTGCTTGTATTTTCGAAAATGCTATTTTGAAGATTTCTTCTTTTTCTGGTAATTTAATTGCTTGGTCTTCAATAACTTTTGGTATATTATGGCTCAAAGTATTGTACAGTTTTCCATGGTGAAGTTCAATTGGTTTAAATCCTGTAACTGCATTTATAGATTGATTTAGTAGATTTTGAATAATACTGATGTATGAGTACCAACTGCTATCTGCTTGTTATGACACACTACACGTAGATAATTTGCAATTTCTTTTATCTCTCTTTCTACTGGATTGGCATTTGGTCTGTATCTTGATGAAAAATACTGTTTGACTCCCAAATCTTTAATTCCATTCGTAAATTTAGAACTGGTAAACACTGATGCAATGTCACAAAGTATGGCCTCAACTATTCCTTCCTCTGGGAAATATGATTTTGTTAGTTTGTTTAAGCATGCTATGCCGGTTGCATTCCTGAGCACATATATTCTAACATATTTGCTAAATACGTCATAGCATACAAATAAAAATTTGTACCCAAATGTACTTACAGGCATCGGACCATGTAAATCTAAACTTAATAAACACCTTGGTTTATCTCTAAGTACTGAGTTTGTTGTATAGTCATAGGCAACATTAATTTGTTTTGCTTTCTGACAAAGATCACAACATGATATATATTTTCTTACTTTATGTCCTAATTCAGAGATGTATAAATTTTCCAAAATGGTTAGGGTTGTCTTCTCTGTACCTGCATGTATTAATCCTAAATGAAATTGTTCTATTATTTCCAACTCCATGCTTGTTGGAATATATGTTTTCCACCTCTTTATTTCCTTTCCGTGTTTCTTATATAATAAACCATCTTTAACAGCGATTGTACTGTTCTGTGCCTCATCTATCTTTGGAGCTTTTTCTTTTAAACCTGCTAGTGTAATGCCTTTGTCTTGCTCTTCTTTGATATTTTTGAATTGGTTCTTCAATTCTTTCTTCATTGGAATGTCTACTGTAAGCACCTTAATTTCATATTGTTGTCTTGAACAACTTTCAGGAAATTGTTTGTTGTGATTGACTCTTGATATTAAATCACTGAATGTATTTTGTTTGCCTGGAATATGTACAATTTCAACATCAAATTCCATTATAGCAAGAATCATTCTAGCTAACTTGCCACTATATAATTTACATTTTGGAATGAAAGTTAAGCTAATATGATTTGTATATATTTTCACTTTCTTCTGAAATATACTTAAATTGTCTTAAATTTCAATAGTGAAAAACATAGTGCTCCAATTTCTAACATTGTTACTGATGCATTCCTTTCTATATTGGTTAAGCCACGTGATGCAGTACTAATTACATGAAATGTGTTGTCAAGATCTCTTTGCCCTAGTATTCCTGCATATCCCTGACAAGATGCATCCACGTATAACTCATAACCTAACTCATCTCTTGGACGTTCCAACAATATTGCATTTGCAAACAGCTTTTGGACATTTTCAAAACATTCTTGTAGCTCTGCTGTCCACTTCCATTTATTTGTCTTCTTCAGAAGTTGTCTTAAAGGTTCTACTTCTATGGCATATCTTGGTAAGAATTTACTTTCATAATTCCAAATCAACGTCGTAGCTGTCGAATATTCTTAGGTGGTGGTATTCTTAATATGGCTTCTATTCTTTCTTCATCTGCCGAATGCCTACTTCATTTATTACATATCCCAAGAATTTAATTTCAAGTACACAGAATTTTGACTTTTTGATGTTTACTGTCATGCCATGTTCATGTAATTTATTTAACACATAAATTACATTTTCTAAATTTTCCTCAAAGGTTTGACTTATTACTAGAAAATCATCAGTATATCTGATTAAGAAATCATCTGCTGTGTTACCAAAGATACTATGTATTGCTCTCAGGAATCCACTAGTACTATTCTTCAATCCATATGGATTTACACAATACCTATATTGTAATCCAAAAACTTGAAAGGCTGTATTATCACATACTTTAGGATCTAGCTCGATTTGCCAAAATGAAGCTGTAAGATCTATGGAAGAGATATATTTGCCACATGATAATTTTGCAATTGTTTGTTCTATACTTTCATTTTGAAAATGGTCTGGTAGCATGAATTTGTTCAAATATCTTCCATCTATGGTGATTCTTAAACTATTGTCTTTCTTTACTGTCCAACAAACACTATTTATATACTGTGAATTGCTAAGTTCAATGATGTTATTTTCTAGCATACTAGCTATTAACTTTTTAGCTCGTTTCTTATATTCACCGGTAGATTATTATACTTTCTTCGAAATGCTGGTACATTTTCTACTGTGAATGTGTGAACATATGATGTACACCGTCCTAGAATTTCACTGAAAACATGTTTATTGTGTTCTAATACCTTTTCCATTATTAACTTTACATTGTCCGTCGTATTGTATTCGTCATCAGTGTGTCTTTGTGTATCTTCCTGTCTTCTATCTCTGTTGCATAACTATCTTCTACTTGCTCTAGAATATTTTCTTCTGCCTTAGATTTCTTTGCATAAGGGTTCCATTTGGTAAGGTCAGTGTTCTGTTCTTCGAAGTTAAGGGTCAATAACCTTTTACCGTTTTCCCTGCTTGCTTGGACATTAACTATTTGTATGAAGCACTCTTCTTCATATACTGCATTTTCTTCTTCCATTCTTTGTACTTTACATACTTTATCTTTAATAAAAGGCACATATATCTTCTTTTCTTCTTTATTTAATATTAGTCTGTCCTTCTTAAAATCAACTATCGTAGAGAACTCTATTAAAACATCACACCCAATTATAACTTCACATATCAAGTTTGGAACAATTAAAAACATGACCACCAATGTAATATCTGCTATCTGTATAGGTATCAATGCTTGTGATTTGATGGTTTGGGTCATTGTACCTATGGCTACCCTACATATTACATTGTTTATTGGTGCTATCATGAGTTGTATCCCTTCATTTAACAATTGTTCAAAAAATTTCTTCGAGCAGATAGAGCTTGATGATCCTGAATCTACTGCAACATTTACTTCCTTTCCTGCTACAATAGTTTGTATATACGGTGAATCATATTTGTTTTCACAATTCCCTGTATTTGTACTTAGACGATAACAATCGAAGTGTGTAGATATTTTATTCTTGCCACTAAGAGCAGAAGGTACTGTATTACCAAAATCTATGTCAGGCAATACATAACTTAGTTTTCCTGATGATTATGTTCAGTATTTACAGGATTGCCATGTTGTACCGCAGTTACTATTATTTCGTTATCATTGATCTTTGAGTACGAGCCACACCCCCTAGCTCTTGTTCTCCCTCTAAAATTGCTAAGTCCTCCACGTGTATATTCTTCTGGATGATTGTTGCTTGTTTCATTATAGTTGTGGAAGTTTCCCCTGTTTTGCATACTTCCTTTGTGCTGGAATCTATTATTACCCCTAGGTGAAGTAGAATTCTGCTGATTCATTCTTTCCATTCTCACATAATTTATGTGTTCCTGTCTCCCTTGTTGTCTTGAATCTCTGATATTTTGTGTGTTGTAATCGAATCTGTTCAGACCCTGAAATTTATTATTTCTTCTGTTTACATTGTGGCAGCATGTATTGTAATGCATATCATTATGCCTTTCTCACCTAATCTGTCGATCTCATCTGTGTGGACTCCACATTTCATTATCACTACTATTTTCCTGCTGTTCTAGTGAAATCTCGTAAATTGTTTTGGGTCTTGCAATTAAGATGTAGTTTTGTATGTGTAGAGGATAGTGTCTAGTAAAAACTAATGAAGTCCTCCTCATGCATGGCTGGAGTTAAATATCTGATATATCCTGCATATTAATAAGATAATCTGTCATTGATAAGTTGCCATCCCTATTGTACTGTGAGTAGCTTAGGCTTGCCCTTATCTTATGTTGTACAGTGGTATTCCAAAATTTATTCATGAATAAAATTCTGAATGTTTCAAAGTTCATTTCACTGTCTGCTACCATATGTAACCAATCTAAAGTTTTGTTGTCTAAGCATTTTCTAACTAGGATCATTTTTATTGCTTCTGGCACATTTTTCGATTTAAAATACTCTATAAGGTCATTAATAAACTGCACTGGACTTGAGGAAGCATTAAAATTAGGTAATGGTAACTCATTAAGCACAGAATAATAGTTTGATACCTGGTTTGGTACATGCAAATGTGTGTCATCAATATTGTTGTGTGTTTGAGAGGCTGATGCTATAGAAAAAGCAGTAGCGTCTCTTGTATTGTTTGTTAACAATGGTGATATACTTCTTTCTGTACTTGCATTATTGACATGCATTTGGTTAGCATTTACAGAACTAGTTACATTTGTATTTACACTTGGTACACTTGTACTTAAATTCTCAAAACTATTTCTAAGTTTAGCAATTTCTTTACTATTTTCCTGTACTTTATCTTTGATTTCATCTATCATAGATTTTACTTGTTCTTGCTTTGTATTTGCTTCTTTTACTGCATTTGCATTTGTTTTTACCATTTCATGCATTTTATTAATTTCCCCAGTTAAATCTATTTGTACTTGTGCAAGATCTGCATTAGTATTTTCTACCATGGTTTTCAATTCTTCACCTTGTTTATCTAACTTGTAACAAATACCCTGTTTAGTATCTGCAAATTTTAACTCCATTTCATTGACATTTTTGTCACTATGACTTGACAATTTGTGTTCTAGCTGTTTACAGCCTTTGTTTACTTTTACATCTATGTCTTTTTTAATTGCTTTGGAAGATTGTTCTAGATTTATTTCTAACTTCTTGCTTTCAGCTTTGCATTCTTTCATACAATTTTCTATTTGTCTCACTACATCAATTTTGATATTAGATAGCTCTGCATTTGTTTCAGTTAATTTATTACCTAACTCTACTCTTAGCTCTGTACTAGTTTCTTTTAACTCTCCTCTCATTTCTTATATCTTATTACTTTGTTCAGTTAACTTATTATTTAAGTCTGCATTACTTTCTTTTAATTTATTATTAAATTCTCTACTTAATTCTACTTTCATTTCCTCTATCTTACTACTTTGTTCTGTACTAGTTTCAGTTAACTTATTAGTTGTTGCTTTTAGAAGCCACATAACATTTTGTTGTGATAAGTTTTCTTGCATTTGTTGGTTAGATGTGTGAGGGATAGCATCTGTTTGTTTTGTTTCTTGCACTAACATGTGTAAAGGTGATTGACCTTGTGTACTACTGCTACCTGATTGACCTTGCATACTACTGCTATCACTTTCTACATCTACCTCTGAATTTTCAGACAACTGCTCATCTACATTTAACTTATCTGTTTTCTCAAGCTCTGATTGTAAATCTACATTACAATCTGTAATGGCTGACCTAACCTCAACTATTTTCATACTTGCATTGTTTTGAGTTTCCATTTTGCTTTTTATATTTGCCTTTGAATTGCTTAATTTTACTGTTCCACTTCTTAATAGCATGAATTTTGATGAAAAATAACAATATTTTTCCTAAACTTAACAATATTACAATACAAAAAATGGAATTTCTTGACCTTTTGTTCTAGCTGTTATTAAATTTTAATACTCAGTGTTCCCACGCAGATTGTTGTGGAGATGTTAACCATGTGCCCCTTACTCCTGAAGAATTATTGCTATTGTTGGATTCCGCTGATGATTTTAATGACGATCTTGAAATTCTGAGATGTAATCTCGTGGTTTCTGGTCGCATTGTTTTCTTTTTCTCTGACATCACAAATTCTTGTCATCTTCAAACCCTAAGTTGGTCGCCAATTTGAAGAAGAAATCATAGCTCCACGCTTGGGACGCCAAACTTGAAGAAGTAAATAATTATGTTCTTCAACTTTGAAATATGTGGGTTGGCTCACGTATTATTTTTAGCTGCTTTTTGAGTGGATGCTGTTTTGAGTTAGCCCCATGTATGTGCGCTAATATGAAGATGATTTGATGCTGTTACGTAATGTTGCATAATATATGTTTACGCAAACTTGAAGAGTTGTTATGTATTTATAGTTGTTTTGAGCGTCGGTTTGAATTTAATGCTTACACATTATTATTGTTTAAATCTGCCTCGGCTGCATCAGTCTTAGTTTAGAGTCAGGATTCTTATACAGGGTGTGGTAATGACAATTATTGTAGACGTCAAAGAATTAAACTTTTAAATGTTCACTTTTACTTTAACTTCTTGCACATATTTATAAACCACTACACTTTTAAAAAGAACTGTGAGAAACTTTTATACACTCTCTTAATGCGTATATCTGTTTTTACTAAACGCCCCTAGAGAACACATGTTTTTATCTACACCCTATCAAGTCTTGCCAGGAACTGCATAACCTCAACGGTTAAAACCTTAAGCTTCGGTAATGAGAGTCTCTGATTGGCCTATTCTAGTCCAATAGAATTTCTGTATTTAACTTAAAACTTTTCTTTGCTGTTGATTGGATAATTTTAAAACTGTCACTGAAACTACGTCATCGTCGTTTTAATCATGACCAGTACATTTTCAAATTCCAAACACATTATTGCCACAATTACCTCATTATTATTCATTGTTAGCAATCTAAAACTTATTATTCTCACAGTTCTTGCATTATTACAATATATAAAGTATTCACATAAATCATTCATTCATTATCTGTTTAACCTCCTCATATGTAGGACTTACACTCCCCAGGACTTACAGACGGGTGCCTGGGGTCAGAGGCCCGTCGAGGAGCAGACATTCATGGATCAGATCAGACGGAACATCCAGGATGGGGGATCAGCCCGATGCCTGGTATGGGAGGAAGGAAGTAGATGAAATGAAATGATGGTGAAATGGATGAAAGGAAAGGTGATGATGGAGCAATTGGTGGAATGAATGGCAGGGGAAACCGGAGAACCCGGAGAAAACCCGCCCAAACGCCGCTTTGTCCACCACAAATACCACATGCGGGTCCCTGGGATTGAACCCGGGCCGCCTTGGTGAGAGGCGAGTGGTCTAACCACTCGGCCACGGCGCCGCCCGTATTCACATAACATTAATAAAATATGTTTACATTAAAAATAAGCATTTGAAATGACTGTTACATACAATTTAAATAATTATTACATACATATTGTTTCAAGGTGGGCTGTTATTGAATTTACCTATTAGAAATAACAATTACAATTATTCAGGTATTAAAATACTGCCTCAGTGGTCTGTCTGGGAAACACTTGGAGTCAATTGGAGAATTCAATATCCCACCGGCATGTTGTCACAGTAGCTCAATGGTTAGAGCAACTGCATGGAAAGTGGGACAACATTGTTCAAATCCCAGCTGTGACATTGAATTTTTCAGCTGACTCTATATAAAAAATACATATACGAGGGCGGATCGAAAAGTAATGCACAATAATTTTTTTCTGCCTTGGTATTGCAGCTGGAATGTTGCAATTTCACACAGATATAGTTTGAAGTTTTCACTACAGAGGGTATTTTTTGTTTCATGTGCAGCTCTAGCAAGAGAAGCATGAATTACACAACAAAGATGGTGTGCATGTTACTGTCGTCCACGTGTGAAGAGCAGAGAGGTGTGGTTCGATATTTGTGGACCAAAGGGCATAAACCGAGCGGTATTCACAGCGACATGCGTGGTGTGTACGGGGGATGATTGTATGGACTATAGCAATGTCTCTAGCTGGTAGGCATTCTTCCTAAAGGGCCGTGTAACTTTAGTGATTCGCCATTCTCCAGCATGCCGGTAACAGCTGCAACCCCACAGAATGTCAGAGGCATTGAGGCAGCAATTTTGAACAACCGGCACGTGCAACTGCAAACCTTATCGCAACAGTTCAACATTTCCTATGGTGCAGTGTACGATATTGTTCATGACACGTTGAAATTTCATAAAGTTAGTGCTCGCTGGATGCCTAAGAACCTGACAGACAACCACAACGGCCAGCGAATGATGACAAGCTTGGATCACCTAACACGGTACACCACAGAAGGGCATGACTTTCTGAAAGGAATCGGCACTGGTGATGAGTCATGGGCATACCACTACATGGCCCAAAATCAAGCAGGCAAGTATGGAGTGGAAACATGCTGGTTCCTCAGCGAAGAAAAAATTCAAAGTGACTCAATCTGCTATTGAAAGTGCTTGTGACGGTGTTCTGGGATATGCATGGTGTTGTAATGGTGGACTTTGCTGAACAAGGACCACTGTGAATGCTGCAGCCTACATGAAAACTTTGGTGAAGTTGCATCATGCCCTTCGTGACAAACGCCACAACATGAATGCTGACAATGTCAAAATTCTTCATGACAATGCTCTCCCCATGTTGTGCTGCTGATCATCAGAAAATCATAAAATTTGGTTGCGAGTTGCTCCAGCATCCACTATACAGTCCGGACCTTGCACCTTAGGACTATCATCTATTTGGTCCCATGAAGAAATTCCTGGTCGGCCAACACTTTGCGACAGATGCGGAAGTGAAATCAGCAGTCTGTAGATGGCTATACTCCAAGGAAACAGACTTGTATGAACAGGGTATATTGAAACTGGTATCATGATGAGAGAAATGTGTTGAGAAACTTGGCGACTGTCGAAAAGTAGGTAAAAAGTGTAAGTTTATTAGTGATTTTTTTGTTGTTGTTTTAACTATTGAACTTTTTTGTAAACAAATTATTGTGTGTTACTTTTCGATCCGCCCTCATAATTTGTAATTTATCTATTTCCTTCTACATTCTCTAAAAATTTTATATTCCTATGAAGTATTGTATATTCATAGATGGCTTAGGTTCTTTTAATATCATTGCAAAAGTGCATTTTGGAAGTGAATTGAATGCACTTTCACTGGGAGATTGCAAACAGTTATGTTTCCATCTATAGATTGTATGCCATAGTTTTGACAAATCTTTGTTCTACACATATATATGCAAAGAAAGTTGACCTTGACATTATTTTAATTATAGCCATTTATCAGTATTCTTACCATTTTTTCCAGCTCATTTTCCACTTTAAGTGCATCCAGAAAACTCACAACAATGGCTGGTGTTGTCAAGAAGAAAAGGACAATGAAGAGAAACATGTTGACCAACACAGCTTTCAAGTACCAATAGTTTGATGGTACTGACAGGTTCTCCCTGAGAAAATTCATTAAATTAAAACACATTCTTGTACCATTTTACATAACCTATAAATATAAAAGTTACAAAATGAATTGTACTGCTGATACACTTAAAGCTTGCCTTGTGCATTCGCCTGGTTAGGGGGTAGGGGGTAAGGAAGAGAGTGCTTATCACTTGTAAATGCAAGAGCTATAACAGAGGTATGCATGACATCCAACAATAGAAGAAAACATTTGCATACTTGCCAATTTTCTGAAATTCAAACCATAAAATTTTTGTGATGACATGAAATAACAGTGCGCAAAATATTCTGTGCAGTAAATGTACAAAAATAGCATGCACAATAAATGAGAATCCTATTTTATAAGAATTCTTAGAACCTGGTACAACTGCCTCAAGCTGAAATACTTCCTGGTATCACAATAAACATGTGTTAAAGCAAAGAACACAACTTCCTAGCCTATACATACATTTCTAGTACATATTTTACACTTCATAATATCAACTAAAATAAATACTGATACTAAAAATGGGAAACATATCCCGCAGGAATAAAACATTAATACGATTGAAAATTTATGCGAGGGAGTCGACTTAAAAATTCACGTTGTCCATTACTGAATGTTCATGCCCTAGTTACTAGAGGTGCTATGCATTTTGTTGCAGCCCAGTGAAGGGGGATCATGATGTAGGATACACACACAGATAAGCTCTGGTCTATCATAGTAGTGTAAACCATTTACTAGAGGTCACTAGTGGTGTTATACATTTTGTTGAAGCACAGTGAAGGGGACCATCACAGACAAGTTCTTGCCTATCATAACAGTGTACATCATTTACTAGAGGTCACTAGTGATGCTATAGATTTTGTTGAAGCCCAGTGAAGGGGGACCGTGATTGTGATGGACAGACACACAGATAAGCTCTGGTCTAACATAGCACTGTATACCATTTACTAGAGGACACTAGTAATGCTATACATTTTGTTGCAACCCAAAGAAAGGGGACCATCATCATGAAGGAGAACAGACACACAAATAAGCTCCCCTATCATACCACTGTATACCATTTACTAGAGGTCACTAGTGGTGCTATATATTTTGTTGCAACCCAAAGAAAGGGGGCAATCATCATGAAGGACAGACACACTATTAAGTTCTGCCTTACCACACACTGTATACCATTTACTAGAGGTCACTAGTGGTGCTATACATTCTGTTGCAGTCCAGTGAAGAGGCCACCATGATTGTGATGAAGGATACACATACAGATAAGCTCTGGTCTATCAATGTACTGTATACCATTTACTACAGGTTACTAGTGGTGCTATACATTCTGTTGCAGCCCAGTGAAGGGGCCACCATGATTGTGATGAAGGATAGACACACAGATAAGCTCTGGTCTATCAATGTACTGTATACCATTTACTAGAGGTCACTAGTGGTGCTATACATTTTGTTTCAGCCCAACGAAGGGGGATCATGGTCAAGATGAAGGATAGACACACAGATAAGCTCAAAACATAGCACTGTAAACATAAACTCAAAACATAATCTATCATACATCTGTATACCATTTAAATGAGATCACTAGTGGTGCTATACATTTTGTTACAGCTCAGTGAAGGGGACCATGATCATAATGAAAGATGGACATAAACATATAAGCTCTGGCCTATCATGGCACATATGCAAGCTATGCATTTTGTTACAGTCAGTGAAGGGGACCATGATCATAATGAAAGATAGACATACAGATAAGCTCTGGCCTATCATGGCACATATGCAATTTACTAGAGGTTACTACTTGTGCAAGCTATGCATTTTGTTACAGTCAGTGAAGGGGACCATGATCATAATGAAAGATAGACATACAGATAAGCTCTGGCCTATCATGGCACATATGCAATTTACTAGAGGTTATTACTTGTGCAAGCTATGCATTTTGTTACAGTCAGTGAAGGGGACCATGATCATAATGAAAGATAGACATACAGATAAGCTCTGGCCTATCATGGCACATATGCAATTTACTAGAGGTTACTACTTGTGCAAGCTATGCATTTTGTTACAGCTCAGTGAAGGGGACCATGATCATAATGAAAGATAGACACACAGATAAGCTCTAGCCTATCATGGCACATATGCAATTTACTAGAGGTTATTACTTGTGCAAGCTATGCATTTTGTTACAACTCAGTGAAGGGGACCATGATCATAATGAAAGATAGACACACAGATAAGCTCTAGCCTATCATGGCACATATGCAATTTACTAGAGGTTATTACTTGTGCAAGCTATGCATTTTGTTACAACTCAGTGAAGGGGACCATGATCATAATGAAAGATAGACACACAGATAAGCTCTAGCCTATCATGGCACATATGCAATTTACTAGAGGTTATTACTTGTGCAAGCTATGCATTTTGTTAGAGCTCAGTGAAGGGGATCATGATCATTATGAAAGACAGACACACGGATAAGCTCTGGCCTATCATGGCACATATGCAATTTACTAGAGGTTACTACTTGTGCAAGCTATGCAGTTTGTTACAGCTCAGTGAAGGGGACCATGATCATAATGAAAGATAGACATACAGATAACCTCTGGCCTATCATGGCACATATGCAATTTACTAGAGGTTACTACTTGTGCAAGCTATGCATTTTGTTACAGCTCAGTGAAGGGGACCATGATCATAATGAAAGATAGACATACAGATAAGCTCTGGCCTATCATGGCACATATGCAATTTACTAGAGGTTACTACTTGTGCAAGCTATGCATTTTGTTAGAGCTCAGTGAAGGGGATCATGATCATTATGAAAGACAGACACACGGATAAGCTCTGGCCTATCATGGCACATATGCAATTTACTAGAGGTTACTACTTGTGCAAGCTATGCATTTTGTTACAGCTCAGTGAAGGGGACCATGATCATAATGAAAGATAGACATACAGATAACCTCTGGCCTATCATGGCACATATGCAATTTACTAGAGGTTACTACTTGTGCAAGCTATGCATTTTGTTACAGCTCAGTGAAGGGGACCATGATCATTATGAAAGATAGACATACAGATAAGCTCTGGCCTATCATGGCACATATGCAATTTACTAGAGGTTACTACTTGTGCAAGCTATGCATTTTGTTACAGCTCAGTGAAGGGGATCATGATCATTATGAAAGATAGACATACAGATAAGCTCTGGCCTATCATGGCACATATGCAATTTACTAGAGGTTACTACTTGTGCAAGCTATGCATTTTGTTACAGCTCAGTGAAGGGGATCATGATCATTATGAAAGATAGACACACGGATAAGCTCTGGCCTATCATGGCACATATGCAATTTACTAGAGGTTACTACTTGTGCAAGCTATGCATTTTGTTAGAGCTCAGTGAAGGGGATCATGATCATTATGAAAGATAGACACACGGATAAGCTCTGGCCTATCATGGCACATATGCAATTTACTAGAGGTTACTACTTGTGCAAGCTATGCATTTTGTTAGAGCTCAGTGAAGGGGATCATGATCATTATGAAAGATAGACACACGGATAAGCTCTGGCCTATCATGGCACATATGCAATTTACTAGAGGTTACTACTTGTGCAAGCTATGCATTTTGTTACAGATCGGTGAAGGGGACCAGGATCATAATGAAAGATAGACAAATGGATAAGCTCTGGCCTATCATGGCACATATGCAATTTACTAGAGGTTATTACTTGTGCCAGCTATGCATTTTGTTACAACTCAGTGAAGGGGACCATGATCATAATGAATGATAGACACACAGATAAGTTCTGACTTATCACAGCACTGTATACCATTCAGTCTGCAATCTTAAGTTACAATATAATATAATAAAATTTAATGCTTTGTCATGTCCATGATGCAAATCTGTAACGCTTTGAATCTGCCCACAAAGCTGTAAAAAGACCCCTGCTCCTGTACATTTTAATATAAACTATAACAGTTGCCCAGTATGCATGTGCATGCTGAATGGTTTATCACTGAGTTGGTATTACTGTCCATTACCATCTTTGCTTGACTACTGATTTAGGACAGTTCTCTTTTGTTTTGATTCTCTGTCTTAACATTGTGAATATGAAAAGGAACATTCATTGTTTTTATTACTGGAAATAATGTAAAAATATTTTTATAAATGTTTCTTGGGAGATCACACAGAAGTTTATTTAAGATTTATGTGCACAACTTGAGATTATTGTTACTCTAGCTTCACTTTGTATGCCAGAAGCTACCGGGACATGTTTCAGAAACTTGTCTCCATCAGCAGCCTAGAAATCAAGCTAGAGTAATAAAAAATCTTAATTTGTGCAAATAAATGTTAAAGTAAAAATAGTTTTCAAGGTCTACTAAACAATGCATGTGAAGCAAACTTAAAGCTGGAGTTACAACAATAAAAGAAAAGGCAAAGCCGCAATTTGCACACTTAAGAAATGAAATTCAATGAAGAAATTTTTAAAAATTCTCTTTCAAAAGACTCATTTTCTGGTGCAGATATTTTACACAAAAAAAGTAAGGCTCTTGGATCTTTCTTGGCTACAGTTGCTATGACACCAGAAGTCTCAACAAACTGCAATGGCATCAGCTGATGTATGGTTGGCCACATGGCTTACTCAGATATTCATTTCCAACAAATAAAAATTAACATTAACAAGAAACTTGATGCAATGATAGCTCAGTAGAAAATCAAGATTTGTTGAAAAGAGATTATCATTCATTTTTGGTGAGTTTTGCAAAGTCGTATGCATGTAATGTTTTTCCTTCAATAAAACGACATGACAACCTTCTTCCCATGTATTGTGATGGACAACTGAGAGCACTCATATTTCTTCCTGTCTTGCTTCTCAATCTTTTAATTTATGCTAACAATTCTTATTTTCAAAGCAACATTATTTATATTCTTCCTTTGCTAGCATGGTAATAATTAATTCTTTCTTCTCTTTTATGCTACCTAATATGCGCAGGCACAAGGGAATCCTTAGAGAGAGAGAGAGAGAGAGAGAGAGAGAGAGAGAGAGATATTTAGATATAATGAAATAGAAAAAGAACAATTTGCACATGAAGAACCGCAAGACAATTGGAGAGAAGAGTTTGTTATAGCAATAAAAAGTATGTAGAGTAAGGTTTACGAGGGTGGTATGAAAAGTTTCCAACCTCAACATGAAGATGGCAGCACTCGTAAATAAAAGCTAGTGAATTTTGTTGTTCATCTGTTGACAGTTATTCACCAGTTTCAGCCATTTTGGACGCTCAGTTGTTATGTAACAGTCATTTGAGTGAGGTGATGTGAGTGTTTTTATGAAAATGGACAAAATCAAGTATCGAGCTGTCATTAAATATTTGTTTTTGAAAGACCATATGCCTACGCAAATCAAAGATGAATTGGATTCTATGTATGGGGACTCTGCACCATCATTTACCACAGTGAAATTTTGGGCAGCTGAATTTAAACGTGGCCGTAAGAGCTTGGGAGATGAACGTTCGGGACATCCAAAAATTGCAACTGCCGACAAAAACATCGCCAAAGTTCACCAAATGGTGCTAGACAACCGCCGAATTAAAGTGAGAGAGATAGAGGCTATGAACATGTCAAAAGAACGTGTTTGTCACATATTAAATCAACATTTAGACATGAGAAAGCTGTCCGTGCATTGGATGCCGCGTTTGACCAAAAACGTGTTCAAATGAACATTTCCAATGCTCTGTTGGCGCAGTTTAGACGGAATAAATCAGAGTTTTGGCGCCGACTAATTACTGTAGATGAAACTTGGATACACCATTATACGCCCGAAACAAAAATACAGTCCAAACAGTGGACTGCAAAGGGGAAACCGGCTCCAAAAAAAGCAAAAACTGTTTTTTCGGCTGGGAAAGTGATGGCAACTGTTTTTTGGGAAAGTCAGAGTTATTTTAATTGATTATCTTCAAAAAGGAAAAATCATTACAAGAGCATACTACGCATCATTACTTGACAAGCTGAAGGCAGAACTTGCGGAAAAACAGCCACATTTGCAGAAAAAGAAAATCCTGCTTCACCAAGACAACACACCATCTCACACCTCAGCAGTTGCAATGGCGAAAATCCATGAATTACGGTTTGAACTGCTTGACCATTTGCCTTACTCACCAGATCTAGCCCCAAGCGACTTCTTTTTGTTCCCTCATCTGAAAATTGCGCTTGGCGGACAGAGATTTTCGTCAAATGAAGAGGCAATCACCTTCGTGAACAATTATTTTGCAGAGAAAAATGCTGAGTACTATTTGGATCGGTTACAGAGATGGGAGCATCGCTGGGAGAAGTGTGTAGAGTTACAAGGAGACTATGTTGGAACATTAAAAAAAAAAAAAAAAAAAAAAAAAAAAAAAAAAAAAAAAAAAAATTCTGAAAAAATGTCTTGTATCTTTATTAGGTCGGAAACTTTTCAGACCACCCTCGTAGAATTTTAAAAAAAAAAGCATATGGAATGAAGAAGGGCATGTGGAGTTAGTGTACATGTATTTCGGGGAAAGTAAGCAGCTTTCAAACATTGAGTGCTAATTAAAAAATCTGATGTGTTACATTCACATGACTTTCTCAATCCTCTATCACCTATTAGTGGATTTATAAATTATTCTTATGAAAGTCTATTTTCCTATTTACTTCATTTTATTGAGATAAACCTTTACAGAAATAGCTACATTACACATTTCATTATAGATACAGAGACAACAGTGATAGTCAAATGTTTAAGACCTCGATGCTATACGCTGCCTTAAAATTCCATGCTGTTTCCATAACATTGCGAGAAACAACTGAATGTTGAGAGGACTTTAAGAGAATCACCAAGTAATGAACAAATCAAACCATTAATAACGGATATCTCAGAAAAGGCTTATGCCATAAAAAACTTATTTGAAATAAATTGTTTGTTTTAAAGAGATCTAAATTTTTTATGAAATACGTTTTCATCTATAACTTAACATTTGCCAGCTATACAAGATTATACAAAATTCCTTCTGAATGAAGAGAATAATATATGGTATTTTAATCAAAATCATTAGCGCTATTTTTTAGAAAATCAAAATTTTCTTGAAAATCTGTGTGTCGCATCTTTGGAAGGTACTGAACCTAAATACTAAGTTTGGTATTTATTCAACTTTTCGTTTTTGAGTTATGCACGCACGCAGTTTTCTAAAATTTTTTTTATTCAGGAGAGTCAAAACATGTATTTCTGGTGAAATCTCGGTATCAAATTTTTGGATGGAATGTAATACCTTCTTTATCTATTAGGTACGTGGTAGAGAAAGTAAAAATTAAATTAAAAAACTTGGATAGACTTAAATTAAAGGATGAGAGAAAATCCACAAGGAATTTAATTGCGATGCATGCATTTCTCCCAGGTCCAGTAAGCAACTATGGCAATTTTTAGCTTGCATAAAATGCAACACCAAAAACAAGAGGTACAAAGAGCAATTAAAAACTGGTGGTGGACACTACATTGAACTAAAGTGGATAAAAGCATGTTATCACTGATTAAGGATCAAGCAGACTCAAACAAAAATACTGTTCACTTCTTGAAGCAATTGCTTTGGAAACTTTCAAGATAAACCCATAAATGGTAGCTTTGGAAATTCCAACACAATCACCTACCATTAAATGAAAAGTGCCAGTAGCATAAAACACTTGTATGTAGTACAGGCATGTTTTTGTTGGTAGTGTTGTAACCTCTCTCTCATACTTCCTTTACAACCCTGCTCATGACCACTTTGGACAGCTATATCACTTTAAAAATTCCTGCTCTTGCAAGTTTTCAAATTAATTATGGTACAGGGCTCTTCTTTGGTTAGGAATGCCAATCGAAAAATCTTAATACAGCAACTCTCTGTATACAGTTTGGTTTGCAGCAGCCATTTTACATTTAACAATTGTTAAATGCCTTAACAGAAGGATATAGGGAATTTTAATTTAACATGGAGTTAACATAATGTTACAGCTAACACTGTTTGATTTATAGGGAATTTTAATTTAACATGGAGTTTAACACAATGTTACAGCTACCACTGTTTGATTAAACAGAAGTTAAAATCATTTTAACATTGTGTTCGGATTCAACAATGGATGTTAAAAATACTATAAGATCTTGTTTGTTAACAGTACATTCAAAGTTTAACATAATGTTAAAAAGGTTGCGTTTTATCAAGCTTTTATAGCAAATTGTTAGCCAACATCTTGTTAACGTCAAAGACAACTGCAAACGCTAGTTTTTGAGAAGGTGGTGACCGAAATACACTGCTTCTGAATGTGCTCTGATGCACTTTTGTCTACATATCACAGCGCTCAGTGTCAGTAGCAGACAACTATTTACATTCACGGCAATTGCCATGTGATGTTCCTGATTGTTTAAAGTTAGAATTGCGATGTCAAGTAAAATAAATGTTTCATCACTTGAAACATGTTAATTAAGAACTGTTACTAGGTACAGACACATTATCAAGTACACAAAAGCCGACAGTCTTACATTAAAGTATAAGATTGCAGCCTGAGGTGAAATCCGCAACTAATTTAATAGAGTGAAAGCATTTCTCTCAGGTCCAAAAAAAACTGCAGCAATTGTATGCTAACTAATAGTGCAGCACCAGAAATGTTAGGTGTGAAGAGCGTTTAGGATGGTTTAAAACTACTGGTGGACACGGTATTCAAATTAAAGTGATGAAAATGTGTTATTGCTGATTAAAGATCAAGTAGACCCAAACAAACATACTGTTTGCTTCTTGAAGCAATTGCTTTGGAAACCTTCCAGATAAACCTACAAATATATCTTTGGAAATACCAACTTTATAACCTATCAATTAAATAAAAAATGCCAGTAGCATAAAATCTCAAAGTAATTATTTATTTATTTATTTATTTATTTGTGCTAGCAATCTTCCTTAGAATATGGCTATACACCAGCCCAAGCTGTTATCTTGCCATATTCTACCCATATTACACTCTTATTATAACATAAAAAATGATAATAATAATAATAGTAGTAATAATAATAAAATAATAGTAAAAATAATAGTAATGATACCAAAATAATAATCTTATAATACTAATATTATAATAATAATATAATTACATAACTTAAAATCACATGATGAAATTAATTTACATCTCTTTTTATTGTCCATAACCATTTCTTTTTACTTTCTCTACTACGTATAGTAAGTAGGGGAAGTATTGTATTCCACCCAAAAATTCGATACTGAGATTTCACCAGAAATATATGTTTTAAGACCCCCTGAATCCAAAAAAAGCATTTTTGGAAACATGCCCATGTGTGTGTGTCTGTGAATAGCATAACTCAGAAACGAACAGTCGGATAAACACCAAACTTGGTATTTAGGTTCAGTATCTTCCAGAGATGCGATATGAAGGTTTTCAAGAAAATCCCCCCACCCCAGATTACCCTTTACATGGAACATTTTTCGAAAAGTTTAATTTTCTCAAAAATGGCTAACGATGTTGATTAAAATATCATATGTTTAAGATATTTTCATGACAAATAAAATGTATATCTTGAATTTTCTGGGAATGTCTCCAAAGATATTCTTCATTGTGAACGACTTTTGCATAACTGGTAAACCATAAGAGATAGACAAAATTTTACTACACAAAAAATGTAGATCGCGTTAAAATACATAATTTATGTCATATACATTTTTTTTGTTGAGTGAACCATTTTCGAGATATTACTTGTTATTCCCTTAAATTTTTCAATACTTATTTTTTCAAATGGGAATTCGTTATTTTTTTTTATCTTGTATATGCAAAGAGTATTAATCTGTGGCAAAGGGAATGGTGCTGCACCTAGCAATCAGCTATTAAGAGATATGTATATGCTTAAAGGCTACTGTATTTCTATGTTGCCCTTGTAAATATATATTCCCCTTACATCTCAAGAAACTTGGCAATAAGATAGAGTCTGCAAATGTTTATCTCGATTAACATGAAGTAGATGGAGAATAAGCGTTTGTAAAAATAGTTTGTACAAGAGTAGAGAAAGTCATGTGAGTGTAACACATCAGATTTTTTACGTTGGACAAGTACTCTCATACCTTTTTACTATCCTTGTTAAAAATCTTGCTTAAAGCTACTTTCCTGTCCAGTTTGAACCAATGCCCATTTATAGCTTCCTTTCTCCAATGCTGTGTATCTTTACAGTCAAAAACGATATGTTCTAAATCTTCTCTTTCCCCACATATTGGACAATGGTTCTGTGGGAACCCATTTCTCATTCCTATTAGTCTCCATACACCTGCTTGTACCCAGGCTATACTTTCTCTTTGTTCCTTATTTGAGTTATGCACATACTGTTCTCTAGCCCATACATTTTTTATGAATATATATGATTCCAAGGAACTTTTCTTCCCAATGTTGCTAAATAAATTTTGTATCTCTATATCTTCAAACCTCTGCCTAGCTTCTTTCCAGAAACCCTTAACATTATTTTCCCTCCTCCAAATTTCTCCCAGACCACTATTTTCCAAATTAGTTTGTATACTATAACTACACCCATTTTTCTTTAAGCTCTTTTCTTGGAATTCCAAACACTGCCTCAACAAGTTCTTTACTTCTAAATTTAATAGTCTGTACCAATATTTAAGAGCTCTCTCCATTATTACCCCTTTTGCCCCACTCTCTGCATTTCAATTAGAGCAAATTCCTTAACTGTAGCATTTGGCAGGCCTAAAACTTCTCTACAAAAACTCCTATGTACCATATCTATCTCTTCTCAGCCTCGTTCTACTCCCCATATTTCACTTCCATATAACATTTTTGCTTCAACTGCTGTGTTATATATTTTCTCTAGCCATTTAACATTTATATCTGGTATTCTATATTTGCACCCTCTAATCGCTGACATTGCCCCTTTCCCCTTTGTCAATACCAGTTTCTTCTGTTTCTCCCATTTTCCACCCCATCCATTTTAACCCCTAAATATATACAATCTCTGACCACTTTGTATTCCTTATCTCCATTCTTCCATATTTCATACTTGCCCAGTTTGGCAACTTTCTTCAACACTATAATTTGAGTCGGAGTTCTTCGCTGGCTGCCGAGAGAGAAGGTTGTGCTGCCAAGCGACAGATCACGTGATACAATGAAGTATATGGCCAGTTTAAATATGGCTGCGAAGTGAGAAGATATGTGTGGAAAGGTGTACGAAAAAACATTTTCTCAGCAACTTTAACTGGTCGGCGGTGGATTTAGTTTCTTAAATACGATATCTTCGATTGTTTCATGTGCAGTAATTATAAATTATATACAATGTGGAGTGCATTATAACTGTGAAGTGGAGGACTGCTGAATTGTATTTGACGGTAAACGTGATTCTTGATGTACTTTATAAAGACGTTTTTTCAAGTTGCGTCAACATTGAAGTGGTTTGAATGCGTTCACTTATTTTGCAATTCTAGATTACACTAAATGGTTGTATGGTACAGGAGAACTGAGCTATAGGATCATATATAACAAATATAACAAAAGGAAATAGTATTGGTTATGCTGTTCCGAGGTGTGATGGAGTATTAATTTTCATTACAAGGTAAGGAACCCTTTATGATTAACAAAAAATCAAAGATATCATATAAACTCTGGATCTGAAAGTATACTGATCTGTACAGTAATGTTATGCAATTCTGGAAGCTGTATAAACCTTCTGAAGTAAACATTAGGCTTTTGAGGTTAGACGGATAAAGTTAGATTATTAGTGACATTACGTTAGAACTGTGATACATATAGATGTTTCACTAGAGAAGTTATAAGCCAGCAGCGTGAGAGGAAGGTGTATAACAGAGCAAGCACGAAAGAAAGAAAGAAAAAAAAAAAAAAAAAATGGGAGTGGATATGCAAACATACAGATGCAGAATCAGAAGTTTCGGCAGAAGAAAATAAAAAAAGACGGAAAAAATAAAAATAGAAATTCAGTTTGGGAGAGTCATCACGATGATAATTACAATTTTGTTGTTAATAGGAGGAGTGGAACAGAACCCTGGACCAACGGAAATGAACAAAATAATGGAAGAAATAAGAATGATGGGAACGCAACTAGGAAAAAGAGTGGATAAAAATACAAATGAGTTGAAAGAAGCAATGAAAATACAAAGAGAAGAAATGGAGAATCAAATATCAGAATGTAAAGAAAGAATAGTTAAGATGGAAAAAAGATCCGAAAGGGAAAAGAGAAGAAAAAACTGTGTAATATTTGGAGTGGCAGAGGATAGAAGAAATCTGAAAGACACGATATATGAAATTATAGAAGATATGATGGGAATAGAGATGTTTGGATGGGAAATTGAAGATACGTTTAGGATAGGTAAGAAAGGAAGAAAACCAAGACCTATTATTGTGAAACTGACAACAATAAGAAAAAAATGGGAGATATTAAGACAAACAAGAAGATTAAGGGGGACAAAAATATTCATAGAACAGGACTATACAAAAGAAGAACAAGATCTAAGGAAAGAATTAATTGAAAGGATGAATGAAGCAAGGGCAGCAGGAAAAAAAGCATATATAAGAGGATTGCAATTAATAGTGGAAGGTGAAAATTGGAACATGAGTATTAAAACTAGAGGAACATATGCATTACAGCAAAATATAGACCGACCGCAAAACACAGAACAAAGACAGGAGAAATCATCAGCAGAATTTCAGCCAAGTCAAACATGGCTGAGAAGTGGTCAGCAAACCGAGAGAACGGCAGCTGAACAAACTAGAAGAAATGGGAGAAGCGGCTTTGAGGGGAGACAACAAGAAGGGAGACACATCAACAAGAGATAAGGGGAAGAAAGGAGGAAGAGGAGGAAGCGGTGGGAGAAAACGAAGGAGCAACATTGGTGGATGAATTGAACGAGAGGGAGGAGCCAGAAGAAGGAGGGGTGGCAGCAGGAACTGTGGTGAGAGAAGGAAGGGAGGCAAGGGTGAGTGAGAGTGCAAAGAGGAGTAAATCGCAAAGTGAAGAAGTGTTACTGGTAGGATCCATAAGTGAAACAGAAGAATCAAAAAAAAAGAAAGGTCTAAAAAATTTATCTAAAGATTACATTCAGCTTAAGGATGTAAGAGAAGAAAAAGAAATGGAACCTCGAACTGCAAGATATGGGAAAATGTTGGAGAGCTATAAATTTCAAGAATAACAAAAGAACAAATAGGGAAAGGGGTTAAAATTAATGTTTTCGAATGTGGAAGGGCTAAAAAATAAGATAGGCAACGGGGAAATGAAAAACATGATGTGTTCTATAGATGTTGTGGGAATAGCAGAGACTTGGCTGGGAAAGGAAGAGGTAGTAGAGATAACAGGTTTTAAGTTTATAGAGAAAAAAGCACGGAAAAGATGTGGTAGGGGAAGAGCATCAGGAGGAGTAGGTTTGTTTATAAAGAATGATATGGAAAAAATTGATATAGAAAAAATGGAGAATAGAGGCACCAACGTACTATGGTCAATAATTAAACAGAACAGCGGAATAAGA
Organism: Deroplatys truncata; assembly: GCA_030765065.1. Lineage (NCBI taxonomy): Eukaryota > Metazoa > Arthropoda > Insecta > Mantodea > Mantidae > Deroplatys > Deroplatys truncata. The sequence goes on along the minus strand of CM060979.1, from coordinate 130,012,137 downwards.
TTAGGAATAGGGGTGGCATATAACCCACCAGAAGCATCATATTTTCATGATAGTAATTTTTATACTAAATTAGAAGAAGATATGGAAGAAATACGAAAAAAGATGCCAGAGATAGAATTTATTGTGATGGGAGATATGAATGCGAGATTAGGAGAAGAGAATGGAAGGTTATTAGATAAAGAGCAGATACAAGAAGATAGGGATGTGATAAGGCCAAGGAAAAGCAAGGATGTAACGATTAACAGGGAGGGAAAAAAACTACTAGAATTTTGCGAGGTAAACAATATAATAATATGTAATGGATCAATGGAAGGAGGTGAGGAAGGGGAGTTTACATTTGTAAACGCAAATGGGCAAAGTGTAGTAGACTATATGATATGTAGTGAGGAACTGGAGGATAGAATCACCATTTTTAAAATAATAAATGAAGTAGTAGGTAGTAGCCATTTCCCACTAATGATGGAAATAAATGTTTTGGAACAGAAGGTAAAGAATAGGGAAATAGCTAAAATAAAAATAATAAAAGTATATAAATGGAGACAAGTTTTAAAAGAGGAATTCATGAAAGAACTAAAGTCAAAAGTAAGTCAGATTGTAGAGTGTGGTATAAAAATAGATATGAATGAGGGAACTTAGAAAAAGCGCTACAGTTATTAAAGATGTTATTAACAAGAGCAGGAGTAGGGATGGAAGGAAGGCACGGAAAAGGCAAAGAAATTAAGGGGTGGTTTGATGGAGAATGTAGAAATAAAAAAAAGGAGGTATTTAAAGAGCTTATTAGATGGGGAAGATCACAGAAGGAAAGGGATAGACAAAATCTGATGAAACTTAAGGGGGAATATAGAGGTTTGCTTGTGGTTAAGAAGAAAGAATGGCAGGGAAACATAGAAAAGAAACTAAAGGCAGCAATAGAAAGTAAGGATAGTAAAAAAAATATGGGAAATAGTGAGGATGATGAACAAGAAGAAAGAGGAAAAAAATGAAATTACACCGAACGAATGGATAGGGTATTTTAGAAAGCTAATTGGAGAAGGGAAGAAGGTAAAGTTAGATATAAAAGAGATAGGACAAGGAGGAACATTTAATGAAAAATTAGATGGTGAATTCATGGAGCTGGAAGTTTATCAGCAAATAAGAAATATAAAAAAAGGCAAGGCAGTAGGAATAGATGGAATACCAGGGGAATTTTGGAAAATATATGGGGAAATGCAAAACGGTCTAAAAGTGATGACAAAATTATTAAATAGAATCAAAGAAAAGAATGATATACCAGAATGTTGGAAAATAAGTATGGTGGTACCAATTTATAAAGGAAAGGGTGGAGCAAATAAACCAGAAAACTATAGGGGAATAAGTTTATTATCAATATTAGGAAAAATATACACAGGTATACTGGCCGACAGATTAAGAAGTTGGATGGAAGAAGAAGGAAAACTATCAGAATATCAAGCAGGGTTTAGGAAAGGTAAACACACACAATAGATAATATATTTATAATAAAGACGATAATAGATAAGTATTTGAGTAGGAAAAGAGGAAGGATATACACGTTTTTTGCAGATTTTGAAAAAGCATTTGATACAATAAATAGAGAAGCATTAGTGTATAAATTAAGTAAGAAAGGGGTAAGCAAAAACTTTATAAAAGAAATTACAAAGATTTATAAAGACATAAGATTCTGTATTGGATGTAAAAATAATGGAGTTACAGAAATGACAGAGCAAAAAATAGGATTAAGACAAGGGTGCAAATTGAGTCCTATACTATTTAATATATTCATAGATGACATATTAGAAAGAGTGAAAGAAAAAATTCCGCACTGCCCCATAATAGCAAATACAGAGGTACCAGGTTTATTATACGCGGATGATCTTATGGTCGGGGCTATAACGGTAATTGGGCTACAGAAAGCAGTTAATGGGATAAATGAATTTTGCGAAGAATGGGGAATAAAAGTAAATATAAATAAATCGAAAGTTATGGTATTTAAAAGAGGAAATAAACTAAAAAGAGAAGAGAAATGGCAGATGGGGGGTTTAAAGTTAGAAGTTGTCAAGGAGATGGATTATTTGGGGGGAAGGATGAGCAGTAATGGTGAATGGGGGGCGCATAGCAGGAAGGTTACGACTAAAGGAAAGGCAGCAATGACAGGAGTAAGGATGTGTAAATATAAATTAGAAATGCCAACTAAATGGATAGAAAGAATGTACGAAGCATTGGTAGAAGCAAGAATGCTATATGCAGTAGAAATTTGGGGGGGGGATTGGATTTAAGCAGGAAAATAGACCAGAGCTATAGAATGTTTTGCAAAGAGCTATTGGGGTTAACAAGATCAGCACCAGGGGAAGTAGCATTAGTGGAATTAGGAAGAACAAGAAGAAAGGGAGTGATACTGGAAAGGATATTAAAATTTTGGTATAGATGCCTGAGAAAAGATAGAGGAAATTTTAAAGATATGCGTGGAACAACAAAAGAGTATAAAAAAAAATCTGATGTTACACTCGCATGACTTTCTCCACTCTTGTACAAACTATTTATACAAACGCTTATTCTCCATCTACTTCATGTTAATCGAGTAAACATTTGCAGAGTCTATCTTATTGCTAATTTTCTTGTAGATGTAAGGGGAATATATATTTACAAGGGCAAATACAGTAGCCTTTAAGCACATACATATCTCTTAATAGCTGGTTGCTAGGTGCAGCACCATTCCCTTTCCCACAGATTAATACTCTTTGCATATCCAAGACAAAAAAATGAATAACGAATTCCCATTTGAGAAAATAAGTATTGAAAAATTTAAGGGAATAACAAGTAATATCTCAAAAATGGTTCACTCAACAAAAAAATGTATATGACATAAATTGTGTATTTTAATGCGATCTACATTTTTTGTGTAGTAAAATTTTGTCTATCTCTTATGGTTTACCAGTTATGCAAAAGTCTTTCACAATGAAGAATACTTTTGGAGACATTCCCAGGAAATTCAAGATATACATTTTATTTGTCATAAAAATATCTTAAACATATGATATTTTAATCAAAATCGTTAGAGCCATTTTTGAGAAAATTAAACTTTTCAAAAAATGTTCCATGTAAAGGGTACTTTGGGGTGGGGGGATTTTCTTGAAAACCTTTGTGTCGCATCCTTGGAAGATACTGAACCTAAATACCAAGTTTGGTGTTTACCCGACTGTTCGTTTCTGAGTTATGCTGTTCACAGACAGACAGACACACTCACACAGACAGATACACACACAGACACACACGGACATGTTTCTAAAAATGCTTTTTTTTGGATTCAGGGGGTCTCAAAACATTTATTTCCGGTGAAATCTCGGTATCGAATTTTTGGGTGGAATACAATACTTCCCCTACTTACTATACGTAGTAGAGAAAGTAATAAAAATAGCTGGTGGACAGGGGTAGAAAAAATTATGGAGAAGATAGGAATGGGAGATATTTGGAGAGCAGAAGAAAGAAATAGTAATGGCTTCTGGATAACAGTAAGAAACAGAGTGGATGACATAGAAAGACAAGAGATTTGGGGAAGCTTAGAAAACAAAAGTCATTAGGGTTCTACAGATTAGTAAAAAGGAATTGTGGAAGGGAAGGGTATGTAGATTATTGTAATAGGGCAGAAAAAGAAGCGTTTGCATGGATGAGAACAGGATCAATGTACTTGAGAGGGATAAAGGGTAACAAAAACAGAATTTGTGAATTATGCGGAGGAAATGAAAGCACAGAGCATTATATGACAGAATGCAATGAATTAGCAGAATGGAGAAAAGAAGTATGGGAAAAAAAATGAGAAAAAATGGATAGGAAAATAGTAGCAATTAAAATGCTAACGAGAAAAGAAGAAAAGCAAAATAAGAATATGGAGGAGTTCCTAAAGAAAGTAAAAGAGAAATGGATTAGAAAAGTAAGAGAGATAAGAAAAGTAGAAAGCCAAACGGAGGAAGGAGAAGATGGGCAATAGGGATTAAAGATAGCAAGGGATGATTAGATGAGCCAGAAGGCCAGGCAAAAAGAGCAGTATAGTTGGCAAGAAGAAAACAAAAATATGTACATAGGTTAAGTTAGTTTGTAAGAGGAATATCGTAAAAAGAAATTGTAAAAAGAATATGTAGAAGAATATTTACAAATAAAGTATCTATCTATCTAAATAATTTGAGTCTTCTCTTGATTTACTTTCAGATTCCACTCATCACAGTATTTATTCATTTCAAAGTAATTAACACTTGTAGCATAGGAGAAAGATGCATATTTCTGTTGGTAGTATGTCACCTCTCATATTTCCTATAAAACCATGCTCATGACCACTTGGACAGTCTGTATCGCTTTAAACATTCCTCCATTTGTAGGGTTTCTAATTTATTATGATGCACAACTGCTCTTCTGTTAGGAATGGCATTAAAAAATGCCAAATATAGCAAGCTCGTATTAGCAGCTTGGTTTGCGGCAGCCATTTTCTAATTTCTAACATTTGTTAAATGCCTAACACACGCGCACGGTGATGTTAACGTAACATGAGTTTTACACATTATTCAAGTTAACAGCATTCAATAAAACAGAATTTGCATTAACTTCAGTGTTAAATCATTTAACATTATGTTAAAATTTAGCATCTGTTGCTGAAAATGGCCCAATGTGTTCTTAACATTAACAACTGTATGACTTGGTTCAGCAGAACCATGCCTAGTAATTGTTTACATGATTACCAGACACATGTGTCGTCCTCCATGGTGTAGTGGTTAACATGTTATCCTTTAGTTCCCAAGCTCGTGAGTTCAAACCCGGCGAAGGACGATGGATTTTTTCGGGCATAAAAATCCTTAGCATGGCTTCCTTCAGAAGGGAAGTAAAGCTGGTGGTCCTGTGTCATAGATTTACGGCACGTAAAAGAACATCAAGTCTGATAAAGAGGCCTCTGAACAAAATTATCAGTATTTACGCCCAATATAGGTAGAATGGGGCGCTAAGGACCACAGTAGTTAAAGAGCATTCATAAATAAAACTCAATTTCAATTTACCAGATACATGCAGCAGCAACTACATTGAACTTACCATGTCAAATAACTATTACATATATCAAAACCTCTCTCGCTATGTTTTACACCTTCCATTCTGTAAATATGTTAAGGTCTGATTGCAGATTTTTAAGAAAGCAAAGTAATAAGCTCAGCTTTCAATATCTGCAACCTCCTTTCAGTTAAATTTAAATTTTGTACTCAAAAGTAATTCAATTGAAAATATTTACTATGTACTACCACAAAAATGTATAAATTCAAATTTACTTAATAACTGACAAACTAGCCAATTTCTACACCACAAAAGAATTATTATATACCCTTTCTTTTTATTCACCTATATAAGAAATGATTAAACTATAAGTAATCTGAAATTTACTGTTAATCACTGTGATGGCAAATGGAATAATTTCAGTGGATTTGCAAAAGACTTTACGAGTACTGACATTTTATATAAGTTTAATGCCCAAAGACATCTTGATCATTAGGACAGTTTTGCAAAAGACCCAAATTTGATGCAATACTTGCTTGTATATTCTTAATAAAATAATAGAACTTTATGAAAACTCAATGACAATTATGAGAGTAATCCATAAGTAATGACCATTTGGCTTTAATAAACAAAGAATATATACATTTTATTAAACAAAAGCATGTTGCTTGCAAAATTGAAGCTTACCTTATTTCTGCACATAAACTTCACATATTTGTCACATATGTCCACGAGGTTTAAAATTCCCGTGTTGTAGTCGGTCAATCAAGTCATGTTGTTCAGACACATCTTCACCAAAGAACGAGGAATGTTTGGTAAAGAAATCTTAACTCATCTAAGGTTACGTGTCTATCTTGTACAATTTCAACAGACAAAGAATGAGGAATGTTTGCTAAAGAAATCTTAACTCATCTAGGGTTACATGTCGTCTTGTACAATTTCAACAGACAAAGAACGAGGAATGTTTGCTAAAGAAATCTTAATTCATCTAGAGTTACTTGTCGTCTTGTACAATTTCAACAGACAAAGAACGAGGAATGTTTGGTAAAGAAATCTCAACTCATCTAGGGTTACATGTCTGTCTTGTACAATTACATCAAACAAACAAGGAACAAGAAAAGTTTGGTAAAGATATCTTAACTCCTCTAGGGTTACAAGTCTGTCTTGTAAAATTTTGTTGCTCACTTGATTCTTCAAATTATCTGTGATGAGCAACAGATGTTTGGATCAAGTTTCATTGTGCACGTTTGTTCATTATTCTATCACCATCCACCCCCCCCTCTTTAGTTGACGGTAAATTTCTGCTAGTTTCTACTTCCAAGCATTCAAAACACAAATAACACCTGTCACCTCACAGTCGACAGGACATTGTATCACATAGTTCATTTCAAACAAGCACAGAATGCACAATAACAACTCTTTTTTTTGTTTTTTAGTGACACTCGCACAACACTGAGGAAACCATTTGATCTCAGATAGAAGCATGATAGCAAACACTCATCACTTCCTGGATTACCCTTGTAGTAACCTTAAAAAAATGGCTTTACGCAGAGTTAAGTAAAGTTTGAATGTCATTTGATAGGTACAGTAACAATAAAGTAAGAACATCATGTTTGGATAGGTAGAATCAGATTTGAGGCAGTATTTTAATACCTGAATAATTTCCATTGTAATTTATAATAAGTAAATTCAATAACAGCCCACCTTGAAACAATATGTATATAATAATTATTTAAATTGTATGTAACAGTCATTGCAAATGCTTATTTTTATTGTAAACATATTTTAATAATGTTATGTGAATACATTACATACTCTAATAATGCAAATGCTGTGAGAATAATAAGTTTTAAGTTGCTAACAATGAGTGATAATGAGGTAACCTTGTGGCAATAATGTGTTTAGAATTTGAAATGTACTGATCATGATTAGAGCGACGATGACGTAAACTCTGTAACAGTTTTAAATTAGCCAATCAACAGCAAAGAAAAGTTTTAAGTTAAATGCAGAAATTCTATTGGACTAGAATTAGCCAATCAGAGACTTGCAATACCGAAGCTTATAGGTTTAGAACGTTGAGGTTAATCAGTTGCTGGCAAGACTTGGTAGAGTATAGATGGAAAAATGTGTTCTCTATGGGTGAATAGTAAAAACAGATATACGCGCTAAGTGAATGTATAAAAGTTTCTCACAGTTCTTTAAAAAGTGTAGTGCTGTATAAATATGTGCAAGAATTTAAATAAAAGAAGTTAATTTAAAAATTTAATTCTGTGATGTCTACAATAATTGTCATACCGCGCCCTACCTAAGATACATGACTCTAAAGTAAGACTGAAGCAGCCGAGGCAAATTCAAATATAAGTAATATTACGTAAGCATCAAATTCAAACCGACGCCCAAAGTGTGTTACAAACTACATAAAGCAACTATTATTACATAAAACAATTCTTCAAGGTTACGTAAACATTACGGAACAAATCATCCTCAAGTTGGCTTCCAAGCGTGTGGCTAACAACAATAAAACTTCAACAGTAGAAGAAAACAACATATCAAGTTTGGTTCCAATTTGTGGGGCAGATTTAATAATTTACGTAATTTATTACGCACCAAAATAAAAATTCTTCAGACTGAAAAACAAACTTCAATGCCATAGCCAGGATTTGAACCATGGATCTTCAGCAGGGTTAAGTCTACACACAGCATGCATGGAAGAGCAATTAATTACCATCATATTTACCAATATATATCCTTAGGAGAAGGTGCAAACTGGACATGCCAGCTATGTGGCTCCAACTGACGACTTAAGCTGGAGCTTGGAGGATTGTTGGCACACTTGCAGGACTGCTTATGATCCTCATAAAGTTTCCTAGCTGCTTCCACTGACAGTAGAGTTACAAACGCAATGCCAAGAGGCTTTTTCAGGGCAGCCAACCGTTCCTGGTCAACCTGATTTCGCAAGCGGACTTCTTCCTCTGCGTAAAATTCAATGGCATCCACCTGTAACTTGAATATTTTTTGGATGGACAGGAGTCGCAAGTGAAAATTAATAAATTTGCATGTGAAATAGAGCCAGCCAGGAAAGTGGAAGAACTGCATTCAAATCCCAGCTATAACATGAATTTTTCAGCTGGCTCTATTTCACATTCCCTAGCTAAGCAGGCCATTAATAAGGTATAATTCATTAATTTGATTAATTTATATAATTATAATAACATAAAATTTCTCAGTGCTTATAAGTACTCCAAATTCCGTTCAATTTACACCCATATCCCTTCCATTTTCTGACCCCCCCCCCCACTCGATTACAGAGCTTTTAAGAGCAATTTATACAATTTATGAGTTAAATGCAATTTTTAAATACCTCTGCAGTGCTGAGAATGTGGTGGTAACCCTGATGCCATGTATTTGTGATGTTGCAGTGGTGGACTTGTTGGAATGAATTTGGAGAAACCAGTAGAAAGTGAAAATAAACAAAAGTCATAATTAACTTACCCACCATTCACAGAAAATTTTGAAATGTCCCTCATTATGTTCACAGATTTGCATGTTTAACTTTATTGTTAAACAATTTGATTAAAATTTCATTTGTCACTGAATTCAAGTAATTTATTATTGTCAATTTCAGTTCATCTATTGTTTTTGGATTATCTTTACACACACCTGACTTTGCAGCACCTCGAAAGAAATAACTGGGGTCTACCAGTTCTTGCAGCATCATGAACAGAACCAGTCTCAGAAAATGTATTTATTAGATAGTAAAGAGTATTCTAGAATGGTAACCCAGAATTTGGAAACTGCCCTGTAAATTCTTGTTTCACTTTTTCTGCACATTTACCACCTTCTCTAAAAACATTCTCCACTAAAAACGCATGCTCTTCAATTAAAAAACATTTTCAACTTAAATGGGGGGGGGGGGGAAATGCACGCACTTCTGACAGGGACAGTTTGACACACACGCAACTTGCTACTTTATGGATGTACCACATGTCCTTGACAGGCATTAAACAATAGTTTGCTAGTAACTGCTTTGGGATTGTATTGAAGGACCTGCAGTACTGTGCAGGCACACAAAAGCTTGTTTTAAATCACAGCAGACTAGAAACATCTAATCTCAAATCAATTTCTGTTTAAACTTGTTAATGGCATATTTTAAGAAAGCTTCTATAAGACAGTTTAATTAAATTCAAAAATGTTATTAATCAGTGCATGCGCACACGCACACGCACACTACACTACATACATAGAGTTGTGATAATTTAATGCTTTATTTTCTCTTAAATAAATTAAATTGGGTTTTATTTATGGACGCTCTTTAACTACTATGGTCCTTAGCGTCCCATTCTATATTGGGCGTGAAAGACTGATAATTTGGATCAGAGGCCTCTTTATCAGGCTCAAGGTTCTTTTATGCGCCATAAATCTATGACACGGGACCACCGGCTTTACTTTCCTTCTGAAGGAAGCCATGCTAAGGATTTTTACGCCCAAAAAAATCCATTGCCCTCCGCCGGGTTTGAACCCGCAACCTTGGGAACTAGAGTACCCTGTAGAGCACAGTACCACTAATCCACGGAGGACAACATGTATTTTATTTTCTCTTGACTGCTATGGCAACTGCTGCATGAGGAAACAAATTTGTGATTACATGGAGATACTTCACAACTTATGTTGTTTGATGAATGTATTCTCTTTAATTTGCTTAATGTAAAGTCACATACCGAGAAAGACAAAATAGGAATAAAAATTTGCCAGGATATGAAAATTTTTTTGTTAAAATAAGAAAATAGGATTAAAAATCACAAAACATTACGAAATACATACTTTATAGCTAAAAATATTCTACTTTAAGACTAGAGTAGTTTCACTGCATTAGTTTAAAAAAAAAAAAAAACAGGCTTTGCAGATTTTTGTCCATATTTAACAATAAAATACAACAAATTACATAGTCATTATACATTTTAAGAATTGTGAAACTTAGGGGGAGGGGCAGGATTTACTTTGGAGACACTGCACATCACTTAACTTTAAAAGCATGTGACATTTTTCGGAACATGTTGCTTCCATCATCACTGTGAGTCAACTAATTTTTCATAATGACATGAAATCATGTCACTGTAAACACCTTCCATATTAAAACTAATAAAAACATTTACTGTCTGTTTTGTCCATGCTAATCACAACACACTGCTAAACCCATGAAATGAAAAACTGTTCCACTTGTTTAGTTTCGCACGTGATATCACATACACGAAAGGTTACATTTTCTCAAATGTTAACAACAGTTTTTCCACATGCATTTCCTAGAAAAAGTGACTTGGTTTTTCTAAATATGTTTCACAGAAAACTGCACAAATATAATATCTAGAAAGTCAGTTCACTGATAATGGAAACTATTGTAAAAGCAAAGAGTCTTAAATCTTACAAAATATAAAGAAATATGAAGATTCTTTAAGATACAGTCGACTCCCAATAATTTGCGGCAATTAAACTTCCGTCAGTTATCTGCTTAACCTTCTCCTTACATTTAAACCACAGTAAAATGCTTCTGATTATGAACACACAACATACATGCGAATACAATATAATTTTTATTTAACGTGCTAACAAGAAACATTTTCTACAAAATACATACCATTAATTTAAGAAAAGAAGTGAGTCGCCTTTGTTTGTTTCTTGGAGCATCATTTATCTGTACTTTTGACTGCAGTTGTCATAAGAGAACAATGTGTTACAATTAAAAATCTTTGTGATTTTCTGTGTAACACAAAAGCGTATCTACAGCAACACTACCTTGGCTCTGTGTAACTTTCAGAATATCCATGGCTTCGTCTTCATACCCTTCACTATCTGGGTCACACTGTTCGCCGTTTATTGTCAAATATTGACTGATGTCATTTTCTCTTTCTTGCCTGTAGCCTTGATCAGTATCATCGATTAATCTTGCTTTCTTCCACATCTTCGCATCCTCTTATTTTCCGTAAAAAAGGCGCCATTGTGGCAAATCAAGCCTGAGCATCCCAATTCATGTTTTTAACTGCTGCTGTAAACAAGAAGCCTAGCAAGCATCTTCAGCCTTGGCTGTAAATTACTTCCTATAGGGGTATACAGGTAGCTTGGCCTTGACTGCATGCTGTGCGCAGAAGGTTTGAGGGAGCATAACTTGAGTGAAATAAAATATTGCAAATTATCCACGAAGTGAATTATCGAGAGTTTACTGTATTATGAAATATGAATGTTTTGTCACATGTAAAACATAAAACTATCTATTCCCATAATGATAGCAAGCATGCTTTATAATAAGACATTCCATATTTTGCCTGCCTGTAGTTATGTCTTCCTGACTCATAAACAATAAATCATAATTTTCAACCACTTAACTTACAGAGGATTGTGTAGAAACACTGTAATTGTTCACACAACCATCTTTTTCATTTTAATGCAGGAATTATTATTGTTTCAAGCTATTTATAAAACAAATTATTAATTTATATCCTCAAATTCTAAATCTTACTACTGAGACAGATATTAAGCGGCTGAACATTTTGGAAGGGAAATCGTTCATAAACTAAGGAAGGAAACAGATTTCAAGATGAGACATTGTTAGAAAATAATCAAAGGTTTTAAAATATTTGTTACTTTGTGTTAAAGGAATAACTCATAAACACTAACATTTCTTTGTTCATTCAAGACAATATTTATATACTATTGGGATAGCTAAAAACATCTGGAATATTAAGAAAAAATAGAGAAAAACACTATGTTATACTCGGCACCAATCAAGAAGGTGATTGACATTTAGCAGGGAGAGAGAGGTGACATTGCCACTCATCGCGACCACATGGACAGCGTGTTAGAACAGTGTCGAAGGCAACTGGGTTGCGCCTGCAGAGCGCTACAAATTGGATATTATTTATATTCGCATACTAAGACAATTGTAAAATAATGAATCTATGTGCAGAGGCAGTATTTTAATACCTGAATAATTTCGATTGTATTTTATAATAAGTAAATTCAATAACAGCCCGGCTTGAAACAATATGTATGTAATAATTATTTGAATTGTATGTAACAGTCATTGCAAATGCTTATTTTTATTGTAAACATGTTTTAATAATGTTATGTGAATACATTATATACTTTAATAATGCAAGAGCTGTGCGAATAATAAGTTTTAAGTTGTTAACAATGACATAATAATGAGGTAAACTTGTGGCAATAATGAGTTTTAAAGTTTGAAAATTACTAGTCATGATTAAAGCAACGATAATGTAGTTTCTCTAAAAGTTTAAAATTAGCCAATCAACAGCAAAGAAAAACTTTAAGTAAAAAGCAAATATTCTATTAGACTAGAATTAGCCAATCAGAGACTTGAAATACCAAAGCTTATGGGTTTTGACCATTGAAAGTTGCTCAGTTGCTGGCAAACCTTGGTAGTGACCAGACAGAAGATGTGTTCTCTACAGAAAATATTACGTGTGAATCGTAAAATATGTATACGTGCTAAGTGAAAGTATTAAAGATTCTCACAGTTCTTAAAAAGTGTAGTGCTTTATAAAAATGTGCAAGGATTAATAAAAAAAGTGAATTTAAAAAGTTAAATTCTGTGATGTCTACATTCTTGTTGCACCACGCCCTGCCTAAGATACATGACTCTACAAACATTACTGACGCAGCCAAGGAAAATTCAAACATAAATAATATATAGAAGCAGTTTTAATAACAAAGTTAAACATTATAGTGTAAAACTTGGAATGTAACAACAAAATTACATCTTGAAATCAGCTTCTCATATGTAGCAGCATATCGCATAACAACAGTAACTATTACGTAATCAACAATTCAAACCGATGCCCAAAGCATGTTGCAAACTCCTTAAAGCAACTAATTATTTACGTAACCATAAATCTACTTCAAGTTGGCTCCCATACGTGGGGCAGTTAAAATTACGTAACCAAACAAAACAAAAGCAGCACAACATAACCTTCAAGTTAAATATATTACGTGAACTAAATAACTTCAAGTTCGCGTCCAACTGCAAGGCAAGAATTGAGAGCAAGAATAGACAGCACGAATAGACGGAGAGAATCGACAAGAATTTGTGACATCTAAGAAGAAAAGTTCGACGAAACACGAACAGAATCAACGAAACCACGAGACTACATCTCAGAATTTCAAGATTGTCAACAAAATCCAAGGACAGCAACAATTCTTCAGGAGTAAGGGGCACATGGTTAACATCTCAACACCAAACTGTGTGAGAACACTGAGTATAAAAGTTTAATAACAGCCAAAACAAAAGGTCAGGAAATTCCATTGCATATTATAATAATTGTCAAGTTTAGGAAATATATTGTTGTTTTTGAGCAAAATTTGTGTTATTAAGAAGTGGAAAACTAAAATTAAGCAATTCAAAAGCAAATATACCAAGTAAGATGGAAACTGAAAACAATGGAAGTAGTTGAGGTTAGGTCAGCCAATACAGATTGCAATGTAGATTTACAATCACAGCTAGAGGAAACAAATAGGTTAGATGAAGAAGAGCAGTTATCTGAAAATTCAGAGGTAGACATAGAAAGAGATAGCAGTAGTATGCAAGGTCAATCATCTTTACACATGTTAGTGCAAGGAACAACACAAAGAGATAGTATCCCTCACACATCTAGACAACAAGAACATGAAAACTTCTCACAACAACAAAGTTTTATGTGCCTTCTAAAAGCAATAACTGAAACTAATGCAGAGCTGAGAAAAGTAACTGAAAGTAATGCAGAGCTAAAAAGAGAATTAAAAGAAACTAGTACAGAGCTGAGAGTAGAGTTAAGTAATAAGATAACTGAAACCAACAATAAGATAATAGAAACTAATGCAGAGTTAAGTAAAAAGTTAACTGAAACAAATACAGAACTATCTAGTATTAAAAATGATCTAGCTAGACAAATAGAAAATTGTATGAAAGAAAGCAAAGCTGAAAGCAGGAGGTTAGAAATAAAGCTAGAACAATCTTCCAAAGCACTTCAAAAAGACATAGATTTAAAAGTAAACAAAGGTTGTAAACAGCTAGAAAAAAATTGTCAAGTCATATTGACTAAAATGTCATTGAAATGGAGTTAAAACTCGCTGATACTAAACAGGGTATTTGTTACAAGTTAGATAAACAGGGTGAAGAATTGAAAACAATGGTAGAAAATACAAATGCAGATTTTGTACAGGTACAAATAGACTGGGGAAATTAATAAAATGCATGAAATGGTAAAAACAACTGCAGATGCAGTAAAAGAAGCAAATACAGGGCAAGGACAAGTAAAATTAATGATAGATGAAATCAAAGATAAAGTACAGGAAAGTAGTAAAGAAATTGATAAACTTAGAAATAGTTTTGAAAATTTAAGTACAAGTGTACCAAGGGTAAATGCAAGTACAACTAGTTCTGTAAATGCTAACCAAATGCATGTCAATAATGCAAGTACAGAAAGAAGTGTATCACCATTGTTAACTAACAACACAAGAGACGCTATTGCTTTTTCCATAACATCAGCCTCTCAAACACACAACAATAATTATGACACACATATGCATGTACCAAACCAGGTGTCAAACTATTATTCTGTGCTTAATGAGTTACCATTACCTAATTTTAATGCTTCCTCAAGTCCAGTATAGTTTATAAATGATCTTATAGAATATTTTAAATGGAAAAATGTGCCTGAAGCATTAAAAATGATCCTAGTTAGAAAATGCTTAGACAACAAAACTTTAAACTGGTTACATATGGTAGCAGACAGTGAAATGAACTTTGAAACATTCATAATTTTATTCATGAATAAATTTTGGAATACCACTGTACAACATAAGATTAGGCCAAGCCTAAGCTACTCACAGTACAATAGGGATGACAACTTATCAATGACAGATTATCTTATTAATATGCAGGATATGTCAGATATTTAACTCCAGCCATGCATGAGGAGGATTTCATTAGTTTAACTACTAGACACTACCCTCTACACATACAAAACTACATCTTAATTGCAAGACCCAAAACTATTTACAAGATGACAGAGCTAATTTCATCATTAGAACAGCAGGGAACAGTAATAATTATGAAATGTGGAGTCCACACAGGCAAGAAAGGCATAATGATATGCCTTACAATACACACTATCACAATGTAAATAGGAGAAATAATGAATTTCAGGGTCAGAACAGATTCAATTACAACACACAAATCAGAGATTCAAGACAAGGGAGACAAGAACACATAAATTATGGAGAATGGAAAGAATGAATCAGCAGAATTCTACTTCACCTAGGAATAATAATAGATTCCAGCATAGAGGAAGTATGCAAAACAGGGGAAACTTCCACAACTATAATTAAACAAGCAACAATCATCCAGAAGAATATACACGTGGAGGACTTAGCAATTTTAGAGGTAGAACAAGAGCTAGGGGGCGTGGCTCATACACAAATATCAATGATAATGAAATAATAGTAACTGCGGTACAAAATGGCAATCCTGTAAATACTGAACATAATCATCAGGAAAACTAAGTTATGTATTGCCTGACGTAGATTTTGATAATACAGTACCTTCTGCTCTAAGCAGCAAGAATAAAATATCTACACACTTTGATTTGTTACCGTCTAAGTACAAACACAGGGAATTGTGAAAACAAATATGATTCATCGTACAAACTATTATAGCAGGAAGGGAAGTAAATGTTGCAGTAGATTCAGGATCATCAAGCTCTATCTGCTCAAAGAAATTTTTAGAACAACTGTTAAATGAAGGGATGCAACTTATGATAGCCCCAATAAGCAATGTAATATGTAGGGTAGCCATAGGTACAATGACCCAAACTATCAAATCTCAAGCATTGATACCTATACAGATAGCAGATATTACATTGGAGGTCATATTTTTAATTGTTCCAAACTTGATATGCGAAGTTATAATTGGGTGTGATGTTTTAATAGAGTTCTCTGCGAAGTTGATTTTAAGGACAGACTTATATTAAATAAAGAAGAAAAGAAGATATACGTGCCTTTTATAAAAGATAAAGTATGTAATGTACAAAGAATGGAACAAGAAAATACAGTATATGAAGAAGAATGCTTCATACAAATAGTAAATGTCCAAGCAAGCAGGGAAAACAATGAAAGGTTATTGACCCTTAACTTCGAAGAACAGAACACTGACCTTACCAAGTGGAACCCTTATACAAAGAAATCTATAGCAGAAGAAAATATACTAGAGCAAGTAGAAGATAGTTATGCAACAGAGATAGAAGACAGGAAGATACACACAGACACACTGATGACAAATACAATACTGACGGACAATGAAAAGTTAATAATGGAAGAGGTATTAAAAGACAATAAACATGTTTTCAGTGAAATTCCAGGACAGTGTACATCATATATCCACACATTCACAGTAGAAAATGTACCAGCATTTAGAAGAAAATATAATAACCTACCAGTGAATCTAAGAAATAAAGCTAAAAAGTTAATAGCTAGTATGCTAGAAAACAATATCATTGAGCTTAGCAATTCACAATATATAAATAGTGTTTGTTCGACACCAAAGAAAGACAATAGTTTAAGAATCACTATAGATGGAAGATATTTGAATAAATTTATGCTACCAGACCACTTTCAAAATGAAAGTATAGAACAAAAAATAGCAAAGTTATCATGTGGCAAATATATCTCTTCCATAGATCTTACAGCTTCATTTTGGCAAGTCGAGCTAGATCCTAAAGTACGTGATTACACAGCCTTTCAAGTTTTTGGATTACAATATAGGTATTGTGTTAATCCATATGGATTGAAGAATAGTACTAGTGGATTCCTGAGAGCAATACATAGTATCTTTGTTAACACAGCAGATGATTTCTTAATCAGATACACTGATGGTTTCCTAATAATAAGTCAAACCTTTGAGGAACTTTTAGAAAATGTAATTTATGTATTAAACAAATTACATGAACATGGCATGACAATAAATATTAAAAAGTCAAAATTCTGTGTACCTGAAATCAAATTCTTGGGATATGTAATAAATGAAGTAGGCATTCGACCAAATGAAGAAAGAATAGAAGCCATATTAAGAATACCACCACCCAAGAATATTAGACAGCTACGATGTTTATTTGGAATTATGAAAGTAAATTCTTACCAAGATATGCTATAGAAGTAGAACCTTAAGACAACTTCTGAAGAAAACAAATAAATGGAAGTGGACAGCAGAGCTACAAGAATGTTTTGAAAATGTCCGAAAGCTGTTTGCAAATGCAATATTGTTTGAACATCCAAGAGATGAATTAGATTATGAGTTGTACGTAGATGCATCTTGTCAGGGATATGCAGGAATACTAGGACAAAGAGAACATGACAACACATTTCATGTAATTAGTACTGCATCACGTGGCTTAACCAATATAGAAAGAAATGCATCAGTAACAATGTTAGAAATTGGAGCACTATATTTTTCACTACTGAAATTTAAGACATATATATTTCAGAAGAAAGTGAAAATATATACAGGTCATATTAGCTTAACTTTCATTCCAAAATGTAAATTATATAGTGACAAGTTAGCTAGAATGATTCTCGCTATAATGGAATTTGATGTTGAAATTATACATATTCCAGGAAAACAAAATACATTCGGTGATTTAATATCAAGAATCAATCACAACAAACAATTTCCTGAAAGTTGTTCAAGACAACAATATGAAGTTTGAGTGCTTACAAAAGACATTCCAATGAAGAAGGAATTGAATAAAAAAAATAAAAGGAAGATTCCACAAACAAATGTTAAAGCCATATAAAAGTAAACAATTTGAGGCACAAGAAGAGGAAGAAAATAATGTAGCTGGAACATAAAAGGGGAAAGCAATGTAATTTAAAAATTGTAAAGCACTACTTAAAATAATATTTTACTAAATGTAGAAAATTGTCAATAACAAAGGAAAGTTTAGGTAAAGAAAAGTAATAAAAATCCATTGTTATTAAGAAAATCTGAATATAAACTACATTTATATTGTATAAATTAGAAATTGTAAGAAATATAAAATATATATAAATATAAATGTTTAGGAAATAAATTGTAAAGAAAGGGTAACAAGTGTTAATATGTCTAATTTTATGTAAAATGTATAGCATATAAAATGCTTAATAGTGAATGTGATGGTGAATGAGCAAACTTCGCTCAGATCATTAATCTTAAACCAGGTCATTGACCTGGAAGTTGCTGACAGGAAACGAGAGGAGGAAGACGTGCCGAACGCGCACTCGCCAGAACAGCGAAATGGGAGTGCAACTATAAGTATATAGAGCCAGAATAGGTCTATTTAATTCAGTAAGAGGTTATTTGGGTGGAAAATGTAAGGGAGAACAGAGTGGAAGGACGGCGTGGTATGCATTGGTGTTGATGGTGCTACTAATAATTGGAGGAGTAGAGTTAAACCCGGGACCGGATAATACAGAACAAATTATGGGAATGCTGAAATGCATCGCAGAAGAAATGACTAATTTTAAAGCAATGGAAAGGAGAATTGAAGAGAAGTTGACAAAACAATTCGAGGAGATGAAATCGGTATGGAGTAATTTTGAATACGAGCTGGACAAAGGATTCGTGAAATGTAGCAGACGAATAACAAATCTGGAGAGAGCAGAGGAAAGGAGCAGAAAAAGGAACTTGATAATATTTGGAGTAGAGGAAACGAGAGAAACGAGTTTGGGAACAAGTAGAGGAAATTTGTCAAGATAAACTAGGAACAAAGTTAACAGGCTGGGAGATAATTGACACCTTCAGAGTGGGGAGAAGAGGCTCGAACCCAAGACCGATAATCGTCAAGTTAGCGACGGTAAAAATGAAATGGACATTGCTATCTAATGCTAAAAAATTAAAAGGGACAAGAATATTCCTTGAAAATGATTACAGGAAGAAAGAGAGAGAAATAAGAAGTCTGTTGGTAAAAGAAATGAGAAGTGCAAGAGCTAGAGGCAACAAAGCCTACGTGAGAGGATTGGATTTGTGGATAAATGATAGAAAACAGGATATTCGTCAGCTGAATTGGAGATCACCATCACCGGGAAATACAACTTGAAACCAAGGACAGGCGGCAGAGAAGGGGTAGCATGGTAAACGGAGAGGGGAGAAGCACGACAAACATCATCGGTCGGAGGAGAAGAATGGAGGAGAGGAATGCAGCAAGCGTCATCAAGCGGAGGAGAGGAACGAAAGGGAGGAGTGAAGCAAACATCACCAGTTAAACAAGTAACACCAGAAAGTCAGCTGATTGAAGATTCGCGTAGAATGGCCTTGGGAGCAGCGGCGGAGATTGACGTCTGGAAGGATACTGAGCTTAGCATAATTTCATCGCCAGGGGGAAGTATTTTGCAGGGGGAAGAGGGAGCAGTGGGGAATGAACCAGTGGGTAGGCCAAGACTGACCAGGAGTAAAGCAAAATTGCAGGAATTTAGGTTTGAGAGGAAGGGATCTGTATAGGAAAAGGCATTGGGGGTGGTAGCATGGAACATACAAGGGCTGTTGAAAAGTTAAAATATGGGGAAATAATGGAGAAAATTAGGCGAAGTGATAGGAGTGGTAGAGACATGGGCAACAAAGGATATTTCAGTGGATGTGTCAGATGTTTACTTTTATGGTAAAGCTGGATTAAAAAGAAAGAAAGCGGTCGTGCATCAGGTGGATTAGGGTTATTTGTAGGAAGAGCTTGCAAGTCAAAGTGAAAATGTGTAGTGAAAGAGGGGAAAATGCAGTTCTGTGGTGTGTTGTAAATGAGATAGGGTACAAGCTAAATGTGTGTGTTGCAATGGTGTATAACCCTCCAAGTGCCTCGGAATTTTACAATCCCAATCTATTTAATTTGTTAAGATAACAAATAGATATTTAAATAATTGTTTTATTATAATGGGGGATTTCAATGCAAGGGTAGGGGTAAGTAAAATAAATGTAATAGATGTTGAGTATGAGTTAAGAGGGGATGAGAATGAGATAATACGAAGAAGGAGCAAAGACGAAGTCTTGAATTGCGAAGGTAAGAAGTTAATAGAATTTTGTGAGGACTTCAACTTGAGGATGTGTAAGTGTGGTAGACTATATGATATATTCAGTAGAGTTGGATCCGTTTATCATGGATTTTGAAGTGGTGAATTTAGTGTGTTCAAGTAATCATTTTCCAATAAGGGTAAAATTCCTAAGTACATATAAGAGAAGTTTCAAAGCAAGGCAACAAGAGGGAACTATGGAAGAAATATAGGCACAACAGAGGAGATAGTAGCCAAAGAATTGTATAATGGTTTCAGCAGCATAATAACCGCCGTGTTGAAGCTTGCTGGAACCAAGGTTCCAGTGCTGCCTGTCTGTCTGTCTGTCTGTCTGTCTGTCTGTCTGTCTGTCTATCTATCATTGACCTTTAAGTACAATGCAGATATTCTATTGGACTAGAATTAGCCAATCGAAGCTTACAGGTTTTGACCATTGAAAGTTGCTCAGTTGCTGGCAAACCTTGGTAGTGACCAGACGGAAGATGTGTTCTCTACAGAAAATATTACGTGTGAATCATAAAATATGTATATGCGCTAAGTGAAAGTATTAAAGATTCTCACAGTTCATAAAAAGTGTAGTTCTTCATAAAAATGTGCAAGGATTAATAAAGAAGTGAATTTAAAAAGTTAAATTCTGTGATGTCTACATTCTTGTTGCACCACGCCCTGCCTAAGATACATGACTCTACAAACATTACTGATGCAGCCCAAATGCGGGGCAAGAATTGACAGCACGAATAGACGGCGAGAATCAACAAGAATTTGTGACGACATGTAAGAAGAAAAGATCGACGAAACAACACGACCAGAATCAATGAAACCACGAGGCTACATCTCAGAATTTCAAGATCGTCAACAAAATCCAAGGACAGCAACAATTCTTCAGGAGTAAGGGGCACATGGTTAACATCTAAACAACAATCTGCATGGGAACACTGAGTATAAAAATTTACTAACAGCCAGAACAAAAGGTCAGGAAATTCCATTGTATATTATAATAATTGTCAAGTTTAGGAAATATATTGTTATTATTGAGCAAAATTCATGTTATTAAGAAGTGGAAAACTAAAATTAAGCAATTCAAAGGAAAATATACAAAGTAAGATGGAAACTGAAAACAATGAAAGTATGGAAGTAGTAGAGGTTAGGTCAGTCATTGCAGATTGTAATGTAGATTTACAATCAGAGCTAGAGAAAACAGATAGGTTAGATGTAGAAGAGCAGTTATCTGAAAATTCAGAGGTGGATGTAGAAAGAGATAGCATTAGTATGCAAGGTCAATCATCTTTACACATGTTAGTGCAAGGAACAAACCAAAGAGATACTATCTCTCAAACATCTAGGCAACAAGAGCATCTAAACTTATCACATGAACAATTTTTGTGCCTTCTAAAAGCAATAACTGAAAATAATAATAATAAGTTAACTGAAACTAATAATATGCTACATGAAATGATAAGTGAAATGAGAGGAAAGAGAAAAGAAATTACTGATACATTAACTGAAACTAATACAGAGCTAAGAGTAGGGTTAAGTAATAAGGTACCTAACTGAAACTAGTACAGAACTGAGAAAGGAAACTACTAATAAGTTAAATGAAACTAGAACAGAGTTGAAAACAGAGTTAAATAGAGTACAAGAAACTAGTCAGGAAACCGAAGAAATAGAAAACACAAATGCAACCATTGTGCAAATACAAATAGATGTAACAGTACCAAAGATAAATGCAATTGTAACTAGTTCTGTAAATGCTAACAAAATACATGTTAATAATCCAAGTACAGAAAGAAGTGTAGCACCATTGTTAACCAACAAAACAAGAGACGCTATTGCATTTTCCATAGCATCAGCCTCTCAAACACACAACAATAATGACGACACACATATGCATGTACCAAACCAGATGTCAAACTATTATTCTGTGCAACATAAAATTAGGCAAGGATAAAAAGTATGTGGCATAAGAACAAAAAGAAATAGAAAATAAATGTAAACAGTCTGAGGAACAAAAAGAAAAGGAAAGTATGCAGGTTATGTGTGGAACAAAAAGAAAGAGAAAATAAATGTAAACAATCTGTGGAACAAAAAGAAAAGGAAAGTAAAGTATGCAGGTTATGTGTGGCACAAGAGAAAAACAACATAATGTATCTGGAACATAAAAGGGAAAAGCAATGTAATTTAAAATTGTAAAGTACTATTTAAAATAATATTTTACTAAATGTAGAAAATTGTCAATAACAAAGGAAAATTTAGATAAAGAGAAGTAATAAAAAAGAAATTCATTGTTACAAGAAAGAAAAAAGAAACTGAATAGCAACTACATTTATATTGTAAGTTAGAAATTGTAAGAAATATTAACAATGTTTAGGAAAATAATTGTAAAGAAAGGGTAATAAGTGTAATCATCCAGTCGCTGACGATGAGGACGAATGCCCTCGAAAACGTTTCTGTTTTATGTAACTTTAATTAGTGAAGGTGAGTGTAAAAAAGTGTGACTCAATCTAAATTATGATGAATACTTCACTGTTAATAACGCTTCTGTTTTTAATCTTTAAGTGTAAATATGTCTAATTTTATGTTAAAATCTATAGCATATAAAATGCTTACTAGTGGATGTGATGGTGAATGAGCAAACTTCGCTCATATCATTAATCTTATACCAGGTCATTAACCTTGGAAAGTGTCAAATGAGTGTATATGAAGTGTTCTGCTATACACGAGTGTAGTGAGAAACCAGTGTTAAAGAAAAAGTGAGAAAAGTGACAGTGAAAGATAGGAAGTACAGTAATAAAAGTTATGTTTCTTTCTTTCTTTCAGGAGACTTTTATAAAACATTTAAAAATTTAAAGAACAAAACAAAAAGAATAAATTTTAAATATTTCTAAAAGGGGGCAATTTGAGGCAGTATTTGTAATACCTGAATAATTTCAATTGTATTATATAATAGGTAAATTCAATAACAGCCAGCCTTGAAACACTATGTATGTAATAATTATTTAAATTGTATGTAACAGTCATTGCATATGCCTATTTTTATTATAAACATGTTTTATAATGTTATGTGAATACATATGCAAGAGCTGTGAGAATAAGTTTTAAGTTGCTAACAATGAGGTAATAATGAGGTAACCTTGTAGCAATAATGAGTTTTAAAGTTTGAAAATTACTAGTCATGATTAAAGCAACGATAATGTAATGCATGTGACAGTTTTAAATTAGCCAATCAACAGCAAAGAAAAGTTTTAAGTAAAACGCAGATATTCTATTGAACTAGAATTAGCCATCAGAGACTTGAAATACCAAAGCTTACAGGTTTTGACCGTTGAAAGTTGCTCAGTTGCCGGCAAACCTTGGTAGTGAACAGATGGAAGATGTGTTCTCTACAGAAATATTACGTGTGAATCGTAAAATATGTATACGTGCTAAGTGAAAGTATTAAAGATTCTCACAGTTCTTAAAAAGTGTAGTTCTTCATAAAAATGTGCAAGGATTAATAAAGAAGTGAATTTAAAAAGTTAAATTCTGTGATGTCTACATTCTTGTTGCACCACGCCTTGAACTAAGATACATGACTCTACAAACATCACTGACGCAGCCGAGGCAAATTCAAACATAAATAATATATAGAAGCAGTGTTAATAACAAAGTTAAATATTATAGTGTAAAACTTGGAGTGTAATAACAAAAACACATCTTGAAATCAGCTTCTCATACGTAGCGGCATATTGCGTAATAACAGCAACTATTACATAATCAACAAATTCAAACCGATGCCCAAAGCGTGTTGAAAACTCCTTAAAGCAACTAATATTTACATAAAAATATTACATAACTAAAGACCTATCTTCAAGATTAAAAAAATATTACGTGAAGAAAATAACCTTCTTCAGAACATGCAAGAATATATGAGTGTAAAGATCTGCGTTAACAGAAGAGACATACCTGTGAAATATTGATGCTTATTCTGAGCTTGAAAATAGTAGGATGCTCCTTTCTTCTATAATAGGAATGTGTGTGCGCGTGTGCGCGTGTGCGCGTGTGCGCGTGTGCGCGTGTGTGCGTGTGTGCGTGTGTGCGTGTGTGCGTGTGTGCGTGTGTGCGTGTGTGTGTGTGTGTGTGTGTATTGCATCCTGCGGGAAAGGATCTAAGTTGGTGACACATTTACATCCTTTTCTTTTCTATCCAGGAGTTTTTAATTTAGACTCTGATGCCTGATTTTCTTCTTTATAATATTTTTCTTTCCCAATCTTAACCACAGTATTCTTACTGATTCCTACAGCACGCGAGGTCCTATCAAGTACATTAGAGAATGGAATAAGAGGCCCCCCACTCAATTTCTCCTCTTCGAAATATTCTCTCATGGAGTATATTATTTCCCACGCCTGCCCTTTAATTGGGATACCGTTACCAAATACAGTTTTATTCGATTCCCAAGTGCACTCAGCTTTTTGTTTGGCTGCGCTATCTTTGTCACTATTTTTGGACATTGTTAAATATCCATTAAACGTGTTAATACAATTATAAATGCTCACACAACATACACACGCACAAATACACAGACTCAAATACACATAACACAAGGCAAATACCATACAAATAGGACGATGCAAAAGAACTTTTCGGTACGCAGGCCATCTCTAAACTGATACAAAAACATAAGAAAGCTGGGGCTAAAAGGAGCACATTGTTTATAACGGCAGCGGCAGCAGAAGATAGGACTGCAGTTCATGTTTACTGCTACGGTCGCTCACCCGGCACATCATGCCAATCACGTGTTACAATAGCAGCAACAAAGTATTTGCATATATCGTTGCTATAGAAACGTCTTAGTTCTAATGGGACCTTCTAACGGTTGCTATGACAACCACTGTGACGTATTCATCCCCTCCCATTCATTTAAAGCTTTCCGCCACATGGTTAGTAACTGTCAATCACCTTCTTGATTGGCACCGGTATAGTAAATCTCATAGCCAACCATAAAGAAACTCATCATTGAGAAAAAATTTGTGTCACTTAAATTGCTACAGAGTGGTCAATCAACAATTGGTTACTATGGCAACGTCACATGCTATATAAGGTTTGTTAGGAGAAGGGAGGATTATTCATAGTATCTCTTTGCATTGTTACACATCTTTGCATAATTAGCAAACGAGATTGCAGATAGGAAATATTGTAATCAATATTCCGGTTAATACTTCAGAAATTAAGTAAACAAGTATGAAAATTATTATTAATTATGATTCAGTTGTTCTTTTGGTGAAATATTAACATTTTCAGAATAAATTATAAATTTCTGAGAATTTGCAACTTTATTCATATTACGTTCCCTACCTTGACCCGAGATACTAGTAAACCAGAGTTCTCATAACTTAGGCACTAAAAAATAAATAACACAGCATGAGAAGCAATGGAGAAACAACTAGAAGATGCAGAGATAAGTCGATTCATTGAGATTAACAACTCCAGTGAGTGCCGTGGATTTGAAATATAACCCCAGAAACCCGCTTTGTGCAACATCTTAAAAAATAAAAATGAAGCAGTTAACGGAGTCAAAGCTCTGGGCAGAAATCCCAACATTCAGAAAACCATACTATTACACATCACTTAGAGCAGCTGCCTCTTGTAGCCAATACTTTACATTAATACGTAAATTATGAAGTTGCCACACAATAACCTTCAATTATCACATATTTCTATTTTGTATTTAATAAGAAAACTAACTTGGGATACAGCATAAAGAAACTAATGCAATATAACCAATGTAACTTCAGTGTATATAAATGATTATGATTTCAATAGGTATTACATAAATATTGTTATAAAACATGCTGTGGAGCACTGTTTTGAATCTATGCCAAATTTGTTTACTCATATTGTAATAGTATAAAATTCATTACATTAAATTGTTACTACTGGAAACAAATTTAAAACACACTTATTCAAGATCTCTAATGAGAAGGTTTCTCACACAAAACCTCCTACAAGTCAGGTTCTCACACAAGATTGTTTGCAAACATCTCACAGTAACATAAAAATATTCATTGCTATTTAAATAGATACAAAATAACATTGAAGTATTAACTTATCATTCACTTCGAGAGAAATTATAATTTATTTCTTGGCCATTATTCAAGTAAAGCATTTAAAAGAAAACTTATACAATCTTGCTCCTTTTCTGTTATGTGTAATTGGTACACAGAAGTAAAAGAATAGAGGTTCTTTGATATAAATAGTTCATCAATACTAGTGGAGATTATTAATTGGAGCATCCATAAATACATAATTTGAATAATTAATAAATATAGCAGCATATAAATTAGTGACAAGTTCATCATTTGGTGGATGAAACTTTGTTCAACAAAAGAATCAATCTGTGAACAACAACAATCATAATTTCATTTTATTGAATAAGCCTTTTTCTACTCAACTAGTTGCCTGGAGTTCTCATAATCTATCATCTGAACTATTATTTATTTGAAATTGGCACCTCAACTCAGCAGCCATACTAACTTTCTTTAAGCTGAAATAATTATTTTATTTCAAGTTTCAATAACCTCATTAACATTAAGACTTACCGTAGGACACCCAAAAATATCACAGCAGCCACAAGCATTACCGCAGGCATATGGCCTCATATCCAGTCTCATTCCTGTCGTTTTCATGTAGTTCTCACAATACAATCTGGCCTGATACACCTTCTCCCTGTAAAACATAATTATGGTTTAGTTGACACATGCTCTGCTATAATCTCCCACCTAAAAGAAACAGCCTTGAGACACACAAAAGGCAATCTTTCTGATGGTCTTCTACAGTCACATTTAAAAGAAGCTATTACAATTATCTCTTTTAGTTCTCATGATAAACATTAAATGTTAGTGGCTTAAACTAGTTAAAAAGACTAAGAGTCACTTCTCAGTCTGTCAATAAATTGCTGTTAAAATTATGTACTGGATTTCCTAGCCACCGGTATTCCGCAAATTCTGGATATCACTGCTTGAAAAATACATTTGCCAACAAGATTTTGCTAGCTGGAGTAGCCAATACATCCGTTATCCGACAAATAAGTTTTTCATGTTCATGTGGTGGAGCTGATCACAGCAGAATTGTATTTATCAGAAGACGACAGGAAATAATGAAGTTTCTGCATAACAGCAGAAAGCCTAATGTTGTAAGAGAGAGGGAGACAAAATTATTTTCAAATATTGGACAAAGTCGAAATTTATAAGCTGGCTTATCCGACATTCCAGAGGTAGCTTTTTAAAGTCACATCATGTTTTAATTAAGTCTTGTCAAAGTTTTGGTTGCCTACAAGATTAGTTAAATGTTCCTGTAAGGCAACGAGAAACTCGACAATCCTTCGAGAACACTGTCAGTGAGGTCACTAGCTGGCTTTACATGGCACACCATCTAGACATCCGACGCTGCACACTATCTCATATAAAACTCATATAAAACATTTAATAACCAAATTAAGCAGGAATGTATATGCCTTAAGAATTTTAAGTCAAAATGTCAGTCTCCATGTGCTGTTAACAACTTATTATGCACATATACATTCAATAATTAAATATGGTATCATATTTTGGGGAAACTCACCAGAAACTAAGGATGTATTTATCAAACAAAAACAAGCCATACGAATTATATGTGGTAAAAAAAGGTTATGCTCATGTAAACCACTATTCAGAAAACTTGGCATACTTACTTTGGCATGTTCTTATATATTGGAAACAGTCTTACTTGTAAAAAGAAATAAATTTAATATTCAAAATAATGACAATGTCCATAGTCATTACACTAGACATAATAAGGATATACACTTAACCTCTGTCAGAACTACAATATGTAAGAATGCAGTACTGCACTCCAGTATAAGGAATTATAATTCCCTACCTAATGCCATTAAAGATATAAATAATTATAATGTGTTTAAAACTAGAACAAAGGCTTTCTTGCAGGAACACTGCTTCTACACCGTAAAGGAATATTTACAGTTTAATAAATCCTTGTTTGCATAAGACATTGTACTAATCCGTTAAGTTATCTAGTAGTATGTCATTTAATTTATAAATATATCTATTGTATATCATAGTTGAACTCAAATTATATATAACTTTATTGTAATGTAAATATATAAATTTAACTATTGACATATCCTGTATCAATGTACTATGTACTGAATTGATGTTAAAGGATTAATAAATAAATAAATAAATAAATAAATCTGGTAAAAACGTTCCATTTGGCTTAATTTATTCTAGCATTTCAGCTGGTAGGCTATTTCAGTTTAACTGGTATATAAAATGGTTGGTAGGCTTTAATGTGAATTATTTTATTAGTTAATTATGTAAAACATGCTAAGAAATTTCTTGTTAAAGTCTCAAAAGATACTGTTCACGTAGTCAGTCATAAAAGGTGTGTGCAGTGGAAAAGGAATTTAAGGACATTATAAGACACGGTGATAAGCGAGTGAAACTATGAAATTATAAGCTCAAAGTCAAGTAAATGTTAAACTATAGCATGGAAGTAAATTTAATTAGCAATCATGATTTTATGCTGGAAGGTGGTGATGAAATTTTAGAAATGTTTAAATGTCAAGAGAGCTATATATATATATATATATATACATACATTAAATGGTCAAACTTGAATGTGCTATCAAGTTTCTCTTCACAAGTCAAATCCCACGACCTCTAGTAGTAGTAGAAAAAAACACAAATTTTCTTATGTGTCTCTTGTCATAAAGTAAAGATCAACTAAG
The DNA here is from genome assembly GCA_030765065.1 of Deroplatys truncata. NCBI lineage: Eukaryota > Metazoa > Arthropoda > Insecta > Mantodea > Mantidae > Deroplatys > Deroplatys truncata. Next base: position 129,983,273 of record CM060979.1, on the reverse strand, counting down.
AAAAAATAAATGTTGCAGAGTGCTAAGTGGGCTGATGTGAATGACATATTTCAGAGCTGAAAACATAAATGTTAAAAATATGACACATGTGATAGATTTTTGTTTGGCACTGACAGGAAGTAATGCACCTGTAGAACATACATTTTCTTCAGTAGACTTCATATGAGCTGATGAGAGAAACAGACAAAGTTGAGACTGTGAAATCATTAATAGCTGTGAAGACCCATTTCAATTAATGACCATGTAGAGAGTTTTTTGATGTAATATCAAAAGGAACCAAATCCACAAATCTGACCAGCACTGTTTCAGAGATGAATCTGTTTCTGAACATTGTACTACAGAATAGCAAGTAAGAGTGTGTGTTCAGCAAATGTATAATTTCTTGTTCTACTAAGTTTCAGGCTTTGTATTCTGATTTACAGTCAGTTTTGTTAGTTATTAACTTCTCACTTATGCACATGGCTAAGAAAATCACAAATTGAAATAATTTTCCTTTCATCTGAATCCCTATTCTTACATTGATCGCTCTTATAAATATAAATAATTTTCATATTACTTTTACTTGCTTGCACTTAAAAATTATAATAGACATTGACCTACATGTTTCAATATTAAGATTTAAAATCACCATTCCTGAAAATACCTGCCATATTTACAATAGGAACCGGATAATTAAGTAAACTTTGATCTGTCCCCCAAACGTTATGGGAACCCTAACACATACATAAAACTGTTCTCTCTTTATAATATAGATTTCAGCTTTGCAGAAATGGCATAAGGAAACTTCACAAGAAATACAACACAGAGGTAAGGTTATGTGAACTCTGGAGCAATTGTCTCCTAGCATTCCTATGGGTTACTGCACCAGACTTTCTATTCTTATACAATCTTATATGTTCCTGCAAGGTTCTAAATTTTTTGCAGTTGTCATGAGTTAAGTTTTGAGCCCTGCTTTGCTTCGTCACGTTCATTTTATTCTAAAACAATGGCAAATGAAACCACATGTACACACTTCCATTTAGTTGCATGCTTCGCATAGCAATTCTCATTTGTTTTCTAGGTTACGAATTTCCCAACTGTGGCACTTCTGTTGAACTCAGAATGGCAAACTTAACACATCACAGATTAGCTCATACTGTTGCTAATATAGGAAGATATGTGATTTCTTATCAAACAGAAAAGTTTGGTTGCATTCACATGACTTTCCCTACTAGCTCTTGCTACAAAAGCTTATTGCTGTGTCTACTTGTTAATCAAGACAAACTTTCATTTCACATTACATATTCACTGTAGGTATAAGAAAGATACAGTGATACTCAGATCTCTACATGATGCCTTCTGAATGATCATGAGAAAAAACCAATAGCGACTTACCACTTGATAAAAGTATAACTATTTGAAAATAGAAGCCAATAACCAAGGAATATCTCGGAAATGGTTAATGCCATAAAAACTTTTGCTTCACACACACTGTGTGCTTTAACGAGATCTACATTTCTTTGTAGTAAGATTTTGAGTATCCCTTACAGTTTACCATAAGAATGAAGAGCACTTCACAGGATATTCCCAAAAATTCAAGATACACTTTATTTGTTATGAAAATATCTTAAACATATAGTATTTTAACAAAAATAGAGCCATTTTTGAAGAAACAAGAATTTCGAAAAACGTTCCATGTAAAGGTTAGTTTGGGATGAGGGATTTTCTTTGAAAATCTCTTAGAAAATCCTCAACTTGAATACCAAGTTTAGTATTTATTACGGATGAGACCTCAATACTGTTGATACCTTAATATTCTTGATATTCGGTGGTATCAAAGTATGCTAATACTTTGAGATAAACCTGTGATACTTTGACTGCATTTCATGTGGGTGAATCAATGCAACATTCCATTGACTCTTCTGACTACATGAAAACATACAAAACAATGGGGGGAGGAGTAGAGGTACTCATGTAACATACACTGTTAACTCAGTTGTGAATGAAGCTGATTTAGCTGATGCACTAAATCACGTTTCTGCAACAGCCTGACTTGGTGACTCACTCTCAGCCATTACATTTACCTTTAAAAGAAACTTTTTAGCACAAAATATAGTTACAGAAAAAGAATGTTGTTAGTATAGTATAGTAAGTAGGAGGGGTATTGCATTCCACCCAAAAATTTGATACCTACAGTTTACTGGAAATCCTTGTTTTGGGGTGCCCTGAATCCAAATAAAGCATTTTTGGAAAGATATTCGTGGGTCTGTCTGTGTGTCTGAGAACAGAATTACTCAAAAACGAAAAGTTGGATAAATACCAAACTTGGTATTTAGGTTCAGTATCTTCCAAAGATGCAACACGAAGATTTTGAACAAAATCCCCCCATACCAAATTATCTTTTACCATGGGTGAAAGATATTTACATGACAAATAAAATGTATACCTTGAATTTTTGGGAGATAGCCTATGAAGTACTCTTCATTCAGAGTGTATTTTGTATAATCTTGTATAACTGGTAAATGTTAAGCGATAGACAAATATGTACTACACAAAAAATTTAGATCTCTTTAAAACACACAATTTATTTTAAATAAATATTTTTGTGGTGTAAGCCGTTTCTGATATATCCGTTATTAAACATTCAAATTGTTCATTTCTTGGTCATTCTTTAAACTCCTTTCAACATTCAGTTGTTTCTCACAATTGCGTGGAAATAGCATGGAATTTAAAGGCCAGCATATAGCGTCCAGTCTTTAAACATTTGACCGTTGCTATTCACTTTGATCTTTGACAAAATGAGTAATGTAGGTATTTCTGCAAAGGTTTGACTGTTGCTATTCACTTTGATCTTTGACAAAATGAGTAATGTAGGTATTTCTGCAAAGGTTTATTTGGATTAAAATGTATAGATAGAAAAATAAGCTTGAATAAGAATAATTTGTGTACACACTAATAAACGATGGTGGATAAAGTCATGCGAATGTATCACATCAGAATTTTTTTTTATATCTACTTCATTTTAATCCAAATAAACTTTTGCAGAAATAGCTACATTACACATTTCATTATAGCTACAAAGGGACCAGCAATAGTCAAATGTTTAAGAAGTGGATGCTATATGCTGGCCTTAAAATTCCATACTGTTTCAACGGAATCGTGAGAAACAACTCAATGTTGTGACAGGACTTTGAAAGAATAGCTTAGTATTGAACAATTCAACCTTTAATAACGGATATCTCGGAAATGGCTGATGCCACAAAAAAAAGTTATTTGAAATAAATTGTGTGTTTTAAAGAGATCTACATTTCTTGTGTAGTATATTTTCATCTATTGCTTAGCTTTTACCAGTTATACAAGATTATAAATAATGTCTTCCCAATGAAGAGGACTTCATATGCTATACTCAGGAAATTTAAGATATAGATTTTATTTGTAATCTAAATATCTTTAATATATGGTATTATAATTAAAATCATTAGAGCCATGTTTTTAGAAAATCAAAATTTTCAAAAAATGTTCCATGTAAAGGATAGTTGGGGATGGGTGAATTTTTCTGAAAATCTTTGTGTCACATATTTGGAAAGTACTGAATACCAAGCTTGGTTTTTGTAAATTTTTTTTTTTTTTTTTTTTTTTTTGATTCTTGGATTCAATGGGGTCTTAAAACATGTGAAATCTGGTGAAATCTCAGTAATGAATTTTTGGGTGGAATGTAGTACCTTCTCTGCCTACTATGTATGTGGTAGAGAAAGTAAAAATGCTGCCAACTGAAGAATGTCAAACAGGAACAATTTTGGAATTAGCATACAATACAAACTTGGTGACATGCACTTATACACAGCAAAAATAAGAACATAATTCAGTTAACAAGCTATCGCCCTTACAGTTTTTATAAAGTGAGTATCGAGTATCATGAAATAGTGGTATCGTCCCATCACTAGTATTTATCCAACATTTTGTTTTTACAGACAGACATAGGCTTCATTCACAATGAAATGTAAGTGCTAACGTAATGCAGCATAAGCGCAGGCGTGAGGGAACACCATTCACAATGCAGCTGTAGGCATAATGCAAGAAGTTTGTAAGGGCTTCTAGACCCTTATCCTAATTGAGGAAATGTTCCGAGTGCACTGTAAGTTTCAAATTGAATAATATAACCAACAATACCAAATAAGAAAGTTCACTCAATATTTTATACATAAGTAGGTCACAAAAAAAAAGTACATTCATACGTCCAACAGCCGCCCGTAGTGTTAGTGACATCACAACTACTCGCTCTACCAAAAAAGAATTTTATACTGTGGCATTAAACTTTACAATAATTTACCAAGTAATATCAAGGCAATTAAAAAAGAAAACCAGCTGAAAACCAGTCTCAAGGCACATCTAATTAACCACTCCTTTTATTCTATCAATGATTACCTTGAACACAAATGTATGTCATGAACAATAGTATTTAGCATGTAAAGACCTATTGTATATAATGTAAAAACATATTGTATATATTGCAAAAACCTATTATTGTTTATGTTCATAGCTTGACGTGTCCAACAGTGAATGTACATTGTACCAAAAAAACACTTTAATGGTAGAATAAAACTAACTGTTTGCTCAAAACATTGAAAGTAATTGTGCAAGTACCATGGAAGCAGGGCTATTATTCCGTATGTGGGTAGTGAGCACTTTTGCTATCAATATGTAACACACGCACTTGCATCATGTTAGCATTGCTGTCGTTGGCATTCTGCTGCCAAAATTGTAACATCATGGGCCCTAAGCCACAAGGGCCGCAGCTATGGAGCAACGATAGGGCACAGCCGTAGGAACAGAACAGCCGTAGGATCTGCACATCTAAACTAGAATAATCCACTTTAGCTACATTTTCCTTGCCTCCCGATATTCTGTTAGCCATACATATATATATATATATATATATATATATATATATATATATATATATATATTTTTGGTCTTTTTTCATCACGTTTGCAATATCTTCTGACAAGATTTCCGCAAAAGCTAAGCGGTCACCAAGAAGGGCCCAATGTTTTCGATAAAGCAACAACTCCTACACAATTTAAGAACCCAGGATACTACACAATCAGCTCTGCATATTAAAAAGCCCTGATTCTGTAAGTTTCTTAAAATTTCATACCTCCTTCCCGCATACGGAATAATGTCCGGAAACTGCAGCAAGTTATACATGTGATGATACAGCTGCACACGTTATATTAATGCAATGTTCATTATCTCTTTGCGCCTGAGCCAAGAAATCTAGGCACAGATGCCAGGTTCATCCACTAAATGAAAGAGGATTCAGTAAGGAGGCTACCATAACCTCTTGAGAGAAATGAGAGATGGTGACCCACAATTTGTGTGGCACAGTAATGGAAGAGTGCACGCATGTACATTAGACGGCTCGCATCGCGATCATCTGCTGTTGAGCAGAAGGCAATGGGAAGAGAAAGAAATGCAGAATTCTTCCTCTATGCACGCAATGCAAGCACAAAGTTTGGAGTTTGCAAACTCTTGCATTGCATAGCGTGTTGCGTGACTCTATGTGAATGCTTCCATTAAATAACATGAATGCAAAGTCTTGCACTTATGCTACGTCTGCTCTTACATTTCATTGTGAATGGGCCCATAAACATGGAGCATTTTCTAAAGATTCAGGGAATCTGAAAACGTGTATTTCCAGTGAAATCCTGGTATCAAATTTTTGGGTGGAATTGAGTTTTTCCCCAATTATTATAGATAAGTAGTGAAGAGAATGGGCTGAAGAATCTAATATAGTCCTGACTAACAGATGTAAAAATGATTACTCACTTGTTCCACTCTGAACACCAATGCAGAGTCAATAAAAATACATAAGCTCATAAAGCAATCACATTGCCATCTGGCACTAAATGCTGTAGAAAATGTGGCAAATGTAGATAATCAAAAGATTATTTTCAAAAACTCTTGTAACAGAATTAAATTTTGAATTTTATTGTTGATTAACTAAATAATACAGTGTTAGTCCCTCTACAGTAGATCATGTCTGTACACTCCCAAAACAGCTAGTAGCAAGCTACTGTTTAGTGTCTGTTAAGCGCACGACAGTCACACCCCTATTGTAACAAGGGTTGTCAGTGTCAGACTGTCTCTGCCAGTGTATGAAGGTAGCTCAGTAGCACCCGTGTTAGGAATGAAGACACCATTTTTTTCAAACACAGATTATTTATTTCTCAACATAGACCCCTTTCAGGGATATTAACTTCTCTCAACGTTCCTGCCATATTTTAATCCCCCAAAACATAGGAATTGTCAACCTCTGTCTAGAAGGTGACCTCATTTGATCTAAATGTTGTTCCTGCAAGCCACTTCTTCATGTTTGGGAACAAAAAGAAACCGCAGGGAGCCAGGTCGGATGAATATGGGGGTGCAGCAGCAATTCATGCAGTTTGGTGGCAACAACTCCAGATGAATGTGCTGGTGCACTGTCATGGTGAAACAGCACTTTCTTTTTTGCCAAATATGGGGGTGTGTCTCCTTTAACTTCTTATCAGATTGGTCCAATAACTCACTGTAGTAGTGTCCAGTTACCAGTTTTCCTTTTTCTAATATGTCAATGAGCATGATGCTCTTCGCATCCCAAAAAATCGTTGCTATCTTTTTTGGGCCAATGGGACCATTTTGCCTTCTTTGGAGAGATTCATTGGAAGCAACCCATTGTTTTGATTGTTGCTTCGTTTACGGAGTATAATGATGAATCCAGGTCGCATCGATGGTGACAACTCAATGCAAAACGTCCTTTGGATTTCACTTAAATTGCTCCAAACTCAGCTTTGAAGTAAAAAGCTTCACCTACTTGTTGTCTACTGTGGGAAATCACGGCACCCATCATGCAGACAACTCTTTCATCTCCCTCTTATCATGCAAAACATGAATTGCCATTCCCACCGACACACCTATGGCCTCTACCACTTCACGAACTTTCATTCGACGATCAGTGAGAATCATATTGTGTCTTTTTCAATGATTTGCTTGGTAACCACATCTGCATGCTCCTCATCAAAAACGAATTTTTGACCACTCATTTTAAACACATTGAACCAATAATCTAACTGTTGTCATAGACAGCGGAACGTCCCCATAAACAGCATCCAATTTTGCTTTTATCTCCTCACAAGTTTTCCCATCCTAAAGTAAAAAGCAAATCACTGAACGATACTGCGCTTCTTCCATTTTAGCGAAAATACGTTGAATGACTAGCTGTCAAATGTCTGTCAAATACAAACTACCTATGAATCAGTACCAAATTTGTTTTGGTAACATCTAACAAATGACAGTACACGATTGTAATACCAACTTGCCTTAGTAACACCATCTATTTTAAAACATAGGTACTTATTGAACCACCCTCATACAAATGTGTTTTCATTTGTTGAGAATGTTTGTTTTTATTGAACAGCATGTGTTTTTAGTGGAGAATGTTTTTAGAGCAGGTGGTAAATTTGCAGAAAAACTGAAATAAAAATTTACAGGGCAGTTTCCAAATTCCTATATTTCAGGACGCTGTTTACAGTTTAATAAATATATTTTGTGAGACTGAATATGTTCATGATGCTGCAAGAAATGGTAGATCTAATTATTTCTTTTGGGGTGCTGCAAAGTCAACAATGATAATGATAATTCTAACAAAATAGATTAACTGGGATTGGCAAAAATAAATTACACTAATTCACTGACAAAAAGACTTTAGTGAAAGTGTTTAATAATAAATTTAAATGTGTGAATCTGTGCCTTCAACAGATGTGCCATGTTCCCGCCCTCACTAAAGGAAATATGTTCCAGTCCTCAAACCAAGCATCAACAGCATTATGCTCAAAGAAACTAATTTCTACTGCTTCGAGTTACAACATTTGGCATTGATGGCAGCACGATATTGTATGATGTTGCCCCTCCTCCCTTGAGCCGGATCATGGGCTGGAGACAAGAGGAGAAGGGCAGAGTCTTTCAGCAGGTACATGAGAAGAAAAAAAATCCTGGGTTAATGCACGGCTCCATGCCTAGACAACACACAACCATTGAGCATCCAGCACGTTTGTACCTGGTAAAATTTGTCCTAGCATCTGTTTGGTTGTAAGTAATTGAAAATTTTATGTATAAGACTGGATGGCTCGTTTATCATAGCCTTTTTTAAAATGGAACTTAGATGGTGTTGGGTCATTATAGTTTGTGTAAAACAACTTGTAAAGAATTAACTGCTTGAAAGAAATAGTGCATTTGATGTGAAGAAGGAACATTGTAATTCCTTAGGGTTTCTTATGCCTTATGAAGATTTTATTCTCTTAATGTTTATTATGCCAAAAGGACACTGAATAATGAAAGCAAGTAACACATATATTTGAAACAATATGCAAATATTTTAATTGTTAAATCTGAATACACGTTAACAAAGCTTTTCTTTTCAACTATTACTCTCTATATAATTGAAATTAATTATACTTTTTAAAGACCTTAGCCTGCTGTTGCCATGTTTTTAAAAAGTATAATTAATTTCAATTAATTAATTATATATAATAATTAAAAAGTAAATCTTAAGAAACCCATAAGCACCCAGTAATAAAGTACATGCTTTGGTGGTCTATCTGGGAAATAATTTGAATCAATTGGAGAATTCAATGTCCCACCAGCATGTTGTCACAGTAACTCAATGGTTAGAGCAACCACATGCACAGTGGGAGAACCGTGTTAAAATCCCAGCTGTGGCACTGAATTTTTCAATTGACTCTATATTAAAAACATTTAATAAACTGCAAGTTAAAGACAGCCATATTATGTAATTTATCCTTGTGAATTTCCCTTCCAATTCACTTTTAAGGAAATTCGGAAAATAAGATCCACTCCCCTGGGCAGTAAAAACATAGCAACACAAAACCTAAATGTACATGGACTAGGGAACATTTTTAACATCTTCTCTGAATGGCTAAGTTAATTATGATTATCTGATTTCTCCAAATTCATTCCAACAAGTCCACCACTGTGAAAGGACTTAAAGATCACACTGTAGCCATGCCTTATAATACAACAAAACCCTTACCTTTCTTTATCCAGTGAGCTCATTCGAGAGATATCATATGCCAGCTGAATATCTTGAATCTCCATTTCTGGATAAGCTTCCCTGAAAAAATGTTTTATATTTACTAATGAGATTATAACAAGTTGCTTGAATCAGCTACAGAAAGCACATGTACATTGCTTTACATCTGCCCCTCTCAGAACCAACTAGATGTAAACACATCATGTCATTAACCAAACCTCGGTATATGGAAAAACAATAATACATAGTACCTTTAATATGCACAATTATGTGCAGCTTTTCAAACGTATGTTAATCAAGCATAGTTCAAAACTTTTGCAAATAAATTAATATGACATAGTAAATAATATGAATACTAAAAACCAAAGAAGGTCGTAGTTTCCGTTGAATTCTTGTGGTGTTATTCCCCTTCATGTTGAGCAGTCTGTAAGGTGATAAACATGGCTGTGTTGTTAACTTGGTGAGTGACAATAAAGATGAAATAGTGAAGTATTCTAAAGGTAATTGTGTGTTCACCTCTCTTCATGTTGAGCAGTCTGTAAGGTGATAAACATGGCTGTGTTGTTAGCTTGGTGAGTGACAATAAAGATGAAATAGTGAAGTATTCTAAAGATAATTGTGTGTTCACCTCTCTTCATGTTGAGCAGTCTGTAAGGTGATAAACATGGCTGTGCTGTTAACTTGGTGAGTGACAATAAAGATGAAATAGTGAAGTATTCTAAAGATAATTGTGTGTTCACCTCTCTTCATGTTGAGCAGTCTGTAAGGTGATAAACATTGCTGTGTTGTTAGCTTGGTGAGTGACAATAAAGATGAAATAGTGAAGTATTCTAAAGATAATTGTGTGTTCACCTCTCTTCATGTTGAGCGGTCTGTAAGGTGATAAACATGGCTATGCTGTTAACTTGGTGAGTGACAATAAAGATGAAATAGTGAAGTATTCTAAAGATAATTGTGTGTTCACCTCTCTTCATGTTGAGCAGTCACTAAGGTGATAAACATGGCTGTGTTGTTAGCTTGGTGAATGACAATAAAGATGAAATAGTGAAGTATTCTAAAGATAATTGTGTGTTCACCTCTCTTCATGTTGAGCAGTCTGTAAGGTGATAAAACATGGCTGTGTTGTTAGCTTGGTGAATGACAATAAACATGAAATAGTGAAGTATTCTAAAAGTAATTGTGTGGTGGTGTTCACCTCTCCTCATGATGAGCAGTCAGTAAAGTGATAAATATTGCTGTGTTGTTAGCTTGGTGAATGACAATAAACATGAAATAGTGAAGTATTCTAAAGGTAATTGTGTGGTGGTGTTCACCTCTCCTCATGATGAGCAGTCAGTAAAGTGACAAACATTGCTGTGTTGTTAGCTTGGTGAATGACAATAAACATGAAATAGTGAAGTATTCTAAAGGTAATTGTGTGGTGGTGTTCACCTCTCCTCATGATGAGCAGTCAGTAAAGTGATAAACATTGCTGTGTTGTTAGCTTGGTTAGTGACAATAAACATGAAATAGTGAAGTATTCTAAAGGTAATTGTGTGTTCACCTCTCTTCATGTTGAGCAGTCTGTAAGGTGATAAAACATGGCTGTGTTGTTAGCTTGGTGAATGACAATAAACATGAAATAGTGAAGTATTCTAAAGGTAATTGTGTGTTCACCTCTCTTCATGTTGAGCAGTCTGTAAGGTGATAAAACATGGCTGTGTTGTTAGCTTGGTGAATGACAATAAACATGAAATAGTGAAGTATTCTAAAGGTAATTGTGTGTTCACCTCTCTTCATGTTGAGCAGTCTGTAAGGTGATAAAACATGGCTATGTTGTTAGCTTGGTGAATGACAATAAACATGAAATAGTGAAGTATTCTAAAATGTAAGAGTAAGTGCTTACGTAATATGTTTTACGTAATTTATTATAACTTGAAGATCTTATATTGTGTTTACTTCATGTGAGTGGAAGCCATCTTGTAACGTCATTCTCTGTTAGGTTCGTAGCTCCATCTGGCGTTAGCAATTTGCATCAGTGTTAGTTTTGTGTTTGATTTCATTTTAAATGTCCTCCGGCTAACTATTATCTTATATCGGGTCGAACATGTGTCTCAATACAGGTTGTGAAACGGAAAGGAATCTTTTATCCAAAAATTACACTGATGAAGAAATTTGTTTTATAATTTTTATTGTCGAACACGTTCACTATCACTTTTACATATTGATCTGGATACACGCCAAACTGAAACTGTTATAATACTTCTTACTGATCACTTTTAATTCACGTACTTCAACTTTGTGTATAATTAACTTTATAATATTTTAGATTTTCGTAACTTGTGAATCTATAGCCGATGTATCTCATACAAATATTTTGACGAACTGACGAACTTAAGACGACGTGTATTGCACTAAGAATTTTGATGAACTGGGCGACCGACTGACCTTACCTCTAACTTAGCTTCTATTTATACGCCTGCATCAAGATACGCCTAAAGATTATAAATGAACTGCTATTGGCTAATAAAACGCGCCAACATTAGCGTCTATTTTAATATCCAATGAAAACCACGAATACATATTGCTTTTAGGGAAACATTCCAGAAGTTTCTACCGAAAACGCGCCAACATTACGTAACTTCCTCGTTTCCAATAATGATAAACAGCTCACCCCCCTCTTTGCATTATTGCGCTATTATTGACAGTTTCAGTAAAGCCTTATAAATTTACTTTCCAATAATAATTACAATTAATAAACATCTGAAATCAATGTCACATAAAAATGCATATTCATATTACAATCATTATTTACATTTAAGTAATTTGTGATACAAATTACCGCATCAAAAAGTAATTGTGTGGTGGCGTTCACCTCTCCTCATGATGAGCAGTCAGTAAAGTGATAAACATGCTTGTGTTGTTAGCTTGGTGAGTAACAATAAACATGAAATAGTGAAGTATTCTAAAGGTAATTGTGTGGTGGTGTTCACCTCTCCTCATGATGAGCAGTCAGTAAAGTGATAAACATTGCTGTGTTGTTAGCTTGGTGAATGACAATAAACATGAAATAGTGAAGTATTCTAAAGGTAATTGTGTGTTCACCTCTCTTCATGTTGAGCAGTCTGTAAGGTGATAAACATTGCTGTGTTGTTAGCTTGGTGAGTGACAATAAAGATGAAATAGTGAAGTATTCTAAAGATAATTGTGTGTTCACCTCTCTTCATGTTGAGCAGTCTGTAAGGTGATAAACATGGCTGTGCTGTTAACTTGGTGAGTGACAATAAAGATGAAATAGTGAAGTATTCTAAAGATAATTGTGTGTTCACCTCTCTTCATGTTGAGCAGTCACTAAGGTGATAAACATGGCTGTGTTGTTAGCTTGGTGAATGACAATAAAGCTGAAATAGTGAAGTATTCTAAAGATAATTGTGTGTTCACCTCTCTTCATGTTGAGCAGTCTGTAAGGTGATAAAACATGGCTGTGTTGTTAGCTTGGTGAATGACAATAAACATGAAATAGTGAAGTATTCTAAAAGTAATTGTGTGGTGGTGTTCACCTCTCCTCATGATGAGCAGTCAGTAAAGTGATAAACATTGCTGTGTTGTTAGCTTGGTGAATGACAATAAACATGAAATAGTGAAGTATTCTAAAGGTAATTGTGTGGTGGTGTTCACCTCTCCTCATGATGAGCAGTCAGTAAAGTGATAAACATTGCTGTGTTGTTAGCTTGGTGAGTGACAATAAAGATGAAATAGTGAAGTATTCTAAAGATAATTGTGTGTTCACCTCTCTTCATGTTGAGCAGTCTGTAAGGTGATAAACATGGCTGTGCTGTTAACTTGGTGAGTGACAATAAAGATGAAATAGTGAAGTATTCTAAAGATAATTGTGTGTTCACCTCTCTTCATGTTGAGCAGTCACTAAGGTGATAAACATGGCTGTGTTGTTAGCTTGGAGAATGACAATAAAGATGAAATAGTGAAGTATTCTAAAGATAATTGTGTGTTCACCTCTCTTCATGTTGAGCAGTCACTAAGGTGATAAACATGGCTGTGTTGTTAGCTTGGTGAATGACAATAAAGCTGAAATAGTGAAGTATTCTAAAGATAATTGTGTGTTCACCTCTCTTCATGTTGAGCAGTCTGTAAGGTGATAAAACATGGCTGTGTTGTTAGCTTGGTGAATGACAATAAACATGAAATAGTGAAGTATTCTAAAAGTAATTGTGTGGTGGTGTTCACCTCTCCTCATGATGAGCAGTCAGTAAAGTGATAAACATTGCTGTGTTGTTAGCTTGGTGAATGACAATAAACATGAAATAGTGAAGTATTCTAAAGGTAATTGTGTGGTGGTGTTCACCTCTCCTCATGATGAGCAGTCAGTAAAGTGATAAACATTGCTGTGTTGTTAGCTTGGTGAGTGACAATAAAGATGAAATAGTGAAGTATTCTAAAGATAATTGTGTGTTCACCTCTCTTCATGTTGAGCAGTCTGTAAGGTGATAAACATGGCTGTGCTGTTAACTTGGTGAGTGACAATAAAGATGAAATAGTGAAGTATTCTAAAGATAATTGTGTGTTCACCTCTCTTCATGTTGAGCAGTCACTAAGGTGATAAACATGGCTGTGTTGTTAGCTTGGTGAATGACAATAAAGCTGAAATAGTGAAGTATTCTAAAGATAATTGTGTGTTCACCTCTCTTCATGTTGAGCAGTCTGTAAGGTGATAAAACATGGCTGTGTTGTTAGCTTGGTGAATGACAATAAACATGAAATAGTGAAGTATTCTAAAAGTAATTGTGTGGTGGTGTTCACCTCTCCTCATGATGAGCAGTCAGTAAAGTGATAAACATTGCTGTGTTGTTAGCTTGGTGAATGACAATAAACATGAAATAGTGAAGTATTCTAAAGGTAATTGTGTGGTGGTGTTCACCTCTCCTCATGATGAGCAGTCAGTAAAGTGACAAACATTGCTGTGTTGTTAGCTTGGTGAATGACAATAAACATGAAATAGTGAAGTATTCTAAAGGTAATTGTGTGGTGGTGTTCACCTCTCATGATGAGCAGTCAGTAAAGTGATAAACATTGCTGTGTTGTTAGCTTGGTTAGTGACAATAAACATGAAATAGTGAAGTATTCTAAAGGTAATTGTGTGTTCACCTCTCTTCATGTTGAGCAGTCTGTAAGGTGATAAACATGGCTGTGTTGTTAGCTTGGTGAATGACAATAAACATGAAATAGTGAAGTATTCTAAAAGTAATTGTGTGGTGGTGTTCACCTCTCCTCATGATGAGCAGTCAGTAAAGTGATAAACATTCCTGTGTTGTTAGCTTGGTGAATGACAATAAACATGAAATAGTGAAGTATTCTAAAGGTAATTGTGTGGTGGTGTTCACCTCTCCTCATGATGAGCAGTCAGTAAAGTGACAAACATTGCTGTGTTGTTAGCTTGGTGAATGACAATAAACATGAAATAGTGCAGTATTCTAAAGGTAATTGTGTGGTGGTGTTCACCTCTCATGATGAGCAGTCAGTAAAGTGATAAACATTGCTGTGTTGTTAGCTTGGTTAGTGACAATAAACATGAAATAGTGAAGTATTCTAAAGGTAATTGTGTGTTCACCTCTCTTCATGTTGAGCAGTCTGTAAGGTGATAAACATGGCTGTGTTGTTAGCTTGGTGAATGACAATAAACATGAAATAGTGAAGTATTCTAAAGGTAATTGTGTGTTCACCTCTCTTCATGTTGAGCAGTCTGTAAGGTGATAAAACATGGCTGTGTTGTTAGCTTGGTGAATGACAATAAACATGAAATAGTGAAGTATTCTAAAAGTAATTGTGTGGTGGTGTTCACCTCTCCTCATGATGAGCAGTCAGTAAAGTGATAAACATGCTTGTGTTGTTAGCTTGGTGAGTGACAATAAACATGAAATAGTGAAGTATTCTAAAGGTAATTGTGTGGTGGTGTTCACCTCTCCTCATGATGAGCAGTCAGTAAAGTGATAAACATTGCTGTGTTGTTAGCTTGGTTAGTGAAATAGAGTGAAACATTCTAAAGGTAAAATGTTAAAAATTGAGTTTTAGTTATGGACGCTCTTTAACTACTATAGGTATTAGCTGTCTCATTCTATATCGAGCATGAAAGAATGGAAATTTTGCTCAGAGGCCTTCTATTAGGTTTGAGGTTTTTTTACGTGGTGTAAATGTATGACACGGACCACAGGTTTACTTCACTTCCGAAGGAATCCATGCTAAGGATCCGTACGCCTGAAAAATTCCATCATCTTCTGCCAGAAGACATTAAATGTGGCAAAAAAGGTATTGCATTCAATGTTTTTAACAAACAAATGGAGGAGAGGAGAATCCAACCATTCTTAAAGTGAAGGTATTTCAGATGGAAGCATTGCAAGTGCAAATAAAGCACTAAAGGAAACAGGACCATTACAAACATCAAGGAAGAAAAGAAAAGGAGATAAGCCAGAATTAGAAAGAGCAGATGATTTTACCAAATGTGCTATTGGTAGGAAAGTGCACAAATTTTCCTTAATTATGAACACCAACATTAGACAAAGTCTTGAATTCTGACAACAATGCACTACCTTGCCTTCTTTTAAGTGATCTACCTTCATAAATTATTGCTAGAAAGTGGATTCAGGCTTGTAAACATAAGACTTGACAGAGAGGCCATTGTAACAAATGAGAGAGCGCACCAGTTACTACGAGACACACTTTATTTACCACTTTAGGCACTCAGTGTAGCACCAAGGTCACTCAGAACACAATACAACTGCACTGGCACTGTTCACCAAGAGAACTACCTGTCCTGCCAAGAGCAGCTCCTTATTTAGGTCCTGCATACAAAACAGAACCTTCGAGAAGAAGGGCCTTCTCAAAACTGCCAAAAGGAATCATTTGGAAAGAGAAAGCTGCACATAATGGCCATTGTTCTGCACATCCATTGTTCTAGAGGGAGACCAACCATTAGCCTATGCTATGGTCAGGTAGATGAGCCAAGAAATGCTCGCAACACTGGTCTGCAGGTAACTCACATGTGCAGTCGCAATACTGTGTAATGGAGCTTCTCGATAGTGATGCAGCTAGATCAATGTGAGTTTCATTTTAATCATTGTGTATTTAATTTTGGTCACAACAGAAACACTAAAGTTTTCATTGGCCAGTGTTAATATAACATGTAGTTACTGGGCTGTAGGTTCAACAGATGATCTTCACTCAAGATTTTGCTGGACAGAATATTGACTCCTCAATGTGTCAGTAAGACAGAGCCATTACAGCAATTTTTTGAGAAAATCAAATGTAAAGAGTAGTATGAGTTGAGGAGAACTTTTTTTTTTTTTGGGGGGGGAGGGTTTAGGTGGGCATGAAAACATATTTCCAGTTAAATCTCGGTATCAAATTTTTGGATGGAATGCAATACCTTCTCAACCTACTATGTGCATGATGGTAGTGGGAAAAAAAACACACGCAACTGATTTTGATACTTCTTTCACATGATCACAACCTATATAATAATGTTTCCAGAAATTCTTCTCCATATTCATATCACCAAATTTCAATCCTTTTACTTTGGTTCATTCCACCGGCATTCCAAAATAGTGCTAAGAAGTGCTCTTCTTTCAAATTCTTTTTTGGCTTGGGAAGCATGCCTGTGTTGTAGTCCATTTAGCGTTACCCAGGGAACAACACTTGGAGGTGGACTACATTGTTCTCAATGGACATTCTCGAAGATGGGGCTATAGTGACAACAATAAAACTGGTGAAATTATTGAAGAATTTGTGGACTCCAACTTAATGAAAATATTACACAGGGATGAAGACCCAAAAGCCTACACACACTACTCAGGACAGTCAACCAATCCAGACATTGCTATCATATCAACTGATTTAAAAGATAAAACTACAAAAAAAGTAATCGAAGATAGTGGTAGTGGACATAGAGCCATAATAACAAAAACAGATCTAAATCGTCAACCGCCTAGAACAAAAGGAAAAATAAAGCATAAATGGAATTTCAAAAAGGCACACTGGGAAGAATATAAAACAAAAACAAACAAACTTTTCAAAGAAATTAAATTGGAACAAAACATAAACAAAGTAGTGAAAGAACTAAATGCCACAATTTTAAAAGCTGCTAAACAATGTATCCCAAGAGGGAAAATTCATAAATACAAACCCTTCTGGAATGAACACTTAGCACAACTCAAATCAAAACGAGATAAAACTAGAGAAAAAGTAGAAAGGACACAAGATAAAACAGATGTTATAGAATGGCGAAAAGCAAATGCACAGTTAAAACAGGCTATAAAACTGTCAAAAAAAACAAGAGCTTTGAAGAATTTAGAAACAAACTGGACTACAGAACAAATAGTACTAAGGTACATAATTACATTAAACAAATAAATAGAGAAAACCAACAAAATCAGCCATTGAAAATCAATAATAAAGAAATATACAAGGATAACCTTATAGTAGAAAAATTAGCAACGTTATAAAACTAGTACTACATTAAAAAATAAAAACAAAAAACAGAATAAATACTTAAGAAATAGCAACCTACATCTAACTTTCAAAATATCTTCAATGAACCATTCACACTCCCAGAAATAAGGCAAGCAATAAGGACACTAAAAAATAAAGAGCCCAGGTCCTGATAACATACATCCAGAGCTGCTCAAGAATTTATGACATGAAGCACTCCATACTTTATTAAAAAATTTCAATAAAATCTGCACAACCAGAAATAACATACCAACACTGTGGAAAAAAGCAAAAATTATATCCATTAAGAAGAAAGGAAGACCAACTCAAATGATAGATATCCTTAACATCAAACATAGCAAAACTCTTAGAAAGAATGGTAGCTACAAGACTGACATACTATCTAGAAACTGAGGCAGTATTTTAATACCTAAATAATTTCAATTGTATTTTACAATAAGTAAATTCAATAACAGCCCACCTTGAAACAATAAGTATGTAATAATTATTTGAGTTGTATGTAACAGTCATTGCAAATGCTTATTTTTATTGTAAACATGTTTTATTAATGTTATGTGAATACATTATATACCTTAATAATGCAAGAGCTGTGAGAATAATAAGTTTTAAGTTGCTAACAATGAGGTAATAATGAGGTAACCTCGTAGCAATAATGAGTTTAAGAGTTTGAAAAGTTACCAGTCATGATTATATCAAAGATAAGGTAAATTCAGTTACAGTTTAAAATTAGCCAATCAATAGAAAGGAAAAAGTTTAAGTATAATGCAGATATTCTATTGGACTAGAATTAGCCAATCAGTGACTTGAAATACCGAAGCTTACAGGTTTAATGGTTGAGAGTTGCTCAGTCGCTGGCAAGCCTTGTTAGTGAACAGATATAAGATGTGTTCTCTACGTGTGAATCGTAAAATATGTATACGCGCTAAGTGAAAGTATTGAAGATTCTCACAGTTCTTAAAACATGTAGTGCTTTATAAAAATGTTCAAGAATTAATAAAAGAAGTGAATTTTAAAAAGTTAAATTCTGTGATGTTTACATTCTTGTTGCACCGCACCCTGAATAAGAGAAACATGTTTCTAAAGTAAGGCCGATGCAGCTGAGGCAAATTCAAACACAAATAATATATAGAAACAGTTTTAATAACAAAGTTAAATATTATAGTGTAAAACTTGGAGTGTAATAACAAAAACACATCTTGAAAGCAGCTTCTCGTACGTAGCAGCATATTGCATAATAACAATAACTATTACGTAATCAACAAATTCAAACCGACGGCCAAAGCGTGTTTTAGGAACTCCTTAAATGCAACTAAATAAATATTACGTAAAATACAATTACGTAAGCATATGATCTTCAAGTTTAAAAATATGTAACAACAACACATCTTCTTCAAGTTAAATATTTACATAAAAAAATATTACGTAAACTAAACTACTACTTCAAAACACAAAATCTATTAGTCCCTGAACAAGCTGGATTTAGGAAGGACAGCACAGCAATACACCTGGTTGTAAGACTCACATAGGACATTAAAGAAAATTTCAATAATAATAAGACTACTCTAGCACTGTTTGTCGACTTCAAAGATGCATACTATGGTGAGAAATGCTACTATACAAAATGAAGACATATGGCATATCAGGCCACATACTAAACTGGTTTCAAACCTTCCTATCCCAAAGATAGTTTGCAGTACAATACAAAACATCCACATCTAAATGGAAACAAACGAGAGTTGGACTGTCTGTTACAAGTGCTTTCTGTTCAATATATATATAAACGACCTAGTAGATGTACTTAAGAAAACAGGTAACATACAAGTAGGAATGTTTGCTGACGACGTGGTAATATGAACTTCAGAAAAGAACATAAGATCTGGGAAACATTACAAAAAACTACAACAAACAATGTAGAATACAATCATAACCCTAGAACAGTGGACTAATAATAACAATATGGAAATAAATACAGGAAAAACTCAATATCAACTATTCACAATGCAGCATAAAACAGAAAATATATGCCTGCAAATCAACAACAAAAAAACTACAAGAAGCAACTACAACAACGTATCTAGGGACAGCATTAGATCAAAAACTATCAATGAAAGAACATGTAAACAATGTAACGAATAAAATCAACAAAAAGAACAACATTTTAAAATGTTTAGCAGGAATAAAATGGGGTGGAAACATGGACCTCCTTAATAATACATATAAAACATACATGAAACCTAACCTATTGTATGGAGGAGAACTACTAGCAACAGTAAACAAGAGATTTAAAAGTAAACTAGAAATTTCACAAAATAATTCACTAAGAATAATAATAGGAGTTGTAAAAACAACACCAATTACAGTACTATAAAGCTTAACAAAAAACATGGCTATAGAATTGGAACAAGAGTTGAAAGCAATTACTCTAGCACAAAAACTGCAAGTCAATAGAAACAGATAGAAATGGTACCACACAGCAGACACTATAAGTAATTTAAAAACTCAAATAAGCTTCAGAACATATATTAATAACTTAAAATACAAACATATAATTACAACAAATATAGTTGCAACAGAGGTAACGAGTCCAATAGAATATATTGATATACAATATCAGAATGGCCTGATATATACAATACGCAAACAAAACAATATACCAGATGAAATGAGAGCCATAGCAATAGCTATGGAAAATGAAAGATACCCAGAAAAAGAATGGCCCCGAATATATACAGAGGGATGGATCCCTCATCAATAAAAAAATGCTGGTGCAGGAGTATACTGTAAACATTTTGCGCGGTATCTAACATTAGATGAAACGCCAAACCACTATGATGAAGAATTAACAACTATAAAAGCAGCATTACAGAACATTTTATATAGACCATACATAAAACAAAAAATAGTCATCTTATCAGACTCAAAATCAGCCATAGGTGGAATAATAAACTACAATAATAAAACAACAAGGAATATTAAAGAAATAAGAAGCCTAATTAAAGCAGTTGAAACTAGAAATCATAACACACTACAATGGATCCCAGCTCATGTCGGACTTTTGGGCAATGAACATGTGGATTAATTAGCAAAGAAAGGTGCAATACAACAAATAAAAGCTGTAAGACAAATAGAAATAAATAAGCAATTAAATAACATTAAACAACATTTCAAAAGACAGCAGAGACTTGATGAAGATAAATTAAAGGATAAAGATTATAAGAATATTAAAGATAGAGTTGATATACAAAAAATGCCAAGGAAGACTGCAGTGGCCTTATTCAGGATGGCAACTGGCCACGATTGCCTCGCAGAACATCTCTATAAGATACGATGCCTACCTACACCCAAGTGCACTCTCTGTGAAGATGATGTCATCCTGAACAAACAACATCTCACCAAATGCAAAGGCCTTAAAAGTGATAACTTACAGACTTTATATTGGGAAGCCAGAGGGAAAATGGTGCAGATCAATTAATCCCCAGTGCCACTGGTGAACAACAATAATTTCAATCCTTTTCTTGAATATGGATATCAGAGGCTGCTTTTGCCACTTTATTGTAAATATGGCAGATTTTTAATGGCTTCAAGTTTGGCACAGATATGTCGACGACATCTTCACTGTTGTACCTAATAGGTTCATACAAGACTCCTTAGCCTTACTAAACCTACAAAACCAATCAATAAAATTCACCATGGAAATAGAAAAAGAAGGCATGCTACCATTTTTAGACCTAAAAATCATCAGAGAACAAAAGAACCTAACCTTTGGCATATACAGGAAACCAACACACTCTACTAATTACATAAAAAATAAGAGTTTCAATCCAACCACACACAAACATGCAGTACTAAACAGCCTAACACATAGGCTGGTATATACCCCCTTAAATAAACAAGAATACCAGCTAGAATACCAGCATATAGTAGACACAGCAATAAATAATGGGTACAACAAAACAACAATTGACAAAAAAATTGCAAAATTCAAATGGCAGAAACACATCAAAAACACAACAAATCTCAGCCAGCAAGATAAACAGCTAAAGTTCAAGAAATTCACATACCACCCACCACCCAGGAACATTTCACAAATTTAAGAAGATTTTCATGAAACACAACATCAGCCTAGCTCCACAGAACAAATTTAACATACAGAAATTACTTTGTAACAAGTTAAAAGACCCCATTCCACAAGACAAAAAAGCTGGAATCTACAAAATCAATTGTTCAGATTGCAATAAAGTATATATAGGTAAGACAAAAAGAAACCTAGAAACTAGGCTAAAGGAGCACATGAGATGTATCAAATACAAACAAATGGACAAATCTGCAGTTTCACACCATTTTTGGATCACTAATCACAACATAAAAACCCAATATTGCATTAGTCAAACCAGCCAAATTTGCAGCAGAATTAGATGCATGGGAGAAGATCACTATTCTAAAACACAATACACATCTAATGAATTTTGATTTGCCGCCACCAAATCCTCTCTGGAAGTACACTTCACCATCACAAGATGCCACCACAGTATCCAGTCCACAAAACGGAAACACCAACAACATGGGCCAGTCGGATTAGCTTCTGAGGATGGGAACAACTGTTTCCCGAAACATAAGTGAGTAAACTTAAGTGATGTTAGTGTAACAATTTCGACTCACCTTGAAATAAATACAGTTTTAATAATTTACTCAACAAACCTCTCAAAAACACTATCCCATTCATAATAAAATCAGGAATTTATCAAATTAACTTTGATGATTGTGAGAAATTTTACACAGGGAAAACTATAAGAAATTTGAACACCAGATTGAAGGAAAACCAAAGGAATATCAAAAACAAACACTTAAGTCGGCTGTACCTCACCACTTTTGGTTGGATAATCATGAGATTGGACAAAATATTAAATTGTTAAATAGAATTACTAATTTGGGAAAACATTTATATTTACAAAAAACAAGTTCATTTGTTGAATTCTGAGATCCCACCATCGAGCGAACTAATGAGGTTATGTAGAACTACCGCTAGAGTGCATCAAGGTCACAAACATTACATGAGGAACGGCTGCCAGTCATCAGTCACCAAACAGCTGAAGATGGAGACGAAAAATGTTTCCTCTCTTAACCAACTGACATAAGAGAATATGTTTTAATATGTATATTGCTTCACTTTCTATAGTACTTTGAATCTTATTAATTCTAATATCAAGAAGTTTTATCAAATAATATTTTTGGTATGATTTTGACGAAACTAGGTACATTTAGATTATTCTAGAAACAGAAAAAAAATGATAAACTGCCCCTAACATAGAAATCTAACATTCATTGGCCTATATAGATAAAACTTTGTATGGCTAACTATAAGATGCAACCATATTTTCAACCCCTTAAGTAGGAATCTGCACTGCTTAAGCTATATGATCAAAATATTGCATAATTGTACAATAGGAATCGGCAAAAATAGTAGGTTACATCACAATTTCCAAAAACCACCTAATCCTTACTTTGAATTATATAGTACTCAACATTTTTAAAAGCTACCCCTTTCTTTGTTTTCAACACCTTATACACAAAACTGTACTGCTTGGTCAACCAGGATCAAATTTGTGCACTTGGCAAAAATTATAAGATACATACAACTTCAAAAAGGTACCCTTATTCATAGTTTTCAACCCTGCACCAATGCAAAGCCAAGTTAAGACAGCTAGTTACTGATATGTGTATTGTTGTTTACTAATGCAGCCATTAGCTCCCCTGCTCTACAGTTTTATTGCACCTCTTTGTGATGCTCTCTTTACCCATGTAGTCGTGTGGCAGACGCCGGGCTAGTGTCATTCATCTTCTCAAACTAAGTCTCTTTCTCCACATAAATTGGATAACCCACCCCTGGCTTTTTGAATTCCACATGTGAAATACTATGCTTTTTGCGGTTTCCCTTGCTTTCAACTATAACATTTTATATGTTACTGCAATGCCATCATCTCTTAGTTCCGCAACATAATCTAACACTTCTTGCTCAATATTTGCCATGTTTTGGGCCACAAAACGATCGACAGGTCAATTTGGCACTTTTCAATTTTTCTGTCTGGTCCCTACAGTAATCAATCAATTTAGGTACTACGCAAAATTCTCTTCCCACATGCTTCACTCTGTTTTTCTCCGCAAAATTAATTACCTGAAGTTTAAATTTTGCCATGTTAACTATTTTTCTTTCTTCCCAATGCACACTACATATAGCCACTTAATGTTTTCAGGACAGGAAAAGACTGAATTGCTGCCAGAAGTTTAAAACAGTTTTGAAATATGATAGTTACTTACGTATGTAAACAGACTAACAATAACTAATTAGGATAACAATTACTATGTGAAATGTGTGTACTCTAATGACCACTTAAAGGGCATGTTAGGTACCTATACCGGAGGTTAGGTGTTCCAGGAATTCTAACAAACAAAGCTTCTGAAGCTCAAGGGATGTCCGAAATTTTTCACAAAAATTGCAATGAAAATTACTTTTGCTTGAAAACCCTCTTGTATCATAGGAGGGGAAATTATAATGCAATATCATTACATTTGATAGTTGAATTTTATCACTTAAATCTGTCCTTACTTCCCTTTATTTGTTAACGTTTACTTACAATGTAATTCATGCAGCATCTATAACTATTTCAGTGCAAGCAGCCACCTCACTTTAGATGAACTTGGTGAACACTACCAGGCATCACTAATCGACAGTTTGCAGCACCTAGTGACTTCGTCTCATATTTTCAAACTCCTTCCTCGTTCTGGAAAGGTGCACTTACCACAACTACTTGTAACACAATTTGATACTCACTGAAAGTGTCTGTAGAGATCTGCTTTATCACAGTTCCTGCGAGGGATATTGGTGATCATCAAAGTGCGTGAAACATTAGTTTCAATATCATCAAACTTAACAGTCAGTGAAAACCTTCGCATGATGATGATTCCCAAGGGAAGGTACAGTATTGCCAACGTAACATGGGTCCAGAGCAAAGATGAGCTGAAACAACAACATAGTAAATACTGACATACTGCATTTGCATTAACGTTTCAAAAACATCTGATGTGTTGCATTCATATGACTTTCTCTACTCACTCATCTTACAAAAGTTTACTATTCTATCTACTTCTTTTTAATAGAGAGAAGCTTTCATTACACATTTCATTGCACATGTAAGAAGAACACGGTAGGCTAAAGCGACAGTCAAGTTTTTATCAATCGTTTTGCCGTGCAATGACTTTGAAGTTCCATGCCCTTTGCATGACCACAAGAAAAAAATGAATCGTAACTTGCCACTTGAAAAAAGTATTTAAAAATTCAAACCAATAACAAGGAATATATTTAGAAATAGATAATTCCATAAAAAAAAAGTATTTGACATTAATTGTGTGTTTTAAGATCTATTTCTTTTTTTTTATGTAGTAAAGTTTGTCTCTTTCTCTTACAGTTTACCAATTATACAAAAGTCATTCAGAATGAAGAGGACTTCACAGGCTGTTCCCAAAAAATTCAACATATATATTTTATTTGCCATGTAAATATCATAAGCATATGGTATTTTAATCAAAATTGCAGCATTTTGCAGAAATACAAAAGTATTGAAAAATGTTCCATGTAAAGGGTAGTTTAAAGGAATGCAGCATATATAACTCAGATTACTAAAAAACAAAGATGGCTCATGCCGCAAGTTAGGGGGTCAGCATTCTAAACTAGATACATAACCAGAGAAATCACCAGACAACATATTTAAAAACACTGCACTATTTCTGCTACTATAAGGAAACCTTGTCATATCATATATATACTGCTTAGTAATATTCTTTTCTTTGGTGCAAAAATTTGGTCATCACCTTCCTTCTTCCCCATAGTCGCTGATTACCTATAACCTGGATGCACCTTAAGTGTTAAATTAAGCACTGAACCATGCTATGGACTTCATATAATATGTGTATGTCATTAAACGTTGCAAATTACTGTACTGTAATAGTATGAAGAACTTACAGTTATGTTTTAATATGATTTTGGTGCACTTACATAAAACAAACAATTAAATTTCTTGGTTTTCTTCCTCAAAAAATAAAACCCCACACAAACAGACAACACTTACACCAAAATTACGTGTGACATTCACTTGATTTTCTCTGCCCTCTATTGTTTATTAGTGGGTATACAAACCATTCTTACAATACAGCTTATTTTCTATCTACTACATTTTGATCCAAATAAACCTTTACGGAAATAGCTACATTACACACTTGGTTATAGACACAAAGAGAACAGCAATAGTCAAATGTTTAACAACTGGACGCTATATGCTGGCCTTAAAATTCCATACTGTTTCCATTACATCGCAAGAAACAATTAAATGTTGACAGGACTTGAGAATGACCAAGAAATGAACAATTCGAACCTTTAATAATGTAAATCTCAGAAATGGCTTCGCACGCACGCACGCACGCACGCACGCACAGATGGTCACCAGAATGACATCGACAAAGTTGAGATACATATATTATAATGGGAGTGTTCACAATTGAACGGGAGGCTTTCTTGGGCCCCAGGAATGGGAAGGAAGACATGTTTTAACTTCCTCATTCTCATTCCTGGGCATGGCATTTCACTGTAGAGATTATTCTAGGTGGCCATGACATGAAACAGCTGCTGATGCTCTCTATAGTCACAAGCTGGAAACATGAAATTGGAAGAAATTAGTACTATATGTGCTTCCTAACCTCAGATCCTGACACCCATAGATCCATTGAGTGTTGGTTCTTCTAGTGAAAGGATGACCTATAGTTTGTTATATGCAACTAAAAACTGGCTATTGCTTCAAAAACAATAGCAAAAATGGCAGAAATTAACAAAGCACAATAAACAACCTTAAGGGGGGAAGCGGGTGAAAATGTGACCAAAAATTACAAAATTTCACATTGTGTTTTTTGTACCAAAAAATACTAGAGGTTTGAACTGCATATATGCAAAGATTTAAAGCACTACAGTGCCTGTAAATTGCTCTAATTACATCATATTTAAAGGTCTGCACTCCTTAAATGTCCCTGAGAAGGCATGGCTGGAGATGGAATCGCTGATGAAGCAAAAATTCCACTTTTTTTATTGATATTTGTGGGATTTTTTTCCATGAACTTAGTTTCTGGTTTGTTATTGAGTTACCATGATCGGCATAACATAGTAATAGCAGCTCTGCTGGTAGATATCATGTAACATCAAATTAAATGTTGTTTTATTTACATGAGCCAGAAACAAGTTTAAATAATGTAAATAATACTGTGATGAAAGGTTAAATGAGCAAGAATGTGGTGTACAAGAGAAAAATTTAAGGCTGGAGGATAATTGTGAACATATACTTGCTGTAAATAATGAAGACTGTAAATATATATCGGTGAACACCAGTTTTACTGTCATCATTGGTGAAGGACCTAAAGTGTAATAACCACAATCAAAAGTGTTTAGGACTTGGCACTGAAAGGCTTGGCTTATGCCATAAATTAGAACTGATTTGCAGTGTTTTTAATGAAACAAGAGTACAAATTACACATCTAAGCTGGACACTTCTAGGAAGGTCTGCAAGTCGTCATTTCTGATTAACTGCACACAAACGTTTAAACTCATTTTTCCTCACTTTAATATTTGCTACACTTTTATTCATTCAAAACAAAATTACATCCACAAATTAGGTGTTAGAGGGCTGAAAATTTTACTGTACATTCTATAAAGCATAACAAAAAAGAAACAAGAAAACAAAACAAAAAACTGACTCATGGAATTCACGATTAAGTTAGTACTTTTTGAGATAAAAAATAAAATCTGCGTAGTGATTGCAAATATTTTGAAATTTTTGCTATGCAGGTCATTTATTTTTTTTTTAATTTCCCTTAAAGCTAAGATATTACAAAATGCATGCGTCAAGTTTTTCTAAACGAATTTCTGGTTTTGTAAAAAAAAAAAAAATAAACTTTTTTCAAAAAAGTGTGGAGTGGATTTTATTTTGAAATTTGCAAATGTTTTAAAAGAAAACTTTCAATAATTGTAAAACTAATTGAAATACAGAATGAAACTCTGACAAATAGTTCCATATAACACACCAAATATGTGTACAAAAAATTTAAGTATCTAGCTCTAAACTTGTGGAAAATAGAAATGTATGCTATTAAATAAAGCAATGAATTTTTGGCATAACCAATCTAATTGGAAATGTAAGGATCTGCATTTAGATAATGTTTATTCTGGTGAATTTTAAAATTGGCTAACCTGCATTATGTTGGCTGAATTGGAAACACATGAAAAAATATCTCAGTTAAAAACAAGTGAAATTCCAATGCATAAAATCCACTTTCCAGTTTGTGATCAGTATGATCATCAATATGCATTCCCGTTTTGACTGTTGTAAGCCAAAATCCTGTATGCTGTATTGCTTCCCATTCTCATTTGTGGTTTGGTTATCATTCTCGGGTTATTCTGAACCAGCTTTGAGACTGACATTGGTGTTTATTGCAGCACACACTTTCCCAGCACTGCTGCTGTATGGTCTAGAGAGACATATTTGTTCTCCAGTGTATCAAATCTTTTGTAAATGATGCAACTGTTTCACATGCTGATTGCTTATTTTGTTGCCATATTGCCTAAAAGGTGCGTAACGCTAGAGCCAGAATGTTTGAACAATTCCCAGTATTGCAATAATAAGGTATCTGATCATACCAGGCTTTATTCCTTTATTAACAGTGATCATTAAAATTATTTGTTTTTTTTTATTGTGTTCTGTTAATTTCTACCGGCTTTTACTGTTATTTGTAGTTTTTGAGGCAATTGTCAGTTTTCAGTTGCATATAAACAAATTAAAGATGACCTTTTCACTAGAAGAATCAACACCCAACGGATCTGCACTGTTTCACGCTACTGGGAACTGAGAAACTTCCCGTTGATTCTCGTTCTGGTTTCTGAGTCTTAACTGTGAATCACCATCGATAATTTCAGGACTTGTTCTGGTCTCATGAGGTTAAAATTGTGTAACACTGACATATTCATTCTCTACAGAGACATAGCTAGGGAGGGGTTTTGGGGGTTGAAAACTACCCTGTTGCTAAAAAAATGTAAAAATAGCAAAAATAGCTTCATTAAAATAATAGCATCTTTCTAGGTTGGCAGGAATGAGATACTTCCTAATTGTATCACTGGTAACGCTATATTTATGCCACATGTCTTGGACGATGACCTACAAAAACTGTACTTTAGATGGTGTTGCTACAACCATGTTAAGACAATGGGGACATTCTTTTGTTCCAGTGCTAAATTTGCTAACTGTTACATCTCCCAGTTAGAAAGTAACAAAAACCCTATTTTGTAATGAAATAAAATGCCTGCAGCAGTAATATAAACTATTTCACAGATTTATTAATTTTTGTGCCACAACACATTTGCCACTTAGAAGACACAAAAAATCCTTCCTAATTTTAATTCCAATTGCTGCACCTTAGTCTGAATATAAAATTGATTTATTTAAATATTTCAACTTAGAATTCAGAATTATCATTTGAATTGATACAAATTGTTTAAAAAAAGAATGCATATACATAATCCCTACCCCCTTAATAATTTTATGGTTATGCTACTGTTTCTCTAATATTCTAAGCATTAAAGTAAAAGTTCCTTTCCTTTACTTATGATTGCAATTACCTCGGATCCAAATTGCTTAATGTAGTGTGACCAAAAGTCTTCTCGTCACCTTCCAAGTGACCTTGAAAGTTTATGGGTAGCACAACAGTAATGGAGATCACCATCATTATCACCATGTACACAAGAATGTACCGTTGGAAAGAAAGATACTGTACAGCATCTGGTCCACACTTCTGCAATATGTTCTCATCCCTGCAAACAAAAAAATAGATAAGGTATATTCTTACTAAAAAGAATGGCAATAAATATCTATTATCATTGTATGGAATTACTGTTAGCGCTACTAAAAGGTTTTTATACTACAGAAAAGAGCAATTAGGTCTGAATCCACGGAAATCATGCATAGATTATTTGGAAAATCAAATATTCTTACCTTGTATTCTCTATATATTTTTGAGGTAATAATATATCTAAAACATAATGAAAATCATACTAAGACTCACAACCATTTCACTAGAAGTAACAAATATTTCCATGCAACTTCACATAGATTACAAACTCACTGTAGCTGCTTCCATATTTTTTTAATGAACTGCCAATACATACACAAGAAAAGGAAATTGAAAAAATATTGCGTTACTATTCAATAGATGAGTTTCTAATTGCATAAATTTCAGTATTGTTACATTTGTATATTATACAGTGCTGTTTGTGAAAATTGCAACACCAAGAATGAAATGCATGGATTCAATGAATTTAATACCACGGGTTAGGTACATGACAAGTAACAAATGATAAACTTTTAAAATCTATACATGAGCCCTAATATTCAGTATTTGGTGTGGCCTCCATGCGCTGCAATTAGAGCTGCTATATGCCGTGGCACTGAATCAAAAAGGTTCTGAATAAGTTTCTGAGGGATTTCCCTCCTAGCAGTTTGTATTCAAGCCCACAAATCCGTGACACTGGTTACTGGAGGACCATGACACACCAAGTGCCAACCAACCATATCGCAGACATGTTTGATGGGCGACATGTCAGGCGAACGTGCAGGCCCGGGAAGCAATGGTACCCGTTCGCTCTTCGAAGAAGACCTGTACATTCCTCACAATATGTTGCGGGCATTGTCCTGTTGAAATGTGGCCTGTGGAGATGCCTGAAGCAGGGGGAGTACCTCAGGCTCTACAACCAGTTGCTGTTCAAAGTGCCCTAAATTAGTAGGAGGCGAGATCGGTTGTTGTAACCAATGGCACCCCAAACCATTACACCTGGTGTTTGTCTGCTATGCCGCTCAACAATGCAGCCATCCAGGTTGCGCTCACCACAGTTCCGCCGGACACGTATGGGCCATCACTGTAGTACACGTTGAAGTGGGACTCGTCCGAAAAGACTACATTTTGCCACTCAGCACCCCAGTGACGGTGTTCACGTGCCCATTGCAGTCGGAGGAGATTGTGGTTTTTGGGCAATGGAAGCTGACGTAGTGGCATGCATGCAACCAGTCCAACCTGCAGCAGACAGCGATGAATCATTGATGCAGAAAGTTCACACCTGTTGCAGTGCTCCAGCGTCGAGCCAACAGTGTGGATGAAGCTGTACGGTCCGTTATGTCCATGCAGACAAAATGGCAGTCATCCCTGCTGTGGTCATGTTCTGTGGTCCAGTACCCGCTTTTCGCTGCATACGACCTTCGTCTATCCATTGCTTCTACACACGCACTGCTGTCATAGCAGCATGCCCTGTATGAGCCGAAATGTCATGTATGACAAACCCGCTTCCCCTAGACCGATCATTCTGCCTCCATTCGAACTCACTCACATGCTGATATGGCTCCCGACGTCGACGAGGCATACTGGCACTCACTTTATTGTTTCCACCTTGTTTGACAGCTCTGCACTGACTATACTGGGTGCAACCTGACCTTGCCGTACCGACACAAGAGGGCTCTGCTCGGCCTACGTGTACCCCATCTCTCTGCAAACCTAATCACTTATTGCTTGCACACTCTTCTACACTTCCACCAAGTTTGGAGTATTTGGGAAATTATTTCTTGGTGTTGCAATTTTCACAAATGGCAGTGTACATTATTAAATTTTTATACTGGACAAAACCCTGTAAATATTAGCTTAAGGACAAAGTCTGTACATACATCTTGTGTGTTATAGCTTGTGAACATAGCATTGTATATAGCAGTGGCGGTCGCTGAGGTATTCTATTGGCGGTGCCCACCCTCCCAAAAAAAATTGTGAAAATGAATTATTGAAATATACATTCACCAACTTACATAGTAACATCGAACACATTAGGCAATCGACAAGAATTGAATATACTTTCATATTAGACCATATATGCCCATTATCAGTTATTTTGGTCTTAAACCAATGGACATCACCCACAAATATTACACACAAGGAAAACAAAAAAGAGCAGTTTTCCTCACAGCCACAAATCCATTTGTTCCTGGATTGAACCTGACAACAATTTTTGTTTGCTGCTGCACACTCAGATTTAATAGTAGCCTACCCAATGTTTATTTAACTGCTGAGAATCCTGTTTCTGAATGGAGATTTTAGTAATTCACTTACTTTGTTCATGCTTGTAACTTTCACACACAGCTATACTGTATTAGTTCATGGTGAACTGTTCTTGTCTTATCTTATACAACACAGATTTCTGTCATTTCTCCAAACCACTTCAGGCTTGGGCTATTGAGACTAAACACAAAGAAATACTTTACTGTTTTGAAAACAGGTACTCAACAGTTGCTGAATACACTAGTATTTTTGTTCTGTGGTACCACGTATTCAATAGTTACTGATAACCCTGCTGCTGTGAAATATACAAATACTGAAATAATGCCTCTTAGTTTCAAAACCTAACGTAATTATATTCAAAACCACACATTTTTATTTATACGGATATTTTGGTGTATTGTTTCTGCATTCAATTTAATTGAGCATTAATTTGCATTTCCAAATGCATTAGCATTAACTTGCAGCAAGATGGTAACACTGTATTAAAGGAAGGTTAAGCGCAGAATATGTATTCTAGCATTGTCGCAGGTTCTGTGCTTTATTATGCTCTAGTGGGTGAGCAATCTCGGCTCCACCTCTCTCATAAAAACTGTGTAGAAACATACACCCTAGCCTTATACACTGTGCTTATGAGCGTAGATGGTGTCAACCTGAAACTGGCTTCTAGCATCAGAAAAGTACCGGCAGAACGTGCCCCACTTAATGTGACTGTTCAAATGAGGGAACACATAATCGGAAACAATGCTTCTCTTTCTTTCCTATTTTATTAGTGATGCCACGGCACAGTGGTACTACCCCAGAAGCCGCTCTTGGCATATAGCTAAATATTATGTAACCTGTTTTGTATATCATCTTTACTTGACAATGCCATGAATTAATGTCATTTTCATTGGCATATAAATAAATGAAATGAAACAGAGCAATGTAGTGACATATTCTTACTAATTGTTGGAAGATACTCACTTGATGCGGAACACGGATGTGAACCAAGAACAAAAGCCTTTATCCATGTGAATACTGGAATCTAAAGATGCAACGGAATCTACTTCAGAGGCACCAATCACTTCATCCATTGTTCCATAAAAGAGTTGTGTCCACCTTCCAGAAAAAAATTATCATTAATATCATGCAGGAATAGGGTTATTTTAATTTTGATAACATAATACTCTTATGGTATTTGTCCAAGTTTTCTTTGTTATCATGTCTGCTAACATGTGCCATGTGTTTGATTTATTGCCAGGCCTCAGATTGCATGTACGTGTAGTGAGTGACCTTGGTTTTTCTGCTAGTCTACTGGCAGTGAATGGCCTGCAATCACCTGTGCAACACTGTGTTAGTTGCAGCCTTTAGTTCAAGCTGTAAAGACTAGTGTTTGTGCACTGTGCATCTCAAAAGTGACAATCTGTGCTGTCTGAATTATATTTAATTATTATTATTATTAGTCCACTGAAATGCCTACCAAAATATCCACACTTGAACAAAAAAATTATAATGTACGATACATACATAAAAACCAAATCATGTACACAATTTCAGGAGAAATTTCCTAGTATTGCAGTTGCAGGTAGAGATACTGTTAGATATCTGGTTAAAAGGTTTAGGACTACGGGATTGGTAAACACTACACCCAAGAAGCAAAAAAGAAATGTTCTAACAGAGAAAAACCATTGACAAAATTTGTGCATCATTCAAACGCTCTCCAAAGAAGAGTCTAAGACATCTTGCACAGCAACTGGGTGTTTCAAAAGCTTCTGTAGTCGTCCTTCGTGGACTAGTGGTACCGTGCTAGCCTATAGTTTCCAAGGTCGTGGGTTCAAACCCGGCAGAGGGCGATGGATTTTTTTCGGATGTAAAAATCCTTAGCATGGCTTCCTTCAGAAGGGAAGTAAAGCCAGTGGTCCCGTGTCATAGATGTATAGCACGTAAAAGAACCTCAAGCCTGATAAAGAGGCCTCTGACCGGTCTTTCACACCCAATATAGAATGGGACACTAGGGAACATAGTAGTTAAAGAGCGTCCATAAGTAAAACTCAATTTTTTCAAAAGCTTCTGGTCATAAGGCTGCTAAACTTTCACAATTTAAATCCTACAGTGTGGCTACAGTTCATGAATTACAACCTCGTGATGATGAAAAATGTGTGAATGGAAATTTTATCTGAAGATGCCAAGAATGTCTCAATGCAGATGGACACAGTTACAACAATGTTAGTACTCATTATAGTGCCTTTCCTATCACTTGTGAATAACATAGAAGCTTTAGAACGGAAACACCCCCACTGTAAGAGGCAGCACACGGAGCACGCATACACACATTCTGCGGCCTGGCAATATAATGAATACATTGTATTTCAATGTGTGTCCTGCCTCCCCTACGGAGACATGGGTAGGAAAAAAATAAACTTATTTTTATTTATAAACGTTCTTTAACTACTTATAGTTCTTAGCATCCCATTCTATATTGGGCATGAAAGACCAGAAATTTAGCTCAGAGAACTCCTTATGAGGCTTGAGGTTCTTTTACGTGCCATAAATCTACAACATAGGATCACCAGCTTAACGTCCCTTCTGAAGGAAGCCATGTTAAGAATTTTTATGCCCAAAAAAATCCATTGTCCTCCACCAGGTTTGAACCCACGACCTCGTGAACTAGAGGCTAGCATGGTACCCCAGACCAGAGTGGACAAGGGTGGGGTAGAACATTTTGATGATGGGGCTGGAAATAAGAAATAGGCTATAAATCTTGACACAAACACAGTATGCAGCAAAACAAATGACACTCAACTTATCAATCATTTGCTTTCCAAGTTTCCACAACAATGAAGTATTTATTTATTGTATATGATAGTTTGTGAATTCAGTTTTGTGCTGATTTCTCATAACAGAAGAGATGTGTTTATCGTGGAACATTACAAAGTAGAACGTCAAGATGGACCAAGTTTGCTTCACATTAACAAAGAGTACAAGGAGCCACCAAATAAGAAAGCAGTGTTAAGCAACTTCCAATGTACATTTTCTGCCTGCTCACATCAGGGTGCCAGATGTCCCAGATTTCTGCTAATGTCCCACATCCTGGACAGTTCCTATCCGTAGGGACCCCGACTTTTCGCGAGTAGTTAATTCGCGAAATTGGCCGAAAATTAACAATAAGGAAAACCTTTAATCAATTATTTTTAAATTCCACATATATATCCATTCTGAGCCACGAAATAACGCGACAATAGTTGTATATTGCGAAAACGCGAAATAATACCATTATGAAAAAAAATGTGCCAAATAACCCGAAATTTTTCTCTCTCTCTCCTTTTTTTTTTGGCGTTTGTCTCTCCTTTTTGCATAAAATCAGATATTTGGCTTATCAATCATTTACGGATACGTGTATTGTCATTCGCTACGGCCATGCTGCACGACACAGAACACCAAACTGCACTGTGATTTAACCAGAGCTTCGGCAAACATCGGTACTGCTTCGACTACCCCGTCCCTTTCACTCTTCACCTATTGCATGCACAACAAAAGGAATACCATGTTTATCGGAACTCGGCAACACCACATCAGTGACGGATTTCTCATTTCGCTCAAATTATTCTTTGGATTTAAATGACAATACTACCTGCAATTCTTCTCTAATGTCATATTTTAACAATTCGTGCTTGCATCGCCCCATTTCATGCCGGCTGGAAAAGACTGTCGCAAAAGTATCATTAAATAATGCATGAATTTCTAAGTCTGGTTCAAGTCAATTCTGACAGTAGACAGCCTCTTCTACCAATCACTGTCTCCGTTTCCTGTACCCCTCGCAAGAAAATTGTTGCTACATCGCGACGTTGCCATAATGTGAACGCATGTCTAGGTATATTTTGTGTCCACTATACTGAAAGATTCGTTTGGAGTCAAGTTATATTCTTTAAATTACGTTACAATTTAGCGCAAGGAGTCTGTTTACCTTCTGCTCTGAAAAAGAAAAGGAATTATGCCGATGGAGCCACGTTTCAAATTAAGCTAGCGCATGCACAATTCAGCTGACGGTGGAGTTGGCAACGTGCCATTCGCGCGCCGTACAAACAGCATGTGCAAGACGTTGCCAGGTCAGTTTAGTTTTGCGGCACGCGGGAATTCAAACCGATTCCACAGTAGTATTTCAATGCGGTCTAAAATATAATAAACTGCCAGGCATCTTTCCTTCTTGAACACTGCAAAGACACCATTTGCCTTATTGAAGTGCTTGAGGGATCTGAATATCCATTTGTTCATAAACTATATAGCAAACTTAAAAGATATATCAAATGGCTTCACAATAGTAACTGAGGGCTCGTTTGGAGAGAAAACTTCAAGTCTTCTTCAGAGACTGCCAACCCTCAAGAAGTCTTATGTTATCAGTCAGTTCAAGCAATTGGACATAAACTCAATTACCAAGCTGAATTCCTTAATGTCAGCTGATCCAGCTGCTGATATTATTCATTCTGCAGGTAAATTGTTTGATGTACGAAAAATAGTATCAAATGAGGCATCTACTGATATAACTATAGAAAAAGCAAGAAGAATGTTACCTTTTCTGCGAGACTTGCCAGAGAAGACATTCGAGGAGAGATATGCTGCTCTGAAGAACATAGTGTGTGAGAAATTAGATGATGCTGCTGAAGTGAACATACTGGATTTACTTTCTGGACTTCAATGTGATCACTTGTGTTTCAGTGAGAAGTGTATGAAACTATTGTGGGTACCCATGTCCAATGTGGACAGTGAAAGACTTTTCTCTGCATATGGGAACATCATGACAAACTTAAGAACAAATCTTAAGCCAGAGAACACCGAACTTATGGTGGCTTTGTCTCTAACAAATTAAATCAGTCGAAATGTATACTATGTAAATATTTTCATGCTCCTCTTTTTTAAGTTACATGTAAGGTGCCCTTTGTTCCACAGTAAAATAGTTTAAACTGGTTTTTGTTCTTTCCCTTTTTTTTGCACGAGATAACACAGTTAAGCAGTTTTATTTACCACCCAAAACACCGCTCACTATAATATGTTTACACCGATATTACATGATTTTATTTACCGACAATCTGGGGTCCTACCTATCCGAGACAATAACTGTCCCGAATGTTTAAGTATTTTAAAACTTGGGAGAAAAAAAATGTTAATGTTTTCACCACTGATTGCTATTTCTTTATGCTATAACAAACAATTCCCAATAAGTTTCTCCTGTTCTAGCAGTTGTTAGTGCTGGTACCTACTCAGTTACAACTGGTTCGGTGTCTACAAATCTGGTGATTTTTGGCGGTTGGGCAGCCTGGTGGATATGATGGCCAATAATTAACAACTGCTGTGCCACCCTTCTGATATCTGCCAACAATGAAGGGTGCTTGTTAGAAGTTGTGAAGTGAACACCAACACATGGTTATTTTATTGGAAAACAGAAAGTGAATTAACAATGGAAATGGATAGCAATTTGAAACACAAAGGTGATCATGTTACAAAAAGGATTGTGTGTTTTGTAAGGATTGAGTAAACTAAACTGAATTTAGCAATTGGTTATTTGCAATGCCAATGATAATGCATTTTGTAAATATTCCAGTAGGTGTTTCTCAGTTGCATTAAATTAAAAGTGAAGTGAAGTGTACTGCATAAAAAGAAAGGTTTAATCAAAAACAGTGAAAGAAAGAATTTAAAATAAATTAGATATAAATAAAAATATTAAGAGAAAATAAGTGAATAAGTAACTGTATAGATAAAAATAATAGTAGTAGGTAAAATAACAGGAAATTTAATTTAATTATAATTAGAGTAAAAATAAATAAACAATCCAAAAAATAAATGAAAACTGAAATTAAAGGAGTTATATAATATAATAAAAATAAAATATGAATAATAAATAATAATTTGATAATAATTCTATTTTAAGGATATTGAATTCAATAATGATATGTATACAGGGTGGAAGTGAAGTGGTCCTGCGGACTGGGGGAAGTGGGAGAGTGGATGTAGCTGAGCAAGGGCTTCTGATACTTTTTTGTAATTAAATGCACCATTTTCTTAAAAAAATGCTTTTATCCAAAAAAATTATCACCTTGCTAGATTACTGTTGATTAAAGGTTCTTAATTTATGACTATATTCATAGAAAACTGAATAAACGACAACTTTTACCTTTGGTGTATTTCAATAGAATGAACGGTTTTTGTGTAAATTAAATTTAAAAACTCCATAATTTGTTGCCTCCTAGTTCTATTAGAACGGGCGACACTGCATCAGCTGCGTTTACTTTCTTCCGATATGTGTAGATCATGGGGAATGTTTACTTAATCACACAGAATTGTTTTTTTTGTCAAAGCCACAAGTTAAGATCAGAGCAGCTAAACAAGGCATGAATAAAAACAAAACAAACAAAGGACAAAAACTCCTGTTACAGAACATACACAATGCTGCAATTTTCAATGTCCAAATATCTGGACATGATTTTAATTTGCAGAGAAACACAGTGCAATTCTTGATCTGCTCAACGGCTCTATGCTGAAAGATTTCTTAACAGGATCATGCCAAGTGCAGACACATTTGTTGCCATTGGTCCATGATACAGATAGTGTTAATTCTGAGTTGCCGTAATCGAGAGCATATGGAACACTATTTCTAAACACTTATTTCAAATTTACATCCTGGAGGCAAGTTCAGATATTTTAAATTAATCCCAATGTTTTTGCTTACTTGCTAATAAATGCTAGTGATTAAGGTTAGTCACTTTTTTGTTTCTGAAGTTACCAAGTAAATAATGGTAGTAGTCTGTGACAGTGGAATTCATTAGGCATGAAGAGCAGTGTCAATTTTTGTTTACTTACATTGTTTTAAAGATTTTGATATCTGTCACACATACTTACGCACACAAATGTTATCAGTAATGTTAGTGTTGCAAATTTCACTAACTTGAGTTTTGCACTCATAAGCTTATTGTTAAATCATATTACTGTTGACAAATTTGCTTCTAAAAACTTCTGCATCTTGTTATACAGATTCCTTTTTTTAGACCGATAATTACAAGATGTATGTGCTGGCATGAAGCACAGTGGTCCCATTTTAAAATGGGTACATGAACAATTAAATAGAAGCGTACACTTTCCAGATGGCCAAAACTATGAACAATTGCACATAAATTTCTTTTAAGCAGATTGCAGTGGAGTGTAAATTCACATTATAAATTATGCTTTCCTAAACATTTAGCAGTTATTAGTGGCACATTGTTAAGTTCAACACAGAATAATGGTGTTAATAACGTAAGAGGTGTTTCACATAAGACTGCCATAATGCCATAACCTTCGGAATGCTTATTTTCATTTCAAGTAAAGCATTGAATTGTCACATAAATATCACTGCAGTAAGGCATTGTGTAATAATTTAAATGTACCTTTTAAACTACATACGTAGGTATTATGTGTACACAAACCTTAAAACTGTTAAATATCATAACAATTCCATGTGACTTTGTTGCCTTACCATGGCATAAGTCTCTCAAACAGAATAGGCCAGATATTCATGCCTTTAAACATATCAAATGGAATATTTGTAATTACGTGGGAATGTAGAATTCGAAGTAATGTTTACATATGGTGCAGTGAACAATTACCTGTATTTTTCCCGGAATTTTTGTGGTGTCTTGCACGCCAGCGACAAAACATCAGAATTCGATATATGGCCAACATTACTTAAATGGTTTTATAGAGTGTTGGAATAGTTCAAGGTGCCGCTAGTAGAAGCAGACTACTCAGTCAATAAGTTGAGCCACGTTGTCAAATATTCCTACTTTTAAAAGCGATTATTTAGTTAACGGTGCATTTAATTACAAAGAAGTGTTGGAGGCTTTTGTTCATCTACATCCACTCTCCCACCTCCCCAAGTCCGCAGGACCATTTCACTTCCATCCTGTATAATAAATAAACAATTTTTTAAAATCTTACTATTTCATTATACCAAAAAAGAATTTATAAATGAAGAAAGAAAAGGTAATGGGTACCAGTACTTAGTTTACCAGTAAATGGTAAATTTAGGAAATTTTATTGTTAAATTTTTTTATTTAAGTTATTTGGTAGAGAAGTATGCTTTGTTTTTGTAATAGAGAGTATACAAGCTGGCTAACACTTCACAAGAAATACTGGTTAACAGTATTTATGTTAACATTTTAATTATAGTAGATAGTGAAATTGGGGCCAAGTTTTTAGTAGTTTATGTTTTGTTTTATTATTATATCTGAACAATTATTTTGGTATGTTATAGTTTGTTTATAAGAGAAATAAAGGAATAGAGACTTGGAATGTACACCCTGGTTTAGCAAACTAGGTACTTGGGCGGAATATTTCAGGTTTTTATTTATTTATTTGTTTATTTATATCCTTACAGTAATAATGTTCAGAAACATTATGAACAATGTGTGGCACACGATGTTACACATTTTGAATAGATTCTGTACCAACCCCATTAGCTAATATTTCAGTGTCTTTTGTTTTGCTACATATTTACAACAAATCTCCATCTGCAAGGGTGGGCAAAGATGTCCACCTTTGATACTCTCACAGTGAAAACTAAACTGAAGCAATAAGCCACCATCACTGGGTTTTACATCACTACATACCAATGGCCAATAAACTTTTACCCCATTTCCCAAAAAATGTATTCTCTACACCAAATCACACAAGGAGAAATAAAAAATGCAAGTTTTATAACATAGCATCATTTACATTTCTTGCTAATTAGTATAAGGCTGGTTCACAACAGCCCAAGAACGTAACCAAAATAGCAACAAGAACAAGAAGCAATGCAGGTTTTGTTTCATAACAGCCCAGTAACTAGAACGGGAATGCATATCAATCACAAAGAGGAAAGTCAATTTTGCACACTGGGATTTCATTTGTCTTTAACTTACCAATGATATTTTTCACCTGCTTACAATTCCATCAATATAATGCACGTTAGCCAATATCAAAATTTGATAGAGGAAACATTATCTAAATGCAAAAGCTATGGGTAACTATTTGGGTAAGGTCAAAGAGAAATGGTTAAGAATGACTACAAAGAAGATGGCTAAAGGCAGGTGAAATAGACAAATAATGTAAGCAAGTAGACAGTGGGTCATCAATACACAGAAAAACAGGAGTTATGTGTATTGAGTCCGTAGATTAGCACAGACAAGCAACCAAGAAGTGAATTTATAGTGCAAATAGCGTAATATATTTAAAATGTTATTAAGTCTAAAATGTATGTAATTTAATTATGTAATTGTGAGTAGTGAGAAATGAACATTCATTCATTCATTCATCTAAATACACATCCATTACATTTCCAATTCCTCTAGTGGTACCAAGCTTTCATTTCTTTATTTAATTATATACATTAAATTTCTTTATTGTTCTTTGTTAATTTCTACCAGTTTTTGCTGTTCTTTGTGGTTTTTAGGCAATAGCTAGTTTTGAATTGCACATAAACAAACTACAGATCACGTTTCACTAGAAGAACCAACACTCAATGAATCTGCAGCCGAGGTGTCAGCAGCTGAGGTTAGGAAGCACTATGCTACTAAATTTCTTCCAGTCACATGTTTCCAGCTTGCAACTATACAGAGCACTAGTGGCTGTTTCATGTCACAGTTACCTAGAATAACATCTACAGTGAAGAGCCTAATATGGATCTAACATGCCATGACCGAGAACGACAAAGTTAAAAGTTGGCTGTCTTCTTTTCCAATCTCCCAATGCCTGGGAAAATCTCTTGTCAATTGTGAATGTTCCCAAGGGGATACATGTATTCCAACTTTGTCGTTCTCGGTTGTTATGAACCAGCCAGAGGCAACAACTGCACTTTGTATATTGAAGTGGCCATTCACACTGGAGCATAGAAGCTTGTTTCATGTCATCTTAAGGCACACATTCATGTTGATAAAGTTATAAATGTAAACACAGAAGTTTGCAAGCTCCAAAACTTCATGTTTATGTATACATCAAACATAAGAAACCAATCAGAGAGCGATTCACATCATGTGAGTGATCATTCATGTTGACTTTCTGTGAAAGATCACCGAGATATCTAAAAATCAGAGCAATACAAATATCTGATGGTAGCTAGCTCTTTGCATGTTTATTGTCACAGGCTACCGTGTTAGTTCAGTGTTTCCATCTTCTTGTGATTGGCTTCTGTTTGTCACTGCCAATGATAACATACTGTGTTAAGTTTCACATTGTCATATTAACTTTAACTTTCATTGTGAATGGCCCCGAACACTTATTTATAATTACAGCTAAATATTCTGTATTCAAGTGACATTTCTGCCCTCTAGTTACAACTAACATGGCAATACACTTCTTTTAACATAGTTTGCATACTACCTAACAACTGAACAACAGACGACTTCTTCAACTTTGGAACGTTGAGCCAAAATCAAGACTAACCACAAAGCCTATGAACAAAAGAAGTGCTCCCTGTATCAAAGGCAAACTAATAACATACTTTTCTTCTGTCTTCTGCACCAGAGCTATCCTTCCATAGTTCCATGCTCTCTTCCGAAGTACTGCAAATAACAGCATCAGGATCTGTGGATACAAAAATTACATTATAGAAGTGCTGCTAGATGCAGAACACCAATTAATTATTATACATAACAATGCAACATAATTCAAATTCGGCACATAAATTTAGCTACAATCTTTAAAGCAAACTTCCCTTATGTTACGTTAATCAAGCCCTTAATCCACAAACTATTGTCACTTATGTGCTTTACCAAGTTATGTTACATTGTGCTGTGTGTTTTAGTTTAAGCACATGCATAAAGAAAAAGTAAAACCTATAATTAATATCATTCTAAACAACTCAGATAACCCTTAGTATACTTGCCAACTTTCTGTAATTCAAACACTTAAAAATGTAGGGTGCTTAAAATGTTCAGTACAAATGTACAAAAATTACAAGTAAAATAAATGGAAACTCTGTTTTATTAGAATCCTTGAAGACCTGGTAGTACTGCTTCTTTCCATCACAAATGCAACATTCTTCCTAGTACCACAATGAACACGTACTAAAGCAAAAAAACACCACCTCAAGAACAACAACAAATGCAATAAATAAAGTAAATGACAATATAATGCACTAAATAACCACGAACGAGTAATAGCTATATTTTTAGATTTTTCAAAAGCGTTTAATTGTGTAAATTTAGATATACTTTCAAATAAATTGGAAAATATGGGGTCAGAGGATTGGCACAAATGTGGATACTATCATATTAAAAAATAGAACACAGTGCGTGGAAATAAATCATAGAAACAGCTCGGGTATGATAGAAAAAATTAAATCTCAAATGGTAAAACGAGGAGTCCCGCAGGGTTCTAAATTAGGGCCATTTTTATTTTTAGCTTATGTAAATGATATTTTTGAAATATGAGGCAGTATTTGTAATACCTGAATAATTTCAATTGTATTATATAATAGGTAAATTCAATAACAGCCTACCTTGAAACAATGTGTATGTAATAATTATTTAAATTGTATGTAACAGTCATTGCATATGCTTATTTTTATTATAAACATGTTTTATAATGTTATGTGAATACATTTTATACCTTAATAATGCAAGAGCTGTGAGAATAATAAGTTTTAAGTTGCTAACAATGAGGTAATAATGAGGTAACCTTGTAGCAATAATGAGTTTAAGAGTTTGAAAAGTTACCAGTCATGTTTATATCAAAGATAAGGTAAATTCAGTAACAGTTTAAAATTAGCCAATCAATAGCAAGGAAAAAGTTTAAGTAAAATGCAGATATTCTATTGGACTAGAATTAGCCAATCAGAGACTTGAAATACCGAAGCTTACGGGTTTTAACCGTTGAAAGTTGCTCAGTTGCTGGCAAGCCTTGGTAGTGAACAGATGGAAGATGTGTTCTCTACGTGTGAATCGTAAAATATGTATATGCGCTAAGTGAAAGTATTGAAGATTCTCACAGTTCTTAAAAAGTGTAGTGCTTTATAAAAATGTGCAAGAATTAATAAAAGAAGTGAATTTAAAAACTTAAATTCTGTGATGTCTACAATCATTGTCATACCGCACCCTGCCTCAAGATACATGACTCTACAAACATTACTGACGCAGCCGAGGCAAATTCAAACATAAATAATATATAGAAGCAGTTTTAATAACAAAGTTAAATATTATAGTGTAAAACTTGGAGTGTAACAACAAAATTACATCGTAAAATCAGCTTCTCATACGTAGCAGCATATTGCATAATAACAGTAACTATTACGTAATCAACAAATTCAAACCGATGCCAAAAGTGTTTTGCAAACTACTTAAAATAAAGCAACTAATATTTACGTAAACACATATATGTAAACAAAACACCTTCAAGTTGGCTTCCCAAGCGTGGAGCTAAATAACTTCTTCAAATTATACAAAGAAATGGAGGTTTGGTAATTGGATATGCAGATGACATGACAATAATAATTACAGGCAAGTCAACAACAGAGGTGGAAACTAAAGCAAATGAATTAAAATAATAAAACAGCACTACCTAAATTTAAACATATTAAACAGCTTGGATAAATTTTGAACTAGAAAACTGGAGTAAAAATGACATAAACATTGCAATAGATGGAGAAATAATACCGGAAATCCAGCATGCCAAAATCTTAAGGGTAATAATAGACAAACAACTAAAATGGAAGCCATATATATCTCACATAATCAAAAAGACAAATAAAGGTCTATTTATAATGA
Source organism: Deroplatys truncata (assembly GCA_030765065.1). Taxonomy (NCBI): domain Eukaryota; kingdom Metazoa; phylum Arthropoda; class Insecta; order Mantodea; family Mantidae; genus Deroplatys; species Deroplatys truncata. The sequence continues at coordinate 129,938,780 of CM060979.1, read as the reverse complement.
GGCAATTAAGAAAGAATATGGATTATGAAATATTAAAACAAGTGTACTATGCGTTCATTTACTCACATAAAATATGGGATAACTCTAAGGGGAAACATTACTGCAACAGAAGTAAAAAAGGTTTTCAAGTTACAAAAAGAAAAAAAAACGTCATTCAAATAATTGGGAAAATAAATAATAGGCATACATGCAGATTAAAGTTTAAAGAGTTTGGTATTTTAACTTTCCATTCATAATATATATATGAAACAATAAAAATTATTTTACAAGAAAAAGAACCAAAAAATCAGTGTATACATAAGTATAGTTTAAGAAATAATGAGGATTATTTTAGATCAGTATATAGGGGAACAGTAAACATTTGTTGCAGTATAAGCATGGGTAAAGAGCTTTATAACAAGTTACCCGTTGAAATAAAAAAAATCAATAAAACAGAATATAAACTAAAATAAATAAAAACGTTCTTAATAATGAATGCATTTTATAGTCTAGAAGAATTTAAGTATTGGGATATGTAAAACCTGTATATATGTATATAAAATTGTTTTTGAGTTTCCTTGAAATCTTGTATTTAAAGGATGAATAAAAGAATCTTATCTTATCTATTCCTTCTTTGTGAAGATAATGAATATGCAGATTTCCTTAGTGATGACTGTTGGTGCAATAAAGCTGCTTTTCTTGCCTACATATTCCAAACAATAAATGCAGTGAACAAAAGTATGCAGGACAAAAACAAAAATATTCTCACCTTAAGTGGCAAAATTTGTTCATTTAGGGAGAAGGTATTACTTTGGGTAGACACAATTAAAATTCATATCAATATTGCAAAAGTAACACAAATCTCTCTCAACACTCACTTCAGACACTTTGTCTTTGTAGTGTACAAATGCTAAAAAGTACTTTCCTATGCTTCAGTTGGACACTTTTGCCCCTTCTGTTCTTAGTCAAAATTAAACGTCCATGAATATTTTTGGTAGTACAAGAGAGAAAAGTCCTTGAAGATGTACAGGTAAATAAAAACAGTAATGGGAAAGGGAAAAGTACATAGAGATATGTAATAAACTAGGGCGAGAAGGATCTGCACGGGCGAGAACAGCAGTTAGAAACTTGAAAGACATAAGGCATGATGAGGGTATAGGTAAAATGTCCGATGTGTGGTGAAGCGAACACGGATTTCCATTGTATATTGAATTGTATTTATTTCATCCATAGAAACATAATATATATGCTATAGGACACATCAGTTTAAAATACAAAGGAAGCTATACCATGATACATAAATAATTACGAATGCAGAGATATAAGATTCAACAAAATTTTAAAACACGAAGGAAAAGAATAACAAGATGCATGAAATACTATACAGATTTGAGTTATAAAAAATAATTCACAAACTAACACTTAACACTACCTACTTCATGATGTAGGAATTCATCTGCACTATAAAAGCTGTAGTCCATTAAGAAATTAAATAAAGCCTTTTTAAATTTTTGTTGGGGTTCAATATCCCTTATATATTGAGGTAGTTTGTAATATAAGTGTAGACCAGCATATGTGAAGCTATTTTCATAGAGTTTGGTTCTGTGTGAATTTACAATAAATTGTTTTTTTCCTCTGGTGTCATGTGAATGAACTTCGGCATTTTTTCTAACGGAATTTAAGTTTTGTTTTGTATAGTTAAGCGTTTCATATATAAACATGCATGGTAAAGGCAAAATTTTATATTTTTTAAAATATGGCTTTCAGCTAGCTGTATTAGAGATATCAGCGATAATTCTTATTACTTTCTTTTGCATCCTGAAGATCTTAATGCTGTTTTTAAGAATTCTCCCAGAAGATATATACTAGTAAACTATGAAAGTATGCAAAATAAACTACCTTAAGAATATGCACACTGGACATAAATTTGACTGACCTTACTAAGAAGCACATCTTACTGAGTCTTTTAGTCAGGTTGTCTATATGCATTTCCCAGCTTAAGTTTTCATCCAATACCAAACCCAACAATTTGTTGGTTCTTACATACTTTATGTTGTCTTGCCCCATTTGCCCCTGTTATAAAAATGCTCGTGTCATCTGCAAAGAGTGTTACGTGCACATTCATCAGGCTATTTACATTGTCAGCTAAGTCATTTATGTAAAGTATAAATAACAGTGGCCTGAGAACAAATTATTGAGGTACACCATATTTTATATTTTTAAAGTCATATAGCTCTTTTTACTTTCTCTACTACGTATAGTAAGTAGGGGAAGTATTGCATTCCACCCAAAAATTCGATACCGAGATTTCACCGGAAATACATGTTTTGAGAATCACTGAATCCAAAAAAAGCATTTTTGGAAACATGTCCGTGTGTGTGTCTGTCTGTGTGTCTGTGAACAGCATAACTCAAAAACGAACAGTCGGATAAACACCAAACTTGGTATTTAGGTTCAGTATCTTCCAGAGATGCGACACGAAGGTTTTCAAGAAAATCCCCCCACCCCAGACTACCCTTTACATGGAACATTTTTCGAAAATTTTAATTTTCTCAAAAACGGCTCTAACGATTTTGATTAAAATATCATATGTTTAAGATATTGTCATGACAAATAAAATGTATATCTCGAATTTTCTGGGAATGTCTCCAAAAATATTCTTCATTGTGAACGACTTTTGCATAACTGGTAAACCATAAGAGATAGACAAAATTTTACTACACAAAAAATGTAGATCGCGTTAAAATACACAACTTATGTCATATACGTTTCTTTTGTTGAGTGAACCGTTTTCGAGATATTGCTTGTTATTTCCTTAAATTTTCCAATACTTATACTTTTTCTCAAATTCGTTATTCATTTTTTTTTATGTCCTGAACATGCAAAGAGAATGGAATTCGCCACATAGCAACCAGCGTTAAAATATTTGACTATCGCTTAAAAGCTACCATATTCCCCTTGCATCTACAAGAAAATTACCAATAAGTTTGACATCTCGATATCTCGATTAACATGAAGCATATGGAGAATAGGCGTTTGTAAAATTAGATTGTACAAGAGTAGAGAAAGTCATGTGAGTGTAACACATCAGATTTTTTTAATTTCATTGGTTTTACTATCAAAATACTCAATTTCTACAGACTGCTTTCTATTTTCAAGATATGACTTAAACCAGTTTAATGCTAGTCCTCTTACACCGTATGCAAATAGTTTTTCAAGTAGTAACGAATGATCTACTATGTCAAACGCATAAGCCTAATCTTAATTATTTATTGTCTAGTGCACCATAGGCTTGCTCAATAAAATTGATTAATGCAGAATTAATTGATTTGTTTTTTAGAAAACCATTTTGATCTTCATTTATTATTTTGAACCTATTCAGAAAGTTTATTAATCTGCTATACATTATCTGTTCAAAAATTTTTGCAAAGGTCTGTAATTTTCAATCTCATCCTTGCTACCTTTCTTGTAGATAGGTTTCACTTTCACTTGTTTTAGCCTCTCAGGGAATAGTCCACTTGTTAGTGAAAGATTTGTTAAATAGCACAGCGGCTCTATTGGAAACAATGAACGTTTTTTAACAACATAATTTGAATATCCATCACTTCCTGCCAATTCTTTGTTTTTTAATTTTTTCATTACTGTTTTGATTTCCTCGGTCATTACTGGCATTAAAAAGAGAGTATTTTCATTATATTTTAGGTTAGTCGCTCTTACCAATGAATTCTTTTTAGCACATTTTCAGCAACATTTCTGTAAAAGCTGTTGAATAATTTGCATATATCTTTCAGATTGCTATATTTTGACCATTGCTTTTGAGACAACAGTTATTTATTAAATCTGTCTGTTTCAATTTTGCCCCTATATTACATTGTAATCAAACAAAAACATGGAGAGATCAATTTTGGCAACAGAAATGGAAAAACTTGGATGGGGAAGTATTAATAAAGAAGATTCTGACTGTAAAAGGGCACAAAAATATAAAAGCTATGGTTAACTATTCAGGTAAGGTCAAAGAGAAATGGTTAAGAATTACTACAAAGAAGATGGTGCTAAAGACAGGTGAACTAGATGAATAGTGTAAGCAAATAGACAGTGAATCATCAATACACAGAAAACCAGGAGTTGTATGTATTGAGTCCATAGATTAGCATAGACAAGCAATCAAGAAGTGAATTTATAGCATAAATAGCCTAATATATTTCAAATATTATTATCATCCAAAAAATATGTGACTTAATTATGTAATTGTGAGTATTGAAAAATAAATATTCATTCATTCATTCATTCAAAAGTCCATGAAGAAAAAGAATTGATAGAGGTGAGAAATGAATAGTTTGAATCCCAATGCAAGACATGGCATTTTTGTGGATTTCCCTTCGGAAAGAATATCCAATTATTTCTACTAAGTCTGTGAAAGTTCTCCTACGTCCTATTTAAGTGAAGCAGGATTCTCTGCAATAAATACAGTGAAGGTAAGAACAGGTCATGACGTTAACTCTGGAAGACAATATAAGGGTGTGTTTAGCTATTCAGCAACAAATAAAGAAGATTTTGAAAGCACACCAAGCTCACGCTTCACGTTAATTGCTTAGTATAATACTGACAAATTATAACATGTGTTAACAATATGAACAAACTCCAAAATGTGAACCATTATGCTTACATTATATTATAATAGTTTTAACTCATTAAATTACAATTACATACAGACAACTTACAGTGTGGCACTGCTAGTCTCCCATCAAACACCTCCCCGGGTTGTGGGTAGGGGAACACTCAACAGATATGGCAGGTACTTTAACATAACATCTCAATCTGTAGACCCTATAGTGAGCTAGACCAGCTTAAAAGAAGCTAGCCTACTCTAGTATGTAGATTACTTCATAAATACCTAATTACATTGTGTACTTATATGCAAATAAATTGTAGTTCTTATGTAGGGTACGTTAGAGCTAAAAAAGTTTAAAACAATATTATTTATACTTAACATAGTTATAAAATTTGGTAACATTTTAGAGTCAGTTATTTTTTTGAATGAAAGAAATCCTCCTCTGTATAGAAGGTGTGAGTGATGAGATATCTTTTTAATGCTAACTGGAATTTATTTTTATTAGTTTTCAGTTTCTTAATATATGATGGAAGTGAATTAAATAATACTATACCATTGTAGCAAGCCCCTTTTTGGAATACTTGTAGGTTATTGCTTGGCCTGTGTAAGTCCTGCCCATTTCTGGTTTGTTTGCTGTGTATGTCTGAATTTTTATGAACACTTCTGGGTGGTCAACCACGGTTAAAAGTACAGCTAAAATATACTCACAGGCTAATGGTAGAATTCCAGATGTTTTGAATAGTGGTTTACAATGAGTTGATTTCTTTACACCTGCCATTATTCTTATTACCCTTTTTTGTAAAAGAAATATTTTTTTGCATCTACTGAATTTCCCCAAAATGTTATTCCATAAGTCATAATTGAATGAAAATAAGCATAATATACTGTTTTTAGGATGCTTTTATTTGTAAAATGAATTAATGATCTAATTGCAAAACATGCAGAGCTTAGTTTTGGTAGGATATAGTCAATATGGTCTTTCCAATTCATATTATGATCTATAATAAGACCAAGAAATTTTATGCTACAAGTTTCAGTAATTTCGTTGCCTTCATGTTCAATTCTTATGTCTGCAATGCTTTTATTTTTTGTGCGAAAATTGATATACTTAGTTTTTTCAGTTTATATGAAATTTGTTACTATCGAACCAATTATTTAGCACACTCAAAATACCTTTGGATAACTCTGAGAGGCGACTGATGTTGTGTTCTTTAATTATAATATTTGTATCATCTGCAAAGAGAACTGGGTGAGCATGTTCATTTATTACTCTGGAGAGGTCGTTAACATATATTAGAAACAATAATGGACCCAAAATCAAACCTTGTGGAACACAATGCTTTATTTTTGACCATTTGGAATATATTTTGGAATTATCTGCAGTATTTATTATGACCTTTTGATGTCTGTTTGATAGGTAAGATGCAATCCATTGATATGTTTTATTCTTAATGCCAAAATATGATAATTTTGATAAGAGTATGTTATGATTTACACAGTCAAATGCTTTTGATAGGTCACAGAATATTCCTAGTGTATTACATTTATTATCAAGTGATTTCAAAATTTCATTCGTTAAGTTGAAAGTGGCATCATTGGTTGACATGTTTTTCCTAAATCCAAACTTCTCCTTTGCTAAAATATTATTTTTAATTAGGTGGTGAAATTCGTTTTAACATAAGTTTTTCAAATACTTTGGAGAAAGCAGTTAATAATTATACTGGTCTATAGTTCGACAGTTGTGACTTTTGCCCTTTCTTGTATAGTGGTTTAACTATAGAATATTTTAGCCTGCCAGGAAAAATTCCTGTTACAAAGGAGAAGTTACATATATGACTTAAAGGTTTGCTAATTTTATCAGTGCATAGTTTTAATATCTTAGTAGTTATTTCATCATAACCCGATGAATTCTTGCTTTTGAGGGATTTTATTGTTTTACTTACTTCTATCATGCTGGTGGGTACTATTTCTGTACAAATAGGCTGTTCTAAGGTTGCTTTTTTCAAATATGAAATAGGGTCCTCCACATGTTGTTTGGACTGTAACAGTAAATTTTCTGCTAACTGAATATAATACTCATTAAATTATGTTGCTATTTCTTGTGGTTCCTTTGTGGTGATATGATTTACTCTAATTTCTTTTATTTCATTTTTGTGTGATGTTTACCAATCTCTTTTTTTATAATTTTCCATATTGTATTAGGCTTGTTATTTGAGGACTCTATCAGCTTTACATAGCAGAGTTTTTTTAGCTACATTTATAACCTTATTTAAACAGTTTACAACATTTTTTTATAGTGTTGTCTATGTTTCTCACAGTTGCTTTCTCTAGTAGCCATGTAGAGTTCTCTTTTGTGTTTGCAGGATATCTTAATACCTTGTGTTAACCAGCCATTTCTAGGTGTGTTAATAATGTTCTTTAAATGAGATGGATAACTTGAGTTATGAATCCTTATGAAAGTATTTAGAAAGGAGTTAAACTTGTCATTCATATTGTTCTTTTTGTATATTTCTTCCCAGGATTGTTCTGGAAGCTAAATATCTGGGAAATAAAATATCTGGGGCAGACCAAAACTAGCGTCTAGTGATATGTAGAGAGATATTGGATTAAGGAAGGCTAACGGAAGAAAACCATGATTAAAAATCACCTGTACTCCAGGTTGGGGGTTGATGAAACGGGCTTTACTCATTGGAAAAAAAAAATGTTAAAAAACCCTAGGAATTACAGCCGGGCAGATTTAAGAATATTCAAAAAAGGCTACAGAAATGGATGATAATTGGAACATGGAATGTACAGGGAATAAATGCATTTTTATAATGGAGTGCCCAAGAATCAAAGAGGCAAACATGGAGTATCTATATTAATAAAAAATAAATTTAGAAAATATGTTACAGACTGGGAGCGCATAGATGATAATTTGATAAAAATTAACAAACTTATATGGACAAAGTTACAATATTAGGAGTTCACGTAGTTAGCAATGACAACAATAATGTTAAAATAATCTGATATACATTCACATGACTTTCTCTACCATCTCTCACTTATTAGTGGGTATACAAACTATTTTTACTAAAGCTTATTTTTCTATCTACTTCATTTAATCCAAATAAACCTTTGCAGAAATAGCTACATTACACTTTTTGTTATAGATACAAAGGGAGCAGCAATAGTAAAATGTTTTAAGAACTGGACTTAAAATTCCATGCTGTTTCCATGACATCGCGAGAAACAACTGAAGCTGAAAGGACTTCCTTTAAAAATGGAATTTCAGAAATGGTTTATGCCACAAAAAACTTATTTGAAGTAAACTGTATGTTTTAAAGAGATCTACATTTTTTGAGTAGTATGTTTTTATCCATCACCTAATGTTTAGCAGTTGTACAAGATTGTACAAAATTTCTTTCAACTGAAGTGGACTTCACAGGGTATTCCCAGAAAATTCAAGATATACATTTTTGTTTTGTCATGTAAATATGCGCCCGCGCCACACACACACTGACCTTTTTTCTAAAAAGGCTTTTTTTGGATTCAGGGGCCTCAAAACATGTATTTCCGGTGAAATCTTGGTATCAAATTTTTGGATGGAATACAATACTTCCCCTACCTACTGTACGTAGTAGAGAAAGTAAAAAGATGAATTGTACAATAAATAAATGGAGTAATAGAATAAATTGGAAATGGAAGGGGGATTGTAATAGAACAGAGAAGGAAAAGCAAAGAAAGATTGTAGGTCCATATGGAGAAGACATAGTGACTGACAATGAGAATAGACTGACATATATGAACAGAATTCCTTAAGAATATTAAATGGATATTATCATTATAGACTTACAACATACCAGGATACACTTCAACAAAAATCAATTATTGAACACATAGTTAAACAACAAACAAAATTAAAGGTGCAGATGTAAGAGTATTTGTGACCATTTCTTAGTTAGTTCCTTTTATAGCAGTGAAAAGAGGAGAAATTGAAATTGAGGGTGATAAGCAAGAAAACACAGAAATAAAGTGCTCATAAATATAATTTGACAAGTTTAGAAGATGAAAGCATCCTTTACCTGTTGAAATGGCAACTCTAGGCTGAGCCCGAGAACTGTAGTTATAAATAATTTGATTAATTAATTTTTATTGATGTTAATTCATGCTATGTACATATCTTTTTCTTTTTACTGTTTGTATAGTTTAAGAAGGGTGATTTAACGATATGTATGTATTTAGGTTACTAATATTAGAGGAGTTATGAATTGTTTAATGTAAATAATTTAAGCGCTATGTTAAAATACTGTCCACGACGAAATGTTTTAGCTACAGGAATAGTATCTTCGAAGGCAGCAAATCTAGTTTTACGATGTCTCTCTGGTTGCAGGGGCATTGTTCATACAGCGAGGGTGTAGAGTCTTTGTTCTTTTATACGATAATTCGCCGTGACCAAGTGAGAGAGACAGCTAGCTTAACGGCAAATTTAGGAAAAGCCGCGATTTATGTCAAACCTGGACCAATGAGATCCCTGTAAGTTTATACGAAATAGTGAGACGCGTCGAGTGACGCTAAAAATGAACCAATAGGAAAGGAAGCAGCCTCAGAAGCCTGCGACTATAAATGGATCTGCTAGGAACAAATTCGAGGCATTTTGTCATTTGTGAGTCATTTGTCATGTGGTCAGGGAACATTTTGCCAAACTACAGGCAGGGAGAGATGCTGCAGGATGTTTGAGAGATATCGCGCCAAAAGGGAATACAGACAGTTTTCGAAACACACATAAGAATCGCTACTCGTAAAGAGATAAGAAGCATATTTAAACTTCGCATCCTATCCGCGCCATGTTTCAACAGCGGTGGACAGTATTTTAACGGCGGCAATATCAGTGTTGTGTACTACGTGGATTAGCTAAATAAAAAGAAACTGCAGTGTCATCTTTTCATAACCAAAGCACGTCTATTTCTCCTTTTACCACCGCCCGAGATCTACGCTTCCTTTACCAAGGATAAGTCCATGCTCCCACATAGTTTAAAGAAAATTACTGCAGCTAGCCGAGGATAAAGAAAAAATTGCAGAGAACCAGCACACTGCGAGCATCTGGAGCCAACATGGAGGATGCAGCAAGGTAAGCCGCGAGCAACGGACAGGAGGAGGTGACTGCCGCACTGTACAACAGAAAACTGAATGAGAAATTAACAGAAACATTTGATTCCAAGCAAATTTAATACCAGTACATTTTGGATAACATACATGAAGCTGCAAAAGAAGCTTTTGGTGAAAAATGTGACAGTCAAAAAAAAGAGAATACCTGTTATTATTGGAATAAGGGAAGGAAGTACAATTAAAGAGAGGTCCTTATCTAAAATGGCTTAATAAAAAGACCATAGAAGATAAAATAGAACTCAGAAAACAACAAGCAAAGATTATGGAAAAAATATCAAAAGCAAAAAAACAATAGTTGGGAAAAAACATGTCAAAAGATAGAAGAGTTCATTGGAGGAAAAAGCAGTACAGAAGCTTGGAAGACTTTAAAAAAATATTAAAAGGAGTGATAAAGAAGTGTTTTGTAAATATATTAATTTTCAATCACGGGAAAAGTAAGAGCAATATATATGAGTACAATGAAAGTAGAGGTTAATGAATGAGTATATGCACTTAGGACTAGAAATAGTAAATGAGGCAATCAAATCATTAAAATGTGGAACAGCACCAGGGATTGGAGATATCCCAGCTAAAGCATGGAACGGATAAATTATATGAACTGAGACATTTATTTGAAAAATGCTAAATGGTGAGGATGTGCCACAAGATTGGAAAATAGGATATATTTCCATAATACATAAAAAAAAGGTAGAAAACATTAGAGGCTTACAATAAATAGCACATTAAGTAGACTATATGGTAAAATAGTTAAGCATTTCCTTCAGCTATAATACATAGATTTGGAAGCAGTAGAACAGTCAGGCAGATCAACTATTGATCATATACGGTAAAACCTGTCTTAAGAGGAATTGAATGGGGCTCTCAAACATTTCCGTTAAAGATAGGTTTCCATTTAATGAAGGTAGACCTAGGCTATTAACAAAATTAAACCATAAACATACACCTATTCTCACCTTTGAAACATGATTTATTCGGTAATACACAGAAGAATAGTCCCATCTTGTCGCCGTTTGCTATGTTTTCAGGTTCATATCCTTTGATTATTGAAGGTAGTTTAGCAATCCAATCAGCGATGGTTTCAATATTAATGTCACTCGATTCACCACAAAGTTCATTAAAAACTATCTGATGTCTTTTGTGGAAACTCTCCAACCATTCATTAGATGTTTTGAATTCAGTCTTGCTCAGTTTTTCTGCTACCTTTTTAGCACATTCCTGTAACTTAGGCCCCTATATGTGGTAATTTTTTGTCCTAACACTAATAAACCACTCCCACTCTATTTCATTAATGTCCTGGTTTTCAGTTTTCTTAAGTTCTCTCTTTATTTTTCCATTAAGCACAATTTTCCCATTGCTTCATAATTTCTGTTTTCTTCTTTAGAATCTCATAATTTGAGTTTTGCCTACGTTGAACACCTTCATGATCTGCTTTACGCCCAATTTATCACGTTCACTAGCATAAATGACTTTCACTCTTGTGTTAAGACCTAGCACAACTCTTGTTTTCGAAGCCATGGTGACTACTGCTGAACTACATCACCACCTATGTAAGTTTAAAGCTGTATTCTATGCTGACAAGTCATTAGAGCAGGAAACGGAAAGGGAAGAGACAACAATAAAAGTTAATCAGCCATGCTTATTGTTAACTTAACTGTACAGTGAAGGATGAGTGTGACAGGTTTCTCAATATTCGGACCATCATTAGCACACACCCCTCCTTGAATGGTCAGGTAGCAGCAAAATGGTCATGTTTCAACTTAAACATCAAGTACTTAGAGCAGACTTTCGCAGGGTGCCTGAAAATTTTCTAAACTGTGCATTCCAGAACTGGAAAGTTTCCCTTAAAAGGCGTACTTTGATTTCCATTGTCTGCATAACACAGTTTCCGTTTAATAAAAGGAATTTAGCATGTTTTTCATCCCTAAATTCATGAGACCATGAAATATTTCCATTTAGGACAGATTTCCATTTAACAAGGGATCATTGAAGGCAGGTTTTACTGTATTTTGTTTACAACAGATAATAGAGAAGAAAACAGCTAGAACACAACTCCTCCATTTAGAGTTCATTGACATAGAAAAAGCCTATGATAATGTGCAATTATCACAAGAATACAACAAATGGGGTCTAAAAGTAAATATGGATAAAACCAAATATATGGCCATTGAAGATGTTCATAAGATTTGGTACTGGAAGATAAAATGGGGATAATTAAACACACAAGGGGAACATAAATACCTGGGAGTAAAAATGATACAAGATAGGAAACAAGAACAGGAAATAAGATCAAAGATAAACTCAGGAAAGTATGCTATATCTACTTTGAATGGTATATTATGGGATAAACAGGTCTCAAAAGAAACTAAAACTACGATTTTTAAAACAATAGAAATATTATAATGTATGGCTCTGATGTGTAGACTCTGGACTATCAGTTATAAAGAAAAAATTAGAATGAGATTATAAAAGAAAATATGCATGTTCAAAACTCAATTTTAGGTTTTATTCAATAGAAACAATTAGAATGATATGGGCATGCTAAAAGAATGGAAAATGAAATAATGGAGTGAACACCACCAGAAAGTAGGAGAAAAGGAAGATTGCGTAGCATGTGGATTCAAGGAATTAGAGGGGCAAAGATGGATTGAGAAAACTGAGGAAGATTTATGGTCAAACAGGCAAGAATGGAGAAAAGTGATAATGATAAGATGTTAAAAATTGTAGTCTTGGGTACCAGAAAAATGTTTGTGCATTGTAAAACCGGAAATATATATAACTTACAATTTATGAAAATGTTACTTTTGAGAATGATTGTTAAGATCAATGAGTGTGCTGTGCAAATTCAAATTACACACTTCATGTGCACAAGTTGAAAAAGCTTGGAAAACACTGCACTACACAAAAATAGACATTTTTAGGAGCAGGTTAGAATTTCCACACATATCTTGTACTTAAAATGCTAAAGAAAAAGGATTTAAGAAACAAAAATATGTATACAATAGACCCTCGTTAATTCAAAATAGGATAAACCAAAAACTCGGTTAATCCGTAGTAGCTGCTCGGTCCCTGCCAAATTACATGGAAAAATCTACCGCTTAAACCGAATTTCGGATAATTCATACTACGAACTAAAATTTGGTCCCCTCATTACATATTCCATATGTTATTCTTCGTTTAAACCGAATATATATGTTGTGCGCGCACTACGATATTTTCCATTACACATTTCACATAATTTTTCTAAATTTTCTTTTTCACTATCCGGCTCCATGTTTCAAAAAAAGACTTGGGAAATCCCCAAGAAAGAAGAAATTTCTGGGTCAGTGTCTTCTGAGGGATGACTACGGTGTTTTCAGAAGAGGTGTAAAATCAGTGCTGTCAGTGTCTGTGGGGAGGCACATAGAGTAAATGAGGAAGATGCCAATGAGTGGGTGCAGGAGTTTCAATCTAAGCTGTCTCATCATCACCCAAGAAATGTATTTAATATGGGTGAAGCAAGCGTTTTCTATAACTTGATGCCTGAAAAAACACTATGTGTCAAGGGTGGAAAATTCCATGGACGAAAATGCAGCAAGGAGAGATTGACGGTGGTCCTGTGTTGTAATTCGGGTGGTTCTGAGAAGCTCAAACCATTAGTGATTGGAAAATACACAAATCCACGTTGTTTTAAAAAGGTCAACCTATTCAATCTGCCAAATCAGTACAAGAATAACAATAAAGCCTGAGTGACCAAATCTCTTGAAGATTCAACAACAAATGGCTGCAAGAAAAAGGAACATTTTGCTAACTTTGGACCATTGCTTGGCACATCAGTTCAATGACCTGGAACTTCCGAACATAGAAGTTGTCTTCTTACTAGCTAACTCTATGAGCCATCTGCAACCTTTGGATCAAGGAATAATCGCTTCAATGAAGCGTAATTACAGACACCAATTGGTTTAGGCTGCCTCAGTGCAATAGAACTACAAGAAACAGTTCCACATTGAAATGTACTGCAAGCTATCCGCAACATATCTGCTGCTTGGGATGAAGTTACACCATAACTAACTGTTTAAGAAGGCATGGACAGCAACTGATAACGTCGCTGAAACTGAACAGGAAACCAATGATCCATATTTGAACTAATGTGGATACAATTGGGATAATGCTCTTTTATGCACTTACACCTGGTTGGTGCCCTCTTGACCTGTCATTATGGAAGAATGGGCGTAGGTAGACAACATCTGTGCTGCTGAAGAACCAGTCATTTGCTGATGATGCAGAAGAGAATGATAATTCTTTACTGTCATCTTCTGAGGAGGAACATGAAGATACGACACCACAACCCCACACTGAAGTTACAGCCGCAATTTCCGTTCTCGAGAGATTTGCTGCCACTTGTGATGTCTCCATGGCATTTCAGGCTGCCCTGGATGAGACATCTTCATACAGTGCCATAATATTATGACCAACAGTCCGCCAACAACAACTAATGATTTTTTTCAAATTATAGAACTAAAATGTGTAATGGATAAGAGTTGTAACTAAAACATGTGTTCTGATAAAAACTTAGTGTTAAAAGAACAGTATATTTAAACTGTTTCTTAAGGTTATTGTTTGTTGTATTATATGACTCACTAATTCAATGAGTATAATATTGTTCCAAATAGTACTGTTTAAAAAAAAATTACAAGCATTTGACAGTATATTTTTTCTCAATTAAACAATTGCCACATATACCGTACACAACAGTTATTTTCATTTTTTCTTAGAAGTGGAACATCCTCATTCGTTGGTACTCATAACAAGAGAGAAAGTGAACTCAACAGTCGTATTTTACCATTTCAGATAACACGGGATTATTTTCACAAAACCTTGTTAATTCAAACTTCGTTAACCCGAATTGGCTATTTTTCAGTCCCATGGAATTCGGTTAAACGAGGGTCTACTGTATACGTAGCTTTAAGAGGCAATGGGTGATATGAATAAAACAGAGAGTTTGCTTTTTGCTCCAATTCTGGAGAGATTGCTCACATTCATATCAATAAAGTTTACTCCTTCCACAAGCAATATTCCCCTCCAACAGATGTTGCTCCGTGACCTTGGGTTGGCAGCAGTATTCTCCACTTCTGTATCAATAAGAATTATAAGTTACTCCTCTGTGGGAGAAGTTGCTCTCGAATATTGGAGCTATATCAGTAGGTGACTCCTGCTTCATAGAGCACCAAGTTTTAAGTAGGATGGCTGAGTACGTGATGGTTGTTCGTAAGCCCCGCCGAGATGCATTATTATTTAACTATAAGCAACTTTACCGATTTGAAAAGGAAAATGTGAGATGGTTAGCGGAACATTTCCTTGAAGAAGATGGCAATGAAACAAGAGGAGCATTATCTAAGGAAGAAAAGATGAGAATTTTTTTTGCGTTTTATATAGGAGATCCTGGATTTCAAACTGGTCTGGCTGAAGATGTTGGTGTGAGTCAGAGTGCAGTGTCCCTTACAATTTATAGTGTTATGAATGCTATATTAAGAAAAGCGCATATTTGGATAAGGTTCCCTAAAACTACCCATTGTTATTATGTTCATAATCTTAAAATCTTCCATCACCTCTTCGACTCCTATACTACATAGCATATAGTCAATTACACTTTGACCGATTACATTTACAAATGTAAACTCTCCCCACTGGTCCTCTCCTTTGGACCCATTACACATTATTAAATTATTCTGTTCACAGAATTCTATTAGCTTTCTACCTTCTGCACTTATCACTTTATCTCTACTTCTCCTCTCCTCTTCCTCATTCTTTCCCCAGATACATTCAATTTCTACATTTAAGCTTCTTAGATTATATTCCCCTACTCTTGCATTAAAATCCCCTACTACAATGAACTCTATGTTAGGATTTTTGCTTCTTAATTCTTCCATACTATCATTCAGTCTTGTATATAATTTGTCCTTATAAAATTCCGAGACTTGTGGTGGGTTATAGACTATGCCTAATCCTTTCGCCCTATTTATCTTTATCCACATTATTTGACCTTTCTCTACACTCAACACTTCTCACACATTTATTCCACTGATCTTGTTAATAAACACTCTGATACAGTTAAACACTATATTACGCAGCTTGGGGATCATTAGTTTTAAAACATTGTATCTGTTATTCCTATATTTTGCCTTAAATCCTTAACTTCTAACACATAACACTAAGAGTAGACAAATAAAAGTTGCTTTACATCTGTGGTTAAAGGTACTAATTAAACTGTTCTTAACTTCAGGTTTTAGAAATCATTCATTTAATGATTAATATCAATATACCACTTTTGCTTTAACGTTTTATCAGCCAAAAAGTTAAGAAAATGATTAGCACTACAAGTTAGAAAAATCACAGAAAACAAACGTGACCCAAGCAATCTGAGCAACAACTCTGCATCACTAACAAAGAAAGTCAATTATTGCTAAACAATGGCCAACGTATTAAACGTGGGTATGTTTCACAGATTTTGCTAAAAGCATTTAATGCATTGTCTTCTTTCCATTTCCCGCGTTTATGTTTTCCAAAGTGGCAGAGGATTCTCACCCATGACACTCATTTTCTCAACACATTGCAAAAGTACACTGGCGGCTTATCCGGAAATGAACTGCAGCGCCTTGCATAGCCTCTTAACCCTCTGCTATAACAGTTCATTTAGTTATAGGTGAATCTGAACAAACACATTTCATTTTATAAATTGAACTGTTACAATAATAGGTTTTTAAATTTCTCTGCTCAAGAATAATACAAAATGTTACGATCTGAACAGAACTGTTTTATGTAGAGGAAGCAGGAAAAGTTGTAGTTTGTCTACCAGCCAATAAGGTGCTGTCTTGTCACATGGTTTTGTTTACAATTCCTTTTAACTTAAGTGACACTACTTTAGGTAGCAGCACATTACTGCAGAAAATTCATACATGCAAGAGTGCAAGGGCGGGAAGTTGCGAACTGCCGTTCGCTTTTCAGTTTGGTTAAGTCCCACTAGATTGTAGCAGTCTGAACAGTTATACCAACACTCACTGTAAAGCAAAATTTAGATCTGATGTGAGTATATGTTATAGTTATATGGATAGGAAAGCCTAGGTTCTATATATGTTATGTATTCCTGGATGAGTTATGGTATAATATGTTATGATACTAAAGATTTCATTTGCTCGATTAAAAACAGATGCATGGATCTTTTATTATAAACATATTGTATCAGCCATATGCAGTATAATTTTTCCTATTTAATGTGTACCTGCAGTGCAGTGTAATGTGTATTTATTTATATTGATCAACTTTTGTGTGGAGCATATGGAGGGACAGACATTTTATAAGAAGAAATTATGTTATTTTCCTGTTTCAGAAAATGATATTTTGCAAGTGCCAATAGATTATATTTGGTTGACGAAAGAATACAAATGGAGAATAGCAAATAGATACAGTTCACAACTATAATACTAGACAGAGAGTGGACATTCATGATCAAAGAAGTAACACAAGTACTCATAAAAATAGTGTGATAAATTTAGGAATATCATTTTTAATACACTGCCAATACCTAATAAAACCACTTGTAGTTTCACAGTATTTAAAAAGACAGTCATGGCATACTTGCTTCACCAATGTTTTATACTGTCAATGAATTTATGGAAAGGTTTCAATAATTTGTATAATTTAAACATTACAAGAATCAAATTATTATATTATAGCATTCTTTATAATATAAACATTACAAGAATCAACTATTATATTATAATATTGTTTATGTAAACAATTGTAACTAATTATATCTGGCCTGTCCATACTGGAGGTTTCTACATTGTGAGTCATTGTAATTAATAATTGTAAAATAACTTTTTGACTTTCTTATATCATTGTACCATGTACAAATTATGATCTACAAGATGAATAAATCATCCATCCATCCATTCATCCTTGTTTCGTTGTTGCCCTAAAATGTATTTAATTATGTGCAAAACAATAAAAAAATACAAAACCCTTACTTTCATTAGAAAAGTTATGCATTATTATTATTATTACTACTATTATTATTATTATTATTATTATTATTATTATTATTATTATTATTATTATTATTATTATTATTGAGAGCAGCTACGTTACATCAATTTGTTCATAATCATAACTATTATGCAGTATATGCTATTTCACATTTTCAGGGCTGTCTGACTAACATTTGTGAACACCCAAAATGTATACTCACGAGCCGCCACTGAATACTATAGGCAGGTTAAGTTTGTGTAAACATCCCTGTAGTGTGGTAATAAATTTGTGCACTTCATCTGGATTTTTGGTACAGAAGAAAATATAGGAACTCAATGCTACAGTTAAAATTTCTAGAGTAACAAACAAGGCTCTGTAAGGAGTTCTTGCTATTACTCTCATTGCCTGCAGTTGAAAAATATTTTTGTTTTCTACAGAGTTGCCCCACAAAATAATTCTGTATTTCAAGAGGGAATGAAAATAGGCAAATTACAAGGTATGGTCAAAAAGCTTTGGGAATGGCTATTCAATAATTATACCAATGAGCTGTCTTTAATTCTTACCCAGACATGCAGTGCTCCCTCTTGATAACGAGAGGTCATATGACTCTGTGATCATGCATGCAGAGTTAGAACCTCAGAAGTGTTTTGCGTCTGCTGTGATTTTTCTGTCTAGTAAAAATGCTAGATTACGAAGAGCAAAAATCAAACTTTGATCGCTCTCAGTTGTTGGCAGCTCTTCCAGATGTACTGCACGGCCACGAAGTCCCCATATTCTTCCAACCTCCATACCATTACTCTTAGCCATATGAAATGTGCAGTGTTGCTTTCTGAAGCCAATAGCTCCTTTATCAGTATCTTATGTATTTCAAAATGTTAGTCAAGTCTATTATAGATTACTCTATCAAATATTGTTAGAAGAGATGGTAAAACTTCCATACTTACCTTTTGGTTAATATTGGTCTGTAGTTTGATATTTTCTACTTCTGTCCCTTTACATACACAAGTTTTAATACTTGAATATTTAAGTCTTCAGGGAATGGATTACATAAGTGACTTAAGGGTGTGCTTATATGTCTTTAGGACCTTAATCATCATTAGATGACAGCCTGTACAGCTCTCTGATTTAAGAGAGGTGTGTGTCAAAGTGTTTGGACAAAGTTCCATATTTGTCAATAAATCTATAACATGCATAATTCTTAAGGATTTGAAATTTATTCTCTGCATCCCTTTACATATGAAATATTGTTGTATGGCATTATCTGTATACCTGGGCCTGGTTTATTTATATGATCAATATAAAGATGAATTTCATGAAAAATTATATATTACAATAGAAATGAAATTACTTTAGGATAATAGGGCTTTATGTAAAAGTACTGGGGAAAGCAAGGTGATTCACTGTGAAGAAGGGAAAATATCCTTCAAGATTGAAGTATAACGTATTTGGAGCAGAGTAATAACAGCATAACATCTCTGGCAAGAATCACGCAGGGATCCAACATTAATTAAATGACTTTTGGTAGTGTAACCTTTAACTAATATATTAATGGTAATGGGTGTATATTTTAGTTGTGTGAAAGTACATCCTGTTGGGCATGTTGCATCCCTGGGCATTGCTCACTGTGGGATCCTACAATCAAATGGAACTAAACCAAAGAAAAACCCATGACAAATGTGTAAAAAGCTATAAAGCAAAAAAACATTAAATTCCAGATGTTATTTCAGAATTTAGTTTGTCACAACTTAAAAGCACTCTCACTGCGTCTTTCACAATGGTGCATGCGTATGGAAATACAAAAATCATATAAATACTAACCAGCCATCCAAAAAAGTTCAATAGTAAATTTTCTGGAATCCCTTCATATACAGATGTGATTATTTTCTTTGACGTTCGGTTATAATAAACACACTGATCGTTTGGGTTTTCATCCGGATCGCTCATGAATTCTCTGGAATGAAGAAGCACACGGTTGAAATATCCTAGTAAATATGTATCTACCGACAGTTACCTTAAATAATTAAGTACTCACCTAAAAAATGAATCCATCGCTTAGGTAATCGTATACAGATATCTCAAAACCAAATGACACAGAAGTCTGGACTTATTTAACCGTGACAAAAACTTTCACTTCTACGTTTATTAAATTCAGAAGGCATTTAGTAATCTAGGCATATGTTCTAATACTTTACCGCCATATTCTTCGAATGGCTATATTCCTGTAGTTTTTTAACATAAACACATGATCACCGCTTTATATTACGTTCTTTAACCTAATTCTTATCCGACACATATTCCATATTTCTGATTAAGGCTATTTGCACATTGATATTATCTACAGGATCACCACTTTAATAATATCCAACCATTCAGGTTGTTCAACATTAAAAATATTTCCTGATATTCTTCGAGTAGAGTATTCATTATCGAATACTGGCTGTTGATCCTAAGCATAGGCGTAATTTTATTTCTTGGAGAAAAGAATAAGTTTCTAATGCTAGACAACTGCGATACCGATGTAATTTTCTTTTCTTCCAAGTAATTTTGTTCACTGTTGTTATCACATGCAGTTGTTTCCGGACCGAAGCTTCTTTCGTTGAAGTTGGTATACAGTCTTCATGGAAGTTAAAACAACTGAAGTATGGAAAGCATTTGACATACAGCTGATTGGGAACACGTGAAGTATTTAATGTGTTAATCGCAATGATCTGTCGAAGTTCTTCTAAAATGACCAAAAGTGTGTTTTTCAAAAAATTGACAGTAGTAAACAAGCCAAGTATTGCTTTGTCAAACTTTTGCCACGCTTATAACATATTACGGTATAGCGTGTACCATTAGATGAGGCAGAAAATGAGTTCAGAAGGCCCAAACAAAAAGTCTAATGTCCTGAACAATTTTCCAAATATTCAGACAGATGGTACATCCATCGTTACTCGTGCAGAAGTAGAACGTGATTTTGATTTCAATACAAAGGTAAGCTACCCGTATTGGTAGCATCAAATGTATTGCAGTCTTATTCTGAATATTTACCATAATGTTTGAGTCACGGCAGCAAATAGAGTTATATCATAGAGAGAAAACTTGTATATAAGTATGTGGGTGGGTGTATGCACGTAAGGTAATCTCAAAAACTACTTAACCAATTGTGGTAATTCTTTCACCATTGAAAAAGATGTAAACTTTTTTTATGAACATAGGTTATAAAAACATGTAAATTCATAAATTACTGTGTAAAAATTAGAGACAAATGCAGCCGATATTTCATTCCAAACAGAGAGGGAGTGTCTGTCATGATTTAGCAACTAAGACACAGCAAAACAAAAGAGGATCAAATCTGCTTTGATACACATGTGAAACTAATTTTAATGTAATTTAATAACCCTCATGTAACAAAGTTTTACTTTATTTCCTTTGTACTTCAGTTGTAATCAACTGTTAGCAGGGATTACTAAATAACTCTGTAAAGAAAGAAAATTGCAAACATTAGAAATCAGTCGGACAATATTTTATAATTAATTAATATTTTTCTCTGTGGTCGCAGATAATGCCTTTTTTCCAAAGAGGTTATTTTGTTGGCCTGGGAGTGCCAAATCCTCCTATTCACCAGCCTCACTTCTATTTCATTATACAGGGTGAGGCAAAAAACTATGAACCGGCTGCGCAGTGTGCTCGGTGCTCATTGCCATCTGCTGCTATCATAGAAAGGCTTGGATGAAACTATACAACATTTTTAAAACTACTTTTAAAAGCTTTACTTACCAACTTTATGAAAGGAGATCTTGAAACTGGCCACCGCCGTTGTCCATACATTTTTGGCACTTCTTTAGGAAACTATCCATCACTTGCCATAGTTCATTTTGATAAATACTGGCAATTTCCTGGCAGATATTGTGTTTTAACTCTTCCAGGGTATGTGGGTTTGTCTTGTATACTTTGTTTTAAGTTACCCCAGAGATAGAAATTGCAGGGGGTTAGGTCAAGGGACCGAGGGGGCCATAAATCTGTACTAATAATTCTGTCTTCAAGCACACTTTCAATTTTTCTCATCGAAATATTAGCCATATAAGCGGTTGCAGAGTCTTGTTGAAAAAAGGCAAAATCACGCTCTCTGGCTGTTAATTCTCTAAAAAAATGGGGGGATTGTATTCACATATGTATGGGCGTCAACTGTTAACTCGAAAAAAATTGGCAAGTGATGGATAGTTTCCTAAAGAGGTGCCAAAAATGTATGGACAAGGGCGGTGGCCAGTTTCAACATCTCCTTTCGTAAAGTTGGTAATTAAAGCCTTTGAAAGTAGTTTTAAAAATTATGTATGGTTTCATCCGTGCCATTTTATGACAGCGACGAGCGCCAAGGACACGGACAAGAAAAACACTGCACAGCCAGTTCATAGTTTTTTGGCTCTCCCTGTATGTGTTAAGGGTTTCTTATTATGTGAAATCTATGTAGCTTTTATAGTATGAAATAACTGGGACCAAAGAAAAGGTACAAGGGTTTAAAATTTTGCCAACTGTAATTATCTAACCATTATGTAACCATTGTGACCGATGATTGTTCCACCACCAAAGGGTACTTATAGGCTATGCAGCATTTCCAGAACTTTGAAGACTGTCAGGGAGTGGGGGGGGGGGCAGATTAAGGAAAAATTTTGCTGATGATTCACATCCTTTTGCATGAATATCTGGGGAGTTTTCATCCATTATTAGGAATAATCAGATTACAATTATAAGGGGAGGATTCTTCATAAAAATCTTCTAAATCATTGTACAATAAATTCATAAAGATTTGGGGGAAGTAAATGATATCATCATTAAAGTTTAAAAAATTAACTGTGAAATGTCAGTTAAGCCAGCTAATGTAATAAGGTTGGCTAGATTCTCAAGCAGGACACATGCGTCCACAGTTTTACAACTTTTTGGTCTTGTATAAACTTTTTAATGAACATCCCTTTTAGTACTTGTAATTAATTTTAATAATAAAGAAACTACAAATCTTAGGTAATAACACAATAATTTAAAAATGCAATTCATGAAACATTATGCTACAAATATGTATTGTATTAGCAAGAGCAATGAAGCTGATTGAAATGATTACATCATCATAAACTCTATAAACAAATCGCCTTTTACAAACATTTTACCCATCATTAGGAATTTCCTATTTTTCATTTGAATGTACAGCTCACTGATTCTGAATAAGCATATCGTAGAATTGAGTACATGAACAACAAAAGTTACATCTAGTTATTCTGTTTCTGCTTTTAGTTGAGAGTTATCATTTGTCCACAAATAATTCATTATTGAGAACACTCTCTGGGTGCATTTGTTGCAGGGAATGCATTTATCCTTAAAATGTTTGAATATCTGAACACACCTTAAATCCACTTTTATATTAATATTGTTCCATTCCTGGATTTTAGTGCCCTACACTCTTACATTTGTAACTTCATTGAATACCTTTTTCACTATAAGCTGAAAGGAGAAGTAAACAAAACTTAAATGTATCACTCCGCTGAGCACATGGCAGCACCACGTGAAGGATGACGGGAACTAAGACCCGTGAGAGGAAATTGCTTCAGACAGAACATGAATACAGTATATTGCACTGCTTGGGGATCATTAGCTTTTAAACACTGTATGTCTTGTTCCTATATTTTGCCTTACAACTTCTAACACACAATACTAAGAGTAGACAAATAAAAGTTGTACCTGAACAGTTTGGCATCTGTGATTAAAGGTACTGGATTAAACTATTCTTAACTTGAGGCTTTAGAAATCATTCATTTAATGACTAATATCAGTATACCACCTTTGCTTTAATGTTTTATGAATCAACAAGTTAAATAACGATTAGCATCATAGGTTAAAACACAGCAGAAAACAAACATGACCCAAGCTATCTGAGCAACAATTTTGCATCACTAACAAAGAAGTTCAATTATTGCTAAACAATGGCCAACCATATTCATTGTCGATTAAAGGTGGGTACTTTTCACAGAATTTGTTAAAAGCATTTAGCACAATTGTCCTCTTTCCATTTCCCGCATTTATGTTTTCCACAGTGGCAGAAGATTCTCAGCCGGAAACTGGAAACGAACTACAGTGCCTGCGCATAGCCTTTTAACCCTCTGCTATAACGGTTCATTTAGTTATAGGTGAATCTGAACAAACACATTTAGTTTCATAAATTGAACTGTTACAGTAATGAGTGTTTTAAATTTCTCTGCATGAGAATAACCACAAAATGTTACGAACTGAACTGTTTTTTGTAGAGGAAGAGACGACATGCTAAGCGGGAAGGTTGTAATTTGTCCACCAGCCAATGAGGTGCTGTCTTGTTACGTGGTTTTGTTTACTTCTCCTTTCAGCTTATAGTGAAAAAGGTTTAGGTATCATTGATTTGGATACCAGTACTGCTGTTTTGAATACTGTCCCGTTCAATTAATGAATCAAGCTTTCTGCAGAACAACAACTTCAGTAAATAAAGAAGACCACTAATCTACATGTACATTACAAGTCGAAGGAAGAAACACTTCTCTTAAAATCTGACTACCGACCCATTCTCTTTACTACAGACAGCAAAAGAAACAGAGTTGCATTTGTCAACTAATTTCTGGCTAAGCCCTGCAATTAGTGCTGAACCTTCTGCCCTTCAAGCAAACAAACATAATGACTGCTGCCTGATTGTATAAAAATTGGGACCACGCTTCAGATAAGAGATTTTCAAAAAACATTTTAATGACAGTAGGACACTTGTCTTGTGCTGGTGGTAAAGAAAACCATCTAGTTTTTACTGTAAGAAAGGAGTTTTGCATACTCTACTTTCACAAACTCGCATAATTTATCTTCTTGCGCTGTGTATATATAAAGTATGAATATATTTTCTGTATTACACTCTCTACACAAACTGGTAGACAGTCAGCAGCAGTTACTCACTGTATGTGCAGAACAACCTGCATCTACAACTGATATTTTGAATGATATGTTTGCCTCTTCTAGCTGCTCCACCAAAGTTACAGTTCACAAACTCACAACCTTGTGTCTTCAGAATGTCAGATGTTTCACCACATTTATCTTGGAAATCAAGTACATTAACTTGACCCCACAAAAGGGATAAAATAGCACACTAACAATGGAAAAACTTTATTAGATTTATAATTCAAAGAATCTATATAAATTGTCACAATCTACCCCATTTAAATCATCCAATTACGTTTCAGGAGAACGGTTTGCTCCCATCGTCAGCACGTTTTCAACTGAAAAAAAAACAGTTGAAAACATGCTGACCATGGAAGCAAACCGTTCTCCCGAAGCGCGTTCAAGTAAGAACATTTTAGTGATGTAGTGTAACAACCTTCAACTCTCTATTTTAAATTGTTAAAACATATCAAGAAACCACTAGACCTAAGCACTTCAGAGAACATCTTCATTATCAAGAAGAAAGAAAATGTAATGTATTTTGAAATCCCTGCTGTTGATGTCATTAGATTAACCAGAGTACAGAGGGTACCACCACAATGCCAAACAGGACCAAAACATCCATGGGAACACTGGTGACCACACAACTGAGAATGGGGAACAAACTAGTCTTAAACAAATAGATGTAAGTGGAGATAAAATTGTCAACTCATCCCAACAATTATATTGTCGCTCCACTATATACAATACTTCTTGTTATTTATATATTAGATGATGATAATGTGTTTAAAATATCTAAAAGTACAGGTTAGACAAGTAATTTAAGAGGTAACTTAGGAGATAATAACTTGGGGAATATTTAGGGAAAACGAATAAAGAAGATATAAAGATATTGAGATACAACAATTTTTCAGTCAACTAACAGGGGAGAGGTCATTAGCATTCTATGTTTCAATGAAAGAGAGAGGTACATGGCTAAGAGCAGAGTGTAGAGGTTAAAAGGTAACAACAAAATGGCTATCCAGAAAGTGAGTGCCCATTATGTAGGGAGAGGAAGGTGTACACATCCCACAAGAAGTAAACTACATTTGTCTGTAAGGGGTTAATAGGATGCGCTGGCATCCTTTGCACCCTTAGTGTGGGGAGGAGGTGACGGCATCTGCCAATAAAATGAAGTCATGATGTCATGAAGTACCCTACAAATGGTAAGAAATGCAGTGTGGCCAGGAAAGTCATGTTGATTTCTTCTTCTTGTTTCTGTACAACACACAGAATTTGAATACAGAGAAACAGAGATCTGGAGAAAAAAATGTGTATCATTAAAAACAAACAGGAAAATCAAATAATTAAAATTTTAGTCAAAAGCTGTAAGAAAATAGGGCAATATTTATAAAAACTAAAAAATAAATGGAAATGGAGTGTTAAAAGAGGAAAGGAACAATAATAAATAATGTGAATTTAAAACATGATGGGTTGTCCACCTGAACCGTGGCCAGGATCAATTTCACTGGGAAGCTCAATACATGATAATTTAAACTGAGTTGTTACTTATTAATTCCCATCACATTAGCACTAGATGTTAACTAGCGCTAATGTGATTGGAATTAATAAGTAACGACTCGGTTTAAATTATCATATGATAACATCACAATAAAAATTACTTCTGTTCATTATAGTCCAATACATGTAATATTTTAGTCCTCCAGTGAATTATAATAATTTAAGATAACACTGTCCTGCAAAATCATAAAATAATATAATGAAAATAGTGTTTTTTATGTAAAAAAAAAAAGTTTGAATTATACAGAATGCAAAATTTCTAAGTAAAAATACATAGTTTTACATACCTGTAAAAGAAGGTGTGATGTTACTTTTTCCTTGGCTGGATGGATGGATGGCTGCATTGATATCCTGGTTGAGCAAGTTCCCTAGTCCGCTGATATCTCCTCTCCATCTCCTTGATGAAATCTTTCACCTTGTTTATCACTGAGGGATCCCAAATTATCAGGAAAATAGTCTTAGATGGGAATACAACAAGTGGAGTTTTAAACTCATAGTACACCCAAGAGCTCCTAGCTTTTGTAACATATTTCTCACAATTTCTTCATATCACTATATTTCCAAGAAATTTATTGAATACTACTTTGAAAGAACACCATGCTTTGAGTTGTCTATCCTTCATTAGCTGTATTATCTGATGTCCATCAAATTTACCCTCTTTTATCTTAGCTTCAGACATCGCAGGAAATTCACTGCTTCTTCAGATATTTGAAACACAAACCATTCTTGTCCAGTGCTTTCAAAAATTGTTTGATAACATCTAGTTTTATATGCAAACGTGGCAATGACGTTTCTTTGGATCAACTGACTGACACAAATGATAGGCCATTCTCTCCTGTCCAATGTTTAACCCTACTTCTTCTGTCCCATTTCACATAAAAAGCATGGGTATTTATATCCTCCTTGCTGCCCTAGTAAGGTACTGGATACCTTTAGGTCTCCACACAATAGCCATTGATGTTCCTGGCTAAAATGCTTTCAAGATTTTCATATGAATCTTTTACAAACACAGAATGTGCAACTGCTATTGAGTGAAATTCACTTTTGTTGTGCAATAAAATGGCTTTTAGACTTCTTTTTGAAGCATCAATATGTGCCAGTTGTTGAATTAAGCCTGGTACATCACAACAAAAAACAAGCTGGTCTTCTGTCTTCCTATAACAGGAAAATGTGGTGTCTGGAGCCACCATATTCTTCTCTTTCAATATCTATCCAAGTAATTTGCTCTTGTCCTTGGTAAGACCTAAGTCGTTCAACTCTTCTCAACTAAAATGCTGTAACTTGTCAACAGTGTGTGCTGAGAGATCCTCATCTATATTACAACATTCTGTTGATCCAGAGACTGAACTGTCAGTATCCTCTAGATGAGTTGGTGGAGCTGAAATAGGGCATCTACTCCATGTGACACAGGTCATATAGCTGATGCAAGGCCATCTGGATATTTAATTTTTGTTTTATTGTACTCCAATACTTTACACATGCAGAAGTAACAATCATCATAGTGATTGCTTTGTTCATGCTATATCATAGGAATCCCAAACTTCACTGATTTCCATTTTCCATAGTACCACTGCCTTAGCCCCTCACTACATGTTTGACTTTGATTTCCTAGTTTAACTTTAAAATATGCAAAATACATTTTTTTAAGAAATGCTGCAATGTTAGTTTTCTGTCTTCATAACAAGAAAGAACCACACATATAACAGAGGTTATTTGGATTGTTCACGCATTTTCTCCTAGAAGAGGTGGAAGATATTGTTAACAATGTATCACTATACATCACGAACTAAAAATAAAAAATAACAATGCAGAAATGCATTATCAATCACGAGTTATAAAAAGCAAGTAAAGTTGTGAGGTTATTTAAGACACACATGCCTCTATTAGGATGAGTGTTTTTCTAAACTGCAAAGGTTGAAAGGTTTATTGCCTGCATAGGGTCATGCATTGATAAATATACGCTAGCCATTCAGCACTCAAACTGTCTATCGTCAGTCAGCTCATCACATAGTAAAATAAAGGATGGAGGGATAGGGAAGCACCCAAGGGAAGGTTTGTTTTGTAAATATACATATATATATATATACAGAGAGAGCCAAAAAACTACAAACCGGCTGTGCAGTGTTTTTCCTGTCTGCATTGCCGTCTGCTGCTATCATAGAAAGGCGCGGATGAAACCACACAACATTTTTACTTTCTCTACTATGTATAGTAAGTAGGGGAAGTATTGTATTCCACCCAAAAATTCAATACCGAGATTTCACTGGAAATACATGTTTTGAGACCCCCTGAATCCAAAAAAAGCATTCTTGGAAACATGTCCATGTGTGTCTGTCTGTGAACAGCATAACTCAGAAACAAACAGTCGGTTAAACACCAAATTTGGTATTTAGGTTCAGTATCTTCCAGAGATGTGACACGAAGGTTTTCAAGAAAATCCCGCCACCCCAGATTACCATTTACATGGAAGACTTTTCGAAAATTTTAATTTTCTCAAAAATGGCTAACGATTTTGATTAAAATATCATATGTTTAAGATATTTTCATGACAAATAAAATGTATATCTTGAATTTTCTGGGAATGTCTCCAAAAGTATTCTTCATTGTGAACGACTTTTGCATAACTGGTAAACCATAAGAGATAGACAAAATTTTGTTACACAAAAAATGTAGATCGCATTAAAATACACAATTTATGCCATATACATTTTTTTTGTTGAGTGAACCATTTTCGAGATATTGCTTGTTATTCCCTTAAATTTTTCAATACTTATTTTCTCAAATAGGAATTCGTTATTCCTTTTTTTGTCTTGGATATGCAAAGAGTATTAATTGCGGCAAAGGGAATGGTGCTGCACCTAGCAACCAGCTATTAAGAGATATGTATGCTTAAAGGTTACTGTATTTCTATATTGCCCTTGTAAATATATATTCCCCTTACATCTACAAGAAAATTAGCAATAAGATAGAGCCTGAAAATGTTTTATCTCGATTAACATGAAGTAGATGGAGAATAAGCGTTTGTAAAGATAGTTTGTACAAGAGTAGAGAAATTCATGTGAGTGTAACACATCAGAATTTTATATATATATCTATATCTATTATAATTTCAGACACCCTACTCATATAGTAAATATTTTTACTTTCTCTACTACGTATAGTAAGTAGGGGAAGTATTGTATTCCACCCAAAAATTTGATACCGAGATTTCACCGGAAATATATGTTTTGAGATACCCTGAATCCAAAAAAAGCATTTTTTGGAAACATGTCTGTGAACAGCATAACTCAGAAACGAACAGTCTGTTAAACACCAAATTTGGTATTTAGGTTCAGTGTCTTCCAGAGATGCGACACGAAGGTTTTCAAGAAAATCCCCCCATCCCAGACTACCCTTCACATGGAACATTTTTCGAAAGTTTTAATTTTCTCAAAAATGGCTAACGATTTTGATTAAAATAGCATATGTTTAAGATATTTTCATGACAAATGAAATTTATATCTCGAATTTTCTGGGAATGTCTCCAAAAGTATTCTTCATTGTGAACGACTTTTGCATAACTGGTAAACCATAAGAGATAGACAAAATTTTACTACACAAAAAATGTAGATCGCGTTAAAATACACAATTTATGTCATATACATTTTTTTTTGCTGAGTGAACCATTTTCAAGATATTGCTTGTTATTCCCTTAAATTTTTCAATGCTTATTTTCTCAAATGGAAATTTGTTATTAATTTTTTTGTCTTGAATATGCAAAGAGTGTTAATCTATGGCAAAGAGAATGGTGCTGCAAATAGCAACCAGCTATTAAGAGATATGTCTACGCTTAAAGGCTACTGAATTTTTATATTGCTGTTGCAAATACAAAACAAGGGGAACATAGTACGCCTTAAGCGATAGTAAAATATTTTTAGAACTAGTCGCTATGTGTAAAATGTAATTCTCTTTGCATGTCAAAAGATCGTTTCTGCAAATGTTTACCTTGATTAACATGAAGCATGTGGAGAATAAGCGTTTGTAAAGATACTTTGTACAAGAGTAGAGAAAGTCATGCGAGTGTAACACATCAGATTTTTAAAACTATTTTTAAAGGCTTTACTTACCAACTTTATGAAAGGAGATGCTGAAACTGGCCACCGTTGTTGTCCATATATTTTTGGAACCTCTTTAGGAAACTATCCATCACTCGCTGTAGTTCACATTGAGAAATGCTGGCAATTTCCTGGCGGATATTTTGTTCTAATTCTTCCAGGGTGTGTGGGTTTGTCTTGTACACTTTGTTTTAAGTTACCCCAGAGATAAAAATCACAGGGGGTTAGGTCAGGGGACTGAGGGGGCCACAAATCTCTACTAATAATTCTGTCCTCAAACACACTTTCATAAAGTTGTTAAGTAAAGTCTTTAAAAGTAGTTTTAAAAATGTTGTATGGTTTCATCCACGCTTTTCTATGATAGCTGCGATAGTAACATTCTTGGTGCTTACGTAATATGTTTTTATTTGTTAGCCCCACATTTGGGAGCCAATTTGCGACGGTATTAATGTTATTTATTTATTTAACATTATTGTAGCCCCACGTTGTGGTGCCAATTTGATGCGGTATTTACTTATAATGTTGATGCTTGTGATGTTTGTTTACATCACGTGTTGCCATCTAGTGACGTCATTCATTTGTTCGGTTTGTAGCTCCATCAAATTTTAGCAATTTGTGGTAGTATTAGTGTTTGAAAGAATTTTAAGTTTTGTTTACTGTCCTCCGGCTAGCTATTTGGTCGAACATATCTCTTGATCAGGGTTGTGTAAACGGAAAGGAATCTTTTATCCAAAAATTACACTGATGAAGAAATTGGTTTTACACATTTATTGTCGAACACGTGAACTATCACATTTATACATTGATCTTAACACTCGCCATACTGAAACTGTTATAACAACTTCTTACTGATAATTCTTTTAATCCACGTACTTCAATCTTTTGTATATTTAACTTTACCATACTTTAGATCTTTCATAATTCTGCTGCGCGTAACTTGTGAATCTATATCCGATGTATGACTAACTAATACTTTCGACGAACTGACTGACTGAAGACGACGTGTAGTATACACAGATTTTTGATGAACTGAGCAACTGAATACGACGTGTAATGTATGAATGCTTGCGGCGAACTGAAGGACTGACTGACTTTACCTCTAACTTGGCTTCTATTTATAATCCTGCATCCAGATACGCCTAAAGATTATAAATTAACTGCTATTGGCTAATAAAATGCGCCAACATTAGCGTCTATTTTAATATCCAATTAAAATTATGAATACATATGCTTTAGGGAGAACACATTCCAGAAGTTTCTACCGAAAACGCGCCAACATTACGTAACTTCCTCGTTTCCAATAATGATAAACAGCTCACCCCCCTCTCTGCATTATTGCGTTATTATTGATAGTTTCAGTAAGGCCGTATAAACTTATTTCCAAATAATAATTACAATTAATAAACATCTTAAATCAATGTTACATAAAAATGCATATTCATATTACAATCATTATTTACATTTAAGTAATTTGTGATACAAATTACTGCATCATAGCGGCAGATAGCAACAAGCACCGAGGATGCAGATAGGAAAAATACTGCGCAGTCAGTTCGTAGTCTTTTGGCTCTCCCTGTATATATATGCCCTGAAAATCCATAATATGTCTGAAATTATTCATCTTTTGCTGTAAAAATATATTTATTATCATAACTATTATTATACACACAATGTCGAGTATATATGAGTAAAAATATTGAATTTCATAAAAGCGATACATGTTACAGGAAAACTGTTATCATTTTCAAAATCAGCATGTTGCTATATGAGTAGCCAGTGTGCATCAAAACCGGGATTTTGTCGCAGGACAGATAATTATTTGATCTTATTGTTATAGGACATTGTATTTTTAAAATGATCTATACCTTCCCTTTGTATTTTCTGATCGCCTTAACTCCAAGAATAAATAAATATATATCCACATTCAACTTGTTGGGAGCAGCACGTGAGCATACATTTTGGGTGTTCACACAATATTAGTCAGTGTGAAATAGCATCTGCTGCATAATGGTTATGATTACAGACAAATTGGTACTACCCCTAACAACAATAAGATGCATAACTTGTCTGACAAAAGAAAGGGTTGTTTTGTGGATGCTTGTTGTGTACATAATTAAGAACAGCCTTTTTGGGCAAGAATGAAGTAATGTGTAAATTAAATTGCAGTTGAGAGTATGGAAGGTATGCAGAAAGTGGGAGAAGTTACCCTGTTTCGTTGAGTTTAGAGGAGTAGCATTCTAGATGTTAAACTACTGCATACACATTACGTTTGACAGCATTAAAGACAAGATAATAAATGTGCAACTGTTCCTACACAGCAGTCGCCACTAAGACAAACAAGGAGTGGATCTAAGTACTGAACCTTCACTTGAGGAATTGCCTTTGAACACATGTTTCAGATGGTGTTGTCTCCAGCATAGCTGTGGTTCACTGATGAGTCTCTTAGCATGGCTGCAAGTGTTGCAGTTGATGGACATGGCTTCATTGTGACATGGAAGAAAGCTAAAATACATTAGTTGGTTCCTGTTTTCTGTATCAGTAATTTTCCCCAAACTATCACAATGGGTTGTGGATCATTTTGATTAATTCTGTCCAATTTTTTGTATATTGTGTTTTTTTTTCCCCAGATATCAGATTTCTCTGGAGACTGGAGATTTTTATATAATGTGTCTTTGGGGCTCTTTGAGGTCAATGCTTTTTTTGTTATTTCAATAAAAGTTTCTTCATAGTCCCCACAGTTTATCTTGTATATGCCTGGCATCTTTTGAACAGCAAATTTGTCCTTTGTGTTGGTTCTAATAAGATACTGTGTATGTTGATCAGTGCCAAAGCTATATTAAATTTTTTTCAAAATTTGTTCAAATTTGTAGTCCACCCAAGGGGTGGAATAAGAATGTTTCTTTCTCTTTGATTTTCAGTGTATTGTCTTGTGAGCTTCTCATTGGTAAACTTGTTCACCTTTCTGCAAGTCATTCTTGTGTGCTATTTCTGCGATGTGTCGATGTCTTCTATGTACCAGTCTCAAAACCAACTACTACAGGGTGTTTACTGATACTGGAAATACTGTAGTTAGTGACTACATACTGGATGAAATATCCATATAATATTGATTTAGTTCAGGAGAATGGTTCTTGGAAGATCTTGTTAATTAAATAAGTATTTTTTTAAATTTTATTGTTTTGTATCATACTTTTCATCCTATGTAAAATATCTCATACTTTTGGATAATCTTTCACTGCTAACATTTTGAGAGTTTTGATGATTGTTACGGTAGAGGGTGTGGGGAGAGGCTAAGATAAATGCAAAATCTACTGATGTTTCATTCCCATTTGTGTGAATATCAGTGAATTTTTGGTCCATTATTATAACTAGTATGAGACTTTTATGAAATCACAGTTGTAAGATGCATCAGGGAGAAGTCAGCATAAAAAACTCTTCTAGATAATTATACATTAATTTAATAAAGAGTGCAGAGATTAAATTTAATCAAATCGTCATTAGAGATTTAAAATGCCACCTTTTCAACATCGGGTATGCAGCTAGTAATAAATACAGCTTCATATTATGGCTGTGGAAACAAACAAACCATAAAGATGTTAACCTAGCCACAATGCACAGTTGAATACTGCTGTATTTTTACCACAATGTGACTCAATGTGTTACTGGAGTTTTAAACCTTCAAGGCAGTACACACCCTGTATTAAATACAGCATGTTAATCCAGGAGCAATGACTTAATAACTGTTTAGTTGAATATATAGTGAATGAATGAATAAATTTACAGAAAATGTTAATTGCAAAGATTATAAATTTTAACTTTTAGTAAGACTGTCAGAGCTTGGTGTTTTGGATCATATACAACTGTTATTATGTTTAAAGGATCCTATGTATAAACATTTAAAGTTGGACATTTCCTATGTAACATCATCCGTGTCATTAACTTGTTTCTTTGCCTTAATCACTTCTCTCTTACCATCCCTACATAGTTGCCAAATTGTTCTAAACATCTGTTGCTACTGGTTGTAAGATTGTTAAATGCCAAAGATTCTGTCTGTAAGTTGTCCCACTTCTTGTTCTCCCTTTTATTCGCAATTCAAGTTGCACATGTATAATTGAATCGTGTCAGCATGAAAATTACAAACATCAAACATAGAAGTAATAACACTGGTAGGAATCTCAATAAATCATGAAAAAAAAAGGAATATATATATATATATATATATACACATACATACATACATACACACATCACACTAAAATATAGACTTCTAAGTATCGCCTAGATAATTTATACTAATCTATCAAGTAATGTTTCAAGACTGTTTTGAATTTTGATAATTGTTATAAGATTTTATTTCCTTAGGTAAGGCATTATAAAAGTTTCACACCTATAAAGCTAGGCATGTTTTCATAGAGACGAAGTCTGTGACTAGGGATGGAAAGATTGTTTTTATTCTTTGTATTGTAGTTGTGAATGTTAGAGTTAGTTGGCATAGGAAATTTAAACTTTACTAAGTAAAGATTGGTTTTGTAGATGTAAAGACTGGGAAGTGTTAACAGCTTTAAATGTCTAAAAGTATTCCTACAGGATTCATTGTAAGCTAAGTGCCCTAGATATCTACCTGCTCTTTTTATCTCCATACTTCAGTTCCTGCACACTCCACTATACATTGTTCACTTTCGTATAATGGACATCTTTCTATTGTCACTTCTAGTCCATTTAACCACATTATTCCTACTCTATCCAAGTAAATCCTTCTCTTTCCCTTTTATTGCAAACATTTACATATTTTTCCCACCCTCATTCTTTCTTAAACTTCCTATAACGAATTTATAGTGAAAATGTTGTTTCAGGACTTGCTGTGTACCCACTGTTTGATTTGTGATGTGGCACTTTCCAATACAATTGAAAACTCCCACAATATATTTGGGCAGTTGAGAAAAGCTGGAGATTCATGTTCAAGAGGTTCTGTGTTTGAGAAAGTGGGTCAAGTGCTCAACAGGTCACTCCACAGCATCAAACTGCACAGTGAACTGATTTGTAACAAGTGCTTCACGTTGCTTATTGAACATGATGAAGTTAAATGTAGGCTTCAGGAGTTGCAGGTTTGGATAGAAGCAAGGTTCACTGCTAATGAAAAAAATAATACAGAAGAAAGGCAAGCCAAAAAAAATACATCACAAAAGGTTGTAAATGAGTCGGATGAATTTAGTATTACTACAGAATGTCCCCAGAATGAAAAAGTAGATAAATTGATAACAAAAAAGCAAGCACTGAGTAAACCGTATATCTGTTCAATATGTGGGAAACTATTCCGAGCATTTAGCCATCGCGTGGAGCATATGCTCATACATCTAGATGAGAAGCCCTGGAGTTGCAAGGAATGCCTCAAGACTTTTCGCACTAAGAGTGCTTTACGTGTGCACGAAGCCAAACACACAGGTCTGAGACCTTATACATGTCAACATTGTAGCAAATCATTCTTAGACCGATATTATTTTGAAGAACATCAAAGAATTCATTCTGGTGAACGACCATTTGCATGCACATTCTGCTCAAGACTGTTTGCGCGTAAAAAGGACCTCTCCATCCATACAAAGAGTCATACAGGCGACAAACCTCATAAATGTTCATCATGCACCAAGACATTTGCAGTTAAGTCGAGACTTGACAGACATATGAAGATTCATTCTGGTGAACGACCGTATCCCTGCGAGCACTGCTCCAAGTCATTTGCAAGGAGCGATGACTACCAAGTACATATGCGCACTCATACAGGCGAACGTCCATTTAGGTGTGGTCTTTGTGACAGGACATTTACCAATAAATCTAATTGCCTTGTGCACGTTCGTCTGCATCAAGGTTCAGTGCGTAAAAATGGCTTGGATAAACATTTGAAAGTACACAGAAAAGGTAAAAGTGAAACAGACTGCTCTACAGGGAAGACTGCTGTGCTTCCTCACAATCAGGATGTATGTTTACAGCCGTTAGACGAGGCTGTGGCAAGTGGAAGAGGGATAGTGGAGCATTGTTCATTTGCTCAGCCGCCACTGCTGCAATTAGAGACTGTTACACACATGCCTGTTACACAGGTAGCCCACTTAGATTGGGGGGAAATCACTGCATCTGCTACAACTACCTTTGTAAATATAACACCAGGAACCTATGTAAGCATTGTGTAACTAAATATATGTACAAACATTTATTTCTATATTGAACAAGTCACTTTTCACTACACAAGAAGTTGGGAATTGATTTGGGTTACCTTGATCCAGTTTCATAATACAACAGGCATCCAACTTGCCAAAATTTATGATTTTGCTCATAAAACATAAGGGGAGCACAGGCCATTTTACAGCAAAAGAGCCACTTTTATGACTTTGTGGGAAGATTCAGTATTACATATTTTCATCATACATGACAAAGCATTGTAGCTTGAGATTACAGACTAAAGTATACAGTGCTATGATATACCAGAGCTTATCTGTGTGTGTATCCATCATGATCATGGCCCACCTTCAGTGGGCTGCAACAAAATGTATAGCACCACTAGTGACCTCTAGTAAACGCTATACAGTGCTATGATAGACCAGAGCTTATCTGTGTGTCTATCCATCATGATCATAATCCACCTTCATTGGGCTGCAATAAAATGTATAGCACCACTAGTGACGTCTAGTATATGGTATACAGTGCTATGATATACCAGAGCTTATCCATGTGTCTATCCATCATGATCATGGTCCCCCTTCACTAGGCTGTAACAAAATTATAGCACCACTAGTGACCTCTAGTAAATGGTATACAGTGCTATGATAGACCAGAGCTTATCTGTGTGTCTATCCATCATCATGATCTTGATCCACCTTCACTGGGATGCAACATAATATATAGCACCACTAGTGACCTCTAGTAAATGGTATACAGTGCTATGATATACCAGAGCTTATCTGTGTGTGTGTATCCATCATCATGATCATGGTCATGGTCCCCTTTCACTAGGCTGTAACAAAATGTATAGCACCACTAGTGATCTCTAGTAAATGGCATACAGTGTTACGATAGACCAGAGCTTATCTGTGTGTCTATCCTTCATCATGATCATGGTCCCCCTTCACTGGGCTGCAACAAAATGTATAGTACTACTAGTGAACTGTAGTAAATGGTATACAGTGCTATGATAGACCAGAGCTTATCTGTGTGTCTATCCTTCATCACAATCATGGTCCCCCTTCACTGGGCTACAACAAAATGTATAGCACCACTAGTGACCTCTAGTAAATGGTATACAGTGCTATGATAGACCAGAGCTTATCTGTGTGTCTATCCTTCATCATGATCATGGTCCCCCTTCACTGGGCTGCAACAAAATGTATAGTACTACTAGTGAACTGTAGTAAATGGTATACAGTGCTATGATAGACCAGAGCTTATCTGTGTGTCTATCCTTCATCATGATCATGGTCCCCCTTCACTGGGCTGCAACAAAATGTATAGTACTACTAGTGAACTGTAGTAAATGGTATACAGTGCTATGATAGACCAGAGCTTATCTGTGTGTGTATCCATCTGGTCCCCCTTCACTAGGCTGTAACAAAATGTATAGCACCACTAGTGATCTCTAGTAAATGGCATACAGTGTTATGATAGACCAGAGCTTATCTGTGTGTCTATCCTTCATCATGATCATGGTCCCCCTTCACTGGGCTGCAACAAAATGTATAGTACTACTAGTGAACTGTAGTAAATGGTATACAGTGCTATGATAGACCAGAGCTTATCTGTGTGTCTATCCTTCATCATGATCATGGTCCCCCTTCACTGGGCTGCAACAAAATGTATAGCACCACTAGTGACCTCTAGTAAATGGTATACAGTGCTATGATAGACCAGAGCTTATCTGTGTGTCTATCCTTCATCACAATCATGGTTCCCCCTTCACTGGGCTACAACAAAATGTATAGCACCACTAGTGACCTCTAGTAAATGGTATACAGTGCTATGATAGACCAGAGCTTATCTGTGTGTCTATCCTTCATCACAATCATGGTCCCCCTTCACTGGGCTACAACAAAATGTATAGCACCACTAGTGACCTCTAGTAAATGGTATACAGTGCTATGATAGACCAGAGCTTATCTGTGTGTCTATCCTTCATCACAATCATGGTCCCCCTTCACTGGGCTGAAACAAAATGCATACTATGCAGATTTAAAACTTGATTGTGAAACGATACGCTGAAGCCATAATATCGATAATACATAGTCTATTTGTGTACCACCTAGAAAAGTGTGGGAACATATAACATGTCTTTATAAGACTGTACAGAGTAGGTATACGCCGGGAAATGAACGTACCGTTAGGGGATCGGAATGCGGGCTGAACGTGCCCATTGTAATGACACATGTGTGAATTGGGGGAAACAAGGCAGGCAGAAAGATAGGGTTAAGAAACTTTCAGGAATGCGAACCGAAGGGTAAATGCAGACACTTGTACTCTGGAATTCGATGTGAGCAGACGTGTGAAACACCACAGGGTATCATGTGGTTTGATTTGGCGATGGCATAGTTCGATATATTTGTGTGGTCGGACATTAAACATATTTGTGTGAACGGATCGGTTATGGGAATGGTTTTAAGGAGGTCAGAATAAAACGTAATAAAACCATATAAATATCATCGGTTAACACGACCCGAGATTAAGAGAACCTACTTGTATCCATGCTCTTCCGACATTTCACCGATACCTTTTCCTTTTCCCCCTACAAAAACACCGATACCGTACATAAAAGGAAAACACACAATAAAGTCCATCCCACTAAGGCGCCCAACGAAGACAACACCCAAAGAAGCCGTCCCAATACGGCGCCCAACAATAAAGTCCATCCCAATTGCATCACTAGTGACCTCTGCAACCATGGTCCAAACATTCAGTAATGGACAATATGAATTATAAAGTCAACTTCCTCATGCAAATTGTTTATTTTATTAACATTCTGTGGCTGCAGGATATGTTTCTCATTTTTTGTGACAGTTTTTGTTTATAGTTGATAATATGAAATGTAAAATATGGACTAGAAATGTTTGTGTAGCCTAGGAATCATGTTTGTTTTAATGTGTGTTTATTGTGGTATCAGGAAGAATTTCAATATGTGTGACAGAAAGAAGCAGTACCGCCAGGTCTTCAAGGACTTTTATAAAACGAAGTTCCTATTTACTTCACATGTAATTTTTGTACATTTACTGCTCTAGACATTTTACGCATTCTAAATTTCATATTTCAAAATTATTATGTTTTGCTGGACAAGGGAAAGTTTTACGGGTTCCATGTCAGGAAGCTGGCAAATATGCATTAAACTTGTTAAAAGCCTGATATAAGCATACAAGCCTCCAAACATATATTTGCAATTTCTTTCCAGACTTCAATCTTAGTGTCATGGTTGTGGTCAGAAGAAAATCTAGCAAAGATAAAATTTTTTATTATTGCAAATTAAGTTCACTTCAGTAACTTAATGTTGCCTACATTTAAAATAACAGCATACTAATAAGTGATTGTTAGTGTTGAATTTGGTTGTGAGAGAGCATTTGTAGAATGAGAGTTTTTGTAGTGGGTGTCCCTATCCAACTTTACTTAATTGTTCAGTTACAACAAATGGACCAAAAAAAACAGGAATGTTGCATGGATAGAAATGAGTCCTGACAGGAGATGGAAGGCTGTAAGCTTTTGTAGTGGGTGTCCCTATCCAACTTTACTTAATTGTTCAGTTACAACAAATGGACCAAAGAAACAGGAATGTTGTGTGGATAGAAATGAGTCCTGACAGGAGATGGAAGGCTGTAAGCTTTTGTAGTGGGTGTCCCTATCCAACTTTACTTAATTGTTCAAAGTTACAACAAATGGACCAAAGAAACAGGAATGTTGTGTGGATAGAAATGAGTACTGACAGGAGATGGAAGGCTGTAAGCTTTTGTAGTGGGTGTCCCTATCCAACTTTACTTAATTGTTCAGTTACAACAAATGGACCAAAGAAACAGGAATGTTGTGTGGATAGAAATGAGTCCTGACAGGAGATGGAAGGCTGTAAGTTTTTGTAGTGGGTGTCCCTATCCAACTTTACTTAATTGTTCAAAGTTACAACAAATGGACCAAAGAAACAAATGTTGCATGGATAGAAATGAGTACTGACAGGAGATGGAAGGCTGTAAGTTTTTGTGGAGGATATTGTGCAGGTTGAAAACATGCAAAACAGATTAACTATAAAAAAATTGAAGATCATAGTTTTCAAGAGAGGTATGAGTTGAGAAGAAATAAAAAAGGGACCTCCGAAGGACAGCAGATAGATGTAACAAGAAAATTTGATTTACAGACTCATTTAAGGAGTGATGGAGAATGCTACTACCAGAAGAAAGGTATTTAATGAAGGTGTCCATCAAACTACTATTTCAGATAATGCTAAATTTTTAGAAAGGCAAATGATGAGATTTCTGTTTTATAAGAATCCTTGAAGACCTGATAGCACTGCTTCTTTCTGTTACACATGCTGAATTTCTTCCTTGTACCACAATATACACATATTAAAGCAAAGAACACCACTTCCTAGACCATACACACCTTTCTAGTCCATATTTTACACTTCATAAAATCAACTATAAACAAAAATGGTTACAAAATGGGAAACTTATATACTGCAGCTATAGAACACAAATAGCATAATTTACATGAGGGAGTTGACTTTACAATCCATGTCATCCACCATGGAATATTTGCACCCAGTGGTGCAATCAAATTTTAAATCTGCACTCTATATATTTTGTTGCAACCCAGTTAAGGCGGGGACCATGATCATATGGATAGACACACAGATAAGCTCTGGTCTGTCATAGCACTGTATACCTTTTGCTAGAGGTCACTAATGGGACTATACATTTTGTTGCAGCCCAGTGAAGCGAGACCATGATTATGATGGATAGACCCCTGATGTATCATAACATTATATACTATTCAGTCTGTAATCTTACGTTACAATATAATGCAATAGAATTTAATGTTTTATCTTGTCCGTGGCGAAAATCTGTAACACTTTGAATCTGCCCACAAAACCATAAAAACACCTGCACACACATACACTTTATGGGAAAACTGTAAACGTTGGCAATATATTGTTAACATGTACAGTGTGATCCACATAAACCTGAATGAACTAGTTTAATGGTCCATAATTTCACTCTGAAAGCTCGTAGAGATGTAAAATTTGTTTTGATGATCTAAATGCTTCTGGGAGAATTCAGTACCACTGCCTTTTGTTGATGGCAATTATGAGCATTGTTGACAGTATTTGGTTTACAGTCTTAACAGAAGCATGTAGTACTCACTTAAAGAGCGTGTTTTTATTGTGAAAATGTATTCAAGACAAATTCATTGATAACAACACAATGGGAATTTCGAAGAGAATTCAATGTGCGTGATGTTCCAACAAAGGCAACAATTTTATTGCTAGCAAGAAAGCTGGAGACAACCGGTGTACTTGTCAGTGAGAGTGGCAAACATAGACCATTACTGAGTGCAGAGTCTGTTGATAATGTTCAAAGCTGCTTAGTGAACTCTTCAAAGAAATCATTTGTTGCTCGATTGAGCCTGGAGACAGGCTATTCATATGGCACATATCAAAGAGCTGCGAAGAAATCAGGATTCTGACTATTCAGAGTGCATATGGTGCAGCAATTGAAAGAAGCAGATCATGAAAAACAAATGTGTTATTGTCAATGTTTTCAGGGTTTTCTTATTCCTCATTCCAGACATTCTCTCCATAATGTTCACAGATGAGGCATGGTTTCATCTGTCAGGCTACATCAACACACAAAACAGCAGATACTTTGCTGCTGTAAACCCCCATATCATCCACGAAACACCACTGCATGGTGAACAGGTTGGAGTATGGTGCGCGGTGTCAGCTTGCAGGATTGTTGGCCTCATTTCCTTTGATACAACTGTGGACACTGTAGTTTATATGTGCATCTTAAATACATTTGTGGAGTAACTGGATGATATCGACTTGACAGAAGGTTCTTTCCAGCAAGATGGAGCAACGTGTCATACATCTAACTCTTCCATGCAACTTGTAAAGTTTCTTTGATAATCAAATAATCTCAAAAAGGTCTGTGGCCACCCCCCAGGTCACCTGACCTAACCTTGCCAGAGTTTTTTCTTATGGGGGTATCTTAAAAATAGATTGTATAAGAATAGGCCTCTGACAACTGCTGAATTCCATGAATCCATTAATAATGAAATAAGCAACATTGGCGAGGATACTCTTCATAGAACATCACAGAATATGGTGAACCGAGTGCAGGTATGTATGGATGCCGCTGGAGAACACTTCCAACATTTGCTCCGAAGAGCAATGAACAGTGTCCTATTATTGGTTCAAGAGTTATGTCCATTAAAGTGGTTCTGGTTTATATGGATCACACTGTATTATGTTTAGTAGAGCTGTATGAAAAGTGAACAATAAAAGAAAGCATAGCTTTTCTCTGAAACTATTAATTGGGTTTCTACACAGGTATGCATTTTCAAACAATAAGTCATCAAGGCTCTCAGCTGAATTTTTCAAGAAGTGTGGAAAATGGAGTGTAAAATAATAAGGAAAAAAAATGTAAAAACAAACATTTGAAGACATTAATATATTTGTGTGTGTTCAGTTACTACAAAAACTCAAACTATACACTAAATAAATTGCTATTATGACTTGGGAATACTAATTGATATGTCCACTGGCATTAATTTGCAATTCATTCAATGGTATTACCATACCGTTACAAATTATACAAGCTTAAAGCAACAATAAAATCTTTTTTTAAAATAAAGAGCTTTGGAAGTTGTTAAACTACATCACTAACAGATTCTTCCTTGGAATGCATTTTGGGAGAACGGTTTGCTCCCATCGTCAGCATGTTTCCAACTGATTTTGTCAGTTACTGTCTGGGGAATGTGTGTGGTTAGTGGTGTTCTCATATTATTCTAATTAATTGGAGACTTTTTGATTGGAAATCAAGTGTACTTTTAATACTAAATAAATGTGCTGGATTGATTAACCTCCAAAGGCTGTTGGGTGGGGGTAGTTGGAAATTCATTAGGTAATTCCTGTGTTTGACGATACGTATTTTTTCCCAGATGTCCAATTCATTGCTGCTGTTGATCAGTTTTAAGAGTTTGTTTTGGAGTGATTTCATGGTTTAAAGACCAGAAATGATTTGCTACTGCTGATTTATGCATCTCATATACTCTTTTAAGTCTTATTTCAAGATTTCCTTTGGTTCCTTTGTATACCAGGTTACAGTCATTACAAACTATTTGATATATACCAGCTGATTTATTGTTGGGGATAGAGTCTTTTGTTCTGTTGCATAGTAGTTTCTGTATATTGTGGCTATTCTGTGGAGACAGGGTGATGATGTATTTCTTGAAAATCCTTTGAAATTTATGATGTGTCCAAGGGTGGTAAGTGAACTTCCTATATGCTTGTGGTTTTTGTTGTCTGAGTAAAGTAGTCATTTGTTGGACTTTTTTAAAGTTTGAAAGACAGAAATACATCCAACAAATGACTACTCAGACAACAAAAACCACAGGCATATAGAAAGTTCACTTACCACCCTTGGACACATCATAAATTTAAAGGATTTTCAAGAAATACATCACCCTGACTCCACAGAACATAAGATCCTATCCCCAACAATAAGTCAGCTGGTATATATCAAATAGTTTGTAATGACTGTAACCTGGTATACATAGGAAGAA
The DNA here is from genome assembly GCA_030765065.1 of Deroplatys truncata. Lineage (NCBI taxonomy): Eukaryota > Metazoa > Arthropoda > Insecta > Mantodea > Mantidae > Deroplatys > Deroplatys truncata. Next base: position 129,894,671 of record CM060979.1, on the reverse strand, counting down.
CCAAAAGAAATCTTGAAATAAGACTTAAAGAGCATATGAGATGCATTTACCAAAAACAGATGGATAAATCAGCAGTAGCACATCATTTCTGGTCTTCAAACCATGAAATCACTCCAAACATAAAACTCTTAAAATCGATCAACACCAGCAATGAATTGGACATCTGGGAAAATATACATATCGTCAAACACAGGAATCACCTAATGAATTTCGAACTACTGCCACGCAGCAGCCTTTGGAGGTTTATCAACCCAGCACCAGAGAACACCACTAACCAGCATTCCCCAGACAGTAACCGGCAAAATCAGTTGGAAACAAGCTGACAATGAGAGCAAACCGTTCACCCAAAACGCGTTCAAAGTAAGAATCTTTTAGTGATGTAGTGTAATAACCTCCAACTCTCTTTATTTTAAATTATGACACATCATGTTACTAGCTTCTCAATCTTCAAAATGAATTAACAAAATCTTATTCTTATCCCATAACAGCTTATTTCTAAAAGCTGGTTAGAGTTTCAGGAAAACAACATGACAAATCAGCTTGGTTTAGTTAACACACTAGATGGAAAAGGTTTACATTGCTGACATACTCATCCCATTTCAAAGCATACCATTACTCAAGGTAGTGGAAGACATTTTATTTCTAATAAGCTGCTACATATAAAATTTGAGAGCCCTGGTTTATGAGGGAGCATTCATGTATTATGTCGTGCAGCAAGGGAGATGGCAACACCAGCATGGTCACAATATTCATTTTCTTTTTTTTTTATAAGAATAAAGAAGAAAATGCCTTAAAAGAGCTTTATATTTTCAAGCCATTTGAGCATTTTAGGCATATTTAGCATGGGTTGACGTAATTCAGATTGATGACATTATACCAGATTTATCTGAAAATTGTACAAATTATACAATATTCTAAATTTTTTCTTTAACCCTTTAATTGCTGAATTAAGGGGACAAGGTACTCTGAAATGGTCAAAAATCACATTTTTTGTTTTAGGCACTAATAAAATCTATTATTTCCAGTTTCAGAAAATATATACTTTTTAGGGGTTAAGAGGTTTTTAACATACTTAAATACCACTTAAATGTTAATGTGCATTCCTTTAAAGCTGTCATGCAATGCCCTTTTTAGAACATTTTTGTATCTTTCAACAATGAACAACTATATCATGCCCAGCGAGGAGTTCAGCAATTAACAAAAGAGGCCAGGACGAAGAGAAGGCAATCAGAAAAGCTGAAATAATCCAGGCATGAAGATGCAGATAATTATGATCCTGGAATGTACTGAAGTGCGTCAGAATTTTAATGCAAACTTTAAATTTAGTTTTCTCAAACCAACATTTTTGGATACTTATGTACCATTTTCTCCGAAAGTATGAAAGGTAGAGAGCTGAAATTTTCAGTACATGTATACAACATGTAGTTAAACTTTCTGAACCACAATTATAATTTTATAATGTATATTAGTGATATTAAGAAAGCAACAACATTGGAAATTTTTCACATTTTTTACTTTTTTGACTTTGCAAATAATTTTTTTTCAGTTTCTAGTGAACTGATATACATAACTAAACAATTGAGGTTCAGAAGATAGCTGCATTACAAATTTTTCACATTTTTTACTTTTTTGACTTTGCAAATAATTGAGGTTTAGAAGATAACTGATTATACTAAAAACAAGTATGCAAAAGTGTGATTCTGTATTGCAAGTAGTATCAGAGAAAAAGGTACATGAATTCATATGTTTTAAGAGTAAATTTTATTATTTTTTCTGCTGAACGAAATAATTTTTACAAACTCAACTACATAAGCTATCAATGCAAACAACCACTTGAAATAATTTTCATGATTTATAGAATAATTCATAAAAATTTCAGGAAAAGCCAATAGGAAGTTTAAGAGCAGTGGTAATTTAACACACTTAAAGTGTAGTTTCCATGTATTTAGACTACCTTCTCCCCTTAAGTTTGGTTTGAAGAAAAAAGCTAAAACTTACATTCTTAGCATAGTTTGGTCACTTCATTTTGTGTCTCATTTGTGGAATTGGATGTATTACTAATAACTTGACTGTTTTTTTTCACTGAGTAGACCTATAAAATATTTTACTTCAGTTACAGCATATTTGGACACACTAAGAGATTTAGGCTTTTTTGATACCTCATGCAATATTTCATTTCTAGTCCTGTGTAGTTACTACTTCTTGTTCAGAGAGACCTTCTATGACTCACGAGTTTAATCTTACTTAATTGTTGAAAAGATTTATCAGCTATGAATTCATGACATTAAGGGGTTCAAGTACCAATAGTTCTGTATAACAATAATAATGCTTGTCTATACAAACTACTATACAGAGTGTTTCAAAAATGATGATTCAAAATGTAACGATGAGAAGCAAAAGTTGGAGTAAGCGTGGTTCTAGAACTGAACTAGTTACAGCATGATGCTATTTTATTACTGGCTGACGTGTGCTGAATGAATATTAAGGCCGGTTTCACAGTTCAAGCTTAAGCCAAAGCTTTAGCAAGGCTTAAACTTTGGTTTAAGCTTTGCAAATTTCACAGCAGGGCAACAGGTTCAACTTTGCTGAGCTCAACAATTCTACAGGACAGTAAAGTTGGTAAACCTTGCGCATGCGCATCAAGTGAATCTCATTGTTTGTTTATAGCAATGCAGTTCCTAAAATAAACTTTTGTAGGTTATCCAGCAGCATAATCACCAAACAATCAGAGTCAAAACGTAGAACTTTACTTTCAAGAAGTCAGCATTCTCCTAGAAGTTGTGAAGCACCATAAGTATGTAGTAGAATGCAACCAATTAGACAAATTACTATGTAGAAAAAAAACAAACATGGTAAAAAAATTGCGATACAAAGTGTGCATTAGAATGGTATGAAAAAAGTTTTGAGATGCCAGAAAAATTTCCAGTTGCAATTAGCATGTTTTCACTTGCATATATACATAACCTCAATGTTAAGAGAAGCATTGTTTCTGTTGAGAGGGCTTTGTACTGAAATATAAAATTATACATTATATGCAGATGTGATGGCAATGTATACAATAAAAGTATGAATCATACATTTAAAATTAAGGACATGCCAAATTAAGTTTTGCTACTATGTCAGTATTATGTTTCATTAATAATTTCTGCTACCATTAGTGCTGACTTTACTTAATTGAAATCTCTCGTAGAATTCTCTGTCATTTCATACGTGAAAATGGTTGGGACACACTCTAGATGGTCTTCTGCTGTGCATAGGGTTAAAGTAATTTGCATTTCCACATCACTAATATCATCCTCTTCAGACAACACAGTGACTCCTTAGCTAAAACCACAATTCAGTACAGTTTAAGCCAAGCCATGTATAAGCTCAGCTTACTGCTTGAACTATGCACTGTGAAACTGCATTGTAGCTTAAGTTTAAATTGTGAAACCAGGCCCAAGTATTAATTGCAATGAAAGCCGTGACATGAGATAATCACAGCATTCTGCAAATTAATTCTTCAGTTAACATGTTCATATGTACTGCGCTGTATCTTATCCACAAACAAAAGCTTGTACAAACTTATAAAATTAGGTGATGAGTAATAATATTACACCAAAGTTTGTTATGTACTTCAATCACATTTCTGAGGTGTTTCAAAAGTGAACTAAAATAAGCACACTCCTGAAGCTTCAATAAACAATGTCTGCAGATTAACTGCAATTGAGATAATGCACATTTTCATAGACCACCTACCGTTACTTAGAAGTGTTCAAAATGCTGTTCATGCATTGTTACCAATCTTGTAAAGTGGTGGATCCTTATCTCTCAAAAATTTGCAGACCAATGCTAATGTGACTGTCTCATGGCTAATGAATTATTTCACCGCTTTTGTTGGAATTAGTATTTAGCAGGGCCCAACATACCATTACGTCATAACTGGTTAAATTCCAGACCACATTTACTGAAATGTTTCTCTTCATTTTTACTTCTGATTCCAATATTTTGGATTGTCTCATTTGAAACACCCTGTATACTGAAAAACCATGTTTATAGTACAGAAACTTCTGTTATATTAAAGTTAATGTAAAAGACCAAACTGTAGCTTCATTTTGCATTTATTTGATATTAATAAAACATATACATAGTTTTGTGATGGTACAGGTAATATCTCTACAATATAATAGTCTAAAATTATATAACAACTTAGGAGCAACATAGGAACTATCAAAAAAATTTAAAACTGAATTGCATATATTCCTACTTTCAAAACACTTCTATTCAATGAATTCCTGTCTGCTAATTAATATCCAAAAGTAATATAATTCTCTGTAAAATATGATTTAAGAATATTAATCCAAAGAAGATACTGTACTCCACTCTTGTTTATGCCTGTAATGATCACTTTGATATTACGTAATTATCTGTTGCTATGAATGGGGAACTAGATCACTCAGAGAGTGTTTTGGAATCTATGTAAAAATTAGTCGAATTTTTCTAGGTTGGCAGAAATGAGATAGTTCTTAATCTTAACACTGGTAGCACTATATTTATACCACTTGCCTTAGACAATATCAGAAACTGTACTTTAGATAGCATGGTTACAACTCGAGGCATGTTTTTGTTCTGGTGCTAAATTTGAGTGAAATATCTCCCATGTTACAACATAACTACAAATCCTATATTGTATGAAGTAACATGGCCTGCAGCGGTAATATAAAATATGAGGGCGGATCGAAAAGTAACACACAATAATTTTTTTCTGGCTTGGAATTGCAGCTGAATGTTGCAATTTCAACAGATACAGTTTGAAGTTTTCACTTTAGAGAGTATTTTTTGTTTCATGTGCAGTTCTAGCGAGAGAAGCATAAACTACACTACAAAGATGACATGCATGTTACTGTCCACGTGTGAAGAGCAGAGAGGTGTGGTTTGATATTTGTGGGCCAAAGGGCATAAACCAAGTGATATTCACAGGGACATGTGTGGGGATGATTGTATGGACCGTAGCAATATCTCCAGGTGGTGTGCATTCTTCCTAGAAGACCGTGTGAACCTTAGTGATTCGCCACGCTCCAGGAGGCCGGTAATAGCTGCAACCCCACAGAATGTCAGAGGCATTGAGGCTGCAATTTTGAATGACCGGCATGTGCAACTGAGAACCTTATTGCAATAGTTCAACATTTCCTATGGTGCAGCGTATGATATTGTTCATGACACATTGAAATTTCATAAAGTTAGTGCTCACTGGGTGCCTAAGAATCTGACAGACAACCACTGCTCGCTGAGTGCCTAAGAACCTGACAGACAAACACAAGGACCAGCAAATGATGACGAACTTGGATCACCTAACGCAGTACACTGCTGAAGGGCATGACTTCTGAAAGGAATTGTCACTGGTGATGTGTCATGGGCATACCACTACACGCCCGAAACCAAGCAGGCAAGTACGGAGTAGAAACATGCTGGTTCCCCAGTGAAGAAAAAATTCAAAGTGACTCAATCTGCTGGGAAAGTGCTTGTGACAGTGTTCTGGGATATGCATGGTGTTGTATTGGTGGACTTTACTGAACACGGGACCACTGTGAATGCTGCAGTCTACATGAAAACTTCGGTGAAGTTGCGTCGTGCCATTCATGACAAATGCCACAACATGAATGCTGACGATGTCAAGATTCTTCATGGCAATGCTCGCCCCATGTTGCTGCTGCTGTTCATCAGAAAATCATCAAATTTGGTTGGGAGGTGCTCCAGCATCCACCATACAGTCCGGACCTTGCACCGTCAGATTTTCATCTGTTTGGTCCCATGAAGAAATTCCTGGCCGGTTAATACTTTGACAGATGTGGAAGTGAAATCAGCAGTCCGCAGATGGCTATACTCCAAGGAAGCAGACTTCTACAAACAGAGCATATTAAAACTGGCATCACGTAGGGAGAAATGTGTTGAGAAACTTGGTGAATATGTCGAAAAGTAGGTAAAAGGTGTAAGTTCATTTGTGATTTTTGTTGTTTTAACTATTCAACTTTTTTGTAAAAAAATTATTGTGCGTTACTTTTTGATCTGCCCTCATACTTCACAGTGGCCATTAATTCTCATGTTACAAAACATCCTATCTTAATTTTAATTCCAATTGCTGCACCTTAATCTCTGAATATAAAATTGATTTACACTCCTCAAAACAATCAGAGGGACAAAAGTTTGTAGCTGGGTTTAGGGTGGTAAATATTTTTATACAGAATGCTAAACCTGTATTTAAGAGCAGTGCACATCTTGTTTACCTGTCACTGCATGCAAGGAAGCTCCTCCAAGCCAAAAGTACAGACAATGTTGAATATTCGTGCAGTGGCTACTGAGCTTAATGCACCTAAATCTCTTAATGGAAGCGCTTCACTGAAACAGGTGCGTACTCCAGGGTGCCAGAGAAAACCGATATGTTGTCAATTGTGCTCTTTGGTGGCACAGAGCTGCTACTCGGGACCACAAAAATTATCTGAGGATGGCAACTGTCGGTGACCAAACCTTAGAGAAGCAGCTTTAAGATCATGAAGACCTAATAAAGTCCCTAGATTAATGCCTGCTCACAAGAGAGCCCAATTGAGATTTGCACAGGAACTGGCACAATGTGCTGTTTACAGATGAATCTTACTTTCATCTAACATAGTGTGGTGTATCATTGCTGTGTGAACATTTTGCAGCAACAGCAATCCAGGAAAGGGACAAATTTGGTGGTGGATCAGTCATGGTGTGGGGTGGCATCACTATTGATGGCTGAACAGACCTTGTAGTGGCTAGAAACCAATGAATGCTGAGAGGTACATTGCTGAAATTGTACGATCATGTCATGCCTATTGTGGTTGGAATGGGGCCCCAATTTGTTTTGCAGCAAGAGCCACAATAGCCACCCTACAGGAACTCCAGATTCTAAGAATAGAGTGGCCTTGCAGCAGTCCTGACCTTAACTCCATCAAACATCTATGGGATCAGCTGGAGAAATGAGTCCAAGACAGTCCTGCAGATGTTCTAGTCAAAGAATTTTTTTTTTTATTTATGGATGCTCTTTAACTACTTAGCGTCCCATTCTATATTGGGCATGAAAGACCTGTAATTTTGCTCAGAGGCCTCTCTATCAGGCTTGAGGTTCTTTTACGTGCCGTAAATCTATGACACGGTGCCGTAAATCTACGACACTGTGCCACCGGCTTTACTTCCCTTCCGAAGGAAGCCATGCTAAGGATTTTTACGCCCGAAAAAATCCATTCGCCCTCCACCGGGTTTGAACCGACGACCTTGGGAACTAGAGGCTAGCACGGTACCACTAGTCCACGGAGGACGACTAGTCAAAAAATGGGGAAACAAATCACAGTGAGGCAGTAATTCATGCGCTATACCAGATGCTGAAGTGTTCCTTTATGGCAAATGTGAACTTAAATGAAGGACTTTCCACTTTAGTTTTAAACATTGTCTGTAGTGACAGGTGAACAAGATGTGCACTGCTCTTAAATAAACGTTCAAGCATTCTGTGTAACAGTTACCACCCTAAACGTAGCTGCATGTGCTCAAACTTTTGTCCCTCTAATTGTTTTGAGCAGTATGTAAATATTTCAACTCAGGATTAATTCATATTTATCACTTGAATTGATACAAAATGTTTAAAAAAAATGGATCCTTATACATAACCGCCCTTAATATTTTTCTGGCTATGGCACTGCTCCTACTAAAGAAAAATAAATTTCTGAATATCACCACAGCTTTATTTTCAAGCTAAGTGAAATTCATAGTTATTGGTAACTTAACAATATTTGTGATGGCTATATATAAACATTGCAAATCTTGAGTTGCTAGAAGCAGCTTTTCTGCATGTATGAATTTGTAAGAAAGTAAAACAGCACAACTAGCCCCTTCCTCTCTGATTGTCTGTCCATTGTTTTTCACATGTATATTTGGTGATTTTATGGAAGAAAGACATTTATCAGTGACTTTGTTGGATTTAAATGTCTTGCATACTCAACATATTGATATCCCAATCACTTGATCATAATATTTATTGTAAGCTTGTGTATCTCTAGGCATTTGATGTTATGAGTAGACACACATCAAAATATGAGGAAGAAAATGCCAAAACATTCTATACTTTAAAGGTTTGAAGCATGTTCACTTAATTAGTTCCAAAAAATAGGCTTTGTAGATTTTTGTTTATATTTAATAATGAAATATAACAAATTATATGAAGTTTATAGATTTAATCATTCTTTAACCCTTAAACTTAGAAAAAAGAAAAAGAATTTGCCGTTTGCTTTGTCCTTACTTAATACTAATTACAGCGTTTTGCAAAAATAAGAACTCTTCAAGAACAGACAGCATTTAATTTTGTATGTGACATCACTTAGAGGAAATGCTAATTTTCACAACTGCTACTCTTTCTAACTCTTGCTGGAAAGAGTAGCTTGGGTTTTCTAAATGTATTTTACAAAAAACTGCCCTAATAGAATATCTGGAAAGTTAAGTATGTTGCTAACGGAAATTATTTTAAAAACAAAAAATTATAAATCTTACAAAATGTGAAGAAATATGTAATTAAATAATGGCAGGCTTTCACGGCCAGATTCTTTATTATTAAAACCAATTATTCCTGGGCTTATTGGACAGGGCCTAGAAGTCATGTCGTTATTACCTGACGTTTTATCACACACTTTGGTGGACATCCTCAGAGGACACATGTGATGTTAATGTGTACTCTAACTGAACTGGCATTGCAATTACAAATTGTGGGAGGGGAAGTAGGCAGGACATAGTCAAAGTACTCAAGAACAGAGTGGTGTTTAACATTTTATCAGTGCTGGCAACCATGTTTTATTGACCTAACATTTTCCTCCCTTTCATTGATATTGCTAAGGTGTTTTAATATTTCTATGACCTCCCTATAAAGTCTGCAGTAATACTGACTGGTGGCTGAAAGAACTTCAGTTTTTTCATATAGCATTCTATGATCGTCTAGGTAGATGATGTGTTCCCTTGGCCTAGTCTACAGTTTCTTCTGTGTTCTGAAATCCTAGTTTTAACTCATTGTTGTGCCAATATATACTTTGCCACAGTTTCACAGGGTTTTGTATATGTCTGGAGTAGTTAATGGTTGTCATTTATGTTTGGCTGAATGCAGAATCTGATTAATCTCCCTTGTTGGTAGATATATAGTGTTAATGTCATATTTCTTTAAAACTTTTCCAATGCGGTCTGATATTCTAGGTATATATGGTAGAAGACCTTCCGTTTGGATTTCTTATCTTCTGCAGTTGGAACTGGTACATTCATGTTTTCTTTTCACGTGTAAATCTATTAAATTCCTTGCTAGAATAACCATCATTAACAAAAGCAGTTTGTGTTTTAGCTGTTCCTTGAGGTTGGCAAATCTTCTTGATGTGATTTACTAATGTTTTTATAATGCCTATTTTTTTTCTATTATTATTATTATTTTTTTTTTTTTTTTTGTGGTGACTGGAGTTTTTATACAGGTAATGGTCGGTGTGTGTGGGTTTTCTATACACCTTGAGACCACATTTTCTGTTTTATTTCCAAGATGTCAAGAGAGTGAAGTTGATTATTCTCTTCTTTTTCCATTGTAAATTTTATATTAGAATGAATGTTGTTGAGGTGAGTCAGGAAGCTAGTTAAGTGTTTCTCACTGTGGGGCCAGATAACGAAAACATCTATGTAGGAATACCAACAGGTGGGCTTTTTTTGTAATTTTTTTTTGTCACATGATTGAGTTCTATACATTGCAAAATGTAAAAATACTTGTTCCCATAATGCTAGTAAGCTTGCTTACAACATAAAATTTGATATTCTTCACTTGTGAGTCTGTTTTGTTTACTTAGCAAGTAAAGAAATTTGCTTCCTTGCTGACTACCAGAGCTTGTTAAATTTTGTTTTAATACATCAAGTTATGAAGAATATGATGTGGAGAAATTCCTATCTTAAGATGAGATTAACAAAATGTCGCATTTTCTGTCTTTGGCTGTCGTAGTAATATTTAAAATGTTCTGCTTATTTTGATGTGTTTATTTCACTACAAGTTTTATGCAGAAAAACTTCATTACTTAGCACTAGCTAAATGCATTATGTTTAACATGGGAAACATGGCAGACTGAGTGTAATGGAACATTTAGGTGAGAAAATTAGAAACAACAGAAACTTGTTAAGGCAGAAATTGCAAAGTAGCCAGGAGCAGGCTGAATATTATATACTGGATTTTAATTCCTATGTAATATATATACACAATAAAAAGTTTTTTACGTTTCTGTAATGCACTGTTTTCTAAATTGACAGAAAGATGACATTTTAAACACACCCCACTTTGAACCATATGTAGATTAGTTTGGTTACAAGAAATTGTTGCGCTTAACGCTTCAGCAATAGCCATTTAAATCCTGCATGGGCCGGGAATGGATACCCAATAAACAGTACAAGACATTTAAATTGTTAATTGGGGTAAAAATGCTGCATAAATACACATTCATATCTTCCATATTTATTAAGTTATCTTAATGAAACCAAAACTGGTTTAAAGCTCATTAAAGGTAGTATACATATAGAGTATCAACAAAGTGTAAACTATTTTAAAAAACTTTGAAATATCACTACTTTGTTTCTCTGTAGCACAAGCCATTTGCGTGTCGAACGCACCTAATTTGTGAGTCAGCTTCTTGTTTGTGCGTACGAACGATATAGCTGCCTCAGCGATGTGTTCTCCAGCTCAAGGTTTCATGCTTTCGTTTATATTACAACGCGATAATGTACTTCTGTGTATTGAAACATGCCAGCTACAAACAAAGCAAACCTGTCTGTCAGCTTTTGTATGTGCCTACATCTTAGAATATTACACAACCGAAGTGTATGGTAGAAGAATGCAGTGATATTTTCATTCAGTCTGAAAAGCTTTCGTGTTCTGTACTGAAAAGCACATTTGAAATGGTTATATCTCAGTGCTAATCATGGCTTCAACTAGCAATGTAGCAAATCAATTAGCTCGCTTATGGGCTTCTGAAATTACTTCAGAAAATGTAGAGGACTTTTTGCTGTGTGATATAGTGATTTGGATATAGACGGCAGGTTTTCAGATTTTGAGGGGGGTATTGAGGATATAGGTAGCAGGGAGGAAGAAAATGACACTCTTCCTTCAGGTGTTTGTGAAGAATCAACATTGTGGAGTGGTGAAAATAACTCCAACGCAAATAGACATATCTTCACGAACACAGCCTCTGGTGTACAACCCCAGGCTCAACTGACTTCTGACAGCCAACCAATTGACATTTTCATAAATTTTTTTTACTGCTGACTTAAGTGTGTCTCACTCATTGTTACGGAAACAAATGTATATGCGAGTAAGGTGAAGGAAGTAACCTGACCTCTAAAGGCAATTTAGGCCCTAAGAGTAGAATTCAGAAGTGGACAGAACTAACACTGAATGAGATTTACAGGCTACTTGGTCTAATTACGCTCATGGGCATTATTTGTAAACCTACATTACACATGTACTGGTCTACAGGTTTACTTCCATTTTGCGGTTCCTACATTTCACATGCACAGAAAATGTAAATGATAAGCTACACAAATTTTTTTTTGCTTTATCGGTTTTTTATTATATTATTTCAAAATTTAAAGAAAATTACGTGCCTAGTGAAAAAGTCACTGTTGATGAAAGCTTGATGCTTTGGAAGGGTCACTTAGGTTGGAAGCAATACATCAAAACAAAGAGGGCCAGATTTGGCATAAAGAGTTTTGATCTTTGTGAAAGTAAAACGGGATATCTTTGTGATAGTTAAATATACACTGGTCAAGGATCTGATAATACTGGAGACAAAGATTTGGGGTTATCTGGCTCCATAGTAATGCACCTGATGGAACCTCTACTTGATCAGGGAAGGACTGTATATTTAGATAATTGGTACAGCTCCCCAAAATTATACATGGCCTTATACAAAAGAAAAACAAATGCAATTGGAACAGTATGTTCAAATCGTATTGGCTTGACAAAGGACATGAATACAAAGGCTCTAAGGAGAGGAGAAATGCAGGTGTCAGCTCCCACCTTTGACCTACATTGCTTGGCAAGACAGGAGGGTAGTTACGGCATTATCCAATTGCAGCTCTAAGATTTTGATGATTGACACTGGAAAAATAGATTTTCAAGCCAGATGTTATTCAGGAATACAATATGCATATGGGGAGTGTGGATCTAGTAGATCAGATATTGCAAGCATATCCCTCTTTACGAAAAACAGTTAAGTGGTATAAAAAAGTATTTTTACACCAGTTGGATATAACCATATACAATTTTTTGGTAATTAGGAGAGCTCTAAACCCACGCAAGACAATGACATACCTGGACTTCTGCATATCAATAGCTCGTAGCCTAATTGAGCAGTATAACATTCAGAAGCCTCTTCATACTGGGGGTAAGAAATCCACAACCCCTGCACCCCTCAGACTTGAAGGAAAACATTTTCCTAAAAGGATACCACCCACCGCAAAAAAGTCGTGGCCATTTCGAAAGTGTCTGGTGTGTCGCAAAAAAGGTGTTTGCAAGGAAACCAATATGATTTGCCGTGAATGTGATGTGCCCTTGTGTGTTTATCCATGTTTTGAGGTATACCATTCAAGAAGAAACCTTTAAAGGTAAGCCTTGATATCTTATAGAATTTATTTAAATTTATTATAAAAGAGAAAAATTATAATAATTAGGGTTAAATAAGCATTAAATGCATCCTTTCTCCTGCATTTTAACATGGACATCATATGACGTCCATATACCTGAAAGGGAAATATTTTTAAAATAATTTCTTTTTTCTGATACGCATTTCTTTATATACAGGTCAATTTATTTAAGAATATTGTATGTTCATTGAATAAAAATGATATATTCAGTAGTTCTTGAGATAAGCTAATTTAATGTTCGCAGTATAGGGCGGTTAACCTTCCCTTAAAGTTTAATTTTTTTTGGATCACAACTAAGCTGTTAAATTTCCCCACCTTAGACGTAAAATGAGGGCTTCTTTTCTGGCAGAACTTCTTTCTAGATGTATTTGTTCAGTGGAATGAACCTAATTGTCTCTCCAAAGAATTAAGATCATTGTTGTTGCCTCCCTTTAGGGTATTTCATCCAACAAACTATGTGGCAACATGGTTGTTTCAGGGACATCAAAGCAAGACCTGGAAACTGCTTTAAATGTGAGGTAGTAGGAATGCATCAGTTTTGTTCTAATGTTTGTATATTTACTTTCCTCTTGAGAGTTCCAGCGCATCTTTGTCCAGGGAACAAGGCAGAATTTTCTAATAATTATGATCACAGTGTTGCACTTTAACAAAAATTACTGCACCAGTGAGAAGGGGGGGGCTAAAAGTAGAACAAAAAATAGCATGACATAATAAATGAATGCTTTTGTTCACAATTACTATAATAACACAAGTGAAACCTGAACACCATAGCCACTAGCGTGCAACCTCTACATACTGCATCAAAAATAACCTTAAATAAAACTAGTCTTGCTTTAACACTAGAAGTACAAACTTTGCTGCTTTTTTTCAGAATGTGGTTTTATGTGCTTAATTCAAATTACAACGGAAAAAGTCCCCTCCAATTTTTAAAGCTCTTTCATTTCTACCTAAAATGGCCATTTGACTCATTTAATTAGCAGTCTTAGATTTCCATAAACAATATTGTTGCAACATCTTACATTGTTGCATAACAGAAATGTAGTACAAGAGTTATAACCAATATGAAATGTTAGCAGTGTGCACTGGTAAAGTAATCACTGATTACTAATCAGACATTACTTTTGTGTGCAATGTTCAAATTGCTCAGAATAGGTAACCAATAGTAGCCATAATATGAACAAGGAGTTAGTTTTTGTTTAAAATATTACATTATACAGAAAACCCATGTGATATTGTAGTTGAAATAAACATCATTTTTTTTATCTTTCTGTTTGCATTATTATTTTCTGTTACTACACAAAAGATAACAACACACCAGCAGCTATAATGCTAGTTATGCTTTTTCATAACTAAATTTCACAAAATGACCCTAATGGCACTTTATTGCTTTGTCACTTTAAACAGATCATACTATACACAACAATGGTGATCTAGATACTATGACATACATTCTTAACATAACACAATAGTTTTCACTAATAATATGCACATTTTTAGGAAGAGAATAAAAGTTAAATATACAAAACCCATGCCCTGCTTAAATATGGCATGTTATGGGGAAATATCACTACAATGGAAATGCAAAACTCTCTTCAAACTAGGAAAGAAAAGGGGGGGGGGAAATAACTGTTGACAGACCTGCAGATTGGTATTTTAGTTGCTCCATGCATGTATATGTGACTATAGTAATTTATGCAACAAGTGGATGATGTGGTGTTTGTGTGACAATTTTCACAAGTGTCACATTAAGATTCTCCAAGGCGGGTATAAAATGCTATGCAACCTTAGCATTACAAATTGTAGGAAATAAGTCATAGCTGTGTAACGGTTAATTTATAATGTTATTTGTTTAACATTATTTTAGCCCCACGTTGTGGTGCCAATTTGCGGTGGTATTACTTATAAAGTTTGTACTTGTGATGTTGTTTGTGTATGTGTGTTTGTTTACTTCATGTGAAGCCATCTTGTGACGTCATTCATTTGTTCGGTTTGTAGCTCCATCTGGTGTTAGCAATTTGCAGCAGTGTTAGTGTTCGTTTGAAAGAACGATATTGTTATCTTAATTAATTTTGGTTTACTGTCCTCCGGCTAGCTATTATTTCTCGGTCGAACATGTCTCTTGATCAGGGTTGTGTAAACGGAAAGGAATCTTTTATCCAAAAAGAACACTGATGAAGAAATTTGTTTTATAATTTTATTGTCGAACACGTTAACTATCACATTTATATATTGATCTTAACACTCGCCAAACTGAAACTGTTATAATAACTTCTTACTGATCACTCTCAATTTGCGTACTTCAACTTTTTGTATAATTAACCTTACAACACTTTAGATTATTCATAATTCTGCTGCGCGTAACTTGTGAATCGATACCCGACGTTTGCCGTACAAATACTTTCGACGAAATGACTGAAGACGACGTATAGTGTACACAGATTTTTGATGAACTGAACGACTGACGGACTTTACCTCTAACCTAGCCTCTATTTATACTCCTACACACCGATATGCCTAAAGATTATAACTGAACTGCAATTGGCTAATAAAACGCGCCAACATTAGCGTCTATTTTTATATCCAATGAAAATTATGAATACATATGCTCTAGGGAAACGTTCCAGAAGATTCTCAAGAAAAAACGCGCCAACATTACGTAACTTCCTCGTTTCCAATAATGATAAACAGCTCACCCCCTCGCTGCATTATTGCACGCTATTATTGTCAGTTTCAGTAAGGCAGTATAAACTTACTTCTCAACAATAATTACAATCAATAAACATCTCAAATCAATGTCACATAAAAATGCATATTCATATTACAATCATTATTTACATTTAAGTAATTTGTGATACAAATTACTGCATCAGCTGACATAAGTGAGAGTGTATCCCTTCATTTCATTTGTTATTATCTGGCATGTTGAACCAATATGCAACACATTCCCTTCCTGGGAGAGAAGTGAGCATTGTTATCACCACAGCATGGTAAGTAATTCAGATCTTAATTATTCTATATTTAATAATACACACAAGTTTTTGCATCTTAGCTGCTCAGAGAAAAAAAATCACAAATGGTTTTCTCATTCTCTCCATAAGCCATTGCTACTTAGAATACAAGTATTATGTCATTGCTATTATTGGCACATGTGCCAATTATGCACAAAATTGAATACACAGCTTATAAATGGTAAGGTTGCATAGAAGATAAAATAAAAGTAACAGAACCAAAAAATTGTGGTATACACACACATGCAATTTAAGAAACAATTATTATTTCCGATCTATACTTGGGGTACACTAAACAAATGGTGGGTAAAAACTTTGCGAAAATAACTATAATAAATTATTCAAAGAAATTAAATAAAACAGAATTCATTATAAAGGAGGATTTAGTAGCAAATGCATTTTATAGCCTTGCAGTTTAGTATAAACTAGATGCATTTTCTATATGGACATGTAAACTGAAAGTTTGACATGTTTTTGTAATCTGTATGGATAAAGTATGTTGTGGTAGACTTGGCAGGGCTGCCTTCTGGCCCAGGTCAGGAATTCTAGTATTCTTTTCTCTTCCACACCTCTTATCAATGTAGATATTGATTGGCCCTTTATACATCGAGATAGTGCATCCAAAAATAACCAACAACAATGTCAGGAGTTCCAACATAACATTAAACAAACATTTACAGTTATATTGCTAGTGTTTCCCAAACCTGGTATCACTGCTTTATAATTACAAAAGTAGATTTGGAAATAGCAAATATTTTAACTTCTGATTCCCTAAACAACTATACTAATGCTATAAAAAGAAAAATTGTGTGTGCGTGTAGGGTAATCTCAAAACCCACTCCAGCACTTTTATAGTTTTTTCACCAATGAAAAACCCTGTTTTTCTGAGGGCTGTAAAAACAAAAAAAGGATTTACAGAGCCTATGTACCAGAATATAAACACATTTGCTAAGAAGGCCTTGACTTTTTGTTGAGACTGCCATAGAATAGAAAAATAGTTGTTGTTACTCCACAGCAGATGCATGTAAAGTACAATAAATGCTAGTGATATTTCATTCCGAAGAGAATGAGACCTGAATCTGGTTATAGCGCTGCAATACAGTACCAAATATTTTAATGACTCTCATGTAAGAAAGGTTTGTTTTGTAACCAAGTTCATGAGCAAGACATGGTAATTAACTGCATAAGGAGACAACATCCGTTAACATTAGAAACAAGTTAACAGATATTTTATAAATAACTCTATTTCGTTGTGTATGTTAGGGGTTTCTGTGTAGTGAAAACTATGGAAACAGAAGATAAAAAGGTTTAAAATGCCACCTACATGATTATTATCTATAAAATTACTTGAATGTTCTGACCAAAGGGCACTTATAGGCTATAATATAGCACTTCCAGAACTTGGAAGACTGTCGGAAGGAGGTTAAGGAAGTCAGACATTTTTGCCAATGTTTCACATCCTTTTGCATGAATATCAGGATTTTTCTTGCATTGTTAGGGCATGCAAAATTATAAGGGGTAAAGGGGAGGACTGACCATAAAATCCTCAAGATCATTGTATGATGACTGCATAAAGAACAGGGTGAGATAAATCAAGTTAGTCATTCGAGTTGCGCTATGTCATGTAGGCCAGTTCTACCTAAGTTATCTGCATACAATAAATGTCATGGAAGCCTAAAAAGCAAATTCAAAATTTAGACACTGTTTAACCAAGAGAGATGGTTCCACGGTAACACATGAGGCTTGCATTCAGGAGGTCCCAGTTCAATTGCCATTGACCACCCACTCTGAACCTGGATTTTTCTGTGGTTTTCCCTGGTTGGTAGGCAAATGCTGGGTTGGTTTCTGCTCTACCATGATTTCTTTTCCATCATTTCCATTTTCTTCCCATCTTTCAGGTTGTATGGCGGAGCCAGAAGATGGCATGGATGCTTGCTCAAAGGAGCACTCCCCGTGGATACTAGGTGGGTTATTCATCACCTATTCTAGGCAGTTCCAGCAATGGGAAGAGACTTCTGCACATCTCTGTGGCCAGTTTGCCTGCCTGCAGAGTGGTAGCCACAACAGAGCTATGTAGGTTGCTGTCCCTTTCCACTGTATAAGCTATACACACTGTCTAAATTGACACTTTATTATAAACAATCAACTGAGGACCATATCCACATCTATGGCATTACAAGGTCAGAGAATAGGATGATATCCACATTCTTGTGTTTCTAAAAGGCATAAAGAGTAACCTGACAAGGCATTTCTACAAATACAAATGTACATTTGGGGAATATTCCCATCCACTGATGCTTCAATGGTTTCTAAGTACATTCTTCAAGATAAAAAGTAATTTCATTCCTTTGGAATTGCTTATATATATATAAGGGTAATTAGGAAAGTACCAACCATTTGTTCATTCCTATTAAACAGATCCCTGTTGTGGTTATATTCAAGGTCCAATGGTTTCAAAATAAGTTATTATGCATTCTGTGATTGTTCAAAATGAACTGTGAGAGGTATTGGATTTTTGAATGCTTGGAAGTTGAAACCACCAGGAATTAACTGTCAACTAAAGGAAGTCTATGGTGATACAGTAAAGAACAAAAGAATTGTGAGAAAGTGGACAAACAAATCTGCAATTAGAAAACTCAACCCAGATGTCCATCACAGATGATGAATCAAGTGAACAAAATCATACAAGACAAATATTTCTCATTCTTTGCCTGGTGAAACTGCGTCCAAACATCTTGACTTAATGAACTCGCAGCAGCCAACTACAGCATAACAGAGGTGATTTATGTGGAGAAATAAAACAAGCTTCAATTTTGTAAGCAACGTGTTTCTCTTTTAATAAAATATTTTTTCTGAATACATTAAAGCCAAGTGGTTGTTAGTCCCTGGATTGCCCTCATAGCATGTGTTTATATTTTAGACATGCCTGTAACAACTACATGCACACATACCAGAATTTTATGGACAAGCGAACAAAAGAACTAAAATAGTGTTCCAGCCTACATAACTGCTGTTGCTTATCGTCAGAAACCTAAAACATTAGGTGATTCTAACAAACATTGGCATGAATGAGAGATCATTTTTATTACTTTTGTATTTGAGTTCTGATTGTTTTACATATCTTAACAAATTAGGCAAGGAACTCTTATACAGTGAAACTTTCAACAATGTAAAGTTAGAGTTGACTAAACATTCATACAGTTTACGCATCAATAATGACCATCTGCCTCAAAGAATTCTTTACAACTTTTTAGAACCTTTTATTTGGAAATACTGTGACTAGATGGCAGATTTATATAGAGAATGCAAGCTGTGACATATTTCCCCCATTATAGTGGTCTCTGATTATTTTTGGTGACATCAATACCACCAACTGCTGCACTTGGTAGAGGTTGGAGACACAGGCTTCATCTTGCAGGCATGTAAACTACTGAGTTTAAAACAAAGAATTCTTAGTTGTATAGATGCCACTGTCTTCCCGTGTGCATTATTTGGAACTGTTTTAGTGCTCCACATTTTTTAGTTCTTGTTTTTACAACACAATTTCACAATAAGTAGAATAGCTTTTTTTTGCCACTGCACAGTGGAGAAGTGGAAGCCCTTTTAAGTTTAATAAGTATATGTAGGAGTGGAAATTAAAATTAAATTGAGTTTCGTTTATGGACGCTCTTTAATGATATGGTTCTTAGCATCTCATTCTATATTAGGCTTGAAAGACCCGGTATTTTGCTCAGAGGCCTCTTTATCAGGTTTTAGGTTCTTTTATGTGCCGTACATCTATGACATGGTACCACCTCTTTACTTCCCTTCCTAAGGAAGCCATGCTAAGGATTTCTACACCTGAAAAAATCCATCGTCCTCAGCCGCATGAAATCCTGTAACCTCAGGAACTAGAGGCTAGCATGGTACCACTAGACCATGGAGAACAACTTGTAAGAGTGGGGCTATAATTCATTGATAAATTCAAATATGACAATTTTTTTTTCTTTATACCAAATATATTTGGTATATGTCTTATACTGCAAATGTTAGTTCCATAACTTTAACTTTTATATACTTTGAGTCATTATATCATCCGTTTTAGGTTACACAGCTGGTAAAATGAGCCAGGTATATGAAAAAGCATGTCCTATTTCTACAGGTTATGTCAACTGCCTTGGAAACAGTAATACTTTGTAAGGTTCACAGTATTTCATTTTAGTGCAAGTGGCCATGTTCAATTCTTGGAAACTTTCATTAAGTTGTTTCTCCTATATGCGCTAAAAATTAATATACACATACATTCATGCAGCAAAAAAGTGGAAAAATATGGTTAAAAAAATGTAAAACTATGCACCAAAAATATTTTAATAGCATACTGAAGTATGCAATTTTCTTACATAAGTTTATTGTTTGTTTTAAAGTAACAAGTGCATTGATTTTTAACCTTTCACTGATTGTTGAAAGGAGTAATTATGATTCTTTACAGTCAACCTACCATGAAATATTACTGTCTTTTAACGATAATTTTATCAATTGTTTTTATTACAATAAACAGCTGTATTTTCTAGCAGGAACCTTTTCCTTCTACACTTAAAATGATTTTGTATGAAGAAAATGTCCTCTCCATTTCACACGGAATTACAGGGCAGTACCGCAAGCAGGCTTTGTCACTCACAAAATATGAGTTAAATTGTTTTTCAGATATTGTTAACATCCTCAAGAAATGTTAGTCCTGGCTTTCATTTTTTATATTTTCCAATTTCTCCAGGCACATCTTCCACAATATCAATTTCATACACCTGCAGAACAGAAGATTATTGCACTCATCTTTCTTCCAGATGCGTGATTGTGACTGGTAGTTCACTAAAGTAGCTTGTAATTTAGCCTGGGAACTTCTTATTGCAAGCAATAGGCAACATCCCAGGATGAACCAATGAGTGTGTCACTTCAGCAAATGAAATTATTTCACTCCATGTGGAGTTACAAATATCTGAAAGCCTTCCAAGAAGCAAAAGCAAGCTGCATGTTAACCTTCACAGTAGCACAATATTGTCATTTTGGAGCAAAAAGGAAAACATTTTGTAAAAACAGAAATACCTTTGAGCTGTATGAAAACATGATTGCCAACATGGCAGTAAGGCACAAGCTCAATATTTTGTAGAAAAAAAGTCACTTTCAATATATGCAAATATTAGTGATGTATGCGTTAACCCCTTGAATATGCATTTATATGCACTATAAAACTTTTCCAGTCAATTCCTCATATCATGAAATGCATTTTGCTCTTCCATGCATACATTTAACTTTCAAGTTAAAAATATGCAAGAATTCACCCTCTAATCGTGACATATAAAGTATCTAGGATGTACAAATTCACATAATATGTAAAGAGCAAAATGACAGGCCTATCTTAAATGTTGCAATTCATTTTGATCAGAAACTTTTTAATTTTAGTATTCATGAGTGTGAACATTAGTTCTTGTGTAATGACCAATGTTAACTAGAATTTATGTGATAGACAAGCAAATATGTCACTCCATCTTTAGACTGCAGAGTGTCTCTTGATTCGCAGATGTTAACTACAAACATCACTTACGAGATCACAAACATTTAACGAAAACTAACATCTTTGCAATTGCTAAAGATATTGTTCATTAATATCACATTAAAAAGTAAATTATTTAAAGATTATTTGAGTCTTTGTACTAAAAATGAATTAATATTGATACCTCATGTATATTGAAAGAAACAAAATGGTTGCATTATATGTTGTATTGGAAAGGAGGATTTTTAATTATTGTCAAAGTAAATAAAATAATATTGATTTGAATTGGTAATTTCTGCATAAATTGTGTCGATATAGTGAATTATTAATGAAATTCTGTTTTATTTGGGAAACAAAATAATTATCATTTTGTGACATTAAATACCAGAATATAATTCCTAGAGTCTATCTAAAATTGCTTTTGCTATGGACAGTTATTAGAATGATACACTTAATCTTTTTAAATAAACCTATTTATTAAATACGATGAGTTACAATTCTTGAACAAGTTTTCCTTTCTTGAGAGTAACCTATCGCTTGCTACCAAACTTGAAGCCGCCACAACCGTGCATATAATGATTATTATATCAGGTTCACTTGCTATGCATAAGCTATTACTAGCTGTAGACCACTATTCCAAAAACTGGGGACCTTATACTTGCTATCATTGTGCATGCATGAGGTGTTTAAGGCAAAGATGCATGAATTTCAAACCAATTCACTTGCACACTCATACCCAACTGGAATAAGAACGGGATTCACCACCCTAGTTCATACGAGGGTATAAAGGAATAATGCTGTACAACAGGTCACATCTTTGAGTAAATATATGCATCAGCATTGGAATACTTGGGAAGCTGATTCGTTCATAATTAAATGCGTTTAAAACTCACCTCATGAGAAGTTTCTGGGAAAATGCTAATTATTTTCTCTTTATTGTAGGTAATCTCAAAGTTGTTGACCACACAACTGGAGACGAAATGGAGGTCCAAAAACAATTAACACCGATGTTACTGTACAGAAGCCCCAATGCGAACTGGGAATGTTCTGGGTGGCCATCAACATTGCAGGAAACTGTGGAGACCATAAGCTTCGGCACATCATCTGTCAGGAACACAGCATCCCCAAAGTCCACTAAAGGACACAACGACACATTTATGGTTTGCCACTGCAAAAGCACAAGGTTTGCCACTCAGTAAACTTTGGGATGCCATTTTCCAACTGAGACAATGCTTTTGGACCCTGCTTGGTCGCCTGCCATATGGCCTCCAGCTTCCTGCAACATCAATGGCCACCAGAATGTTTCTAGCCACGAACATTCCCAGTTCACATGAACTTCTTTACGAACCCTCTAATGGTTGTTTGCATTGCGACTTCTGCACCATAACATTGGCTAAACCATTTTTGGACCTCAGCAAAGTCTGTAACTTATGTTTATCGTTGTTGTGTGAACATCTTTCAGATTACCTACAATAAAGAGACAAAAATTAAGTTTTTCCAGAAATGGTTATAAACTCCTCAGGCACCCAGCATATATAGGGTGTTTCTTTTTTTTAATTTTAAATTGATATCATGTATAATTGCATGTGTATATCTACGAGTATATGTATTATAAAAATTTGTACGTGTCCATGTTAATGTAGTTTGATTAAATAAAATTACAAAATTACATGGAACTTCATGGTTTGAAGTTCCTTTGGCAGTGGAGACTTGAACAAATTCGTATATCTATCCACATTTACAGGAATATCAAAGTTCATAACTCGATCTTAATGCTTCCCCATGCCAAAGAGTTGGACGTATGGGAGAACCTTGAAGATCAAGTTTATCAACTTTCATATTCCTCCAGTTGTGGATAGATGTTCGAACCAGTCAACAGGAGCTGATGATGTATCGTAAGTGAAGCCTTATGGCTGTTTAGTCAACTCCAACTCTAGTTTCTACATTTTTTAAATTAGATAGTGTGATTAATATTATATAGCTTCATTGAATTACAAATACATAAATACAGAGCGGTCGTTTTATGGCCCAGCCCAGGTATTTGTTACACTGGGGGTTTTCCATTCTGAAACTCCTGCATTACAGCAACATATGTTATAATGAGTATTAACCTTATTATAATTGGTGTCCATCTGCATTGAGACATTCTTGATGTCTTCTTGCGTAATTTCCCTTGTTTCTGTTCTCATATTATTCTGTTCCTCTGCGGATTATTCCTATAAACTTAGTTTTTTAGGGTTCCCCAAAAATAGAAATCACACATAAAAAGATACAGGGAACAGGGGTCATAACCCTTTAGAAATTCCTGTCATTAAACACCGCTGTTATGTCTTCCAAAGTTATTTTGGGCCTATGCGCTGTGGCAGAATCCTGTTGAAAGTATCCATTTTCTCTCATCATCTGGCATTTGATAAAATTGTGCAAAAATATTTCCATGGTTCTGGAATTTTAGGTTTCACTGAAAAATATGTACCCCCATTATCCTTTTGCTGTTACAGCACACCATGTCCAAAATTTTAGATCATGTAACGGAACTTCTTCAATTAAATAAGGATTCTCTGTGCTCCAATACTTGTTCCAATGAGGCAACATGACCACTAAATGAAACCATCCATCTTCTAAGAAAATCATTAGATGTGTGTCAACAGTATCATTAATGATATTTTATACAATCTAGTTACAGAAATGGGCACGGTTTTCATCGCTACGAGGTAGTATTGTATTTCCAAGTACACAAGCAATAAAGAATTATTATTATTATTAGTAATTCATGAACAATAGTCACTCTGTAAGGTTTCAATTTGAAAGTTTAGCAGCTGATTGAAGAGAGGTTTTTGAAACACTCACTTTCTGTGCAACACGTCCTACAGACTTCTTTGAAGAGTGCTCAAATGATGCACTAATTTTGTTTAATTTTTCCTGTATTAGAACATGATTCAGTTTTTACGTATATATCAAACATAAAGATTCTTTGTTTAAGTGTGAATTTTTCAGCAGGCATTTCAGTGGACCAATAACAAGACAGAAGCAGCAACAATAATAAGAATACTGTAAGGTAATTCACACACCACACAGATGTTTGAGTAAGCTTTCACTTTTGAGATGCATGATGAACTAACTAGTCTTTACAGCAGCAACTCACAGTTGACATTCACAGCCGATAAAGGGTAATCTTGAACAGGTCATTCGCCACTAGTGAGCTAGCGGGACACACCAAGATCAATGCAGTGCAAGCAAATTATACATGCACGCAATCGTGGCTGGGCCACAAAACGACCACTCAGTAGCTTTAAAATGTGTGCATCTCTATTTGTGCAACAGATATAACACAGAAGCTCCAACTATTGGGACACGCAACACTTGCTAACAAAGTTGCAAACTGTTATAGCTATCACACATTATATTCTATGGATAATGAAAAGCTCAGATGCTATTTTAATACTTTAATGCACTGTTAACAGCATCTTTGGTTTCCATATGTGAGTGCACTATTCCCAACTTCACTACAGAAAATGACTCAAAAAGTTATCACAGTTTAACAACTCACAATCAGCTATAACAGAAAACAACCACCTCAATGAAAATTTGACAGCATATGAAACCATTACCAAGGTATTTAAATGCAAATAACACGAGCTGTGGTGCTAGATACTTTTTAATAAGTAACAGACCTTCCGTTCTTTTGGATATAATTCCCTAAGATGTGCAACATGTAGCAGTCAAACCCTCATTCATACTGAGCAATTAGTACCATCATGTACACACCAAATAATAATGCTATAATTTCCTTCACTGACTGCCAGAACTTGGTATCGGCCAGAAGTTCCGGAATAACAGAAACTGTTGCGATGTAGATGAATCCTCCAGCAGTGAAGGGTAGAATCCAAGTTGTGGCCACTTCACCTGCAACAGATTCCAAGCTTTCTAATGCTATACACTAGTTGTTTAGCTTTCAACATTATGTTTTATTTTAGCAGCACAAGTTTAAAGAAATGCATTTCATTCATTTATACAATATGATCTTTTACTCCCTCCATAGCACTGCCTTCTGTATGCTTCCAAAACGGTTGGTAGCAAGCTATTGTATAGTGACTGTCAAAGACACGGTGGTCAATAAGGATTGTGTCAGACTGTCCTGCAAGTGTATCTTTGTTTAAGCTGAAAATGCTTTCGATTGAAAAAAAAAAAAAAACCCACACACACACACGCACGCACGCACACACACATACCCCACTCCTTGACGTCTCTGATGTTTTCAAATCATTCCCTTCCAAGCGATTCTTTCATGGGCACAAACAAAAAATAGTCAGAGAGGACAAATTTGGGCTGTAGAGAGAATGGTCAAGGATTTCTCAGTGCACATCCTCCAATGTGTCCCTTGTCAAATTTGCGGTGTCATGGAGAAAGATGGAATTTCTGATGTGCACACAGCATCTTTTGTTTTGGTAGGCAGCGTTTGCTGATATTAACAACCAGCAATAGTAAGCCACATTTGCAGTACGTTGATCATGAAGAAAAGCAATGAGTAAAACTCCTCTGTAGTCAAAAAACACTGTCTGAAATAAATAAATAAATTGAATTTTATTTATGGACGCTCTTTTAAGTGCTGTGGTTCTTAGCGTCCCATTCTACATTGGGCGTGAAAGACCGTAAATTTTGCCCAGAGGCCTCTTTATTAGGCTTGAGGTTCTTTTATGTGCCGTAAATCTACGACATGGGACCACTGGCTTTACTTTCCTTACGAAGTCTTTAAATGCTATGGTTCTTAGTGTCCCATTCTATACAGGGCATGAAATAACAGAAATTTTGCTCAGAGGCCTCTTTATCAGGCTTGAGGTTCTTTTACATGTCATAAATCTACAACACAAGACCGCTGGCTTTACTTCCGTTATGAAGGAAGTCATGCTAAGGATTTGGTTAACAACTTTGCAACCCATCAAGCACTAATTTTTCTAAAGCCGAGTTGTTCACTGATAATGGTATGAGCACTGCCAATTCTGATACCCACTTCTGATGCAATTTTCTTCTACAAAGCACTGGCAATCACCTTTGATAAGCTCTCAAAGGCACGGATGTTGTCATCTGTGATACCTGACCTTGAGCATCAAGCATGACCTTCGTTTACTACTATTGCTCGGCTGCCCTTAAATTGTTTGGCCTAAGTAAACACTCGGTTCTGGGATACTGTAGCATCTCCAAATTGTGCCTTCAAATGAGTTCAAATCTCCCAAGGGTTTAACCCTTTTAATGGTAAAAACCTTAATAATAATACATTACACAACAGACTAAGGAACAACTTGTTCACTCATGGCTATACTGAGGCCAGAACAGAATGAACCAACTAACCAAGCTGGTTCCCCCCTCCCTAACACACCCACCTTCAAGCCCCCACTCCACCATCCTGCTCAGTACATTGGCTCTATTACCGTTTATATTTGAATCACCCTCGTACTCTCTACAGAATTATTAATCTGCTGGATGTAAGCATAACATTAAATACCGTCCACGCGAGTGTATTACGATTGGTGGTTCAAATACCATACCTCCTTTCTTTTGTCACCAACTGTTTTAACTTTGAAGCACATGTTCGAAACACATTCCCATGCGCTGATAATCTTAATGAATGGAAGGAAACGCTTTACTGATAGCATGTCCCTCATTGACTCAAGTATCATCTAAACAGTATATTATCCTGTTTACTGTCCTATACTGAACCATACCTCTCAAACATTTGTGCCTCACAATGTTGTGTTTCCCTGTGCATTATCATATCAATTTTCTTTCTTTTCATGTTCATGAAACCTATATTGCCTATTTTTATGAGCAGTTTATGAAATGTCTTAAAGTCCAGCAAATGTGAATCATTTCTGACGGCATTTAAAACTTATCTACTGTTGGTGGTTTGTTATCAAAGAATAAAGCATAAACTTTGGAACAGACCTTACAAAATTGTCCACTTTATCCAACACAGTTCTGGGCTTATTTCAGCAAATGTCTATCACAGATCACTGAGAAACAAACACCTGTAAACTCGTCCATGAGTTGCACTATTTTTTTTTATTATTTATTTGTGTTAAGCTAATACATACTGAGTATGAGAAGGTATTCAGCCCAGGCTCTTTGCCCATCATACCCACCCAACATAATTTCTTCTACACACATTTAATAATTCTCGGCATTAATAGCTAACAAAAAAATTATGTTAATGCAGATTGCCTTTCTACAGACCAGTTCCATTTTTTCTTAACTTTACTTATAAACTGACCTAAGGTTCTGCCATCCTTTCTAAAAATCCCCCTTAACGCTATTTTCCTATCGACCTTAGCGTATTTCTGCTCCAGAAATTCCTTCCCTCCACAAATGCGACACTGACTTTGTGGGATGTCCTTTCTTATCCCTCTTAATCTCTACACACCAGTTCTTAACCATGCTATTCCCTCCCTTAGCTGCACTCACTAGCACCTAAAGACTTCTCTGCATTAGAATACATTTAGCACTATTTACTTTAATTGAAGTTTTTTGACATCAGACATGTTCATGTTATTGGCCATGCTTACCCAATAGCTTCTTAACCTCACTTGCACTTGACTGAATTGTACTAAACCAGCTGTAGCACTGAAAATGGTGCTGCATAAGTTGAGCACATTAATTGTTTACTTTCTTGCAAGTAATACGCTTAAAACCATACTCTACTCTGTAATATACTTATTTTATTTCTTAATTTTAATGGTACCTTTATAATTACATGATAATTATGAAATGATATGAGAACTATTTCTTGCTTAATGTTCATTAGGAGACAGTTGTAGTAAAATAAAATTAAACTGTGTTTTACTTATGGACACTCTTTAACTGCTGTGGTCCTTAATGTCCCATTCTATATTGGACGTGAAAGATCGGAAATTTTGCTCAGAAGCCTCTTTATCAGGCTTGAGGTTCTTTTATGTGGCATAAATCTACGACACTGAATCATGGCTTTACTTCCCTTCCAAAGGAAGACCATGCTAAGGACTTTTACGCCCGAAAATCTGCTGGGTTTGAACTCTGCACTTCAATAAGTGGCCAATCACATGCTTTCTGTGCCATGTGCATTTATTTACATCCAGTAGGCTAATTATAATGGTTATAAAATAAAGAAGGTGGTAAATATACAGAAAAAGGGAAACAAAAATTTTCAATTCCAGATTATGCATTTGGATACTGCGTACTTACATGTTAATAAATAAATTTTGTTTGAGTGGTTCTGTGCATGATGCTGCAAGAAGTGGAAGACACCAATTATTTTTTTGGGATGCCGCAAAGTCAAGGGTGTATAAAAATAATCTGAAATTGGCAATAATAAATTACACCAATTCAGTGACAACAGAAACGTTATCAAAATAAAATTAAACAAGTGAATCTGTGACTTCAACAGAATGGGAGATATTTTCAACATCTTCTATGAGTGATGGGTAAGTTAATTATCACTTTCATGTATTTTTCTGTTTCTACTTCTATCTTCAAATTCCTTCCCACCAGTCCACCACTGTAGCATGACAAATCTATGGAGTTACAGTCCCATATCTCCTTTATTCCACAAGTGTGGAGGAACTTAAAGATCACACTGTATTATCTAAACATACATTCAAGAAATGTTGCCTCAGATAGAGGTACAAGAGAAAAATAGTGTTTTATTAATGATTTATAACTAGAGCTTGGTGCAATAGGCACTTTGTTCAAACACATTCTGACATGGCACAATATTCTCTTAATGAAGCGTAAACATTGTTTCTTTGAATTTTTACTCTCCAGTTACAATGCATTTTTTTAGAACAAGCTCTATTATCAGTTTTTAACTTATTTCTCTCATGAACACATTTTACACTCCGATGCGGTTTGTAATATTATTGAGTCTGTTATGTTAAGCAGGC
The DNA here is from genome assembly GCA_030765065.1 of Deroplatys truncata. Lineage (NCBI taxonomy): Eukaryota > Metazoa > Arthropoda > Insecta > Mantodea > Mantidae > Deroplatys > Deroplatys truncata. The sequence goes on along the minus strand of CM060979.1, from coordinate 129,865,530 downwards.
AACTGTTGCTTTGCAATTAAGTCCAGGTTTTAGGCCAGTACTGTGTTTTTACCCAGGTGGGAAGTAAGAAAACAATAATGCAATGAGTTACTACAGGGTGGCACAGATAAAAGTGGCCCATCTCCATCTGAATGCAATGCGAATTTTCATAGTATATTAATATAAGTTTCTGTTAAAATTTAATTGAGCTACAGTACAACAAAGGACGATTTTATGCAACATGAATAATTGATGGTTGGCATTCTTCTGTTAGCATATCAGTTCATATACATGTTGAAGTTCGCATTCTGGAAAATGACTTTCTCAATAGAAGACAGAATTAAAATTGTGCAAGCATATGAGAAAACAGGTTCAATTAATGAACTGTTAGCAAAGGTTTGTGGTCATCATGTTCGCTGGACCTAACAACATGTGATTCTTTCCTGTGGGGATATTTGAAGAGCAAGGTCTATGAAACAAAACCCAAACTGATGCCACCATTGATATCGGAACTTTACGCTGGGTGTATCTGAATATGGTTGGACATGCACAGCCACATAGTGATGCTGCAGGGGGGCCACTTTCAAATCTACCACTATTTGCAGTATGGAATTGAGGTATGGGGAAGCACCAGGATACATAACCGAAATAGGGTATTGGTTTTACAAAAGAAGTGCATAAGAACTGTGTAAGGGTTAGGAAATAAGACTCATGTCGTAATATTTTTAAAGAAAACAAATTGTTCACTGTAATTTCCTTATATGTATATACGGTAATACTGTATATTGTAAATAAGAATATACATATAACACATTGTAATACACAATTTTATAACTATAACATGTGTGCCAAGAACAAAATATATATGATTAGCATTAATAAAAGTACAACTGAACGAGATCCACTTATAAGTGGTGTCAAGTTATATAATTTATTACCAATTTCCATAAAAGACAAACAAGGTGTAAATTTCAAAAAGGAATTAAAGAAGTATTTAATAAGTAAATGTTTATACAGGGTAGATGAACTGTAAATAGTTGTAAGTATAAATTATAAGACCAATTGTATATCACTGGAATTGAAATTTATTGTACTCTCGTTTGTAAATATATTATAACTTGACGATGCCTGAAACATACCTGTATCATGTCTATGGGCAAATAAAGATTATTATCATTATCATTATCTTCTTTTTCAGCAATTCCTTTCTGTATTTACTTTATACTTACAAGGGCCACTTTTATTTGCGCCAACTATTAATTATTCATATTGCATAAGATTGCCCTTTGTTGTACTGTAGCTCAATTGAATTTTAATGACCAGTTTTAACAGAAATTTATATTACTGCACAATTGAAATATCGCATTTACATTCAAATGGGAGGAAAGCCAATTTTATCGCCACCCTTTATAAAATAATTGATTCCCCAGTCGTAAACCAATAGTTGTTTGTAACTGACCATTTACCGTACTCTTTATTGTGCTAAATATCCACTATTGTATTATTACAGGAAAAAATTACATTAGGAAAGTAAAGTTGGTATTACAAACTTCCTCAGGCAATTTGTCAACACTGGCTCAGAGTGCAACACAAAGGTTAACATCACATTAACAAATGATATTAATAAATGTCAATAACAAAAATAGGCAAAAACCTTGATGAAAGTTCTCATTACAAAAAAAGACATAATAACCCTTAAGGTATGAAAAGACGCATACTATGAAAACAGGCACTATAAAATTAGTATATTTTACTCCAGTGAGCATTTATTTATATACGCATACTCAAAGCCTATGATTCTAAATAAAGGGACAAAATAGGCAAGTGCTAAGCTCTCATTATAAGCAACCTAATTACGTGAAATTACTATACAACAGTGTGTAGACATCTAGTTTAGCAACATGCTCTACATTGTTCTGCGAGATGTACAGTAACATTTAACGTCATATACAAAGCAGAAAGGTATTTTCTAAATTGAGTTTTATTTATGGACTCTCTTTAACTGGTGTGGTCCTTAGCATCCCATTCTACATTGGGCATGAAATATCAGTAATTTTGCTCAGAGGCCTCTTTATCAGGCTTGAGGTTCTTTTACGTGCTGTAAATCTACAACATGGGACCACACCGGCTTTACTTCCCTTCCGAAGGAAGCCATGCTAAGAATTTTTACACCCGAAAAAAATCCATCGCCCTCCGCTGGGTTTGAACCCACAACCTCAGGAACTAGAGGCTAGCATGGTAACCACTACACCACAGAGAACGACAGGTATTTTCTATATCTTAAATGCAGAAATATCCTGCAACCTCAACTATGGGATGTACTATTATTAATAAGGAGAAAAAGTAATTCTTCAGACTCTCAGGTGAAAACTATTAACATTTTAGTTTTATACCACTGCAGCACTCAAGAAAATGAAAGCACAACCTAAATAGGTACCTAAAGAATTGACAGCATCACAGTTTTCTCCATTAAAAGCAAACATTTTGCTCTAGGAGACTACAGTAAGCTCTTGATTATCCACGGGCAGATTAACTGCTTTGCAGATTACCCATGGCTATCTTAGTTCCATTACCAGCTTGTATAGTATTGAGGGCTCTGTGGAATGTTTTCTGTTTTCTCTCTTTGCTCTATTTGTTAATTATTCTGTTACTCACATAGCTTTGATTACTCTATGTAGATAGTCTTTTGTCTTGTTGTGTTGTTAATAAAAATATACACATTAACGTTAGAAAGCCTCTCGTTTCTTTGTACTAAAATCCAGGTAAAAGCTTACATAAAAAGTAGTGCCGAAACTCAAGAAAAATTGATTCATTTACTAACAAGAAGACTGAGAGGGTTTTGAAGTTATTTCAAGTGACTTGAATCTCGAAACAGCGCAAATCTATATCACTAAAGCAAAGGCCAGCAACATAAACACACTCTCCGAATTGAGACAAAAAAGAACGACTCAGCGGCCAAATGCCACACAATATTGGAATCAGCTTGTCAGTTTTGATACGTCTTTTGGAGAAAATGGAACATTTCTTTGACCGCCTGCGTGAAACACTAGACAATTTGACTACACTGGATGACTGTTCAAGATCTCCTTGACATCTTGGAATATAAAACCGATTTCCAGACTTGCAAAGAATATATAAACTGTGGCAAGTGGACCTTACGGAAGACTAAGAACCTCATAGAGCAGTGGCGATTGGCAGAGAGCCATTAATGCAGGTGCATAGTTACATGAACCTACTTCCCACACAGGTGGCCCAATAAAGCTACCAACTATAAAAATACAACCATTTTCAGGGAACATAGAGGAATGGCACAGATTTTGGGAACAGTTCGAGTCCTCCATTGACAAGAATACTGCAGTTTCAACCGTCAACGAAAATGTGTTCCTTCAGGATAATTGGAAGGTGAACGTAAACATTTGGTAGATGGGATAGCAGTCACAGACATTACATATCAACAGACAAAACAGATTCTACAATTACAATATGGGGAGAAAAATCAAATTGTTCAAAGCCATCTAGACGTTTTGGAATGTCCGGAACCAGCTACTTCAAAGAGCCCTAACATTCTAAACACTACATATATTGAGTGTCATTGGCATCTGAAGCACTTATAACACTAGGAGAAGAAAAAACGCATATGGATAAATTCTGGCACCGAAACTGCTGAGAGCATTCCTTGAGGGCTTTTGCTGTCACTGACTCACTCACTCCAAAAGACAAAATATCCAGGAGGGAAACCTTTAACAATAATGGAATTCCCGGATGAGGAAGTAGAGAGTGCCCTCACACCACTAAAGATACGTGCAAACGCCATTCTGCCGATGACTTGTGTATGCACTGCAGCTGCCCTTCATCTGAATACAAAACCTAAAAGGGCAAAGAGAGAAAACATTTCACAGAGGGTGTATCAGTGCTCAACATATAGTGGTCATCCTCCATGGTCTAGGGGTGCCAAGGTCACAGTTTCAAACCCGGCAGAGGGCGATGAATTTTTTTCGGTCATAAAAGTCCTTAGCATGGCTTCCTTAGGAAGGGAAATAAAGCCAGTGCTCCTATGTCATAGATTTACGGCTCGTAAAAGAACCTCAAGCCTGATAGAGGCCTCTGAGCAAAATTTCCAGTCTTTCACACCCAATATAGAATGGGATGCTATACCAGTTAAAGAGCATCCATAAATAAAGCTCAATTTAACATATAGTTTGCATTCCAAAGCGATTTCTATACATCTTGAAGTGTTTTGTTTCAAGGGACTATGACTTGTTAAGGACTGTACAGCAGATCTCCCAGAGTAAGCTTTCACTTTACCATACTTTATTGTTCTCTGACCATTCATCCTTCAAATGGAAATTCCTCAGTCAGAATATGTGAAAGAAAGAAATAATGCTTGTGCATTAAAAGCTGTACCTGCCTGCAAAAATGTAAATAGTGAGAACATGGAAGAATAGTTTGCAATTAACTGTGACACTGCTGGGTCATGTGGTTGGTACTGACAAAGAAATTTTGATGCATGCACAGATCAAGAAGAATGGTTTACACTTTGCAATAATGATTCCAAGAAAGCACCTCCTTCATTCAACAGCTCAGAAAGGACAGAATTTTGCTAGATTACCTCAAACAAGAGGATTCCTTGTTGTCTAACAAGTTAAAGCTTCATAAATTAAAATGTATGATACAAAAAAGAACAAGTGCTTGATTAAAGACTTTCTCAGTAGGATTTGTGTTACCTGGGTGGTATTTGTGTGTAAATAGAACAGAATACATAGTATAGTTTTTGTTAAATGTAAATGGCTAATAATTTTTGGTAAGGAATTACTACAATAGTGTTAAAAAAGACACATCTCATATTAGTACCTACACACCATAGAGGTTATGTCCCTTTTTGGATTAACCACTGTTCTGCTTTATCCACGGTAGCATTCCTCTCAGTTACCGTACATAATCGAGAGTCTACTGTGTATCGATTTCCTGATATTGAGAGGAAGGGAAATTGTAAAGTGTTGCATTCACATGACTTTCTCAACCCCTATAATTTATTTTTACAAACTGTTCTTACGAGGGCTTATTCTTCTATCTACTTCAAGTTAATCGAGATATACATAGTTTCAATATAGTATGAAGGAAATAGTGAAAGTCAATATTTAAAAGCTAGTTGCTATACTTTGGCCTAGAAACTATACCTTTTTCACTATAAGCTGAAAGGAGAAGTAAACAAAACCATGTGACAAGAGAGCACCTCATTGGCTGATGGGCAAACTACAACCTGCCCGCTTAGCATGTCACCTCTTCCTCTATAAAAAAACAGATCGTAACATTTTGTGGTTACTCTCATGCAGAGAAATTTAACAAACTCATTATTGTAACAGTTCAATTTAAGAAACTAAATATGTTTGTTCAGATTCACCTGTAACTAAATGAACCATTATAGCAGCGAGTTAAGAGGCTATGCACAGGCACTGCAGTTCGTTTCCAGCTGAGAATCTTCTGCCACTGTGGAAAACATAAACGCGGGAAATGGAAAGACGACAGTTGTGTTAAATGCTTTTAACAAATTCTGTGAAAAGTACCCACCTTTAATCGACAATGAATATGGTTGGCCATTGTTTAGCAAGTCGTCCTCCGTGGACTAGTGGTACCGTGCTAGCCTCTAGTTCCCAAGGTTGCGGGTTCAAACCCGGCGGAGGGCGATGGATTTTTTCAGGGGTAAAAATCCTTAGCATGGCTTCCTTCAGAAGGGAAGTAAAGCCGGTGGTCCCGTGTCATAGATTTACAGCACGTAAAAGAACCTCATGCCTGATAAAGGGGCCTCTGAGCAAAATTACCGATCTTTCATACCCAATATAGAATGGGACGCTAAGGACCATAGTAGTTAAAGAGCATCCATAAATAAAACTCAATTTAATTTAATTGTTTAGCAATAATTGAACTTCTTTGTTAGTGATGCAGAATTGTTGCTTGTATAGCTTGGGTCGCATTTGTTTTCTGTTGTGTTTTAACCTATAGTGCTAATCGTTATTTAACTTGTTGACTCATAAAAGGTTAAAGTAAAGGTGGTATACTGACATTAGTCATTAAATGAATGACTTCTATAGCCTGAGGTTAAGAACAGTTTAATCCACTACCTTTAATCATAGAAGCCAAACTGATTAGGTACAACTTAAGTCTACTTTTAACATTGTGTGTTAGAAGTTTAGGATGTAAGGCAAAATATAGGAAGAAGACATACAATGTTTAAAAGCTAATGATCCCCAAGCTGCGCAATATACTGTATTCGCATTCTGTCTGAAGCAATTTCCTCTCACGGGTCTTAGTTCCTGTCATCCTCCACATGGTGCTGCCATGTGCTCGACGGAATGATACATTTAAGTTTTGTTTACTTCTCCTTTCAGCTTATAGTGAAAAAGGTATACATACTCTTTCTATGACATCACCAGAAACAATTGAATAGCGAAAGCACTTTAAAAAAAATGACAAAACTTTTTAAAAATTCATATCTCAGTAATGGCTGAAGCCACAAAAAGAATCTACTTGAAATAGTGTGCTTTAAAGAGATTTACATTTTTTTGTCCACCTCTTACAGTTTAGCTCTTATACAACATTCCTTCCAAATGAAGAGGACTTCACAGAAAATTCAACATACACCTTTTATTTGTCATTTAAATATCTTAAATATACGGTATTTTAATCAATATTGCTAGAGCCATTTTGGAGAAAACCAAAAATTCCTAAAATGCTTCTATGTAAAGGATAGTTTGGGATGGAGGGATCTTTGAGACACATTTTTGGAAGACACAGTATTTATCTGACTTTTGTTTTTGAGTTATGCTGTTCAAGAGCTTTTTCTAAAAATAATTTTTGGTTTAAGGGGGTGTCAAAACATATATTACTGGAGAAATAAAGGTAGAGAAAGTAAGAACAAGTGGAAAGTTTCTTATCTAAATTGCTACATGCTAATGTCTTACCGCCAACTAGAAGAGACAGGACTGTTCCACTAAGTGCTCCCAACGCTGTACTCAACTGCAGAAATATCGCCTAAAAACATTAAGTGCAATATCAGTACCAAAACCATTACTATCAAAGTGAGCATGTTTAACAAATCAGATCTGAAAATTAGTCCAAATTCTGCTGTAATTACTGTACTGTATTGCATTTTATATCTGCATTGTAACTACATTTTATAAGGATAGTCTAATTATATGAAAAGTACAGAGCGGTCATGTTCTGGCCTGAATCACATATATGTGTGTGCTGTGTATTACACCGGCGGAGTTACATACTCAGGAGTAATAACTAATAGTAACGTGTTGTAAGTGGTGTCCATCTGCATTGAGAAATTCCCCTCCTTGTCACTAGGTTGTAATACCTTAACGATAGTCACTCTGTAGGGTTTCAATTAGCAACTGTATTAACTGAGGTTTCTGAAACACCCACTTGCTGTGCAACATGTCTTAGAGGCTTTCTTGGAGAGTGTTCGAATAATGCACCAATTCTGTCAATTACTCTCTTTGTTACAACATGTCTTTTTTGCTTCTTAGGTTTAGTGATCCCGTTGTTCTAAACTTATTAACCAGATATTTGACAGTATCTCTATTTGGAACTAGAACACCAGGAAATGTCTACTGAAGTTGTCTACATGATTCCATTTTTATGTGTGTACCATACATAACAGTTCTTTGTTCAAGCGTGAATTTTTTGGTAGCCATTTCAGTGGACAAGAACAGCAACAATAATAAGAATACTCTAAAGTGATTCACACACCACACACATGTTTGAATAAGCTTTCACTTCTGAGATGCACAATACATAACTCTAGTTGAATGAATGAATTGGTTAATTAATTTATGTATTTGTTTAGTGCTAGAAAATTACAATATATAGGGTTGTCTACTGAAAATTTGGCTCTGGCCACTCTAATTCAGTAGACACCCACTCTGCATACAAAATTTATTATACTATTACATATGTATCAATTTTCTTCTTCACTATTCACTAGTTTCAGTTCTTTTTAACTCTAACCACATTTAATTTTAATTTAATTAAATTGTTGTACTAATCCAATACAAAATATAAAAGAAAATAAAACCAGCATTCTTTACCGGTCAAGATTCTAAATTGCAATATTTTCCTTAATCAGCTTCCTTTAATTTTTAATTTCTTACTTTATTATCTCCATTCACTGTCTAAACCCATTCATTTTTAAACTTTGCTTAACCATTCCTTATACCTTTACTTTCTGATATGTTCTTTTCACCAAATTTCTGTTCTTTTGCACTTAAGTATTTACTGGGTTTGTTTATATCTAAGCTCATTTTTCGACACTATTCACCACTCAACGAATCACTTTCACCATCACCATATGTTCCATTCAAAATTTCTAAGGCATTCAATTCACAGAAATCTATAAACTTTTCACATCCTTTGTCAACAAACTTATCTTTAATCTGCCTGAACTTCTCTCTTTTTGACACCATTTCATCATTTATTTATTCACTTCCATCATTCACATCACTTTCCCCAATCCTAATATTAGGGTCTCCCATTTTTTACCTCTAAAATCGCATGCTTCTACTTTAAGCTGTCTGTATGTTTTATCACCTGATTAAGGAGATGCAGATTATGGAGGCCGATGGTTTATATATAATTCCTATACAACTGCATTTTCATCTATATACTTAGCCTCCACTGTAACCCATAATATTTCCTTTCTTTCGGACTGTATTTCTTTTATTCCTTTACTTACCAAGAAACATAGCCCTCCTAAAACTTCCCCTTCTTTTCTATTACCTCTCCGTTTCTTCCTATATATTTTAAAATCCTTTACTTTTATCTGTTCTTCTTTTAGCCACATTTCTACAACTGCTAATACTTATTCAGCAACTGCTTTAAACTTCCGGCATATAATTTAACTCTAGTTAGGCATGAAAGAAGGTAGCAACAGATAGTTGGCATTCACAGCATTGAGTGGGTCATTCACCTCTAGTGAACATATCGAAGTCTTTGCAGTGCAAGCAAATGATGCACACACACACACAACCGTGGCCAGCTTACAAAGATATAGAGAAATATAGCAGGGAATAAACCTTTATACAACAATATGAGAAGAGCAAAAATGCAATATTTTATAGTCCATTTGCATTTGCTTTCTTCTCTACTAAGGAGTAGAAAGCATTTTGTATCAGATAGGACTTGATAGCTTTAGTTAATCGTTTCATTTGTTATCCATTTTATTGGAGAAGGCAATTTGCATCAGATAGGACTTGATAGCTTTAGTTAATCGTTTAATTTGTTATCCATTTTATTTGAGAAGGCAAATGATTGTACATCATATTCTTGGTGTTATTTTCTATGCATTTGAAATTTAGAGTTGTTCTTAATCTACAAGGTATGATAAACAAGTTTAGAGAATGAGGCCATAAACACAGCACAGCACTTTCATTTGTCTATTTTGTACTGCCACCCTCGAAGTAGTCTCCTTGGGAGTTGATACACTTGTCCCAGCACTGGAAACACCTCTGGAAGTCATCTTGTTTAAACATGTCCAGAGCTTTCTGTGATCTGCGATGGATAACACCAGTATCCTCAAAATGGTGTCCTCAGAGCTGCATTTTAAGTTGCAGGAAAAGAAAAAAGTCTGCTGGAGCCAAATCTGAATAGATGGGATGGGGTACAGTATTCACTCTAATTTTATCCAAAAATAGAGACAGAAAGTGCTTTGTGCGCAGACACATTGTTGTGATGCAGGAGCCAGTTACCAGCCCTCCATTTCTCTGGCTGTTTGCATCACATACTCTCCTCTAACCTTTGCAACACTTGATTCATTGTTTGAACCTGTGGTACAAATTCTTTATGTACAATTCCTTTAATGTCAAAAAATCATCACTGACTTCACAATGGATCGAACTTGTCTGGCCTTTTTGGGGCGTGGAAATGAAGGACTCTTGCATTGTGAAGATTGTTGCTTCGTTTCTGGATTGTATCCATAAATCCTTGTTTCATCACCAGTAATAAGTTTCTCCATAAACTGTGGGTCATTTTAAAGCTGTTCTTTAGATCTGTGCAGGCAATCACATGGCTTTCCTTTTGGTGATTTGAAAGGAGCAGGACATGAACTTTGTGACAATTCTTCTAATGTCCAAATTGTGTTTTAAAATGTTTCGAACACTTCCAAAGGAGAGTCCTAATAAATCAGAAACTTCTCTTATTGTAATATACCTATCACTTAATGCCATTTCCTTTCACCTGATTGATATTTTCAACAGTTTTCCTGGAAGAGGGTTGTCCTGAACAGTCTGCATCCCTAACTCATGTCATGCCACTTTTAAATTTTATAAACCACTGAAATGCTTGTTTTGCCCATTACTTCCTCCTCATAAGCTGCTGTTAATATTTCATAGGCTTCAGTTGCAGTTTTACTGAGTTTGAAGCAAAATTTGATGTTTGTTCTTTGTTCTTCGCAATCTAGCATTTTCGCTAGACAAAAATTCTACATCTACACTGCAAGGCCACAGAAGGTCACATGACTTCTCATTGTTATAAGGAGGGAACACTTGCATGTACAGTGGGTAAGAATTAAAGACAGCTCAATGGCAAAACTTTTGTGAAGCAATTCCAGAAAGTTTTTGATCACACCTGGTATTTCTGAAATGATTGTGTTTTTCCCTAGTGTTATGGTTATTTGTAAACGTTCAGAAGCCACTGTGTGATTATTCTACAGAAAAACGATCTGAAACTATGCTCTAGAGTCAGTCCAACCACAAATAGGTATAAGGATTACATATTTTCTAGGAAGACATAACCTCAACATATGTAGGATCACACATTTCATTATTAAGTCCCATGGTTTGTGAAGTGATGAGTATTTTAATTTCTTGAGACCTGGTCACAAAACTTAAGTTTATTGCAGACATTGTTTTTCCTATAAGGGCAGAAGACTAAAGGGCAAAATTGGCAAAAGATAACATTTTTAGTTTAGTTTTGTTAATTGAAATTTCCTCTCTGATTTATATATATCTTATCATTGTAGACAAATACTTATATTTTAAATACAGTTTTAAAATGATACTGCATCAGCTATTTGTACTGTAAGTTCTGTAGTAACACCACACAGGAAAGATTATAACTCCTAACAAACTTTGGAGCAGACAGGTAAACATTAGCCCATCTTTAGGGGAAGTTTCGCTCTATAAAGTGGTACTAAGTATGACAGCTTCTATGTGCTCAAACCATGTGGTTTCTTTCTTTGTAAATTCACGTGAGTTTGTTTTCTCCATTTTTGTATTGAACAGCTTTTTCTGCAAATGACATTTTCTACAGGCTTTGGAATTACTGGTTTGCTACTTGCAGAGTGTTTTGCTGGCAGCGGCTGGGCAGGCAGGAGCTGGCTTACACCATACCTATAATCCACTACTTAGAACCTGTATAAAATTGTATGTTACTAAACATGCTGGAAATATTGTCCCTCATGTAAACAAGCACTGTATCGGGAAAACAGACTGTGGTTGACACAATTATGTTCGGGCACAGTAATGTTTCTGATATTCTCCTTTAATTATTATATGCCTTGCAGTGACAGCACACCACACTCTAACCTTCCTGTCATAATGAGGGACTTCTTGTAAACGATGTGGATTTTCGGAACTCCAGTTCACAGGACTATTTTGGTAAACCAACACCTCGCTGTAAAGAACATAAGCTGTGGATCGATTAAATCTTCATTCACTAATGAAACAAACCAATCATAACAACAAATTTGTGCTACTGGATCAGTTTGTTTTAAACAATGGACACATGTACACTTGAAAGGCTTTAGTTTTAATAACTTTGTTGCTGTGTGTAGATGCCACTGAAGCCTGCAGTTGTGATGATTTTATCAGTGACTGTCAAGAATAGTGCCTATATCATCTAATTTTTCCTTTGTTAAAACTGTATCTTTACATTCATATTTTTATTTTGGACTGAACCAGCTGAATCAGATTTTCTCACAATTTTGTGAATTGCCATTCTGAGAGGAGGCAGTTCACCAGGGAAGTTCAGAATATATTCTGAACAAACCAGGTGTTTAAATTGGTACTTAAAGTAACATTTACACACAAAAATAGGCTGCTCTAGAGTCAGTTGCCTCTTCATTTTAGCAAAAGAAGGGATACTAACACAGAGAACAATGTCGCAAAGCAAATCCCCTTCAAGGGCAGCAGGCTGTGTGAGCAAAACACCACGCAAGCCGGAAACTTTTTATTGTAAAGCCCTGTAGTATAAATGACCCTTTTTCTCAGAAACCATTGAAGATAGCTAAATTAAATTTTAGGATGATAAAAACAACCTGCTGTTATGGATCTAGTTTGGTGTTAATAATATGTTGGATATGTTTTAAAAATAATTGGTGATAAAGCTTAATCAAGAGATGGAACTAATCCTATGTTACGTAACAAACAAACCTATTGTAAAGAAGTAGATCAGTGAACTCAGAAGAGATGCATGTAAAAGCTTCAGTTTGATATGTTAAATGTTTGTGAGATAATGGGACATGAGTTTAACATTGGTGCACTACCAAACTGTCAGTGTGTTATTTGTAATATAAATGCATAACTCACATACCTTGTTGCGATTACATCCAGACTGTATGAGAATTGCAAAATCACCAATTTCGTGAGGAACTTCATGCAACAGGATTGTGAGTGTTGTGACAATACCAACATTTTTCCCAGCAATATATGAAGCACCAATGGCTAAGCCATCAGTGAAGTTGTGTGTAAAATCCGCTGCTAAGTTCAAATATCCTGCCACCTTAATCTCGTCCCCTGCAAAAAACCAGTCAGTCTGCTTGTATATCTAAATCATGCTCCAATTGCAACAAACAACATTTACCTAAAAGTAATTATATGCTCAGTGGTTCAATACTCTTCTTGCTTTCTCTGCCATAGTAAGTATGCATTGCACCCAAAAATTTGATGTTAAGATTTCGCCAGAAATACATGCTTTGTGACTCCCTAAATACAAAAGAAAAGTATTTTTAGAAAAAGGTCCATGTGTGTCTGTGTAGAAAATGACTAAAACATGAAATATCCTATAAACACAAAACTTCATACTTAAGTGCAGTATCCTCCAGGTAGGCAGCACAAAGATTTTCAAGAAAATCCCCCCTACCTAAACTATCCTTTAATGAAAAATGTTTCACAATTTATTATTTTCTCAAAAATGGCTCTAACGATTTTAATTAAAATACCATATGTTTAAGATATTTACATGACAAATAAAATGTATACCTTGAATTTTCTGGGCATAGCCTGTTAAGTCCTCTTCATTGGAAGAAATTTTGTATATAATTTTGCATAACTGGTACGCCATAAGACAGAAACAAAACATTTACTGCATATAAAATATAAACTCTAAAACACACAATTTATTTCAAACAGGCTTTTTTGTAATCTCAGCCATTTCCAAGATATCCATTATTATTGGTTTATAGTTTTCAATACTTTGTCATTTTTTAAAAGTATCAAATATAAACGGGAGTTTTCTCCTAGTGGTTCAGACAGTGTTTGTGGCCTTGAATGGGTAGTGATAGGGGATGTCTGAAGGCATTCCTCTGTTGGTCACATACAACAAGCCGCCTCTATCTTCAAGAGCACGATGAGTAAGCAGAAACTACAAACGTACATTAGCATAACATTTCTCACGGAGGAAGAACCATCCAAAATTTTGAGGAGATTGCAGTCACAATTTAGGATGAAAGTTCTTTTGAAGAACCAAGTGTTACAATTTTCAGCGGCACAGGAAGCTGTGGAAAATGAGCGCCACCAATGATGACTGCAGACAAGCATTATGATAGAAAACAACATTTGTCAGCAGGAAGGTGCTCGCAACTGCTTTTGGGACTCAAGAGGGTAATTTGATGGTGGACCGTCTTCTTGAAAGAATAACAGTAATTTCTGTCTACTACCGCAGGCAAAAGTTGATTATTGTAGCACAAGATATTAGCAACCCATCTGAAACGTCATCCCTCTCCATAACTTTGTAAGAACTTGTATGGCTACACTAACATGTAAGATGCTCAAAGAGATTCACTGGACACCTTACAGTCCAAATTTATCCCCCTGCAAGTGTCATTTGTTCTGGCAGCTTACAGAGGCACTGAGGAGGCAGCAATTCAATGTTACAACAGTGGAGGAGTTCATGCACAACTAGCCGCAAACACATACCTCTTCCATCTTCCAGGAAGAAATAAACAAAATTACATACTTGTTTAGAAAAGTGTACTTTCAAATCAGGACACTGTATAGAAAAGTGATATACTATTGTTGTACCTTTTCATTGATACAATAAATTATTAAAAAGTAATTGTGGTTTATACTTGAGCTTCCATTGTATTATTGCCAAGTATGGGAATAATTACATATAACAGCATTACAAATAAATTCTGATATTATGTCATAACTGAATAAACTGACAACACTGTTACTAATTGTTTATACAATACTAGGGTCACTCTGAAAGTTTTGAGAATGGGTAATAATGAGTAGTGGTAAACCAAAGCAGCTTGTCCTAACTTCAAAGTGATATACTATTGTTGTACCTTTTCATTGATACAATAAATTATTAAAAAGTAATTGTGGTTTATACTTGAGCTTCCATTGTATTATTGCCAAGTATGGGAATAATTACATATAACAGCATTACAAATAAATTCTGATATTATGTCATAACTGAATAAACTGACAACACTGTTACTAATTGTTTATACAATACTAGGGTCACTCTGAAAGTTTTGAGAATGGGTAATAATGAGTAGTGGTAAACCAAAGCAGCTTGTCCTAACTTCAGTTATAGACCAGAGCTGTAGAACATTCTGTAAAGAGCTATTGGGGTTACCAAGATCAGCACCAGGGGAAGTAGCATTAGTGGAATTAGGAAGCACAAGAAGAAAGGGAGTGATACGGGAAAGGATATTGAAATTTTGGTTTAGATGCCTGAAAAAAGATGAAGGGGAAACTTTAAAGATATGTATGGAACAAAAAAAAAAGTATGAAAAATAAAAATAGTTGGTGGACAGGGGTAAAAAAATTATGAAGATAGGAAGGGGAGATATTTGGAGAGCAGGAGAAAGAAATAGAAGCCGTTTCTGGATAACAGTAAGAAACAGGTGGAGGACATAGAAAGACAAGAGATTTGGGGAAGCTTAGAGAATAAAAAAATCAAGGGTTCTGTAGATTAGTAAAAAGGAAATGGGGAAGAGAAGGGTATGTGGATTATTGTAATAGAGCTGAAAAAGAAGTGTTTGCATGGATGAGAACAGGATCACTGTACCTGAGAGAGCTAAGAGGCAGAAAAAGTGGAATTTGTGAACTATGCGGAGGTAGTAAAAGCACAGAGCATTATATGACAGAATGCAAAGAATTATCAGAATGGAGACAAAAAGTATGGGAAAAAATGGATGGAAAAATGTTAGCAATTAAAATGTTAAGAAGAAAAGAAAAATAAGAATATGGGAGTGTTCTTAAAGAAAGTAAAGGAGAAATGGATTAGAAAAGTAAGAGAGATAAGAAAGATAGATGGACAAACGGAGGAGGGAGAGGATGGATCATAGGTGATTAATGGTAGCAAAGGCTGCTCAGTTGAGCCATAAGGCCAGGGTGCCAGGTAAAATGAGCAGTATAGGTAGAACATAGCTGGCAATAAAATTTGTACATAGGTTAAGTTAGTTTACAAATGGAATATTGTAAACAGGACTGTGTATAAAAAAAAATGTGCAAATAAAAGTTTATTCATTCATTCATAAAAAACTTCAGTTTGATGCTCAGATAGCAACATGTGGAAGTCTGGGCACACTCCAACAATGTGCATCATCAGCACTCCATGTGTATGTATAGCAAGGGTTCTACGCCATACGCTAGGATGGGTCTCAAGCGATAGCATTTCCATGCTTTGATTTTCTATGACTTTAAAGTCTGTTTAGGGGACAGAGAATGCCTTGAGAGACTGCATCATGCATTTGGGGATCTTTGCCCTTCACAATCCACCATTTATTAATGGTATGCAGAGTTTAGAAGAGGAAGGAATTCCTCGAAGATGAAGACCGAGCAGGACGACTGGCTACTGCAACAATGGATGAGAATGTGGTGAAAGTAGAGCTCATGTTATGGGAAGATCGTCATTGCACATATGGTCAGATTCAAGAAGCCCTAAATACTGGATCAGCAGCAGTGAATACAATCCTGAAAGAAAAACTTGATGCCAGGAAGCTCTGCAGTCGCTGGATCCCCCACCACCTCACAAATGAGCAGAAACAAACACGTGTGCAATGGTGCCAGGAAATGATTGAAAAATTCAATGGAGGGAAGATCCAAAAACATATTTAACATTGTAACAGGTGACGAAAGCTGCTTCCCAGAATAAGATCCCCCAACAAAAGTGAAGTGAACGAGAAGTGTTGGCAAGAAGATGATCTGTTCCTTCTTCTCAGCAAGTGGCCATATTGTGACAATTCCGCTTGAGGGACAAAAGACTGTACTGTCAGATGGTACACCACAAAATGTCCATAAGTGTTCAATGAACTGAGAAAAAAGTGTCCTAAGACTGGTCTGCACAGAATTTTGTTGCACCTTGAGAATACCTCTGCCCACACTGCACAAGAAACAACCCAATTTCTGCAGAAGTCAGAGATCAGGCCCCATGCAACTTTTTTCTATTCTTCAAAATGAAAGAAAAAATTTGAGGTCAACGATTTGAGTCACCTGAAGCCACAGTAGCTACCTATGAGGAATGTATCTGCACTCTCTCCAAAGAAGAATGGCATTCACAATTTGAAAAATGTTTTGAAAGGATGAGACAGTGTATAGAATATTCTGAAAAGATGCAATGATCAGATCTAAATTTTTAATATTTTACTGCGTCCATTCTCAAAACTTTTGGAGTGACCCATGTTTTACCCGGACAAGAGAAACATCAGAGGAAGAAGTGAAAGTTTTGATTTTGCAAATTCCCATCTGTTTTCTTGAGAATATTGTAATAGTTGGCTCAAATATAACATCATGGCATGTTAAATAGACAACAGATATTATGCTCTGTAGTTGGTCATGTGAAGTAGTGGTCAATGTTGGCATTTGTGACTATCTTCAAAGGTTTATAGAAAATAAAATTAAGTTAATGTATCAAAATTTCTTGATACATTATGTTTTCCACTAAATGAGCTATAAATAAGTTACTTGATATTAGACATGCTACAACACTTAAATAATGTGTTGCACCCAAACTAATATCTGATCTGTTGATACAGACCTGGGGTTCATCCGTATCAATCCTTCATAACATATACAGCATGCCAAAGGAAAATATGCACTGAATAGAGGTCAAGATGTTTCATTAGAGCTTATTTACCATATTGGTAGTCGTGGACAACAAACTATCATGGGCACCACTACAACACTGCTGAGCTTTCCAGAATTGTATATTTAATTAGAAATCTGAAAAGCCATGTACCTGATACATACATCTGCTTATCTCGTATGGTATTCTGCTCTGGGAAAGAAGTAGTCACGTTATTAATATCCTTCTACTACAGAAAAGATAATTCATATAGTTTCAAATCCAGAAAAACTTGCAGTGCAAGCCTCTGTTTATAAAATTAAGAGTGACTGTAATAAACCTAAACATTTATGTAAAAAGTCATTTATCCGACCAGCTATATAGACAGGACATACACAATTATAACAATAGGAACCAACTAAACTTGCCATATCAGAGGCCTTCTAAATCATCAAATAACTCTGAAGTCTTAGGTATAGTACCTTACCATTAGGGTTAGCACAACTTTCAGGCAGTAGATTTAGATGTACATTATAAGAATGGTTGGTTTCTAAACAGTACTACTCAATACATGAATATTTTCAAAATAAAAAATAATATAGTTTATAAGTTAATTCTTTTATTCTTTATCCACAGATGTAATGGTTTATTAGTTATTTATTTATTTATTCCTGTAGTTACGTGTATATGCTAAAAGCATATGTGTACTTTCTGTTGTGATATGTTTGTTCCACTGTATTATTCTTTATCCACCAATGTATTGGTTTATAAGTCTTTATTTATTTATTCCATTAGTTACATGATTACTACAAATATATTATGTGATTGTACCAACTGTACTTTTTGTTACACTGTATTATTGCTTTAGTCTCTATGCACCGATGTATATTACTTCATCGTGTATTGGGCAATAAGCTTAATGACAATAAAATATTACTTAAATATTAAATAATAATAATAATAATAATAATAATAATAATAATAATAATAATATTAAATAATATTAGTCACTTTCACCAATGCCACACATTTACATATTTTGTTGTAGGTGTAAAAAGAATGGATCACTAAGTGATGGCTTTGAAATTCCTGCTCTTTGCATTACCATGAGAACAAACCACCAATAGCAACTTATCAGTCAAAAAAGTACAGTATTTGACACATCAGACCAATAATAAAGAATATCTTGGAAATGGTTAATGTCACATAAAAATTATGACATAAATTGGTTGCTATAACAAGTTTTACATTTTTTGTGCAGTAAGCTTCCCACTACCTCTTACGGTTTACAAGTTATACAAAATTCATTCAGAATGAAGAGGACTTCGCAAAGCTATTTCCAGAGAATTAAGATATACACTTCATTTGTTATGCAAGTCTCTTTAACACATGATAATACCATGAGAACCATTTTTGAGTAAATGAAAAATAACAGAACATTCCCATGTAAAGAGGAGTTTGGGCTGGGGATTTTCTTGAAAATCAAACACACACTCCCTCCCTCCCTCCCTCCCCCCCCCCTCTCTCTCTCTCTCTCACACACGCGGACCTGAGTGCTTGTACTTCCAGTGATATCTTGATAGAGAGTTTTTAGGTGGAATACAATACTTGCTGTAGGCGAATACTGGACGAAAACAGTTCTCACTTTTAGGACAAGCTGCCCAGGTTTGTTACTGTAAATGGCTTGAGGAGGAGGATAATGTCATTAACCATAAGACACAGATACTTGGTGGTAGATACTGCTTTAATAATCTGTATTACCTTTTTAATGAAGCACTGCAGATGTGGTATTTAGATTAAAAGGTGAACTTTAATCCTTTGAGACCACTGATTGCATTGACTATACTCAGATATACTGCATACAACATTTTAACAGCTCATTGTTAACATATTAATTTTTTATTCATAATTAATCACTTTTTGATATGGTAATATGAAATGCTCCTTGGTTTATCACATCATTCCCAAATTGTTAATTTCTGCTTAACATACAACCCTAAAGATATTGTATAGGAATTTCTTAATTTTGTTTAGTATGAGAGAAAACAATTCTTTCTGTGTACATATTAATGTGAGTTATGGAAAGTAATTAATTTCAGCTGGACTATTTAATATGTTTTAACTAGTGAATTTTTAAATTCATAACTCCTGAAAATTTGAAATTAAAAGTTCTAACTGTGGTCCAAGGAGCATTTTGAACAGTGAAAAATGCTGAAATAAAGGAACTGAGAAAAAAGAGTTTACAGTTCAATTTGTGCTTTATGTAAATGGTACAGGACCAGCTAATATCCACTTCTGGCTTTAAAACTGTTGATACTGAAAAGCAATTGTATAGCATTAAAGTAAGGTATAAGTATAAACAAAATGCAAAAAACAAAAAATTTCCAATTGTTTACCAAATTCCACAGGAGTATTGTTTTAAAGCATTAGTTAAGGTCAGGAAGACTGTGTTTTTTAAATGGGATTTAAATTATTGCCTACGTTCCTACCTTGGAAAATAAACTAAAATATACAAGTTTTTACATTTTATTTATGAATGTTTAAAGCATGCATTGGCCAACCATTTCATTGCGGTTGGTTCTCCAAAAACATGACATAATAATATCATGTTGTCTGCATTTATAAGTTGTCTGTTTACCCTTCCAAATGGAGCTACTCTCTTTTTCTCACTACACAAAGTACACATTTCTACACAACCTGATGAAGAAGGCTACAAGATGCACTCCCCCCTTTCGCAGTCTGCATGCTTGCGAGACATAAATGTTCCTATAAACTCACACACCACGAGCTGCACATGCTTGTAACATCATACACAATACATACATTGAGTAAAAAATGTAATATATGCTGCACACTCTTAACAAACAGCTGGTAAACAATGTTTTCTATCAACTTTCCACTAATGCTATCATGCATGGCAAGTTGAAAAATTCCTGCACATTGTGCATTTTTACTGCAGACATTCATAAAATGTACTTAATCTTCCAACTATTGACATGTATATTCAGTGTAGCAGACATGCAATATAATCATAACTGAATTTTACTACTTACATCTTACCATCTTTACTTGTTTATTCGTTAACATTTACTTACATTTAATTCATGCAGCATTTAAGTATAACTATTTCAGTGCAAGCAGCCATCTCACCTTCAGATGATTGACTTGGTCAACACTACCAGGCATGACTAATCAATCATCAGTGTGCGGTTGACCTTGATACTGCTCTTGAATAGCTGACAACTGTTATCATTGCATAAATATTTGCATTCTTCACTATTGTAGAAAAAATAGTATGCAATACACATGTATTAAGTGCTTTGCAGAAACTTCTTCCTTGTTCTGCAAAGACACACTTACAGCACTTGTATCACAATACACTAACATAAAGTGATGATGTGATTCCAAAAGGTGTCAACATTCTCCACTGCCAAACATCAGCACAACGAATATTCAAATCTGAGTGGTTTATTGTTTCAATAATGCAGTGCTTCAGCAATTTATGACGTCTTCATTGACTTCTATTGTCAGGGTTGTTTACTGCTGCATGCATCATCTTCCAACATTTAAACTCCATGGTCAACTTTGAAAATTATGGTGCCAAGTCACTTAGCGTGTTCGTCAGACCTGTCCCTTAACCAAGTACCTAGACTCTGTGAGGTTTAACTTGGCAGGTTTTCTACTGTCTTTGTCTCACGCAGAGTGCTGTCCTTGTCTAGCACAGGGGGTGGGACAGCAACCACTTCTTTCTTGCGATTTGTGGAAATTCCAGACCCGCAGGAGCTCGCATCCCTCCCGCTTCTATTGTATGCTGACTGAATCTTACAGTGGCGTATGAGCTGTGGAACTGTGAGTTTGGTGTTTTTACACGATACGCAAGATGTTTTCAGTGTTACAGCATATGGATATAATGTTGAATTATTTTCTAGTAGTTTTGGTTGTATTTGTATTGTTTCAAGTTGGGTCTCAAGGGAAAGTTCTAAAATCAGATGGTAGGGACATGGTAGTCAAAGTTCACAGTTTCTTCAGTGATGAATGTGACGCGTTGAAATGTGGAAAGCTGACTATTTCAGTGACAAGTATAGTTGAGAGAACTGCTGCTGCTACAGGTATTTCTGCTCGTTCCGTCCAGCGAATTTTAAAAGAACACAAAAATACTGAAGCTAGTGGCGGTAGATTGCAAACTCCAGGCAAGAAGCGCTCGAATAGGAGATCGCAAAAAACAGAAATAGACTCATTCACAACAGCTGCTATTAAGCGAACAATCTATTCGCTATATCGTACGGACTTTCTGCCTAGTTTGCAGGACATTTATGAGGCTTTAAAAGTTCAAGACTTACTGAAAGGAAGCGTGTGGTCGGTAAGAAAAATTCTTAGAAAGCTTAATTTCAGTTATAGCAAAAATTTGCAAGGAAAACGTTTTTTAATGGAACGAATGGATATTGTTTCTAAACGATTTCAGTTTTTAAGACGAATGAAGGAACTGAGGGCTACTGGTAGGTCTATAGTGTACCTTGACGAAACATGGGTAAATATAAACCATACGAGAAATAAGGTGTGGAAGTGTGACGGTGATGAAAATGATTTCCCTCTTAAAACACCAATAGGCAAAGGACAGCGATTTATAGTTGTACATGCTGGATGTTCAACAGGGTTCATTCCTAATGCCTTGCTAACTTTTAAGTCAAAATCCAGTAAAGACTACCATGAAGAAATGGATAACAATATTTTCAAGGATTGGTTTGTTAATAAACTGCTACTTAACATTCCTTCTAATAGTGTCATCGTTATGGACAATGCCCCTTATCATTCCATAGAAATTAATAAAGCACCCACTTCATCTTCACTCAAATCCCATATGCAGGAATGGCTCCGTAATAGAAATATTGAGTTTGATCCCCGAGCGACAAAACCAGTGCTATATGAGCTAATTAAATTGAAAAAAGACAATTTCAAAGTTTATGAAATAGATACACTAGCAGAAATGCATGGACATACCATAGTACGGTTGCCACCTTATCACTGTGATTTTAACGCTATAGAACTTATATGGGCGCAAGTCAAGAACGATGTTGCCAAACATAATATTTCATTTAAAAGTGGTGATGTAAAAGCGTTGTTTGATAATGCGATTACAAAAGTGACTCCAGACAACTGGAAAAGGGCGTGTGAGCATGTACAAAGCACTGAACAGTTTTACTGGGAGAAAGACGGTCTGGTAGATGAAATTACGGACAGATTAGTCATAAATTTAGAAGAATCGGAATCGGAAGATGAGTACGAATATTCGTTTGAAGTCTCTGATGGTGAATCGGAGAATGAACAACAACCGGTCGGAGAGGAGGAGGGGCATCCCGCCACTGATGCTTGTTTGGCTGGTGTATCTGCTTTGCCTGCGTCACCATAGAGCGAGAGCGAGATGGTGAGTATTCCTTTCTCTGTCTAAAAGGGACACGACAACTTAAACCTCACGGACAGTAATGTTCAATATTTGCTGTTTTTCCTGTATACATGTAACAAACCACAAACTTTTGTGACCACTGTTCTTCATAATTAAAAGGACGTTTTTTTACTTAAGGGGTGGCTAACTGGTGGAGTAATCGCTTTCCCGTTACTCGCTTCTAAATTTGTAGCGCCTGAATTATTCAACCAATCTTCATGAAAATTGACATATATAATAATAATAATTAAAAAAAAAAAAAAATCACTTTAAATTTCACATTTTTTTATATTACCAGTTACATTAATTACTTGTTATAATTACAGATATTTGTTATTTTAATTACCTTTCTCATTCAATGCTGTCATGTTAGGAATTTCCTACTTGTACAGGCTATTAAAAACATTTTCAGAATCAATCTAAACCACCAATTTTTTTGTGGAGTCAGTTGCCTTTAAATTAAAAATGTTCACTTATAAAAATTCAAAATATAAAATATTTTAGAATATTTAAATTTTTTTACAAAAAAATATGAATATTATGTAATTGTTAGTGGTTCACATTTAACAAGCATGCATCTAGATACACTAGGAAAAATTTTATGCAATCCTGTTATATAGTTTTGAAATAAAAAGTGTTTATATGAAGAAAAACAATTGTGAAGAAAAAGGGCATTAAAAAGAATGCATACCTGAATACCAATATATGTGATTTAGGGCAGAATCATATTCTAAAACTGCCCAACCTTTCCTAGATTTCAGCTTTTCTTCAAGAAATCAATGCCCAACACCACATAAACAGTAACTAATTAATTCACTATTTAATATAGGCAATGAAATTAGCCTATAATCACTAGTATTTAAAACACATTAGTTTTCCTTGAGAGCCAGAGCTTATTGTTGTACCAGATACACTAGGCCTATTGAGGTTAGAAACAGAACATTTCATGTCATTATTACTGTTGTTTGAAGCAATAGGTTTCTTTTCTATATTTTTAGTATGCTGATTACCAACAAATTGACTTTTGCTTTTGTCCACAAACTAGCTCTCCCCATTATGCAAAAAAGTTGGGAAAAATCATATACTTATTAAAAACAGCAACAGTACAAACATGTGAGTGCAGTAGTGTTTGCAAGTGGGTGGGAAATTTAAAGTAAAATTATCGCAAGGAAAATTAATTAGTTACACAACTCATTAAAAACAGCAACTTCAAAGTACAAACATGCAAGTGCAGTAGTGTTTGCAAGTGGGTGGAAATTTAAGGTAAAATTATCGCAAGGAAAATTAATTAGTTACACAACTCTAAATGCCATGCCCATTACATCTATAGAGTTGAAGTGCTTGTAATTGTCACAATAACAATGAAAAACAAACTTTATGATACATTTTGAAGTATTTCCAGTTTAATTGAGAAGATGAGTTTTTTCATGGTATCTTTATGTTAACCACTCCCTCTTCTTATGTGGCTTCAACATGTACCCAGTGCAACACGTATAAATCATAGCAACTTACCAATCTTTACAACGTGGCAAAATCCGGTATGTTGCATTCACAGGACTTTCTCTACAAATTCTTCTTATAAAAGCTTATTCTTCTATCTATTTCTTGCTAATCGAGATAAACTTTCATTACGCATTTTGTTGTAGGTATAACAAGAATACAGTAGGCTAAAGTGTTAATTAGATTTTTAAAATGCATGTCGCTGTGTCATGGCTTTGGAATTAAATGATCTTTGCATGACTTAAGAAAAAACGAATATGAACTTCCCACTTAATTAAACCAATAACAAAGAATATCTTTGAAATGGTTAATGGAACAAAAAATATCTTATTTTATATAAACTGTGCTTTAATGAGATATATGTTTTTTGATTAGTAACATTTTGTTTATTTCTTATAAGGTTTACCAGAGGTCATTCAGAATGAAGAGGACTTCACAAGGTATTCCTAGAAAATTCAAGATATAAATTTTATTTGTAATGCAAATATCTTAAATGTATGATATTTAGATCAAAATCCTTAGAGCCCATTTTTAAAAAAAATAACAAAAACTTTTCCAATAAACGGTAATTTGGGGTGGAGGGATTTTTTTGAAAACTTCATGTTGTATCCTTGGAGGAACCTGAATTTAAGCAACAAGTTTTTGGTATTCATCTGAGATTTCGTTTTTAGTTATACTGTTCATAGTCTTCATACACATGGACTTTTTTCTAAACATACTTTGTTTTGGATTCAAGGAGTCTCAAAGTGCATATTTCTACGAAATCTCGATACAGAATGTCTGAGAGGAGTACAATACTTAAATAACCACCTCTATTATGAACAGCACAGAAATAAAACTGCTTCAGATATGCTACTGCAATCTCTGGCTCATTCCAACAAATTTCCAAATGACCAGTCAATATATCAGGAATGTGCATTGTTACCCTGATAATTTGTTACACAAATATGCAATTAAGCCTAACAAAGAGAATACACAGCTAATAGTGTGGAATACTGATGCTAATCAACCAACCATAGTTTTGTCTGATTGTAAATAGGGCTTAGGAGTACCCATAGATGAAACTTCTATATCTTGCGCTTGTTATCCATATGTTTTCAAAATTTTGTCACCTCTACATCAATTAAATTTCATGCAGATATCTTCAATATTTTTTGAGAAACAATTATATTTTTTTCTAATTAATTTAATTAATCAGGTGTTCCACATGATGTGGAAATCAGAATTTTGAAAAAATAAAAATACTGTTATATTACAAGGGTGATTCAAGTATAAGCGGTAATTGAGCCAGTATACTGAGCAAGCAGTTCCAAGCAGGATAATGGAGTGGGGGGTTGAAGGTCAGTGTGTTAGTGAGGGAGAACGAGTTTGGTTAGCTCTTCACTCTGTTCTGCCATTAGTACAGCCATGAGTGAACAAGAGGTTCCTTCTTCCTTGCAAATGCTCTATTATAAAGTTTTTAACTAATAAAGGGGTTAAACCCTCTAAGATTTTGACTCATTTGAAGGCACAGTTTGAGAATGCTACACTGTCCCAGAACCGAGTGTTTACTTGGGCCAGAGAATTTAAGGGCATCTGAGAAATTGTAGAATATGAAGGTCATACCTGACACCCAAGGTCAAGCCTCACAGACAGATGGCAACATCTGTGCTGTTCAAGAGCTTCCATTGGGAGTGCTCATACCATTAGGAATGAACATCTTGACTTTAGAAAAATTAGTGCTCAATGGGTTCCGAAGTTCTTAACTGAACAGCGAAAACAGGTCAGGTTGCAGGTCTGTGGGAGTCTTTTGAATCGATTCTGGCAAGAAGGGAAAGATTTTTGGAGGTGCATCATTACACTTTGGAATCCAAATTGGCAAGTAAGGAGTGACGAAAAAAGGATGAAGGCCAAAACCTACCTCTCAGTCAGGAAACTTCTCGCAACTGTGTTTTTTGACTACAGAGCAATTTTACTCATTGAATTTCCTCATGGTCGACATACGGTGAATGCGGCTTACTATTGCCAGTTGTTAAAGTCGCCTACTGAAACAAAAGATGTCGTATGTCATCCTTCTGCATGAAAACACCAGCCTCACACCATGAATTTGACAAGGGAAACCCTGGACCACCGTCCCTGTAGTCCTGACTTGTTCCCCTCCTGACTTTTTTTATTTGCATCCATGAAAGAATTGCTTGAAGGGCAGTGATTTGAAAACAATGAAGATGTTGAGAAACATGTGCACAACTGCTTGAAGACATACCCTCAAACTTTTTTTGAATAAGGAATGTTCAAGCTTCCAAATTGTTAGTATAAGTGTGTAGAAATATGAAGGATGCTATGTAGAGAAAAACTGAAGGTGTCACTTTGTACATGATTAATCAATAAATGTATAAAAGAAATTTTAATGTACAATACCGGCATATAGAATTCTATTCACTACTCTGGTTGTCTCAGAATAAAATTGTTAAAGCTTAAAATATATTCTTTTTAACACTTGATCCTCAGTAGTTGAATTAATTATGTCATATCTTGAGCAAGTTAAAAGTGCAGCAAAAACCATCTGCCAGTTTTTTAAATTTCATTTTCTCTGAGTTTGTCTGAAAATTTGAACAAGATTGCTTACAAACTGCATCACATGGAACATTTTTAGTGCACAAAACAGTAAGAAGAATCAGTCAACTAAAAGGCACTGCAAGTAAATACGAGCATTTAAATGGTCACCTGTTCAAGCTTTATAGGGCTCTGACAGCAAAAGCCATAGTATGAAACTGAAGCTAAAGGTTCAAAGTATTTTTTGGACATAAAAACTAATTGTTTAATTTTGTTTGAAAATACTGACCAAATTAATTCAGCTATGGGTACCCTTAAGGGAAAAGAGAAAAAGAAAGTTAAATATCCTAACATTCCATTAGACATTCATCTGCTATTCCTCCTGAAACTTGGAGATCAGAAATGATAAGCTCAGAATAAAAATTTGAAGACCCAGATTACAATCTGCATCATCAAGAAGTTAATATTAAGGGAGTGTTAAAATGTCCTGACTGGTTGTAATATGAATTAAAACTTCAAGTAGCACACAAAAGGAAATGATCAGAGAGTCAAATTAACACTTAACTAGCTTCACAAACTTTTGTTGCTACAGTATGTTTCTACATTCCCCAGCTACTGAAACCAAAACTAATGCAATATCTCAAAACATGGTGCAAATCCATGAATCCATTAAAGCAAGAGGAATACAACACAGTTCACACTAGCACACTTCATATTATGTCCAACATACAAATGTTAAATGAGAAGATTACAAGGATATTCCTGGGCCTGTCGAAAGCTTTCGACAGGGTGTCACATGTAATGCTACTACACAAACTGCAGCAATATGGTATAAGGGGAAAATTTCATGCAATATTAAAATCATATCTAGAAAATAGGAAACAGTGTACAGTAATCAGAACTAAGAATAGACATACAATAGAATCTATCACATCAAATTATAAAAATGCTAAAGTTGGAGTACCGCAAAGATCAGTCCTAGGGCCAATTCTTTTCCTGCTCTACATTAACGATCTTCCAAAAACTACACACTCAAACACAGTATCATATGCAGATGACACCTCAATGATATTTGGTAATAATGAAGACAATGGAATGGAGAAAATAATAATGCAATACAGAAACGCAAACTATCTGTAATTATCTTACAGAAAATCTTCAAAAAACAAAAGCTGTCATGTTTCAACACCGCAATAATAGGTCTAATAACAAAAGTCTGGTTAATGTAACAATAAATGGCAAGCAAATCCAGCGGTTAGATAAAATAAAATTCTTAGGTATTATCATAGTGAGAACCCAAGCTTTAGACATCATATTGATTACATATGCAAGAAGATAAGCACAAATCTCTACCTATTAAGAAATCTAGCAAAATATTTAACTGCTGAATACCTAAAATTAACCTTTTATGGAATAATACATCCACATCTAAAATATGCAACTGAGGTATGGGGTATCACTTATCTAACGAATGGTTTTGCAGAAGAAATGTATAGGATGTATATATAAGGTAAACAGAAGAGAATCGTGTAAAAAGTTCTTTATAGAAAACAAAATATTAATGTAGTATCTTTATATTCTATAAAGTAATTATGTTTGTAACCAATGATGAGGGACCTGATAACTTCAATAAGAATTATCACAAGTATGAAACAATGACACAAAATATTTACCACAGAATAAACGTAAATAAATAGATAACAGATAAAAATCCCTTAATAATGGGCAAAATAAACTAAAAACTACTAAATACTCTAAAGACAACCAAAGGCACACTATTTAAAAGTGAATTAAAGAATTTTCTAATACACAATTGTATGTATAGGTTGAATGAACTACAATTACAAATAATTGTATATACTTGTAATAATGTTTTGACGTATTCTGACATGTACATGTTACTATGGATGAAAATAAATTAAATTGAATTGAACTGACTAGCTGTAAAATTCAGATAGCATATAACTGAACCTCACTTATACGTGATTCACTTCTGTTTTTCACAGATATACAGTGTGATCCATTTGAGATGTGAGAAAAGTAAAACGTTATATATAACATCTCTGAGAAGTTTGCTGTAATATATGCGGAAAGGATGGAAGTTAACAATGCGTGAAGTTTCAGAATTCATCCGCATGCATGGCAGCACTATCATGCTTAGGAGACAAAATGGTGGTCACGCCACAACAGCGTACTCAGTGTGCCGTATGGGTTCCCAGTTCTCCAAATAATGCAGTTATGCTTGTCGACTCAGCAACTGTCACGAAATGTGCAGCATAATTACGAAGCTCATTTTAAGTTTTCTGTCATGATGTGGTAGGGGCAGGAAGGGATGATCACTGGTTAAATCGATGGATGTTCATGGACAAAGCCACATCCTATTCTTTCCGCTTACATTACAGCAAACTTCTCAGAGATGTGTGCATTAACCTCTTATATACAATGTTTTACTTCTCTGACATCTCAAACAGATCATCCTGTACATTACATTTTGTTCAATTATATGTTTTTCAGTTATATGTTCTCTCATTAATACATCACATTTTTCCGGTACACATGTATGAAATATAATTGTGTTTATCCTATTTTAATGCTTTATAGCCTGACATACAATGTTCATTACAAAGGTGTTTTTTCCTTTTTAGGTTTTTAATGGCATTTTTTTTCTAATTTCATATTATACTAACATTCCGCAATAAAATTAAGCTATTTATAGCTATTTTATATTGTAAAACTATTAATGTTTTTCAATAAAACTGTAGTGTTTTTTTTTTTAAATAACAAGAAGCAAAATCCATGCAAATGCAGTCAAATGTAACCCCATCAGCATCCAAGCGTGCCATCACACCAGTTATGTCACTTGCCCCCCCTCCCGTCCTTTACCACTAGTCAGATGTAACCCCATCAGCATTTAAGCGTGCCATCACACGTTATTTTACTTGGACCCTCCCCATACTTTACCACTGCAGTCAAATGTAACGCCATCAGCATCCAAGCATGCCATCACACCAGTTGTTTTACTTGGGCCCTCCCCGTGCTTTACCACTACAGTCAAATGTAACCCCATCAGCATCCAGGCATGCCACTACACCAGTTATTTTACTTGGGCCCTCCCCGTCCTTTACCATTAGTCAAATGTAACCACATCAGCATCCAAGCATGCCATCAGACCAGTTATTTCACTTGAACCCTCCCCATCCTTTACCACTACAGTCAAATGTAATCCCATCAGCATCCAGGCATGACATTACACCAGTTATTTTACTTGGGCCCTCCCCGTCCTTTACCACTAGTCAAATGTAACCACATCAGCATCCAAGCATGCCATCACACGTTATTTTACTTGGGCCCTCCCCATCCTTTACCACAGACACATTGACTACAGTCAAATGTAACCCCATCAGCATCCAAGCATGCCATCACATCAGTTATTTTACTAGGGCCTCCCCATCCTTTACCACTGCAGTCAAATGTAACCCTATCAGCATCCAAGTGTGCCATCACATTAGTTATTTTACTTGGGCCCTCCTTGCCCTGGATGGCCAGTCCATTTGTATCACTCTAACGATCATGGCTATTTGGATCGCTTTGGTTGTGGTCCCGGTGAAAGGGATGTAAAAACCAGTTTAGGAATTAAGAGGAAGAGTGGCATATGTAGCAAAATAATTCTGGCAAAGATGGTTTCTGTATGCTGTTGCAGCACAAAACAGTAGGCATGCTGAGTGAGGCATCAATATTTTTGGAATGCATTATTGCTATATATGTCTTAAAGCCTTAATGCCAGAATTATTTTGCCACAAGCGCTACTTTTCCCCTAATTTCTAAACCTGCTTTCATATTCCTTTCACCAGCACCGCAACCAAAGCAATTCAAATAGCTGTGGTTGTTAAAGCTAGATGAAAGACTGGTCAACTGTTCAAAGCCAAATGTTACAAGTTCAAATCCCAGCGACTGCAGTCAAATGTGCCTGTGGTAAAGGACAGGGATGACCCAAGTAAAATAACTGATGTGATGGCGTGCTTGGATGCTGAGGTTACATCTGACTACAGTTGCATGGGTTTTGATTATTAAAAAACAGCTATACAACAGCTAATACTTGTTTGTTGAAGGTTAATATAAAATAAAATTAGACACCTAAAACACCTTTGTATCAAACAAATGTTTAACAATATTGTTGGGCAAGGTCATTCTTTCAGGGTTGTGCCTGATGATACCAATGAAGTAGGCCTAAATAATGAAAGTGTTAGTGTTCCCAGTAAGCATGAGGCAATCCAAGCTCTAGAAAGTACACAATTGCTATCACTGTAAATCCTAAATGATGACCAGCATTTCTGTGATTGGTGCACATAATCAACTACTGTATAAGTGTATGGAAAATTCAATGAAGCCAAAAAAATGCTTTTCAAGTCTGTGTGAAACACCATTTTTTTTTATTTGAATCATGAATAACAGTGCTCCAAATAGTGTATTGTTTATCATTTATGCATTTGTTTCACTTATTGCTTTCTTATATTAAATAACACTAAATTAGTTTAAGTAATAATAATCTACTACAACAGTTTCATTTCCTTAAGGAAATTCACTTTACGCTTTCTCATTTTAGCCGTCTTCCTTTGAAAACGCATAACCGAGGTTACTCTGTATTAGATATTCAAATGGGGTAGACAATTGGGAAGAGCTGGTAGAAAAGTAGTTAAGCATTTACTGAAATAAGACTAATCATGGGAAGAGTATTGTCAAAGACTGTTTAAGAATACATGAGAAAGCAAAAATAAAAAGAAGTTGCTTATCTCAGATAAAAGCAATGGTCCAAGAAATTGGAATGGGCAAGATAAATAATCAACAGATAAGTAATAGATGAGGAGTATGGAATGAAATTAAATTAAGGATCAAAGACATTGAAAAGCAGAAAATATGCATTAATCTACGAGATAACAGCACTTTCAAACATTATAGGAAGTTTAAGAAAGAAAGGATGTGGCAGAAATATGAGAATACTTGCAATATTCACAAAGCACAAATTCTAAAAATATCAAGTCAATCACGGAGTAAAGGTAGAATAAAAAGCAGTAAAAGATGTTTCAATGAGGATAATCTGAAGCAATTTAAATACCTATTAAGCAAGGAAAATTGGGATGAGGTTTATATAGAAAAGGATGGAGTCTAGCGCGAGCAGCGGAAGCGAGCGGTCGCGTATACGTAGCGCTCCTGGAAAGATCGGAAAAAAGAAAAATGGGGGTAGATTTGGAAGTGTATAGGGCCAGAATTGGGTGCTTTACAAACGGTAAAAAGAATAAGGAAGAGAAAAGGAATCAACTATCAAAGGAATACCTATGGCTGTTTGTGATCCTGGCAGTATTATTGGTTATTGGAGGAGTAGAATTAAACCCAGGACCTGAAGGAATGACACAGATAATGACAATGTTAAAAATCATTTCAGAGGATATAGTGGATCTGAAGAAAATAGAAAAGAGAATAGAATTAAATATCGACAGAAAGATAGAAGAATTGAAAGGAATGCTGTTCACTACAACGAAGGAAGTGCATGAAGAACTTCGCATCTGTAAAGAAAGACGGAACAAGATGGAACGGAATATGGAAATGGAGACAAGAAGACACCATATAGTGATATTCGGGGTGGAGGAAAACAGAGAGAAAAGCCTAGAGCAAGCAGTAGAGGAAATACTAGAAAGACGAATGGATATAAAGCTGGCAGGCTGGGAAATTATAACGTGTTTTAGAATCGGAAGAAGGGGCAACAGAGCCAGACCTATAGTAGTAAAATTTGCAACTAGTAAAATCAAATGGACAGTTTTGAATAACGGAAGAAAATTGAAAGGAACGAGAATTTTTGTTGAACGAGACTATGAAAAGAAGAGAGAGAGATAAGAAGATTATTATTAGCGAAAATGAATCAAGCCAGGCAAGAAGGAAAAAAATCATTTGTAAGAGGACTAGAATTGTGGACAAAAAAGTCCAAGATAATAGTGTTCAAGAAAGGATCAAAATTAAAAAGAGAGGAAAGATGGTATATAAATGGAGAGCAAATAGAGGTGGTAAAAGAATTTGATTACTTGGGCATTAGATTCTCAAGCAACGGGAAGTGGGAAGCACAATCTAAATATGCACAACTGAAAGGAAAGCTAGCGATGAAAGCTGTTAGAGTTTGCTTGTGCAAAA
This sequence comes from Deroplatys truncata, assembly GCA_030765065.1. NCBI lineage: Eukaryota > Metazoa > Arthropoda > Insecta > Mantodea > Mantidae > Deroplatys > Deroplatys truncata. The sequence goes on along the minus strand of CM060979.1, from coordinate 129,832,601 downwards.
CACCCACGCTAACAATGAACTGGTTGGAAAGGCTATATGAAGCTGTAGTAGAGTCAAAAATGTTATATGGAATAGAAATATGGGGGGTGGCAAAGGGATGGATTAAGATTGATATAGTCCATAGAATGTTTTGTAAAGAAGTTTTGGGTTTACCCAAGAGTTCACCAAGGGGTGTGGCACTGGCAGAGCTAGGAAGGGTAGGGAGAAAAGGTATAATAGTGGAAAGAATTTTGAAGTATTGGTATAGATGTTTAAATTTAGAAGATAATAATATATTAAAAGAATGTATACAGTTTCAAAAAGCTGTCCTAGGAGAAGAGTGTTGGTTAGGGGAGATGGGAGATGTCCTAAAAGAAATTGGTATGAGGAATATTTTCCTATTAGATAAATATAATAACAGTAGGTTTTGGAAAGAAGTGAGATTGAGGGTGGAAGATATCGAGAAACAAGAGATATGGGCTAGTTTTGAGGATAAAAGGTCATTGATCTTGTATAAATCAGTTAAAAGAGATTGGGGAAGGGAGAAGTATGTAGATATATGTAATCAATTTGGTAGAATAGGTCTTGCGTGGATGCGCACAGGAGTAATATTTTTAAAAAGGAATGGATATAATGGTTCGGGGAGATGTATTATGTGTGATGAATCGGGTAGTACTTTTCATTGTCTAATAGAATGTGATAAGGTTAAAAGGTGGAGAGTGGTTATATGGAATAAAAAATGGGACAAGTTAAACAAAGAAGCAATAGCATTAAGAATGTTGGGAAGCACAAAAGTAGAAATAATTAAAATGATGGGGACATTTTTAGGCAACACAAGGGATAAGTGGATAAGGAGCTTATGAAAGGTACAGCTGAACGAGCATAGTTTGTAAAGTGGAGAGATGGTATAGTAGCTTTATCCCAATATATACAGCCAAGGGGCTAAATATGGGGGAGCTAGAAAACTGGTGCACTACACATAAGTTTTAGATGTAAGCTTTATTTGTATTATTGTAATAATGATGACATAAATATTACATATTACATATTAGAAAAGGACGTAAAGTCAAAATTTGACAAGCTAATAGAAGCAATCTGTCACAATTTTAATATAACATTTCCATTAAAACAGGTTAATCTAAAAAATAAACACCATAAAGGGTGGGTGACTAAAGGGATACGAGTGTCCTCAGAGAGATTTGTACACATTGAAAAAAATCTGATGTGTTACACTCACATGACTTTCTCTACTCTTGTACAAACTATTTTTACAAACGCTTATTCTCCATCTACTTCATCTTAATCGAGATAAACATTTGCAGAGTCTATCTTATTGCTAATTTTCTTGTAGATGTAAGGGGAATATATATTTACAAGGGCAATATAGAAAAACAGTAGCCTTTAAGCACATACATATCTCTTAATAGCTGGTTGCTAGGTGCAGCACCAATCCCTTTGCCACAGATTATAACTCTTTGCATATCCAAGACAAAAAAATGAATAACGAATTCCCATTTAAGAAAATAAGTATTGAAAAATTTAAGAGAATAACAAGCAATATCTCGAAAATGGTTCACTCAGCAAAAAAAATGTATATGACATAAATTGTGTATTTTAATGCGATGTACATTTCTTGTGTAGTAAAATTTTCTCTATCTCTTATGGTTTACCAGTTATGCAAAAGTCGTTCACAATGAAGAACACTTTTGGAGACATTCCCAGAAAATTCATGATATACGGTTTATTTGTCATGAAAATATCTTAAACATATGATATTTTAATCAAAATCGTTAGAACCGTTTTTGAGAAAATTAAAATTTTCGAAAAATCTTCCATGTAAAGGCTATCCTGGGGTGGGGGGATTTTCTTGAAAACCTTCGTGTCGCATCCCTGAAAGATACTGAACCTAAATATCAAGTTTGGTGTTTATCCGACTGTTCGTTTCTGAGTTATGCTGTTCACAGACAAACACACAGACACACACATGGACATGTTTCCAAAAATGCTTTTTTTGGATTCAGGGGATCTCAAAACATGTATTTCCGGTGAAATCTCGGTATCGAATTTTTTAGTGGAATACAATACTTCCCCTACTTACTATACGTAGTAAGAAAGTAAAAAGGGGAATGTGCCAAAGGAAACCTTAAATTATATAGAGAACTATAAAAAAGTCATTAGGGTAGCAAAAATAAGCTAGAAAATGATGATAAACACATTCAAACGGCAACAAACAAAAGTAAGGCAACTGGAAATAGCAATACAAGTTTAAGTAAATTCGAACTGATGCATGAAGTTCAAAAAATCAATGATCCAGTACAATTAGCTGAATTATTTAATACATCTTTTGTTGAACTTGCAAATAAATTAGCAATGATAAATATGGTGCGGGAGTTAATCCAATAATGGAAAACAGTAACATTAAGGAATGTATGAATTCAGTATTTATTACACGCATAAATAAAAAGGAACTAATAATTACAGCAAAGGGACTGAAAACCAAGCTATCAGCAGGTATAGATGATATTCCTCATTTAGTAATCAAGGATTGCCTAGAAGAAATAGCAAAACCATTAATGAATGTTTATAACTCATCTTTTGAGACAGGCATATTCCCAGAAAAATTAAAAACAGCTAAAGTTAAGCCCCTTCACAAAAAAAGGACCTCAAGACAAGATGCAAAATTTCAGACCAGTATCTATGTTATCAGCATTTCCAAAGATTTTGGAAAAGCTAATGTTCATTAGAATAGTTAATTTTTTTAGAGAAAAAAAAGTTCTCACTGAGGCACAGCTTGGTTTTAGACAAACAAATCCACTGAATCAGCAGTTTACTCCCTAGTGGAAAAAATTATTAACTCCATAGAACAGAAAGAGAAATCTATAGGTTTATTTTTGGATCTAACCAAGGTGTATGATGTGATAGATCGTAATATACTACTGGGTAAATTAGAGGTATACTATATTAGAGGAATAGTAAAAATCAGCAATCTGAACAGTGAACATCACAGTATACAAAGATGCAAATCTACACAAAGGAGATTATTACAGGAGGTACTGCAGGGATCTATATTGTGCCACTACTTTTCCTACTTTAAGTAAATGATTTGCGATTGTGTGTTCAGGAGTCTGAAGTAGTGTTATTTGTGACAATATGAATCTACTGATAAAGGCAAATAATGAATCAGATCTACAGGAGAAAGCAAGTGCTAATATATTAAAATTGATATCGTGGTTTAAGTCAAATAGGCTCCTAATAAACACACAAAAAAAACATTGCTATGAGCTTTCCTGCAAGCCATCATAGAAATATGGTAAAGCAGCATATAAAGCTAGAAAGCAAAATTATAAAATATCAAGAAGAAACCAAATTTTGGGGAATAATTATAACAGAAGACCTAAAATGGGGGCCTCATATAAATATGCTAACCAGGAAACTCAGTGTGGGATGCTACATATTAAATACATTGAAAAGGGTAGTAAGCGCACAAGTCCTTAGAAGTGCATATTATGCACATATCCATACTCATATACGGTATGGAATAATGTTCTGGGGGGCCTCGGCAGAATCAGAAAAAGTTTTTCGTTTACAAAAAAGAGCTATAAGAATAATGATGGTGAATCTAGTAGATCATCTTGCAGAGAATGGTTCAAAAAATTAAAGAGTCATAACTGTAGCGAGCATGTACGTATATATAGTTATATATCATACCCGAGTAACAAGACATCAGCTACCAGATAACAAAGAGATTCACTCTCATAGTACGAGGCAGAAAGAAAATTTACATGTCCAAAATTGTAGAACAAACCTAGCAAAAAACAGTGCTTATCATAATGGAATAAAGCTATTCAACAGGTTATCCCTAGCATAAAAAATATAGAAAATATAAATTTGCTCAAAAATAAGCTTAATTCATACCTATTAGTACATGCATTTTATTCGGTGTTGGAATATGTAAATAGATAAATTTGTATATTGTAAATACTTGCCACAGTGTGTATATATGTGTGTGTGTGTGTGTGTGTGTGTGTGTGTGTGTGTGTAGGTGTGTACGAAATAGAGGAGAGAGGGGGAGAAGGTGTTTATAAATTTGTAATGTTTCAATCTAGGCAATGTTTATAAGCCCTTTTTTATTGTTATTTGTAATGTATTAACTTTGTTATTGTATTGTAAACCTTGACGATTCCATATCATGTATACATGATCTTCAGGATGAAAAAAAATTAATATGAAAATGAAAATATGAATAAAAGGAGAAGAAAAGGATTTGTTTGGGTAGAGTAGGAATAATGTGGTTGAATAGACTAGAAGTGACAAAAGAAGGATTTCCATTATATAAAAGTGTATATTGTACAGTGGAGTGTGTGCAGAAACTTAAGTATGAGAGAGAGTGTTTAGTACAAGAAGTAGGACAACTTGCAGAAACTTTGGCATTAAACAGTTTTACAACCAGTAGCAACAAATGTTTACAACAATTTGGCAACTACATAGGAATGGTAAGAGAGAGGTGATTAAGGCAAAGAAACAAGTTAATGACACAGATGATGTTACATAGGAAATGTCCAACTTCAAATGTTTGACTCTGTACACAATAACAAGTGTGTTAGTTGTAAAGGATCCAAAACACCAAGCAGTCTAAGAATGTTACTAATAGTAAAACTTTAAACAGCAAAACCTGCCTAAATCCAACCCCTTACGAGGATCGGCTGATAAGTCCCAAGCCTCACACAGAGATGGCGCCACTAGGCCAATTAGATGGTAGCATCGTATAGTTTTACTCTAGACTACCTTGTATGCATAGTTACAGGTCAATAGCTGTTTAGTTTTTGAATGACAGCATTTTAAACAAGACAACTTTAGAGTTTTCACGAAAATGGAGGATTTGGAAAAACGAGCAGTGATTAAATACTTCCATTTGAAAGGCTTAACGCCTAAAGAAATCAAGGAGGAAATGGACAGTACATTGAAAGACTCTGCCCCTTTATATTCAATGATTAAAAGGTGGGTTGCAGAGTTTAAAATGGGACATACGAGCACTAGTAATGAGCCTCGCTCTGGACGCTCTGTGGAAGTCACAACTCCAGCAATGATTGAAAAAATTCATTGTTTAGTACTGGAAGACCGCAGATTAAAGTTGTTTGAGATAGCAGCGGCTGTAAATGTATCAAAAGAACGTGCAGGTAATATTTTAGGTTTTCACAAGGTCTGTGCGAGGTGGGTGCCGTGTTTGTTTACATCTGATCAAAAGTTGCATAGAAAAACTTGTTTCTGTTAAGAATGTAGAGCCCTACCATAAAAATCCCAATGAATTTTTGAGACGGCTTTTCACCATAGATGAATCGCTACACTCCAGAAAGTAAATCACAGTCAAAACAGTGGATTGCGCCAGGTGAACCAAAAAAGGCAAAGTCAATTTCGTCAGCTAACAAGGTTATGGCGAGCGTTTTCTGGGATACACAGGGAATTATTGATTACTTGGAAAAGGATAAAAGTATCACTGGTAATACTACACAAACTTACTGCAATGTTTGAGCGACGAGGTGAAAAGACAAAAGACCTTATTTGGCAAAAAAAAAAAATCTTGTTTCATCACGACAATGCTCCGGCCCATCATTCAGTCATTGCAATGGGGAAAATTTGAGAATTAAAGTTCGAATTGCTGGAACATCCACCCTGTTCACCAGATCTAGCACCCAGTGATCCCCGTAAGGGGGGGGGGGGGTTTCCGACCCCTTCAGCTGCCGTGGTGCGGGCGCTGCGGACCCTTAGCACTCGTGGTACTTCTGACGTTACCAGAAGTACGCCGGGCCGAACATCTGAGCCCCTCCCGAAAGGGAGTTGTTCGGATTGGGTTGGACTTGGCGGGTCAGTGGTTCCCGATACCCATGGATGATTGGGTACGCCTGGCTAGGTTAATTCCGCCCAGGCGGGGTTGAGAGACGCCTCGAGACTCTCCGGCACCAGCCATGAGGGATAGCTTGTAGACGGTAGCTAGAAACTGTCGGCCCCACCGAGGTTGTTCGGTAGTCTCCCCCAGTAGGGTTCGTCCTGCTGGCCTGACGCACGTAAGTGGCGTATCCACTTCCGTCCCTGCTTGGAAGGGTCGGTGCGGTAGGTGTCCTTGCCCGATTTCCACCAGGCAGGGGGGGGCGGTATATAAAATAGGCACCGCTCCTAATGGAAAGGCCCACGAGTTTCTCCTGGGTTGCGAGGGTGTGGTCCTGCGTTGGCGGACCCGGTCCCGTATTTTTTTTTTTTTTTACCCAGTGACTACCACATGTTCCCTAATCTCAAAAAATGTCTTGGAGGACAAAGATTTCACAGCAACGAGGAGGCCATTGATGCTGTAAACAGCTATTTTGAGGACCGTGATAAATTTCACTATAGAGATGGTTTAATTAAATTAGAACACTGATATGACAAATGTATTAACCTTTCTGGAGATTATGTTGAGAAATAAAAATTTTTTTTTTTTAACGTTGTTTTCATTGAGAGGCCCGGGGCTTATCAGCCGACTCTCGTATATGCTAGAAACCTGGGAAAAGGAAAACAAATATTGCAATGGAGCCATTTACTATGTTAAATAACACTCAAAACTTGAAAAATTGCTTAACGTGGAATGGAATAACTTTTTGGAAGTTTGCGTAAATAACCTGCCTAAGATGGATCATTATATGTGTAACACATAGCTACGTGTTAAATGTTTAAAGTGACAGCTATTAATTTTGAGCACGACTGTAATTGCAGATTTTAAGTACAGTGTATGCAAGATTTAACTTGGCACAAGTTCTTTAGGGACATAGAAACTGCAATCATTATATCTAAGTTGAAAATACAGCATAAAATGCATCTTTACTTTCTCTACCATGTACCTATTAGGTAGAGAAGATGTGGTAATCCACCCAAAAATATGACACCAAGATTTCTCCAGAAATACATGTTTTGAGAACCCTAATTTATTAACAAAAGGGCCGGTGTGTGTCTATGAACTGCATAACTCAAAAACAAAAACACCAAACTTGGTATTGAAGTTTAGTACCTTCCGAAGATGTCACAAGAAGATTTTCAAGAAATATCCCCCATTCCAAACTGCCTTTTAATGGAAGATTTTCGAAATTTTTTTATTTTCTCAAAAATGGCTCTATGATTTTGATTAAAACACCATATATTAAAGGTATTTATATAACAAAATATATCTTGAATTTTCTGGGAATAGCCTTTGAAGTCCTCTTCATTCGGAAGGAATTTTGTATAATCTTGCTGTGCAAAAGATGTAGATCTCTTTAAAATGCACAATTTATTTCAAATAACTTTTTCATGGCATCAGCCATTTCCAAGATATGTTATTAATAGTTCAAATCATTCTTTAAAGACCTGTCAACTTACAGTTGTTTCTCGGGATATCATGGAAAGAGTAGTGAAATTTAAGGCCAGCATATAGTGTCTAGTTCTAAAACATTTGACTATTGCTATTCTCTTTGTATCTATAACAAAATGTGGAATGCAGCAATTTTGAGAAGGGTTTATCTCTATTAAGATGAAGTAGATAGGTAAATGAACTTTCATAAGAATAATTTGTATACCCACTAATAAGCAAGGAGGTTACAGAAAGTCATATAAATGTAACACATCAGATTTTTTATTTTAAATTAATCAATTAGATTCTATGGGATCACATTTTTTGTCATTTTTTTTAAATTAAAATACAACCCTTTGTAAGATTGGAAACCTTGGAAATGGAGAAAAAATACCGATCATGTTTCATTTTAGGCAGGTTTTACGGATCTCTTTGTGTAATCAACTTTTGTGTAAATTCATTAGACATTCAAGAGACGCAAAATGTTTGGGAATATGGCTAGATGACAGCTTATTGTATTCAACATATGTGCAAACTCTAATAAAATGTTTATCAAGAACGTGACAGATTAAAAACCTTTTATGTCCTGAAATTTATTTTAATAGAATACATTTCTGCGGAAATTCACAAAGTGCTAAAGAAAGTGATGATTGATCTAATGGCTCAGTTTGTACAGCATTTGCCTGCTGTTCCAAGGTTGCCAGGTTCGGTTCCTAACTCAGCTTGATATAGAAGGTTCCTCAATATGTATGTAGTGTGGCATTTGAATGGAAGTGTGTTTGGTTAATATTTAATAACTAGTTAGGCTTTATGAGGACCATTACTGAGCAGAGGCTAAATATACAGTGCAGTTGTTTTATGGTGAGGCCATGGATTACACATATGCATGCTCCGCATACTAGTATACTGGGGATTTTTCGTTCTGTAACTCTCGCGTTACTTACTCACGAATGATAGTAACATGCACTTTAACGAGTACTAACCTTGTTATAAGTGGTATCCACTGGCATGAAGACGTTCCTGGCATCTTCGAGTGAAATTTCCATTCACACGCACAAGTTCTTCTAGCGTAATGTTCACAATTTCTGTTTTTACATTGTCCGTCTATAGTGTGAAAATTGTTCCTATAAACCCTATTTTTTTTGGGTTTCCCACAAATAGAAGTTACACACAGTAAGATCCTGGGAATGGGGGGGGGGGCCATAAACCTTTAGAAATTAGCCTGTCATCAAAAATTGCCTTTATGTCTTCCAAGGAGTTTTGAGCAATATGGGCTATGGCAGAATCTTGTTGGAAATATCCACATTCTCTCTCATTATGCGACATTTGAAAAATTTGTGCAAGAATGTTTCTGTGTACCTATCAGAATTTATAGTATGTTGAAAAATATGGGCCCTATTATCCGTTTTGCTGTTACACCAGACCACACACTGATTTTGACATCACGGAACACAACTTCATGAATTAAGTGAGGATTCTCTGTGCTCCAATACCTATTGTTCTGTGAGGCAACATGGCCATTTAAATGAAATCCTGCCTCATCTGAAAAAATTGCTAAATGTGGATTAACATTACTGTCAAAGATGTTTTGTAAAATCCAGTTATAGAAACCTACTCGCTTTTTGTCATCATGAACCAAAGTGACTGTGCAGGATTTCAATTTTAAAAGTTTAGCAGCTGTATGAACAGAGGTTTCTGAAACACCCACTTGTTGTTCAATACATCTTAGTGACTTTGTAGAAGAGTGCTTGAATGCTGCAGCAATTTCATTAATTTCTTCCTCCATCAGAACATGTCATTTTTACTTCTTAGGTTTAAGGTTTAGTGATACCATTATCCTACGCATTTCACAGTGTCTCTTAGCCAGAACTGGATAACCAGGAAATTTCCCCTGTTGTCTACATGATTTCAATCTACAATTTTCAGTTGTCTACATGATTCAGGTTTTACATATGTATCATACATTAAAATTTGTTGTTCAAGTGTGAATTTGCCAGCAGGTATTGCAGTGGACTAATAACAAGACACTAACTCATAAGCAAATCACACATAATGCGGGTTGTTGAATAAACGTCTGCAACATTTGTTTACAACATGAACACAAACAGCGACTGAAGCACAGCCAATAAAGATAGGCTTGAATGCATCATGCACCCACTTACCAGGTCACTGCAGTACAGTGTGCCGGTCCGTGGCCTCAACTTAAAATGACTGCCTGTTGCATTCTATATGACATATTCATCATAATGGCTCAATTATGTAGCACAAAGTTAAATAAATAACAAAAAACTATAATGCATTTGGAAAACTATTAGCTGAAACCATTCTATAAATGCTAGAAAGTTGACCTCTATTGTATGTCTGCCTGACATTCAAGAGGTCCCAAGTTTGAATCTCGGTTACGGTGAATTACTCTGGTTCTTTTTTGCAGTTTCCTTGCTCTGGAAAAATGAATGCGGCAACCCTTAAGCTCTTTGGAACCCGGGCTTATTTCATTCATTCTTTGATATGACATATATCAATCTGTAGTCCTATAGTGAGTTAGGCCAGCTTAAGGGAGCTAGTGTAATCTAGGATGTACAAAACTACACACACATTCTGCACAATTGTGAAAATAAATTGTAACTCTTATGTAGAGTATGTCAGAGCTAAAACTTACAAATCAATGTTATTTACATTTAAAATATTAACAAAAATCTGAGTGATACATTCATATGACCTTCTCTACCCCTATCTTTATTAGCAGTACACAACTATTCCTACTAAAGTTTATTGTTCTGTCTACTACTTCATTTTAATCCAAATAAATCTTTGCAGAAACAGCTACATTACACATTTTGTTATAGATTATTGCTGGTGATGGGTATCTGATTAGTTATGCTGCATATTTCATAACTGTATGATGTGTTCAATGTCCCAGAGCATTGCTCACTATGGAACTAAGCAAACAAACAATACCTTAAAATAAGAGCTGAACTTTCCTGCAGGCATAAGAACTCTAAACTTATCTGTCTAGAAACCTGAAAAAATTTTTGGTTAAATATACCTTCCTCATAAACAAATATCTTAACCCATTAACGCCTGAATTATTTTTTTGTTAATTTTATTGATTTTTTAGTGTGTTATGTTTCTAAGTAACATAAATGTATTGGATAAAATACAAAAATAAGTATTTATTACTCAGTTTTGAACATATTTGCCATTACCATATGGTAATGCTAGGCACTTCCACTATCTAGATTTATGGTGTATAATGTTCATTAAGAAATTGTATTCTGAATCTTCAGAGGCTACTATTCTACATCATTACTAAAGGTAATACTGTCTACAACAAAAGTTTAATAATTTGACCTAAGTATGAGAACATACTCTGTAATTCTACAAAAATGCACTTATGGTATACACACATCAGTATTTTCTACATTTGTAAAATCACACAATCTAACAAGTATATGAAGGAGAATAAAGCAATACAACATTACACTTCAGGCACATTGTTCTCACACTTGATTTACAGTTGTCATTAGCACCTTTTTCCTCCTTCCGTCAGCTGGACAAGGTGGTCAGTTCTGTCAAATCTTATAAAATCTGATGTGCGACCGCTAAGAGATATCCGTGAAGCTGCTGATCTTCCTACTCCTTTTGGTACAGTCTGGTATCTCTTGGGATAGATGGTAGCTATTTCTCTTTTGAAATCCAGCTGTTTCTGAATGGCCATATCTAGCATTCACCTAAACAAAGGCCAGTACCATTTTTTGCTTCGTATCCCAATGCGACAGCAGGCAATATTCTGATCCATCTGGTCAGTACCTCCCATAAAGATGTTGTATTTGGTGACTAGCCTTGGCACCATTGCATTTCGCTTCTGCTGGAAATCTCTTTATTTGACCAACTTCTTGTGCACCACATGAAGAAGAGATAAATGTGACTAGTGAGTTATCCATCCATTGGACATAAAGCAATCCATTGTTCTTCTCTAATGCTGTCTCAAAATGTCCACTATCTTTTTAGAGAATACTTGTTTGTTTTCCAGCAGGCATCCTTTAGGAATTCTATTTTCTCTAATAGTAACCACAATACCTAAGAAATGAAAATTGTAATTAAAAAATTTCAATTACTGACATGTGTTCATATCTTGAGTAATCTGGAGTGGGCAATTCAGTAGGTTTATCTATGTCAAAATCAGCTCCTTTCTCCCATCGTTTCCCTCTCAGCCGCCCATTTGATAACATTTTTGGATATCGAGGTAGATACAATTTCAGGTGCAGCTGCCTCTAATGTGAGTGGCTGTACCAATGGGTTGTACTCGATTTGGTCAACACCTGTTCTTTCGTTGTTTGGTAATCTTACTTGAGTGTTAGCCAGTAACTGACGAGATGTCAGGTTGTCAGATAATCTGCCTTCATCCTCATTTCCAGAATCCTCATCTGTGTCTACGTTTGGTACTGGTGGCTCAATAAACACATTACCATCAATATTATCACTGTAAATTATCTCCAGTGCTTCAGCAAGTGAAAGTCCTTTCTTGAAACAACATAACGAAATATACGTCTTACTGAGTACATCCGCCTAGCTTTGCCATATGGTAACATTGGAATTAGGAACCCATAGTTTCACCTGCTTTTCTCTGAATCACATTGAAACTCCTAGAGAATATATATTGCACTATACAAAGAAATATACTACCAAGAAATAATCCACATAATCACTCTAAGCATACAAAAATATACTTACTTGAAACAGATGTTCATTTCTGCTCCACATTCAGCGATAGCAGTTTTCAAACAATCCTTACGTTATTATTGTAGCAAGCACGACAATGAAAACTATATTGTCATAAACGCGGTTCCTTTACAGAGCGATTAGCAGTGGTACCAAGCCTCCAGCATAATTTTTGAAAGCACAATAACAACTTTAAGAGTGTGTTACATGCGTTACCATATGGCAACGCTAGGGGTTAAGGTAGAGAAAAACTTTTTGAATATAGTAACTAGCTTTTGAGCTCCAATATCAGCTGCTGTAAAATTGTATTTATTACTTAATCTAGATTTATTTTGTTTGTTTTTTTAAATGAATACATTCTCAGTACTTTTAAATTAATAGTCACATAACTTTATATTCCAAAATATTAAATGTTTATCCATAATACTGTATTTTGTATATGTATAAATCTTATAAATAAATGTGAAATCATATATCAAAACCGAACATGTCCTACAGCTTGTAAAGGTTCAGCTGAACAACAATAAACTATAATGGCCATTTCTAGGGAAAAAAAATCAACACTTTCCTCTGTAACGACTGTTTGGAATATAGCCTGAAAATCCTGGGCATGTTTGTATCCTTGCCGAGCAACAGGGAAAATAAAATGGACAAATACCCAAATTACAAAGTACAGAAAGCTTTATATCCTTATGCAAATTCATTCCCTCGATCAAAATGTACCATATTTTTATTTGAGCTAATTTTACAAAATTCTTGTTTCCTCTTACCAATACACAATCAATGGTGCCACTACACGTTAACAAGGACAATCAGAACAAACTCTGACAGGTGGTTCACTAATAGCAGCCCTATTAAAAGTTGACTCAGTTCTTGTAAACATTCCCACTATTTGCAACATTTGCGTCATTAATATACAGCATGTTAATGGCTAGAACAATTTTATATAAGTATGGAATTAGCACTTAGCAAACAAATACAGCCAACATCACTTTGCGGTAATAACATTAAACATAACACACCTCCTCCTGCGCTGGTAACAGATGGTTCCTTTTCTTTCTTATCGTGTTCTTTTCTTTCATCTTCATCATCAGAGAGCTTTTCCTTAGACTGTTGCACTGCATCTGTAGTATTCTGAGCCAGGTGCACACCATGTGAATGACCATGACCACCCTTCATTAGCCTAACAGATTTCTCAACCATTAGAAATGCTATTATTCCAAAAAGAACCCAAAACCCAACAATCATATCATGACCATGGAATTCGTCACCTTCACCATGTTTGGGATGGTGTGAATGTGAATGAGAGTGCGAATGTGAATGAACTGAGGGAGATTCGTCAGCATGTGCCATAAGTGCATGGGGTATCAAGTGTAGAAACGCATCTCCTAGCAAGCTGCCAGATGCAAAACTTAAAAGAACTTTTAAAAGGGGCTCTTTTTCCTTTGTATTGTCTAAAGGAACTAGAAAAAGAATAAAAAATGGTGCAGCACTAATAAGTAACGTAGACCCTAGTGCCTGCGACCAAAGAGCGAAGGTATTTGCATTATTACTGACAGTGCTATATGCTGTTCCAGCAGATTCTCGTACATCAGGGTGTTTCGTGTTGGCTGCTTTAGAGTATTTATATGCTGGCGATTCCTCGGTATCGTGTCCATGTCCATGGTGTATATCATCATGACTCTCGCACAATATTGGTAAATCAAAAAGTATTAGCAAAAATAAAGCGCCTAACACTATTCTTGCAACCACAGACTTGCTAATAAACGATGCCTCTTCCATACTTGTCAAGGAAAACAACTGGTTAGCTGAGGGCACTTAGTATAGGTTATACTTGTTTTATCATTCAGTTGTAAACATTAGCAGGAAAACCTCCACTTATCAGAGCGTGGCCTAGGCTCGCCGTTTAGATTATAGCAGTCATAGTCTTGTCATAGGGGAAAATAGTTTTACCACAGCCTTGTTCTCTTGTAAGAATTTAGAAAGAATATATTAATTTTGTGTGTTTTAAAAGGCATATCGTCCTACTACAAAAATATTTCGTAGGTTATTTAATGGACAAATAATCTGGGGATTTTCTTTTATCCCCCAAACATAGATTTCCGTGTGCATTCTGACTAAATGGTATCTGTGACCTGGAGCTACGCACACAAGCGCTTGCAGATAGCTCTCCCGAAGGTAAACGAACAGCATGCATCCTGAGCGAATAGCGCGACCTCTACCATGCTGATTGCTGAGGCTTGAAACTAAACTAAGATGGAAGTCAGCTGATAAAATAGCAATGCCGAAAATATAAAAATAAAGCTGAATTTTCGTATCAACGAGCAATTGTGTAAATGTAGCAGTTTATAGTCATACCTTATTTAATATTGAGTACCAAATAACGCGCATTCGACGTTTAAAACTGGAACATGACCTGAAAACCTAGTAAGGTAGAAGACAGGATATGAATCGAAAGTTTAGTTGCTTTTAATGAAGAATTGAAATATATATAGCGAAAACAAGCTAACCTTAAATATAAACTATACTTAGTATGTTATGTATATGTATATTTCTCATTGATACTTTGGCGATTTTAATTTATAAAATAGACAATACAAACTGAAAAATAGCTAGAAATGGTTGAATATTTAGAAATGTAGTTACACTTAGCTCAATCATTATATAAAATGGCTGGAAATGCTTTAGTGACCTTTTGCCAAATTAGTGGCAAACAGGCTCTTCAAAAAGGCTAGAATTAGCCATAAAAAGGCTAAATTGGCATCACCGTAGCTAGTGTTCGGCCTGGTACACACTACACATCTACAAGTTTACGTCTTTCCCCTCTCCTTTTCTCACAGAACAAACGAAAATATAAACATGAATTGGAATCATCGAGTTAGTGCAACACAGATCAGTTTAAAATTACATGGGGAGTAACAACGGTGAATAATCGCAAGTCAATTGTCAAACATAATACGATTACGTATTATCTAAATGCCAATATTTACCTTAATATGTGTAAATATTTTGATGACATGCCATGACTCATGCTAAACAATAGGAATATAATACAACTACACACGTAGCGGGGATTCACCTTAACCATTTTTCCTTTGCATAGCTAAAGCACACGTGAAGTTTTACTATTTAGGCTACATTTTGGATAAGGGATTTGTTAAATAGACTAAATTTCAGGCTATAAGCATTTTACGACTTTATATGGCTAAGCGTTACTGTGAAAATGCTAGATTTAGCCATAAAATGGCTAAGTTGGCAACACCGCTCCGATTACAAAAGCCAGTAGTTTCATCATCAGCTGATTGTCAAAATAGTGTGACATCAATGTTTGCAATTATGCAGGAAGTGAAGAAGTTCATCTCATCTGATCCTGAATTTCAGCGCTCATTTTAATCGCTAAATACAATTATTAATTTGTTCCTAAGAAGTGATGTATTTGCCTAAATATCTCACTCTTATTCGTAATTAATCAAAGTTCTGTGTGTATGAATCAGGACATTAAAAGCATGAAGATTCTATAAACGTGATAAATTAGATTATACATTTGCTCCACCTGTACCAAGAAGTTGAAGAGAATGATGCACCAGTGGCTAAGATAGAATATGCCAAACATGGCATCACCAAATATGTGCGGAATTGCAACAAAGGCAATTTACCCCTCAAATCGACACCTAAAAGGAAATCAGAGCCGTTATAACTATGTGAAGGATGCGAGGAAGATTTCGCCCTTTACAAGGCCGAAAGAAATATGCAAAAGAAGATCAAGCACACAAGACTGGACGAGATGGCAAAACCACTCGATAGACTTACTCACTTACTGAAGTTAAGAGCAAAGAGAAACAAAATATATCGCCGACAGCAATTGTAAATCCTGATGCCCAAAATTATAGGCAGGCCCGAAAAAAGAAGGGCGGGATCCTACAATCACTCGCCCCAAACTATTGAAAAAGATGTTAGAGGAAACCATTAAGACAGTTCAAAACATTATAGAGGAGGGAAAAGCTGGAACAAACCAAATTAATATGGATGGCAACAGCTACCATGCAGAGGCCTGTCAAATCAGGAAGGAAGTAAAGGAAGATGAGATAGAACTCGACGAGGAAGGATACCCCGAACCCAGCTGGACAGAAGTAGTGCGAAGAAGTTCCAGACAAAAGCAACAAACGAAGTTTGTAGGAACGATGCCTCACACCGGCTTATCCGCAGGGAAAAGATATTCCCGGCTCTTTGTGAGAAAAGCACACCAAAGAAAATGTCATCTGGAAAAGCAGATAACAGGGGATAACAGAAGTGGTACAGTGCGAAGAGCTCAATTCTAAAGGCTAGTGTAAGGCATTCAAGGTGTGGCCGGAGGGCATAATGACCAGACCGTACCTTTTTCGGAACAGACGCACAGGAGGGCGCTTTCGTAATAATTAGAACAACAAGGAACACTGCACAATACGATCGAAATTAAATGCATGACCTGGAGTATAGAAGAGTTAAGAATGCAGTTAACAGTATATCCAGGATCTGTTCAAGGGCTATGATGTAATAATGTTGACCGAAACATTCCTGACATAAACCTGGTCAACAACGTATAAATGTTAAATGGCTGGAAAAAGTTTATGAGATGGTTATGGAGGCAAATATTATGTATGGTATAGAAATATGGGGATTAGATAGAGGATGGGAAAGTATAGATGTGGTGCACAGGATGTTTTGTAGAGAAATACTAGGGCTACCGAAGTCAATTGTAAGACAGGTAGTACAATTAGAGATGGGCAGGGTGGCAACTAAGGGGAAGATAATGGAAAGAGCTTTGAAATTTTGGTTCAGAACTTTAAATCTGGGAAAAAGTAATGTGTTAAGACAATGTATTGAATACCAAGGGAATAGCTTAATGAATGATGGATGGGTAAGTAAATTACGGAACATTTTGGAGAAAAATGGGTTAGGAGATATATGGAAAAGGAGAGAAAATAACTGAAAATTTTTTGGAAAAAGGCGAGGAAAAGGCTTGAAGATATAGAAATACAAATCATGTTCAGTGAGATTGCCGAAAAAAAGCTCATTAGTTTATGATAGGCCAATGAAAAATGCATGGGGTAGGGAAAAATATATAGACATAGTAAATAAAGAAGAGAGAGAATCTATTGCATGGGTAAGAACCGGAGCATGGAGGCTAAAAGGGCTAAGACAGGGTATTCCTCAGAACCAATGTACGATATGTGGTGGTAATGAAGACATTGAACACATAGTATTTAAGTGCCAAGGAACAGAAAATTGGAGAAAATAATTTTTTAATAAGAAGTGGTTGAAGGGGGATAGAAATACACTTATGATTGAAACGATATGCAAGGACGCTAGAAGCATTGGACAGTTTTTGTGTAAAGTAAAAAATAAATGGCTTTGGACAGTGGAAAGAGAAAAGTAAGAGGTAGTGCATCTTACCTTGAATGGAAAACTATAGTGAATGTGTGATGGTTAAGTAATCATAAATGAAAAGTGAAAAACAAGTGGAAATGGGACATGGAAAAAAACGGGAAAAATGAAAAAGGAGCAAGATAATTTATTGACAAGAAATTTAAAATGTAAATAAACTGTAGTGATTGTCTACTGAATGAGCGACCAGGGTCAAAGTACAGAAGACAATCAAATTTGTAAAACTCTTAGCACAATAAAATACAATATACAACAACGTATAGGTACCTCCTTCATTCACAACTATGCGGAACAGGGTCCAACAGGACACCCGAAGTAGTAGCGTGGCCAGATAATTAAGTGGGGGTTATATATAGGGGTCCATTTTTAAGCTATTTGTATAAATTCATTCTTAGTTGAAGTAAATGCTTCGAAATTATATTAGCAAATTAAGGTGCAGCAATGGAATTAAAGTTAGGATAGGATGTTATGCGCCTTCTAAAAGGCAAATGTTTTGTGACATGAGAATTAATGACCACTTTACATTACCGCTGCAGGCCATTTTATTTCATTGCAAAAGAGGGTTTCACTTCTGCTCTAAACTGGGAGAGTTGTGATAATTTGGAAGCCACTTAAATTTAGCACCGGAACGAAAACATTCACCTGTGTCCAGAGGCAGCGCGTTCTATGAGTCAGTGGTTCATTCAACCCCCGGAAAATGTTGTTTGTTTAAATGCATACATTTATAATTTGCACAATCATTTTTCACTTATATCTCGTTTTAGATTATTTTATCTGCATTTTCAATGTATTTTTATCTTATGAAAACCTTGAGTCGTTGAGATAGCAGTTATAGCACTATACGTGCCAAAGAGTTGCCCAGTGCCCAGACATTGCCAAGATTCAATTTCTCTTTTGAACCTCTGAGAGTAAGCTTTACACTGTTCGTTCGGCAGGGAGGGGCAAGGGGAAATGTATGCAGTTATTTACTTGTGAAATAATGTTCATATGTATATTCATATGTTCTTAGAGTTTGTTTTCAAAGAATAATAAATAGCGTTCAACATCTTTTACAAGTAGATTTCTCATTTTTAAGCTTGACATGCAAATACCTCAGCTCCAGGAGCGTCATTTCAGTTTCTGCTCGGGGGGGGGCAAGATTGCCTGAAGCAGTTTCCCAGATGTTCTTGTGAATTTAAAGACACATTTAGCCTAAAACAAAATCATCTTTTACTTCTCAAATGTGAAATATTTGTATTAAAAGTACAGTTGTAATTTTTACTTTCTCTACTACGTATAGTAAGTAGGGGAAGTATTGTATTCCACCCAAAAATTCGATACCGAAATTTCATCGGGAAATACATGTTTTGAGACCCCCTGAATAAAAAAAAGCATTTTTGGAAACATGTCCGTGTGTGTGTCTGTGAACAGCATAACTCAGAAACGAACAGTCGGATAAACACCAAACTTGGTATTTAGGTTCAGTGTCTTCCAGAGATGCGACACGAAGGTTTTCAAGAAATTCCCCCTACCCCAGATTACCCTTTACATGGAACATGTTTCGAAAATTTTAGTTTTCTCAAAAATGGCTCGAACGATTTTGATTAAAATATATGTTTAAGATATCTTCATGGCAAATGAAATGTATATCTCGAACTTTCTGGGAATCTCTCCAAAAGTATTCTTCATTGTGAACGATTTTTGCATAACTGGTAAACCATAGGAGATAGAGAACATTTTACCACACAACAAATGTAGATCGCGTTAAAATACACAATTTGTGTCATATACATTTTTTTTTGTTGGGTGAACCATTTTCGAGATATTGGTTGTTATTCCCTTAAATTTTCCAATACAGTTTTACTCAAATTCGTTATTCATTTTTTGTCCTGATAATGCAAAGACAATGGAATACTCCACATAGGAACCAGCTCTTAACATATTTGAATATCGCTTAAAGCCTAGCAATTCCCCTTGCATTTACAAGAAAATTAGCAATAAGATTAACATCTCGATATCTCGATTAACATGAAGCATATGGAGAATAAGCGTTTGTAAAAATAGTTTGTACAAGAGTAGAGAAAGTCATGTGAGTGTAACACATCAGATTTTTATATTAGTAGAGCAATAATAACTAGTAGCCTAATCATTTTTCGTAACCCAGGGGGGCAACTGACTCCCTCTACCCCCTAAATGACGCCCCTGCTCAGCTCGAATTAAAACAAGCGTAAACCAGCCGAGGTAAGCCATTCTGCAGGTCTTTTAATGTAAACATATATATAAGAAATAGATGGATTTGCAGCTGCATTTCTACAAATAAGCTATTTTGTTTTTCGTACTTACTGTTTGTTAAGGGTAAAGATGCATGCACTGGCGTGTCAGATCTAAGTCATCTAACACAGAAAGTTAAGATGCACGAGGAATCTATTGCACATAAGAATGCTTATTTAGATTTATCAGTCCTTGGAAAAACAGAAATTAGGCAACAGCTATCAGACAAAATATAGAAAGACACAATGACAACGCAAGCAAAATTCGCTATATTCTTTCCAAAACAATCGATTGTATTAAGTTCTGCGGTGAGTTTGAACTTGTCTTACGTGGACATTATGAAACAGCAGTATCTAACAATCCTGGAATAAGAGGGCTAATAAATTTCACTTTAACTTTAGATGCAGTTGTAAAAGAACACATGAACAATGCTACAATCTTTAAGGCTACATTAAGGCAATAATTAAGGCTACATTATTTAGATTTATCAGTCCTTGGAAAAACAGAAATTAGGCAACAGCTTAGCTCAGCTATCAGACAAAATATAGAAAGACACAATGACAAAGTAGGCAAAATTCGCTATATGCTTTCCAAAACAATCGATTGTATTAAGTTCTGCGGTGAGTTTGAACTTGCCTTACGTGGACTTTATGAAACAGTAGTATCTAACAATCCTGGAATAAGAGGGCTAATACATTTCTTTTCAACTTTAGATGCAGTTGTAAAAGAGCACATGAACAATGCTACAATCTTTAAGGCTGCATCCAAGGATATACAAAATGATTTACTAGAGTGTATGTTACATGTGAGTCATGAGGAAATTAATACTGAAGTAGCTACGGCAGATTTTGTGTCCATGATAGCGGATGAAACTTCTGATGTAGATTCTAAATTTCAGTTGGTTGTAGTATTTCGTTACCTATTATCTACTGGAGAGCCTGTTGAAAGGTTTTGAACAATTTTAAATCCACCTGGTAACGATGCTTCCGCCTTAGCAGCTTGCATTAAAAGTTTTCTCGTTGATGTCCAAAAAAAACAGAAAGAAAAAGTAACATCTCAAAGTTATGATGGTCATGCGCGGCCAACATGCAGGAGAGAGGAGTATCTTGTAAGAGAAGAGTATACTTTTGCGTAATATGTGCATTGTTATGCACACCAACTGAACTTAATTGTTGCCCAAGATGCAAGTCAAAATAAACAAGTAAAACTGTTTTCCAATATTATTGCAGAGGTACCAATATTCTCCTCTCATTCACCTCAAAGAGGCTGTTATAGACGCAATTGTGAAACAAAGCCGCAAGATGGGACTTGAGAACAGTTCAGGAGAGTCAAGAGACCATTCTAGAATGTCTCCAACAAATAGAGAATACCAGCAATCAGGCAACTGTAAATCAAGCATATGGTCTCAGTTTGAAACGCAAAAGTCAGAATTTTCCATTCGTTTAAAGGTATTTTATAAAAATAATGCCCCGCGCGGATATCTCATACAACCAATTAAAAAAGCGCACCACTAATTCCGTCTCAATAAAGCAAGAAATAGCATAATTCGAAAATTAGAGACAACATTAATATCATAATCGAAGAAGAACCAAATGTAGCACAAAGAAGGTGCGAGGATATGTATATAAGAAGGAATGTAGTAGCAGCAAAGGAAATATGTGACATAATAATTCAGCAGCGCAAACAAAGGTTTGAACTCTCTATCCACATATTAGCCTCTAACATCCTTGAACACTTCATCCCTTCGCTGAAAAATAAAATTTCTGAAAAAATGCTTTCCGTTGTGCAGTCCTATGTATTTTAAGTAAAGCCAAGTTAAAAACAGAAACACAGATCATTTATTCTCGAAATGGTTTTCAAAAAATGAAACGTACAATAGCCCTTCTGAAGTTTTTAATTGAAAATAACCTGCAAGAACCCTTTAGTGTGAGGCAGTATTCTATATCACAACACTGTGAATGCCAGAGTGATTTTAGTGTAAATTAACATTATTTTATGACAATTATTTTAGATGTTTGTTAGCTATAAGCATTGTTAGGAAATAAGTTTACACGGCCTCACTGAAACTGACAATAGGAGTGGGTAACAATGAAGCGATGGGGTGAGTTGCTTATCACTTAGAAGAGACAAACAATGACGTCAGGGTAGCGTGCCTTTCTTTAGAAATGGAGGGACTATCTTCCCTAGAGCAAATGTATTAGTAATTATGATTGGCTGACAAAATAGACGCTAATGTTGGCGCAATTTGGTAACCAACAGCAGCTCTATTATAATGTTTAGGCATATCGGGGCGAGGGAGTATAAATTCTTAAGCCAAAACAACCGCACGCAAGTATCGCGCAGTTCTACAGAATCATTCACGAGCTAAACGTCGCGCAGTTCTACAGAATCTCTCGCGAGGTACACATTACACTATTCTACAGAATCTCTCGCGTCGTAAAGCTAGTTACAAAATGTGAAGTAGGTGCGCGACAACTATTACGATAGTAATTACATTCGGAAATATAACCGTTTCAGTCAGGCGTGTATCAAGATTAAAGATGTGAAATTAATTAAGTGTGACGGCCATAAAAGTGTGAAAATAAATTCTTTTATTAGTGTTATCTTTTAGCAACAACTCCTTTCCGTTTACACGCCCTGCTTAGAGATATTTGCTCGACTGAGTAATAATAGCTAGTCGGAGGACAAAGAACCCAAAATTCAAAATAGTTAAACAATAACAGGCGATAAGTAAAAAAGATAACACGAACAGATTACTGCAACAAGTGATGAAATTGTTGAAATTAGTAGCTACTATCCCAATGACATTAAGTGAAGCAGAGAGGTGTTTCTCACTTTGTCGCGGATCAAAACGTTTCTTAGAGGTATCATGGATGAATGAATTGAGTTTTTATTTATGGACGCTCTTTAACTGCTGTGGTTCTTAACGTCCCATTCTATATTGGGCGTGAAAGACCGGAAATTTGCTCAGAAACCTCCTATCAGGCTTGAGGTTCTTTTACGTCCCGTAAATCTACGACACGGGACCACCTGGTTTACTTGCCTTCCGAAGGAAGCCATGCTAAGGATTTTTACGCCCGAAAAAAATCCATCGCCCTCCGCGGTTTTGAACCCGCGACCTCGAGAACTAACCATGGATGAAGATAGGCTATCTGCCCTTGCCATGCTATCTACTAAAAAGGAAATGATCCACATGCTTCAGATTTCGAGAGAGTCATAGACGGATTCGCCACGAAAAATAAAGGAGGATAGAGTTTCCGTATAAATATACTTCTACGGGAGAATAGACCCCATGAATGTCGTCAGGCTCATATTAAATTAATTTTAGAACTACAGAAGTATTTGAAATAATTTAGAAAATCAATTTATTTGGAAAACTAAATAGCATAATGTAGTAAAAGTAATGAACCCCCTCGCATTTTAGGCACCAGCCACCGCTGCTGATATCTTAAATGGTTGTACCAGCGCCATCTACAGTACAATTCCTGTAGCTGTCACCTTTTGTCACATTGTCCAAGATATGTGGCGTAAATGTAGCGCTACCTGTGATACAATTAGGAGGTATCGCGTTCCCGCCAACTACAAAGGTGCTATTATTTTAACGGAGTTATTTTTGCTATTAGTTTTTACATTCTGGCAAGGAGGTCACGACCCCAACCTCTCTGGCTACGCCTCTGACGGAATCAAGGGTTTATCACTCCTGCTGAGTCCAAAAATGGTGCTGTTTGAAGTCATTCCTAAAACGAATAACATGCTAGAATAGGAAACAGATCGAGTAGAATAAGTGAGATGACGCCTATTCTTACATGCAAAGAGTTCTTGGCACCGCCGCTAAATAGGGCATCAATCGTGCTGGGGGGCTGAGACGTTTGGCAGTTCGACTATGCGGTATCAAAGCAGGTGGAAATAAACAGCTGTGTGAATTTGTTTCTCCTTTAAAACTAAGTTGTTAATAAGGTCTGGTTAAATTGTGTAGACATAGGATGATTGTCATAAGTGACACATGCTCTTTTAATCTTAATTTGGTATCAGTATATCCAAATGTAATCGGGACTGAATTGTGTAAATAAGACGCGTTTGAGAGTGCATTCTACTTACTACCGGTACGTTCCGCATCGACATACCGACGTGTTTTGTCCCAGGCTGTAAATCAGAATATGACAAAAACTTCAATGATAGACTATTTTTAGAACACCTAAGGATAAGGACGAATTCTCAAAATGGGCTAAAGCATTCCACGGAAAGATTTACAGCTCTTAAATAGAAGTCGAGTTTGTTATTTGCACTTTAATGAAGAGTTGATTGTAAAATAACTCTTTCATGGTGATTGGAGGGAAGGTGAAAATTCCTAGAGTGTGCCGGAAATTAAAACCAGGAGCAGTCCGTATATTTTATAACTTGCCAAATATATGTCTGCTTCTATAAAGTCTCGCAAACGACCTGCGGACTGCTAGAAGTTTGAGGCAAAACGAAGAAGGAAACGAGAAGTAAAGCCAACCCGTTTAGCGATACAGTAACATCGAAATCAAAATGTGGACAAAATTCCTTTATTGTTCTTCCTCTCGAACAGAGAGAATAAGCGAATTAGATCTTTTTAAAAAAACAGAATATCCAACTAAAACAGCAAATGAAGAATGTGAACCGAAAATTATCTCTCACTAAATTTACCCTCAGCACTGCGAAAGCAAGAATTGCCCTCCTGGGAAAGAAAATTAAATATATTTGTCACTGTAAAAGTAATAAATACCTCAGTAAATGAAAAAAATTGTTATAGATGCCATGATTAAGAAATGTCAAATTAAAATTTCACATGGCATGGGATACAGCAATTTTAGATATTTTAGAGAGTTTGTTATTGAAAATAAAGGCTCCAAAACATTATAGGCAATTTGCTACATTTCCTTTCAGAAAGTCATAATAAACCTCTCAAAAGGACTTAAATGTTCTTATGGTCTAAATCCATAGCCATTGAAAGTCACTTCGAATTGTTATAAAGATGAAATTGATGAAAATAAAAGATATGGGATGATAATTTTTTATTAGGTTAAACACGGGGGAGGGCTTCATTTTAATAAATCCACACTCATATTAGATGGGTGTTTTTACTTTGGTGATCTGACACACTCGTCCTGACAAATTATATTGTAAACCATGCCTTAGGCTTCATGTTTGTTCCATTCCTCTACAATTGAGTTCAATCAGCATTTATGCTAGCAGAAATGCAACACCTGAAGATACTCTTGAAAGGTTTATTATTCAGGCAATTTTATAATTAGAAGATGCTGCTGGAAGAGTCATCGAATTTATATGCAACGGAAGTAAAATAAATAAAAGGGTATGGCAGGCTTTAGGAATAAACAGAAATATCAACTTTATTTATAATCCAGCAGATAATAAAAGGAACCTTTTGGCAGTTTCGGATTTTTTGCATGCTTTTGAGTGTATATGGAATCATCTCCACCACAAAATTCAAACGAAGACATAAATTTTATAGACAACCTTATGAAACTGATACTTATGAATCTGCAAGACTTAGAATTTGTCCCAGGCTCACTAAGATTCATTTAGACCCTCCTTCTTTCCAAAAGATGCAAGGCTTACTATAGAATGGGACGCTAAGGACCGCAGCACCATCCATAAATAAAATTCAATTCAATTTTGGTACAGTTATGCAGTGAATAAAAAGTGGAGAAAATGCTTTAGAAAATGCACTTCCCTGGAGTTTGATGATATCTTAACAAGAACACACAAACCAATGGCGTTCATGTCCCTCACTTTAAGTTATTGCAGTTCAACTTTCGTCTCATGGATTTTGTTGCGTTCATGCTGAATGGCTATTGGATAATTCTCTCATTTCGTATCGCCAATATCGCTCCATTTTGAATTCGGTAAATCGCGTTGGCCATCAGATGAAAGCTTCTGACAAACACGCCCAGTTCTAATTCTCTGGTTCCTGACTATATTACTGTAGATCAACAACCCGCAGTTAAAATTTTATAAAACCTCTCCGTAAACAGTCGAAATGATAACAAATATTTCCAGAAACACCTCTTGTTAAAATGCTCAATATACTGTAGCACAAATATATTATGCCCATCTCTATGGTGTGGGGGTAGCGTGTCTGCCTCACATTCAGGAGGTCCCGAGTTTGAATCTCGGTTGAGTTACACGATAAGGGTTTTTGTTGGTTTTCCCTTATCCTGAAATATGAATGTCCAGTAACTCTGAGCTCTATGGTCCCCAGGCTTATTTCAACATAATTTTAGTCATCGTCCGATATGGCCTAAAAGGTAATGAGACGTTAAAATCAAATTATTATCATTATTGTTATTATTGCTTACCAGGTATTATAAGCTGGCGCATGGGGGTGAGAATTGATAATAAAACAGGTTCCTGAGCAACGCCAATTTTTGCCGGTAGAGGTGCTCAACTACTCCCTAAACGTCCAGTAGACAGTAAATAAACAATAAACTGTTAATGGCGACTTATTTCAAATAGTGTAAATTTATTTAATATTCATTATGGTATATAGTACTCGGGCCTTTGTTGTTTATAGTTTCGAGTTATACAATAATAAATATTTGACCCTGCGTTTGTTATAAAATATGAAGTAAATATATAAACCGAAATCCCGCTGAGTAATTTCCCGTTTCTGTCTGCTATACCGATCCAAGTGTATCGCAAATGACTAAACCGGCGGCAAATAAATACATTGTTTCGAGCTTTTCCACGAGCGTACATTTAATTACCCGCAACACCTTTCAGTTAAGTAATAGTTTTTGCAGTGTGCATGTCTGTATGTATGTTAAGCTCTTTAAACTGAGCATTTGTGAGTACATAACACGATTTTCGATGTGTGAATATCAGACCTAAAGAGCATAGCACAAACCTTTAACAAATAGTTTTCATAGATTGCAGGTAAGTTGGTGGAGGAAAATGATAATGGAAAATACAAGAATCAAAACAAAATACCGGACAAAATAATATCTTGTCGAAAAGTATATTCATGATTAACATTACAGATTATGAAGTAGAACGGGTAGTTAAAGTTTTAAAGAGCAAGTACTCAACTGGAATTGATGAGATACCAGCTAATTAAAATATGTATCAACGACACTAAGTTTCCGTTATTTTGCATGTACAACACTTCATTGGAAACGGGCATCTTTCCATAGAGATTAAAAGTAAAGCCACTCTATAAGAAACGAGAGAAAGGAAAGGTAGAGAATTACAGACCTATATTAGTGAAATAAAACGTTTGAACAAATACTTTATAATAGAATAATGAACTTTGTTAAAAAACACAATATATTTTCTGATGCCCAAGATGGATTTAGTACAGACAGATCTATACAATCAGCAATAAGAAAATATTAAATAATATACAGTTAGCAATAGACAAGAAAATAAACATAATAGGTATATTCTTAGATTTAACTAAAGCGTATGATGTTCTGGATCACATACTTAGCCATTCACCTTGGTCTAAGAGTACCATGCTAACCCCCAGTTTCCGAGGTCGTGGGTTCAACCTGAACGAGGGGGATTGATCTTTTGAGCGTAAAAATCCTTGGCATAGATTCCTTCGGAAGGGAAATAAAGCTAGTGTTTTTGTGTTGTAAATTTACAGCACGTAAAGGAACCTGAATTCCGATTAAGAGGTTTATAAGCAAAATTTCCGGTTTTTCACGCCCAATATAGAATGGGACGCTAAGAACCATAGCAGTTAAATAGCGTTCATAATTAAAACTCAATTTCATTTCATGACATCCTTTTTATCTAATATGAATAAATATAATATCCGAGGAATATTGAACGATTTTTTTAAGTTCTGTTTAACAGACAGGAAGCAAGTTGTTGAAATTCATGTGTAAAATGATACGAAACTAACCAAGCACGTATTTGGCAAAACAATTAAAACAAAGAGTGCCTCAAGGTTTAGTACTGAATGTATTACTATTTTAGCTATGTATAAAATGATCTACCCTTGTATATTCAGAAGCAGAAATAACATTTTTGCTGATTATACTAATATTTTAATACAAGGGTCAGACCAAATTACTTTACAAGATAAAATCAATGTGGTAATGCGCGATTTGTACATTTGTTTTAAAGCTAACAAGCTGATAATCAGTAAAGAAAAATAATAGCTGTATCATTTTACACATGGCAAAATAAGAATGCAAACAAACCTACAAAAGAATATAATGAGAAAACTGTAATTAATGGAAAAGAAACGAAGTTCTTGGGAGAATACATAAACGAAAACAGGAAATGGATACCCATGTGAAATTATTAGCTTCTAAAAGATACAGAAGACGACAATAAGGTTAATTTATGGTGCAAGCAGAACAATATGTAGACAGTTAATTAAAGCGTTAAAACTCCTTCCAATTGCATGCATTTTTATAGTGAAAATAGCTTGGTACATAAAACAATCCCAGCAATGCATGGAAGTAAATACAGATTTGCATCAGTAAGATTCAATTATCTTTCTGGTGTTGATGATAAACCAAAATCTGGCCGTCCTCGAACCCCGAACATGATAAAAGAAAGTTTGTGAACGTGTCAAGAAATCCTGTTAGGAAATAAAAAATTAGTTGCGCAGCAGCTTCAAATTTCAAGAATGAGTGTCTAGGCTATTAAATCAAGACCTATGACTTCGGGCTTAGCGCTGATGTATAGGACTTATGCTCAACACCCGTCCCAAGAAGATTAGAGTGGAGAGATCACGTAACCTCCTTAGACGGCATGCCAAAAATCAACATCGGAGAATCGTTTTTTCAGACAAAAAAATTTCACAATAGAGCAGAAATTCAATAGGCAGAACGACAGAGTGCACGCTCGGTGCGCTGATGACCATAGCTGTTTAGCGCCCTTAACCCCCTACGCTCGGTGTCGTGAGAAATCCCGCCAGATTGCTCCTCGAGTTCTTCATGGCTATTCATCCAGCATCAGTGATGATTTGGTTGGGAGTCTCGTTGAAAGCGGTTTGCGCTATACTCTCTGTTTCTGCACATTAATACCAACTTTGGAATACTGGCATGTTTATACCAGCGAGTCTACGCAATAATTTTATCCAATCAACTTTAAGACTGGAAGAACTTGGTGGCCAATGAAATTTAAATGGTTAGAAATTGAAAGCTGTTAAATGTCATGTGCAAATAATTTTGTGCGTTGGAAATACATATTTATTTTATTGGAAAATGCACATTTCGAGAAAGGTTTTATATAGTATTTTCGAGTTCATTAAAATTATATGAACGTAGAATGAAAGTGCATTCATTCTCATTAAGAGGAAAATGTTTAGAAAAAACTTAACTGCAACTGTTAGAGCATCACCTCTTTTCCATATAACAAGCGATAAAGATGCTGCAAAGCAGAAGGATGCTATAAAGGTGTAAGTCATATTAGAGTTTATGAGGCTTAAGAATTTTGTTCATCTTGATTAAATGACGAATTGAATATTAAAGCTGTACATGTAATATTCTGGTTTCAACGCCTGCATCTATCAAATTTAGATCTATAACAACATTTCGTGTATTATATGTTTCAGAACCGTAAAAATGCCTCGCGGAAATACATCGGAGCAAAATAGGGAGGCACCTACAGGTCGCAAAGGTATCTTAAAAGTCAATGACAAAAATGGAAATCGTGAATTTCACACGCCAGTTTCACATGTTAAACCTTTGGTACGATCAAAATCTACTCCGCAATTAAAGCCCGAATCAAAAAGGAATGATTTTAATTCATGTGAGGAGGATGTAAGAAAGTCTTCAAGATCAGGTGTTAATGACAGGAACTCCATCAATCATATTAATACTCCTTACCATAATGAAGAAGAAACGAGCAGTGGAAGAGAGAAAAAACTACTGAAACGTTATTTCAGTGAAGCTAATTTGAATAAACAATCTGCAACACCAGAATGTAGCAGCAAGGTTCTCAGCAGCACTCCAAGGAAGCGCAGGTCAGAAATGGATGATTATGCTGCAGTACAGGGAGAAGAAAGTAGCAATTTAACTGTTGGTGTTCGTGTGAGGCCATTAAATCCAAAAGAAATTTCTGATCCATCCGTCAAAAGTGTGGTACATATTGAAGGAAACGAAATGAAGATTCTGTGTGAATCGGGAACAGCTCATTCTTTTACCTACGATTACTGCTTTTTATCTTGTGATGAAGAGGCTGCCCATTATGCTGATCAGAATGTAATCTTCTCTACAATGGCAAAACCGCTGATTGAAAAGGCATATTTGGGATATAATGCGTGCCTTTTTGCTTATGGACAAACTGGTTCTGGAAAAAGTTACAGGTCTGTATATTTCCAAGACAGGTGATGTTTGCAAGTTAAGTGTTAGAAATTTTGGTGATGGTTAATTGTTAAGTGTTCTTGAGCATGGCATGTGATGGGACCAAATAAACAAATAAACTAAAGATTGGGGAAACTTCTGAATGTGTCATGGGAAAAAAGTCGTTCTATTTCTGAAGGTTCAACAGTAATGCTGTAGGAAAGTGGCCTGTTTTCTGCTGGCAGCAGCATGGGCATGGAATAGGTAGTGTTACCAATCATGCAAGCGTAAAACCTGCCATAAGCATGACATGTCAACCCAAACTTGCAATGTAGAGCGAGCTGTTTCAGTTTATATACATAGATGGTATGCATGTCGTTGATGTTATGTGTTTACTGAAATTAAAACATTTTCGTTGGGTATGAATCAACATCAGTTTTTGTTCACTTTGTACAATAACTAGTCTTCACAGTGTAACAAACAACAAAAAAAAATCCCTTAACCCTTTGCTGCGCATAGAGTATTAGCTAGTGGTTCTCCAAGCAGAATTGTGTTCATTTAAATTCTGAGCTGCTACTACAGATGTTAAACTAAAAGTGACTTATATATATATACACACGCATAATTATATCTTTTAGTAGCTGAATTAAATTGATTAATTAATAACTCATTTAAAATTGGGGCTAATCTACTCTAGTTGTGGCCCGTCGAAGTAGCTTAAATTAGCCAAAGAAAAGCGAATAATTTACCTTGTGAGTGAGTTTAAAAGTAGCTGTGATCTGTTCAATAGCTTGTGCCCACCTACCCGCCCCTCGACGGTGTTTTACTTATATAGGCGAATTGCATACCAAACAAAACAAACGTAGCCATTTTTTCGTTGAAGATGTATAGTGGGAACTGTCAACCTAAATGAAAATCCACCAGAAATGCGATGCGCAGTTGTTAGTGTTTCTTCTTCTTCTTGTTTTTCTTCGTGTGTTATTCCTGTTGAGAAAACGTAACGCATTCAAAGACTGGCTGCACCATGCACTAATTGAAAGCAGCAAAAGAATATTCACCAAAGTTTTAAGTTTGTAATAGTTTTTGTCAAATTATATTTTATTAAGAGGTTATTTCGATTGTAATAACAGTGTAATAAAGAAGTTGCTTTACCGTAAGAGTGGTAGATAGTTAACGCAAGCTTAAGTAAAGAAAAAAAAAACCTAACCTAAGGCTAACCTTCCCTGAATTCAGAAACGTAAGCTTATATAAAGAGAAGTAATCCTAACCTAACCTACAGTGAACCAGAAACGTAAGCTTAGGAACGCACGCGAGCGAAGGGAGCGTGCTTTGATGTAACAGCTGGTAACAAATTTAAATAAGGTTATATGTATAAAAGTAAATCAGAAGCCTAAGGTTATATAAATAAAAAAAAAACGTAACCTAAACATAATCTTCCGTGAATTCATAAACCTAAGGTTATATAATATCCCTCGGCTATGCCCTGTGGTTGAAGTTGCGGCGCTTTGGTGGCATCAATTATTCATATGTTGGCAGTATTGTGTTAGTTAAGCGTATGACATAGTGTGACATCTGTTGAGCTAGTATTTTACATAGAGTGACATCTGTTGGAAGTATACGACATCATCGTCATCGCTGTGCAGGACAGTGGGATCGCTACTAGAGCATAATGTCGAAAATTGGTTTGCAGTAAATAAGATTAAATAT
Source organism: Deroplatys truncata (assembly GCA_030765065.1). Taxonomy (NCBI): domain Eukaryota; kingdom Metazoa; phylum Arthropoda; class Insecta; order Mantodea; family Mantidae; genus Deroplatys; species Deroplatys truncata. The sequence goes on along the minus strand of CM060979.1, from coordinate 129,800,879 downwards.
TATTTCAATAATTTATAACTGCCAACATCAACCCCTTTGTAGAGAAACATTTATATACATGCACCCCTTTGCAATTCATCTTTATAATTCTGCAATATTAATAGCAATGAAATTTGTTAATTTAGTATATTAAAAACCGGAATAAAATCTGCTATACTTAAGTGAAATAAAATACAATAGTTTCTGCAAAATAATTATGATACTCACCCTTATGTTTACATCCCTGCCATTATTGTAGCGAAGACATTGCAGCAAGTCCATAAAATGTTATCTAGACTATTCTCTTGCACAATAAAAATGTTAAATATACACTTAAAGGTTATTAATGGTTTTGTATGTGCACCCTTATATTAATTTTGAATTTACCCCCCTTTGCCTGATGATAATTGAGGAAGCACCCAATTCTACACAAGGCAATGTCACACTGTTTGCACTTGTATTGTGACTATGCCACGACCTGATGGCGTTTTCCTTATCTTCACTAGGCACTGAGCTCACGATTTCAACCAGCCTTGAATTTTTACAAGGTTGTGAAGAGAACTTGATGCAGAAGTAGCAGAAGGTAGGCTACGCAGAAATCCCGCTCACTTACGCGACGTGAAGTCTGCGATTAACTGTTGCACTAAATTTTGCCTGTAGTAAAGTAGCCTGTTACCATGAGCTGTAGAAGCAGGTCTGTTTGAAATGTCGTATATAATAAAACTATTAACGATAGTGACATTCACTACGAAATGGAACAAGTATTTCCACCATTTTTTTGAGGGTCAGCCGACACCTTAATACTCCCTCCTTTGGTCTGCCAGATCAATCCCTGCAATATTACGAGTATAGTTGATCACTGCATTAGGATAAGGTATCTTAATTAGTTCTTTTCCCTTGCCACTCTTCCTTTTGACTTCATCGGTTCTAGGATCAGAGTTGGTAGATAATAAAAGAACGTTCCTGTTATCATGCCAAATAACCGCAGTTACCCTTCATGTTGCAGTTTGCGAGATTCGCCCCTTTTCAATTTCAGTTGTTTTGGCCAGTCTTTTCTTCCAGCACGAGTTGTACCACATGCATATATTTTCCTGTCCAAAAGTAATTTCATTAGCCGCGTGGAGGTAAAAAAATTATAAAAATATACATGATGCCAAACCCCGTATATTTTTCACACATGTCTAAAACAACCGTTCCCCAAGTAGAAGATCGCTGTTTCTGGCCTCTCTTTATCCCAGATAGATTTTATATTCCAATAAATACCCACTTTTACTATCTGCAGTACCCCATGCCTTTATCCCCCATTTTGTTGGTTTAGCAGGCATATATTGTTTTAAAAATAAGTGTCCTTTGAAGCCTATCATTGCTTTGTCAACAGAAAGTTCGCGATTTGGTTTGTAGACACTCGCAAACTTTTTGATTATGTCTAAAGCAGGTCATACTTTATACAGATAATCGTAAGAATCTACCCCTAATTGTGCCTTGCAGATTCGTCATTCAGGTGAAGGTACTGCGATATCTTTTGAAAGCAGAGCAACGTCATTGCTTGTCCTACAATTGGACAAATGCAAAAATCCCCCAAAAAGTAATCTCTGGTTTCAGGTAAATCCACCATCCCCATATGTATATCAAAATACCTAAATAGGCCTGTATCTCCCTTGAATTTGTATCTTCCCATTTTGGATCCACCTTTTTACCTTGAATCTGAGCTGCATATCTGTTGGTTTCCTCGTGAATTTTCCGCAAAAATTGCAATCTATAAAAAGTTCAAGATAATCTATTTCTTTACTTCCTGTAGGAATAGAATGATTTGCACATGTAGGGGATGAAAATGCTTCTAACTTATTGAAAGTCAAATTGGAGGTCCACTGTGCTGGTACTGCTTTAGTTTTAGTTTGCCTTTCACTAACTTTAGCCCTCTGTTCTGCTACCTGTATCTCAGCACTCTCACTGTCACTGTGTTCCTTATCACTGTCTTCCACTAGCTTGCCAAATCAAGATTCGTCGAAGCTACTTTCGCGATCCAATTCGTCGTAAACTGCTGCAAGTATTTCCTCGTCGGTTACCAATAGCTTTTCACTACAGCGTTTTCTAAACCGTAATATACTTGGAACAGCCTCCATGGTACTGATATGGCTATAAATGCGACAGGAAACTGCTTACTTACACAACTGCATCCGGCTGTAAACAGTGCTATTTATGGTTTGCTATTACATTCTGGCTTGCAAAATCGCTGGAACAATGCAGCAGGAGTACCTTTACATCAACACAGCTCCTAAAAGCTGAGGTCAGCATAAGCAGAACGTATATGAAACGATAAACACATTTACTACGTTCTACTACGCTATGCGTCGCAAAGGGTTAATACCGAGCCTCTTCCTGTTTTGCCTTAATGACCTCAGTGCTGCCTTTTCTTCTAGGGATTTAAAATAATAGAAAACCTTACCTATGTGCTGCGGAAAAATGGTGTCTTGCTTCTGCTACAGATGTCACTGATGTCGTCCTCTGGCTGCATGCGGTTTCCAAATGTACAAACAAAATGCTGCCAACATATGAATAGCTAACAGTTCTAATGCGAGAGGAGCAAGTGTCCACTTCTTAACGATGTGAATGATTCTGTATTTAAATAAGCTTAGGTTTCTGAATTCAAGGAGGTTAGCACTAACAATGCTCCATATTTATCATATAAGCTTAGATTTCTGAATTCACAGAAGGTTAGCCTTTGGTTAGGTTTGTTTGTTTTTTTATGTATATATAAGCTTATGTTAATTATGAGCAGGAAATGAAAATAAAGACGAATAAGAAGTAAGGAAAATATCGCTAACCTGCAGATTTTGCTTCTCATTTAGGTTGGCAGTTCCCATCGCATATTTGCAGTAGCAACAAAATGTTGTTACAGTGTAATTCTGGCACCTAAAAGAGGTGGGTAGGTAGGCACCAGGTTTAGAGGAGGGTAATGTTGCTCCAGAGGTTGATGTGTCATGGCGGACGATGTAAATGCGCAATGTTAGGTACCAACTGTTAAACGGAAAAAATGCTACTGCGTTAGTAAAACTGGAAACAGTTTGGTATTGTTGCGAACTGTTATATGCTGTCATAATAGCAAAGTGGAAAATAGTGAATAGATGCAATAAAACTGAATATTAACCACAGAACAGTAAATAAATGAAATAAAATTGAACAATAACCGCAAAGCAGTAAAAAATATTGTTATTGTCTAATGCTTGGTGTTTAGTAATGACCATTAGCGCTCGTGCACTACTAAATAAATGTAATACAACTGAATAATTACCGTGTAACAGTGAGCAAATGCAATACAACCAATAATTACAGCATAAACAGATGTAACAGAACTAAATAATTACCGCGACGCAGTAAGTAAATGTAATACAACTAAATAATAATGAATGCTACTATAATTATGCTCTTTCACAATGCAATTGTTAGCCTTAATAAAGACTGTTGTGCATTGATGTGTATAAGGAAGACAGATGTAGATGTTCTGTGAGACATGTAGAAGAAAGATGAAGTTCTGGAGGATAGACAATGAAGAAATATGAAATTCTGGAAGAAAAGAAATATGAAAAGGAATTTCTGAGGGAGAAGACGAACCAGAAGAGAGCTGCGAAGATGTTATGCAACAGGATAATTATCAGAGAGTGTCACAAGAAAATTCTGAAACACTCTCCGACTGGGACAATGTTCCTGTACATGAACTCATGCAAGTATGAGCTGAAGAGCTGAGAAGTGCCGAACTGCCTCCTAAGCTTGCTAGCTCTTCTGCAAGTTGTTCTATGTCCCAATTTTCCATTAGGACAGCATCATTATTTAAGATCACATTCTCTGCAACAATGCGTAAGTTCTCCATGTTGATTGTTGACTGCCGACAAAATCACGCCAGAATACATAACCAATTCGATAAGTCGTGCCAGAATACATAATCGGAAATACTTAAACAACTTTGGGGCATTTTAAAAGCCAAATGCCACACATTTGCAGAATTTTAGCGATGCTTTTTTTCTACAGGGTAGCCTGCCTGACGTTGCACGGCACCTGCCATGACACGTTGACCTCTGGAGCAACATTACCTAGAGGAGACATCAACTCCTAAGGTATTTCTTGTGCTTAGGAATTACTTTTTAATACACTTTAAGTAGTGCAGCACATAAGGAAGCTAAGCCAAAATAACTTTGCCTTAATGACCTTTGTGTCTAATTTTCTAAAGCTTTTAGCAGTTTCAAATAACCAAATGAATAAACAATATAAAATATCTCAAAAATGAATAAACACTGAACGTTCTGCAATACAGTCATGAAAACCTCAGAACTCCAAAAAAAAAGATGCAGAAAAACAATTACATCCATTTAAATAAACCACCGTTCCCGTGGAAAAATTGTGTTTCTTTGTGCATTGTTGTAAGGTTAGTTACATGCCACAATTTTATATTTCCTTCATGCATTCACGTACTGCTAATTTAATGTTACAATTATGCACATTGGTTTTCCCAAGTTGACAACTTAGGCCATGCCCACACCACTGCTAGCAGAAGACATACAGCATTACCGATTCAACTATGTACATCAATTAAATTGAGTTTTATTTATGGATGCTCTTTAACTACTATGGTTCTTAGCATCCCATTTTATACTGGGCGTGAAAGACTGGAAATTTTGCTCAGAGGCCTCTATCAGCTTGAGGTACTTTTATGTGCCATAAATCTACGACATGGTGCCACCGGCTTTACTTCCCTTCTGAAGGAAGCCATGCTAAGGATTTTTATGCCCAAAAAAAAATCCATTGCCATCCACTGGGTTTGAACCCACTACCTCGTGAACTAGAGGCTAGGATGGTACCCCTAGACCACAGAGGACGATGACTATGCATAAGCAGACAAGAGGTAAATGAATACTGCCAGATTCCTTCTTACATTGCAAGCAACCTGCACAAAATATTAATACTTGTAGCCAAGTACTGAAAAAAATTTTCCAGACATCTATGCAAAAATAAATGTGGAGAAACATATGGAAGCATTTAGCAGCTGGTCATTTCTGGAAAGTTTCACTCATGTTTCCTCTAGAAATGACTTGTCCAATTAATAAAATCTATCTCGCATTTGCAGTGTTATAAACACATGGCTTCAATTATTTGATGAGGATCTGCCCAGAACACAGATGTTGTGTTGCAAGTGCAAATCTGTCCTACATTTCACCCTTGTAGCATTTAGATTGAGTTAAAATTTAGGCTAGGAATAGTTATGTTAATGAGTTAGATTTAGTGCACATAACTTATGGGCTTAATTTAAGGATAAACAAGGCTTGGCTGTATTGCTTTAATGGAACAAGAAACGTAATTTGGCTTAAATATGGCACATTTATAAACTTTTAAGTTATGTTAAGAAATATTGTGAAGCATCAAATTACACTAAAAAGTAATTACAACAAATGCAGGTTAGCCAGAATGCTGAACTTCAAAAAAAAAATGTCAATCATGTTGGATTTAAAAAATCTGATGTGTTACACTCACATGACTTTCTCTACTCTTGTACAAACTATTTTTACAAACGCTTATTCTCCATATGCTTCATGTTAATCGAGATATCGAGATGCTAATCTTATTGGTAATTTTCTTGTAGATGCAAGGGGAATCGGTAGGCTTTAAGCGATAGTCAAATATTTTAAGAGTTGGTTGCTATGTGGTGCATTCCATTCTCTTTGCATGTCCAGGTCATAAAAAAAATGAATAACGAATTCCCATTTGAGAAAAAGTATTGGAAAATTTAAGGGAATAACAAGCAATATCTCAAAAATGGTTCACTCAACAAGAAAAATGTATATGACATAAATTGTGTATTTTAACGCGATCTACATTTTTTGTGTAGTAAAATTTTGTGTATCTCTTATGGTTTACCAGTTATGCAAAAGTCGTTCACAATGAAGAATACTTTTGGAGACATTCCCAGAAAATTCGAGATATACATTTCATTTGTCATGAAAATATTTTAAACATATGATATTTTAATCAAAATCGTTAGAGCCATTTTTGAGAAAATTAAAATTTTCCATGTAAAGGGTAATCTGTGGTGGGGGGATTTTCTTGAAGACCTTCCTGTCGCATCTCTGGAAGGTACTGAACCTAAATACCAAGTTTGGTGTTTATCCGACTGTTCGTTTCTGAGTTATGCTGTTCACAGACACACACACGGACATGTTTCCAAAATGCTTTTTTTGGATTCAGGGGGTCTCAAAACATATATTTCCGGTGAAATCTCGGTATCAAATTTTTGGGTGGAATGCAATACTTCCCCTACTTACTATACGTAGTAGAGAAAGTCATGTGAGTGTAACACATCAGATTTTTTCAATCATCTCTGGAGTTGTGACTTCCACAGGGCATCCAGAGCGAGGCTCATCACTAGTGCTCGTATGTCCCATTTTAAACTCTGCAACCCACGTTTTAATCATTGAATATGAAGGGGCAGAGACTTTCAATGTACTGTCCATTTCCTCCTTGATTTCTTTAGGCGTTAAGCCTTTCAAATGGAAGTATTTAATCACTGCTCGTTTTTCCAAATCCTCCATTTGCGTGAAAACTCTAAAGTTGCCTTGTTTAAAATGCTGTCATTGGATACAAGCTAGCCTAGAGTAAAACTATACAATGCTATCATTTAATTGGCCTAGTGGCGCCATCTCTATGTGAGGCCCGGGACTTCTCAGCCGACTCTTGTAAATTGTGTGTTTTAAAGAGATCTATATTGTGTATTAAGTTTTTGTCATCAGTTAATGTTTACTAGTTGTACAGGATAAAAACATGTCATTTCTTCCAAATGAAGGGGACTTAACAGGTTATTCTCAGAAAATTCAACATATACATTTTTATTTACTATGTAAATATCTTAAGCGTATGGTCTTATAATAAACAATCATTACATCCATTTCTGAGAAGATCCAAAATTTTACAAAATTTTCCATGTACAGGATAGTTTGGGCTATAAAGATTTTCTTGAATATGTCCATATCACATCTTTGGGTCGTCCTCCAAGGTGTAGTGGTTACCATGCTAGCCTCTAATTCCCAAAGACGCAGGTTCAAACCCGGCAGAGGGCGATGGATTTTTTTGGGTGTAAAAATCCTTAGCGTGGCTTCCTTCGGAAGGGAAGTAAAGCCGGGGTCCTGTGTTGTACATTTACGGCACGTAAAAGAACCTCAAGCCGGATAAAGAAGTCTCTGAGCAAAATTATCGGTCTTTCACACCCAATATAGAATGGGATGCTAAGGACCATAGTAGTTAAAGAGCGTCCATAAATGAAACTCAATTTAATTTCACATCTTTGGAAGATGTTGCACCTCCCGAATTTGGTATTTATCATACTTTTGCTTTTGGCTTTAATATTGTTATGTACTTATTTATTCAAGGTGCCTCAAAGCAAGTATTTCTGGTGAAATATTGACATCAAAGTTTTTGGTGGATTACTCTTGTATTGCAGGTGGTAGAGATAGTAAATGTACAGGTCTAGATGAATCTTGTTTTTGGAGGAATGATTTGAGTCACAATTCTCTTGTGTCGTCCTAAAGATGACATTATCCAAGATTCCAGTGTTGTTTGTAACATCAGACAACCCACATTTCTGGAATAAGTGCAAGTTTGGAATCACCAGAGCTGTGGTTTTGTTTTGTTGTTTTGTTTGTTAACAATAAATGTGAAAAATGTTTTACAACTTCGACCAGAAGTGTCTGTACGTTTTACAGTAAATGTAGATGATTTAAACCTGTAATCTTTTTGCAAATTTTCACGAATTTTTTTTCTCGCAAAAGTGTTTATTTGTGTGATAAACTCAAAATTTGACAAATTTTAAAAATTAATTACAAAATTTACATGTTGGCGATTTAAAGGTAATCAAAGCACTCCATTTTGTTTTTGAACCATCAAAATTAATTGCAAAATCTGATATAAATCTCAATTTGGTAAGGATTATGTTTAACCATATCTGAATTTTAGAGTGAAAATAATATGTACTTTTATGTTATATTGAATTTTCTGACTATGTCCTAAATTTGTATCGGGATAATAATGCAATTGATGTACTAGTCAGCTATGATATGAATGTGTGTGGTGGGAAGAGAAACTAAATGGTTATGAAAGAAGTGAGTAGGGCATCAGAAGGACAGTCAGGTAAAGAAAATCTCCGCAATTCCAAGCTGCATTTACTAGCAAAGTTGCGGCCTGTATATGTAGTACTGTTTTCATTGTGCAACTGTACATTTTCCTATCGCCTTGCCCCTCACTCCCTCTGATCGCTAGCCTTGATTGTCAACAGATAAGATGCTTTATTGTCACAAAATGCCTGCATTACGTTTGAGCAAAAGCTCCACAAACAGGTGAGTTATCAGGTTGTAAACAAACAAGAAAAATACATTTGAACAGAAAGTTAGACTAAGTTATAAGATAAATTTACAATAAAATATTTACAGAAATTTAGTGTAGGTGAGAATACAATACATTGGTAACTCTTATGTATTTATGTCTTGATACATACTACTATTTACATAATGAATGTGTATTATTATCATACATGTATTCAGCTACTGAGTAGTAGGCCTTGTTCTTCAGTTGCATATTAGATAGCCTTTGATCCTTTTATAGTCTTGATTTGGGTTGGCAGTTTGTTATTGCTACATAAAGTGGACTTTTCTCGTATAGTGTTAACCTATGCAAGGATGGTTTTAAATTACTTTTTGTTCTGGTTCCATGACAATGCTGAGCTTGTGAATCATACGGTTTGTCAAAATTTGCATGAGTGCATTTATTTAATTCATGTACGTATTGTGCTGGTAACGTTAATATTTTATGATTTCTTAATTAGATTCCTGCAAGATTCTTTTGGTCCAACCTGTAACGTTATGCATATAATTTTTTTCTGACACTTGAAAGTAAAGTGCTGCTGCGTTGTCCCATAGTATGTTCCATATGTCGGTATACAGTGAAAGTAACTAAAATAGACTCTCTAGTTTCCAAGTTGACAATTTGAGCTATGCAGCATATATTAAAGCAAGTGCTGTTTAATTTTTTGTTTATGTAATGAATGTGATCATCCTATTTTAGTTGCTTATTTACATGCACTACTAATATGTTTGCAGTATCTGTCTGGTTTATTGTAAGTTATGTACATGCAGTTTGTCTTGAGTACTGAGATGCATAATGCATGTTTTTGAGATGTTTAGTTTTAATCCATTGCTGCTGAATGGGTCAAGGTTTTTGTTGCATTATATAACAACTCTTCATTGTTTGTGCCTTTTAGTAAAATAGATACATCATCTGCATACATTACTGGTTTACAATTTACACAGTTTGGGGGATTGTTTGTATACAATACATAGAGCAGAGGGCCTAACACATTCTCTTGAGGGACACCTATTTTTATTTTTTTCCAGTTTGACTGCACGTTTCTATAGAATTGTTTAGAACTACCCTCTGTTTACAGTCTTTGAGATAGCTTTTCAACCAGTCTAATTCTGTGTTCCGGTTACCGTAAAGTTCTAATTTCTTTAATAGCATGTCATGACTCACACAGTCAAAAGCTTTTGAGTTATCGCGTATAAGAACAGCTGTATGTTGGTTTTCATCCATCATTTTTGAAACAACATTGATCAGATTTAATAAAGCGGGTATTGTTTAGCATTTTTCTCGAAATCATTGTTGGAAATTATTTAAATTAGAAAAGTATTCTAGATATACAATGAGTTGAGAATGCACAATTTTTTCGAATATGGTTAAAAATGTCTAGAAAATAGAGATGGGCCGAAAATTTTAAAGTCCGTACTTCTAGCTTGAACTGGTTTCACAACCACATACTTCATCCTATCTGGAAAAATACTAACATAAGGATTGGTTAATTATTTTGCTAAGTGGCACATTTATTTCACACTTTATTTCATTGATAAGATAATTCATCCCAGCCTTTTGAGGTTTTTGCTTTCATAGTTATTTCCTTTACAATTAATTTTGGTGAGACATTAGTGAAATTGAACAAGGGTGCTAACATGATGTAGCTGTTTTTTAAGAGCACTGATTTGGAATCCTGCCTAGATGGAGGAACCTCCGGAATATTATTCCCTATCTCGACAAAGTTATTTAATGCTTCCACCTTTATGTTATTTACTGTATCCACCTTGTCACTACTAGTGTTACTTAGTCCCAGTTCCCCTTTGATTATTCTTCATGCTGGCTTTTGTTTTCTCCATTTTTAATAAAATTTTCAATAGCCCATTGTTTTGCTTTCTTGATTACACGCTTATAAATTTTACAATATGTTTTGTAATATTGAATAAAATCCAAATTAGTCATAGTTTTATAAAGTCTGTGTAAAAACCTTTTGCATGTACTAGATGTTCTAGTAGCATTCGTGCACCAATCTAGTGAGTATTTTTTAGCTAAGTAATTAGCATTTTTAGAAAACATTCACTGTAGCAGTTTAGTAGTTCTCTAAGAAAGTTGTAGTTCTTGTCAACAGAATCTATTGGGTCAAATGACCAAGTGGTATTATGTAGTTTTTCTTTAAATTTGAAATATTTTCAGAGTTATAGATATGCCTGGATGTTTTCATTTTGGATTTGTTTTTATTTTGGGTTTTACTGGCAGCTTAATGAGGACTGCTTTATGATCAGTGGGTCGTTTCCAGTACTCGGCATTCCCCCTGTTCATATGTTTTATTTGTTATTATGTGATCTATACATGTTGTAGAGGACTTTGAAAACGGTGGTGCCCTACTCAGAGTGCATTCGACAGACTACTACTCCAAATTATTATTATTATTATTAGTAGCAGTAGTAGTGGTAGTGGTAGTGGTGGTGGTGGTGGTGGTGGTGGTGGTGGTCGTGGTGGTGGTGGTGGTCGTGGTGGTGGTGGTGGTCGTGGTGGTGGTGGTGGTCGTGGTGGTGGTGGTGGTCGTGGTGGTGGTGGTGGTCGTGGTGGTGGTCGTGGTCGTGGTGGTGGTCGTGGTGGTCGTGGTCGTGGTGGTGGTCGTGGTCGTGGTAGTAGCAGTAGCAGCAGCAGCAGCAGCAGTAGCAGCAGCAGCAGTAGTAGTAGTAGTAGTAGTAGTAGTAGTAGTAGTAAGATATTTTTTGATAATGTGGTTTGTAGCATAAGATGGGCTGCCAACACATGTAAGGCCTTAATACTTCAGTAAGTTATTATTATTATTAGTAATAATAATTGGATACTTCTTCATAATTTTTGGCCTGAGTTATGCAGAACTACTCACAAACATATGAAAGAGTAGTAACTTGATGAAATTTTCTTTTTGTTCTAGTATGATGGGCATCTTGGATGCTGAAAATCATATTGGAAATGGTGCTGGAATCATTCCAAGATTCTGTTTCCAACTATTTGAGGATATCTGCTCCCCAGCTTTAGATGCACAAAATGATGAAGCGACAAGCAGATATGTAGTTGATATCAGTTATTTCGAAATCTTCAATGAGAAAATACATGACCTCTTAAGTTTATCTGACGGTGGAAAAAGAACACCGCTAAAAGTGCGTGAGCATCCAGTATCTGGACCATACGTGGTTGACCTCTCAGTGCACAGAGTGGGATCATATGAGGAGCTGAAGGTCAGTATGTTTAAAACAGCTAGGGTCCAATTCATCTTATTAGTTAACACTATATTAAAATTGTTACATTTCATCAGTGACAGAAAATTGTTAGCTAACTTCTTGTTAACATGAAAGACAACTGAGAACTATAGCAGTGACCAAACTAGATGGCTTCAGTGTACTTTTGTCTATGCATTGCAGCACTTTTGTTTCCGTATAGCATCTCGCATTTAAAAGACAGTACAGTTGCCACATGTATGCTTGCAACTTTGGTGCCCAGCTGCAATCAGTCTACCAATCTAATGTTACATCACCAATTAATAGTGAAACATCTGCACTGATGTTTAAGGTTATTGTAAGACATTTAATTTTCACCTGCACTTTATGTCTGTTGTTTGTATTTTTAGTACTTTGAAATATGATTTTACAGGCATAAATATATCAAAGAAATATGAAGTATAAAATAATAAGAGCTATAATCTGGAAGGGCATCATCATTGTTTATCCTTGACAAAATTACATTCAACGTGGGTGGAATGTTTCAAACAGCAAGGAATGCACTGCACTCCACTTTGCACTTTTCCATCATATTGCGTTAACCTAACGTGTTTTTGTTTCCCCTACCCTTTTTGATGGGTCCTTTTATTTGTTCCTTTTTTATCATATACACTACTGTTTTTGAACACCTGATAACGTTAGCTGTTTCCTTTACTGCCTTATTAACACTCATTTTACTTGAAAAATAAACTAACACATTCATAATAGAAAGTGTTATTCAGAAGTTAGAGACAGTGAAGCAAAACAATAATTTAATTGAGTCTTGAGTCAGGGATACACTAAAACTTCATTTACTTTTTAAAGTAAGTGAAGTTTTAGTGTATCTACCGACTCAAGATTCAATTGAATTAACACATTCATTAATAATTTGTGTTTCTTCTTAGTTTGCCAGCATTTTGTCTCTTACTTGCTTCTCCCTCCACAATTATAAATACTTAGATAAAGTGTTAAATAAATGATCCACTTATCGCTTTGATACTATCCAACCCCTGTTAACATTTTCTCTCATTTGGTTCCCGTTGTAAACCTAATAACAAAAAAAAAGTATTATTGTGTTATACCCTGTAGTTTAGTAGTTACTATGTGATAAGCGGCAAATATCATACTTCACTGAAAAATAAATTTTCTTTAGAAATGTGTCCCCACAGAAATCAGGGACATGCAGTGATCCAACAGAATACCCAAGCAGTTGGGACTTCTTTGTTACTATTTATATTTGAATCCAATGCTTATAATATTGCTAATTATAAAACCACAGGATGCAACAATTTAGTAAAGTCTAAAAGACTACTGCAAGCTGCAACTTCTGTCTTAAATATAAAAACTATTTCAGTAGTCTTAGTGCTGTAAGAATCTACTATTTTCTCAACTTTATCAAATCAATTAATCTGCCTTTCTCTATCCATTCGCACAAACCTTATTCTTGTATCTACTTCATATTAATCAAGATAAACATTTGCAAAAGTGCTTTTATTACACATTTTTTAGTAGGTACCACGGAAATACAGTGATGGTCAAATCTTTTCAGAGCTCGTCTCTATTTGATGGCTTTGAAATTCTGTTCTCTTCGCTTGACTAGAAAATGAAAGGAAAAAAAAAAACATAATGGTTTCCTATTTGAAAATTCAAACCAATAACAAGAAATACAGAGCGTTCCCTCAGCCATCTGGCCGGTAGTCGCGATGCGTGTTCTGTGCGCTATATTCAGTGTATCTGTTTATTATTCTCATTATTGATACTGATACCATATTATTACTGATTTTATGATGATTATTACGATATATTGATTACCTATTGAACAAATATAATTACTTTTTATTTTATCAGTACTAACCTTTTTCACAGTCAATGTTGAAAGTGGTGTCCTTCGGCAGATAAACATTCTTGGCACCTTCTGATGAAATTACCATTCACACGCATAAGTTCTTGTTGCGTAATTTCCCTAATTTCTGTTCTTACATTGTTTTTAAGATCGTCTATAATGTGAGGATTATTCCTATAGACTCTATTTTTGAGAGTTGTACTGAGGTTTTTGAAACACTGACTTGTTGTGCTACACGTAAAAATTTATTCGGAGACCATTCAAATGCTTCGCCAATTTCATCAAGTTTTTCTTCTGTTAGAACCCTTCGTTTCTTTTTACAACTTACAACATTAAAAGATCCCATTCTCTTCACTTTATTCACTAGATATTTAACTGTTTCTCTACTCGGAACTGAAACACTAGGAAATTTATCGTGAAATGCCTACACACCTGTCTACATGAGTCAGTTTTCACATACGTGTCATACATAAAAAGTGTTTGTTCAAGTGAAAATTTGAGTACCATTTCTGGGTTGTAATAATCTGATAATTCAATTGCACTCAAATACACACGCGTCTTGCGTCTCTACACAAGAAGCAATAACAGCTGACTGAAACCCACTGCCACATGTCCGATAAGTGGAAGAGCCTGTGGCCTTGAGTTCATTCATATGTGTCGCACAAGACTGCCGTGCTATTCCCAGCCAGAGTGCTGAGGGACCTCTCTGTATCTTGGAAATGGTTAACTCAAACAAAATTTGACATCAATTGTGTGCTTTAACGAGATCTATATTTCTTTATATGTAGTAAGATTTTGTTTATCTCTTACAGTTTACCAGTTATGCAAAGATCATTCAGAATGAAGAATACTTCACAGGCTATTCCCATAGAATTCAAGACACATGAAAATATCTTAAAATATGGTATTTTAATCAAAATGTTTACAGCCATTTTTAAGAAAATAAAAATTTTCCTTGTGAAGGGTAGTTTGGGATAGGGGATTTACTTAAAAAATCGTTGTGTTGCATCCTTGGAAGATTAAATAAATATAATTAAAGCAATAATTAAAGCTTTAGAAAGTACAAGGGCGGATCGAAAAGTAACGCACAATAATTTTTTTACAAAAAAGTTTAATAGTTAAAACAACAAAAAAAAAAAAAAAGAATCACAAATGAACTTACACCTTATACCTACTTTTCGACATAGTCACCAAGTTTCTCAACACATTTCTCCAATCGTGATACCAGTTTCAATATGCTCTGTTCGTAGTAGTCCGTTTCCTTGGAGTATAGCCATTGCAGGCTACTGATTTCACTTCTGCATCTGTCGCAAAGCTTTGGCCGGCCAGGAATTTCTTCATGGGACCAAACAGATGAAAGTCTTGACAGTGCAAGGTCCTGACTGTATGATGGATGCTGAAGCACCTCCCAACCAAATTTGGTGATTTTATGATGAACAGCAGCAGCAACATGGGGGCGAGAATTGTCATGAAGAATATCGTACACTGCACCATAGGAAATGTTGAACTGTTGCGATAAGGTTCGCAGTTGCACACACCGGTCATTGAAAATTGCCGCCTCAATGCCTGTGACATTCTGTGGGGTTGCAGCTGTTACTGGCCTCCCGGAGCATGGCGAATCACTAAGGTTCACATGGACCTCTAGGAAGAATGCACACCACCTAGAGACATCCCCATACATGCCATGCATATCCCTGTGAGTATCACTCGGTTTATGCCCTTATGCCCACAAATATCTAACCACACCTCTCTGCTCTTCACACGTAGACGACAGTAACATGCGAGCCATCTTTGTTGTGTAGTTCATGCTTCTCTCGCTAGAGCTGTACATGAAACAAAAAATACCCTCTGTAGTGAAAACTTCAAACTGTATCTGTGTGAAATTGCAACATTCCCACTGCAATACCAAGCCAGAAAAACATTATTGTGTGTCACTTTTCAATCCGCCCTCGTATATATAAATTAGAAGACACTGTTAATGGGATTTGCTCAGCAACTATATATACGGATAGTGAAATATCTTTGGACTCCATCAAAAACCCTAAGAATACAAATCATTAATACACAGTGTTTGTAAGAATATAAAAACATTAAATAAAAATAACTGGAAAATATGTTTCAAATGGATAAAGGCACATTTGGGGTATCTTGGTAATGAAGTGGCGCACCAACTAGTGAAGGAGGCAGCAAATGACAATGATCTAGAAGTATGCTACAGTAAAATGTGAAATATACAATCAACTATGGAACTTAAATTTATTTATTTATTTGTGCTAGCAATCTTCCTTAGAATATGGCTATACATCAGCCCAAGCTGTTATCTTGCCATATTCTACCCATATTACACTCTTATTATAACATAAAAAATGATGATAATAATAATAATAATAATAATAATAATAATAATAATAATAAAAATAATAGTAATGGTACCAAAATAATAATCTTATAGTAATAATAATAATAATAATAATAATATACTAATAATAATATAATTACATAACTTAACATCACTTGATGAAATTAATTTACATCTCTTTTTATTGTCCATAACCATTTCTTTTTAACTTTGGACAAGTATTCTCCTACCTTTTTACTATCCTTGTTAAAAATCTTGCTTAAAGCTACTTTCCTGTCCCGTTTTAACCATTTCCCATTTATAGCTACCTTTCTCCAATGCTGTGTACCTTTACAGTCAAAAACGATATGTTCTAAATCTTCTCTTTCCCCACATATTGGGCACTGATTCTGTGGGAACCGATTTCTCATTCCTATTAATCTCCATACACCTGCTCGTGCCCAGGCAATACTTTCTCTTTGTTCCTTATTTGAGTTATCCACATACTGTTCTCTAGCCCATACATTTTTTATTAATATATATGATTCCAAGGAACTTTTGTTCCCAATGTTGCTAAATAAATTTTGTATCTCTATATCTTCAAACCTCTGCCTAGCTTCTTTCCAAAAACCCTTAACATTATTTTCCCTCCTTCTCCAGATTTCCCCTAGACCACTATTTTCCAAATTAGTTTGTATACTATATTCCATGACGTTTTGATCCCCATTTGGCCCAGGTTGATTTCAACTCCACCAATTATCAATAGTATACCTATTATACATGTGAGAAGAAACATGTTTGCCATCTCTTCTACACCTTTGTTTGTTTTAGAATCCTTCCACTTTAACTTGTTAAATGTTCCAATTCTTGCTCTATACACCTCAGTGCCAATTCCCATGGTTACTTAAGCCCCTCTTTCATCCACTCCAGGAGCTTCCTCCTAACACGTCCACTCTCTTCCACTGCTTGCTTAGCACTCCGGAACTTAAATTGTGAGAACATGCAAAGAGAATGGCAATTAATATCAAATGGCAAATGAAAATGAACGAGGATTAGGAAAACTCATTTACACTCTTCACTTAAGTAAAATTACCTGGACATGTTTCAAGAGTTCCTTGCACTCATTGTCAGCTGCTGACCTACTGGCTGTTGGTTGTTTGTCGTGTATCTGCCTGTGGTGGTATCTGGTGAGGGTTTGATGTACTTGCTGAGTTTGTCCTCTGCTGGGATGTCTAAATTCATTGCAATATTCTTGTTCTTCCAAATGTAGATTTTCTCCCAAGCGGATCGTTCCATAAGTTTTGAGACTTCTTTTAACAGTTTGACATCCAGGTCTATTTCATGGTTTTTCTCTCAAAAATGATTTGCAACAGCAGATTTCTCAATTTGGTTTTGGTGAATGTTCCTGAAGTGTTCTTTTCTGCACGTTTCAATATTTTTTTTGGTTTTCCCAATGTATTTCATGTTGCAATCTAGGCATTCTATGGTGTATATTCCAGGCATTTATTCTGGAGGAACTTGATCTTTCAATTTTGAACTTTTGAGATTTTTAATGCTGTGTTTGTTATACGGTGCAAGTTTTACATGGAATTCATGGATGTTTATGTTCTGTGATTAATCACTTTTCCCGAGTATCCAACTCTGCTTTGTGTTTTGTCCATTTTAAGTGTGTTATATTTGTTGTCCAAAAGTGATGTGCAACTGCAGATTTGTCCATCTGTTTGTATTTGATGTGTCTCATATGTTCTTTTAATCTGGTCTCTAAATTTCTTTTTGTTTTACCTATGTATATTTGGTCACATTCTGGGCAATTAATTTGGTAGATTCCTGCCTTTCCCTCAGAACAAAAAATGTAAATGAAATGAAATGAATTTTGAATTGCTGCCACTGAACCCACTATGGAGTTTCATCACTACACCAGGTTCCACTACACACACACACATACAGACGAGGAACCAGTTGGCCACTTCTGAGGATGGGAGCAATTAGCTCCCGAAACAAGTCAAGTTGTAAAACATGTAAGTGATGTTAAATGCTTAAGCTACGACTCAAATTTTCTATATAATTTCAAATTCACGTCGCTGCTACTAGTTTATCCATATTTTATACTAATTAAATATAAAGTTTTTCTTTTTTAAGTTTTGCTGTTTTTAGACACACACTTGCATGAACCTTTTTCTAATTTTTTTTTTTTTTTTTTTTTTTTTTTTTTGAAAGGGCCTTAAAGCATGTATTTCTGGTGAAATCCTGGTATAAATTTTTGGGTGAAATACAATACTTGGTATAACTACCATAAGTAAATGGTAGAGAAAGTAATAAATACATTAAAATGAAGTTCCAGTTTATACAAATAATTATAAGGCATCGCACCTACAATTCTTCCACCTTAAGTAGATGTTTCAGCATCTTGCATTTAACATTCCTCAATAGATTTGTGAACCTCTTCTTGAAATCTCTTCTCTTTGGAATTTGGTCATAAAATTCTGAACACACGAAATTGTAAAAATGAGTCTCAATGATGATTACACTTCACTGTTTCAGTTCTAATTCTGCTTTTACTCTCTCTACTACTCGCCAGATTTCACCACAATTGAGACTCCCTTCTTTCTCTCTTAGAGGTGTGGGGCTAGGATTGGGCTTAATTTTAAGCTCAGCCCACACTCATGCTTGAAAATAAAGTTGAAGAAAAATTAATTTATCACATTGAACGTAGTATTTTATTTGTCACATAAATATCTTAAACATGTGGTATTTTAATCAACATTCATTAGAGCCATTTTTGCGAAAATAAAAAATAACAATCTTTTCCAGGCAAAGGCAAAATAAGACAGCAAAAATTTAATTTACCATATATTTAGTGTGTGATGTCGAGATGAAGGACTAGACGATTATCACAGCATGCACACATCCAATGTAGTGGTAATAATACATAAATGTTTGCTTCGGCGAATTACAGATAGTGCTGCAAACTCCACTTCCCTCCGTCCACCCACACCCATGACATCCTGAGCAGAGTGCAGTAATAGGGGTGACATGTGGTCAATAAGGCAGTATGTCATTATCATATTGCTAATACATACGGCTTCCAGGACCTCAGCCGCCACTTCCAAAGTGGCTCCTCTATTGGTCCCAAGGACCTGAGTTCAGCCCTTATCAGGCCTTCCCAGCAGAGGAAGAAAATTCACATGTCAATACTGAAAATCAAACTCAAGTACCTTCTCACCACACCTCGCATTATTATTATTATTATTATTATTATTATTATTATTATTATTATTATTATTATTATTATTATTATTATTATTATTATTATTATTATTATTATTATGCCTAATAATAATCAATAACTCCAAAATATTTTTATTTAAAACAAAATTAGACAATGAGGCCCTGGCCAAGTGGTGCATTATAACTATTCTTGGTCGCAGGCCGGGTCTAAGAATTTCAGTCTGTGCTGCAGACCTTTACTATGTCTGTGCACAGCATAACTCAAAACCGAAAAGTTTTAATACCAAACTTGACAGTTGAATGAATTCAGCATCTTCCAAGGATACGACGTGAAGATTTTCAAGACAATTTCCCCCCCCCCCCCAGATTACTACCCATATACATCGTGATTCTTTAGTTTCTCAAAAATGGCTTGTAACACTTTTGATTAAAATACTGTGCATTTAAGATATCTGCATTACAAATAAAATGTATATTTTGAATTATCTGTGAAGTTTGTTAAACCATAAGAGATATACAAACATTTTACTGTTCAAAAAATGTAGATCTCCTTAAAAGGGTGTCACAATTTGTCTGTATTGTTACCATTACTGAAATGTTTCTTGTTATTGGTTTGAATTTTGAAATACTTATGCTTTTTTCAAGTGGTAAGTCACTATTCATTTTTTCTTGCTGTCATTTAAGGAACATGGGATTTGAAAGGCATTACATAGCGATTGCTCATTAAACATGTGACATGCTCCACCTACTGTATTGAAAGTACCTGGAACAAAATGTGTAATGAAAGTTTCTCTCTCTTAACAGAAGAATAACATTTAGTAAGAATAGTTTGTAGAAGGGTGAATAGAGAAAGTAATGTGAGAGCAACACATTAGATTTTTTTTCTAGGTTCACAGTGAATTAGGGATAAAATATACTCCACAACTGCATTGGAACCTGGCGATGCCAAAGAAACACTAAATGTGTGAGGTTTAACAGCAGATGTGTGAGGTTTAACAGCAGCAAAATATATTGATTGTTCTGTCCACTCCGTACTTTAAAGTTAGTTTAGCAAACCCTCATCAAATAAGCTCTCTTCAGTAACAGTAAACTTGGGTAAAATATAGCTTTGTTGAACATTCTGTAACATCCTTTCCGTTCAAGTTAATTCAATCCATAGACTGAAGTGCATACTGCCATAAGATCTGCATGTAACATGTGTAGGAGTGGAAACTGTTTTATGACTTTACGACTTTGTGGGCACATTCAAAGTGTTACTGTTTTCTCCACAGACATTACAAGTCATTAAATTCTATTGCATTATGCTGTAACCTAAGATTACAGACTGAATGGTATACAGTGCCATGATGCAACAGAGTCATCTGTGCATCTAGCTTTCATCACGATCATGGTCCACCTTCAATGGGCTGCAACAAAATGTACAGTACCACTAGTGACCGTGTATACACTGCTATGATAGGCCACTGCTTATCTGTGTGTCTATCCATCATGATCATAGTCTCCCTTCACTGGGCTGTAACAAAATGTATAGCATGTACCATAAATGACTTCTAGTAAATGGTATACAGTGGTATGATAGACCACAGCTTATCTGTGTGTCTATCCATCTTGATCATGGTCCCCCTTTACTGATCTAGAACAAAATGTATAGCACCACTAGTGACCTCTAGTAAATGGTATACAGTGGTATGATAGAACAGAGCTTATCTGTGTGTCTATCCTTCATCATGATCATGGTCCCCCTTTACTGGGCTACAACAAAATGTATAGCACCACTAGTGACCTCTAGTAAATGGTATACAGTGGTATGATAGACCACAGCTTATCTGTGTGTCTATCCTTCATCATGATCATGGTCCCCCTTTACTGGGCTACAACAAAATGTATAGCACCACTAGTGACCTCTAGTAAATGGTATACAGTGGTATGATAGACCAGAGCTTATCTGTGTGTCTATCCATCATGATCATGGTCCCCCTTTACTGGGCTACAACAAAATGTATAGCACCACTAGTGACCTTTAGTAAATGGTATACAGTGGTATGATAGACCAGAGTTTATCTGTGTGTCTATCCTTCATCATGATCATGGTCCCCCTTTACTGGGCTACAACAAAATGTATAGCACCACTAGCGACCTCTAGTAAATGGTATACAGTGCTCTGATAGACCAGAGCTTATCTGTGTGTCTATCCTTCATCAAGATCATAGTCCCGCTTTACTGGGCTGCAACGAAATGTATAGCATGCTAATTTGCACTACTAGTGACCTGTATTAACCAGTGCGCAAACTTTCAAATGAACGACATGAACTGTAAAATCAACTCACTCACGTAAATTCTGTATCTTATTTGTGTTCTGTGGTAGTGAAATATAAGTTTCCCATTTTTTGTGATGATTTTTATTTATAATTGATGTTATGAAGTGTAAAATATGGACTATAAATCTGTGTATAGGCTAGGAAGCGTGTTCTGTGCTTTAATACATGTTTATTGTGGTGCCAGGAAGCTAGTCTTTAAGTATTATAAAAGGAATTTCCCTTTATTTTACATATAATTTTTGTATATTTACTGCCTGAGTATTTTATACCGGTAAATTTCATGTCATTGCGGAATTATTACCATTGCTATATTAGGCAAAGTTTTACAGGTTTCAATTTGAGGTAGCTGGCAAGTATGCATTTGACTTCTGCGTTATGATAAAGTTGGGTAGATGTAAGAGCTTGGACATAAACAAGTATTTGTTGTTTTCAGAGTTGGCTGATATTAGGAAATAACCAGAGAGCTACTGCTGCAACAACGATGAATGAAAACAGCTCCCGATCTCACTCCATCTTCAGTGTTGTACTCACAAAGACACAGGTAAACATCATTATTAGCTAGCTGTCAAAGGTAAAATTAATTAATTCCATTTATCTCTCCCTGTTCCGTAAGGCTTGGTATGGGTTTGAAAATAAGTATAGGGGTGGTTTTTGAAAGTTGTAAGTAGTCTGTACTTGCACCTAAAGCACGAGTGTCCAAATTGGTCTAATAGTGAAAATTTGTACATAAAAGTTTGAAAAACATGGGTATGGGTAGCTTTTAGAAGTTGTATGCTATCCTATAATTTTCGGCAAGTGCAGAAATTTGTTAGCTGGGTGACCAAGAAGTGTAGTTTTATTTATGAGGGTGACACTGAAAATTGTTTAGGAAATTAAACAAGCATTAGTTTTAAACGATTTAAATGATTTTAATGTTTTTCTAAATATTCTCTTTAACATCAATACAGTTTTGCATTCGATGAAACCAGACCCTAAAGAGTGATGCCACTCTTCCTGAGACACTTCAGAAACCAGGTTTTTATAATGTTCGACTGCCTCATCTGATGATGGAAAAGTGATTTCATGTGTTTGATCTTTAAGTTTGGAAACAAAAAGAAATCACAAGGTGCTAGGTCAAGGCTGTATGGTAGAGGGTCCTGGTGTTCACCTTAGACCTCCAGATACTCAGTTGTTAGTTTTGCTGTATGCAATGATACATTGTCATGATGTAACATTATTTTATCTTTTGGACATTTTTCACGAACTTTTTAAAAAATTTGCAGTTAACAATATTTGTGTACCAATTGGCAGTAATGGTACATCTATCTTCTAATGCTATAGCAGCAATATGGCCCATTTAAAAAAAAAACCTAGCAACCATCTTCTTACCAACACTGCAAATTCTTCAGACTTTTGCAGGCTTAGGTTGTGTTTGAAAGACTCATTAAGCCAATTGACTTTTGTTTTCAGTATCATAACAAATCCAGGATTCATCACCAGTAATGATATTCCAAACCAAATTTGAAGTGTGCTCCTTGGAATTTTTCTAGAGTTTTTCTGCACCAAGTAATGCATCATTGTTTTTGATCAGGAGTCAGTTTATGTGGAATGCATCAGCAACAAAGCTTTTTCACGTCTAACTGTTGAATTCTTTATCGAGTGTTGAGGTTTTACAATTCCTTTGGGCATGATCGGCATCAAGCCCTGGCTCATTTTGCTGATCATACCCACGCTTATAGTATTTAACAATCTTTAACATTAATTTTTGCTTTTCACTAACAGATTCTATCATCTGCCTAACCTCTTGCTACTTAATGTGACAATTCTGTCTCTAAACTTTCCGTTGACATTCTTACTAGGTTATGTCCGCTTTGCTATATTCCACTACTTCAGTCCTTGTGTCCAATTTACGAACTATAATCACTCTCTCCTTACTATTCCTACTTCCAACACATGGCAACACTTACATCATTTACTTCCGTGATATGAACTGCCTCCTGTCCTAATCAGCTCTTTACTTCATTTTCTCCATTGAAATCACCCATTATTACTATCTCAATATGTGTATACTTATCCCTTAGCCTCTCTCTATCTTTCTCTAAAATTTTTTTAAATCTGGGTTGTGGTATTGTAAGGTAAAACTGGCTGGTTATAACTACACCTCACATATGTTTCTGTCGTCTAGCTATTTATCTTGGATTGTAACCCATAGTGCTACTTTTACTCTGGACCCCTACGTCTAATTGTTGATGTAAAATGTTTTGGATTTGACTCATATCAATGCCCAATGTTGCCTGAATAAATTCATAAGATTTCTATCGATCTTCAAGCATTGCCCGAACAGCAGCAGTATTTTCATCAGTAACAGCAGTTTTTTGGCAGCCTTCGATAAATTCCTCACTAAAAGAAAACCAATGTCTCTTGAATTTGTTGTAACAATTATAAATTGTTGTCTCAGATGGGACTTCTTTACAAAATGCATTTGTAAGCTGATCTTCACATTGTTTAGGTGTTATTGATGACGTGAACTCGTAAAAAAAATCATAGCCAGAAATGTTCTCTAGTCAAATTCATTTTGGGGTGAACACAAAAACTTTAAATAATGGTAATTAACAAATTATTAGAGCAAATCAAACAAACGACACAATCATCAATTCGCAAAACATTAGAAACTAGTTATCAAGTATAAAAATGTCATTTAGTTTTAAAAATTTGACATCTACATTTTCAGTATCATCCTCGTATAGAGAGTTCAAAATAAAGTAAGGCTAGCTTTTAAAATTTGAAGTGCTATATAATTCAAAATGAGGTTTAAGTGGTGAAATGAAATGAAATTGAGTTTTGTTTATGGACACACTATAGCTGCTATGGTCCTTATTGCCCCATTCAATATTGGGTGTGAAAAACTAGAAATTTTGCTCAGAGACTTCTATCAGGCTTGAGGTTTTTTTATGTGCTGTAACTCTACGACAGGACCACCGGCTGTACTTCCCTACCAAAGGAAGGATTTTTACACCTGAAAAAATCCATCACCCTCTGCTGGGTTTGAACTCCTGATCTCGGGAATTAGAGGCACCCCAAGACCATGGAGGAACAACATTTAGATGGTTTTTGGAAGTTGTAACATAACCTATGATTTTTGTCAACTCGTATAATTATGCAGTATTTTGACTATATGGTTAAACAGTGCAGATTTGTACATAAGGGTTTGAAAATATGGTAGGGATAGCTTTTTTACAATTGTAAGGTAGCTTATAATTTTATTTGGGTCCTATAGTATAAGGTACGAAGTTTCATCTAGATAGGCTAAAGAATGCTAATTTGCATGTTAGGGATTGAATGTAGGGGTAGGTTATTTTTGTCAGTTTCTAGAATCCAAATGTACTGTCAAAATCATATAAAAAATAATTACTTGACAGCTGAGTGAAATATGGAGATGAATCCCCCCCCATAAGCTCCTAAAATAACTGAAATATATAAATATTTAAGCCTTGCCAAAAACGCATTAATAATCTGTCATATTGTCGATAAAGTGCCAAAAGTAGCCTCTAATATCCATTTTCAACAAAATGGGATTGAAATTTGGCAACATGAATGTGAAAAGAATTTCCATAACACCCAGTTTTCTAATTTTTCAAAACATACAGCCTGTGAATATCTGGAACAATAGGGTTTTTCAATGCTGAAAGAATTATCAGCCAATAGCCAATTGCTATGTGCTGCTCGACATCCTGTAACTTGGTAATAAAACCAAATTTTGTTAAGAATAAAGATTTGGTTATACACAACAAACCCTAAGACCCTCTTGCTAACGCATTTCCTGCACAACAGATTTGCATAGATGTCACATTAATGCTGCTGTAGGAAGAAATTTGACATTTTAATTATCAAGTGTTTAGTTATTTGTTGTAATGTAAAATATAAATGTAGTGGATTAGGCTTATGTAAGCAATGTTCTGTGAGATAGCATAACTAAATAATACTCCCAACATAACTTTTAAGAGACAAATTTTAGTAGCAAAACAAATTCTGTCTAATTTTGTATCGTAATAAAAAGTAACATATGTGATTTAAGAATTTTACATTCAAACGGTGATTAATCTTGTGTTGATTTGCATGGTTCATGAATATATTTACCTCGGTTTTAGGTTAAGATTAGGAAGAGAGCAATTTTGAGAGTTGTAGGATATTACAGGAACATCTTTTCATTCCCAGAATCATTTTAAGGAATTTCCAATATGCTAAAAGAAGTGGCTAGCAGAAAGTGTAGTTAAAAGCCAAAAACCAAAAGAAAATTAAGAAATAATTGTAGATTGATATGAACTAATAAAACTTGCATCAAAACAAATGAAACTGCATTGCTAATTCTTTTGTCTTTCCTACCCTAATCTAAAATAAATTCATTTTACAGCTGTTCAACTGCTTGGCGAGTTTTCCCCATAAAAAAAATCTTAATTTTTTGGCATTACAAGAAGCTGTAAGTATTGCTATTCTAAGCAATGGGTGCAAATTTTAAAAATTGAAATAATTACATATTATATTTTTTGTTTGATGTTTTCACAGTACGCTTTGTCTCCATCTCGGCAAGGAAACGTAACAGAAACACTCAGTAGTCAGTATTCTGGGGCAGCCAGTGGAAAAACAAAACAGTATCTTAGAGTGCTTAAATTTTTGATTAGACACTCCAGTTGGCTGACAGACTGTTGTAAAGCAAATATAGCAATAACAAATGAGTTAAAGAATGCCAAATAGCAGCACATTTGTTAAGAGGAGTCCTTTTAAGCCAACAAATAATTGTAGTCACCCTCTTAACAACAAAGTTATAGAACAGCCCTGAATTTGGATTCCTCAGCCACTTTTTGCTAGGTGATGTGATGCAGGGAAGGAAGGTGATTACACCTGTGTTACATGATTAAGGAACATATCATTTATATTGAAACATCACCACTATCACTCACACAACTCAAGACAATGATATCGCTCATCATCAGCTTCTACTACAGTGGTGGAATAAGGGAACGTAGTATTTGTGATGCAGGGAAGGAAGGTGGTTACACCTGTATTACATGATTGAGGAACATATTTATATTGAAACATCACCACTATCACTCACACAAGTCAAGACAATGATGTCGCTCGTCACAGCTGTCTACTACAGTGATGCAATAAGGGAACGTAGTATTTGTGATGCAGGGAAGGTGATTGCAACTGTATTACATGATTGAGGAACATATCATCTATATTGAAACATCACCACTATCACTCACCAACTCAAGAAAATGATATCCCTCATTATCAGCTGTCTACTACAGTGGTGGAATAAGGGAACTTAGTATTTGTGATGCAGGGAAGGTGATTGCAACTGTATTACATGATTGAGGAACATATCATCTATATTGAAACATCACCACTATCACTCACACGACTCAAGACACTAATGTTGCTCGTCATCAGCTTCTACTACAGTGGTGGAATAAGGGAACATAGTATTTGTGATGCTACAATGAAGGAAGGTGATTATACCTGTATTACATGATTAAGGAACATATCATTTATATTGAAACATCACCACTATCACTCACACAACTCAAGACAATGATATCGCTTGTCATCAGCTTCTACTACAGTGGTGGAATAAGGGAACGTAGTATTTGTGATGCAGGAAAGGAAGGTGGTTACGCCTGTATTACATGATTTAGGAACATATTTATATTGAAACATCACCACTATCACTCACACGACTCAAGACAATAATGTTGCTCGTCACAGCTGTCTACTACAGTGATGCAATAAGGGAACGTAGTATTTGTGATGCAGGGAAGGTGATTACAACTGTATTACATGATTGAGGAACATATCATCTATATTGAAACATCACCACTATCACTCACACAACTCAAGACAATGATATCGCTCGTCATCAGCTTCTACTACAGTGGTGGAATAAGGGAACGTAGTATTTGTGATGCAGGAAAGGAAGGTGGTTACGCCTGTATTACATGTTTTAGGAACATATTTATATTGAAACATCACCACTATCACTCACCAGCTCAAGAAAATGATATTGCTCATTATCAGCTGTCTACTACAGTGGTGGAATAAGGGAACGTAGTATTTGTGATGCAGGGAAGGTGATTACAACTGTATTACATGATTGAGGAACATATCATCTATATTGAAACATCACCACTATCACTCACACGACTCAAGACAATAATGTTGCTCATCACAGCTGTCTACTACAGTGATGCAATAAGGGAACGTAGTGTTTGTGATGCAGGGAAGGTGATTACAACTGTATTACATGATTGAGGAACATATCATCTATATTGAAACATCACCACTATCACTCACACGACTCAAGACAATGATATCGCTCGTCATCAGCTTCTACTACAGTGGTGGAATAAGGGAACGTAGTATTTGTGATGCAGGAAAGGAAGGTGGTTACGCCTGTATTACATGATTTAGGAACATATTTATATTGAAACATCACCACTATCACTCACCAACTCAAGAAAATGATATCGCTCATTATCATCTGTCTACTACAGTGGTGGAATAAGGGAACATATACCCCCGCCGCTGTATCTTTGCACTTGACAGTTCGTGTGGCTTCGCGTAAGGTTGGCTACATTGTGGTTGCGACGTTGCCAGAATGGCTAGTAAACAATGACAGCTGATTGTTCTCCTTTCTATCGTGTCTAAGCCGCATACAAAAGTGTACGTAAGTAGCAAACATCAACGAATAATAACTACGTTGATATTGTAATGAAAAGAAGCTAGAAATTCAAACGACAGATGCACATCAGAAACACAACAAATCTCAGCCAGCAAGATAAAGAGCTAAAGTTCAAGAAATTCACATACCACCCAGGAACTTTTCACAAATTTAAGAAGATTTTCATGACACATAACATCAGCCTAGCTCCACAGAACAAATTTAACATAGAGAAATTACTTTGTAACAAGTTAAAAGACCCCATTCCACAAGACAAAAAAGCTGGAATCTATAAAATCAATTGTTCAGATTGCAATAAAGTATACATAGGTAAGACAAAAAGAAACCTAGAAACTAGGCTAAAGGAGCACATGAGATATATTAAATACAAACAAATGGGCAAATCTGCAGTTTCACACCATTTTTGGATCACTAATCACAACATCAAACCCAATATTACATTAGTCAAACCAGCCAAATTTGCAGCCGAATTAGATGCATGGGAGAAGATCACCATTCTAAAACACAACACACATCTAATGAATTTTGATTTGCCGCCACCAAATCCTCTCTGGAAGTACATTTCTCCACCACAAGATGCCACCACAGGATCCAGTCCAAAAAACGGAAACACCAACAACACGGGCCAGTCGAATTAACCTTCTGAGGATGGGAACAACGGTTTCCCAAAACATGTTAAGTGAGTAAACTTAAATGATGTTAGTGTAACAATTCCGACTCACCTTTAAATAAAAAAAGAATAATAACTATTTCGTATTATTGTTAATTGAAAATAAGCGATATAAGCAGCTTTGGTATGATCGGATACTCCTTTCTATGATAATAGGCATAAATGTGTCTACCTATGGCGTCTAATTGGAAAGCATCAAGATTGTGACTGGACGAGGCTGCTTTCTTTTCTTCCCTGGAGTTGATAGAAATAGCTGTTGCGTTCCAGATGGTTCAGGAATTTTGTGCTCTTTCTCTTGGAGTTTCCCTCCCTTGTGAATAACAGTTCTCGTGATTAGTCCAAGAGCTGCTGCAGTTCGTTGTACGGCTTTATCAGCAGGAATAGAGGGATTGTCATAAAGCTTCACATATTCCTTTTCCTGTTCAAAGAATTCCCGAGTTCTCCTTAATAGTTCCAATGCCTGAGTATTAAGTGGCACACCTCGGCACAAAGGATTTTCACTTCGTAGATCATCACTCTGTGATCGGCATCGATTTTCAGACATTGTCGCACTAAAGTTTTGTTTAAATAAATAATATGAATGAAATATATATAAAATAAATAAATATAAATAAATATGTACAAACGAACAATAACAAAACTATCAAACAATAACCACAAATATAAATAACAATGAACAATGTGTAGCTTGCAAAGAACAACTCGACGCTCGTGCTAGAGATTCACAAACTGAAGCACGTGGTTGGGAATAGTTACATCCGGCAACAGAGACGACTCTAGTTCCGGTTCCGCTTTGTCATTGACCATCCGGAATGCAACCTTGTGATTGGCTTAGGAAGTCAAACGGTTGAAGCTTTTCATCTGTTTTTTCGCGAGTGTACCAACTTAAACGCTAGCTGTCAAGTGCAATGTTACAGCGGCGGGAGTATAGTATTTGTGATGCAGGGAAGGTGATTACAACTGTATTACATGATTGAGGAACATATCATCTATATTGAAACATCACCACTATCACTCACACGACTCAAGACAATAATGTTGCTCGTCACAGCTGTCTACTACAGTGATGCAATAAGGGAACGTAGTATTTGTGATGCAGGGAAGGTGATTACAACTGTATTACATGATTGAGGAACATATCATCTATATTGAAACATCACCTCTATCACTCACACGACTCAAGACAATAATGTTGCTCGTCACAGCTGTCTACTACAGTAATGCAATAATGGAACGTAGTATTTGTGATGCAGGGAAGGTGATTACAACTGTATTACATGATTGAGGAACATATCATCTATATTGATACATCACCACTATCACTCACACAACTCAAGACAATGATGTCGCTCGTCACAGCTGTCTACTACAGTGATGCACTAAGGGAACATAGTATTTGTGATGCTACAGTGAAGGACAGATTAGAATGATTTTGGAAAAAATAAATAAATCTCACAGGTGTTGAAAATGTTCTCCATTCTCGTCAAGATCACATGTTTAATTTTATTGTTAAACACTTTAGTTAAAAAAAATGATAATTCATTGATGTTTCACATAAGCCTTATATAGGCTAAGGTGTTGAACGGTAGAATCGGACTAAAAAATTCAATGCGATAGCCAGGATTTGAACCATGGATCTTCTACTTTCTGTGTGGTTGCTCTAACCAACTGAGGTACCATGGCATGCTGGTAGACATTAAGTTACTCACTAGGCAGCCTCAAATTTGTGAGATAACATACCCCAAACTCGTAATTCACAGGTTCAGCTTGTGTGGAAGAACAATTATCATTGATTAACCTTATAGTTTTTCTAATATAGAGTCAACTGAAAAGTTCAGTGTCACAGCCGGGATTTGAACACGGTTCTCCTGCTCTCCGTGTGGTTGCTCTAACCATAGAGCTACTGTGACAACATGCCAGTGGGACATTGAATTCTGCAATTGACTCAAGTTGTTTCCCAGACAGACCACCAAGGTATATCTCACTCGAGATGACAATCTCAGTGGTGACCTGCAATCGCAAGTACTTTAGTGTTGGGTTTATGGGTTTCTTAAGGTTTTACTTTATTAATATCATATATAATTAATTGAAATTAATTATGCTTTTTACACACCTTAGCCTGGTCTAACCAACTTGAGTCAATTGGGGAATTCAATGTCCCACTGGCAAATTGTCACCGTAGCTCAGTGGTTAGAACAACCGCACGGAGAGCGGGAGAACCATGTTCAAATCCCGGCTGTGACATTGAATTTTTCAGCCTGATTCTACCTTTCAAAAGTTTGATTTAAGTTTGTTTTGTCAACGAATTGGCGTAATTTATTATTGGCATTTTGAGTTCATATATTGGTTTTGGATTATTGTTGTACACTGTTGACTTGGCAGCGCCCCAAAAGAAATAATCAACATCTACCACTTCTTGCAGCATCATGAACAGAACCAGTCCCACTATATTCATTTATTAAAGCGTAAACAATATCTCAATACAATAATATGGAACTGTAAAGTTTTTTCTTCACTTTTTCTATATATTGAGTACCTTCTCTAAGAGCAACTTGAGAGACTGTCCATAATAATTGTGATTGCCGTGTTGTTGAAAGACACTGAGCAATAGCTTGGGAGGGTGGTTCTGATCACATTGTATTCTCTGTAGATACCTTGTAAGAGCAGATGTGTATTTCACCGCATTGCCAGATTATAGCAATTTTGACTATTTAGGAGTGCATTAAATGTTGCAACACTCATAATACTGCTGTAGATTCATTTCTTCTCTGATATTAGTGTTCTGTATAGGGCTAGGATTTTGACGTCTTTGCATCTTTTTTTTTGGTTAAGTGTAATTCATTAATGACTTTTATATAAATCAGTTTCAGAGTTACAGGAGTTAAGCCAGACGTATTTGTTAGGACATTTTTATCCATTTTTAAATAATTCAGGGAGCTTTATTGCATATTTATGCACCTTTAAGTACGTCTTACGTACATTTTGGCTTTTTCTGTTCTGAAGAGCCAAGGAAGACTTCTGATGTTAAGATTTCATTTCTTAGTAAGTTACTTTGCTTGGTTCTTAGCATACCAGATTTGGAATTCACACTTAAGTTACAGCAAACTGTACAAAGATTACTTTCCTCCCCTTACGATTTGCAAAGTCACCAGATGTAACAGTACTTCACAAGCAACAGGTAGGCACATTGTGTTTGCTAATGTCATCTGAATAGCAGGTGCTCATTTACACAGTATAAAGAATTGTAGTATGCAGTTCATTGTGCCTAAAGTAAAGCAAAGCATAGAGCATAAGTCAAATAATTTTGTTTCACATTATGATGAAAACATTTTCTTGGATGGGAATATACTTTCCTGCAAAGCAAGAGAGGCAGCCGAAAAGAAGTCTTATTATTTAAAATAAAGAGAGTTGGAGTTGAGCTTGTTTCCAACTGATTTTGCCGGTTACTGTCTGGAGAATGTGTGTGGCTAGTGGTGTTCTCTGGTGCTGGGCTGATGAACCTCCAAGTATTTTTGGAAACGTGTCCATGTGTGTGTCTATGAACAGAATAACTCAGAAACGAACAGTCGGATAAACACCAAACTTGGTATTTAGGTTCAGTATCTTCCAGAGATGCGACACGAAGGTTTTCAAGAAAATCCCCCACCCCAGATTACCCTTTACATGGAACATTTTTTGAAATTTTTTTATTTTCTCTAAAACGGCTCTAACGATTTTGATTAAAATATTTTATGTTTAAGACATTTTTATGGCAAATAAAATGTATATCTTGAATTTTCTGGGAATGTCTCCAAAAGTATTCTTCATTGTGAACGACTTTTGCATAACTGGTAAACCATAAAGGATAGACAAAATTTTACTACACAAAAAAATGTAGATCATGTTAAAATACACAATTTATGTCGTATACATTTTATTTCATTTTTTTTATTTATTTATTTATTTATTTTTATTTTTATTTTTTTTTTTTTTTTTTTTTTTTTATTTTTTTTTTTTGGTTGAGTGAACCATTTTCGAGATATTGCTTGTTATTTCCTTAAATTTTCCAATACTTATACTTTTTCTCAAATGGGAATTCGTTATTCATTTTCTGTCTTGGATATGCAAAAGGTATTAATCTGTGGTAAAGAGAATGGTGCTGCACATAGCAACCAGCTATTAAGAGATATGTCTATGCTTAAAGGCTACTGTATTTCTATATTGCCCTTGCAAATACAAAACAAGGGGAACATAGTAGGCCTTAAGCGATAGTTAAATATTTTTAGAACTGTCGCTATGTGTAAAATTTAATTCTCTTTGCATGTCAAGAACATAAAAAAAGAACAACGAATTCTCAGTTGAGAAAAAGTGTAAGTATTGGAAAATTCAAAGAAATAACAAGGAATATCTCGAAAATGGTTCACTTTACAACAAAAATGTTTGACATAAATTGTGTATTTTAACATGATCCACATTTTTTGTGTAGTAAAATTCTGTTTATCTCTTGCGGTTTACCGGTTATGCAAAAGTCGTTCAGAATGAAGAGGACATTTGGGGACATCCCCAGAAAATTCAAGATATACATTTTATTTGCCATAAAAATGTCTTAAACATATGATACTTCAATCAAAATTGTTAGAGCTGTTTTTGAGAAAATACAAATTTTCGAAAAATGTTCCATGTAAGGGATGGTTTGGGGTGGGGGAATTTTCTTGAAAACTTTCATGTTGCATCTCTGGTACACATTGAACCTAAATACCAAGTTTGGTGTTTATCCGACTTTTCATTTTTGAGATATGCTGTTCACAGACAGACACACAAGACATACACACGGACATGTTTCCAAAAATGCTTTATTTATTTTTACTTTCTCTACTACATATAGTAAGTAGGGGAAGTATTATATTCCAACCAAAAATTCAATACTGAGATTTCACCAGAAATACATGTTTTGGGACCCTCTGAATAAAAAAAAATGAATTTTTGGAAACATGTGGGTGTATGTGTCTGTGTGTGTGTATCTGTCTGTGAACAACATAACTCAGAAATGAACAGTCGGATAAACACCAAACTTGGTATTTAGGTTCAGTATATTCCAGAGATGCGACACGAAGGTTTTCAAGAAAATCCCCCCCCACCACAGAGTACCCTTTACATGGAAGATTTTTCGAAAATATTAATTTTCTCAAAAATGGCTCTAACGATTTTGATTAAAATATCATACGTTTAACATATTTTCATGACAAATAAAATGTATATCTTGAATTTTCTGGGAATGTCTCCAAAAGTATTCTTCATTGTGAACGACTTTTGCATAACTGGTAAACCATAAGAGAGAGACAAAATTTTACTGCACAAAAAATGTAGATTGCGTTAAAGTACACAATTTATGCCATATACATTTTTTTTGTTGAGTGAACCATTTTCGAGATATTGCTTGTTATTCTCTTAAATTTTTCAATACTTATTTTCTCAAATGGGAATTCGTTATTCATTTTTTTGTCTTGGATGTGCAAAGAGTATTAATCTGTGGCAAAGGGAATGGTGCTGCACCTAGCAACCAGCTATTAAGAGATATGTATGTGCTTAAAGGCTACTGTATTTCTATATTGCCCTTGTAAATATATATTCCCCTTACGTCTACAAGAAAATTAGCAATAAGATAGAGTCTGCAAATGTTTATCTCGATTAAGATGAAGTAGATGGAGAATAAGCGTTTGTAAAAATAGTTTGTACAAGAGTAGAGAAAGTCATGTGAGTGTAACACATCAGATTTGTTTTTTAATCTTCTTATTGGTTTTGTTGTCTTTTTAATCTTATCCATTGTTGTTTTCTGGTATCCATTCATGGTGGCTATGTGGATAATGTGTTGGTGTCCTTTCTGGTAAAAAGTTTGAAAGACAGAAATACATCCAACAAACGACTCCTTTACTCAGATAACAAAAACCAGAGGCATATAGAAAGTTCACTTACCACCCTTGGACACATCATAAATTTCAAAGAATTTTCAAGAAATACAACATTACCCTGACTTCACAGAATAACCACAATATACAGAAACTACTACTATGCAACAGAACAAAATACCCTATCCGCAACGATAAATCAGCTGGTATTTGTAATGACTGTAACTTGGTATACATAGGAAGAACCAAAAGAAATCTTGAAATCAGACTTAAAGAGCATATGAGATGCATTTACCAAAAACAGATGGATAAATCAGCAGTAGCACATCATTTCTGGTCTTCAAACCATGAAATCACTCCAAACATAAAACTCTTAAAACCGATAAACAACAGCAATGAATTGGACATCTGGGAAAATATGCATATCATCACACAGGAATCACCTAATGAATTATGAACTACTATTACCCAGCAGCCTTTGGAGGTTCATCAACCCAGCACCAGAGAACACCACTAACCACACATTCCCCAGACAGTAACCGGAAAAATCAGTTGGAAACAAGCTGACAATGAGAGCAAACCATTCTCAATTGGAAACAAGCTGACAATGGAAGCAAACCATTCTCCCAAAACACATTCAAAGTAAGTACCCCTTAGTGATGTAGTGTAACAACCTCCAACTCTCTTTATTTTAAATTATGACACATCACTGTTACTAGCTTCTCAATATTCAAATTAAGTCTACTATTGACCAACACATTTGAGGTCTACAGCTGCTTGAAGGTAAAAATACAGCACACCAAATGTTACTTGGTGAATCTGGCTCTTCAAGTTCATCTTTCTTTGAAATGTTCATTTGTGCAGATATTACATTGAACAAAGTGAATGTATGGAAAGCCGTTACCAGATTCTTCAACATTAATGAAGAGTTACATATTAGATGCTACCAAAGAACAACACAGGAAATTAGACAAAACGTGCCAGGGAAAAACTTTTGGCTATGCATTAATGAAAGTACGGACTCACTAGGCCAGTATGTGACAAAGTTAGGTAAGCACAATGGAAGATGATTCAGGACAACAATTCCTAATCAATTGTGAGCAGTTGGAGAAAGCAAAATGTTTGATAGGTCTTTGGGTTTGATATATCCTCATGGATTCGTACTCTCGTTGACTGATGTTACACCATAGATGTTTAAAAGCTGCTAATTCTTTTCAAGCTCTTTACACAAAGATGGCGCATGTAATGTGCTTAACACATGCTTTACACAGAATTGCGGAGTCAGTTTCCTGAAGTTGATTAGCTGCTAATAGGATGCACCAAGAGCATTTTCTCGAGTTGCAACATTCAAGTCCGATGTTCCTTTGCCTCCTTCCCCGGTTGTGACCAGATGGGGCACCTTGATAGAAGCATGCAACTACTAGTGCGAGAACATAAAGGTGGTGAAAAAAATATTTGACATGTGTGATAGCAGTGATGCAGCCTCAATCGCAGTTGCCCAGGAACTTTACTGACTGAGAACTTGCAAGTAAAATGATACCTGAAGTCAAATTTTGGATTCCTACCTAGTGCTATAACTTGCTTCCCAATGTACAGGACTTTATTAGCAGATAATTGGCAGACATTTTCCTTTTAAAATCTACAAATGGTGTTTATTGTGCTTTGCAATTCATAGGTGATGAAATAAGCACTCAGTATTTTCCAGTGAAATAAATTGTTTACAGAATATAACATCTTACGTAATTTGTGTAACTTGCTGTTTGCTTAATTGTATTGTGTAATTTTAAATTTACCATAAACAAACTGATATTAAAATAAAATTTTTCAGTTTTAAGGGAACATTTAAAATTTATAAGGCATTTTTTGAGATTTTTTAGGGCATAATTGCATCTTTTAAAATGTCTCTTTTAGTATTTTATAGGCCATCAAAATTCTAGTCCTAGTATAATTGGAGCAACAGTTCTAGACATGTGAAAATCTTAATGACAGCTATGAAGCAAGTTACTTACCAGATCAGGAGGTGACCAGCGTCTGCATGCTGCAGGAATGCATGGGGTAGTCATTGTCAAATATCCGCACATCGGTTATGCACTGCTCTATACTGCGCTGCATTCATTAACTTATAGTTATATACAGTATATTTAAACCTACCGCTGTAAAATGCCCTTAATATAAAAACACTGCCTCCAGTTCTTTCACACCTGACAGTCCTTCCTCTTCTGCAGAATCACTCACATCAATGCCGCCAACACCGCTGTCGCTACTTTCTGCACCATTATGCTGGATGAGAATTTTTTCTATTTGATTTTCTGCAGTTCCATATTTTTCGAAATAATGATTCTCAATTTATTCAACATGTCGACATACATTTTCCCATTCTGGCCTTCCAATTTCTGCAAATTGCCGACGACATAACTGCTCCACATCTTTTAGTTTAAAAGTGATATATCTGCAGGCCACCCAGTTTTTGACATCAGCCCAAATTAATTTGGTTGGGTTTAGATGTGGGAGTTATGCTGGCAGTCTAAGTATATTATGAACATGTTGTATTTATATCTGATTAAGTATTATGACTTCTGAAGGGGTTTGTTGGCTTTAACTAAGTTATATTTCTTTCACTCATAGTTTCATCAAACCCTATATTATGCCTAAGTAACCAGGCTCTCATTTCTTCTTTCAAGGAATTTGAGGTAGTTGGTTTGTCAATTTGAGTGTTGACGCATTGTGAAGCATTGTCGATAACCAGAACAGACCCAGCAGGCATATTAGGTATCAACATGGTGTTGATTCACTTCATGTAATTTTCTGTATTCATTTCTCGATGAAAATCTCCAGTTTTTTGTTGCAACTTGTAAAAGAAGGGCATTTGGAAGGAAGCCGATCTTTCCAACAGCATGAACCATAATAAGTATTTGCCCTTTAGCAACAGGTACCTGCAAACCTAATTCGCTATCATCACTCCAACTTTTAGATGTTGTATGACTGATGTGTATGTATGACTCATCTTCACACACTATAGTTTGACCCTCTAATTTGCACCTCTGAGTAAGGTACTCTTCCAGCTGAGATCATATGTCGTGCTTTTCTATTAGAACTCTTCTATTTGATTTCGTTTTCTTCTACTTGAATCCTAAATCTTTTATAATTTTTCTTGAGATTTGTAGCACCACCTTGAAAGTTTATGCTGATATAAGTACATATAAACTTATAGTCTTTGGAAAGGTAGAATCAGGCTGAAAAATTCAAAGCCATAGCTGGGATTTGAACCATGGATCTTAGGCTTTCCGTGCCGTTGCTCTAATCGACTAAGCTTTCATGGCAACTTTTTTTTTTTTATTTTTTTTATTATGCTTTTCTATTAGAACTCTTCTATTTGATTTCAATTTCTTCCACTTGAACCCTAAATCTTTTATAATTTTTCTGAGACTTATAGCACCACCTTGAACATTTATGCTATCTTTCAGCTTGATGAGCAATCTGCTTATTGTTGGCACAGTTTTTTCTTCCACATAGAAATTGTGAATCGTGCGCCGAATGACGCATTTGTCGAAATTGTCTATTTCTGTAATACGTTTAGGGACCTTATGTTTCTTCACAGGTGTGTCAAATGGTACTCTTCCATCCATATGGTTTTTCTTATCTTTGAGAACTCCGGAAACAGAAATTATTTCCCTGCTTTGACTATGTAATACATTACCACTTAACTTTGAAAACGTAGGAGGCATCCTGAAACAAATATAAAATAAATACTATTTAGGTACTGCTCTCTTTGAAATTACAAGATGCGGCCACTTTCTATGATGAGTATGTGTTACGCACTGTGAGTAAGCAAAGGTATTATATCGCTTTTGTTGATAAAGCTAAACATAAACCATTCCTAGGCTCGGCAGCTGGGGTGGCAATCAAGGTCACAATTCCAGAAGTTTTGCAACAGCTATAATTTATATCACAGTTTTAGCAGAGCATGGAATGGAATGTGTATCAGAGGGTCTCGGTACCCATCTGGGGTATGTGGATATTGTACCTACTCCCCATGAGGGAGCACCCCCAGGAGGGAGGGATGAGGTGAGATGAGACACTGGGCAGCAGGAACCAGTAACAGGATTTTGACATATACACACCCCAGCAGTCGGACATGCAGACTGGGGACTCCACCCCACATTGGGTCCAATGTCCCTGGTGGGGGTGGTTCTTATACCCTGGTAACCAGCTGAAGGCCAAAGGACGGAGAAAGTTCACAGAGAGGATCCTTTTCCTCTGTATGCTGCACCGAAACACCAATTGGCATTTTCAACCCAGAAATACACCAAATGGGGTGAAGAATGAATGAAATGATTAAAGGAACGAAATGGGGGGACAGGAAATTTGGGGGATGAAAGAAACTACTCCAGTATTTGCCTGACAACCAGGGAACCCCCAAAAAAACCTATAGGTCAGTAGGGGGTTGCCAGGGATCGAACTTGGGACCTCCCGAATGCGGGTCACAGACGTGTATCTCAGGCTGTAAACCCATCTCTTACTCCTTGTAGATTACAAATAATGCTCAATGTCCCATATAGAGCAGAAACCCCCACAAGGGATTAGCAACAGTGTGTGTTTTATGTTCTCCCGATTGGGTTACCTGCATCAATTAGTTTGTGCTAAACAGTTGTTACTTCTGGTTTAAAGTATGTTATTAATAATTTACATTATTATATTGTACTCTTGTAAGAGCAGGAAATAGCTGATGAAGAACCACAAACAACATATTAGTAATGAAGAAAATATCATACATATAGCATGAGTGAAAGGTGAGGGCTTCCAGAACTAGTTCCACCAAAATCTGTGTAAATACAGTTTGAAAATTGGAATTGTGGAGCATGCTAACTTCCGGGTTTGATTCCTGGCTGGAGGATAGGAATTGTGGAGCATGCTAACTTCCGGGTTTGATTCCTGGCTTGAGGATAGGATTTGTGGAGCATGCTAACTTCGGGATTTGATTCCTGGCTGGACAATAGGAATTTTTCTTTAACCAGAATTATTCCCCATCATCCCTAGAATCTGAAACTATGAATGAGAGTGTAAATGTGTGTGCAAATTTAATGTTTAAAAAGAAAACCCAAAGATACACAATAGTAAACGAGTTAACATCATAGCCAATGACTGAGCAATTATTCCAAAGGCAAAGCCGCCAATGTGACCTTAGATGTTAAAGGCAGCATTATAAATGGGGAAAAAACATTGGAATTAGTTTTATTCATAAGACAGTTTTACAAACATTGACTGAGGTTAGGGAAATAAAACGAAGACAAAAAATCAAATAAAGATCGGATTTGTTTGTTGTTTTTTTTTATTCGAAAACCTATTACTATCAAAACATTGACCAAAAAATGTACATTTAAGAGGTGAAAATGTGTTTTAATACAGAAACCTGCTATGTTATTACTTTTATGGAACTTATTTTTAAACAAAATAATGATTTTGTGAAATTGCAGGTATTATCTCATTAAGGTAAGGGTTAAGTAGTAGTTTTTTTTCCAGCCAAATTCTTCATTTGTTTCATAGATAAAATGAGGAGCACCATTTCAAATTATATGTGCAAGAAACAAAATTTAAATGAATGATGAAAAATGGCTTATTCCTAATTTTGGTAATTATTATGCTCAAGGCATAATTCCAGGAACTTCAAAAAAACTAAATCAGTTTTCAAATTGAAGGGAAAAGTATTGGACATAATGCATTTTGTTCTGATAATTGTACTTGCGTACGTAATCAAAAACCCTTATTGAGGAAAATACATTAAATAACCATTTATTGTTATAAATAAAAATGTTATCTTGTTCATATAAAATTATTTTGGTATCGGGTTAGAGCCTTGGGTGACCAGAATATTGTAAACCAGTGTATGATTATGCAAGAGAAATTGCCAGGGCCTTGTAATTGGGCCTTATCTGTACAAAAGATTATTGAGGAAATAGGTATGGGGAGTGTAGAGAGGGAGAGAGAGAGAGAGAGAGAGAGAGAGAGAGAGAGAGAGAGGGGGGGGATATCAATATACAATATATTTTTAGCAGTATTAGGGACAAGAGAACCTTGGTTTTGTACAGGCAAATTAAAAAAAGATTGGGGCAGGGAAAAGTATATTGAAGTGTGCAATAAATTGGAAAAGGAAGGGTGGGCATGGTTTAGATCTGGAACAATGAAGTTAAGGGGAATGAAAGGGGGAATGGATCCACAGAAGTGTCCATTATGTGGGGAAATGGAGAATGACCTACATTTTATTTTAGATTGTAATGAGGCTAAACAATGGAGAGATCAATGGATACCAGTTGGGTGGTTGAATTTACCAAGACCAATAATTAAAATGAGAATTGGAAAGTTTAAAAATACAGAAGGGATTATAAAATTGGGTAGACTATTAGGAAAGACTAAACAAAAATATAAAAGAGGAATTTCAAAATTATAAATCTGTATATGTTGCAAGAATGCCTATCAAGTAAATTGGTATATTTAATAAATGTGCTTTACATGTAGGTAGTTAGGAATCTGGTGTATAATGTGTTAATAACCACAGTGTTTACTACATTTGCACCAGTTGCAGCTCAAGTATATATATTGTATATTAGAAAGAAAGAGTTGGTATATTTATATGTAATAGAGATAGTTTTAGAGAGTTAAAACGGTTCATGTATAATGGAAGTGAAATAAATTCATTCATTCATATAAAATTACAATTTTTACATTTAACATATTAATATATGTTCATAACTTTCTCGTGTTGTGTCATAATGTTTCTCATGAGTCAAATGAATGCATGAAAACCATTATTACTGTTAAAACATTAAATTGTTAGTATGCAAAAGAAATCTGCAGATTAAACAAATTTTAATGTAGACCTAGAGGGTATTCACAACATCCATCTGACTGGATTCATGGTTAATTACTTGAGCATTAGCAGTCGAATTTGGGACACCTTTGATTTTCTTACTCTGTGGAGCTGTTTTAAAGGACGTAATTATGGAGTGGGTTTATAGCTTCATGGTACTCCGGGAATTCAGGGTTTTGCTGTGTGATTTTACTATCTACTGTTTAAATGAAAAAAACGGTTTTCCTTTTGAAAATTGTTTATTAGCAATTTGATTTGTTTTGACCGAGAGCTGTAGAACTTTCTTTGTTTTTGTTTCAATCTTGTGAATTAATTGTTACAATTATTAATACAACTTTAATTTTGTTTTCTTTCAAATTGATTCTTTCCTTACAAAATCACAAGAACGATTTCTTTTGCTAGCTACTACGTTCCAGATTCTATTTGCAATTTTGAATAGTTAGTATTTGATTTTGAGAGGTGCAAACTTAATATATTTAATTACTTTTGTTTAATAGCTGCATCTTTATATGTGGGGAACTAAATAAAAATATACATAATGGAAAAACTAAGTTCAGGTGCTTCTATTATGTGCAGATGCTGTATACTATATCTCGACACCTTAACTATTTGTAGATTCCGTGGAATTAATGGTCTACTGTCCTCCAAATATTTGTACACTACTGCTTCTTTCTTCTGCCAGAATTTTCTCTTCAGCGTTCTTACGTCTGCTTTACAAAATGTTTCTATGGTGTTCTTGTTGCTTTTTCTCTTTTTTTAATGACACTTGACCTATTGTTAATCTCTCTCTCGTTGTTAGCATTCATCTTTTCTCTATATATTCTATTTACACATATTTTTAAAATCATTCCTATTGTTCTTTTCTTGAGATTTGTTCAGTTTTTCCATTATTACCTTCAATACATTTTACAATTTTAAATATGTTATTAATTACATTTTATTTATTTTTGTTTCTTTTCTCCTTTTCTGTGACTTTATGTAATTATTTGATGCTTATTAATTCTGCTCCAACTGTCATTATACAGGACATGTTTCAGAAGCCTTTGCTTTCATTGTTGGCTATTGACTCCTAATGCTCAAGTAATTAACTTCAGCTTCACCAATGAAAAGCTTCTAGATAATTTAAATGGATTCATAGTGTTGGAACCTTTTTTACACTTTTTCATATCTTCCTTCTTCGAAGCAGCCACAATTCATTCTCATTGCCAGTTCCCACAGCAACTGCATCGATGTGTTTGCCTTACTTTTACTTCTTTTAGTTTCCTCTTGAATTGTCACCTCAATAATTTCCTGTCCATACTGGAAGCAATTTCCGTCACACAAGTAAAAGATTGTAGGTAGTTAATAATGTGGCTTTGTCGAGGAAAGTGCACCAGATTGTCAGTATAGCCAACATGAAGTAATTAATTAGTGAATACGATTTGATACAATCAGATATCACAGGCAGAAAGATTCCATTCGAAACTGTATGTCCAAGATTTGAAACAGTGCTCCTCATATGTTTTTGTTTGTTTTTTGAAAGGTGAAAATGTACACATAGCGTTATCAGTTATCACTTGTGATACTAAATCACAGTGTTTTGTTTCAGGGAGTAGAGATTGGTGCAACAGATGACTACAAACATAGAAGTAAGATAAATCTTATAGATCTAGCAGGCAGCGAAAGGCCATCACACAATCAAGCTAGTGGAGATAGGCGAAGGGTAATTAAAATTTGTTTTCTTTCATTCAGATTTTATTAGAATATAATCATACTAAAAATGACTGTGTTTGAGAGATAGATTCTTCTTGAGAGAGGAGAGAGTGACAAACTCAGAGATATGTTATTCACTTTAAATTCAAAGGAGTTGTAAGCAAAACCACATGACAAGAGAGTGCCTGATTGGCTGGTGGGTGAACTACAACTTTTTCCCTTAGCATGTCGTCTCTTCATAAAACAGTTCAGATCGTAACATTGTGCAGGGAAATTTAAAACACCCATTGTATTTATGAAACAAAATGTGTTCGTTCAGGTTCATGTATAACTAATTGAACCATTATAGCAGAGCGTTTATGAGGCTGTGTGCATGTGCTGTAGTTCATTTTTGGTTTCAGCTCCTTGCATTTGTTGAGAAAATGTTACTTTCAAGAGTGTCATGGCTGAAAATCTGCCGTCACTATGGAGAAACATAAATGCAGTAGGATGACAATCTGTCCATGAGAAAGATCCACTTTTATAGAAAAATGAAAGTAATTATATTTTATCAACTGATACACTAAATGAAACTTGAAACATTCAATTTTAGACATATCAATGAAAGAAACTGTAATTCTAAGTACTAATGTGTGCTTATGAAGTCCAAGCTTCCCTTAAAACTGAACAGCAACAATTTTTAAATTTAAATAAATATTGGTTATTAAAAATGCATGCAAGCAATAAAATTGTGGGAGAAATTTTTATGCTATACTTAACTTTTTGCTTCTAAGTTAGTTACTGTTAATAGCCCACAATGGACCACAAACACTTTTTAAATAAAGAAAAGTTAATTAAAAATATTATATGTGTTCTGTCCTGTTACTAATAGAAAAATAAAAAAGAATTGTTTTATTATGTTAACACTAAGAGAATGTGTACAGAACTTCTGGAACTCTAGTTAATAACACTAAGTTTAGAAAATGTACAGATTTCTTCATGTTTGGAGTTTTGTCCTGATACTATGAAATGTGCAGCATGAGTGGTACTGTTTATTTCAGTCAGAGATATTATTGGTAAGTCCCTGATATATTCTATTATGTTAGCTCCAGAAATTATTTAAATCACTTCTTTTCTTAGAATGTAAACTAAAACTTAATGTATTATTTTCGGTTATCAAAACAATGGGTAAAAAAATGCAGAAAGCAGAAATTATTTATACAGAAGCACAAAACTGATGAAGAATACAAGAAAGATTGAATGAATGAATAAACTTTATTTGTACCTATATATTGTAATGAAAAGAAGCTAGAAACAGTGATGTGTATTGAATTTATTTAAAGGTGAGTCGGAATTGTTACATTAACATCACTTAAGTTTACTCACTTAACATGTTTCGGGAAACAGTTGTTCCCAACCTCAGAAGGTTAATTCGACAGTCGACAGTCGAATTAACCTTCTGAGGATGGGAACAACTGTTTCCCGAAACATGTTAAGTGAGTAAACTTAAGTGATGTTAGTGTAACAATTCCGACTCACCTTTAAATAAATTTATTTGTACCTCTTTTTTTTTTTTTTTTTTTTTTTTTAACACGATCCTTTTATACAATATTTCACTTGTAAACTAACTTAACCTATGTACAAATTTTCTTGCCAGCTATGTTCTACCTATACTGCTCATTTTGCCTGGCACCCTGGC
The DNA here is from genome assembly GCA_030765065.1 of Deroplatys truncata. Lineage (NCBI taxonomy): Eukaryota > Metazoa > Arthropoda > Insecta > Mantodea > Mantidae > Deroplatys > Deroplatys truncata. The sequence goes on along the minus strand of CM060979.1, from coordinate 129,756,035 downwards.
CTTATGGCTCAGCTGAGCAGCCTTGCTGCCCTTAATCACCTATGATCCATCCTCCCCCTCGTCCGTTTGGCCTTCTACCTTTCTTATCTCTCTTACTTTTCTAATCCATTTTTCCTTTACCTTCTTTAAGAACTCCCCCATATTCTTATTTTTCTTTTCTTGTTAACATTTTAATTGTTACTATTTTTCCATCCATTTTTTCCCATTTTTCCTCTATACTTTTTATTTCTATTCTGCTAATTCTTTACATTCTGTCATATAATGCTCTGTGCTTTCATTACCTCGCATAGTTCACAAATTCCGCTTTTTCTGCCTCTTAGTCCTCTCAGGTACATCGATCCTGTTCCCATCCATGCAAGCGCTTCTTTTTCAGCTCTATTACAATAATTCACATACTCTTATCTTCCCCATTTCCTTTTTACTAATCTATAGAACCCTAGTGATTTTTTTATTCTCTAAGCTTCCCCAAATCTCTTGTCTTTCTATGTCCTCCACTCTGTTTCTTACTGTTATCTAGAAGCCATTGTTATTTCTTTCTCCTGCTCTCCAAATATCTCCCATTCCTATCTTCTCCATAATTTTTTCTACCCCTGTCCACCAGCTATTTTTATTTTTCATGCTTCTTTGTTGTTCTATACATATCTTTAAAATTTCCCCTTCATGTTTTTTCAGGCATCTAAACCAAAATTTCAATATCCTTTCTAGTATCACTCCCTTTCTTCTTTTTCTTCTTCTTCTTCTTCTTCTTCTTCTTCTTCTTCTTCTTCTTCTTCTTCTTCTTCTTCTTCTTCTTCTTCTTCTTCTTCCACTAATGTTATTTCCCCTGGTGTTGGTCTTGGTAACCCCAATAGCTCTTTACAGAACGTTTACAAGAAAGATTATGATGAAGATGTATAGAGAAACAGCAGGAGAAGCAATTATAAGGAAAGCAGAGGAGGCTGAAAGAAAAAGGTTAAGCTATACTGCTAAAATAAGAGCAGATGAAGCTAAAGTTTCTCCATTTGCTGTAGAAAAAGCCTATAAGAAAGAGTAGTGCCATAAAATGCCTACAAAAATTGGAATTTATTAAAATACTTGTATTACTGCTAAAGGCAAGTCATGTAAAAATAGTACTGGATGTTAAAAACTGCCACCTTCCTATGGCTCTGGGTCTCCAAAGAAATCTGAATGGATATGATGCACAGTACTCTTCCTCTGCCATGCCCATAGCGTTAATATTAATTTCAGTGAACCATTGTTCTCAAACTTATGAAAACTGAAACTGAATATCTATAACTGAATATACATCCATAATTTGAAGCTCAAAGGAAGATATATGTACGATTATTTGTGTCGGTAAATGGCTGCAAGAGAGAGAAGCGGCAATAAGTGGTAGTGCAACGTATAATTTTGTAAATAGTCTAATTTAAGTGGACAAATTGCACTCAAAGTACCTGAGAGTGACTGAAACTGAATACACATCCGTAATTTCAGTTAAACAGTCACTCTCAGGTATTGTAAGTGCAATTGTTGACTTAAATTAGACTGTTTGCAAAATTAAAGTTTGTTCATGCCCTGCCTGCTTTCAAATGACCAAAACGAAAGCCATGTGATTGTTTGCACAGATCTAAAGAACGGCTTCAAAATGACCTACAGTTTATGGAGAAAGTTATTATGGGTGATGAAGCTTGGATTTATGGGTACAATCCAGAAATGAAGCAATCTTCACAATGGAAGAGTCCATCTCCACGTCCCAAAAAGGCCAGACAAGTTTGATCCAATGTGAAGTCAATGATGATTTTTTGACATTAAAGGAATTATACCACAGAGTCAAACAGTGAATCAAGTGTTCCATAAACAAGTGTTGCCAAGATTAGAGGAGAGTGTGATGCAAACAGCCAGAGAAATGGAGGACTGGTGACTGGTTGTCGTCCTCCGTGGTGTAGTGGTTACCATGCTAGCCTCTAGTTCCCGAGGTCGTGGGTTCAAACCTGGCGGAGGGCAATGGATTTTTTCGGGCGTAAAAATCCTTAGCATGGCTTCCTTCAGAAGGGAGGGAAAGCTGGTGGTCCTGTCGTAGATTTACGGCAGGTAAAAGAACCTCAAGCCTGATAAAGAGGCCTGTGAGCAAAATTACGGGCCTTTCACACCCAATATAGAATGGGATGCTAAGAACCACAGCAGTTAAAGAGTGTCCATAAACAAAAACTCAATTTAATTTAACTGGTGACTGGTTCCTGCATCATAACAATGCACCTGCACACAAAGCCCTTTCTGTCCTCCAATTTTCTGGATAAAAATAGGGTGAATACTGTTCCCCATCCTGCCTATTCTCTAAATGTGGCTCCAGTGGCCTTTTTTCTTTTACCGTACTTAAAATGCGGTTCCGAGACACCGTTTTGAGGACATTGATGTTATCCATTGCAAACTGAAGAAGGCTCTGAACATGTTTAAAGAAGATGACTTCCAGAGGTGCTTCCAGCAGTGGCAAAAGCTCTGGGACAGTGTATGAACTCCCAAGGAGTCTGCTCGAGGGTGACAATGCAGAATAGACAAATCAAAGTGTTATGTTGTTGAAGTGTTATTCTGAAGTTAGAGACATTGAAGTGAAGCAATAATTTAAGGTAATCTTGAGTCAGAGGATACACTAAAACTTCGCTTACTTGAAATTAATCAAATGTATTTTGAAAGCAGCACTTGCTTTAATGTTCTGCTTTTTACCGACCGAGCATGCCGGGATGTGGGTGCATAGATGTAGTAGCGTGGAAGTAGTGTCATCTGGATAATCCATGATGAAGCTGTTTAAATTGTTGAGTGACAGGATTTCGAAGTTCATTACCATTTTCATACTTTTATTGTGTGTGTGTTTTCCTAAACTTTTAGTTCTGTTGGATTGGTTGTTCATCTCAGGAGTCTGACTTTGGATTTGATGTCATTGTCTGTGGTCCAAAAATGGTTTGCTATGACAGATTTGTCCATCTGTTTGCTGGATATACATCTGAAGTGTTCTTTCCTTCTGGTTTCAATATCTCTCTTTGTTTTGCCAACACACACCATGTCAGAATTTTCGCAGTTAATTAGGTAGATGCCAGATTTTTTTTCTTGTGAAATATTATTTCGACAGGAGAAGCTAGTAGGTTCTAAATTGTGAGTTTATTCTGTGATGCCAATGATATGTTGTATTTTCTAAAGATTTTACTAAATTTATGATTAAGCTCAGGATGGTGTGTGAATTTTATGAATTGTTGTTTTGCTTCCTGCGTACAGAGAGTTGTATTTTCTGTAATCCTTTTTTTTTTTTTTTTTTTTTTTTCTGGAACCTTTTTACTTTGCTGTGGACTACATTGGTGTTGTATGCATTTACTTCTCCTATGTGGAGGATGTAGTTATATTCATGTTTATATTGCTGTTTTCTGAGGTGAAGGTTTACAAGTCTGTATGCAATGCTGTTGAAGATAGTGTGTTGATGAGATTTTAGTAAAATTTCAGAAAATAAAACATATTATTGGCACCATAGAATAAACACACAGTTTGGAACCTACTAACTTTCCCAGGCAAAGATAAAATTCCACAACAACAAAAATCTGGCATCTACCTAATTAACTGTGAAAAGTGTGACGTGGTGTGTGTTGGCAAAACAAAAAGAGATATTGAAATCAGAAGGAAAAAACACTTCAGATGTATATCCAGCAAACAGGCGGACAAATCTGCCATAGCAAAGCGTTTGTGGACCACAAACCATGACATCAACCCCAAAGTCAGACTCCTGAAATGCACCACCAATCCAACAGAACTAAAAGTTTGGAAAAACATGCACATAATCATACGCATGAAAATGGTAATGAACTTTGAAATCCAGCCCACTCAACAATCTAAACAGCTTCATCATGGACACACCAGATGACACCACCTCCACATCACCTACATCTATGGGCCCGAACCCTGGCATGCTCAATCGGAAAGAAGCTGAAGATGAAAGCAAGTGCTGCTTTCAAAACATGTTCGATTAATTTCAAGTAAGTGAAGTTTTAGTGTATCCACCAACTCAAGATTCAATTAAATTAGTGTTGTGTTTATAGCCTCATCTCGGAAACTTTTTGATCGCACCTCGTGCCTACAATGAAATGTGTAAATGAGAGCCGAATACTACAAAGAATATCAACACATTGTCAAACTGCAGTAGAGAATGGATTCAGTCAAGAAATGATAGATAGGAAAATACGTAAATTCAAAAGACAAAAATGCATCAAGCAGGTTACCATACTTTCTAATGCAGCAGAAAAGATCAACTTCAGGAAATTCACATACCACCCAGGCCACTTTCACAAATTTCAGAAAATATTCAAGAATCACATCACCCTGGCACCTTACAACAAATTTGGCATCAAGAATCTCATTAAAGCAAGAAAATCTGATCCCATATCCCAGAACAAAAAGTCAGGAATATAGCGGATCCAATGTGAAAATTGTGAGGTTTGCATCGGAGAAAAAAAAAGGAACATAGGCACCTGCTTCAAGGAATACCGGCGTTGCATAAAGTTCAAACAGACTGACAAATAGCAGTTGCTTTTCACTTCTGGACTCAAAACCATGAAATAGACACCAATATCCAGTTGCTGAAACCAGCCCAAAAACCCAAAGAGTTTGAAATATGGGAGAAGATTTACATAAAGAAGTTTGAAAACCGCATCATGAACTTTGATTTGCCAGAAGCAGACAACCCTCTATTTAGTTTCATCCATAGGCCACCAGAGGACACCCCAGCCTTTCAACAATACGACTCGAGAGTTGATCCAACAGGCAGCTGATGATGTTCTGCAAAATAAATAGGTGAGTGAAGCTAGTAGGAGTGTTTAGGTTGACTCCACTTTCAAGTGTATTTTACACAATGCAATTCCAATTTATCCTTGTTTGAAGTGCATCTCTGCAAAATTTTAGAACGATTGGATGAAAACATTGTCGCAAGGGACTTTACATGTGCAGCAATAATTCATTTAAATCATTTGCAATATTTACAGAACCAAGCAACTCACATGGTTAAAACTTTGCATGGCATAATGTGCTTACAATATAAATATGTATTCAAAATGTCATCAAAATTAATTGAAAAATATAGAAGTTGGAAAATTCAGTCATATGTACCCTTAAGTAATTTTAAGGTACTTAATTTAACCGAATTGCATCATATTTAAATGCTACTCAACTAACCAAGAATTCAGATTTAAATTCTCTAGCAGTGACGGTGGTAACAGCTTAATGCTTAAAAAAATCATTTAAAATCAACCAATAAGTGTTTTTCGCTGAAAATTTGTGTGCACAATATTAAAAGCATAAACTCACCAGTACTGTTGTGTGTGATAGACCTCAAAACAATCCTCTAAATGAAGGGCACATCATCTTTTTTACTTAATATATCAAGGCATCAGGTTTTGCTCCAGTGCAATTAAATATGCAATTTTCGCTCTTGAAACATCAAAATAACAATATAGGCCCTAATTTCATCTGCCATAGTGTTATACCATTTTTATCATCTTTCAACTTTTTTCTGTCAGATTGTTCAACTGCTTTGTTGCCTAAGCATTAATTTCATAACACGTTTTGTCAAACAATGATTTCATGTATTCCGAAAATATTGAAAGCGCAAATGGCATCTGTGACACATGTTTGTTCAGTATCTTTACAAACACCACTATTTACAGTAAAAGGGTAGAGACCGGGGTTATTGTCAATTTTAGTCACACTGTTTTTTCTGCGTCATAATACAAACGCGTTTCGAAGAGCCTGGCGCATCATCATTGGTTTCATAATTATTTTCCTCACTGCCTTCTGCACCAGAATCATTATCACTGTCAGTAGAACTTTCTTCAATCTCCGTTTCATATTCAGAAAAATCATCACTTTCATTATCACTTTCTAATACTCTTTGTATCAGTTTTCTCAAACCCTCCTCGTCATCCACATGGATTGTTTTCGCAGCCATGATGGCTACTGACGCGAGTGCAGTAAGAATAAAATTATTTTTCCTTGGTTTAAACACAGTTGGGGAGGCCATACTGTGGAAATTGCAAACATCACATGTCAGCACTTCATTCGAAACATATGCAAATGACATCTGTGAGAAAGAATGTAGTTAGTATAGCAATGCAGCGTTGCAAGCTGAGCTTTTCATATGATTCATATGCCAAAAAATGCATGCAAGTCCTGGTCATCAAATGATGTGAATGGATTAAGTAGCAATATTTGGCATTTTCCATTGATTGTGGAAATTAAAGTAAGTACAGGACATATGCCAAATCCAGAGAAATTAGAGTGCTGTAAAGAATATAGTAGTTTGAAATGGAAAGAGGAGCAATCACTAGTTCATGTTCTCAGAATCTAAATAGGATGACAGGCTTGGTGTAAACAAATAAAGTACATGTTGTTGTACCAGGAGGAATTTCAGTATATGTAACAGTAAGAAGCAATACTATACATTTGCTGTTCTGAACATTTTACACATTCTACATTTCATGTCATTGCAAAATTATTATGCTTTGCTGGATGAGGGAAAGTTTTACGGGTTCCAATGCCAAGAAGTTGGCAAGTATGTAGGTAATATTAATGCAAGCTTATTTTGAATGCTTTAGTGGTTCCTTGACTTAAGAAGATTGTTTTTCAGGAAGGAGCTATAATCAACTGCTCCCTTCTTACTCTGGGAAAGGTTATAACAGCACTGGCCGAGAATGTCAGCAATAAGAAGAAGAGTTTTGTTCCATACAGGGATTCCGTTCTCACCTGGTTGTTGAGGGTAAGTCAATATTTATTGTTGTAGATTAAATCTAACTTGGTGACTTTTGAAATAGTTTGTGTTTACAAAACTGTATCTTTCTGCGCAGGAATGTGATGTTCACTGACATACATAAAATGTGGCCAGTTCCCCTAGATTGCAATAGTGGTTTTCCCTCTGTTAACATTTCCACCTACAGGCAACCAACCTTGGACTCCACACAGCCAGTATCAGTTCTCTATGTTACTGGCCTGGAAAACAATTCAGGGACATAAAAATGAACCAATGAATGATGTTATAAACAATGTAAAATGAAGTTGTTCGGATAACCGTCTCTATGAAAGAGTTTCACTGCGATTTATACATAAGGAAAGGTTAAACCAATACAACATAATTCGGCCTTCTAGGGGAGGAGGTGAAAAATTATTTGTGTTGTTAAACTGGACAACAGCTACGAGATTTATATGAAATCTTAGATCAGTGGTACAGAAAAGGTTAAAGTTACTGCCGCCATCGGATGGTATTAAAAAAAATGGTGGTGTAATATGAAAATAGCGTTTTAAGTAAACAAAAAAATTTCTTAAATTTCATCTTTATTTCTATTTCTTTAATATATTACTTTCTTTTTTCTTTTTTTCAAAATGTAACAAAGCATTGTCTTAATGGTACTCCCCTAGTGAGAACATGGATAACTAGTTTGTAATGTTACCCTTCTGCACTTCCGCCATAGGAGGAGGTAGAGTAACCTGCCAATTCAGTGGCTATTATTATGAGATGGTCATGCTGGCTGAGGGTGAGACTAGATTTGTCAGTGCCAACATTCCCTTATGGGCCACTTTTTATGCATGTCAGTATACATAACTGCAGTGCACTCATTTCAAAATGAAGCGTGTTTTAATTCTGAAAGTAGGTGAATTTAGAATATTGTTCCTTCTTGTTTTAAAAATGGCTCTAGAAGCATCGTCTTAAATAAATCTGAAAAAGGAACTTTATACAGTGAAACCACCAGCAATTTAAAAAATAGAGTTGGAGTCAACTAAACACTCATGTTTCACTTATCACACACATATACGAGGGTTGGAACTTAAATAGTGGCAACTATTTATTTACAGCCGATACAAAAAGAGTTACATGTTAGCAACCTTTACTGCCCTTCAGTGTAGTTGCCAGCAATGTGAAAGTCGTAGTATACCTTTTGCAAAGCCTGTTCTGCAGATAGTGCGAATGGAGAGGTCTACTGCCTGACGAATCTCTTGAACAGTTCTGAAGCGAATGCCAGGAAGTGGTTCCTTCATCTTCGGAATCAAATCAAAGTTACAAGACTTAAGTCTGGGGAGTATGGTGGATGGTACAGCACTTCCCAGTCTTATCGACCGAACAAATCAGCCACAGCTTTGCTGTATGCGCCCGAGCATTGTCATGCAAAATGATGGCTGGATTCTGCATAAAGTGCACTTCTTTCTCACAGGTGGTGCTCCAAAATGAACGGTAATACTGTGCATTGACAATCTGCCGTGGAGGAATGTAATGCATTAGGATAACACCATCACAGTCGTACACGAGAATCACCATATCTTTCACATTGCTGGGGCTGTGACAAGCTTTCGATTTTCGTGACAACACCAAATGATGCCATTTGTTCGATTGGCATTTCAGTTTTGGCTCATACGATTTGGCCCATGTCTCATCCAGTGTTATGATATGGCGTAAGAAAGCCTCTCCTTCGCGCTCATAGCGCTTCAAGTGCATCCTAGCGTCATCGTAATGCAACCATTTCTGCATTTCCGTGAAATCATGTGGAACCCATCATGATGCGTAATGGGATTTTGTTAATTGTTCCATTTATACCTCGTCTTTAACTACTAGTCATATTGGTGGCCTTTCACCTTTGAAATATATTGCCTTTTAGCAATGGTGGAGGGCAATGGATTTTTTCGGGCATAAAAATCTTTAGCATGGCTTCCTTCGGAAAGGAAGTAAAGCCAGTGGTTCCGTGTCATACATTTACGGCACATAAAAGAACCTCAAGCCTGATAAAGAGTCCTCTGAGCAAAATTACCAGTCTTTCACGCCCAATATAGAATGGAACGCTAAGGACAACAGCAGTTACAGAGCGTCCATAAATAAATCTCAATTTATTTTAGCAATGGTGTATACAGTTCTCATTATACTTTTGGTTTTTTTTTTGAGGGGGGGAATTGTACATTAAGTCTCACAAACATACATACTTCCAACTCTGGAGATAGGGAATAATCTAGGCTAGAGAAAAATTTCCATCCCACAGACGGGAATTGAACCTGACACACCTCCCACAGCAGACAGGAGCTCTACCAACTGAGTTATGCAGCCAGCCGATGTTATGTTTCTTGAATGTTTTTTGAAAACGATACATAGTGGTAGGATGAGGAGTTTTGGTTAATTTATTTATGAGCAGCTTGAAAATGCAAGTTACTGGGGCCTTCAATTACATTTTGGGGATATGGCATCAATATGTGGCTGTAGTTAACAAAAAGTTCCCTAAAACATGCTCTTAAATTGTTAAGACTGCAGGAATCATGGAAATACAAACTGACAACATGCTACCCTTTCTGGAACAAATAGTGATAGAATTGAATTTAACATCATTAGAAAGCCCCAACAAAGGCATGTGATTGTTAACCCATAGTTTGTTGAGTAGTTCAGGCAGCTGAGTGTAATGGCTTCAGTAAGATCCGCAAATTCAGAACACAAAAGTGACTGAAAGAAGTTATCACACTTGATTTGATATGCAAGTGGTGTATCATTCTACATATAAAACTGTGGATATATGGGAGAAAATGTTGAAGATCAAGCTATGAACTTTCATATTCATACACATATGTGAATTTGTTCAAGTCCCCATGAGGGACCCAGATGTCCAAACCAGTCAACAGCAGCTGACTATGTATGTAATAACCTACAAAAGCATGCTCCTGCAAAATATATACGAGAGTCAGCTGATAAGTCCTGGGCCTCACATAGAGATGGCACCACTAGGCCAGTTAGATGGTAACATCGTATAATTTTACTCTAGACTAGCTTGTGTCCATAGTTACAGGACAATAGCTTGTTTAGTTTTTGAATGACAGCATTTTAAACAAGACAACTTTAGAGTTTTCACGAAAATGGAGGATTTGGAAAAACAAGCAGTGATTAAATACTTCCATTTGAAAGGCTTAACGCCTAAAGAATCAAGGAGGAAATGGACAGTACATTGAAAGAGTCTGCCCCTTCATATTCAATGATTAAAAGGTGGATTGCAGAGTTTAAAATGGGATGTACGAGCACTAGTGATGAGCCTCGCTCTGGACGCGTTGTGGAAGTCACAACTCCAGAGATGATTGAGAAAATTCATTGTTTAGTACTGGAAGACCGCAGATTAAAGTTGTTTGAGATAGCAGAGGCTGTAAATGTATCAAAAGAACATGCAGGTAATATTTTAAGTAATGTTTTGGGCTTTCCCAAGGTCTGTGCGAGGTGGGTGCTGTGTTTCTTGACACCTGATCAAAAGTTGCGTAAAAAACTGTTTCTGTTAAAAATGTGGAGCTCTACCGTAAAAATCCCAATGAATTTTTGAGATGATTTATTACCATGGATGAAACTTGGATACATCACTAACTCCAGAAAGTAAATGAGTCAAAATAGTGGATTGCGCCAGGTGAACCAACTCCAAAAAAGACAAAGTCAGTTTTGTCAGCTAACAAGGTTATGACGAGTGTTTTCTAGGATACGCAGGGAATTATTTTTATTGATTATTTGGAAAAGGGTAAAAGTATCACTGGTGACTACTACGCAAGCTTACTGCAACGTTTGAGTGATGAGGTGAAAAGACAAAGACCTCATTTGGCAAAAAAAAAAAAAAAAATCTTGTTTCATCACAACAATGCTCCGGCCCATCGTTCAGTCATTGCAATGGGGAAAATTTGCGAATTAAAGGTCGAATTGCTTGAACATCCACCCTATTCGCCAGATCTAGCACCCAGTGACTAACACCTGTTCCCTAATCTCAAAAATTTCTTGGAGGACAAAGATTTCACAGCAACGAGGAGGCCATTGATGCGGTAAACAGCTATTTTGAGGACCTTGATAAATCACACCACAGAGATGGTTTAGTTAAATTAGAACACTGGCATGACAAATGTATTAACCTTTCTGGAGATTATGTTGAGAAATAAAATTTTTTTTTTTTAATGTTGTTTTCATTGAAAGGCCTGGGACTTATCAGCCGACCCTCGTATATAAGTGAAACATTACGAGTGTTTGGTGAACTCCAATTCTATTTTTTACATCAATTTTTTAAAATGTATTTATTTACTTTGATGGGGTGTGTGTCCATTATGATGCAGAATTGGGGGGTTGAACTTGCTGTTGGGGCAGATGCGACCCATGGGCTTTGTCTCGACAGTGCTGCTCCCTGCCTTAAGCTGGTGACGGGGCAATCTGCAAATTATACTTTTGCTGGTAGAGAATTTTTCTTCACAAAGGAATATGTGATAACTTTGCTGTTATCATGACGGCTGTTACATAATTATTCACAGAGTTACATTGCTAAATGTTGTATTTTTTCACAGCATTCGCAATTCTGAAGATACAGAAATAACATTTCTTATAGGCATAGATGCATATTATAAATTTATCAGTCTACTGGAGCTACAGTATGTATGTCCTTGAAGCCTCAGTGCTTGTGAATAACAGGGCAGATTAGAAGAAGAATCGGAAGGAAAGCTAAGCTATGATTGGATGATCATACTAACTGCTGCATCATTGTGGCGGTAACAATGCTTTGCGCATCTCAAACACAAAATTGAAACATAGTGTGAGCAGATTATAATATTTAAAACAAAGAAACATAACGTATAAATGGGTAAATGTTTAGTTTATATGATGTAAAGGGTGCTGGAGTAGATTAGTGGTTATGTTTGCGGCTCTCATGCTGAGGTTCCATGGTTTGATTCCCGGCTGTGTGGTGGCAATTTTAAGTCGTCCTATCCAAGCTTTCACACCTGAGTATCTCATATGAATTATTCCTAAACCCAATTTCAGAGTCCATGGTAGAAACTCTACAGCTCCTCTTATTCCATTGCAATTTACCACCCCCTTCTCGGCCCTCAGGTCCATACATCACTTTCCAGAGGTCATTGACCATATGGATAGCACTATACCCCAAACAGCCTTTATATGATGAAATAAATTCTATGGGGCTTTGCATATAGCAAATCTACAATAAATGAGGTGTACACAAAAAATGCGTACTTGCAAATTCCATTTATTTTACATGTAGTTTTTGTGCATTTACTGCACTGAAGATTTTACACATTCTAAATTCCATTATCATTGCAAACTTACTATGCTTTCCTGGCAAAGAAAAGTATTATGGGTTTAAATTTCAGAAAGTTGACAAGCATGTGAATAGATAAATATTTCCATTACTTTAATAAAAAGTAAAAAGACAATTGTGCTTTACCCAAGCGAAGTGGCGCCACATAACATGAGCAACTCACATTCAGAAGGTTCCAGGTTCAAACCCCCAAGTCTGACCAATCTGACTGAAGGTCTTTCATGCTTTTCCTTGGTTGCAAGGTGAATGCTAGGTTTGGATAATTTGATCCACAAATTTTCCTATCATCCCTTTCATCACTACATTTTTTTCCTTCTTGTTCACCACCACACCAGGCATTGGCTGATCACCCATCCTGGATATGCTATGATCCAGAGTTTACTTGCTACTGACCCAAAGCATTGGCTTGTAAGTCCTTGGGGTATAAGTCATAGAACGAGGAGGAAAAATCTGTTAAAGAAGAAGATGAAAATGTTATTATTCTGAAAACCACTGAAATAGTTAGTGGTTGCACCTATATCTTTCTTTATTCAGCTTGCAACAAAAGTTGCCAGATATGAATAAGAATTATTTTAAAAGCGTTTGGTGACTTTTTATTGCTGTTGTAAGCACATGAGACTCTTTAAGAAGTACATGTTATGTGCATTCTGTAATTTGTAGTTAGACACTATCTTAATTATTTTGATGCAAAAGTTAGAATTATTATTTCTACACCCCTTCCTCAAAGCTCACTCAATCATTATGCTGCTACATGTGGAGTGCAAATGCTTCTACTAAATTGTTTCTTATTGCTTCAGTACATATCCCACATTAATGACTTACTTATACGATTTTTACGGTCCACCTTGCTACTTTTGGATTACACTTCTTTCTTCTTTTGCATTGTAGATTTTCTGTACACCTAATTCTATTGCCCTTCCACTGTTTATAGTACTTTCTGTCCACATTACTGTCTGCTCACTATCAATTCTCATTTGTCTAATTATCTCTGTGTCCTTTGGTTTACCAAAACACAATGCATCTATGTTACATTAAACATTCCAATGATTACAAAACCAATATGTATACATACATTACATTCATTTTCTTGATTTCTTATGATGTGATTATATAAATGTTAATAATTATTTTATCTTTGTGGCTTGCCTCTCTAGTCCTGAAATAAATAAAGTTCTTTTGCCTAAAAAAATTTTATAAGATAATATTGAATTTAACTCTTTCCATTTATAATCTTTTACATTTTTAGTTCAATTTTCATGCCTTTGCATTTGTGTTGACATCTTAGACTGCAACATTGTAAATTTCAGGGTCACAGTGTTCATTTACTTTCATAATACGCAGCAAGAGTCACAGACTCATATAACATTAGCCATATATTGTGTATTATTGATCAACTATGTAAGCAGCAATCAATGTACAGATTATTGGCCATGTGCATAATTTTCAATCAAAGTTCGATCACTGTCAGTTCGACATTTGACCACATTCAGTGCAATTTTTTGGTGCCTCAACAATAACCAAAGTTAAACAAGGTAGTTGATTATGGTCAACTTTGATCGCGGGTGCTGGACCGATCAATTCCATTGATTGTGGTCAAGTTGTACAAAATGGCTGTCCGTTTCAATTTTCTTGAAGGTATTGAGAATGAGATAATGTACCTAGATTACTTCGTTAGGTGCAGATCATTGTAGAAAGAGGTGACCTCTTGAAGAGTATGGGGACAGAAATTTGAAGACTAATTCTGGCTATCAAAGGATAAAGTGTGGTAGCTAGTAAATGAAATGACTGAGGTTAGAACCACAGTTGCCTGAATGCAGTTTTAACTAGATCATATGTTACAGGAGCTTTTAATATTATGATTGAGGATATTTCTAGCACCCACCGAAACAATGGCATTGTGTATTATCAGTAATTTGTCAGATATAATTGCTTCTTTTTGTCCATGATTTCTGTCTCTCCTATGGAGGGCAGAATTGGGATGTGATAGATTTCTAGAATGTTGTGCAAAATGTAGACATGTATTCATTATTACATCAGAATTTGTTAAACTTAAGTCATCATTTCAATAACGTTAGTCAAGGCAATATAAACTATAATAAAAACTCAACTATTATGTTTGATAATCTACAATTTATGTCACATGATTATTATGAGTTAAGAAATTCTGCAGTTTTATCAGAATGATAGATATAATGCAGTTTACAAATAACTTTTTTAATTTCCCGAAAGTTTATACATCATGACTCACTCTATTTTAACAGATAGGGTGGCGTGCACCAACCTGGAATAAGCTCTACTTTCATAGTAAACTACTATTCAAGTCAACACTCTGCGACTTCCATGCAAGAGTAAACTACTTCCGAAGAATTTTACTCCTTTCAGATACTCCCAGATTAAATTACCGTAGAAGTAAATGTCGGAGAGCACCATCATGTAGTATGTTACTATGGAATTAAATAGAGCACAAATATAGGTTAGAATTTACTCTTGCGACCTGGATGGAGTAACTAACCTGTCGATTGAACTAGAATACCGCGTCGTATTTGGCGGAAGATATTTTTGACGTGTTCATGGATTACTTAGATTACATTGATCTCGATGAAGAAAACAGTGATTACTTAGGTTAAATTGATGATCTCAACAGAAAAAAAAACAACGGGAATGCGATAGTGCTATGCGAGAACCATATGATACTTATACAGAGAGAGAGAGAGAGAGAGAGAGAGAGAGAGAGAGAGAGAGAGTTCAGTGTACATTTCGGTATTAGGAAAGAATCTTATACATGCCTTTTGAACTTGCTTGGAGAACATTTCAACAAAACTCGAGATAAATTCAGCTCTATAATACAAATTGCAATTATTGTTATGCATCCTATAAGTGTTTCGTACAGGAATATTTCAGAAGCTTGAGCCGGCATTATGATGAATTTAACATAGTGTAACAGTCTTACACTGTATTAAATGCACGTATTTAGAATTGACTTAACACGATGTAACTTAAAAGTTTGGCAAAGTCAAACTTTTCCTTCCTGTTATGTCAAGTTTGATTTCACATGGTAATTAGAACCAATCGGTACTAGCTCGAAGTAATAAAAGAACTACGAATCAAGAGTCATTCCCATTACGTTAAGTGCATGCCAATTATACTTTTAGTTTACCAGCATTTTCAAGCCATGTTAAGTAAAGTTCATTGTAATCCCAGTATTACAGGCGATCTTATAAATAACGTTCACCATGCATCTGCTGGCCATGTATTTCACATTGTGTGTGGAATTGACTGCACGGATGTTACTATTTTGTACCCATCCGTGAATATGGTGAACTTTTCCGAAATCAGAAAGGGTATTTCTCTATCAACATGCAAGTGATCTGCAATGCAAAATGAAGATTAGAAACATTGTTTCCAGAATTTTAAGCTGCTATTCAGTACGTTTCCCATCGCTAGAATCATTAAACTCGTCAATCATGACTTACCAGCATTTCTCTTCCAGCATCTTTATAACACGCTTTGGCTTTCTGCATTACTTGGGTCTTCATTGAAAACGTTAATAAAAGTAACCACTCACAAATCAGGAACCTAAGCTTATATTAAAAAAAATAAACCTAACCCTAACCTAACCTCCCGTAAATCAGAAACATAAAAACTAATAAACCTAAATTAAAAAGTAATTAGGAACGCACGCTGCAAGCGTTGTTGGTGGTATCTCACTGGCTTTGAAGACCAACGTAATGCAGGTTACCGCACGTTTTTTACACATTGTTTAAATGGATTTTCTTTATTTCTACCAATAAACATCTATGTCTTTCGCTGACGTTTCTCCCTTTTTCCTATCACACATAACCTTATTCATGATTGCATCAAGTAAATCGCGCAAACAAAACAATACCTTCGGGAGTAATGAGCTCATACTTCTGTAGTCGTAACTAAAAGAGTAAATTGTAATTGACTTCTCCGTTACTTTCGGAGTAAATTGCTCCTGTATTAACCTACTTCTGTAGTGGGGAGTTCTTTAGTAAACATTACCTCCGAAGCAATTTACTCCAACATGGTGCACGCCACCCATAGTGATTTATTTACTTATTTGGTTGTTATAGCTTGCCTGGTGTCATGTTTAAAAGCATGACTATATACATTCATGCCTCCTGCTTGTCCTTTAAAGAACATGAGTCAGTCCTTTTATTTTCCATTTCATTGGAATATGAAAGAGCTAATATATCGCATGCTGAGAAAAATTCTGGAGACCACTTTTGTTTTCCATTTTCGTTTACTGCCAAAAGAATGTCCAGTTATACAACATTTCAAAACAAAACCTAAGCGATATAGACGAGATTGTAATTGCACTGCAACCTCATTGCATAGAAAGATGAATGCTTTCCTTTAAGTAATTCTCGTAGAATTATGAGCATTCAGCAACCTAGCACACGGTCACGATGATGATTCGTTGAACAAGAATAATCAATTATGCACCACAACTGCTATTTAACGGCAGTCAAAGTTTAATCATATTTCAGTGACCCTGATCAACAAGGATTTGATCAAGGATGGTAGACATGGCCATATATCGTAACAGTTTGTGAACCACAGGAAAAACCATAAAAATGTAATGGATTTTTTATTAATATTGTTTTATTTTTAACAATGACAACATATTACAGAGGGGGCATTAAATTAAGTATCATTAATACTCTCACTTGTTAACACACAGTAATGAACAAATACTATAAAGTCATTCCAGCAATTGGAGAAAGTGAAATCCATTACCTCAGATGTTAATGAAAATTGATTCAGTATGATAAATAATTATATCAGATCTCTAGATAAAGCTTCAGAATAGCTTCCACTCCATTATTCATGTACAAGAATTTTTTGTAACGTATCTTTTTTATTCTCCTTTTAGGCTTTTCAAATAACAAGGTTTTAACTTAAATTAAAATATATTTCATCTAGGTATTAAAATAAATGATCGGATTTTGAGGTAGAAATATGAAGCTATATTAAAAAGGTGCCATGTCAAATTTCATGAAAATCTGAGATAGCGTTTGCCTTGCCATAGATGACTAGCATTGAATCCTCCTATAACTACAACGTAAAGCAAATCCTGGAAACCTGTGGCTTACTTTTAAAACATTTTATTCTTTTCAATATCCATCATTTGTACAGCTATAAAATGCACTTGCAACGAAATTTGGAAGCATTTTGTGTTTGTATTTAGAGTAAAACTGAATTACTTTGGATGTTTTATATCTTCTGCACTGAAACATTCACAAAACTTATTGATAAAGTAGTATTAAATCACTCAAAACAAAAATTAATAATTTTATTAGGACCAAAACGTTTATTAAAAATGTTTTAAGCTTTCAATAGACTGTCTGTTCAACATTATTTGTGCTCCCATTAAGGGAAAGGACCGTTGAAATGAAAGGGTACTTGAACTACATAATGGAGACAGTTGCAGGTATCCAAACACCCTTTACGAGTACAGCAACCATGTGCCTTGCATCTTGGACATGGCTTTTTTCCATCTGAAAACACACAAGGAAAAACATAGTTAAATGTTGGTGCTTTAATAAAAGAGTGAATTTGTGGGTCAGCTATTAAAAAAAAAAATTGAGATTTATTTATGGACGCTCTTTAACTACTATGGTCCTTAGCGTCCCATTCTATTTTGGGCATGAAAGACCGGAAATTTTGCTCAGAGGCCTCTTATCAGGCTTGAGGTTCTTTTACGTGCCGTAAATCTACGGCATGGGTCCCTTCCAAAGGAAGCCATGCTAAGGATTTTTATGCCCAAAAAAATTCATCGCCCTCCACCGGGTTTGAACCTGTGACCTCGGGAATTAGAGGTGAGCACGGTACCACTAGTCCACAGAGGACGACCAGCTATTAAAATCTTATGTGTTACATTCATATGACTTTCTTTACCCACTATCATTTATTTTTATACAACTTGTACAAACTATATTTACGAAAGCTAATTTTGCTATCTGCTTCTTGTTAATCAAGTTAAACCATAGTTTAATTAGATTTTGCTGTAGGCACAAGGGGGTTGTCAGATGCTTAAAAGTGGGCCTTGAAGTTCCATAATATGATAAACAATTGTTTAGCAACAGAATCTTTAAAAATGGCTGATGTCACAAAAAAGTTATTGGAAATAAATTTTGGTTTTAAAGAGATCTATGTTGTTTGAGTAGTAAGATGTTGTCTCACTCTTACGGTTTACCAACTACACAAAATTACTTCAGAATGAAGACGACTTCACAGTCTATTCCCACAAAATTCAAGGTATACATTTTATTTGTCATGCACACATCTTAAACATATTGTATTTTAATCAAAATTGCATGAGCCATTTTGAGAAAATAAAAAATAAGAACAAATTTTCATTGTAAAGGAGTGGGGAGAGGGGTTTCTTGAAAATCTTTGTGTTACATATTTGGTATATACATATGCAGAAATGTAATAAAGTGACGTGATATTACACTGAGTCAGGTTTACCTACACAAGGTAAACGTGTAGTTTTAGGAGGTTTGTGTATTAAACCCAACTCAGTGTGATATTACTACCAAGTATTGTTATGCACCGGGATGAGGCCAAAAGGTTTGCAGCTAAAATATTAAATTTAGTTACCCCGGCATAAACATTGGGGGACGTAGAATCAGAGGCACACAGAGAGATACCAAGAACTTGCTGCACAAACCTAAAGCGGACATGGGATATTTATAAATAATACATATAAATTCACATTTAACTCTGGTTTATTATAATTAATAAGGTGCCCTACATTGTACGCAAAAGGTTACAGGCAAACACTGGGAGAGATGCCCCATGCACACACGCGGCAACACGCACTCCTACATACAAACCACACACTCAGAAGACCTACTCCATATTGACGCTACTCACAGACCCACACTATCAGACAAAGAGGCTCTTCCCTCAACCTGTCTTCTCCCCCCTTAACTAGGAATTGGAGGGAACCAATAGTAAACCTCATTAGAAGTATTATTAAATTGAAATGGGGCACTGATGTTTAACTTACAGTGTAGGGAGGTTAAAAATAACCTTTACAACTCACTATTTTAATGTCTATGCTGTTTACAGACACACACTTTCTAAAAATGCTTTTACAAAGCGTGTTTTTAAAGTACGGATAATTTTTGTCATAACGGGAAACCAGTTTTTGTATGCCTTCATCAAAGAATGATGCCGCCAAGTCTGTACTTCTTGTTTTATATCATCATTTTCATTGAAATGTTTTCCACCAAGGAGTTTCTTTAGATGAAGATTGCTTGGTGCCAAATTTGGACTGTAAGGAGGGTGGTGAAATTGTTCCCAACCAAATGATGCATCAGATCTTAAGTTTGTTTGGCTGGCTGTGTGTGGTCTGGCATTGTCACTCATTATTGTTTCCCCATAAGCCTGACACAATTGGCGATGAATGTTTGCTGGCATAACATTTCTCGCATTCAAAAAATGGATTACTGATCTGACTTCACAAATGGTGGATCATTTAATTGTTTTGAACATTTCAAAATGCCCTACAGGAACACACAAAGTGATGATCGCTCACAGCTGCATCTGCCTTCCTAATGAATGGAGGAAGTGATCATGCAGGTCCAAAATCACGACTGCAAAGGCAAAATATTGAAACGGTACTTACTTTTAAAAACATGCCTTGTATTTGGATTCAGGGGACTTCAAGATGTATTTCCAGTGAAGTGTCAACATCAAAATTTTTGAGTGGAACACAATGCTTCCTCTACCTACTACAGGGTGAGCCAAAAGACTCTGAACCGCCTGCATGGTGTTTTTCCCGTCCGCGTCCTTGGCGCTCGTTGCTGTCTGCTGTTATCATAGAAAGACTCGTATGAAACCATACAACATTTTTAAAACTACTTTTAAAGGCTTTACTTAGCAACTTTATGAAAGGAGATGCTGAAACTGGTCACCGTCATTGACCATACATTTTTGGCAACTCTTTAGGAAACTATCCACACCTTTCTATGATAGCGGTAGACGGCAACGAGTGCCGAGGACATGGACAGGAAAAAAATCGCGCAGGCGGTTCAGTCTTTTGGCTCACTCTGTATAATTGCTCCATTCTTAGAACCAAACCTGATGTAAACCTACAACGTCATTAACTAGTCTGTGATACGGACTTCATGACATATAGTACCTTAAATACACACAATTATTTGTGGATTTTCAAGAAGTGTGTTAATTAAACATAGTGCAACACTAATTAATATGGAATAGTAAATAATATAAATAGTAAAACTAAAGAAGGTTGTGTTCAATTCTGTTCTGTTTTTCTCACCACATTTTTGCATTCATGCAATAACAATGAGCAGTCAGGGAACAATAAACATGGCTGCTTCTAAAAGTGCTGCTAGCTTGGTAAGTGACTATAAAGGTGAAATAGTGAAGCATTCTATAGGTAAGCTGTTAAAAGCAACGAGAAACAAATTGTATTGAATGTTTTTAACAAACTAATGCAGGAGAATGCAATGGTCATTGTGAATAGCATTGTGAAACTAATTGCAGACTATATCAGTGTTTTCTAGTGTAGTGTTGCATTTGAAAGAACATTGCAAACACTAACAGACATAAGCCAGAATTAAATAAAGCAGAGGACTTTATGGAAAGTGCACAAGTTTTTCTTTAAGAAGCACCAATATTAGTCAACAATGATCGTGCCTTGTCTTCTTTTAAGTGATCCATCTTCATAAATCATTGGATTTAGGTTTGTGAAGAGAAATAAAAGAGAATGTAATTATTGACAGAGAGGATATCTTGTGATGGAGACCCAGATATTACACTTCTCATAATAGCACTGCAGCTACAGATTAATGTGAGTTTTATTTTAATTATCTTGTATTTAATTTATACTTGGCTTTTATTGTGGTGTTTATTATTACTAGATATATTAGTATTATTATTCGAATAGTATATAGTTATATTACATTATAAACATGACCCCACGTGGCTTTAGTTTGTTTGTTTTTGCAGCTGATACGAACTTGAGGTTAATGTGGGGAGATGCAAAACATTTTGTTTACATCAAGTCTAGTTTAAGGCAATACTGACTATAGGTATATGGTAGAGAAAGTAAAAATCTGATGTGTTACATTCAGATGACTTTCTGTAACCTCTATCACTTATTAGTGATTGTGCAAATTGTTCTTACAAAAGTTTATTTTCCTATCTACTTCATTTTAATCGAGATAAACTTTTCGGAAATAGCTGCACTCACATTCTGTAATAGATGCAAAGGGAACAGTGATAATCAGATGTTTTAGATCTGAACACTGTGTGTTAGCTTTAAAATTCCATACTCTCTCCATGACATCTGAGAAACAATTGAAAATCGACAGGACTTTAAAAGAATGTCTAAGTATTGAACAATTTGAACCATAAGTAACAGATATCTCAGAAATGGCTGATGCCACAAAAAACTTATTTGAAATAAATTGTGTGTTTTAAAGAGATTCACATTTTTTTGTAGTGCATTTTCATCTATTGCTTAATGTTTACCAGATTATACAAAATTCTTTCCAAATGAAGAGGACTTCACAGACTATTCCCAGAAAATTCAAGGTACACATTTTATGTATAATGTAAATATATTTAATATGTGGTATTTTAATCAAAATCCTTAAAGCCATTTATTAGAAAATAAAAAAAAATTCCATATACAGGGTAGTTTGGGGTGGGGGATTTTCATAAAAATCTTTGGAAGTTACTGAACCTAAATACCAAGTTTGGTATTTATCTTTGTTTTTCACTTATGCTGTTCACAGACACACAGACCTTTTTCTAAAAAAATCCTTTTTTATGGGGGGGGGTTTAAGAGGGTCTCAAAAATTTCTGGCGAAATCTTGATATCAAATTTTTGGGTGGAGTGTAATTACCTTCTCTATTTACTATGTACATGGATAGATAAAAGCAAAGAAGTTGTAAAGTAAAGGAACAGTAACATTAGAAAGTTTATTGCCAACTTCATGGCATATATGATGCTATTTTCTTATTTTGTGCTACTTCCAGAGTTTGCTTGGTTAGGATGATTGTTAGAGATAGCAAGTGGAAAGAATGCGGACCTTTTTTTAACTGAAAACATTTCGGATAACTTTAACCATATTTTATTTCTAAAAACCTGTCTTTAATGAGAAAGAACAGCATTCTGGTGAACTATGTATGTATGAATGAATGATGCTACTACTGGAATTCAAAAAACAGATCATCAGCTTTTCTTGTTGGCATTCTTTCATTAAGTTACCATCATCCACAAACATACATTGAAATCTCTTATCTTATTCATATAAAGTGTACAAGGCATGGGACAAAATGGGTACATTAAAAGAGATATTTGATTTCTTAATACTTTTGCCCACATAAAAGCTGGACAGACTAGTTCACAATAACCCAAGAACAAGAAGCAAAACGGCATACAATGTTTTGGTTCACATTACTCCAGGAATAAAAATAGGATTACATATCAATAATCATATCGACAGCAAAGTGGAAAGTCAATTTTGTACATTAGGATGTTATTGGTTTGTCACTGACCAATAATACTTTTTCATGCTTCCAATTCAATCAACTAATGCAGGCTACTCAAGTAAAAATTCAATATAGTAAACATTTTTTAAATGCAGATCCATTACTATTTCTGCTTCTTCTAGTTGTGTGCATCATTCCTTTATGAATTGTGTACATTTTATATTGTATTTATAATGTAAACATCTTTAATATGTGGTATTTTAATCAAAATCCTTAGAGCCATTTATTAGAAAATCAAAAAATGTTCCATGTAAACGGTAGTTTGGGGTGGGGGGGATTTTTACTGAACCTAAATACCAAGTTTGATATTTATCATTTTATTTTTAACTTATGCTGTTCACACGCACGCACGCCCTACCTTTTTTATGGGGGTTCAGAGGGTGTCAAAAATTGTTGTCCCTTCTTAATTTCTACTTACTTTTTAGGCAATAGCAGTTTTCAGTTGCATATGAACAAACTATAGATGACATGTAAGAACCGACACTCAATGGATCTGAGGGAGTCAGGACAGACACTGCTGGAATTTCTTCTGGTTTCATTTTCTCCAGAGAGCTCTAGCAGCTGTTTCATGTCACAGTTACCATGAATAAGTTTTAAGGTGAAGAGAGTACAGTATCTTTCAAGCAGGAAGAGTTTTGCTCTCCACCAAATCGGACACTGTTAGTAACTACTTCATTACCCCCACTCTTTTCATATTTCCCTCTACTTCGCACACCGTCTTAGCACGACAAGTGTATGCAATACGCACTTGCTCCGCCTACACCATATGCTTAAGCAGTAAGTTGCTCAGCATTTTTTAAATTGAGTTCATTTCTCTCTTCCTCATTGCATCTTTTAAAAAAAATTTGTAAATCCTAAAAATAATATTTCAATCCTGGCTTTCAATCTTTCCCTGTTTGACTAACCTCTAAATTCATTACTTAAGGCCTTTGCTCTTATTCACACCTGTTCTATTGCTCCCTAAAGCAACAACTCATTACTGATATGAAGTATTTGAATTCTGAAGTGTAAACATAAGGCCCACATAAGCACATCATGACTGACGTTCTCCAGATGCAGCATTCTGCTAACGCTAACCAGACTAAGTGAGCTGTTGGTGCTCATCTTGAACAGAGAGATGAAACAATAATTCCTTTAGCACCATCCTGGCAATAGTTTGCATTACAGTACTTGAAGTAGGTATTAGCTCCTCGTTTGGGATGCCAAATTTGAAGAAGTTGGTTTCTTCAACTTTGAAATATGTGGGTTATTTGGTTCACATATTTTAGCTGCTTTTTGAGTTAGCCCCACATATGTGCGCTAATTTGAAGATGATTTGCTGCCGTTATGTAATGTTGCATAATGTTTATGCCAACTTTAAGAGTTATTATGTATTAATAGTTGTTTTTAGCATCGGTTTGAATTTAATGCTTACGTAATATTACTGTTTGAATACGTCTCGGCTGCGTCAGTCTTAATTTAGAGTCAGGATTCTTATACAGGGTGTGGTAATGACAATTATTGTAGACGTCAACAAATTAAACTTTTAAATTTTCACTTTTATTTTAACTTCTTGCACATTATTTATAAACCACTACACCTTTAAAAGAACTGTGAGAAACTTTTATACATTCACTTATCGAGTATATCAGTTTTTACTAAACGCCCGTAGAGAACACATTTTTCCATCTACACACTATCACGTCTTGCCAGGAACTGACTAACCTCAACAGTTAAAAACCTTAAACTTCGGTAATGCGAGTCTCTGATTGGCTAATTCTAGTCCAATAGAATTTCTGCATTCAACTTAAAACTTTTCTTTGCTGTTGATTGGCTTATTTTAAAACTGTCACTGAAACTACATCGCCGTTCTAATCATGACCAGTACATTTTTAAATTCCAAACACATTATTGCCACAATTATCTCATCATTGCTCATTGTTAGCAACCTAAAATTTACTATTCTCACAGTTCGTGCATTATTAGAATATATAAAGTATTCACATAACATTAATAAAGTATGTTAACAATAAAAATAAGCATGTGAAATGACTGTTACATACAATTTAAATAATTATTACATACATATTGTTTTAAGGCAGGCTGTTATTGAATTTACCAATTATAAATAACAATTGAAATTATTCAGGTATTAAAATACTGCCTCAAATTGCCCCCTTTTAGAAATATTTAAAATTTACTCTTTTTGTTTTGTTCTTTTAAATTTGTAAATATTTTCTGAAAGTCTCCTGAAAGAAAGAAACATAACTTTTATTATTGCACTTCCTATCTTTCACTGTCACTTTTTCACTTTTTCTTCAACACTGGTTTTTCACAAACGCTCATGTATAGCTGAACACTTTCTATTCACTTGTTTAACACTTTCCAAAGTTAATGACCTTGTATAAGATTAATGATCTGAGCGAAGTTTGCTCATTCACCATCACTTTCACTATTAAGCAGTTTATATGCTATACATTTTACAAAAAAAATTACATATATTTACACTTGTTACCCTTTCTTTACAATTTGTTTCTTACATTTTTAATATTTCTTACTATTTGTAACTTACACAGTATAAATGTAGTTGCTATTCAGTTTTTCATACTAACAATGGATTTTAATTACTTCTCTTTCTATAAACTTTCCTTTGTTATAGATAATTCTCTATGTTTAAAAAAACATTATTATTTTAAATAGTACTTTACAATTTTAAATTACATTGCTTTCCCCTTTTATGTTCCAGATACATTATTTTCTTTCTCTTATTGTGCCTCAGATTGTTTACTTTTATATGACTTTAACATTTGTTTGTGGAATTTTCCAATTATTTTATTTGTGTTATTGTTCCTAAGTTCATATGTATCTGTTCCAAATATATTAATTACTTCATAAGGACCATGGTAGCTCAGAAACAATCTCCAATATTCTTTACGAAGCTTATTTGATAATCTCTTATTCTTAACTAACACTTGATCTCCTATCTTTATTTTCCAAATTCTTCTTTTTCTTTCTTCATGTTTTTGTTTTCTCTTCAGGGCTTTTGCTTGTATTTTCGAAAATGCTAATTTGAAGATTTCTACTTTTTCTGGTAATTTAATTGTTTGGTCTTCAATAACTTTTGGTATATTATGGCTCAAAGTATTGTACAATTTTCCATGGTGAAGTTCAATTGGTTTAAATCCTGTAACTGCATTTATGGATTGATTTAGTAGATTTTGAATAATACTGATGTATGAGTACC
Organism: Deroplatys truncata; assembly: GCA_030765065.1. Lineage (NCBI taxonomy): Eukaryota > Metazoa > Arthropoda > Insecta > Mantodea > Mantidae > Deroplatys > Deroplatys truncata. The sequence goes on along the minus strand of CM060979.1, from coordinate 129,730,151 downwards.
AACCGCTCTGCTTGTTATGGCACACTACACGTAGATAATTTGCAATTTCTTTAATCTATACTTTCATTTTGAAAGTGATCTGGTAGCATGAATTTATTCACATATATTCCATCTATAGTGATTCTTAAACTATTGACTTTCTTTACTGTCCAACAAACACTATTTATATACTGTGAATTGCTAAGCTCAATGATGCTATTTTCTAGCATACTAGCTATTAACTTTTTAGCTTCGTTTCTTAGATTCACTGGTAGATTATTATATTTTCTTGGAAATGCTGGTACATTTTGTACTGTGAATGTGTGAACATATGATGTACACCGTCCTGGAATTTCACTGAAAACATGTTTATTGTCTTGTAATACCTTTTTCATTATTAACTTTTCATTGTCTGTCAGTATTGTATTTGTCATCAGTGTGTCTGTGTGTATCTTCCTGTCTTCTATCTCTGTTGCATAACTATCTTCTACTTGCTCTAGAATATTTTCTTCTGCCATAGATTTCTTTGCATAAGGGTTCCATTTGGTAAGGTCAGTGTTCTGTTCTTCGAAGTTAAGGGTCAGTAACCTTTCATTGTTTTCCCTGCTTGCTTGGACATTAACTATTTGTATGAAGCATTCTTCTTCATATACTGCATTTTCTTGTTCCATCCTTTGTACTTTACATACTTTATCTTTAATAAAAGGCACATATATCTTCTTTTCTTCTTTATTTAATACTAGTCTGTCCTTAAAATCAACTATTGCAGAGAACTCTATTAAAATATCACACCCAATTATAACTTCGCATATCAAGTTTGGAACAATTAAAAACATAACCTCCAATGTAATATCTGCTATCTGTATAGATATCAATGCTTGTGATTTGATGGTTTGGGTCATTGTACCTATAGCTACCCTACATATTACGTTGCTTATTGGTACTATCATGAGTTGTATCCCTTCATTTAACAATTGTTCAAAAAATTTCTTCGAGCAGATAGAGCTTGATGATCTTGAATCTACTGCAACATTTACTTCCTTTCCTGCTATAATAGTTTGTATGTACGGTGAATCTTATTTGTTTTCACAATTCCCTGTGTTTGTACTAAGACGATAACAATCAAAGTGTGTAGATATTTTATTCTTGCCGCTAAGAGCAGAAGGTACTGTATTACCAGAATCTATGTCAGGCAATACATAACTTAGTTTTCCTGGTAAGTATTCTCAGTATTCAACGGATTGCCATGTTGCACTGCAGTTATAATTATTTCATTGTCATTGATATTTGAGTACAAGCCACGCCCCCTAGCTCATGTTCTCCCTCTGAAATTGCTATGTCCTCCACGTACATATTCTTCTGGATGATTGTCACTTGTTTGATTATAATTGTGAAAGTTTCCCCTGTTTTGCATATTTCCTCAATGCTGGAATCTATTATTACCCCTGGGTGAAGTAGAATTCTGCTGATTCATTCTTTCCGTTGTCACATAATTTATGTGCTCCTGTCTCCCTTGTTGTCTTGAATCTCTGATTTGTGTGTTGTAATTGAATCTGTTCTGACCCTGAAATTCATTATTTCTTCTGTTTACATTGTGGCAGCATGTATTGTAAGGCATATCATTACGCCTTTCTCGCCTGATCTGTTGGTCTCGCCTGTATGGACTCCATATTTCATTACCATTACTACTTTCTTGTTGTTTCTAATAATGATATAAGCTCTGTCATCTCGTAAATTGTTTTGGGTCTTGCAATTAAGATGTAGTTTTGTATGTGTAGAGGGTAGTGTCTAGTAATTAAACTAATGAAATCCTCCTCATGCATGGCTGGAGTTAAATATCTGACATCTGACATATCCTGCATATTTAATAAGATAATCTGTCATTGATAAGTTGTCATCCCTATTGTACTGTGAGTAGCTTAGGCTTGGCCTAATCTTATGTTGTACAGTGGTATTCCAAAACTTATTCATGAATAAAATTATGAATGTTTCAAAGTTCATTTCACTGGGTGCTACCATATGTAACCATTCTAAAGTTTTGTTGTCTAAGCATTTTCTAACTAGGATCATTTTTAATGATTCAGGCACATTTTTCAATTTAAAATACTCTATAAGATCATTTATAAACTGTACTGGACTTGAGGAAGCATTAAAATTAGGTAATGGTAACTCATTAAGCACAGAATAATAGTTTGATACCTGGTTTTTGTACATGCAAATGTGTGTCATCATTCATGTTGTGTGTTTGAGAGGCTGATGCTATGGAAAAAGCAGTAGCGTCTCTTGTGTTGTTTGTTAACAATGGTGATACACTTCTTTCTGTACTTGCATTATTGACATGCATTTGGTTAGCATTTTCAGAACTAGTTGTACTTGCATTTACGCTTGGTACATTTGTACTTAAATTTTCAAAACTATTTCCAAGTTTATCAATTTCTTTACTACTTTCTTGTACACTATCTTTGATTTCGTCTATTATTGACTATACTTGTCCTTGCCCTGTATTTGCATTTGTTTTTACCATTTCATGCATTTTATTAATTTCCCCAGTTAAATCTATTTGTACTTGTACAAGATCTGCATTTGTATTTTCTACCATTGTTTTCAATTCTTCACCTTGTTTATCTAACTTGTAACAAATACCCTGTTTAGTATCAGCAAGTTTTAACTCCATTTCATTTACATTCTTGTCAATATGACTTGACAATTTCTGTTCTAGCTGTTTACAACCTTTGTTTACTTTTACATCTATGTCTTTTTGAATTGCTTTGGAAGATTGTTCTAGCTTTATTTCTAACCTCTTGCTTTCAGCTTTGCTTTCTTTCATACAGTTTCCTATTTGTCTGGCTAGATCAATTTTAATACTAGATAGCTCTGTATTAATTTCAGTTAATTTATTATTAAATTCTCTACTTAACTCTACTCTCAGATTTGTATTACCTTCTTTTAACTCTTTTCTCAGTTCTGTAAAGTTATTATTTGTTTCTTTTAATTTTCCTTTCATTTCAGTTATTGCTTTAAGAAGGCACATAAAATTTTGTTGTAAGAAGTTTTCTTTGTCTTGTGTTCTAGATGTGTGAGGGATAGCATCTGTTTGTTTTGTTCCTTGCACTAACATGTATAAAGGTGATTGACCTTGTGTAATACTGTTATCTCTTTCTACATCTACCTCTGAATTTTCAGATATCTGCTCTTCTACATCTAATCTATCTGTTTTCTCTAGCCCTGGTTGTAAATCTACATTGCAATCTGTATTGGCTGACCTAACCTCAACTATTTCCATACTTTCATTGTTTTGAGTTTCCATTTTACTTTTTATATTTGCCTTTGAATTGCTTAATTTTAGTTTTCCACTTCGTAATAACATGAAATTTGCTCAAAAATAACAATATATTTCCTAAACTTTACAATATAAAATGGAATTTCCTGACCTTTAGTTGTGGCTGTTATTAAATTTTAATACTCAGTGTTCCTGCGAAGATTGTTGTTGAGATGTTAACCATGTGCCCCTTACTCCTGAAGAATTTTTGCTATCCTTGAATTCTGTTGACGATCTTGAAATTCTGAAATGTAGTCTCTGGTTTCTGGTCGCGTTGTTTTCGTCGATGTTTTCTTCTCTGACGTCACAAATTCTTGTCTTCGAAGCCCCTCAGTTGGTCGCCAATTTGAAGTAGGTATTAGCTCCACGTTTGGGATGCCAAGTTTGAAGAAGTTGGTTTCTTCAACTTTGAAATATGTGGGTTAGTTGGTTCACGTATTTTAGCTGCTTTTTGAGTTAGCCCCCCATATGTGCGCTAATTTGAAGATGATTTGCTGCTGTTACGTAATGTTGCATAATAAATGTTTATGCCAACTTTAAGAGTTATTATGTATTAATAGTTGTTTTTAGCATTGGTTTGAATTTAATGCTTACTTAATATTACTGTTTGAATATGCCTCAACTGCGTCAGTCTTAATTTAGAGTCAGGATTCTTATACAGATGTGGTAATGACAATTATTGTAGACATCACCAAATTAAACTTTTAAATTTTCACTTTTATTTTAACTTCTTGCACATTATTTATAAACCACTACACTTTTAAAAGAACTGTGAGAAACTTTTATACACTCACTTAACGAGTATATCAGTTTTTTACTAAACGCCCATAGAGAACACATTTTTCCATCTACACACTATCACGTCTTGCCAGGAACTGACTAACCTCAACGGTTAAAAACCTTAAACTTTGGTAATGCGAGTCTCTGATTGGCTAATTCTAGTCCAATAGAATTTCTGCATTCAACTTAAAACTTTTCTTTGCTGTTGATTGGCTTATTTTAAAACTGTCACTGAAACTACATCGCCGTTCTAATCATGACCAGTACATTTTTAAATTCCAAACACATTATTGCCACAATTATCTCATCATTGCTCATTGTTAGCAACCTAAAATTTACTATTCTCACAGTTCGTGCATTATTAGAATATATAAAGTATTCACATAACATTAATGAAATATGTTTACAATAAAAATAAGCATGTGAAATGACTGTTACATACAATTTAAATAATTATTACATACATATTGTTTTAAGGCAGGCTGTTATTGAATGTACCAATTATAAATAACAATTGAAATTATTCAGGTATTAAAATACTGCCTCATATTATGTAATTACAAATATATGTGTATATACAAATTGTGGCTATGATCAAATATATGAGTGTGTTTATTCATCTGCATTAGAAAGCTATTTCAGCTAAAAATATGTGGTTTTCATGGTTGTGTTACAAGCATTACTCTCAACCTTCCTTGTGGATTTATTTTTGCGAAATTGAGAATATTTGGACCTAGCGTGAGTGGCATTTAGCAGCATTTCCTACAAATGGGAACAATATGACAACACTGCAAGAATCCACTTGAGTGGCAGAGAGTGATGGATTTTTTTTGGATGTAAAAATCCTTAGCACGGCTTCCTTCAGAAGGAAAGTAAAGCCAGTGGTCCTGTGTTGTAGAGTTACAACACATAAAAGAACCTCAAGCTTGATAAAGAGGCCTCTGAGCAAGATTTCCAGTCTTTCATGCCCAATATAGAATGGGACGCTAAGAACCATAGCAGTTAGAGAGCATCCATAAATAAAACTCAATTTGTTTTTATTGCAAGAAACCCATTGGTTGACAGTCCCATGGTGGTCAAGGACAGACATCACCTCATTTGAAAACACCTTTAATATGCACAAAATTGACTTTTATTTTTGGTTGCTCTTTAACTACTATGGTCCTTAGCATCCCATTTTACATTGGGCGTGAAAGACTAAAAATTTTGCTCAAAGGCCCCTTTTTAGGCTTGAGGTTCTTTTACATGCCATAAATCTAAGACACAGGACCATCAGCTTTACTTCCCTTCCGAAGGAAGCCATGCTAAGGATTTTTATGCCCAAAAATATCCATCACCCTCCGCCGGGTTTGAACGCACAACCATTATAATGCTCATATTTTAACCTTATCATTCTTGTTTATTGTGAACTAGCCTTTAGTGATCTAGGGTACACCTTCTTAGAGATGTACATAAATCTGTCTGATATTCTTCACAATAAAATTGCTTTGGTGGACTTTATAACAGTGATGTGTCTATAATTAGTAATTAACTGAGGATGAGAGCAATTAGCTCCTGAAACATGTATTCGTTATACAAACAAGTAAGTGATGTAGCGTTACAATCGACTCAATAATTACTAACTGTCTGATATTCCTCTCAGTGCGACAGAAAGAAGCAGTACTACCAGGTCTTCAAGGATTCTTATAAAACGGAATTCCTATTTATTTTACACGCAATTTTGTACATTTACTACACTAAACATTTTATGTTCTAAATTTCATGTCATTCCAAAATTATAATGCTGTGTTGGGTGAGGGAAAAGTTTACAGATTTCAATTCCAGGAAGTTGATAAGTATGTAATTGCATCAGGTTGCAAATTTTTGACATCTTGGATACTCCCCAAGATGTTATACAGGGCTTGTGAAGGAGTCCACTGTAATATAGCAGGTTCTGATAGCTGCGAAATCACAAACAGCATTTTACCTGTTGGTCATTAAGGTTTACAACCTTGGTTTTAATATTAAGAGCTGATTTCACCAACAATGTTAAATTTTAACACAATGTTAGCTGTAGCATTGTGTTAAACTAACATCCCTGTACCTTTGTGTTAAGAGGTTTAACAAATGTTAGCTATAGGAAAATGGCTGGCATAAACCAAGCTATTGATGCAAGTTTGCTGTATTTGGCATTTTTCAATGCAATTCCTAACTGAAGAAGAGTCGTGCATCATAATAAATTTGAAAACCTGCAAAACCAAGAATTTTTAAAGTGATTCACACTGCTCAAAGCGGACATAAACTTGGTTGTATAGAAAATACTAGAGGTTAGAATACTGCCAACAAAAACATGTGTTAATACTTGAGATTTTATGTTACTGGCACTTTTCATTTAACTGTAGGCGATAATGTCGGCATTTCCAAAGCTATCATTTGTGAGTTTATCTGGAAGGTTTGTGAAGCACTACTTCAAGAAGTAAGACTATTTTTGTTGGTGTCTGCTTGATCCTTAATCAGTGATAACCACTTTCACCCCTTTAGTTTCAGTATAGTTTTAAACCATTCTAAACCCTCTTCTCGCCTGGCATTTTTGGTGCAGCCTTTTATATTAACATAAAATTGCCACAATTGCTTACTGAGAGAGATGCATGCATTGTGATTAAATTCCTCACAGATTTTCTCGGCTGCATCATTATCTTTAATTTAAATCTAACAGCATTTTCACACTCGATAATTCCTTAACCAATTCTATAATAACTAATGCCTTTTTCAATGGTGCAACATTCATTAGTTCCTTTGCATCTAGATTTTTCAGTTGACTACCTGTCAGCAAATTCACGTGATAATTTCTATGAATATGAGTAGTGGTTTGCTACTGAAAATGAATGTGTGGACAAAAGTGCATCAGAGCACAGTCTGAAGCGTCTTAATTTAGTCACTGCCTTCCCAAAAGCTGTCACTTGCAGCTGTCTTTGATGTTAACAATTTTCTGTAAAAGCCTGATGAAATGCAAGTGTTTTAATTTCGGTTGCTGAAAGCACCTTTAATGTTGTAAATTAACCTTCCAAGTTGCACATATTATTGATAACCCATAAGCCCCATGAGGAACTCTGAATTTGGATAACATAGAACATCTTACATTAAATAATTTTGAAATCCCATTTCAAAATAAAGTAAAAAGTCTTGGAGTTTATATGGACCAAAATTTAAACCGGAACACGCAAATTACACATGTATGCAAAAAAAGTATTTCAATAGTCTATCCTTTAAAACGTATGAATGACTTTCTGCCAACTTATTAAAAAAATGTTTATCAAATGCTTGTGATTTTGATTTTAGTGACTCTTTTTACCAACCTAACTGAAATTTTGACTCTTAAGACTTCAGCAGGCTCAAAATATGTGTATACATTTTGTGTGCAATCTCCCTTGATTTGATCATGTTACACCGCCGCTCGAATTACTGCATTGGCTCCAGCTTAGGAAACAAAGACTTTACTATCTAAATGTTCACTTTAAATATCTGTCTGACTGTCATAATCGAGAAACTCGCTCACGAAACTTTTTAATTCTTGATATACCACAACCTTCTATTCATTGTGCATTAGCTCGTCTTTGGAATGGCCTGCCGAAACATTATATAGTTCAAGAGGAAAATTAGGGCACACATTTATAGTTAAACCAATCTGCTGCTCTATTACAGTGCAACATTCATTTATTATTGTACAATAATTATTTTATGTACTAGCAGCTAATATTTCAAATTTAAATATTAAAGTATTTAGAATGTTTTACTCATATTAATATTCCGCTTAAAAGCATTTTTGTTATAGTTTTTTCATTTCTTCATTTTAATATCTTTGTGGAGCCTTTGTATGTTTATGTTTTATTATGTTGTATTAAATTGTATTTTTCTTTTCTTAATACTTTTTGTTAGAAATTTGTATATTTGTGGTTTTAATATGCTGTATTGTAGGGGTATCATTTGATATATTCAAATAGGCACTTTGATCAACTTATCCACTTTTAGGTGACAGGCTGATGGAATTTTGTGATACAATTGGAAATAATAGACCAAACAAGTTCATTGAATTGATGAACTACAAGCCTTTGACTTGAAATTAAATTAAATTGAGTCTTATTTATGGATGCTCTTTAACTGCTGTGGTCCTTACCATCCCATTCTATATTGGGCGTGAAAGACCAGTAATTTTGCTCAGAGGCCTCTTTATTAGGCTTGAGGTTCTTTTACATGCTGTAAATCTACGACACAGGACCACCGGCTTTACTTCCCTTCCATAAAGAGCCATGCTAAGGATTTTTACGCCCAAAAAAATCCATCGTCCTCCACGGGTTTGAACTCTCAACCTCGGGAACTAGAGACTAGCACTAAAACAAGTGATTTGCTGTACATCTGTCAGGATTTAATTTTTCTAACACCTTTTTTCTCTCATGAAATATCAAAGTATTTTTAAATGTTCACCCAGCTAGGTGTTTAATCTTGTCTGCACCAATGGTTGTATTCTGTTGAAGCATTCCATTTTTAACTAATGACATTTAATTTTCCTGATTTCTTGAAGCAAATGAATGATGCAGGACAGATGTTGCTTGTTACAAGATCATCTGTGAAACATAGATTGGTGTGGGAGTCAGCTGTTACTGTTCTGTCAACTCATATAAGATGTGGTTGATGCCCCAGATGCATGAAGTGAGTTTTACAAGTGAGTGGAACATGTTGAGAGGGATAGGTAATATAATAAGATGGGCACGTCCAGCATATATCAAGAAAGACAGTTAAAACAGTTATTTCCTTGCTATTAGCTGTGCTTGTATTGATGAGGCACTGTCTACTTGCTTACATTACTCATCTATTTCATCTGCCTTTAGCTACATCTTTATAGGCATCCTTAACCACTTCTGTTTGAACTTGCTCAAATAATTTCCCATAGTTTTTATCCCCTTTTACAGTCAGAATCTTCCTTACTAATGCTTCCACATCCAAGTTTTTTTCCATTTCTGTTGCCAAACTTGTTCTCTCCATGTCTTTGTTTGATTACAATATAATATACAATACAGTGGAAATCCATGTTCACTTCACTGCACATTTTACTATATCCTCATCATGCCTTATGCCTTTCAAGTTTCTAACCCCTATTCTCACCCATGCTAAACCTTTTAGCCCTAGTTTATTGCATATCACTATGTACTTTTGCCTCTCTAATACTATTTTTATTTCCCTCTATATCTTCAAGGAGCTTTTCTCTCTTGTCTGTCAATATCTTCTAGCCTTAATTCTGCTTCTTTCCAAAAGAAGCCTCTAATGTGATATTCTGCATTTATCCACACATCTCCCATACCTATCTGTTCCACAATTTTTAATAACCATGAACCTTTCCACTTTTCTCTTCTATGTGAAAACATTCTTTGATAATATTGCGATCTTCCAAATTGGAAATTCTATATAAATATTTCATAGCTCTTGTGAAAATATGGATCTTGGTGGAATACCTACCAAGTTATAGCTGTGCTGCCCCATTTGGTGATGCTATCGGTAGACTTAAAAACATATTTGCAAAAAGATCTTTTGACTTTGTCAACCTCTCTCCAAGCCTTATCTACTCCCCATACATCTTGTTTTCTACTGTAGCAGTGTAAATTCTTTCAAGCCATTTGACATTTATATTCGACAGTTTTTTTTTGGTTTTTTTTTCCAACATGATCTTATAACACTCATGGGCGTTTTACTTTTTCCTATATACATCTTCTTTTCTTTTTTTTTTTCTTTTTTTTTTTTTTTGTTTGTTTTGTTTGTTTGTTTGCTCCAACTTCCATTCGAACTTAGGCTTACCCCTAAGTAATCAAATCTCCTTAGCACCTCTATTTGTCATCTGTTCATCTGCCATTTCTCATACTTACATAGTCGGTAACCTTTTTTAAAAGCTATGATCTTTGTTTTCTTTTCAATTACTTTCAGTCCCCATTTTCTACAAAAAAATATTTACTTCCTAGAATGCCCTCTTCAGCTTTCCACAAGGTATGGACCCAACTACTAAGTCATCTGCATACAATAACGATGGAAAATAAAGTCGGGTCAAGTGAGGTAGTGAACTTTCATCTGGTTCTAGAGTTGAGAGCACACATGAAGCAGGGTGGAAAAGCCACTGCACATATAGAGAGTACAGTGTTTCTTTCATTCTCGCTTGCTAAATGCAGGCATGTTTAACAGATACCTAACCTAAACATGAGATGAGCTAAAGCTGTCATAAAGCAAACTAATATTCTAATTAACTGCGGGAGTTTATTAAACCCTTAAAACTAAACCATCCTTTAATGACATATTGTTTAGTGATAAATGAAAAATGAAACTGGATTGCATTAGGTTTTATTTGTTATATCAATTGCCAATAGAACAAGTCTTCAATTTTACATATCTAATGTCTGTTCCATACTTTGCCCTTATCTCTTTAACGGTTACCTCTCATTGGCTGCTGTCATGGAATACATTGTTATGCAATACAAAATAGTTCCTTATTTAACATGATCATTTACCTTAATATATTCGAAGATAATTATCAAATTTACATTCTCATAACTGTATGAATTAAATATATTATGTAACAGAGTTTATGCATCTGGAATGCATGTAAATTCTTATCAACAAATATGGGAATATCCTTCAGAATGATGAAAGCACACTCATCTATCATGACAAAGTTTTATATCAACTTTTATCACCTATTCTTACAATGCACACGGCTTGTTTGTCACCATTCGAAGGTGTACATTACCCAACCAAGGGAAAGGGGAAGGAAAAACAGTGCAGAAGAATACATGTCAGCAGGACAAGGTTATAAGAAACAGGGTTTAGATTGCAAATTTAGTACAGGATTTGAAACATAAAAAGACATTTAAACAAAGTTATCAAAATTTTAACAGGTATGTGGAACATTCCATAGGAGGTTAAGTGAAGAACAAGAATAAAGTTTTCTAAAATAATATCTGTTTCTTTACATCTTTATTACAGTGGAACTAGGGTGATTAATAAGAAAATTAACAGTAGAATTCAGAGTGCAGAAATGAATTTCTTGAGGTCTAAAGGCTGTACAAGACTAGATCACATACAAAATGAAGGCATAGAAATTAATCACAGATATATTCCATACATGAAAAACAAAATAATGGAAATGGCACTTATACTGTGTGGATCAAACAAGACTCAGAAAATTAGCATACCAATGCAGTCAGGACATAGGAGGACCAAAAAGAAAAGCTGAAAAGAGATGCTGTGAAAACTGAACAGGCATTCTGTCTAAACCATGAAGATGATCAGTAGCCACTTCAATTGGTGTCATATAAGATACATTTATGTATTCTTGATTTCATGGAAACATTAATTATTATTATTATTTATGGACGCTCTTGAACTGCTATGGTCTGTAGTTTCTCACTGTTTATTGGGCATGAAAGGCCGGAAATTTTGCTCAGAGGCCTCTTTATCAGGCTTTTACATGCCATAAATCTATGAAAATGGGATCACTGGCTTTACTTTCCTTCCAAAGGAAGCCATGCTAAAGATTTTTATGCCAAAAAAAAAACCAAAAAAACATCGCCCTCCGCCTGGTTTGAACCCATGACCTCAGGAACCAGAGGCTAGTATGGTACCCCTAGACCTCAGAGGACGGCTAGCAAGGTCTAGATCTTGTTGTAAACATATGGAAGAGAAGAAAGAGTGAGATGGAGATCTTATTGTAAAAATATGGGAGGGAAGAAAGAGATAGTGAGATGGAGTTTCTGTTGTACACACATGAGAGCACAGAAAGAGATAGTGAGATGGAGATCCTGTTGTAAACATACGAGAGGGAAGAAAGAGATTGTGAGATGGAGATCCTGTTGTAAATGAGAGGGAAGAAAGACATAGTGAGATGGAGATTTTATTGTAAACATATGGGAGGGAAGAGAGTGAGATGGAGATCCTGTTGTAAACATATGAGAGGGAAGAAAGAGATAGTGAGATGGAGTTTCTGTTGTACACACATGAGAGCACAGAAAGAGATAGTGAGATGGAGATCCTGTTGTAAACATACGAGAGGGAAGAAAGAGATTGTGAGATGGAGATCCTGTTGTAAATGAGAGGGAAGAAAGACATAGTGAGATGGAGATTTTATTGTAAACATATGGGAGGGAAGAGAGTGAGATGGAGATCCTGTTGTAAACATATGAGAGGGCAGAAAGATAGTGATATGGAGATCCTGTTGTAAACATATGGGAGGGAAGAAAGAGATAGTGATATGGAGATCCTGTTGTAAACATATGAGAGGGCAGAAAGATAGTGAGATGGAGATCCTGTTGTAAACATATGAGAGGGAAGGAGGAGATAGTGAGATGGAGATCCTGTTGTAAACATATGGGAGGGAAGAAAAACATTTAAATTAAATTCAGTTTTATTTATGGACACTCTTTAATTGCTGTGGTTCTTAGCGTCCCATTCTTTATTGGGCATGAATGACTGGAAACTTTGCTCAGAGGCCTCTTATCAGGCTTGAGGTTCTTTTAGTGCCGTAAATCTACAACACCGTACCAGCAGCTTTACTTCCCTTGCGAAGGAAGCCATGCTAAGGATTTTTATTCAGAAAAAAAATCCATCATGCTCTGTTGGGTTTGAACCCGTGATCTTGGGAACTAGAGGCTAGCATGGTACCACTAGACCATGGAGGACAACGTAGGGAGGAAAGATAGAGGTAGTGAGATGAAACACTGTTAGGCTGCTGAAGTTCATTAATGCTTTCTCTTATTTGTTATCGCACATTAATCACTTCTAAGAAGTACAGCACTATTAGTACTTTTCTAATCACTGCTCAGCGCAAATTAGTTTCAGGGACAGAAAAGTATCAATTGTTTAGATTCAATTTTCTGTGTCCTGTTCTCGAAGTGAATGCTGATTCACATGTTATTGTTTATCATGCAGAGTCGCTTTTGATATACTACTAGTGGCATTTAGAAATAGCACGGATTGGTGGTGCTATTATCGTGTTTACATTTAAATATCCTTACTCGGTATACACAACAAGGATAGTTGCAGCATTGGCCGCAAGTAAACAATGCTAAATATATATGTCCCGAGCAGTATAATGCTGATTCTGATGATATTATTTATTGTGTAGTCACTTCTGATATATAATGCTGATTCAGATATATTGTTTATAATGCAGAGTTGCTTCTGATATATAATGCTGATTCTGATTGATATTGTTTATGGTGCAGAGTCGCTTCCGATATATAATGCTGATTCTGATGATATTGATTATCGTGCAGATTCGCTTCGATATATAATGCTGATTCAGATGATATTGTTTATTATGCAGAGTCACTTCTGGTATATAATGCTTATTCAGATGATATTGTTTATCATGCAGAGTCGCTTCTGATGTATAATGCTGATTGAGACGATATTGATTATCATGCAGTCACTTTTCATATATAATGCTGATTCAGATGTTACTGTTTATCATGCAGAGTCGCTTCTGATATATAATGCTGATTCAGATGATATTGTTTATCATGCAGAGTCGCTTCTGATGTATAATGCTGATTAGATGATATTATTTATCGTACAGAGTCGCTTCTGATGTATAATGCTGTTTGAGATGACATTGTTTATCATGCAGAGCCACTTCTGATATATAATGTTGATTCAGATGATACTGTTTATCATGCTGAGTTGCTTCTGATGTATAATGCTGATTCAATGATATTGTTTATCATGCAGAGTCACTTTTGATATACAATGCTGATTCAGATGATATTGTTTATCATGCAGAGTCACTTTTGATATACAATGCTGATTCAGATGATACTGTTTATCATGCAGAGTCGCTTCTGATATATAATGCTGATTCAGATGATATTGTTTATCGTGCAGTCACTTCTGATGTATAATGCTGATTCAGATGATATCGTTTATCATGCAGATGTATATTGCTGATTCAGATGATACTGTTTATCATACAGTCACTTCTGATGTATAATGCTGATTCAGATGATATAGTTTATCGTGCAGAGTTGCTTCTGATGTATAATGCTGTTTGAGATGACATTGTTTATCATGCAGAGCCGCTTCTGATATATAATGTTGGTTCAGATGATACTGTTTATCATGCAGAGTTGCTTCTGGTATATAATGCTGATTCAGATGATATTGTTTATTATGCAGAGTCGCTTCTGATGTATAATGCTGATTCAGATGATATCATTTATCATGCAGATGTATAATGCTGATTCAGATGATACTGTTTATCACACAGTCACTTCTGATGTATAATGCTGATTCAGATGATATTGTTTATCAAGTAAAGTCGCTTCTGATGTATAATACTGATTGAGATGATATTGATTATGGTCCAGAATCGCTTCTGATGTACAATGCTGATTCTGATGATATTGTTTATTTTGCAGAGTTGCTTCTGATATAAAATTGTGTTTCCTAACCTTAACCCATATACCCCAAAAGCCCAGAACACTTGTATGCAATTTAAAAGTGATCAGCTTATCATAATGGATCACCCTTGAACTTCTGAAATAAAACACGAAACCTTAAGAAGTGGCAAGAGACAGATTGATTACACATGGTTTTGTGAAGTTGAAAGAAAGAAAGAAAGAAAGAAACTCTGAAGTGTAATAATTATGCTACTACACAGTAATATTAATGCTGTAACACGCAGATGGCAATGTCTTACTAAACTCAATTTACTGTGATGAAGTTAGCGTGGCAATAAGCACACAAGTAGCGTCAAACACATGGCAGGAATAGGATCATTCTTGTCTGAGATAAGAGAAATAGCCTCCTGGATATAAATAAATACATATGGCACAGAAAGAATGTGATTGGTCTTTGACCAAAATACAGTTACCAATGCAATGTCTCCTAATGAATGCTAAGCAAGAAATACTCCCCATATTATTTTATATTGTTCAGCGGCAGCCGGCCTATTAGAGCACAAGGGCACGTGACCTCCCTTTTACTCTATCTCATACACATATCTGTACCTCAGGTATAAGGTCAGATGTCCAGTTTTGGTGAAAATGTACTTTTATGCATTCTTTCCAGTGGTATAAAGCTTTAAGTCCTCAATTCAATGGTTTTGTGTTTTTGAGTGATAAAAGGGTTAAGCGTCCAAATATCGAGATGGTAAATAGTCGGATTCCATTTGAAACATTTTACCTGTGTTCTCTGCACATACTAACAATAATTTGTTAGAGATATATGGTCGGATGTGGAGGATGCATGACTAATCATGGTTTTACCGTTTGATTATTGGTACAATTTGAGAATAGTCCTCATGCAAGCATCCATGCTTTTCTGCTTCTCAAGATTAATAGTGAAATAGTGTTAGAAGTACAAGAAGTATGACGACTTCCAGAGGTAGAGTTATGCACATTCTTTGAAAATGAAGATCTGAATGTTAAGTTAGTGTTGTTAGAATCAAATTCTCATCAAGCTGAAGCAAAACTTAAGTGTGATTTGAAAAATAAAAGACAAGATATATGGGAAACAAAAATATGGAAGGAAGATTAAAATGGTCAATCTGCAAAAGTGTATCTGCCCACACCTCTACTAACAAATGATCAAGCTTTCTACTTACGCAACCTATGGACATGCAACTATACCATTTATGATGACACAGAAAGAAAAACTTCCTCTTGTTTATGGGATGAAGCAAAAAGAGGTAGAGGAACTTGCTTCATCTCTCTACAAGTGGGCTTCCAAAAATTCACAAAGCACAGAGGAGTTGACTATTTGGTCAGATAACTTGCTGTCCTGGCCGAAACAGAAACTTCGCTATGGTCAGGTTTTATATATGGCTCATTTCCATACTAGTATTAAAATCATCAACCACAAGTTTCTGCTAAGATGACATAGGCATATGGAGGTGGTTCTAATGCAGAGAAATCCTTAGGTGCTAGCGAATGGTATACTGCAACTCACGGCCGAGTTTACAGGTTTTTGTTTCAACGTGACATTTGCTGAAATAAGCCCAGAACTAGACAGTTTTGTAAAATCCGTTCCAAAGTCCATGCTTTTTTCTTTGATAACGAACCACCAACAATAGATAAAGTTTGAAGTGCCGTCAGAAATGATTCACGTTTGCCGTACTTAGAGGTCGACATTTCACAAACTACTCATAGAAATGGGCGACATAGGTTTCGTGAACGTGAAAAGAAAGAAAATTGACGTGATAATACACAAGGAAGAAGCACAAATATTTGAGAGGTACTTCAATATACCGTTTAGATGATACTCTAGTCAATGAGGGACATGCTATCAGTAAATTCTGGGTCGATATAGCTGCTGAATCGAAAAAAACAAGCCTTTATTTCCGTTCATTAAGATTATCAGCGCATAAGAATGTGTTTCGAATACGTGCTTCAAAGTTAAAACGGCTGGTAGCAAAAGAAGGGAGGTATGGTATTTGAACCACCAATCGTAATACACTCGCGCGGACGGATATTTAATGTTATGTTTACATCTGGACAGAGTATAACGCCGTGTTTTGGTTCTAAGGCCTAAAACGGCTGCATAAGAAAATGAATATGTCAACTCAAAATCGATTCGTTTTTCAAGGAAGTTTTGTGGTAGGCGTGTCAATTTTGCGCATCACTAATTAGTTATCCACGGAACTCCTATTGTCCAGCACTAGGGTTTTGGTCAGCAGAATGTTGCTGGTCAAGGCAACATTGTTGTCACACTACAGTTTCTACCACCTCAAAAGCTTCCTACCCTTTGGAAATTAAAATGACGTTTGTTGTGACAAAAACTAGCTAAGCACAATTAAATTAGCGGAAACTCAGCACTGACCACGTATCAGAAGGAATCGTCTAATAGCTGTCCATCAAAAGTAACTGATCAGAACACACACGTCACTTTAACTCGATCCAAAAATGTTATCGATATAAAATATGGCATCGTGCAGTTAACATTTCCTTCTTTTGTTTTTCATAGTAATTCACAAGCATATTAAACACTGGCTGTCTTAAATGCTATCAGTATTTTAATTCATTAGGAGATAGAAAGCCTGCTATTCTGATGCACTGAAGCGGTATGAGCTATTTGGAAAGGATTGATTGTTAATTTGTACTTCCTGTGGTACCTTTCCAATACTCCCCAGTTGACGCATATATAACAAATGTTAAACGTCATTTAATTTATACCTCAAGCCTGATAGAGGCCCCTGAGCAAAATTCCCGGTCTTTCACGCCCAAACATAGAATGGGACGCTAAGGACCGCAGTAGTTAAAGAGCGTCCATAAATCAAACTCAATTTACGCTTCGTGAGCAACATCAACTCAGGACGAGTACTGATCCGTTCTATCACATACTGGTATATTTAGAAACTTCCGGTAAACTTTAGACCAATCGGAAATAAGTACCAGTGAGTATCGGTTAAACCAAATTTCTGTCATTACAAGGTGTGTATCAATGTATGTATATATTTATACATGTAGCAAAAGAAAGGCTTTTCACCTGGCACTATTAAATTATCGTAATACAGGCACGAAGCAAGTCCTGTCGTAACACATTATACATGAATTAACATAACTTCTCAATTCTGACAACTAGCTCAGTGTGCTTTCCGCACGTGTATGTGGGTCTGTTATGACAACCAGGGATTGACCTTGAAGTAGCCAATCGCGTTTAAGCCCCCTCCATACCTTTCACCAGAGCTTAGAGGTAGTGTTGCCACATGGCAAACGTTGTTTTGTTTGATTTATCAGATACTTGCGTGATTTGTGTATCGTTGTAGTGTAGTGCGATATTTTAAAGTTTAAGCACACAACTATTTTAAATCAGTGAACTGTGCAATTGCATATTAACGTTATTTTTCAAGTCCTAAACGTGTAGCTGTAGTGTAGCGAATGACCAGTATTGTGGTGATTATAATATTTTAAAATATATAACCTGTGCTGAAACTTCTGTGTGATTGATAATGTCTGATCCCGAGCAAAAGCGTAGGGGAAGAACCACGAACTCGTTCCCCAAAGAAAAAAATGCGCTAAGCTTAGACAAGGTACTGCAATTCGCGGCCAAGCTCGTGAGATAGTATGTGCTTTAAGGGCATATTTAGAACTGGGAAGAGAAAACGGTGGACCAATGATTGATGTAAATGAAGCCATAGATAGGACAGCTGTTATCAATATAGGGAAAGAACAAGAAAGAAAAAAGGAATGAGCTGAGAAATCCCAGTCTGGATCTTCAAAAGTAATATTAGAAATCCCAGGAAAAAACCGACATCGTCAAAAATTATTACAGATCTAGGTGCTTTCCAAGTAGATGCTATTCGTCACCATATGTATAGTTATTATGAAAGAACACAATTACTTCACACTTTTAAATGCAAAGTTTGTCTTATCTAATTGAGAGTTAAAATAAACATAACAGTAGAAACAAGAACTTCAGAGTAAATATGGTACTAACTTGAATAATCTGCTATCTGAAAGTTTCGCAATAGTATTAAAAACATTTGCCGAGTAGCGCATTTTGGAATTTTAGAAATATAATGAAAGTGAAAGGGAAAGATCAGCTTTAAAGCTTTGTTCTATATAGTAATTATAATATTGCATACGGACATTTAAAGCATCACGCAATGGAATTTAAAAGATACAAAATGGAAGACAAGCACTAGAATAAAACAATACAGGGTGAAAAGGTATTAAAATTATTAATATTTAATATGCGCTTATTATCACATAGCACGAAAATGAACATAATGGAATAGTTGACAGACGTGTTGTACACTGTACCCTTAGAAGTGTATAGAGATGTTTAGTGTAGTATATTATTTTAAAATTACGTCATTTCGTTAGGCACAACGAAGAACTTTTATCTTTGCTTAGATCCTCTCCTCTTTCACTCGACACGCACGACTGGCGGACGGACGAGCCGACAACACCGCATGTTTTACGCGTGGCGTAGCTGAAACGCACATGGCAGGAGAGCAACTGTCAGAATTGAGAAGTTACGTTAATTCAAGCATAAATTGCTTCATTGCCGAATAAACTGAGGTGTTTAGAAATTTACCCATTGAGGGGACTGGTATAACACGTGGTTTTAGCTGGCGCTTATGAAATGTAAAAAGAAACTCGGGTGTGTTATACTCATGACTTTCTCTTCCCTCTAGCGCTTATTAATGAGTATAGGGGAGAGCGGGGACAGAAGTAACAGGGGACGAAAGTAACATTCCTCCCCTATCTTCGCATGTAGCTCCGAAAGTCACGTGATTTAAACAATGAATGTCCTTGAAGGTTCCCCACTGCCTACCAGTCGCTGGCCGGTATTGGAGAAGAACTGTTGAGTGTATCGACATAAAACGTTTTTTCAGTGCCTCAAGTAAGTTTTCTTAATATTCTTAGTTTTGTTATAAGGGTAACAGAACGTTGTAAACGCAAGTGTGCTAAAATGATTTAACAATGTAAACCTCTTAGTTTTATGTTGTTGCTATCAATGTTTTTATTATTATTATAAATTGTGTCAAAAATACAAATTAAACAGAAAAGCGTGGTTGGGGACAAAAGTAACATTGCTGCTGGGGACGAAAGTAACAGTGTTACTTTCATCCCCGTCACTGATAAAATAGCATTAGATGCACATCCCCTGTTTATTCTCACTAGCGATCAATATGCTGATTATAATACTGCTAGGAGTAGTAACTTTGTTAGTCGGCAAATGTGTTACTTAGTTATTTCATTATTCATTACAGGAAATTATGCCACGGACACGAATTAGGACGACTACAAGAGGGCTAACTGATACCTCTGTCTATCAAATTGCGGCAGATGATGTTGCAAATTATAACTTAAGTGTTAGAGCAGCAGCAAAGAAACACAAAGTGTGCCATGTGACGCTGCATCGGTACATTAAAAAGAAAGAGAAGTGTGTTAGTGATGGCAGCACACTGATGCCTCGTGTCGGTTATAGAAGTGTGAAACGAGTGTTCTCTGACGAACAAGAAAATATAATAGCTGAATATGTCATTAAGGCGTCGGCGATATTTTACGGACTTTGTCCTAAGGATATCCGTAAGTTAAGTTATGAACTGGCGTCAATAAACAATATACCAATGCCATCGACTTGGGTAGATAACCAAACTGCAGGTCCAGACTGGTTTTCAGCATTCATGAAGAGGAATCCCCAGTTGTCCATTCGGTCGCCTCAACCCACAAGTCTCGCTCGAGCAACGAGTTTTAATCCAACAAATGTGAATGCCTTTTTTGATAACCTGGCTCAGGTTATGGAAAGATACAAGTTCGAGACCATGGACATCTGGAATATGGACGAGACGGGTATCACCACTGTTCAGAAACCAAACAGAATTGTCGCTAAACGTGGAATAAAGCAGGTAGGGGCTATCACTTCGGCCGAAAGAGGCACCCTTGTTACAATCGCTATTGCTATCAATGCTCAGGGAGGCAGTACAGCCCCTCTCTTTGTATTCCCTCGCTTGAGGTATCATGACCATTTTGTTCGAGATGGTCCTATTGGTTGCATAGGAGCGGGAAATGCGAGTGGTTGGATGCAAGAAGAAGAATTTTTGGTGTTCTTGCACCACTTTGAAAAATATGCTAAACCAACTCCCGAGCACAAATGTTTGCTGCTTCTTGATAACCACGAATCGCATATATCCATCAGAAGCCTGAATTTTTGCAAAAGCAAAGGGATTGTTATGCTATCATTCCCACCACATTGTACGCATAGAATGCAGCCTCTAGACCGTTCAGTGTATGGTCCATTTAAAAAGATGGTCAATGCTTTTGCCGATAGCTGGATCAGGAATCATCCAGGAAAGACGATGACAATTTATGACATTCCTTCAATTGTAAGGGAAGCACTTCCACTTGCTGTAACTCCCAAAAACATTGCAGCAGGCTTTCACTGCTCAGGCATAGTCCCTTTCAATAGGAATGTTTTCAGTGAAACCGACTATGCTCCATCTGCTGTCACTGATCGACCAGAACCACAAGCTTCCGATTATGAAAAGCAAACAATGTCCTTAAAGCCATTACGGATTTTCAACGGACCATCTGAAGCTGTGAGGACATCTAATGCTGATCCAGTAGCAATATGCGAGGAATCACATCCGGATGCCACAACTTGCGATGCAGGGCCTAGTGGTTTACAGACGTCTCCTCCAATTCGCTTAGCCTTTTCACCTGAAGCTGTACGTCCGTTCCCAAAGGCAGGTCCAAGGCAAAACTCAAGAAAAGGAAGAAAAAGGAGAAAGACTGCAATTTTGACTGATACGCCAGAGAAGTTGGCTGTAGAAGAAGAGCTAAAAGTCCGTTCCGAGGCGAAGAAAGCAAAGAAGAAGCTAAATTTAAAAAGCAGCAGGCCAAGAGTGCAACAGCAGAATAAACTTGAAGAAACATCAGAAGATGAAGATAGTTACTGCCTTGTATGTCTCGAACCTTACCGCCACAGTCGTCCCAAAGAAAAGTGGATTCAGTGTTTGGAGTGTAAGGATTGGTCTCATGTTGCTTGTACCAAAGGGGAGGATATATACGTGTGTCACAATTGCGAATCTGAATAGGGCTTAACGCATATTAGTTGCTCTCCTGTTTTATTGACTCACTTTGAACATTTACTCACAATGCCTGAATTCAGTTTATTAAGTGTTATTTCAGTGACGTTTCATTGGTTTTAAAGTTTGAAATATGTTCATGTGTTAATTGAGATTTTGAGACTTATTCAGGTGATATGTGTATTCTTTACTGGTTTGTGTTCCAAAATTTTAATAGTGATAAGTAATTCTATTTTAAAAACACAAAATTATAAAAAGTAACAATTGCAAATTATCTAGAATTGAAGTTTTGTTTTTCTGCAGTTTATTAATGTTTGTACAATGGGTTAAAATGGCCAAATTACTTAAAGGTACTCTATAAATCATTTAGACGATAAAATGAAACTTCATTTATTATGTTACTTTCATACCCCACCTGTGTTACTATCGTCCCCAATAGCGGGGACAAAAGTAACATATGCATTGATGTCTTAAAATTAATTTCACAGATACAAATTATATGAAATTTTAGAGAAATTAAATTTAATTATGTTAGGAAAGCTATACAGAATACTTACGCTAGCCTATTTTGTTCTATTTATTTATAAGGAGCTAATAAAAAAATGGAATATGTAAAATGTTACTTTTGTCCCCGGTCTCCCCTACAGATTATTCTTACGAAAATTTATCCTGTGTTCTTCATTTTAATCGAGATAAAACTTTCCGGTAATAGCTGCATTACACATTTCGTTATAAATTAAAAGAATCATTAAGTATTGAACAATTCCAACCATTAATAACATATCTCAAAAATGGCTGATGCCACAACAAAGTTATTTGAAATAAATTGTGTTTTAAAGAGATTACATTTTTACTTTCTCTACTACGTATAGTAAGTATTGTATTCCACCCAAAAATTCGATACCGAGATTTCACCGGAAATACATGTTTTGAGACCCCCTGAATAAAAAAAAGTATTTTCGGAAATATGTCCGTGTGTGTGTGTGTGTGTGTGTGTGTGTGTGTGTGTGTGTGTGTGTGTGTGTGAACAGCATAACTCAGGAACGAACAGTCGGATAAAACTCCAAACTTGGTATTTAGGTTCAGTATCTTCCAGAGATGCGACACGAAGGTTTTCAAGAAAATCCCCCACCCCAGACTACCCTTTACATGGAAGATTTTTCGAAAATTTTAATTTTCTCAAAAATGGCTCTAACGATTTTGATTAAAATATCATATGTTTAAGATATTTTCATGACAAATAAAATATATATCTTGAATTTTCTGGGAAAGTCCCCAAAAGTATTCTTCATTGTGAACGACTTTTGCATAACTGGTAACCCATAAGAGATAGACAAAATTTTACTACACAAAAAATGTAGATCGCGTTAAAATACACAATTTGTCATATACATTTTTGTTGTTGAGTGAACCATTTTCGAGATATTGCTTGTTATTCCCTTAAATTTTCCAATACTTTTTCTCAAATGGGAATTCGTTATTCATTTTTTTTATGTCTTGGACATACAAAGAGAATGGAATGCGACACATAGCTTCCAGCTCTTAAAATATTTGACTGTTGCTTAAAGTCTTATCGAGATTAACATGAAGCATATGGAGAATAAGCGTTCGTAAAAATAGTTCGTACAAGAGTAGGGAAAGTCATGTGAGTGTAACACATCAGATTTTTTATATAGTACGTTTTCGTCTATCGCTTAACGTTTACCAGTTGTATAAGATTGTACAACATTTCTTCCGAATGAACTGGACTTCACAGGCCATTATAGGAAATATTTAAGGCATACATTTTATTTGTAATGTATGATATTTTAATCTACATCGTTAGAGCCATTTTTAGAAAATCAAAACTTTCGAAAAATCTTCCATGTAAAGGGTATTTTGGGGCGGGGGCATTTTCTTACAAATCTTCGTGTTCGCATCTTTGGAAGGTACTGATCCCAAATACCAATTTTGGTATTTATCCTACTTTTATTTTTGAGTTATGCTGTTCACAGACGCACATGCATCTCTTCTTAAAAATCTGGTGTTACATTCACATGACTCTCTACCCTCTATCGCTTACTAATGGGTATACAAACTTTTCTTACTAAAGAAATTAATTGTTCTTCCACACAAGCCGTGTGTTGGACAAGGTTGGAAAGGTAGAATACCGGCGATATCATTGAATTTTTCAGTCGTCTGATTCTACCTTTCCTATTCTTACTAAAGCTTATGTTTCTACTTCATTTTAATTCAAATAAACCTTTGCAGAAATAGCTACATTATACACTTCGTTATAGATACAAAGAGAACAGCGATGGTCAAATGTTTAAGAACTGGACGCTATATGCTGGTCTTAACATTCCATATCCTATGGTATGGCGAGGAACAACTAAATGTTGAAAGGACTTTTCGAACCATTAATAACGTATATTTCAGAAACTGCTTATGCCACAAAAAAGTTGCTTAAAGAGATGTGTGTTTTAAAGAGATTTACATTTCTTGTGTAGTACGTTTTCGCCTATCGCTTAACGTTTACTAGTTATACAAGATTATACAACATTCCTTCGTAATGAAGAGGACCTCATAGGCTATTCCCAGAAAATTCAAGATATACGTTTTATTTGTCATGTAAATATCATTAATATATACTATTTTAATCAAAATCGTTGGAGCCATTTTTGAGAAAATAAAAAATGTTGAAAAATCTTCCATGTAAAGGGTAGTTTACAGTGAGGAATTTTCTTGAAAAATCTTCCTGGGGCACAGGATCCATTCCTTCCGTGGGACCAGTCTAACAATCAGCAGGTAATAGCTTGGATTCCTCCCTCTTCTCGCAATAAACACGAAAATTGGCATGTTACAAAACTTGAAATCGCCTCTAAACGTCCATTTAAGTGAATGCAGCACACAATATCTGGACGTCCTTCGGGAAACACCGCATACATCAACACAAAAGAGAGCAGATTTTAACATTGTCATTCAGTTTCAGCCTTTGTCGCGAGAAGTGGGAGTAAACTACTGAGGTGATCTCGTGTAGTGAATACTGCAGAAACTTTTAACATCTAAGGTCATATCGGCGGCTTTGTTTTTCCAACAAATGCACATCGGCAGTGATGTTCACTCCTTTTACTATTGTTTTAATATTTGGTTTTCTTTATAAGCATTGAATTCACATGCATTTATCCTCCAACCGGAAATCCAACCCCTAGACCACAGAGGCATGCATGATGCGATCTGGTACCATATAATGTTTAATTAAATGATTGCTACTATCAACAGTATATAAAATCCTTTCTAAAATAACTTGCACCTCTCAGTTATATTTCGCATAAAATAAATTGGCATTATTAATAATTCAATTTGTCTTTTTAATATTGTTTGAGGTCATTGTATTGAATTTTGTAACATAAGTTAATTTTAACTTCCTCTAGTCTAGCGATGGTAGATATGCTAGAGGAAGCACTGTATCCCAATTATTTACAGAGTTTTCACCGGAAATACATGTTTTAAGGTCCCCCTGAATCCAAGCAAATTTCTGTGTCAGTCTGTGAAAGCACAACTCAAAAACAAAAAGTCGGATCTATATCAGACTTTGTTAGTTCTATATTTCTCAAGGATAGACCATCCAAATTGCTCCACCTTTAACTACACTTGACATGGAAAAATATTCCATGTTTTTTATTTCTTTTAAAAAGACTGCTCTAACGACTTTTATTGAAATGCCATATATCTGTAACTTAATATGACAAAATTGTACGTTGAATTTCGTGGGAGCAGCCTGTGAAGTCCTCTTTACTTTTGATGAATATTAGAAAAATGTATTTAACTGGGAAACCCTGTTTCAGGAGTCCATTAAAATGCACACTTTCCTAGCGTCAACTATTTACGAAGTATTTCATGCTATATGCCTATTTACATTTTGTCAACTTTAAGTTCATGACATAAATGGTCTGAAAATTTGCTACCTCTTTCTTTTGTTATAACCTCAATGATCTCGTGACGGAAGAAAAAAAATCTGATGTGTTACACTCACATGACTTTCTCTACTCTTGTACAAACTATTTTAACAAACGCTTATTCTCCATGTACTTCATGTTAATCGAGATAAACATTTGCATACTCTATCTTATTGCTAATTTTCTTGTAGATGTAAGGGGAATATATATTTACAAGGGCAATATAGAAATACAGTAGCCTTTAAGCACATACATATCTCCTAATAGCTGGTTGCTAGGTGCAGCACCATTCCCTTTGCCACAGATTAATACTCTTTGCATATCCAAGACAAAAAAATTAATAACGACTTCCCATTTGAGAAAATAAGTATTGAAAAATTTAAGAGAATAACAAGCAATATCTCGAAAATGGTTCACTCATCAAAAAAAAAATGTATGACATAAATTGTGTATTTTAACGCGATCTACATTTTTTGTGTAGTAAAATTTTGTTTATCTCTTATGGTTTACCAGTTATGCAAAAGTCGTTCATAATGAAGAATACTTTAGGAGACATTCCCAGAAAATTCAAGATATACATTTTATTTGTCATAAAAATATCTTAAACATATGATATTTTAATCAAAATCGTTAGAGCCGTTTTTGAGAAAATTAAAATTTTCGAAAAATCTTCCATGTAAAGGGTAATTTGGGGTGGGGGGATTTTCTTGAAAACCTTCGTGTCGCATCCTTGGAAGATACTGAACCTAAATACCAAGTTTGGCGTTTATCCGACTGTTCGTTTCTGAGTTATGTTGTTCACAGACAGACAGACACACACACGGACATGTTTCCAAAAATGCTTTTTTTTTTGAATTCAGGGTATCTCAAAACACGTATTTCCGGTGAAATCTCGGTATCGAATTTTTGGGTGGAATACAATACTTCCCCTACTTATTATACGTAGTAGAGAAAGTAAAAAACCGAATTCTAATAGTTGATTGCTTTAGAAAGCATGTAGGAGCAATTAATTCCACCAAACTTGGGTACAGATCGATTTTTTCGTCGTCACACGGCAAAAACGCAGAGGAGGAGAAGGTATTCTAGGGTGGGGAAGAACGGCTGGCAGTATTCCCAATGCGTGGAACGCGTGGTGTACGCGCCTGCTGCTCTGTTACTACTGACCCAACACCCCTCCCAGAAGGTAAAAGGACTTGTGTAGCTGCGGCACATACAGATAAACGTGTAACGACGAAAAAATCTACCTGTGCCACAGCTTTTTTTTGTTACTTTCTCTACTACGTATAGTAAGTAGGGGAAGTATTGCATTCCACCCAAAAATTCGATACCTAGATTTCGCCGGAAATATATGTTTTGAGATCTCCTGAATCCAAAAGAAGCATTTTTGGAAACATGTCCGTGTGTGTGTGTGTGTGTGTGTGTGTGTGTGTGTGTGTGTGTGTGTGTGAACAGCATAACTCAAAAACGAACAGTCGGATAAGCACCAAACTTGGTATTTAGGTTCAGTATCTTCCAGCGATGCGACACGAAGGTTTTCAAGAAAATCCCCCCACTTCAGACTACCCTTTACATGGAAAAGTTTTCGAAAATTCTAATTTTCTCAAAAATGGCTCTAACGATTTTGATGAAAATATCATATGTTTAAGATAATGTCATGAGAAATGAAATGTATATCTCGAATTTTCTGGGAATGTCTCCAAAAGTATTCTTCATTGTGAACGCCTTTTGCATAACTGGTAAACCATAAGAGATAGACAAAATTTTACTACACAAAAAATGTAGATCGCGTTAAAATACACAACTTATGTCATATACATTTCTTTTGTTGAGTGAACCGTTTTCGAGATATTGCTTGTTATTTCCTTAAATTTTCCAATACTTATACTTTGACTCCATTACGTTATTCATTTTTTTACTTTCTCTACTACGTATAGTAAGTAGGGGAAGTATTGCATTCCACCCAAAAATTCGATACCGAGATTTCACCGGAAATACATGTTTTGAGAATCACTGAATCCAAAAAAAGCATTTTTGGAAACATGTCCGTGTGTGTGTCTGTCTGTGTGTCTGTGTGTCTGTCTGTCTGTGTGTCTGTGAACAGCATAACTCAAAAACGAACAGTCGGATAAACACCAAACTTAGTATTTAGGTTCAGTATCTTCCAGAGATGCGACACGAAGGTTTTCAAGAAAATCCCCCCACCCCAGACTACCCTTTACATGGAACATTTTTCGAAAATTTTAATTTTCTCAAAAACGGCTCTAACGATTTTGATTAAAATATCATATGTTTAAGATATTGTCATGACAAATAAAATGTATATCTCGAATTTTCTGGGAATGTCTCCAAAAATATTCTTCATTGTGAACGACTTTTGCATAACTGGTAAACCATAAGAGATAGACAAAATTTTACTACACAAAAAATGTAGATCGCGTTAAAATACACAACTTATGTCATATACGTTTCTTTTGTTGAGTGAACCGTTTTCGAGATATTGCTTGTTATTTCCTTAAATTTTCCAATACTTATACTTTTTCTCAAATTCGTTATTCATTTTTTTTATGTCCTGAACATGCAAAGAGAATGGAATTCGCCACATAGCAACCAGCGTTAAAATATTTGACTATCGCTTAAAAGCTACCATATTCCCCTTGCATCTACAAGAAAATTACCAATAAGATTGACATCTCGATATCTCGATTAACATGAAGCATATGGAGAATAGGCGTTTGTAAAATTAGATTGTACAAGAGTAGAGAAAGTCATGTGAGTGTAACACATCAGATTTTTATGTCCTGACATGCAAAGAGAATGAAATGCGCCACATAGCAACCAGCGTTAAAATATTTGACTATCGCTTAAAAGCTACCATATTCCCCTTGCATCTACAAGAAAATTACCAATAAGATTGACATCTCGATATCTCGATTAACATGAAGCATATGGAGAATAGGCGTTTGTAAAATTAGATTGTACAAGAGTAGAGAAAGTCATGTGACTGTAACACATCAGTTTTTTTTTTTTTTTTTTTTTTTTTTTCAGAAACATTTCAATGTTGGTTATTGTATTACAACACGTGTAATTACTTTCTCTACTACGTGTAGTAAAGTAGGGGAAGTATTGTATTCCACCCAAAAATTCGATACCGAGATTTCACCGGAAATACATGTTTTGAGACCCCCTGAATCCAAAAAAAAGCATGTTTAGAAAGTGTGTGTGTGTTTCTGTGTGTCTGTGAACAGCATAACTCAGAAACGAACTGTCGGATAAACACCAAACTTGGTATTTAGGTTCAGTATCTTCCAGAGATGCGACACGAAGGTTTTCAAGAAAATCCCCCCATCCCAGACTACCCTTTACATGGAACATTTTTCGAAAATTTTAATTTTCTCAAAAATGGCTCTAACGATTTTGATTAAAATATCATATGTTTAAGATATTGTCATGAGAAATGAAATGTATATCTCGAATTTCCTAGGAATGTCTCCAAAAGTATTCTTCATTATGAACGACTTTTGCATAACGGGTAAACCATAAGAGATAGACAAAATTTTACTATACAAAAAATGTAGATCGCGTTAAAATACACAATTTATGTCATATACATTTGTTTTGTTGAGTGAACCGTTTTCGAGATATTGCTTGTTATTCCCTTAAATTTTCCAATACTATACATTTTCTCAAATTCGTTATTGCTTTTTTTATGTCCTGGACATGCAAAGAGAATGGAATGCGCCACATAGCAACCAGTGCTTAAAATATTTGACTATCGATTAAAACCTACCATATTCCCCTTGCATCTACAAGAAACTTAGCAATAATATTAACATCTCGATATCTCAATGAACATGAAGCATATGGAGAGTAAGCGTTTGTAGAAATAGTTTGTACAAGAGTTGAGAAAGTCAGGTGAGTGTAACACATCAGATTTTTTTTTGTTTTAGTCGTCCTCCGTGGTGTAGTGGTTAACATGCTAGCCTCCAGTTCCCGAGGTCGCGGGTTCAAACCCAGCGGAGAGCGATAGATTTTTCGGGCGCTTAGCAGGCTTCCTTCGTAAGAGAAGTAAAGTGGTGGGTACCGTGTCGTAGATTTACGGCAGGTAAAAGAACCTCAAGCCTGATAAAGAGGCTTCTGAGCAAAATTACCGGTATTTCACACCCATTATGGAATGGGATGCTAAGGACCACAGCAGTTAAAAAGCGTCCATAAATAAAACTCAGTTTTTTCACGTGTATTTTTTTTTCTTTCTTTTATGCGCAAAATTGTCGTGAAAATTTGTTATATTATAACACGCAAACACGAAAATTTAAAAATGAAACCCAAATTTTATATACACTACGTGATCAAAAGTATCCGGACACCTGGCCGAAAATGACGTACAAGTTCGTGGCGCCCTCCATCGGTAATGCTGGAAGTCAATATGGTGTTGGCCCACCCTTAGCTTGATGACAGCGTTCACTCTCGCAGGCATACTTTCAATCGGGTGCTGGAAGGTTTCTTGGGGAATGGCAGCCCCTTCTTCACGGAGTGCGGAACTGAGGAGAGGCATCATGTAGGTCGGTGAAGCCTGGCACGAAATCGGCGTTCCAAAACATCCCAAAGGTGTTCTATAGGATTCAAGTCAGGACTCTGTGCAGGCCAGTCCATTGAAGGGATGGTATTGTCGTGTAATAACTCCGCCACAGCTCGTGCAGTATGAACAAGTGCTCGATCGTGTTGAAAGATGCAATCGCCATCCCCGAATTGCTCTTCAACAGTGGGACGCAAGAAGGTGCTTAAAATATCAATGTAGGTCTGCGCTGTGATCGTGCCACGCAAAACAACAAGGGGTGCAAGCCCCCTCCAGGAAAAACACGACCACACCATAACACCACCACCTCCGAATTTCACTGTTGGCACTACACACACTAGGAGATGACGTTCACCGTGCATTCGCCATACCCATACCCTGCTATCGAATCGCCAGATTGTGTACCGTGATTCGTCACTCCACACAACGTTTTGCCACTGTTAAATCGTGTATTGACGCTCCTTACACCAAGCGAGGCGTCGTTTGGCATTTTCCTGCGTGATGTGTGGCTTATGAGCAGCCGCTCGACCATGGAATCCAAAGTTTCTCACCTCACGCCTAACTGTCATAGTACTTGGAGTGGATCCTGATGCAGTTTGGAATTCCTGTGTGATGGGTCTGGATAGATGTCTGCCTATTACTCTTTACGACCCTCTTCAAATGTCGGCGGTCTCTGTCAGTCAACAGACGAGGTCGGCCTGTACGCTTTTGTGCTGTACATGTCCCTTCATGTTTCCACTTCACTATCACAGAAACAGTGAATCTAGGGATGTTATAGGAGTGTGGAAATCTCGCGTACAGACTTCTGACACAAGTGACACTCAATCACCTGACCACGTTCGAAGTCCGTGAGTTCCACGGAACGTCCGATTCTGCTGTTTCACGATGTCTAATGACTACTGAGGTCGCGGATAATGAGTACCAGGCAGTAGGTGGCACCACAATGCACCTAAGATGAAAAAGTATGTTTGTGGGGTGTCCGAATACTTTTTATCACATAGTGTGTGTATGTATTAATGAGTTGAACTACTAGCTATTTCGCTCGATATAAGAATTTCTAGATATCTAAAAGTGCTGCCTGCTTTGATCGGGAGGAATGGATCATGCGCCCAACTTGGAATTTAAATTTAGTATCTTCTAAAGATGCGACATGAGTTTGGAGTTTATCCGACTTTTCGGTTTTAAGCTGTGTGTTCAACACACGCGCGCGCCCACCTCGTCCTCCTTGGTGTAGTGGTTGCCATGCTACCCTCTAGTTCTTGAGGTCGCGGGTTCAAACCCAGCGGAGGACGATGGATTTTTTCGGGCGTAAAAATCCTTAGCAGGCTTCCTTCGGAAGAGAAGTAAAGCAGTGGGTCCCGTGTCGTAGATTTACGGCAGTTAAAAGAACCTCAAGCCTGATAAAAAGGCCTCTGAGCAAAATTACGCATTTCACACCCAATATGGAATAGGACGCTAAGAACCACAGCAGTTAAAAAGCGTCCATAAATAAACTTCAATTTAAACACACACACACACTCAGAGTGTTTTCCAAAAATGCTTTTTTTATTCGGGGCCCTCGAAGAATGTATTTCCGATGAAGACCCGATATCGAGTTTTTAGTTGGCATGCAATACCTACTATACACGTGGCAGAGAAAGTAACAAACTATTTTAGGCGCGTTTCAACTTTATAATTTGAAATATCAGCCCAAGCCGGTCACCAAATTCAGTGCCGAAGTTCCCGTAGCATCATTGGGAGTAATAAACATCAGATTGACTTTCGAGATTTATTCATTCGCTTAAAAAAAAGTTACTGGCAACAAGCTCTGACCTCGCACTATCCGCACGAGACTAAAGGACTTAAGTTACAACACTCACTTAGGAAAAAATAAAGGAACATAAGGCAAGTGGGTTTGAGAGTGGATCGGAAGTTCAAAAATAATTATCTTGTGAACTTCCTGTCACTATAAAAATAATGTGCGAACGATAAAATAGATTTGATAGTTTACTTGAAATAAATCACGTGCAAAAATGGGGTAGGTGGTCTTAATTACCCTTCTAAACAAAATCATAACTTTTATTTATTTTGGTCGAAGTCTAAATAATGTTTCCTTTTAAAATCAAATAAAAATCCCTTCTACTGAAAGGTATGGTTAAATGTATCCATTTCACACTGGAATACGTCTTTTACAAATCATACAAACTGATTTCACCAACTCATTACTAGAATGTAGCTTGCCTACAAACCAATACACATTTAACATGCAATAAAAATTAAATACCTATTTCATTAAGTATTGGAATGTAGCAAAGGCAGTGCCACAACGAAATAAGTCCCCGTGTAAGAGAGCCTAATTATTTAATTTGATATACTCAACTGTAATAATTAATTACATCGTATGCTTCATATTTTGCGAGATGTGAGATAATGGCACGCATTTGGTCTGCCGTTTTTTCTAGTATGATGAATTTCGAAGGATTCGTCTCTCATTTTCTTGCAGTAAAATTCCAGTTAAGTGCAATAACAAAATGCCTAACGCTCAAACTTTAATTGGGAATACTCATATTATTACGGTTCTCTGTATAAAGGATTAATCACATTGAATTATACTGTTGCCATCATATCTTCCGAACGTTCATCATTGTTTTACTTTTTAAATTAATCTTTATTGATTTTCCTTGCCAGATATTAATTTTAGTGTTTATTTTATATAGGCCCCCCCTTCGGTACCTTTGACTTTAAAAACAAACGCTGGTGTCCTAACTTATTTGCGTTACTATAAATAAGCATTGGCTATTCGTGGTTTGAAACACCCTTTCTGGCACTCTTACTTCCAGTTTACATGAGATTAAGGAACAATTTTAAAACAAAATTACTTATTAGCTGGGAATAGCAAACGGGGGACCTCTGGTCTTAAAAGCCATTGCATCAGAATTCAATCCCAATATTCATTTCCTTTTACTCGCATCATATTTAAGCTATTGTTACCAAACGTGTCTGTACTGGGACACCATTATACTCCTTATACAATTTCAGGTATTTCGGATGCAAATTACTGGAATGAAAATTCAAATTTATTCCGACATTTGTTTTCCACTTAACCTACACAAACATGCGCGCGCGTATTGCATAATGCAAAGCTATCAAAATCGTCACCTCATGAATGACAGTGATGTGTAGAATAAAATAACCTTTTTGGTTCAAAAGTATTTAAAACGACTCATAGCAATAGTTACTTTCATTCTATCAAGCATTGTTTAACTTCACTAAAGTGTTGTTTCTGCTTGATATAACATACCTAGCACCTACCCTAAGAGTCATATGCAAGTTTGTAGCAAAACTTTCAGGAATTACGCAGTTATTAGTAAAACATTAATCCAATTACCTTGCTTTTGTGTAGCTGAAGCGTTGACTCCTGTGAGTTTTCGCATCATTCCTGCAAAATTTCCTTTGGCCCAGACCATGTTATTCACGATGACGTAGATCAGCAGTAGCTGTGTTCAGTAACGTATTCTCTGACCTCGTCTCCTTTATAGCGCTTCCGCTCATTTGGCGCACGACTTTGCACACGGCTCGTTTAAGCCTTTCAAGCGAAACTCTGTAATGTCATCATCACGGGATATTTTCATCGAAGATTTTATCCAGTTATTTATCAGGAAAAAGAATGGAATTGTAATGCGTACCACCACATCGATGTATCTTGTACAAGCATTGCCTACTATATATCGTATGTTACATCGATAATAATACTTATCAGATGTAATTTATCCATCCGTCTTTGCGGACTCCAAAAAGCAATTCTTCCAAGATTTATGCTGAAAAGTGCCTTAAACAGTTTAGCCACTTTGATTATCAATTTCTGTTTCTAAATGTTAGAGAAATGATTCGGAGGCAATTATTTAAAGTGTGATGAACCAGTTTTACAACGCTTCAATGAATTCGTTTTTTCGTAAAACGATAACTGAGCCTTACTCCTGTTCCCAAAGTTAAACGAATATTTCCAAAATATTTTAATTCGCTAACTTTTTCGGACCATTCTTGTTAATAAACGATTTTAAAGTTTGATCGCTTTATATTAAAAAAATTAAAATAGAACTTTTTTTTCTGTAAGCTTAATAACTTGTAACGGGATGACATCGTTCAGTGAAATATACGTATAAATGAAATCAGGTATTTAAAGCGCCAAATTGAATGATAAATCATCGTTAAATTTGAGGGAAATCCTCGAAGCCAAAGTAGCTTAATCCGGGATTCGAGCTCAGACCTGAAGTTATAGGTTCTAGTAAGTGCAGCTTATCAGTTTTGTCACTTATTTCCATTTTTAAGCCGACTCTGTCGTTTAATCACCACTCCTAAAGCAGCCATAAGTATCATTTTTATAATACAAATTGTCACATCACGTGCTGTCAACTTCAAAGATAACGTAACAATTATTTTTGGTATAAAAATACATTTTTCTTAGCAATAAATATAATTACTTTCATCAGATACAAAAGCGGAGCAATTAATTCATTGTTGACTTAAGTTTAAAGGAATTCCATAAAGTTATTACGTCATTAGAATAAATTATTAGAGATTGTATTCCGGAATTAAAGCTTAAGTACATAAGGAATGTCGAATGTCCAAGTGCTCAATCGGTAATAATACATTCGATACATAAGGTAACACTTTTCCAGAACATATTGTTTTTCATTTGCCCACGGTTACTGAAATTTAGTCTAATTAGCTAGTGACAGCGTAGTACCGTGTGCAAAAAGCGAGGTCAGACACGCAGAACCTGTCACTTGGAAATAACCACTGCGCAATGTTTTGAGCGGTTGGGGTTGCGTGGTGCCTTGTAAGCATTTATTTACCTACAGAAATTTCCCTTCTTTTGCGGGATTGTTATTGGTAATTCCCATGTTTAAAAGAAGCGCTTTCTTTATAGGCACTAATCTTCAGCTTTTTCGATGAAATTCCATACATTTCTCAGCTCCGCTAAAGGGCAGTAGTTCGGGAATATTTTTACGTACGCATAAAAATAAATGCAAATTGGGGGGGGGGAATGATACACACACTGGATTCTCTAGTCATTACCATACGTCTAATACTACTAATATAGGAAGTGATTCTTCTATCATTTTTGTCTTAATCATGATAACAATGTTTGTCTTCAAATTATTTCGATTATGTTATCGAACCAGGTTACATTTATTCTTCCATGGTCACACACAACATGCGGAAATTATGAATGTGTACTTTCTCTTCTGCATACCTAGAGTGGATAGACTTAATTATTGTATTCCAATAAAAAAAATATCAAGAGTTTATCAGAAATGCCTACGTTTTTAGGTTGATTAAACCCCCCCCCCCCCCGTCCGAAAAAAAAATTCAGAGAAAAAAGTCTGAGAGAGATCAACACATCTCAAAAACAAAATTTGAAAAAATACGAACTTTAATATTTCAAGTGGACAGTATAGAGCATGTTGGGCTAAAATTTAGAAGTAAATTCCCCCATCCTAAATTACCTTTTACTGGAAAAAATGTTCATTATTTTTATCTGCTCAGTGACAGTCCAAGCAATTTTTATTACAATTACCATAAGTTTAAGATGTTTGTGACCAGTCAAGTGTATTGTGTAGTTGTAAAATCATAAAAGTTGACCAAAATTTGACAAAGAAAAAATATACAGTACATTAAAATACACAATGTGTCTTTTTTTTTGTGTTAGCTATTTTTGAAATTTTATAATTTGAATGATCAATTTGCCAGGTGTGTCTTCTGGTGGGCATGTTTGAAAGTTTGTGATTCTTTTCTTTCCATCCCAAGAACTTATTACTGCGGCTAATCATTTGAATATTGTTTCTGTCTGTTCTATGTAACTAAGCGTTAATTGATTAATTTGAAATCATTCTGAGGTTAAAATACATAATGAATACAGCCCAGATGTTAGACAAAAGCCTTTTTACTGGGTGGTAATAAATAAAAAATTACGTATTAATCATGTTTTGAGGTATTTGGAACCAGCCAAAAAATAAAATCTGACTATCTCTTTAGCCTACTATATTCTTCTTATACCCACAATGAAATGTAAAGAAATCTGATGCGTTACATTCAGATAACTTTCTCTATTCTCTATTGTTTATTAAACAGTTTACAAATTATTATGAAAATTTATTTTGTATCTACTTAATTTTAATCCAGACAAACCTTTGCAGAAATAGCTACATTAAACTTTTCATTATAATTACAAATAGAACAGTCAAATGTTTAAGAACTGGATGCTATATGCTGGCCTTAAAATTCCATATTGTTTCCATGACATCGCCAGAAACAACTGAAAATTGATGGGGCTTAAAAAGAAATGGCAAGGTATTAAACAAATGAAACCATTAATAGCAGATATCTCAGAAATGGCTGATGCCACAAAAAAGTTATTTGAAATAAATTGTATGTTTTAAAGAGATGCACATTTTTTGAGACGGCAACAAGCGCCGAGGACCCACACAGGAAAAACACCGTGCAGGCGGTTTGGAATCTTTTGGCTCACTCTGTAGGTGGGTGAAGCTAGTAAGAGTCAAGTTGACTCCACTTTTATACTTTGGGTATTAACCAATTCCAAGATATTGTTTCTTATTCATTTGAATTTTTTCAGGTAGTAAGTTGCTATTTGTCATCATGCAATGAACATTAATTTCAAAGCCATGACATAGTGACCCGCTTTTTGAAAATCTGACTTTTGCCTTACCTGCTGTATCCTCGTAATACCTGCAACAATGTGTGTAATTAAAGTTTATCTTAACAAGAAGTATATGAATCTATGTATATAAATGAATTTGTTTGTACAACTTCATTTACATAAGTTTTACAATTTTTCATTTATGCAACCTAAACTATTTACAAATTTGATTGATCTTGTTGCTACCTCAGCTTACATGGCATTCTGGTAGCTCTTGTTGTCCCTTTGTTAACACTCCGTCTTCTTCTCTTGTACTCTTTACTTTCCTTGCCCATTTTTCTTTTGCTTTCTGTAAAAAATCACCTATACTTCTAATCTTCCTTTCTTCTTTCTCTGTTATCATTTTTATAGCTACAACTTTCTCCTCTATTTTTTCCCACTTTTTTCCATAACACTAACTCATTACATTGCGTAATGTAATGTGCTATATTTTCTTTCTCACCACACATTTCACATATTCCTTTATCTCTACCTCTTATCCCTCTTAGAAATATTGTTCCTTTTCTCATCCAAGCTATCCCTTCTTTTTCTTATCTGTTACAGTAATCTATATATGGTTACCGTCCCTGGTATCTTTTTATTTTTTATAAAACTGCAATGATTTCTTGTTTTCTCAAGTTCCACATATGTTCTGCCTTTCTAGGCCTTCTATTCTGCTTTTTACAAGTTTACCTACATCACTTTCATTCCTTTCTTCTGGCTTCCATATGTCTCCCATTCCTGTTTTCTGTATATTTCTTTGTATCCTTGCCCACCAACTGTTGGTGCTCTCTAAGCTTTTTTGCTGCAATATTTCTCCCTTATCTTTAACCAAACATCTATACCAGAATTTTATTATTCTTATCCTTGTTGTTTTTCCTAGTTCTACTAAAGCTTCTTCTCTCGGTAACCCTAACAGTTTTTTACAGAACATTCTGTACATTGATCTACCTCTTTGCTTACACCTGTCTCTCCCCAGATCTCTACTGCATAGAGCATTTTTGATTCCACAAGTGTATAGAAGAATAACCTTTTTTAAGATTAGTTTGTAGAAATGTGAGTAGAGAAAGTCATATGAATGCAATAGTAAGATTTTTCACTGAGAGGTGTTGCAGTGTAGTAACTGCAAAGGATAAAGATAGATGTATAAAAGCCTTTTTATTTTTGCTCTTATTTTACATGTACAGTTACAAAATGATAGCATTATCAAACACAGGTTTAAGTAGCATATTTACAATTTTAAGTACATTTATTCTAAACGGAGTTATTTATTGCTGGAATTTCAGTACATCTGCTCCAATTTTCTCACACTATATGTAGTTCTTGAGCAAATGTATAATATGACTTGCATAGCTTGCTATTGTCATATTAATATACATATGTGTACAGTAATCTCAAAAACCTTTCAACCAATTTTGATAATTCTTTCACAATTGAAAAGACCTATTCTTTCTGATGGACATGGGCTATAAACACAGTGGAGTAGTAAAAGACAATACTAGCAAAGAAGGCTTTGACTATTCATTGGGATTGCCTTGGAGTAGAAAATAGTGTTGTTACTCCACAGGAAATGCATCTAAATACAATAAATACCTGATGTTTCATTCCAGTTGTCACAAATTAGCAGCTAAGATACAGCAAAACAAAGGAGAATCGAATCTGCTTATAATGGTAGGATACTAATGTCAAAATGTGTAAGAAAGCTTAGTTTTATTTACTTTAGTTGTGGTATGTAATGAGTTCATTAGAAATCAATGAAACAGTAAGATTATTTTTCTTGATGGTTGAAGACTGTGTGTGCTTTCCAAAGCACTTGACTTGGTAGTTGGGAATTAGTTGACCATTCCAATCAATGAATGTTGCACTGCCAAAGGGTACTTATAGGCTAATCAACGTTTTTAGAACTTGGAACAGTATTTGGGGAGGTTAAGGAAGTCAGATGTTCTGCTGATGTTTCACATCTTTTAGTGTGAATATCTGTGCATTTAACTATTGAATTATTTATTTATATATTATTAGCTATTAAGTGGATTTTGGTCTGAGAGCCACAACATTGGTCAAGCCATAAAACTGTTAAAACGATCTTTCTCATCACTAGAACTGTCTACTTGCAAGAAAATATTCATTGTCAAGAATGCAATAATATCGTAAATGTTGAAATCCTGCCAACGAGTAGTTTGTTAGAGCTTTGTCACTCTACCAATAAGAAGGCAGAGGTTCCAGGAGAGGAAAGAAGAAGGAACATGTTTCAGTCACCTACCTGCTGATGATGAGAACAAATGCCCTCGAAAACCTTCCAGTTTTAAAAAGCTAATAAATGAAGGTTTGTGTAAAGCACACGTGAACCCATAATTTTTGACACTTTGCAAATTTATTAGTTTTTTTTTCCTTGAATGCAGTTACATATAACATAAATGTGGTAATCTACCGCACTTCTCTTCTAAACTCGATGATACATGGCAACAGAATCACGAGCACAGCTTTACTTGTGCATATTTTTAGGAGTTTTTGCACATGTGCTACTAGCATGACATAATTACCTTATGGGTGAAATACATATGGGCCATGCACCCTTGAAAACATGAACCGGCCCTTACTATCCATCTCTCAGTAACAAGTTTACATCAATCCCACTAAGTGGTAGCACATTACCGCAGAAGTTTCATCCATGCAAGAGCACTGGGCGGGAAGTTGGACAACTCCCTTCGCTTTTTAGTTTGGCATAAATCCCACTAGATGGTAGCATACTGAACAATTATACCAACTCACTCACTGTACAGCAAAATTTAGATCTGATGCGAGTATATGTTATAGTTGCACAGATAGAAAAGCCTATTTTATATATATATATAATAATATGGATTTCTGAATCAGTTATTATGATACTAAACACGTCATAGTGATGAGAGATTTGAGCGATTGAAAAACACATGCTTGGATTTTCTTTATAAATAGATAGCGTCAGCCATGATGCAGATAGTTTTCCCTGTTTAACCTGTATCTACGTGTGGTGTAATGTGTATTTATATGTAACTTTTGTGTGGACTATATGGAGGGATGGCACATTTTATACGGAGGAATGACGCCATTTTCCTGCTTCAGAAAATGAGACTTGGCGAGTGCTAATAAATTAGTAATATTAATATTTGTCTGATGAAAGAATGCAAATGGAGAGTAGCTAAAGCTTACACATTACTTTGTTGTTTATGTATTGGTGGCGGTGGTGGTGGTTATATAAATTTGGTCATAATCATAAACTATTATGCAGTATATGCCATTTCACATTTTCATGGCTATCTGAATCTAATGTTTCGTGAACACTCAAAATCTATACTCGCAAGCTGCCACTGTTTAAAATGTAGTGATAGCTAAAATCAAGTGCGTGTTGTAATGTTTCAAAAACTTACAAAAGACTTCTCACATTGGGTGCTTCTACCTGCCCCATCATCATCCAGGCATGCCATATCACCAGTTATTTAACCTGGGCCCATTCCATCCTAATCCACAGGGTCTAGCCACAAATTTCTCATGATTTGAATGTTAAAACAATTTAACAGCTGGTGAACTATTTTACAAACCACCTAGCACTGTTCCATAAAAGGAACCTGTTATGACTCTCTAAGCTTGTGGGTCATATGATACCTCTGGTACTCTATACTAAGATTATAAAGAGAGAAAGTGAATCATTGTTGAGAATGCCAAATACTGTACTCCACAGAGACTACGCTACTACTCCACAGTAAATCTATGTAGAAACAAAAACCAGTTAGTTGGCTGTACTCCTCAGAGAATGCATGCAAACACAAAACCTGGTTATATTTCATTTCAAGCAGTATACACAGATGGCCATTATGTAACATTTAAACAGAAGACAGAGCTTAAAAAACAGCAAAGCACTGTGTATAACTGCACAAATCATATGTTACGAGGAATAAGTTTTAAAAAAATAACAGAAATTATTTTCCAAATACTTTATCATCATTTATTACCTTACACTACTTCTCCGCATAGTCATCACCATTATTCAGGCACTTTCCGTAGCGGGAAACCAGTTTTTGTACACCTTCATCAATGAATGATGCCGCCTGTAATGAAAGCCAAATCTGCACTTCTTGTTTCACATCATCATTGTTTAAATATTTTTTCATCAAGGAATTTCTTCAGATGAAAAAGCAGATGAAAATTGCTTGGTACCAAATCTGGACTGTAGGGAGAGTGGTTAAATTGTTCCCAACCAAATGATGCAATCAGATCTTGAGTTGACTGTGTGTGGCTGGGCATTGTTACTCATTAATGCTTCCCCATAAACCTTGCACAATTGGCGATGAA
Organism: Deroplatys truncata; assembly: GCA_030765065.1. Classification (NCBI taxonomy): domain Eukaryota; kingdom Metazoa; phylum Arthropoda; class Insecta; order Mantodea; family Mantidae; genus Deroplatys; species Deroplatys truncata. Next base: position 129,689,006 of record CM060979.1, on the reverse strand, counting down.
TGTTTGCTGGAGTAACATTTCTCGCATTCAAAAAACGAATCACTGATCTGAGTTCACAATCGGTGGGTCGTTTGTATGTTTTGAAATGTCCTAACAACAGAAAACAAATTGACAATCACTCACAGCCACATCTGACTTTCTAATGAATGGCGGAAGTGACCGTGCATGCTCAAAATTGCAACTGCAGTAGCAGAATGTTACTTACTTCAAAAACATGCCTCATCTTGCCATTTATCAAATACTGCAGATGCACAATGTCAAATCATGTGAGAAACCTTCAATCTAATTCTATATATGTATGCACTGAAGCTTCTGGATGCCAAAACCTTCTAATAACCATAATGTAAAAAAGTTTTATTTTCTTTGTATCTTGTCGTCACATTTGTTAATGGACCATGCTAAATAATTGTGTAAACAGCGAAGAGTGTGTCCAACAAACATTGAAAATCATTGTACCGATATTTTATAACTAACAACTAAGAAAATTATGTTTCTTGATGGTCGCACGCTATTGTCTTTACCACTTGGTGGCCTGGGAGTGAGGAATCCTCATATTCACCAGTTTCACCTCTATTTTGCTGTATATGTTAAGAGTTTCTGTATTATGTGAAACCTACATAGCTTTTACGTTTTATAACTATGGAACCAAAGAAAAGGTACAGTGGTTTAAAATTTCACCTACTGTAATTATCTAAAAAAAAAAATACTTAAACATTCCAACTAATGATTGTCCCACTGCCAGAGGGTAGTTATAGACTATACAGCATTTCCAGAACTTGGGAGACTGTTGGGGGGAGGTTAAGGAAGTGAGATGTTCCAACCAATGATTGTCCCACTGCCAGAGACTATGCAGCATTTCCAGAACTTGGGAGACTGTTGGGGGGAGGTTAAGGAAGTGAGATGTTCCGCTGATGTTTCACTTTCCTTTGCATGAATATCAGGGATTGGGAATAGCCAGGGCTGTAAAAAATTACAAATATAATGGGTAAATGGAAGGATTGACCATAAAAATCTTGTAGGTGATTTTACATAATTTCATAAAGAATAAGGGAGGTAAATGAAATTAATTAACTTGTCATTCTAGTTTAAGAAGTTATTGTCAGGTAACCTAAGTTGTACCTACTTAAACTGCTTTAAGAAAAAAGAGGATACTTTGTGTTGCTGCAAAAATGTTGTTGACATTTATTTGTTTTTGCCTTTAAGAATGTAAATTAAAGTGGTTTTGTTTTAAGTTGACAGGGGTTGTAAACAAAACTACTGACATGGAGCACCTCATTGGCTGTTGGCAAACTACAACTTTTCCTATTTAGCATGCCACCTCTTCCATCAACATTCCGTCTCTGCTGCATTAACAAGTGAGACAAAGTGTAAACATGTTGCATTTGTTAATATCCATAATAACATGGATTCTGATTGTGAAGATTTAGCCTTTGTAGTCACAATGTGCACTTGGTGAAACAGGCGCGAGAATAAATTAGGAGTGCACTCTTTTGTAAGAATAGAAACAGTGTAAATAGTATCTTGTCTGAGCTGAAAGTTGAGGGTAGGTTTGGCTTCAAGAATTTTCCAACCCTGTCCAACACAGGGCTTGTGTGAAAGAACAATTAATTCCATTTCTCGAAAGAAGATTTAAATTTCTTGCCGACTATAATTTCACCAGGAATTGCCAAATAGGAGATGAATGTTACAGCGCATATCAGCTGAACTAAGATTAGCCTTAACCCCCCCCCTCTCTCTCTCTCTCTCTTTCTCTTTCTCTCTCTCTCTCTCTTCTCATAAAAAGAAGATGTTAGCTAAAGGGAAGGCAGCTGATAGGAATAAGAATATGCAAATATAAATTGGAGATGTCGAGAAAATGGTTGAAGAGAATGTACGAGGCATTGGTAGAATAAAAAATACTCTCTGCAATAGAAATATGGGAGGAGGAGAATTAAGTAAGAAAATTGACCAAATGTATAGAATGTTTTGTAAAGAATTGAGCAGCATCAGGAGAGGTTGCATAGTAGAACTAGGAAGAACAAGGAGGAAAGGTATAATAGCAGAAATAATTCTAAAATTTTGGTTTAGATGTATGAAAATGGAGGAAGGTGAAATCTTAAAGATATGCCGGACTAAGCTAAAGGTTCTAAGAAACAAAATCAAGGGCATGGGAGAACTTTTAAAAGGAAGGTAAAGGAAGAAGTGGTCTAGAAAAGTAAGAGAGGCAAGGGCTGCTCATTGAGCGATAAGGCCTGGGAGCCAAGCAATCTGTGTGGCTCAATAAGAAAACCAGCACCAGACAAATCGTACAAAAGATGTAGGGTTACAGTGATATATGAATATACATTGTATATATTGTAAACCAAAATGTAGAACAAATTGTACAATAAATTCATTCATTCATTCATTCATTCATTCATTCATTCATTCATGTCATAAAAAATAGGGTCAACCTTACGTTTATTTGCAAATTGTACAAAAGTTGTAGGGTTACAGTGATATATGAATATACATTATAGTAAACCAAATGTAGAACAAATTGTACAATAAATTCATTCATGTCATAAAAAATAGGGGCAACCTCACGTTTATTTGCATAGTCTTTTAGGGCTATATTCCAGATGACAGGTCTTGTATGAGTCTCATTAATTGTATTGTCTTTACTTTCGTCCACTCAATTTTTCTCGCTAGTAAGCAATGAATAATATGTGCGGGCCAGTTGTGTATATCATGATTGGGCAAATGCAGGAAGTGAGCCGAGTACATATCACACTCAACGGCACTGCCGGTGGAAAACTATTTTGTTTAGCCAAGACTTGTTGGTCAGTGGAGACACTCGTTTACCACCGACATGTTGAGCTCAACGTGTTGAATCAACATGTTTTGTGGATTGTTGAAACAGTGGAGAGCTGCTTTAGTGATGCAGAATTGTTGCTCAGATTGTTTGCATTAAGTTATTTTTCTGTTATGATAGTGTTCATCATTTTCTTAAGTCGTTGACTCATAAAAGTGTAAAGCAAAAATGGTTTACTGAGATTAGTCATCAAATGAATGATTTTAAAATCTAAAGTTAAGAGCAATTTAATGTTTAATCACAGATCACTTTTATTTGTCCACTCTTGGTATTGTGTGTTATGAGGTTTAGGAATAAGACATACAAAATGTTTAAAAGCCAGTGAGCACCAAGCTGCATAATATGCCGTATTCTTCGCATGTTTTCTGGAACAATTTCCTCTCATGGGCACTTAGTTCCCGACATGATGTACTCACATTAAGCTTTGTTTACTTCTACTTTGAACTTAAAGAGAAACAGGTATAGGAACTTGTGAGCGAAGTAAACAGTAAAGTGAATGTTGCTTTTATAGAAAAAGGATGATAAACATATTTACATGAATAGTACCACAAATTAGAGCAGTTGAAATAATATACTTATGTATGTAAATATTCCTTTACTCCTGGAATGCTCTCTTTTCTTATGGAATACAAAACAAAACAGTAATTGATCATTAATTACTTGTACCTTGTGATGTTACCGAGGAGAGAATTGCAAAGCACTACACAGTCATTAGAAAATACTCTTGCTTGTTTGCACAACCTTGAAACTTGGACAAACAGTGCGTACATGTTTTCTATTACAAAAAGCTGATCAGGAATATGCGTTGCAGTAACTTGTTCTCTGGTTTGGCATTATTCCTTAAACTAACAGAAATAATGGAGCACATGGCCAGCAGCGTAGCCAGAAAATTAAGAGTTATGTACAGCGGTCCATTTTTTAAAAAAAATTGATAAATATGAATTTTGGTCTGAAATATTTAAATAAATTGAGCTTATATTTACAGATTAAGGTGCAGCATTTGGAATTAAAATTAGGATAAGCAAGGAGCGAGAGTTCTGACTACTCAGCCAACACTTGGGACCCAGGGATCAAGTCCGTGAGGAGAGTACCTATTTTATAACCTGCCCCCCCCTCCGCTGCTTCACAGGGATGAAAGTGCATATGCGACTTACGCACATCAATCCCAAAATGGGAAGACTACTGAACAACCTCGGTGGGGGCAACAGTGTCTGCCCACCATCTGCCAACTCTCATGGTTGGCCCTAAAGAACATCAGGGCATCTCACAACCCAGCTTGTGCGGAAATTCCCAGTCAGACATACTCGATCTCTCATGGGTTTCAGGAACCACTGCCCTGCCGAGTCCAACCCAATTTGAAGATGTGACATGAGAATTAATGACCACTGTGAAGTGTTTCATATTACCCTGCAGACCATGTTATTTCACTACAAAATAGGGTTTCCAGTTGTGTTCTAAATGGGAGATACTGTACTAATTTGGAAACCACTCAAATTTAGCAGCGGAATGAAAACAATGATATCTTAACATGGTTGCATCCACACCATTTAAAGTACAATTTCTGTTACTGTCACCTTTGGTCATGTTGAGCAAGATATGCAGCGTAAATATAGTGCTACCAGTGTTATGATAAGGAAGTACCTTGTTCCCACCAACCTAGAAAGGTGCTGCTGCTGCTGCTATTATTATTATTATTATTATTATTATTATTATTATTATTATTATTATTTTAACAGAGCTATTTTAGCTATTAGTTTTTATATTATTTTTAGCCAGGGGTGGTTCCAAGCTCTAACCCCCTCTCCCCCTGGCTATGCCTCTGCACGTAGCAGATCATTAATAATTAAACAAAATTCACATTGGCACAAAATGACATTTTTAAGTCCACTTGTATGAAACAGTCACATGATTTTTTTATGTGCATACCTGAGCTCTAATTGTACTGAACAATGGAGAGATTGTCAATGAAATCACAGTGAAAAAAATTGAATGCCTTTTGAACCACAGATCTTTGGCTTTGCATACTGCTTCTCTAACCAATTGAGCTACTGTGGCAACTTCCACATTTTGAGCTTGGGACTTAGGAGTACTTACAACAACTTAAGTTATGCTTGGGGAATGTTCTCTAAAAATTATTTTTAGAACAGCTTGTGGTTTAGCAGGAAAAATGCGAGTCAGTCGGGGAATTTAATGTTGTACCAGCATGTTACAATGGTACTCAGTTGGTCAGAGAAACAGCACAGAAAGCTGACGATCCGTGGTTCAGATCCTGGCTATGGCATTGAATTTTTCATCTGATTCTACCTTTCCAATGGAGAAATTGTTTTACTCATTGTCTCAGAAACTAACAGTCAAATATTTCAAGAGCATGACTCTATGAATTTCCAACTTATTATCTGATTTTTAAACCATGTCCAGGCATTATGTACCATTTGGGCAATGCACACAATTCGCCTCTCCTTAGTATTTCCTTATTTTGTTGTCTATACTTATTTGACTGAGGTGTATGTGTTGTAATTTCCAAGTCATATTTGATTTTATGCTGTGATTTACAAAACCATGTAAGATTGTGTATACTTTGTCTCAACAAGAATGACCCTGTTGTAAACAACAAGGCAGAGCGGACCCAACACATTATGTGTTTAACGTACATGTGTGCAGATAAATTTTGCAGCATTAGCTGTAGCTATGCTAACTTCTTGACAATAAGTCGAGTAACACATTGTTGGTAACTTATTAAAACTATTTATTACAGAATTACTATTATCGTGTAGTAGCATAAGATTATGCTTCGGGGTTTGTTTCTTAAGCATTACGAAACAATGTGCAATCATTTGCCTCTCGCCACTTCTTAAGGTTTGCCTTGGCTGTGTTTTCTTTCAGCGGATTTACAGGCCTGCTCCATGTTGCCAAGCCGACAGCTTTTAAATTGCATACAAGCGTTCTGGGCCTATGAAGTAAGAGGAAATACAGTCTTAAACATCAGAAGTAACTCTGCACAATGAACATTAACATCTGAATCAGCATTCACTCGAGACCTACTTTGTTCAGAGAGGGCTATATGGTATAGGAATGTAACTTATGTATTACACAACTGAGTTAACAATAATACGGTTAATACTGCACTGTATGTCTCTCGTTAACATTCACAGAACGCATCTGTGGTGTATGTGCAGGATACAGCGAAGTGAATCTAAACACTTGTACGTACACTGTTCTCTCACACTGAGCAGTGATTAGAAACTACTTACAGTGTTGTAGTTCCTAGAGGTGTTATTGTGCAAAAACAATAAAAGAAAACACCCATGAATTTCCCTCCACCAATCAACCTAAGAGCGTTCCATCTCACTTCTGTTTCTCTATGTCTGTTCTCTCCCATATGTTTACAACAGCATCATTCTTGGTTGAGACAGATTATAATATTCATCAATCTGTGAAAACAAGATGGCATTATTACAACATTACTCGCCCAGTCTCTGCTTTTCATACCTAAACTTTTGTGCAACGTATTTTGATTTTTGTTCCACAATCTGTCAACAGGTTCATCCTGTAATTTACTTTTCATTTTTGTAATCCAACTAAAACATTTTATTCCCAGTTGTAAAGGTAGAGTATTGTTTGTATTTGTGACTTCAAAGTTGTACAAAACAAAATCTCCATTCCTTCTTCTTCTTGCTCTTGTGCACACACTGTATGCTACATTATTGACTTATAATTAATAAATGCCACTGAAGTACAAAACAGTGGTAAATACTACCCTCGTCAAACTCTGAGAAAATATCTAGCAGTTCTATGTACATTTGGCAGATATAAACAAATTTAAATGGCTGGCATTAGATATTGCACAAATATGCCGTACATGTCAATTTCAGCATATAACTACATATTGTGAATTGCTGAGATTATTATCTGTAAGACATGAAGGTAGGCTTACTGAGGTACACTTGTCCAGAGTCACGCTTATGTACAGCAATAAGAAACATTATTTACCAAAAGCTAGATACACAATGATACCCATCTTTCACCCACAGGAAAAGCATAGAGAAAATGTGCAGCATTTCTTGCTGTGACTCGAGGTCTTTGCCATAGATCAGTACTTCATTTGTCTGTGTTTGGTTTCCTTGTCACTGCCTGCTGCGAGCGTTGAGGAATGTTCTCTTCATCTTCAGGCTCCTCCTGGATGCTGCTGTCATTGCTCTTATCCTGGCGTGATTTGCTGCGAATATATGTTGCTAGCGGCCGCCTCTGTTTCTCTTGGCAAATGGGACAGGAGTCTTTTGTTGTCTCATCTCTAGATGAACACTTCCTTGTGGAACCTGAAACAAAACATTGCATATATCACTGGTCTGAGATCAATTGAATCATTTATTTTAGAAACCTAGTAATCAATATTTTTTGCCAAGATCAGAATCAGTTTTTTGTTGAATGGTATCCGAGATTGCAAACAAAGAAATGAAATAAAGATTACCTTGATTGAGAGCTGATTTAAATAAGGCTCTATCATAGTGAATTTTTGCTTTCTCTATTACATACTTGTATTCCACCAAAAAATTTGATACAGAGATTTCACCAGAAATTCAAGTTTTGAGGACCCTGAATCCAAAAATAGCATTTTTAGAGAAAAAGGACACAGTGTCTGTGAACAGCATAACTTAAATACAAGAAGTTGATTTAAGTACCAAACTTGAACTCTTAAGTTCAGCATTTTCTAAGGATGCAACACAAAGATTTTCAAGAAAATTCCTACACTCCAACTACCCTTTACATGAAAAATTTTTCAAACATTATGATTTTCTCAAACATGTTTCTTTTTTATTATTAAAATACTGTATGTTTAAGATATTTTCATGACAAATGAAATGTATACATTGAATTTTCTGGTAATAGTCTTCTGTGAGTCCTCTTTATTCTGAATGACTTTTGTATAATTGGTAAACCAAGAGATAGACAAAATCTTACTACACAAAATATGTGTATCTCGTTAAAGCACTTAATTTATGTCAAGTAAAATTTGTTTTCCGAGTATTTCCGATATATTCTTTGTTATGGTTTTTTAAATTTTAAATACTTATACTTTTCTCAGGAGGAAAATCACTCTTTTTTTTTTTCTTCCTTCGACCATGCAAAAGAGAACAACATGTCAAAGCCATTACATAGCGACCCACTCTTAAAGATTTAACTCTTTTAAGGGCCTGTGTTCCCCTTGTACCTGCAAGGAAGTATGCAGAAGATTAATAATGTTTTGTTGTTGTAGTAGTTCGCTGAAGAATGTTAAAAACATTGAACACAGTTGGTGCATCGTCCTCCGTGGACTAGTGGTACCGTGCTAGCCTCTAGTTCCCAAGGTCGTGGGTTCAAACCCGGCGGAGGGCGATGGATTTTGTCGGGCGTAAAGTCGGTGGTCCCGTGTCGTAGATTTACGGCACGTAAAAGAACCTCAAGCCTGATAAAGAGGCCTCTGAGAAAAATTACCGGTCTTTCACGCCCAATATGGAATGGGACGCTAAGAACCATAGTAGTTAAAGAGCGTCCATAAATAAAACTCAATTTAGTTTAGACAGTTGGTGCTTTAACGGCTTCACTATTTCACCTTATTGTGAGTTATCAAGCCAACAGCACAGCCATGTCTGACTGCAGAAGAGGGAACAGAACCTTCTTTCATATTAATCAAAATTTTAATTCATATACCTACTTGTTCAAATCTCACAGATAAGCGCGCCTATTTAAGATACAATATGTTATGCTTTGGTTTCCCTCGTATCGCGCACTATTTAATAACGTCAGGGTGTGGTTAGAGCGGGTCGATTATAGTTCCCGATTAGCAATACTAATGCACATGCAGTGAATGATGTCACCCAGAATCGATAACCGTCTCCGTTACTTTAGTAATCGTTAACGGAATAACTAATTATTGTCTTCGTTACTTTGGAACCGTTATTGGGCAACTAGTTACTTTGTATTAGTTACTTTTGTAACCGTTATTGGATAACCAGTTAGGTACCTTGTATTCGTTACTTTTGTAACCGTTATTGGATAACCAGTTACTGCCTTCGTTACTTTGAAACCGTTATTGGGCAACTAGTTACTTTGTATCCGTTATTGGATAACCAGTTACTTTGTATTCATTACTTTTGTAACCGTGAATGGATAACCAGTTACCGTTTTCGTTACTTTGGTAACCGTTATTGGGCTACTAGTTACTTTGTATTCGTTACTTATGTAACCGTGAATGGATAACCAGTTACCGTCTTCGTTACTTTTGTAACCGTGAATAGATAACCAGGTACCGTCTTCGTTACTTTTGTAACCGTGAATGGATAACCAGGTACCGTCTTCGTTACTTTTGTAACCGTTATTGGACAACTAGTTACTTTGCATTCGTTACTTTGGTAACCGTTATTGGATAAAGGCTGGTTCACAACCGCCCGAGAACGGCAACCAGAACGGAAACGAGAACGGGAAGCAATACACCATGCAAGATATTGGTTCACAACAGCCCGATAACGAGAACGGGAATGCATATCGATCACAAAGTGAAAGTCGATTTTGCGCATTGGTATTTCGTTTGTTTTTAACTGATCAATGATATTTTTTCAGCTACTTCCAACTTAGCCAAGCCAACGTCAAAATTCGATAGAGTAAACATTATCTAAATGTATATCCATTACATTTCCGACCCCTCTACTTATGCCAAACTTTCATTCCTTTATTTAATGGCATATATTAAAATTGTTTATTGTTCTTGTTTTCATTTCCACCGGTTTTAGCTCTTCTTTGTAGCTTTTGCCATTGTTTTTTTAGGTAATAGCCAGTTTTGAGTTGCATATAAACAAACCAGAAATGATCCCTTCACCAGAGGAACCAACGCTGATTGGATTTGCGGGTGTCGGGATGAGGTTAGGAAGCACATTTACTACTAATTCCTTCCAGTTTCATGTTTCCAGCTTGCGACTATAGAGAGCACTAGTGGCTGTTTCATGTTACGGCCGCCTAGAATAACTTCTAGAGTGAAGAGTCTAATATGCACAATATGGATCTAATATACCCTGCCCGGGAACGAGAACGAGAAAGTTAAAATTTGGGCAACTGTTCTTTTCCGTTCCCGGAGCCCGGGAAGGCTTCCCGTCGGTTGTGAACACTTCCATTTGAATACATGAATTTCAACTTTTTCGTTCTCGTTGGTTGTGAACCAACCTTAACCAGTTACTTTGCATTCGTTACTTTTCTAATCGTGAATGGATAACCAGTTACTTTTGTAACTGTTATTGGACAACTAGTTACTTAGCATTCGTTACTTTCGTAACCGTTATTGGACAACTAGTTACTTTGTATTCGTTACTTTTGTAACCGTTTTTGGACAACTAGTTACTTTGTATTCGTTACTTTGGTAATCGTTATTGGACAGCTAGTTACTTTGTATTCGTTACTTTCGTAACAGTTGCTATTTTCTGCTCATTCCTAATCAGTACTTTGCAGGTACAGAACATACGGCTTTAGGCTGATATTTGCATGCAAATACAGTTTCTATGGTCTTTGTGTGCATCCGATGAGACTGAATCCCACTTTATATCAATAATAATAATAATAATAATAATTATAATGCTCTGTAGTTCATTAGCAGAGGCAACATGGTCGGCTTTGTACGCACAAATCCCAGCGCGCTCTCCATGTGTGATAAGTGGGCAACGCCGCCTGTCCCTCTCCGCTTTCTTGATTTGCACCCATTATAGCGGCATATGTTACTCATATAAGAAAAACACAATAACACTTACGAATTGTGTGTAAAAAGAACATGATAAACCAAACACCAGTAAAAAATTCTATGTGATACAATCACATGACTTTTTCTACCCTCTATTCTTTATTAGTGGATATACAAACTATTCTTACTGAGCTTATTTTTCTATCTACTACATTTTAATTCAAATAAACATTTGCAGAAACAGCTACATTACACATTTCGTTATACCTAGTTACAAAGGGAACAGCGACAGTCAGATGTTTAAGAACTGGACGCTATATGCTGGCCTTAAAATTCCATACTGTTTCCATGCAAACAGGTTCCTTCGAAGGTCTACCTGGGCAAGAACCTAAGCTCAGCTGAATGTTCGTAGGACGTAATGACAAACAATGAACAATTCAAACCTTTAATAACGGAAATCTCAGAAATGGCTTACGCTAGAAAAAACTTACTTGAAATAAATTGTGTGTTTTAAAGAGATCTACATTTTTTGTGGTACGTTTTTGTCTATCGCTTAACGTTTACGCTTATACAAGATTATAAAAATTCCTGCCGAATGAAGATGCCTTTACAGGCTATTCCTAGAAAATTCAAGATAAACATTTTGTCATGTAAATATCTTTATATGGTATTTTAATCAAAATCGTTAGCCATTTTTTAGAAAATCAAAGCTTTCGATAAATGTTCCATATAATAAGTAATTTGGGGTGGGGGAATTTTCTTGAAAATCTACGTGTCGCATCTTTGGAAGATGCTAAACTTAAATACCAAATTTGGTGTTTATCCGACTTTTCATTTTTAGTTATGCTGTTCACAGACACGCAGACCTTTTCTAAACATGCGTTTTACTTCCTCTACTACGTATAGTAAATAGGGGAAGTATTGTATGCCATCCAAACATTTTGTGTCGAGATGTCACCGGAAACAAAACAAAAAAAAAGTATTTTTACAAAAAGGTCCGTGTGTCTGTGTGTCTGTCTGTCTGTGAACGGCATAACTCAAAAATGAAAAGTGCGATAAATACCAAACTTGATATTTAGATTAAGTGCCTTCAAAACAGATGCGACACAAGCATTTTAAAGAAAATCCCCCACTCTCACTACCCTTTACATGGAACATTTTTCGAAAATTTTGATTTTCTGAAAGATGGCTCTAACGATTTTGATTAAAAGACCATATATTAAAGATATTTACGTGACAAAATGTATATTTTGAATTTTCAGGGAATAGTGTTTGAAGCTCTCTTCATTCGGAAGGAATGTTGTATAATAAGTGGTAAACGTTAAGCGATAGACGAAAACGTACCACACAAAAAAATGTAGATCTCTTTAAAACACACAATTAATTTCAAATAAGTTTATTGTGGCATAAGCTATTTCTGAGATATCCGTTCGAATTGCTCATTTCTTGGTCATTCTTTAAAGTCCTTTCAACATTCAGTTGTTCTCGTGATGTCATAGGAACAGTATGGAGTTTTAAGGCCAGCATATGCTTCCAATTCTTAAACATTTGACTAACGCTATTCTCTTTGTATCATATCGAAATGTGTAATGTATCTTTTTCTGCAAAGGTTTATTTGGATAAAAATGTGGTAGTTAGAAAATAAGGTTTAGTAAGAATAGTTTGCATACCACTAATAAACGATAGAGGGTAGAGAAATGCATGTGAATGTATCACATCATAAAAAAAATTATTCAGAGGGCCACAAAACATGTATTTCCGGTGAAAACTCGATATCGAATTTTTGGGTGGAATGCAATACCTACTATGTACCTACATGGTAGAGAAAGTAGTATAGGTGCCAAACTATTTAAGTTGTCCAAAACCTTACACTAAGTTACTTTCGAAAAAGTTCGGCAAAATAATTAAATGACAGTCTTATGCGGTGCTCTAAATCGCTTTAACTGTTTTCAGAACGCTATATTGCTGGATTATCCAATGTTGCACGGTTAGCTAACTGATTTCATTCTTTATAAAATTACTGTACAATCATCCCCTTTACCCCTTATAATTGTAATTTCGTACAACCCCGGCTATTTCTATTAACGGGTAAAACACCCCCTGATATTCTCGCAAAAGAATGTGAAACATCGACTTCTTAACCTCCCCCGACAGACCTTCAAATTCTGGAAATGCTGCATAGCCATAAGTGATGGAACAATCATGGTGTCGTCTAGTGGTACCTCTAGTTCCCGAGGTTTCGGTTCAAACCCGGTGGAGGGCGATGGATTTTTTTCGGGCGTAAAAATCCTTAGCATGGCTTCCTTCGCAAGGGAAGTAAAGCCGGTTGTCCCTGTCGTGGATTTACGGCACGTAAAAGAACCTCAAGCCTGCCTGATAAAGAGGCGTCTGAGCAAAATTACCTGTCTTTCATGCCCAATATAAAATGGGACGCTCAGGACCACAGGAGTTAAAGAGCGCCCATAAATAAAACTCAATTTAATTTTTACAATCGGTCGGGATGGTGAAGTAATTTTTCAGATAATTACAGTAGGTGAAATTTCAAATATTTGTACCTTCTCTTTGGCCCATAGTTATTTAATAACATAAAAGTTTTCACAATACAGAAACATTTAAATATACAACGTAAAAGGGGTGAAGCTGGTGTATATGAAGATTCTGCACATCAAGTTAACCTCACACACACCGTGTGCAACCATCGAGAAAAATAATCTATACCGGCTCATTGATATCTAATGTTAGCATTTTTCTTTTCTTTATACAATTTTTCATTATCTGCTAACTAACATAAGTTCAAAGGGAATAAGGCAAACGTTTTTTACATGAGGGTTATTAAAATATTTTGGCATCGCTTGCGTATTGTGGGTTATTAGCATATTCGATTCTCTCTAATTAATGAATTGAAACCATTTTTATAGTCCATGTCTGACTAAAAGAATAAGGATTTTCAGTGGTGAGAAAATTATCAAAATCGATTGTGGTTTTTGAGATTACGCTACGCATTATTTATTATTATTATTATTATTATTATTATTATTATTATTCAGATACATGTTTCTAGAAGGCGTGAAGCATTTTGACTGCAGCAGGTTTTCAGATGTATATAGAAATCGGAATGATTCATATCAACTTAGGCGAACGTGTCAGTTAATCAATAGGTGTACGACGCAATAATGATAGTCACGTTTTTGAGCTGCGTTAACGCCACCTGGGATCTGTGTGTGGAAGCTTTTAGCTGAGCGACCGTGGATTCGCGAATCGACCGACCGTGAGTCGTATCGTTTCTCCCCCAGATGACTCCACTAGCATCCTGTATATTGCTTGTTGCGTAGACTGACGCCAGTCTGATGATAATGTTTGTTACTAAACCATCAAAGTGCAGAAGAAGATTCAAAATAGAATGGGAAGAGGAGTTCTTCTGTGTATCGAGCGGCGAAAATGTGAGATGTCTTCTGTGCTCAAAGTTGCTAATGGGCATTTTTAAGGCAAATGTTAGACGACACTATTTAACTTGCCATAGAGAATATACTCGATTGGAGGGTAAGTGACTAGGTCCCAATTGCTTCTTTAGCATTGCTCTGACTTTGTTGCGGAACATTCAATTTTATTTCAACTCTATTAATAGGAGCGGAACGGGTACTACGACTGCAAAATCTGAAACAGATTGACAGAGAAAAGGATTCCATCCTAAGAAATACGTTGACTGGAACAAAAGCTAAGGTAATGATGGCTTTAGTTAACTGCATGAGCACGAGCAATCGTCAGCAGAATTGAGTTTTCCTTCCTTTCTTGATTTTCCTAGTAATTCCAGTTTTCTAATTGTTAGTCACATATGTAGCGGAGATAGGTTATGTTTATTGACATAGCATTAGGGTTGCAGTACATCCCGAAAAATCTGTATCGGGAGAAGTGTACCACCACAATTCTGTAACATGATAATCCCTGTTCAATAGTTTACGGCGAATTATAGTAAAAACAAACACGATAATAAAGTTGGTAATTTATTGCATATTACACCAAGGAAAACATTATATGGGTTAATAAGACGATAACACGGGGCATCAGATGGACAATTATTTTTTATTTGACCACTCAATATGCTTGGGACAATACGTCAAAAAGAATGAGCGGGAGATGAAGTTGACAGTTTAAAAAATAAGCAGACTGGTATAAAGTGGGTGTTGCTTTTTCAATCCCGAGAAATTTTCAGAACTACTGAATAACATCCCTTGCCATAATGCTAATGTTGAGGGAATATTTTCCATGATGAACGCGTGATCTAGTGAGCGTAATTGATTAAAGGTAACTTATTACAGAGCAACATGAAACACTTCACTTGCAGTGGGTTTTATTCCATATTTTGAAAAATAAGAGCCTGCTAGTATAAGAACTGTTCAACTCTTTTGTTTATATTTGTACGTGCTTTATTTATTTCTCTCAACATGGCTACCCTACATAGCATACTGAATATGCAGTAACAGTAATTTGAGAAATACACAAAGAATAACGGTTATTAGTCAGGTATAAAATAGTATGATAAATTGAGGCGGTTGGCGTAAAAGAGCACATAAGAAAAAGCCACGTTTTGAGAAAAATGAAAATCAAATTGTTTCTATTATTTCTCTGATGAGTATTTGTTTAGCATGTGGTGCATATTATTAGCTGCTTTATCTTATTTGGGTCTGAATTATTTAGTTAAATAATACTGATGTATTTCAAACGTTGAAAAAGAAAAGTTTAGCCCTTGTGAGCCTTGTTTAAGCAGACATTTTTGGTTATCGAATTAAATAAATACGAGTGGAATGCGCTATTTGAAAATAAATTTAAACTGTCTTCTTGATAGAAAAATAGACTTTGTGGGGGAATTACATGATAAGCATATAAAGAGAGCATTACAAAATAATATCAAAGTCCACACTTAGTTTGCTGTTCAACCTTGGTTTATCACATCATCTACACTAAAAAAATTAAACAAACTTCTTACATCATCTGTTTTCTTTTGGTTTATACCGGGGCGTACGGTTTCATGTCGTGAAACCAGGTTTCCAAATATGGAAAAATTCAACAGTGAGCTTAAAGGACGATAATCTTCAGCCATCCTTAAACAAGTGTAGCATCACCAGTTTTCACTATATCTCACTGAAACTCTCATCAAAATTGTCACTGACAGTGAGCTTAAAGAACGATAATCTTCAGCCATCCTTAAACAAGTGTAGTATCACCAGTTTTCACTATATCTCACTGAAACCTTCATCAAAATTGTCACTGACAGTGACCTTAAAGAACGACAATCTACAGCCACCCTTAAACAAGTGTAGCATCACCAGTTTTCATTATATCTCACTGAAACCTTCATCAAAATTGTCACTGACAGTGAGCTTAAAGAACGACAATCTAAAGCCACCCTTAAACAAGTGTAGCATCACCAGTTTTCACTATATCTCACTGAAACTTTCATCAAAATTGTCACTGACAGTGACCTTAAAAAAAGATAATCTGCAGCCACCCTTAAATAGGTGTAACAACACCAGTTTTCACTGTACCTCACTGAAAGTTTCATCAAAATTGTCACTGACAGTGAGCTTAAAAAAAGATAATCTGCAGCCACCCTTAAACAGGTGTAACATCACCAGTTTTCACTGTACCCCACTGAAAGTTTCATCAACATTGTCACTGACAGTGAACTTAAAGAACGATAATCTGCAGCCACCCTTAAATAGGTGTAACATCACCAGTTTTCACTGTACCTCACTGAAAGTTTCATCAAAATTGTCACTGACAGTGAGGTTAAAGAACGATAATCTGCAGCCACCCTTAAGCAGGTGTAACATCACCAGTTTTCACTGTACCTCACTGAAAGTTTCATCAAAATTGTCACTGACAGTGAGTTTAAAGAACGATAATCTGCAGCTATCTTTAAACAGGAAACTATAATCATTAGTACACTTCGTCAATTTAAAACTGGTCGGCGTCTGAGAGACGGAATTGGAATCGAGTACGGTACGATTTTTTCCCGTCGTGACAGGCTTAACTATTTGCGCAGTACTTGGAAAAGTTCATTTATCTTCTGAGAGGAGTGTTGATAATGTAACAGAGCAGCAAGCGCGTACCAACATGAGATAAAGTGGCCACCATACAAGGGAAATACTGTCAGCCGACTACCTTCTCCTCTGCGTTTCTGCCTTTTAACGAAAAAATCGACCTGTACTTCCGTGAGCGCTCGGGACGGCCAGGCTTTGTTTACAAGACTGCGTACTGTCTTCCACAGCAAAGAAAGTCCCCGGGGAATGAAGGGCAGAGGGGAAATTGCTGATTGGACACGGTCCGAGCCCTGCCTACTTGCTTATGTTACACACTTTTATGACACACGACAGCTCAGTTGAATAGTTTTACTCCTTGCGTAGCATGCGTTCTCCGTCACACATTCACTGTCCTTGTCGCACTTTTTCCAAACAGATAAGGGTAGCACGTTCCTTCCAGAGACTTTCTTTCCGTTGGCGAACAGTATATACTTGTTGTAGTTATAATGGGGAACACAGTTATAATCATTAATCGCAAAAGTCTTCCGAGAAAATAATTAATATATGAGACTTCAAATAGGCAGATCTTTCAACACTGAATATTTGTAACCAAAATACACTTTATGGATTTATGGTTCTCAAGTGAGGTATGACTGAAGCTTGTTACAGTGCCACGCTTACTGTTCCTGAGGTTGCAAGTTCAAATCTACGTTGAGCTACTCAACTCCTCCCCCCCTTTTCATGAGTAAAAGTATAACAGATTTTCTTTAGTTTTTACTTTCTCTTCTACGTATAGTAAGTAGGGGAAGTATTGCATTCCACCCAAAAATTCGATACCGAGATTTCACCGGAAATACATGTTTTGAGACCTCCTGAATCCAAAAAAAGCATTTTTGGAAACATGTCCGTGTGTGTGTCTGTGTGTGTGTCTGTGAACAGCATAACTCAAAAACGAACAGTCGGATAAACACCAAACTTGGTATTTAGGTTCAGTATCTTCCAGAGATGCGACACGAAGGTTTTCAAGAAATTCCCCCCACCCCAGACTACCCTTTACATGGAACATTTTTCGAAAATTTTAATTTTCTCAAAAATGGCTCTAACGATTTTGATGAAAATATCATATGTTTAAGATACTGTCATGAGAAATGAAATGTATATCTCGAATTTTCTGGGAATGTTTCCAAAAGTATTCTTCATTGTGAACGACTTTTGCATAACTGGTAAACCATAAGAGATAGACAAAATTTTACTACACAAAAAATGTAGATCGCGTTAAAATACACAACTTATGTCATATACATTTCTTTTGTTGAGTGAACCGTTTTCGAGATATTGCTTGTTATTTCCTTAAATTTTCCAATACTTATACTTTTTCTCAAATTCGTTGTTCATTTTTTTATGTCCTGGACATGCAAAGAGAATGGAATGCGCCACATAGCAACCAGCGTTAAAATATTTGACTATCGCTTAAGAGCTACCATATCCCCCTTGCATCTACAAGAAAATTACCAATAAGATTGACATCTCGATATCTCGATTAACATGAAGCATATGGAGAATAGGCGTTTGTAAAAATAGATTGTACAAGCGTAGAGAAAGTCATGTGAGTGTAACACATCAGATTTTTATGTATGTGGCGCTTATTTAGTAGTCCATCATACCGATAGATGGCAACCATGGCATTTATTTATTGGTCGGGAGGAGGTGTCATACTAAGTATCAATTTAATTTTAAAATTTAAATTCCACCATTATTGTAATTATATTTGTAAGTAAAATGGAGTAACACAAGCAATATTATTTAACTACATTACAGCAAAACGAGTTGTGAAAATAGAAGATAAGAATCCATTAGGGAGAATCGAACTCGAGCTGCTTGCGTAGAAATTAGGTAGCTGAACCATTGCTCCACGCGAAGCGCGGTACAGAGTTAGGCACTCGAAATGATTGGCCACTTCTAGTTTGATCGAGCGCTATTATTTTACAGATGGAAACGTTGGTGATTGTGTATGTTTTAATGTTTCTGGTTTCTGCGAGCGATCGACTTTTGTTTGTTTCATCAGGAGTTCCGTAGCTGATACGTTGAAGATTGCTGACGAGTCATAAAAATGCAGTCATTATTACAAAAAAATGTTAATACCAAAATATTTGTATTATTGCATAGGACACTGCTTCAGTAACTGTATATTCGTATGATAGAAGTTTTTATTTTATCTTGGTGTCCTAGTTACTTTCTCTACTATATGTACTTACAATAAGTAAAGGAAGTATTGTTGTTTCATCAAAACAATCGATTTCGAGGGTTCATCAGAAATACATTTTGAAGCCTCTCCCCGAGATCAGTTTTAGAAAAGATCACGTGTGTGTTGCGAACAACATAACTCCAAAATGAAAAGTTCTGTTAAACAAACTTGGTATTTAAGTTCAGCATATTCCAAGGATGCCACAGGGATATTTCCAAGAAAATTCCCCCACCCCAAATTATCCTTTACTTGGAAAAGCTTTCGAAGTGTTTGATTTTCTCAAAAAAAGTCTCTTAACGATTTTGAGATTAATATGCGAATGTTTAAGATATTAACATAACAAATGAAATATATATCTGAATTTTCTGGGAATAGCCTGTGAAGTACTCTTCATTCTGAATGCCTTTTGTGTAACTGGTAAACCGTAAGAGGTAGACGAAATCTTACTACACAAAAAAATGCATATCTCGTTAAAGCACACAATTTATGTCAAACAATTTTTTTTGTGTGGCGTTAACTATTTCCGAGACATTCTTTGTCATTGGTTTGAATTACCTTTCTCAACTGCAACTCGCTATTGTTTTTCTTTCTTTTTCGTCTTCACGTAAAGGGAAGAAAACTTCAAAGACATGACATAGCCACCGGCTTGACTATACAAACAGTATTTACAAGAAGTGGGTTAGGTTAAAAGGGAGTAGACTGTGACCTTCAACAAAAATAAGGTAATCTGTCCTGGAGCTGGAAAAGCAAACTCCAGGTCGGGCAATTGCTGCATGTAGACACCTCAGCACAAGAAGGCTAAGCTTTCGTAAGAATAGTTTGAATGCCTCCGTGGTCAACGAGCTGGGTTCGATTCCAGCTGTACACGAAATTACGATTTAACAGGGGTGATGTGTCACCCCAGCGATAGCTTGCTTCTTCCGTAAAGTTGGCTACAAAGGTTTTACTTTTCTGCCATACCTTTGTCATTGTTGCGTAAATAAGTTACTGGTCGGTCGTGCTGATAATCAGTTGCCTTGAGCCGCCACTCGAAATTGAACAATCCTTGGGTTTAAAGTGTTACCGTGCGTGTAGGTCACATTTACAGCGTGTCCATAAAAAATACTGTCATAATTTGGACTGGCATTGCATCGCTTTGGGTGAAGTTGGTGACATTCAAAAGAAAACTCAAATATTTTTTACTATACCTCATAGACATTGAATGTAGCCCCCACGAGTGACGCTGCAGACATGAAGACGATATTCCCATTCACGCCACACACGCTGCAACATATCTGACGAAATGGACTGGATGGAAGCAGTGATACAAAGTTGCACTTCTTGCAGATTTTGAGGCAATGGGGTAGATAGACACAACCCTTTATTTAACCCATAAAAAGAGGTCAAGGACCGTCAAGTCAGGTGACTTCGGCGGCCACTTTTAGAAGACATCATTTCCGGCACGTCCAATCCCTCTTCATGGAAGCCGCTCATTCAGCAGTTCCCGAACATGTAAATGCCAGTGAGGAGGTGCTCCATCTTGTTGGAAAATAAATTCGTTGCCTTCTTTTTCCAGTTGTGGAAATAACCAGTCAGTGAGCATGTCAAGATGAATTGGATCGTTGACAGTGGAAAGAAAAATGGGCCATAGATTTGACGTTTCGATACGGCACAAAGGACATTCACTTTAGGGGAGTATCTTTCAACTTCCAAAATGGCATGTGGATTCTGGCTCCGCCAAATCCTAACACTATGCCTCTTCACCTTTCCTCTAACGTGGAATTTGCCTCATCACTGAAAATTATTTTTTCTGACAGATTTTCATTATCCTCCATTAATACCAATAATGTTCAGAAAAATCTAATCGGTTTGCAGGGTCATCGGGTTTCAACTTACGCAGTAATTGCAGTTTGTAGGGATGAAACTGCAGTCGCGTACGCAAGATCTTAGATACGGTAGATTTAGGGATACTTAACTGCTGACTAGCTCTACGGCTAGACTTCTTAGGACTACGTACAAATGCCTCCCGCATTGACAGATGGTCTCCCTGAATGGCTTTCCTTTGATGACATGCAGCCACGAACCACAAAATCACGGTAATACTTCAAAATTGACGTGTGTGTAGGAGCTTGGTGTTGAAACCTTCGCCTAAAAGCACGTTGAACCTGCACCAGACCCTGCGTGCTATGATATTCCAAAACACACCAACTACATTCTTGTGAGATAAATTAAATTGAGTTTTCGCCATAACTCCTTAAAACTTCTTTAATGACAGCACAATTTTATAAGCAAACATTCACATGTACCCTGCCTGCTAAATATCCAACAATGAACCCATATCGACTAATCACAAACGTGAGTGATTTAGTTTCTGTATTTGATTCCGCGATCCCGTTCATTGTTGACATGCACAAAAATATTTAAGTTTTTGTTTCGAATGTCACCAATTTCATTTAAATACGATTATCCAAGGCGACGTGGTGCCAGTTTGGAGTATTTTTATGGACACGCTCTATTTACTAGCTTTTCAAGTATGAAATATATAAACGTCAATGACCCAAAGTTTGAAGACTTCGTGAAAAGAGTTTTTGAAGATGATGGCGAAAGCAATGAACCTGACTTATTTTCGATTGAACAGGATAGTTTATAAATAGCGTCTAAACATAATTCTGAGACTGTTACATTCACACGACTTTCTCCAGCAACTGTTGTTTATTTTTACATAACTTCTACAAAGTATTCTCGCAAACGCTTATCTTTCTATCCAATTCATGTTATCTCATGTTGAGATATACATTTGCAGAAATAGCTTCATTACACTGAAGCTGCAACTTCAGTTGATGGTGATGAACTGATGAAGGGGCATCACCAACAAACACGTTAAAGCGTAAGAATGTTTTTATGGTCTGAATAACCGCCTAAGAAAAGTAAAACCCAAACTCAGAACATTGTGAAAATTCCCAAAGCTCCTAAGTTTGCTCAAAACATAAATTCGGAGCTAGATGCTCTCAAAATACTATTAGATGGAAGTGTTGTAATCATACAAATGAGGAAATCCAAAGGAAGAGATGCACATGTTGTTAGAGAAATATGCTCATTAAGAGGAATGCTTTATATGTCAGGTAACAGAAAGATGGTCACCTTGTCGCGGTTATCGGCTCGTGTTATCTTATTTACTGGGTGCCTGTTATTGTTTTATTATTTTGAATTTGGGGTTCTTTGTCCTCCAGCTAGCTATTATTACCCAGTCGAGCAAATATCTCTGAGCAGGGCGTGTAAACGGAAAGGAGTTGTTACTAAAAGATAACACTGATAAAATAATTTTTTTCACACTTTTATTGCCGTCACACTTAATTAATAGTTCATATCTGTAATCTTTATACACGCCTGACTGAAACTGTTATATTTCCGAATGTAATCACTGTCATATTAGTTCCGCATACTTCACATTTTGTAACTAACTTTACAACGCGAGAGATTCTTCCAAACTGTATAATGTGCACTTCACGATAGATTCTTTAAGACTGTGATGTGTACCTCGCGAGAGATTCTGTAGAACTGCGCGACGTGTACCTGTTGAATGATTCTGTAGAACTGCGCGATACTTGCTTTGGCTCAAGAATTTATACTCCTTCACCTCGAAATGCCTAAACATTATAATAGGGCTGCTATTGGTTACTAAATCCCGTCAACATTAGCGTCTGTTTTGTCAGCCAGTCATAATTACTAACACATATGCTCTAGGGAAGACACTCTCTCCATTTCTAAAGAAAGGCACGCTACCCTGACGTCATTTGTTTGTTTCTTCTTAGTGATAAACAACTCACCCCCTCGCTTCATTGTTACCCACTCTATTGTCAGTTTCATTGAGGCCGTGTAAACTTATTTCCTAACAATGCTTATGGCTAATAAACATCTAAAATCATTGTCATACAATAATGTTACTTTACACTACAATCACTCTGGCATTCACAGTGTTGTCATATAAAATACTGCCTCAACCGTGAAGAAATGTCATGTCTCAAATGAGGCTCAAATTTATGCTAAATTGTCTCAGATTTAATAAGACAAAAAGAAATGGGGGAGATAAGTTTTCACCTATTCGTGAGCTCTGGGCGACTTTTATAACCTTACTCTCCTCATGTGTATGTTAAACTTGATGAGCAGCTTTTAGGATTTCCTGGCAAATTCCTTTCCGTGTTTATATTGCCTCAAAACCAGATAAATATGACATCAAAATGATTACAGTGTGAGATGCCAGAACATATTATGTTATAGATGCTGTAGGGAAGATGGAAACAAACACAAATGACAGTCTGCCAACATATGTGAAGGCTCTATCTCAACAATTCGTGGTACAGGCAGAAACATCACTTGTGACAATTGTTGGTACGATGAGGAAAAATAAGGAGGAAATCCCAAAAAATTTTCTACCCGATAGAAGGAAAAGATTGCTATCTTGGCAATTTGCTTTTCATCAGAAAAAAAAAACCACCGTGCCCTTCACCCCTAAAAAGGAGAAACTGTAGTATTATTGTCTACTATGCATAGTGCTCCTGATGTTAGGGGGAAAAAAAGAAAGAAAGAAAAAAACAGATCACAGAATCTTGACAAAATGGTACATGCATACTCTATTTCAAGGAATACACGGTGCTGACCACTTCGTATGCTTTATGGAGTTTTGGAGCAGGCAGCAATAAAGGTTTTCATTCTTTTCTTAGTAAAATCACAGCAGAAGATGGAAAGAAAAGATTTTCTGAAGAATCTTGGGTTTCAAGGTGCTTCGCCACACAAGCAACGGCACCTATAGAATAATATTCTGTGGGAGCTGTCCGAAAACAGATCACTTCTGGGAACCAGGCGAACAAAGGATCTCCAAGATCAAGAATACAGGCCCACAAAATTGCAGAAGGAAGCAAGATGCCATTTGTTCTCTAGATATAAAGACAGAAAAGTAAAAATAGTTTGTATAAAATGTGGCAGGCCTGCATACAATGACCATAAAAAAGAAAGCTGTATATCTTGTTTCTCTTAAAGCACAATGTTCTAAAAGTTATTAAATTACTCTAAATAAATTGTATTTTATTTATGGGCGCTCTTTAACTGCTGTGGTCCTTAGCGTCCCATTCTATATTGGGCGTGAGAGACCGGTAATTTTGCTCAGAGGCCTCTTTATCAGGCTTGAGGTTCTTTTACGTGCCGTAAATCTACCACTTGGGAACACCGGCTTTACTTCCCTTGCGAAGGAAAACATGCTAGGGATTTTTACGCCCGAAAAAAGCCATCGTGCTTCGCTGGATTTGAACCCGCAACCTCGAGAACAAATTACTAAAGGGGTTCCATGTTATTAATAATATTAATCTCTAACAATGGATCAATTTTCGCTCTAAAATGGTGTATTAATACCACTAATTATAAAATAAAAGACTGAGGCGATGAGTCACCCGTTACCATTGAATGCTGTAGGTACTATTCATGTTACTAGCGGAGGGTTAATCCTGAAAGTACGGACTAATGTAGCTGCTTAGTCTGTACAGTGTCGCAAACATTAAATTGTAACTGATACAGGGTTGGTAACCGTGTCAGCAAATGTCCACCCGCTACCGTGTTGGTATATTATTTGTTCTGCTCGTTGTGTTACAGCGAGTCATTGTTTAGGTTAGGACGTCCAAGGCTAAGGGATTCTTCAGCAGAGAAGTAAGTCCAGTATTGAAAATGAAAACTCTACTGCACAGATCATTGTGAAGCAAGGCATTTTAAAAATGAAATTGTGAATGGTATTTCAGTTGATGTTACCATAATGGTTTGCTTCCTTTTCCGTAGCCATAGATAAACAATGATAATGTTAAATGGTGCTAACCTGAAACATATAAGAGAGTATAATAGTGCAGTGGCATTTGCTCCCTTTTCTAGAGTAGGCGCTTACCGACATATTCATATCAGACTTTATTAACCCCATAAATCGCCTACAATCTTATGGTCAATTTGGCTTATAACAGATTCCTTGCCAACAGGATTAGATGTCATGAAACAAATTCTTCTCTAAATCCACAAACAGTTCACATTCTGTCCAATATTCCTGACAGTGTTTATGTAGCATAGGCATTTCATGTTCGCTTTACTTAGTGGTAATAGAAAAAAAAATTCATCGCCCTCCACCGAGTCTGAACATTCTGAATGAAGAGGACTCCACAGGCTATTCCCACAAAATTCAAGATATACGTTTTATTTATCATGCAAATGTCTTAAACATGTGTTATTTTAATCAAAATCGTTTCAACATGTTTGAGAAAATAAAGTGTATATGTTACATTCTGTTATAACAATAGTTCGACAGTTTCTTCACACATACACGCGCGCGCGCCGTCCTCCCTGGACTAGGGATAGCCTCTAGTTTCCGAGGCCGCGGGTTCAAACCCGGCGGAGGGCGATGGATTTTTTTTTTCCGGGCGTAAAAATCCTTAGCATGGCTTCCTTTGGAATATGCCCGTACCCAGAAAAAAAATTGGGGAGGGCTTTCCGCAAGTGGATCTAAACTTAACAGTACTCCACACAGTTACCATGTACCTACGTACTCCTTAGACGTTACATGAATAAGAAAATTGCTTGGATGCATTATATAGACAGGGGAAAAACTCACCAGAATGAGGATATTTCAGCTTACAGCACAAAACATAGAGACTACTTCGAAAACCGAGATGTATGGTCATCTTACCTATGTAAGGCGACAATATTAAGTTTCCCTTTTTCTTGTAAATATGCTACTAGCAAGAGACCTACTATTATCTAACGACATCTTCCCATATTGGTTTGATATGAATTTAAATAAATAAAACTGTCAGAAGTTTCGGGGAGAGGGTTTGAACCCTAACCCCCCCCCCCTCTAAATACGGCGCTGCTTTGGAAGTGAAGTAAAGCCGGTGGTTCCGTATCGTAGATTTACGGCACGTAAAAGAACCTCAAGCCTGATAAAGAGGCCTCTGAGCAACATTTTCGGTCTTTCACGCCCAATATGGAATGGGACTTGAAGAACCATAGCAGTTAAAGAGCGTCCATAAATAAAGCTCAATTTAACATACACACACGGTGGATGCATAACAGATGTCCATGGTTTAATGAGTGATTCCACGTATGCCGAATGAAACATTGTGGTAACGTGGGGGGGGGGGTTTCTGCCCGATCTCTTTAAATATCAAAATGTGCTTAAGCTATTTAGAGCTTAAAAAAAGCTCGTGATATGTTTCATGTGCATAATTTTTGTTGTAAAATCAATTGGTTTCGCTTAATTTATAATTGAAGTTTCGGCACAGTCGTAATTCTGGTACGTCTGGCAACGCCACCTCGTGAAGCTGATGGCTGCAGTGCGTTGACCATAAAATGGCAGATCAGTCTTTACTGCAAGCAAGAGCTCTCCATCGTTGTGTGGCTGTTAATGTACGAAATTATTGTTGTAATCAGTCTCTTCAATTGATATGTCTTATAGGGTATAAGGTTAGTTATATCAACAATGTTTGTGATGTAAACAAGTTACCAACATGGCACCTGGAAGTGCATCGATCATTCACTGTTGTACTTGAAAATCCACTGGTGTGTTGAGGCACCACAATGTTGCTCGGACCGCGTCTCCACATTGATACGTGTTGTATACCATTAAATTTTCATGCCTGACCGTGTATTGTCTTCTTGGTAGACGATTATAGCCTGAGATGATACCTTTTATTTTTCTCCCCTTTTCATATTGTAGCATTTCCAGACTAAAGGGAGAATGGAATATGCAGTTTTACAAATCGAGCAATTTTATATCCTATGTTGACCCAAAATCTTGAACTGCGTGGAAGGGAAGTTTCAGTTACAGATATCATTATTTGGAACACATTTTGTTTCTATGACCATTTCCTGAGGAGATATTTTAGATTTTTCGAGAACATGAAACAGATGTGCTGCTAACGTTGCAGTTTTTTTTTTTCAAAACCAGCTGCAGGACACCACGTAAACATTTCACAGTGACGTAAACGAACAAACCTATCGTGTCTGCTACCTCCTAATAATTGCATCTGAACCTTTGTAACCTGACCTCACAATCTACGTATATTTTTATCAACTTGTTCAACATTAAACTTAAATACATTTTGCAATTGATACTGCGCAATGTAATCAATTAAAACCATCCTTCTCGCATATAAACAAAACAGCTACATCGTTAGGCCCTTATTGGACGCTGAAGGCTTTCTTTCCATTTCACACTGTTCTAGTGTAGGCCAATAACATGCCGATTGTACTTGTTATTTCGCCAAAACATTATATGGCCCTTTCGTGGCGTTTGTTTGGATTAAGGGACGGGTGGAAAATTGGATCACTAGTTAAAGGTAAATGAGAGGAGTGGGGTACGCTATGTTTTGTTTACGTCTAGAAGTTGGTTCAGATTGCATGACCTACTTCGACATATTTGCAATGTTGCCGAGCACTACTGCCACATTACGCTTGCAAAAAGGTGTTTGGAAAATCCTTTTAAGTAATTAATTATTTAAAATCCGTTTGTGATGCTACTACCGAAAGTATGTTAGAAATAGGTTACTCTACTCATCTTACAAGTAATTAACTATTGTCTTTATAGGTTCTCGTTGAATTAAGCACTAATTTGGAACACGACCTATTTGTGTTTTCGAAAACGTCATGCCATTATTATTATTATTATTATTATTATTATTATTATTATTATTATTATTATTATTTATTTAATACTAGTTCTATGAAACACATATTCGAAGGAATGTAAAACGTTGCCTTCCACCCGGTTTATGTAAAATCATGATGGTAAAGTGTAGTTCTTTAAAATTCTGTTTGCACATATTATATATACCTACTGGGGGAAGGGGGTGCCGATCAATAAGCAATATCGGCAATAAGGACTTGGTGTATGACATTCGCATTTCCATTTCCAAATCTTTGCTAAGAAGAGCTACTCACAGGGAAATAGTTTGGCCCTTATGAAACGAAAATGTAAGTGGTGACATTGCCCACCGTTGGGGAAGGGGGTGCCAGTTACTATCTTGGAAGCGTATAAATGTCATTAAATCAAATGTAGAGCTGCACTGCAACAAACATTGATGTAATATGAAGAACACTCATTCATGTAGTTTCTGTATCACCATGTATGTAAGCTGCACGACAAAGATCATCGTGGCTTATTCCATATTTCCTGTTCCCCTATGAAGAGAGCTATCATCGACCGCCATTTTACCCATCACATGACGTCATGATAACATGACATACTTGTTCCTCGTTTTTCTTTGTAGTGAAAACAACGCAGTTATGCTTGAACTTACGTATCTCAAGAAATGTCAACCAGGTAACTATGTGACCGGAGCTATCCCCGTGTTACCTACTTTCAGTTACCAGAACACACCACAACTAAATGAGGTTACCGTCAGCACCTCATAAAAATAGCTTTGAAAGTTTCCCCGCCCGCCTGGTTCCAACAGAGAGGTCTGAACGGGATCCGCCGCGCGCTGGATGTTTCGGGCTTAATTTGGAAAAAGAAAAAAAGAAAAAAAAATGTCGGGCTCGGGCGGAAGAAATCACATTCAACATAGAAGTTTTCATGTAGATATGTTCAACATATGACATTTTAATCAAAATAATTAGCGGCATTTTCGAGAAAATAACAACGAATACTTTTCCATGTAAAGGGAAAATAGAAACGAAAAAAGAGAGCACTTACATGCCCGGAATAGCAGAATTATCGCAGGACGCACACATAATCGCAATAATAACAGTAGTAGTAATAAATAAATGCTCACTTCGGGCAATAGTGGATAATTATAACAGTACGACAGCTGCACACTCCATCTGTTTCCGTCCACCCCACCCAGGACATTCTGGGCAGAGTGCAATAATAGTGGCAGCATGTATTTAATAAGGCAGTATGCTGCTTATTACATGAGGATTCCAGGACCTCAGCTACGAACTCCGCCTTCCCCATCCATCCACACCCAGGACATCCTGAGCAGAGTGCAGTAATGGTGGCAGCATGCCGCTTACTACATGAGGATTCCAGGACCTTAGCTGCCACTACTTCTGTAAAGCGGTTCTTTAATTGGTCCCAAGGACCTGAGTACCAGGCTCCTATGCTGGTACTAGAAATCGAACCCGGGTCCCTCCGTACCGCAGGCAGCAGCGCTTCGTGGACTGCTAATGACAATAATAACAATAATAATTAATAATAATAATAATAACTGCGAAATATATTTAAAACTAAATAGACAATCCAGCCCGGGCAGGTGATAGTGTGACCGGCTCAGACCTCTGTTCCTACGTCACACTCTGCAGGTACATTAACCGGTCAAGTTACCCTTGCCTGCCTATACACATTCTCTACCATGTACCTAGTAGGTAGAGAATTGGATACTGAGATTTTACTGGTAATACATGTTTTGAGGCCCCCAGAATTAAAAAACGACGTTTACGAAGATTTTCAAGAAAATCCCCCACCCGAAACTACCCGTTGCATGGGAGATGTTTCGAAATTTTCGAATCTATCAAAAAATCTCTTAACGGTTTTGATTAAAATACCATATGTTTAAGATATTTACATGACAAATAAAATGTATACCTTGAATTTTCTGGAAATATCTTGTGAAATCCTGTTCATTCAAAAAGAATTTTTTATAACTGACAAACGTTAAGCGGTAGACAAAAACGTACTACGCCCCCCCAAATAATGTAAACGTCTTTAAAACACACAATTTATTTCGAAAAACTTTTTTTCTGTCACGAGCCATTTCCGACATATGTGTATACACGAGATATCTCTTATTGGTTTCAATAAGTCCTGTCGCTATTCGCTTGTCTCTCGCGAATTCATGGGAAGAGTATGGAACTTAAAAGCCTTAACGCCGGGCTTTAAACAGTGACTGTCGATTAGGCTTGCTCTTTTCCCCTTGTACCCACTACGAAATATGAAACTATTTCTGCAAACGTGTAATATTTAATTTAATAACCAGATGGTTTATTTTGCCAACTGCAATAATCGGTAGATACCCTCTATGTCTGATGAAACTTTTTCAAATGCCTGCAATCTTGTTTCTAAGTAAGTCTGTAAGAAGTAAGTTTCAGGTGTTACTAATCGACATTTTGGAAAAGTAAGTACACCTTTCTTGAGCTCCAGACGAACCATTTTTAGGATTACAGTCCGAAATCGAAAATTACCAGAAATGTTTTACGTACAATATTATTTCACAATACAAGCAGAATCCGCAGCTCTTTTCGCGTTTCTGGATCAAATGAAGAGATTCCTCCCACTCACTTTCAATCCACGTTTGGGACGGTCGCACTGTTTGTACCTGAGAACAGACGGTGCCATTGGGATAGGGGACTGCTAGGTGGTTGACAGGAAGCGTGCAGTAACTCGTAAAGATGGACTTGCGTATAGACCACATTTTGATTACAAAACAGGGCAACCTGTGCATTGTATATGAACATTTTAAACTGAGTAAACGTGGCGAGCTAGAGTATGGATAAAAGTAGTGATGTATACTGATATGTTTTATTCAAAAGTGGTCAGCGTGTGTGGGGAGCATAATCATCAGTCAGTGACAAATGAAGGCATCTCTTTGTAAGCTAAGGACTGTGTCCAAAAGAAAAGCAGAGGAGGAACTGTTTTTGCCACCTAACAAGTTGGTACGCTCAAGC
The DNA here is from genome assembly GCA_030765065.1 of Deroplatys truncata. Taxonomy (NCBI): domain Eukaryota; kingdom Metazoa; phylum Arthropoda; class Insecta; order Mantodea; family Mantidae; genus Deroplatys; species Deroplatys truncata. The sequence continues at coordinate 129,658,536 of CM060979.1, read as the reverse complement.
TGCAACATATGAGGTAACTGGTAATTTAATGCACAAAGGTATACAGAACATTCTGTGTATCGAGTTCGCCGTAAGCACCTTGCGAAAATTTCAAATAGTCTAGACGAGGCCATTGCTCAATCATGTGTTGGACAGAATTCAGTTCTATTCGAAAAAGATTAATTTTGTTTTTTTAATTCAGCCAAAAAGGTTCTTTTTACGTGTACAGAAAATTTGAAGTAGTTGTGCAGTATAAAGTCATGTTTTGGAGACGGAACATTTTCATATTGGCCTAAGTACATACTTCACTCAACTGTACACCATTCATGTACATACTTTGGGCTACTACATGCCAGTAACAACAGCTTTTCTAATTTCTAAAACAACGGAAAACTATAGAGAGTTATGGGAGGAAATAAAACAACTTTGCGAACGTCTGTTGGGATTGGCATTGCACCTGACAGTCATTTGCACCACACACGTGGGCAGGCGAACCTTGTGAAAATCCGCGTACCACCACTGGTCCAGTCTTTCCACAAACAATTTTATAACCCCATCCAAACATACGCACCGTGGTAAATATCATTCTATCAGTGCAACATGAAACAAACCGTAAAATTAATTCAATTAAAAAGAATTTTCCGCAGCTACCACATAACAGTGAGAAACATAAACTCAGCTAATAGAAAAGTATAACATATATACAGAAGGAAAACTGTCCCTATTACAGTGTTTAAAAAGCTTTGGTTACTAAGCTAAAGTATAGGCATATAGGGACGGAAAGACAAAAGCCATTTTAAAACACTTACTTAAAGCTAAACATAGCAACATTTTTAACCATACCAGAATTATTCTTCCTCCTCCTGGCAGTCCTAAGTATGCACGAAATGAGACGAAAAATGTTGTGCAAGTTGCCCAAACGCTATGCAAAAAGCTGACTACGCCAGGCTCAAACGCCCATCTCTCTCCTCTATGCGCAACTAACCTGTTATGTGATGTTTGGAAAACCGGTTACAAAACTGGTTTTTGTGTGATGTAATAAAAGCTTTTCTTATTCTTGCAATGCGATAGGTACTACGTACGTCACCAAGTATGGGCTTCTTGGATATTCATTAAACGACTTACAGGAAACTTAATAGTGAACGTTCTCTACTGCTTACCTTTAATAAGAAGAAGTGTTGCATTTGGAGTTAAGGTCCCCTGAATCAAGAATTAAAAGAAGGAAAAGTCGGCTAAATACCAAACTTGGTATTTATGGACGCTCTTTAACTGCTGTGGTCCTTAGCATCCCATTCTATATTGGGCGTGAAAGATCGGTAATTTTGCTCAGAGGCTTCTTTATCAGGCTTGAGGTTCTTTTACGTGCCGTAAATCTACGACACGGAACCACCGACTTTACTTCCCTTCCGAAGGAAGCCATCCTAAGGATTTTTACACCCGAAAAAAAAACATCGTCCCCGCCGGGTTTGAACCCGCGACTAGAGGCTAGCATGGTACCCCTAGACTACGGTGTCGTTCCTTTTTTATTTTCTCAAAAATATATCTTAACGATTTTTACTTTCCGTATTACTTATAGTAAATAGGGGAAGTATTGCGTTCCATCCAAAAGTTCGATACCGAGATTTGATGTAGATGTTTAGCTCCACGTAAATATGTTTTTACGTAAATATTTTACTTGAAGATCGTTAGTTTTATGTTGTGCTGCTTTTTGTTTTTACGTAAACTTGGAAGTTGTTTTGCTTCTCGTAATTAGACTTGAAGATAATGTTTATTTACGTAAATATTTTATTTAGTTGCATTTAAGGAGTTCCTAAATCACGCTTTGGGCGTCTGTTTGAATTTGTTGATTACGTAATAGTTACTGTTATTACGCAATATGCTGCTACGTATGAGAAGCTGATTTCAAGATGTGTTTCTGTTATTACACTCCAAGTTTTACATTATAATATTTAACTTTGTTATCAAAACTGCTTCTATATATTATTTGTGTTTGAATTTTGCCTCGGCTGCGTCAGTCTTACTTTAGAAACATGTTTCTCTTATTCAGGGTGCGGTATAACAAGAATGTAGACATCACAGAATTTAACTTTTTAAACTCACTTCTTTTATTAATTCTTGCACATTTTTATAAAGCACTACACGTTTTAAGAACTGTGAGAATCTTCAATACTTCCACTTAGCGCGTATGCATATTTTACGATTCGCTCGTAGAGAACACATCTTACACCTGTTCACTACCAAGGCTTGCCAGCAACTGAGTAATATTTCAACGGTTAAACCTGTAAGCTTCGGTATTTCAAGTCTCTGATTGACTAATTCTAGTCCAATAGAATATCTGCATTTTATTTAAACTTTTTCCTTGCTATTGATTGGCTAAGTTTAAACTGTTACTGAATGTACCTTATCTTTGATATAATCATGACTGGTAACTTTTCAAACACTCTAACTCATTATTGCTACAAGGTTACCTCATTATTACCTCATTTTTAGCAACTCAAAGCTGCTTATTCTCACAGCTCTTGCATTATTAAAGTATGTAATGTATTCACATAACATTAATAAAACATGTTTACAATAAAAATAAGCATTTGCAATGACTTACGTACAATTTAAATAATTATTACATACATATTGTTTCAAGGCGGGCTGTTATTGAATTTACTTTTATGTGATACAATTGAAATTATTCAGGTATTAAAACACTGCCTCAGATTTCACTAAAAATACATGTTTTTAAACACCTTGAATACATTGTTTTAAATTTGTGCTGCGTTTGAGTCCGGAGTAAAGATTTGTTATATTATTGGTGCTATTACTTAGGTACGGCCGCAGAACATTTTGCTTATCGCCTGAGAATGTGTAAGGCAACATTATCTCTAGAAATGAGGCTCGTTAACTAGCGCTCTGGTTTTGTTGTATGCTAAGACCTTCTTGGGGTACAAAATAGGTTTTCTCATTTATACGTTTTAGGTTTCATACGGTTACAAAACATTATTGACTTTAGTAATACAATAAATGTGGCTCACAGCTGAACAAGTTTTAGTGAGCATTTATTGGGGAAACTATTTCCAAAAGTTTACTTCATTGACTTTAAAGTTATATCCTAAGAAGGTTTTTGAAATGTTGAAAATATCTTAAATATTGCAATACATTTAATAATCTGCGCACATTAATTGACCTGGAATTTTGCTTATGTTTTTTCATAAAGTAGTATATATTTTTATTTAAGGTATATCATTTAGAAAGTGACTTCAATACCTCCTTGCAGCTATACTTCCGAATACAATCGTTTTTAATGTGAGAAAGCTCAGGAAAGCTGCAACGCGCTGCAGTAGGTATAGGCTGTATAACACTCACCTGTACACGAACAAGTTCCTCAAGAATCGGACTTAGTTAAAAAGCCAGATATTGAATTTTGCAGCATTTGTCCCTTAACCGTGTACGTACGATCCTACCAAGAAGTGACACAGGGCACAGCCCATTACTCGCAACAATGCTCGAGCTCGGCGTGACAGCCACGCCACCCTTGAGTTGTGTCACTTTGTCAAGCCGGGGAGGCCTGTTCGTATTTCGTGGTAAGAACAGGACGGACTCCCGCAGTGTCTTGTATCTCAAAATGTGCTGAATTCGACAAGAAATTGGAACGCACACTGTCATTATACAGCACTTCATTCAGCCGTGACGACAGCTAGCCCCGACGCCGAGCTATATTGCATGCTGCAGGCGTGGGTACTTCGCTGCTCACTGGACCAGCCTGCGCTAGAGGCTGTTGAGCAGGTGCTCTTCTTTGGAGGCTAAGAATGGACTTAATCATGCGAGCGATTTGACCATTCATCAATATACAGTTAATGCTGACACCTGATGAGAGATTTTCAAACTATTCAGCACTCCCCTCTGAACCACCCAACAATCGCCAATGCAGTGCACACATTAAAATGGTGTTTGCAAGGGTGGGAGGAAAATGATTAAGAAGAGGAAATTGCTTAACTCAACTTATGGCACAAATCAGAATATTAACTTGCTCACAAGTTTTCACTTATTTGTTCCACATGATATATAAAATAAATGCCATCTTTTAAAATTAATATCGCTACTTAAGTTAGCTTACAAAAGGAAAATAAATCAATCAAATATAGTGGGATAAAAATTAAATTTAATAAAGCCTGCGATAAAGAGGAGTAGAGAAAAATTATTACAAAAACCAAATAACATGCTTGGATTTTTATGCATTTATTTTTTCATACACTCAACTAAAACAATGTAGTCAAATTGTTATTATTGTTGACTATGACACGGAGGGGACACCTCGACTCAGCGCGGATGTTTTTGACCTTGCCACTCCCACGAGGAACGGATGAGCTGAAGGAACTGCAGGCCGATAGATACGCGCAGAGGTCCTTAACGATTCCAAGCTTGATGACCCAGTCACACAGGGGGGATGCTCAGAGAAGGCTTCCCTCTGGCGGAAGTAGAACTCGACCCACCTGAGGCGGCTCAGAGAAGGCTGCCATCTGGCAGGGCCAAGATGAACTTTCCAACGCGCCAGCATCTGCGTCATCTGTCCGACACCCTAAGTCTACCTGAAACATGAAAGGGGAAGCGAAATGATAGGAAGTTAATTTCATGGCAGAAGAGAAATCATCGCAGCATTCACCTTGTCAACCAGGGAAAACCACGAGAAACCCATTGTCAGAGTCGAATGCGAGTCTCGCAATTTACCGGTTACATTTAGTGTTAAGAGCACCGGTCTAACATTTCACCTCGACGCAGAACATAACCTAACTCGGCACAGTTAGGATATATATTATGTGTAATGTTAAGCTTTAAGGTCAAGATTATCTTACAACGCAACATCGAACCGAATACAGTCGTACAATCTAGGGATGGGAAGTCGAAACGGCAGGTGCACGGTCGAGGGATAGGGCCAAGAGGTGTGAAGTCGGGACAGCAGTTAAAACCAGTTCGCTATTGGCTGGAAAGACACGTGCTACGCCTCGTCACCCGATAATATTGCGGTGCCTGTAGTGCAAAAGTAACGTACTACTGACGCAGCCGAGGCAAACATATATATAAAGTTCAAATAAACATTAACAAATACAAAGTTAATTTTTTTAAATGTGGGGGCGAAGGCCACCGGAAAGTTTGTATCTTACGTGGTTGCAACTACTTCAAGTATTTTGGCTCTCCAACAGCAACAATAATTCTACTTGAAATTGGCACCCAACGTGGGGCTAATAATGTAAAGATAATCTACTTCAAATTGGTGCCTAAATGTGGGGCAAGAATAGGTGAAAAGAAAAGAATCAACGAAGAGCTACCAGAATTGACGAAATTACAAGATTTGAACATCATAGAACTTCAGGAAGCATTACCCAAGGACAGAAATTCTTACAGGAGTACAGGGCACGCAGTCAACAATTCAACTACAATCTACGAGGAAACACCAGAATAAAAAGGTTTACTAACACAGCCATAGAAAAGGTCAGAAAATTACAATACTATATATTTATATAATTTTTAAAATAGTTAAGAAAATATATATTATTGTTAAGATAATTTCATGCTGTTAAGAAGTGGGAAATTAAAATTCAGCAATACTAAACCAAATATAACAACAGAAAATATACAAAATAAAATGGAAATGGAAAACAATGAAAATATGGAAGTAGGAGAAGATAGGTCAGCCATTACAGATTACAATGTAAATTTACAATCGGAGCTAGAGGAAACAATTAGGTTAGATGTAGAACAGTTATCTATAAATTCACAATTAGGCATAGAAGGAGATAGCAATAGTATGCAAGGTCAATCACCTTTACGTGTATTAGTGCAGAGAACAATAAATGAAAGAAATACTATCCCTCAGACATCTAGCCAACAAGAGCAGAAACACTCCTCACAACTAAATTTTATGTGCATTTTTAAAAGCAATATCTGAAATGAGAGTAAAAATTAATAAGTTAACTGAAACTAATAATAAGATAGATGAAATGAGAGTAGGGTTAACTAATAAGCAGGGTTAGGATTTTTAGGTGCGCACATTTTTTCTTAGGTTAAGTTAAAGCTGTGCGGAAAGATATCACAGTGTGAAATTTTGTTTCTAGTTGCAAAAACACCTTTTTGCCTTTTTTGGGACTTTTACCTCTTTTTGGCACCTTTATCCCATTTTCGCCTAACCATACCCATAATCCCCTTCCCCCCTTTTTTCTTTTAAGTTTCATTCCAATTTATTCTTTAACTTTCAGTTAACGTCTCCTCAGCGTATGTGCGAATAGTAAGCCTATCTCTTTCAGTAAATGCCGCCCGGGAATGAAAGCACACCCGCAACAATGGAAAATAATTGTGTTCGACTAAAACCTCTTTCTCTCGCTTTAATGTTATAAAGTAGCCCGCAATAATGCAATTGACAATGAGTGATTCTATCCCACCAGAATCAGTAGCCTGCTGTTCGTGAATGTGAGTTTGTTACTGTGAGAGACGTCATCTGTTTGCGTGGAGGCGAAGGCTGGACACGCAGAGACAGCAGTAACCTCACCCGCGCAGTTTCGAGAATTATTAAGACTGGGTTGTGCTCGAAACTACTAGAAATCACTGAGACTGTAGTTCCAGCATGAATGAGAACATTCTGGTAATTGTCGCGGTGTTATAAGAGAATGTGGACAGTGAATGGGTGTAAGAGTGAGTTGTGTGACAGTCGCATTGTGTTAGCAAGTGAACTAGTGTTAGCTCTATGTTACATTACCAAACGAGTGTACTAGTAGTAGATTTTACCATGCCAAAGGTGACCAGTGCTCGATTTATTGTTCTGGCTGAGGAATTCAAACAGGATTTCATAGACACTGATGAAACTGTTATGCGATGTACTATTTGTGATGCAGGAATTTTGTTAGATGAAAAACACCAGCGAGATCGCATCAAACAACACATTTCCAGCTCTAAGCATCAAATGAACAAGACTTTTCAAGCAAACAAATCACGGCAACCTCTATTACGAAATGCGTTTCAACAGAGTTCTTCAAAAAGCCAAAAGTTTGAAGGAATTAAACATTGATTTGTGTGCAGCTCTTACACAAGCAGGAATTCCACTCAATAAGGTGAACCATACAGCCTTCAAGGGATTTCTTGAAAAATACACAAAGATGTCAATGCCCGATGGGAGTACTTTTAAGAAAAAACTATATGGAGCCTGTTTACCAAGAAACCATAGAAAGAATCAAGAAGAAAGTGTCTGACTGCAATGTGGGAATCATTGTGGATGAAACCATAGACTCTATGGAACGATATGTTTTGAACATTTTAGTTTTTCTCTTAGCAGGGGAGAAAGTTAAGCCCATGTTGTTAAAAATGTACGAGCTGCAGAAAGCCAATGCCAGTACCGTAATGCAATCCATTATGGACTTCTTCCAAAAACTCTGGCCTACTGGTATCGAGTTTGAACAACTTCTTCTTGTGGTTATGGACCAGGGTCCATACATGGTTTCAGCTGTTAAGCAATTGAAGCCTTTATTTCCTAACTTGAAGCATGTGACATGTTTACTACAGGGAAATCACTGGCCTGCCCCTTCCAAATTTCCCAGTCATTACTCGCTGGGGATCTTGGATTGAATGTGCTGCTCTGTTGTGTGAGAATTTTGACAAAATTAAAGAGTTTGTGCTTTCTTTGGATCCATCTGACGCAGGTGCAATTTCCAAGGCACAGCAACTTCTGTTACCGGAGAAAATACATAATTTGCAGACAGAACTATATTGTGTCCATAGTTACAAGTACCTGCCTGCAGCTATTAAACGATTGGAAGAACAAGCTCTGGAAAAGGAAAAACAATGGGATATTTTTACTTCCATGAGGGAGAAGTTAGATGGCTTTGCAAACAACAAACTTGAATCTAGTCTTCAGAAGAATCCAGACATTGAGGAATTTGCCACATCTGTAGAGTTGCCATTCCGAGTGAATACAAGGTTTGCCCCACTGGTTTCTGTGGATGTTGAAAGAAGCTTTAGCATCTATAAAGACATTCTATCTCCTAATAGAAACAGACTTACTTTTAAAAATGTGAAGATGCTTAATGTCTTGAAGTACAACAGCTTCATGTTTTTTCCTTCTTTTGATGAGTGATAATTTGATGTACTGGCTTGTAGTTCAATAAATTAGAATAGAGGAAAGAGAAATCGTAGAATTAGTTAAGGGAATGCACAACTGAAATTAACCCAAAATATTAAAAACAAAAAAAATGTATGTTCCCAAAAAATTCTCCATTGCTTGTAGTTTTAGAATCCACTTTTATTTTTGACCTAGCGAATGCTTCAGGATCGTTACGAGACTTTTTAAATACCCTTGCGCATTTGGTTGCTAGCTGTTTATATTTTTAAAACTTCATTTTAAGGCGTTTCTTATTTTCAGCATTTCTGCATATTCAAAATGTTCCACACAAGGTACTTTTCATCCACTCATGTTGACATTTTTTATGCTTATTTCAAAAACACAAATAAATAAAACTGTCATATAATTTTTCAGTGTAATGAATAGTTTTTGCGCTACTAATTTTTGAAGATAACAATGTATACAAAAAAACTGCAAAACGTTTTTTCTCTTAAACTAAGAATGGTAGAAAAAAAATTATATGACAGATTTGTAGTTCCTTGACAAAGAAGCAACATTTTTTTTTTTTTTTGAAAAATACATCATGTGTTGCATTTTGCATATACCCATAATTTTATATTTTGAAAATTAAAAACTTGAAAACTAATTAAGTTTTTGGATTGAAATTCACAAGACAATTATATCTAAAGAAGACTGGCATGTGGTTAAAATTTCAGCCAAATTGAATGGATAGTTTAGAAAATAGCAGTATCAGTTGTGCACCCCCTTAAATAAACCAGCACCTTATTGTCCCTTTTTTCATATTTGAGCACCTTTTCTCTTCCTTTTTTCATCTGAAATTTGTACCTAAAAATCCTAACCCTGGTAATAAGATAACTGAAATTAATACAGAGTTGAGAAAATATTTAAATAATAAGCTACTGAAACTAATGCAGAGCTGAGAACAGATTTAAGTAAACTACAAGAAACTAAAGAAATAGAAAATACAAATGCAGATCTTGTGTAAGTACAAATAGATTTAACAGGGGAAATAAATAAAATGCATGAAATGGCAAAAACAAATGCAGATGCAATTAAAGAAGCAAACACAGGGCAAGGACAAGTAATGTCAATGATTGACGAAATTAAAGATAAAATACAAGAAAGTAGCAAAGAAATACATAAACTTAGAAATAGTTTTGAAAATTTGATTACCAGTGTACCAAAGGTAAATGCAAATGTAACTAGTTCTGTAAATGCTAATCAAATGCATGATAATAATACAAGTGCTGAAAGAAGTGTGTCACCTTTGTTAACTAATAATACAAGAGATGCTACTGCTTTTTCCATAGCATCAGCCTCTCAAACACAAAACAATAATGATGACACACATGATCATGTAACAAATCAGATGTCAAACTATTATTCTGTGCTCAATGAATCACCTTTACCTTATTTTAATGCTTCCTCAAGTCCAGTACAATTTATTCATGATCTAGCAGAATATTTTAAATTGAAAAGTGTACCTGAAGCATTAAAAATGATACTTGTTAGAAAATGCTTGGATAACAAAACCTTAGAATGGTTACATATGCTAGCAGACAGTGAAATGAATTCTGAGACATTTAGAGTTTTATTTATGAATAAGTTTTGGAATACCACTGTGCAACATAAGATTAGGGCAAGCCTAAGTTATTCACAAATAGTAGAGATGACAACTTATCAATGACAACTTATCAATGACAGATTATCTTATAAAGTATGCAGGTTATGTGTGGCACAAGAAGAAACAGAAAAAGAAAAATGAAAAACAAGTAACTGGAACATAAAAGGGGAAAGCAATGTAATTTAAAAGAGAGTATAGATTAACTGATGTAATAGAAGAAAATCCACTGTTAGCAAGAAAAACATAAATCTAAATAGCAACTACATTTATAATGTATAAGATATAAATTGTTAGAAAATTGTTAGAAATATAAATATGTTTAGGAAATAAGTTCTAAAGAAAGAGTAACAAGTGTTAATATGCCTAATTAAGTGTTAAAATATCTAGCAAATAGGATACTTAAAAAAAAGTTATGTTTCTTTATTTCAGGAGACTTTTAGAAAATATTTAAAAATTTAAAAGAACAAAACAAAAAGAACAATTTTTAAATATTTCTAAATGGGGCAATTTGAGGCAGTATATTTAACACTTAAATAATATCGGTCTAATTATATAATAAAATATAGTAACAACCTGCCTTAAAGCAATGTGTGTATGTAATAACATATAAAATGTATGTAACAGTCATTGTATTATGTTTATATTATTATGTACATGTATAAGAATATTATGTGAACGTATTAAGTAATTTAACAATGTAGGAGCTGTGAGAATAGAAGCCGAAAGTTGCTAACAATGAGGTAACCTTGAGACAACAATAAATTAGAAATTTTAATAATACTACTAATAATTTTTGGAACCATAATGTAATATTTAAAACAATTTATAAATAGCCAATCAACAACTAGAAAAAGCTTAAGTTAAATAAAAGTATTCTATTGGAGTAGGCTTAGCCAATCGGAGACTTGAAATATAGTAAAATGTACAAATTTAACAGATTCAGGCGGCAGACGCTACTAGACAGCGTTCCAGAGCAGTTCGCTTGATACGTATTCAGTGTGAGAGACAAAAAGATTAATTACGGCGTGAACAATATAAAGTTTACGTGTTAAATAGTACAAGTAAAAATAATCGCACAGCTCTACAGTAGGATATATCAGTGAAGTGTTACTTAATCGTGTGAAAGATTAATAAAACGAAGTTAAATACCATTATGATTTGTGTAAGCCTTCATTCTTTAGCCGCATCAACTCCTGCTAAGAGATACGTGTTTCTACAAATTACTACTGACGCAGCCGAGGCAAAGATACATATATAACATGCAAATAAACATTAACAAATACAAAGTTTATTTTTTTAGACGTGGAGGCGAAGGCCACCGGAAAGTTTGTGTCGTACGTGGTTGCAACTACTTCAAGTTTTTGGTTCTCCTACAGCAACAATAATTCTACTTCACTACATGTCTCGATTCCCATCCCTGGTACACTGTAATGACGAACTATCGAATGAAAACATTCGATTGTTGCAGTTTTTCAAGCGATAGTGCTCATCTCTAGCCCTGCCATCTAAAATAACTTCCAGGAAGTGATTTCAAAGCCATTCGTCCACTGATGAGAGATTTCCAAACCGTTGAACCTTCCCCCTGAATCGCTCAAGTTAATCGACAATATGGTGCACAGAGACAGCTATCGCGTAAAGATCAGAAGCGCTATCTTTCTCCCCGCTTCTCTAGCATTCTAGAACTCCGTGGAAAATTCCAGCGGCTAGTATACAAGCGAGCGAATAGTTAAGTGAGATTTGATGAGTGTGTTTGTGACATACAGTGAGTGCTGTCACGTCTAGAAACTAGGACTTGTGTTCGGTTCCCCAGCGAGTGAAGCGGAAATTATTTCGGCTGCTTCGCGCGTATTTCATTACGCCGAGGGAAGTGACAGTGAAAGTTGCACAAGATATATTAGTGAAGTGAAATAAATAAACAGAGTTTTATTTATGGACGCTCTTTAGCTGCTATGGTTCTTAGCGTCTCATTCTATATTGGACGTGAAAGTCCGGAAATTTTGCTCCGTAAATCTACGACACGGGACCCCGTCTTTACTTCCCTTACGAAGGAAGCCATGCTAAGGATTTTTACGCCCGAAAATTCGCCCTCCGCCGGGTACGAACCCGCGACCTCGGGAACTAGTGGCTAGCATGGTACGGACGACATATTAGTGAAGTGAGAGTCACAATATGGTAATTGGTATTTTAGAATATACCACTGATAATCATGGGATGCTTGCTAGCTATGAGCAAACGTATATTAGCTTCAATTGGTGCCGTAATGCTGTTGACTTTTCAAATTAAAATACTCATTTGTTCAGAAGTTTTCACTTCTTTTCGTGCTATGAAAATTAAATTTAAAAATAAATGTCAGATGTTAGTATTAATATCACTGCACAAATTTTTTTATAAAGAGAAGAAACATAAAAAATTCTGATGTGTTACCCTCACATTACTTTCTCTACACTTGTACAAACCATTTTTACAAACGTTTATTCTCCATATGCTTCATGTTAATCGAGATGTTAATCTTATTACTAATTTTCTTGTAGGTGCAAGGGGAATATGGAGGCATTTAAGCGATAGTCAAATCTTTTAAGAGCTGGTTGCTATCTGGCGCATTCCATTCTATTTGTATGTCCGGGACATAAAGAAAATCTGATGTGTTAGTAGTATTAGTCCCGGATGAGCCAATTGGATTAACGATAATCCTGCCGCTAGGGGCGCTAGTGTCGCTGCGTGCGGCGGCGGCGGCAAGTTTGAAAAGCGCCCTGAGCGGGAGGATTATCGTTATTGTAATTGGTTCATCCGGGACGAGTTAAAAGAATTGAGGATTAGGGTAAGATGGAGGAAAAAGAGGAAGTGACGTGGAGGGTTTTGATTGGTATGAATAAGACGAAATGTGATTGGTTCGTTAATTCGGGTGGAAGATGAAGGAAGGAAGATAAAAGAGTATGGAGGACACGTGATGGAGAGGAGCGGTGTGGCGAGGTGTTGTGTGTGCGGAGGTTGGGACTGAAAGAGGGAAAAGATGGCGAGCGAGGGATAAAAAGTATAACAAAGTGACGTGTGAAGTTGTGATTGGTGGGAATAAGAAGTGATGTTATTGGTGGAAAGGAGCAAATGAAAGTTGATTGGTAAGAATAAGAGAGATTATGATTGGTGGAAAGAAAAAGGTGTGGGAGTGGGGTATGTTGGAGGTGATGGGTTCATCCGGGACGAGTTAAACGAATTGAGGATTAGGGAAAGATGAAGGAAAAACAGGAAGTGACGTGGAGTGTTTTGATTGGTAAAAATAAGATGAAATGTGATTGTTTGGTTAATTTGGGTGGAAGATGAAGGAAGGAAGATGAAAGAGTATGGAGGACACGTGATGGAGAGGAGCTGGGTGGCGAGGTGTTGTGTGTGCGGAGGTCGGAACTGAAAGAGGGAAAAGATGGCGAGCGAGGGATAAAAAGTATAACAGAAAGTGACGTGTGAAGTTGTGATTGGTGGGAATAAGAAGTGATGTTATTGGTGGAAAGGAACAAATGAAAGTTGTTGATTGGTAAGAATAAGAGAGATTATGATTGGTGGAAAGAAAAAGGTGTGGGAGTGGGGTATGTTGGAGGTGATGGGAAAGGTAAGTTTTGCTAGCAACAAGATTTGCAAAAGCCTGTCGAGAACTCATCAGCAATTTTTGAACGTTGGATGGTGGTTTTCTTGAGTGGATAGAGAGATGGGGCGATATGAGATGCGGTGGCGAAAATGGGAACTAAACAAGATGGTTGAGACAAGAGGTTTAAGGACGAGGAAATTTGGAGGTTAGTGGTGAACATGGCGGTCGCAAGAGGTGGGGCAAGGAGACGCGGTGGTGAGAATGGGAACTAAAAGAAGATGGCGGTAGCCAGAGCTTAGAAGAGCAGATTTTGAGGTTAAAATAGTGGGAACTAAAAATGGCGGACGGTCTGCGACAAGGAGATGCGGTGAGAACTAAACAAGATGGTGGACGCAAGAGGAGGGTAAGGAGATTTGAGGTTACAGTACCAAAACACGAAAGGATATATTCCTACGCCAAGCAGGCCCGAAAAATAATTATGCGTGTGGTACTTACCTGTTACTGGTGTGGATGCGTCACCAAAAGCGCAGCAGCTTCACGCGACGCGAAAAAATAAAAGCAAACTGTTTTTGAAAATGCTTAACCAGCTTTAAGATCAACCAACATCACTACGCACTGATATACCTAGGTTTTTTAAAGCGGTACAGACGCCCTTTGCACAGACGTAATTTAACTATACCAAAAACCTGGTACTGGACCATCGTGATGGTCGCTAGCGTACGTAGGAGCAGGGTTCTCATAGCCGGTCGAAAGCGGTCAAAAAAGAGTACGACGTAGGTGTTCACAGTAGCTGCTGTCGAGTCAACCGTCGAGGTGTGAATGAACGAGATCTGTTCTTGCCGGCAATCTGGTTGGGAGATGAGAGCCGCGGTGGTAAAAATGGGAACTAAATAAGATGGCGGAGGCATGAAGTTGAGGTTAAGGAGCGGTGAGGTGTTGTCTGTGCGGAGGTTGGGACTGAAAGAGGGAAAAGATGGCGAACGAGGGATAAAAAGTATAACAGAAAGTGACGTGTGAAGTTGTGATTGGTGGGAATAAGAAGTGATGTTATTGGTGGAAAGGAACAAATGAAAGTTGTTGATTGGTAAGAATAAGAGAGATTATGATTGGTGGAAAGAAAAAAGGTGTGGGAGTGGGGTATGTTGGAGGTGATGGAAAAGGCAAGTTTTGCTACCAACAAGATTTGCAAAAGCCTATCCAGAACTCATCAGCAATTTTAAATAACTAGTGTTTCGGGGTTTTCTCTGGTTGGTAGACGAATGCAAGCTGTTTCTGCTTTTTCATAGGTTTTCCCAAAATTGAAAATGCATATATATTGTAACACAAATGTGTGCAGTGCAAAAGAAAATAAAAATTAAATAGGCGCGCGCACACACACACACACACACACACGCCCGTTGCAGTTGCCATACTTATATTATTCGTCTTTTCCTTTTTTTCTTTTTTTAAAAAATAACTAGTTTTTGGGGGTTTTCTGTGGTTGGTAAACGAATGCAAGCTCTTTCTGCTTTTTCATAGGTTTTCCCTGGTTGGTAGGCGTTTGCTGTAGTGGTTGACGAAGCCGTTTCTAATTTTCCAGGTTTTTCAGGTTTTTAGTGGTTGTCCCTGCCCGGTAGGCAAATGATGAGGTTTTAGCTTGTCGGCGCACGGATACTAGGCACATACTCGCACACACACACACACTATAATAGTAGCGTATTAAAAATTTAACAAACAAAATCTACACAATGACAAAATTGAAAATGTATATATATTTTAACACATAAGTGTGCAGTGCAAACGATTTTCTAGCCCTTAGTGAGTGTAAAATTGCGTTTACTTCACTTCTTTCAAACTGCTTAAAAATCATATAAATGGTTGTTTCACGTTATAATAAGCCTATATATACCAAGAATACTGAGTTTTTAAAAAGTCAAGAAATTCGATTTTCTAGCTCCTAGTGAGTGTAAAATCGTGTTTACTTCACTTCTTTCAAACTGCTTAAAATTCATATAAATGGATGTATCACCTCTTAATAAGCCTCTATATACCAAGAATATTGAGTTTTTAAAAAGTCAAGAAAATCGATTTTCTAGCCCCTAGTGAGTGTAAAATCGCGTTTACTTCACTTCTTTCAAACTGCTTAAAAATCATATAAATGAATGTATCACCTCATAATAAGCCTCTATATACCAAAAATACTGAGTTTTTAAAAAGTCAACAAAATGGATTTTCTAGCCCCTAGTGAGTGTAAAATCGCGTTTACTTCACTTCTTTCAAACTGCTTAAAAATCATATAAATGAATGTATCACCTCATAATAAGCCTCTATATACCAAAAATACTGAGTATTCAAAAAGTCAAGAAAATCGATTTTCTAGCCCCTAGTGAGTGTAAAATCGTGTTTACTTCACTTCTTTCAAACTGCTTAAAAAGCATATAAATGGTTGTTTCACGTTATAATAAGCCTATATATACCAAGAATACTGAGTTCTTAAAAAGTCAAGAAATTCGATTTTCTAGCTGCTAGTGAGTGTAAAATCGCGTTTACTTCACTTCTTTCAAACTGCTTAAAATTCATATAAATGGATGTATCACCTCATAATAAGCCTCTATATACCAAAAATACTGAGTATTCAAAAAGTCAAGAAAATCGATTTTCTAGCCCCTAGCGAGTGTAAAATCGCGTTTACTTCACTTCTTTCAAACTGCTTAAAAATCATATAAATGAATGTATCACCTCATAATAAGCCTCTATATACCAAAAATACTGAGTATTCAAAAAGTCAAGAAAATCGATTTTCTAGCCCCTAGTGAGTGTAAAATCGCGTTTACTTCACTTCTTTCAAACTTCGAAAAAATCATATAAATGGTTGTTTCACGTTATAATAAGCCTATATATACCAAGAATACTGAGTTTTTAAAAAGTCAAGAAATTCGATTTTCTAGCTGCTAGTGAGTAAAATCGCGTTTACTTCACTTCTTTCAAACTTCGAAAAAATCATATAAGTGCTTGTTTCACGTCATAATAAACCTTCATATACCAAAAATACTGAGTTTTTTTCGTACTCACCTATAAGAGATAAGAGGGTAGAGGTCATACGAACGTAACACTTGAGAATGTTCTATTCTGCAGTTGGTGTTACTCCTTAGAAAGGAAGTATCTGCTGATTCTATTTAATTCTTACATTTTACATAACACGTATGCACGGCACAACACAAAAACACTACACGCGACACTCATAGTTTTAAATATTGCACTAGTGGGGGTGCAAGCTGAACCACTATTAGCAAGCGTTATAGTTCTGCTCCCGTTAGGCTCGGAGAAAACAGTAAAAATAATCATTCTCATGTGCAGCACTACGTGCAAAGACCGTGTGCTGATGTGTGTGTAAAATGAGCGTGAGAAACGGATGTTCGTCAGCGATAAAATCTTTTAAATGCAGTTTTATTGTCGATGGTAGGGATCGTGCAGTGGTAGATCGTGACAGGAAATGCACTGCAAATGACTGCGTCAAAAATTCGATACCGAGATTTCACCGGAAATACATGTTTTGAGACCCCCTGAATCCAAAAAAAAATGCATTTTTGGAAACATGTCCGTGTGTGTGTGTGTGTGTCTGTGAACAGCATAACTCAGAAACGAACAGTCGGATAAGCACCAAACTTGGTATTTAGGTTCAGTATCTTCCAGAGATGCGACACGAAGGTTTCCAAGAAACCCCCCCCCCACCCCAGAGAACCCTTTACATGGAACATTTTTCGAAAATTTTAATTTTCTGAAAAATAGTTCCAACGATTTTGATTAAAATATGATATGTTCAAGATATTTTCAAGACAAATGAAATGTATATCTCGAATTTTCTGGGAATGTCTCCAAAAGTATTCTTTATTGTGAACCACTTTTGCATAACTGGTAAACCATAAGAGATGGACAACATTTTACTACACAAAAAATGTAGATCGCGTTAAAATACACAATTTATGTCATATACATTTTTTAGTTGAGTGAACCATTTTCGAGATATTGCTTGTTATTTCCTTAAATTTTCCAATACTTATACTTTTTCTCAAATTCGTCATTCAATTTTTTATGTCCTGGGTATGCAAACAGAATAGAATGCGCCACATAGCAAACAGCGCTTAAAAGATTTGACTATTGCTTATAACCTACCATGTTCCGCTTGCATCTACAAGAAAATCAGCAATAAGTTTTAGAGCAATACGCGCACATGTGCGGGTGTCTAGGTTTAGTATCTTCCAGCGATGCGACACGAAGGTTTTCAAGAAAATCCCCGCACCCCAGACTACTCTTTACATGGAAGATTTTTCGAAAATTTTAATTTTGTCAAAAATGCCTCTAACGATTTTGATTGCAGCTTCGATACGTGTCCACGAAGACCTTAATGCTAGGCAACTGTACCTGTGTTTCTATACGTGAACGTCAGATGGCAGCTTCGATACGTGTCCACGGAGACCTTAGTGCTAGGCAACTGTACGTCTGTTTCTATACGTGAACGGCAGATTGCAGCTTCGATACGTGTTCACGGAGACCTTAGTGCTAGGCAACTGCACCTCTGTTTGTATACGTGAACGGCAGATTGCAGCTTCGATACGTGTCCACGGAGACCTTAGTGCTAGGCAACTGTACCTCTGTTTGTATACGTGAACGACAGATTACAGCTTCGATACGTGTCCACGGAGACCTTAGTGCTAGGCAACTATACCTCTGTTTCTATACGTGAACGGCAGATTGCAGGTTCGATACGTGTTCACGGAGACCTTAGTGCTAGGCAACTGCACCTCTGTTTCTATACGTGAACGGCAGATTGCAGCTTCGATACGTGTCCACGGAGACCTTAGTGCTAGGCAACTGTACATCTGTTTCTATACGTGAACGGCAGATTGCAGCTTCGATACGTGTCCACGGAGACCTTAGTGCTAGGCAACTATACCTCTGTTTCTATACGTGAACGGCAGATTGCAGGTTGGATACGTGTCCACGGAGATCTTAGTGCTAGGCAACTATACCTGTTTGTATACGTGAACGGCAGATTGCAGCTTCGATACGTGTCCACGGAGACCTTAGTGCTAGGCAACTATACCTGTTTGTATACGTGAACGGCAGATTGCAGCTTCGATACGTGTCCACGGAGACCTTAGTGCTAGGCAACTGTACCTGTGTTTCTATACGTGAACGTCAGATGGCAGCTTCGATACGTGTCCACGGAAACCTTAGTGCTAGGCAACTGTACCTCTGTTTCTATACGTGAACGGCAGATTGCAGCTTCGATACGTGTTCACGGAGACCTTAGTGGTAGGCAACTGCACCTCATTTTCTATACATGAACGGCAGATTGCAGCTTCGATACGTGTCCACGGAGACCTTAGTGCTAGGCAACTGTACCTCTGTATACGTGAACGGCAGATTACAGCTTCGATACGTGTGCACGGAGACCTTAGTGCTAGGCAACTATACCTCTGTTTCTGTACGTGAACGGCAGATTGCAGGTTCGATACGTGTCCACGGAGATCTTAGTGCTAGGCAACTATACCTGTTTGTATACGTGAACGGCAGATTGCAGCTTCGATACGTGTCCACAGAGACCTTAGTGCTAGGCAACTGTACCTGTGTTTCTATACGTGAACGTCAGATGGCAGCTTCGATACGTGCCCACGGAGACCTTAGTGCTAGGCAACTGTACCTCTGTTTCTATACGTGAACGGCAGATTGCAGCTTCGATACGTGTCCACGGAGACCTTTCGCTTCAGGTGACAAAATAACACTAGGCACTTGTGTGCCGTGGTGTAAGCCGCAATCACGGCATTGGTAGCGTGGATCTCCTTGGGGCTCTCCTCGGAGTTACCTCAACACCACGTACATGACGTGGTTCGTCACGGGTACGCAGGTCTGCACTACCACTTCCTCGGCGTTGAGCAGGCCCAGGAGGCGATCGTACCGGTACACCAGCTAGCACGTGGACATGTTATCGCGCTGTGGTGTTGCGTGTGCGAGGTATGGAAACTCAAGGACGCAAAACATGTACGACCGAGGGTTAAAAAGCAGAACAAGTAGTGACGTGGAACGTTGTGATTGGTGAGAATAAGACGATCTCTGATAGGTGGACAAATTGAAATAAGGTGATGTGATAGGCGAAAATAAAATCAAAGGTGATTGGATGAAAAATGACGAGAAGGAATTAGCGGTGAATTTGTGAACTAAGATGGCGAAGATTTTTTTTAAAAAAAAGACGGATAATATAAGTATGGCAACTGTAACGGTTTACGGCAAACGCGCGCCGCGCAATGCGTCACGCCGGGCAATAAAACAAAAACCATATTGAGCAAGATACTTACTATACGTAGTAGAGAAAATAATTATTTGGATTAAACCGCGTGTTTTAAAGAGCTAGTAGATTATTATACAGAGAGCGAGGCCACGTTTTGCGTTTATATGGGAAAGGATAGGGAGAACGAGGCTAGATGCGGCGGTTCAAACAGGAAAATTTGTTTAAATGGGAGAGATAGGGAATACGATGGCTGTTGCTAGGCTAGACAGGGGTTGAATGAGGGAAATGCGCTCTTACGTGAGAGATAGGGAATACGAGGGGGGTGCTAAAATAGATGTTAAAGCTGACATGCGTTTATATTAGAGAGATAGGAAGCCGAGGAGAGGTATTAGGCTAGCAAGGGTTGAATGACAGTATACGTTTGTATGGGAGAGACGAGGAAGACGAAGAGACAGAGAGATTCTATACTAGGGGTTAGTTGAAGGAGGGAAGGAAATGCGTTTATATGGGAGAGGTAGGGAAAACGATGATAGGTGTCAGGAATTGTGGTTAAAATTGTAATACAAAGAAGCGCATTATTCAAGAACTTTTAACAACAAAAAACATCTAAGTATAAATCATTTGTACGATATTTGAGGAGGGGTCTTTAGTGTAAAACCCCCCTAAAAGCCAGTAGTAGAGAATTCCTCGAGCTGGGCCACTTATACAGAAATGTGTATTCATTGGCGAATTATGTCTCCCCCACCCCCTGCCACGCCCTCTGGTACCTTTTGGTTGCAGCTGCGGCATAAATTTCGTTGAGTATAATGGAAAGCTTGACAGGTAAGCAATTAAGGTTGTCCATCACCTGTCAAAATGAACAATGGGCATTTTGCTTTCTAACAAAAGTGGAGACACTATTCTACCCATTCCATATCCGCACCTGTAACAACCCACCCATAGCCGCACTGTTTGACGAACACGTGCAAAAGGACAAAGGTAGTCCTTCACCTGTCAAAACGAACAAAAGGCATAATAAACACTTGAAACAATAGAGTAGGCTGGAGCCACGTAAACAAAAGATAAGACGCTATTGTCTCAATTCTATTGAATTCCCGTACACTTTCACTTTTAGCAATGCCACCTCCAACAACCCCACCTTCCAGTCGAATTGTTTAACGAATACGAGCAGAATAACAATAGAGCAATCTGGAGCGGTGCAAACAACGGGACAGATGCTGTTGTTTCCCTTTCTTATGTCCAGAACAAGAGCTCATTAGGAAGGCCACCCGTGTAACATCCATTCCGCTGTAATATAACAAAAGAGACAGTCTGGCACAGCAATAACAAAAGGAACTCTTGGAGGCTTTATACCTGGTCCTGTCTTTGTTTGACGTTGGGAAAAGAGAGAGAGATCAGTTCCCACGGGAACAGGCATTATTTATCTGCTAGAACATAAATTCCACCTCACTCCACCTCGCCTTCCTGACGCCGACACTACCTGAGGGTAGCTCTGAGAGCAGAAGAATCTTCACGAAGACCTACGGGTATACCCGAACATGGATACACATGTTCGTGACAAGTCTAACACATCTGCCAAGCACACGAATCAGCACGATAACCAACGAGAAATACCGAGCATAGTTATGTTCTGTTTCTGCAACTATTGACTGTTTTTCAAACAGTGATATCAAAAACGTGTTTAACATACATCATTACATATATTAAACCTCTGTGTATTATTAGATATCCTTATGTCTGTGTTCGAATTTTACTGCAGGCAAAAGTTTAATGTTTTTAATTGCTAATGAAAAAGTTGATACTTTGATTGGATAAAACATTATTATATCATTATCCCGATTAACGTAAGGCGTTCACGTGTATCCAGAGGTCCCAGTTCGATTCTTAGTGTACTGAAACATTAATGCTTAATAATTAATAAATTAAGAATCATAGGCGAATAGGATAAAACATGTTAATTTTTTATATATCATTACCCTGATTAATGTAGGATATCCTTAGGTACCCAGAGATTATAGTTCGAATCTTAACTAGCGAAACTCTAATGCTTAATAAATATTAAACTATATGAGTATGCGCGGCCAGATTAAAAATGCATTTTACAAACATAATTATTTATGTTGAACCCTGGTGTATACTTAGATATCCCGATGCCTAGACACGATTCTTTATTTTCTTACTTCTCTCTGTTTCTCTCTTTCTATCTAACTTTTTCTTTCTTCTCGACTTGCACACATCCAAGCGTTCACATATACACACATACATACACCAGTGCACTTGCACATACACACACGCACGCACATACACCACTGTACGCTCGCATACACCAGTGTACATACACCAACGCACACACACACACACCAGTGCACGCGCACACACACATACATACATACACACACAATAGCATTGGAAATTATTGCGTTTACAGAATTCAAAAATATTTGTATAATTTCACTGTAACCTAGCAAAATGTAATTCTTTTCAGGCTAACACATTCACATAACTTTCATCCCAACGCACGTTTTTATAGCTCGTGTAAATACATTACTCTCTGAGAGAGAGAGAGAGAGAGAGAGAGAGAGGGTGGGGGAGGAATTGAACCATGTAGGGATAGAAGTGGTGAGAGCCTGTGTGCATGCGCAACAGGTGATAATTCCACTGGATGCAATAATCACGTCACGTGTAAACTTCCCCACCATGATGATGTGCTGACATAGTCAGGGCGGCTTCAAGTCCGATATAAACAGCTAACGACGATTGTTAGAACAACTGCGGGCTTATTAACTCTACATTTAAATTTTAAAGAACTCCAGAATTAGCAACGTGAGGTGTTTTCTTTTAATTTAAGAAGAGGTGAGTCATCGACTTCTACACGCATAGCATTCATCAACACAAAACTAAGCAAGGTGGGTGAGTTTTTACGTAAGTATACAAAGCAGTGGTGGCTTTTTACGATGAATTTAATTTTGTTTAAACGATGCAGTGCATGAAAGACGAATCCTTGCATGAGTGTGATATTTTTTAATCAGAACGTTACACTCACATGGATTTCTCTACACTTCATCATCCATTAGCATTCATACGATTTTCACAACATTCTATTAACATTCATACCATTTTCTCTACACGTTCATCCAATAACATTCATAAGATTTTTCTACTCATTCTTTGTTGCTGTACACATTCTTCTTCCATGAACATCCGCATGATTTTCTCTACACATTCATCCTCCATTAACATTCACACGATTTTCTCTACTCATTGTTTGTTTGTCTACACGTTCATCCTCCTTTAACATCCAAATGATTTTCTCTGGTCATTCTTTGTTTCTCTACACATTCATCCTCCATTAACATTCATACTATTTTCTCTATCCCTCATTGTTTCACCGTCACATGAATTTCTACACGCACACTCTTCTTCCATTCACATTCACACGATTTTCTCTATCTCCCATCATTGTTTTACCGTCACATGGATTTCTACATCCATTCTTTTTCCATTCACAGGATTCTCTATCGCTCTGTTTTATCACCACAGGAATTTCCACACACGCTCTTCTTCCATTCACCATCACACAGATTCCACAACCTACATGATTGTCACAAACTATCATTTCTACCAAGCACCCGAACCTGTACGAATACCTACGAGTGTACCTGAACACAAACATGCATAAACATACTTACAAAAAACTGTGGTCGTGTAGCACAATACACACTGTAGTTCTAATATAAAGAAATGTATAACTTGTCCTTCAACCTGAATAAAGCATTGAAAATAATAATTCATGATCAATGTCTGTTAAAGAGTGTTTAGCAGATAGACTTAACAAGATGGCTGAAGAGCGCAGTTTCCTACCGACTCGGCGAGCTCAGGATTTCGAAATAGGTCTTAAATGTGAGATAAAGGTCTTATAGAGAGCTCAAACAAGATACGGTACCAGGATCGTATCTTCGCTAGAGGATTTTCAAGTGTTCTTGCCTGAACGCTATAATTCGTTAACCAACGAAGATCTTGCAGAAATGCCTGAAAACTTATATCTCGAATATAAGGGCATGGCAGAGATGTGGAAATTTAAGACTTGTAAATTGTCTTTTGTACCCGCAACAAAGGTATGTAGTAATGTCAAACTTAAGTATTCAATGTTTTCCTATTTTAGTATAATAAAATTCACAAACGAATTAGCTGACTCATTGATATTACACATAAAGATACAAAAGATACAAGTTATAGAATTTTAAAAAAAATTCATGAAATCACAATGTCACATGTTTAATACAGTAATATATATATATATCCATCACGTTGAAATAGCCCCTGATATCCTAATGTTTATACAAATCTTTTGTGTTTCATTTTCCATGTATCCTCACAAAAATTTAAAACTTTTCAGGTTACCTTCATTTAAAGAAGCATGTTGTATAAGACTTTCATTGTGTGTTTTGTTACAGGCAGAATAAGCGGAAGAAAACAGATTTGCAGTTAGGAAAGGCTGCTGACTCTTTGAGAATAGAATAACCAGCGTCGACACCTCCAAGATACATTTCGGTAAAAAACGGGTGCTGAGACGTCTACATCAACGAAGCACGTTAAGACAGGATTCTTATATAACATTCCAGGGCATACGGTGAAAACACAGGGACAATTTTGTATACAATCCAAGGCATAGCTGAGAGTTAGCTCGAACGAGTCTCCCTATATTCGGTGAAAATAAAAATTGTGAGCAGTGATTTAAATGATTGTGAAAACACTTTTAAATGTTGATGAGAATTGTAATTTAAACAGACTTGAATCCTGTATGCATTAACATATGAAGGCTATTTGTTGTGAGGGAATAAAAATGATGACAATAAAGAGACTTTTATTTAAATAATAAAGAAAATTCACGTACCCTAACCGTTACAAGTGAAACGTCATATGCAGGAACGATGATTTGGAATAGGAGAGTACTTGAACTATACAATAAAAATAAAAAATAATGAAGGTGTGTTTTTACATCATGCTTTATTCATTAAAAATCCTTACATTCTTAATGCAAAAGAAATCCTCACATTACAATGATTAGTTTAAAATATAAGCTGCATCACTTGAGTCAGCCTTGTATGTAAATACTTAATAATGAATTATTAAAGATTACAATGAGGTCTGTGCAGAGATATTTGCACTAGCTTGAATTTCTATTCTGTTGTTGACACAGCCATTTACAACTTCTTCTGGCTGGTGAGGGCAGTCTATAACAAATATAGGAGCAAATTTAAGAACATCTTTTCTCTTCAATAAAGGATAATTCTCTTTTTATAATAATAGCTTGAGTACATAAACAATGATGCAAATCTCGAGTTTCCAAAGTCAAAGCTCTTATCGTGATAGGGATAACATTCACTATTAAGATAAAGTCTCAAATTAGCTAGTTACAATGATCAAAAAGGGAACAGTCTTTAGTTGCATAACTCGATCTTAAAGTCAGAGCACCCAAAATGACAAATCTCAACTTCTCCATTTTTTGATGTGGTAGCGACATTCCATTTACAGCAGCATTCTCTTCACCCTTAGGCGCTATAATAGTTTTTTAGAGTCCTTGGATCGAACAGTACCAACACCGACTGGCTATTGTGTATAAGCTTTGAAGTAGTAGCTGTTCCATTAGGTATAGTAATACTTCCATTGATGTATAGATAACCTCAACTAGGTAAAGTATATAAATGCTCAGCTTGACAAGGGATTCTAATGTCGTCATTAGCGTCCAGAGCTTATGTATTATACGGTAAAAACACATGTTCCTCTTCTTTTGTGATCTCGTCGTCGAATCTAGCCGTCTCGGTAACACTGGTGATATCCATGATTATAGGATTCTAAAGACCAATGTCTGAAGAAATTTTTGATTAAATGACGTTAACACACTGGTTGTCAATGGCAGAGTTATGGAGTGTGCGTCGAATCAAGTGGATATATCCTCGAGGCCTCTGATTTCTTCTAAAATCTATAGGCATTATGCTTATATCCTTGTTTATAAAGTCAATGATATTACTATTATGATCGCCTATACGGTAAAACAATGAAGAGGATAGATAAAATCGTGTGAATGTGAATGTAAGAAGAGTGTGCGTGTAGAAATTCATGTGACGGTGAAACAATGAGGGATCGAGAAAATCGTATGAATGTGAATGGAGGACGAATGTTTAGAGAAACAAAGAATCGGTGGAGAAAATCATGTGGATGTTCATGGAAGAGGAATGTGTAGAGAAACAAATGAGTAGAGAAAATCGGGTGAATGTTAATGGAGGATGAATGTGTAGAGAAGCAAAGAATGAGTAGAGAAAATCGTATGAATGTTAATGGATGATGAACGTGTAGTTAAAATGATATGAATGTTAATATAATGTGAAAATCGTATGAATGTTAATGGATGATGAAGTGTAGAGAAATCCATATTAGTGTAAAGTTCAGATTAAAAAATATCACACTCGTGCAACGATTCGTCTTTCATGCACTGCATCGTTTAAACAAAATTAAATTCATCGTAAAAAGCCACCACTGCTTTGTATACTTACGTAAAAACTCACCCACCTTGCTTAGTTTTGTGTTGATGAATGCTATGCGTGTAGAAGTCGATGACTCACCTCTTCTTAAATTAAAGGAAAACACCTCACGCTGCTACTTCTGAAGTTCTTTGAAATTTAAATGTAGAGTTAATAAGCCCGCAGTTGTTCTAACAATCGTCGTTAGCTGTTTGTATCGGACTTACAGCCGCCCTGACTATGTCAGCACATCATCATGGTGGGGATGTTTGCACGTGACGTGATTATTGCATTCAGTGGAATTATCACCTGTTGCGCATGCGCAGAGGCTCTAAGCCCTCCTATCCCTACATGGTTCAATTCCCCCCCCCTCTCTCTCTCAGAGAGTAATATATTTTCACGAGATATAAAAAATGCTTTGGGATGAAGGTCATGTTAATGTGTTAGCCTGAAAAGAATTACATTTTGCTAGGTTACAGTGAAAATATACAAATATTTTTGAATTCTGTAAAGGCAATAATTTCCAATGCTATCGTGTGAGTATTTGTATGTGTATTTGCGTGCACTGGTGTATGCGGGCGTACAGTGGTGTATGTGCGTGCGTGTGTGTATGTGCAAGTTCACCGGTATATGTATGTGTGTGTTTGTATATGTGAACGCTTGGATGTGTGCAAGTCGAGAAGAAAGAAAGAATTAGATAGAAAGAGGGAAAAGAAAGAAAAAGAGAGAAGAAAGAAAATAAAAAATCGTGTCTAGGCATCGGGATATCTACGTATACACCAGGGTTTAATATAAATATACTTGTTATATGCATTTTAATCTGGCCGCGCATGCTCGCATAGTTCGATATTTATTAAGCATTAGAGTTTCGCTGGGTAAGATTCGAACTAGAACCTCTGGGTATGTAAGGATATCCTACATTAATCAGGTAATGATATATAAAAAATTAACATGTTTTATCCTATTCACCTATGATTGTTAATTTATTAATTATTAAGCATTAATGTTTCACTACACTAAGAACCGAACTCGCACCTCTGGATGCACCTGAATGCCTTACATTAATCGGGGTAATGATATAATAATGTTTTACCTATCAAAGTATTAATGTTTTCATTAGCAATTAAAAACATTAAACTTTTGCCTGCAGTAAGATTCGAACACAGAGCTAAGGATATCTAAGTAAACACAGAGGTTTAATATATGTAATGATGTATGTTAAACACGTTTTTGATATCACTGTTTGAAAGAGAGTCAATAGCTGCAGAAACAGAACATTGTAACTATGCTCGGTGATTCTCGTTGGTTATCGTGCAGATTCGTGTGCTTGTTAGATGTGTTAGACTTGTCATGAACGTGTATATTTATGTCCGGGTGTACCCGTAGTTCTTAATGAAGACTGCTGCTCTCAGAGAGCTACCCTCAGGCAGTGTCGGCGCCAGGATGGCGGGGTGGAGTGAGGTGAAATTTATGTTCTAGCAGGTAAATAATGCCTGTCCCCGTGGGAACTGATCTCTCTCTCTCTCTCCCCCAACGTCAAAGAAAGACGGGGCCAGGTATAAAGGGTTCCTTTTATTATCGCTGCGCCAGACTCTCTTTTGTTATATTGCAGTGGAATGGTAGTTACATGGGTGGTCTTCCTAATGAGCTCTTGTTCTGGACATAAGGAAGGGAAACAATAGCATCGGTCCCGTTGTTTGCACGCTCCAGCCTGCTCTATTGTTATTTTGCACGTATTCGTTAAACAATGCGACTGGAAGGTGGGGTTGTTGGAGGTGGCATTCCTAAAAGTGCACGTGTACGGGAATTCAATAGAATGGAGACAATAGCGTCTTATCTTTTGTTTACGTGGCTCCAGCCTACTCTATTGTTTCAAGCGTAATTTATTATGCCTTTTGTTCATTTTGACAAGTGAAGTACAACCTTTGTCCTTTTGCACGTGTTGGTCAAACAGTGCGGCTATGGGTGGGTTGTTGCAGGTGCGGATATGGAATGGGTAGAATAGCGTCTCCGCTTTTGTTAGAAAGCAAAATTTATCATGCCCATTGTTCATTTTGACAGGTGATGGACAACCTTAATTGCTTAGCTGTCAAGCTTTCCATTATACTCAACAAAATTTATGACCGCAGCTGCAACCAAAAGGTACCAGAGGGTGTGGCAGAAGGTGGGGGAGACCTAATTAGCCAATGAATACACATTCCTGTATAATAAGTGGCCCAGCTCGCGCAATTCTCTACTACTGGCTTTTAGGGGGTTTTTCCACTAGGACCCCTCCTCGAATATCGTACAAATGATCTATATTAGATGTTTTTTTTTGTTAAAGTTCTTGAATAATGCGATTCTTTGTATTACAATTTTAACCACAATTCTTTACACCTATCATCGTTTTCCCTACCTTTCGCATATAAACGCATTTCCTCCCCTCCTTCAATTAACTCCTAGCATAGCATTTCTCTCTCTCTCTCTCTCTTCGTTTTCCTCGTCTCTCCCATACAAACGTATACTTTCTCATTCAACCCTTGCTAGCCTAATACCTCTCCTCGGCTTCCTATCTCTCCCATATAAACGCATTTTCCTCTTTGAAGCGCTGCATCTAGTCTGGTTTTCCTTATCCTTTCCCATATAAACGCAAAAAAGTGGCCTCGCTCTCTCTATAATAACCTACTGAGATGTACTTTTTTACTTTCTCTACTACGTATACTAAGTACGGGAAGTATTGCATTCCACCCAAAAATTCGATACCGAGATTTCACCGGAAATACACGTTTTGAGACCTCCTGAATCCAAAAAAAGCATTTTTGGAAACATGTCCGTGTGTGTGTGTCTGTGAACAGCATAACTCAAAAACGAACAATCGGATAAGCACCAAACTTGGTATTTAGGTTCAGTATCTTCCAGAGATGCGACACGAAGGTTTTCAAGAAAATCCACCCACCCCAGACTACCCTTTACATGGAAGATTTTTCGAAAATTTTAATTTTCTCAAAAATGGCTCTAACGATTTTGATGAAAATATCATATGTTTAGGGTAATGTCATGAGAAATGAAATGTATATCTCGAATTTTCTGGGAATGTCTCCAAAAGTATTCTTCATTGTGAACGACTTTTGCGTAACTGGTAAGCCATAAGAGATAGACAAAATTTTACTACACAAAAAATGTAGATCGCGTTAAAATACACAACTTATGTCATATACATTTCTTTGTTTGAGTGAACCGTTTTCGAGATATTGCTTGTTATTTCCTTAAATTTTCCAATACTTATACTTTTTCTCAAATGCGTTATTCATTTTTTTATGTCCTGGACATGCAAAGAGAATGGAATGCGTCATATAGCAACCAGCGTTAAAATATTTGACTATCGCTTAAAAGCTACCATATTTTCCTTGCATCTACAAGAAAATTACCAATAAGATTGACATCTCGATATCTCGATTAACATGAAGCATATGGAGAATAGGCGTTTGTAAAATTAGGTTGTACAAGAGTAGAGAAAGTTATGTGAGTGTAACACATCAGATTTTTATAGTATGTTTTCGTCTTCGTTTAACGTTTACCAGGTATGCAAGATTATATAAATTTTCTCCGGAACAAAGAGAACTTCAGGACTAGAGGAACCGCGCTAGCCTGTACTTCGAGAGGTCACGGGTTGAAGCCCGGCGGAGGGCGATGTATTTTCGGGCGTAAAAATCCTTAGCATGGCTTCCTTCAAAAGGGAAGTAAAGCCGGTGGTCCCGTGTCGTAGATTTTTAGGGCACGTAAACGAACCTCAAGCCTGTTAAGAAGGCTTCCGCATAATTTACGGGCTTTCGCACCTAATATAGAATGGGACGCTAAAAACATACCAGTTAAAGGGTGTCGATAACTAAAACTCAATTTGACTTTAATTTAACAGGCTATTTCCAGAACGTTGACGATATAATTTTATTTGTCATATAAATATTTTTATCGTATGTTATTTTAGTCACAATCGTTAGAGCCAGTTTTCAGAAAATTTAAAAAAAAAAAGTTCCATAGTTTGGGGTGGTGAGTTTTCTTGAAAATTTTTGTGTCGTATCTTTGGAAGGTGCTGAACTTAAATACCAAGTTTGGTATTTATCAGAATTTTCGTTGTTTAGTTATGCTGTTTGCTGACACACACATGTACAATTTTTTTTTATAAAAATGCTTTTATTTTATTCGGGGGCCTTAGAACATGTACTTCCGGTGAAATCTCGGTAATAATTTTTTGGGTGGAATGCAATACCTTTGCCACCTATAATCTACTGGTAGAGAAGTAAATATTGTTAAATAGTTTAGGTTACAATGGCATTTTAGAGGTTCAGTTGCACTAAGTCTGCGATAAATTTGACTAGAAAATATTTTGTTACAAAATCGGAGTAGCATGTATCAATGGATAATGTAAAACATTGGATGTTTTCCCACGAAGCAATCATTTCCGGAGCCAGTGCATTTGTTTTGGGAACAAGTACTACATTACGTCACATGCAGTTTAAAAATAATCATCTCCTGCGTGGCCTTCACTAAACAGGTTCTTCCAGTCTGTTTACCAACTCGTGCAGAGACGGAGCGTTAACGTCATTAGCAGATGTGTGCCGTCTTGTTTATTCACACAAGAGTGTTTCAAGCTGTGTAAAACCGTTGTTAACATTTTCGCTTTCTTTATCTTGTAAGGTAATGCATTCCACCTATAAATTCGATATCAACATTCCACAGAAATAAATGTTTTCTAAAAGCATTTTCAGAAAAAGGTCTACGTGTGTCCTAACGCGTTAAAGTTCAGTATCTTCCAAAGATGCCACACGAAAATTTCCAAGAAAACCCCCACCCCAAACTACCGTTTGCATAGAAAAATTTTCAGTTTTTTTTTCTAAAAAATTGCTTTAACGATTTTGATTATACATCAAAAGATGCTTACATGAAGAATAATATGCATATCTTAAATTTTCTGGGAATAGCCTTTGAAGTCCTCTTCATTCGGCAGGAATTATGTGTAATCTTGTATAACTGGTAAACGTTAAGCGATAGACGGAAACGTACTGGAGAAGAAATATAGATCTCTTTAAAACACACAATTTATTTCAATAAGTTTTTTTTGTGGACATAAGCCATTTATGAGATATCCGTTATTAAATGTTTGAGTTATTACTTGGTCATTCTCTTAAACTCCTGTCAACATTTAGCTGTTTCTCGCGATGTCATGGAAACATTGTGGAATGTTAAGGCCATCATATAGCGTCCAGTTCTTAAACATTTGAATATCGCTGTTTCCTTCGTATGTATAACGAAATGTGCAATGTAGCTATTTCTGCAAAGGTTTATTTGGATTTAAATGTACTAGATATAAAAACCTGATGTGTTACACTCACATTACTTTCTCTACTCTTGTGCAAACTATTTTTACAAACGCTTATTCTCCATCTACTTCATGTTAATGGATATAAAAATTTGCAGAAGCTGTCGTATTGCTAATTTTCTTATATGTGCAAGGGGAATATGGTAGGCTTTAAGCGATAATAAAATATGTTAAGAGCTGGTTGCTATGTGGAACATTCCATTCTCTTTGCATGACCAGGACACTAAAAAAAAATCCCATTTGAGAAAACGTGCTATAAGCATTAGAAAATTCAAACAAATAACAAGGAATATATCGAAGATGGTTCACTCGACCAAAGAAACAAACCCAAAAAAAGGGGGGGGACATTCCCAGAAAATTCAAGATATACATTTCATTTGCCACGAAAGTATCTTAAACATATGATATTTTAATCAAAATCGTTAGCCATTTATAAGAAAATCAAAATTTTCGAAAAATGTTCCATGTAAAGGGTAGTCTGGTATGGGGATTATCTTTAAAATCTTCGTGTCGTATCCTTGGAAGATGCTGAACTTAAATACCGACTTTTCGTTTTAGAGTTACGCTGTTCACATACACGCGCGCGTGATCGGAACCTTTCTAAAATTCCTTTTTTTCAGGGGCGTGAAAGCATGCATTTCCGTGAAATGTCGACATGGAATACAGTACTTGCTCTTATATACACCAACTATGGTAGGTGTGTGTGACTGTTTCCATGGCTTGTTGGTCACTTAAGTTTCTAGCAGAAATTTGGATGCTGTGATGCACCAGTCACTCCAATACTCTGAAAGTTGATTTTTGTCAAGCAAATGAACTCCCTATACTACCTACATTTTAAAACACGAGGTAATAATTGCAAAAAGACCTAAAAAGTGAAATGTAGTCAAGGCATTAAAATTAGTGTATAGAAGTCTTGTTTGCTCAAAATGAAAAGAAGGTTGAATCAGATCTTCACCTGCAGTATTGATTCTTTTGAATTCTCAGATTAAACAAAATAGTGAATGAAGAGGACTTTACAGTCTCTAGACAATAGCAACTCCGGCCATTGTCACAGAGATCGCACTTATTAACGCGAAAAAGGAAAATTGGGCTGTGTGACCTCTAGTTTGGGGCACGAATTCGTAAATGTAATGACACGTGCTCTCCTGACAGCAGCCACCTCTCTACCCACAAACAACCTTTTCCAGACTAACAATTAAATAGGAGTGTTTTTTGCAAAAATGCGAGTAAAGGATGTACAAAGTTACTCTTATTTTCAGTTGAACAGTGAAATTTGTGATGTTTGAAAAGTTATAGTCATAGGCTCATAATAAGGATTGGCAATGCCTGACATCACAACTCGGGCGTTGAACTGTGTCTAGACGACGCGTTGAAAGCGTTTCAGAGGTGGGAAAGGAAGTCAGGCCTTGCAGAGAAAATGTTTCTTGTTTGTATGAGAGACTTGGAGATGATATGTAATGGCGGTGAAATGATGAAAGGTGATGTAGCGGTTGGTGGAATGAACGGCGGAGAATACCCGCCCAGACAAGTCCCACATGCGGTTCCCTGGGATCGAACTCGGACCGCCTTGGTTGTATGAGAGACCTAATGTCTCGCTAAATGAATAAAAAAAGGGAAGGTTTACAAAACAACATGCGTCCTCCCCATTTGATTATGCGTGCAACTACTCCAAACTGTTCTTTCAAAGGTTGTTGAGATGAATGTTTGTAGACTTGTCTTTTTTATTTTGTTAGGCTTAGGCCATTTACTCAGCGCTTGAAAAAGTATAAAGTTTTTAAAATTCAAACTGCGGACAACGAATGCCACAAAAACGGGTTTAAATCGGACAGTTTTTTTGGGGGGGGCCCTTGAAGTTTAAGGTCCTTTAAGATGGTAGATCATAGCGGACGATGAATGAATGAAATGATGCTCAGGTGACCCCTGGGTCTCTAGACCTTAAGGGTACCCGACATTCGTCTTCTTAGGATGAGGAAAAACCCCGGAAAACCCCTTATCCAGGTAATTCACGGTAACCGAGATTGCAACTCGGGACCTCTTGAATGTGAGCCAGACACGCTACAGAACAGAGCTCAGTCATAAATTGAAACGGCGATTTAAAAAAACGTGCCAAGTCCCTATTTTACGAAATGCGGTTTGTTTTTTGTTTTGTTTTTTGCACTGTCTTCTACTTTGAAGTGCGCCGCATTCGGTGATGAAAAGAAATAGCCTCCTTTCCATCCCACTCCCCTATATAATTGCAGCTGAATGCTATTGTGACTTGAAAAGAATCCCAAGTCCTGGACATGACAAGTTCTTGATCTCACCAAGCAGCTGTTAGTTACCTGATCCCATTGAAACTCGTGATGACTATAGTACTTTTAAAGACAAAAGAAAACGAAATGAGAGTGAATGGAAGAGAATCCCAAGTCCTGGACATGGCAAGTTCTTGATCTCACCAGTCGTCAGTTACCTGATCCCGTTGAAAGTCGTGATGATTGTAGTACATTTAAAGGTAAAAGAAAACGAAATGAGAGTGAATGGAAGAGAATTGCAAGTCCTGGACATGGCAAGTTCTTGATCTCACCAAACAGCTGTTAGTTACCTGATCCCGTTGAAACTCGTGGTTACTGTAGTATATTTAAAGGTAAAAGAAAATGAAATGAGAGTGAGTGGAAGAAAAATAGAGTGAGATAGTCCAGAAGGGAAGGTAGTGAGTATATTAATGCAAAACAGGCAATTCATGCAGGTATATAGGCCTATTTTTGAACAGATTATGTTATACTTTTAATTTTTTGATGATGTCAAGTCTTTGATGAGTACTCACAACCAGATGCTGTCAACTTGTTGGATCTGACGACACATTTAATGAAGATGAAGATTATGATAATGTTACAGAAAATAAACTTTGTAAGGAACGCTGTATGTAGAGCGCAATAACCTAGAGTAGTTTTTTTTTTTTTCTTTCTATATTTTCTAATGAAGTGTAATCTTTCAATGCAGATTTCATATCTGTTCATAGGGATGTTATAAATGTTCTGGTTTTAATTTCTACATTTTGTTATAAAGTAAAACATTTCAATAACATTTATTAATTTGGAGACAATCTTATACGAGGGGCACTATTTATATTTTGAGCCTTGGCAACCCTGAATGTTGTAGGTGCCATCTGACGTTTCCAATGGAAAGTTTGACATTTTTTACCATAATCTACTTCAAACATTTTGTCAATAGAGTGTTATTTGTTTTGTTTACACTAAGTTGAAAATTGTGTGTCAACAAAAACATGGAATTAACTCGTGAACATGTTCGTGCAATGATTTATGACGACTTTCAACGTGGATTATCAAGACAAGAGTGCATCTATCAACTAACTTCCACATCTGGCGACGAAACTCCACTCTTTGTCACTGTGAAACGCTGGCATAACGAATTTAATCGTGGCCGCCGTTCGCTCAATGATGAAGTTCGTGAAGATCGTTCAAAATCAGTTGTGCCACAAAACATTGATGCTGTGCAAAAACTAATAATGAAAGATCGTTCATGCGACATATTGTGAGATTGAGAAAACCCTAGGCATTAGTTCCACCAGCATATATAAAATATTGCATGATTATTTAGCCGTGAAAAAGGTTTGCTCTCGTTGGATCCCACATAATTTGACGCAATCTCAAAAAGATGCTCGTGTCGATTGGTGTACAAAAATGCTCAAGAAATACAATGGCGGTGCCTCAAAAGACGTATATAAGATTGTAACAGGTGACGAATCATGGATCTATGCGTATGAGCCGGAACGTAAACAGAAGTTAACTGTATGGGTGTTTCAAGATGAAGTAAATCCAACAAAAGTTGTTCGCACTCGAAGCACTTCGAAGCAAATGGTCGCCTACTTTTTCAGCAAAACTGGTCATGTGGCAACAGTGCCTTTAGAGGAATGTAAAACGGTCAATGCCGAATGGTACACAACCGTTTGGCGGTAGTCTTCGGTGAAGTAAGGAAAACCAACAAGAACCGTAGGATCGTTCTTCATCAAGACAAATGCGAGCGCACACACATCTCGTCTAACAACAGAGTATTTGAAGGCTCAAATAATCGAATTGATGGGTCATCCGCCATACAGTCTTCATTTGGCACCCAGTGACTTCTTTCGACGTGGACATCAAGAATAAATTGCGTGGACAACGATTTTCGTTGCCAGAAGAAGCCGTTGATGCCTTCAAAAACCATGTTTTGGAAGTGTCTCAAGAAGACTGGAATAAATGCTTTGACAAATGGTTCAAACAGATGGAAAAGTGTATTGATCATAAAGGAGAATATTTTGAAAAACAATAAAGCAATTTTCAATCAGAAAATACTTTGTTTTAATTATTAGGC
This sequence comes from Deroplatys truncata, assembly GCA_030765065.1. Classification (NCBI taxonomy): domain Eukaryota; kingdom Metazoa; phylum Arthropoda; class Insecta; order Mantodea; family Mantidae; genus Deroplatys; species Deroplatys truncata. The sequence continues at coordinate 129,622,742 of CM060979.1, read as the reverse complement.
TCAAAATATAAATAGTGCCCGTCGTATTTATTACAAATGATGTCCTGTGGGTTCAGAAGCGTTCCGAGTCCACTCACTGTGTACAAACTGTCAGAGAATAAACTTAAAAAATTGAAAATTGCTATGAATGTCTATTACCCAGAGTTAAGAAAATATGGCTTGCACAAGGATTTCGAGCAACATTTATTTTTTTGTCTGTTCTGAAAATGTTTTACTCCCTAGACTTGGGACTTTTTTGAAATCATTGTTTCAATTGTATGTTTGATCGACATCTACGTTTTTCTCTATCTCTGAGGTTTTATAAGTTATACAGCATTCGGAATAAAGAGGACTTTCAACATATGTATTTTAATCAAATTGGTTAGATCACTTTTGAACCCATATTTTTCATGTAAGGGGTTACCTTCATGTCGCATCCCTGAAGAGTCTCAACTTAAATACCCAATTTCGTATTTATCTGACATTTTGCTTTGAGGTATGCTGTTCACGCTCGCGCATCTCTTTCTATTTTTATCTTTTATTTGAAATATCCTTTCTCTTCCAATTTTTCATTTTAATATTTTTAAGGCACTTTCAGTGTGTTTGTCGTGGGTCCCAGGACACAAAGGAATTGAGGGCAATGAGAAAGCTGACGATCTTGCAAAACAAGGATCGACACAGCTGAAACCCATACCAGATACACCTCTAGGCATCCTAAGTGTTCCATTAGAGCGGCTGTAAAAACAACTCTCTTTAATCTGGAAGAGGAAGAGGACTCCAGGAATTCGGCATGGGAAATTGTTTACCAAAGAACCATGCAAATCGTTAACTGACAGGCTGCTTAAATGTAGTAAGTCTCAGTTAAAGACAATAGTAGCATGCACCTACACATAACAAGAAGGTTTCGGGGTAATACGACTGTAGACTATGCGGGTCTGAAACTGAAACAGCCTATCATACAATATGCTCCTGTGAAGCGTTAGCATCAAGGAGATATACAATCCTTGGGAAAGTTTTTATGGAACCAGAGAACTACTGTCCCAATACACTATTGGGCCTGTGTAATCTGGTGAGGGACGCTGGACCAGTGTGAAGGGATAGCAGCCATTACAGGGTTAGCACAATAAGCCTTTAGGCTGCAGTGCAACAGGAGCTTTTGTAGAAGAGCCCTGGTCGCCCCCCAAAAAAGCAATTTCAGGATCACTTACATGAGCGTGTCTGCCTCACATTCAAGAGGTACTGAGTTCGGATTTCGGTTGGGACGAGTATGTTTCTTCCCTTATCTTGAGACGTCCAATGTAGCGTAACTAAGCTCTGTGACCGGTTAGCGGCCCGAATACAAAAATATTAGTACCACTTGGAATGGGGAGGAATATTTCTGTCCACACTTGACATCCAAAAATACTGTATGTAATTTCCAGTAAAAAATAATTCAATTTATACAATTTAATACTTCGTTGTTGTAGTCCAGCAATATCAACCTTGCGTCAGATTTACTGTACCACACTTGGAACATTTATAGCTTGCCAGGAAAATGTACTGCAGCCAAGGCCTTTTTTCGACTATATGGCAAAGGAGGCGTTTTTTACGGCTTTGTGGACAGATTCAAAGTGTTGCAGGTATTCTTCACAGACGTAACAAAGCATTAAATTCTATTACATTTTATTGTAACTTATGATTACAGATTTAATGGTATACAGTGCTATGATAGACCAGAGCTCATCTGTGTGTGTATCCATCATGATCATGGCCCCCCTTCACTGGACTGCAACAAAATACATAGCCTGCACCACTAGTGGCGTCTAGTAAATGGTGTACAGCACTATAATAGAGCAGAGCTTATTTATGTCTATCCTTTATTACGACCATGGTTCCCCTTCACTGGGCTTGTAATAAAATGTATAGCCTGCAGCACCAGTGATCTCTAATAAATCATATGCAGTGCTATAATAGGCCAGAGCTTATCTCTCTATGTGTGTTTCTATCCATCATGATCGTAGGCACCCTTCAGTGGGCTGCAAGAAAATACGTAGCCTGAACCACTAGTGACCTCTAGAGCCCATGGCGCGAACATTCAGTAATGGATGACGTGAACTGCAAAGTCAACTCCCTCACGTAAATTGTTTATCTTATTCGCGCGGGATATGTATCCCGGTTTTTGAGACGGTTTGTATTTATAGTTGATGTTATGAAGCAAGTGACAGTTTAATTATATCGCAGTACGGAGACGACGTGGCTATTCTCAGCAAAGGCGACAGTCACGCAGCAATCAACACTCTCCAAGAATGTGTGTTCAAAATAGATGAATGGTACAAAAAGTGGAGAGTTAAAATGAAACCACAAAAGTCCAGTTTAGGTACACATACGTACAAAACAAAAACTAGCAAAAACATAATCAAATTAATAGTGAAAGCATCCCGCAAGCTGAGTTTGATAAATATTTAGGATTAACGTTGGACACAAAACTAACCTGGAATGATGCACACATCTACTCTTTGGTAACAAGACTGGGGCACAGACTTCAACAACTCAAATATCCCATCAAAGGCTGTTCACATTTACCACGCATCTCAAAGGGCTCATATATTTCAGCCTAATCAGAACTGTACGTGTGCTCAATTTGGAGCTCAGTTTCTAAATCACAAGTCAACAGAATTCAGAACTTCCATAATGGGGCTCTCCGGATCATAGTGGATGCACCTTGGTACATCCGCAAATTTTCACTTCACAAAGATGTTCGTACTCCTACAGTTGAAACTACTCTTCAATCTTCATATGCGCAACTATTCACATCCTTCATTGAATATCAGAACTCTTTATTGAATGGAATTCCACAGAGCATGTCCGAAGAACGACCGTGACTGAAGACAAAACATCACATTGATCTTCTCCGCTTATAAACTTTTGTATTATTTTCCTTTTTACAAACTATTATTAATATTTAAGATTCTGAGGGCAATCGCTGGATTGTATCCTCAATACAAATTTTGTAATTCTTTGGAATTATTTTGTATGTTATTAGCTCAACTGTAAATACTAATTTTGTATAATAAAGTTGACTGAATTAAAAAAATAACAAAATGTGTGCATAGCCTAGGAAGTGTTTTTGTTTTGTTTAATACGTGTTTATTGTGGTGCTAGGAAGAATTTCAGAATCTGTACTACTAGACCTTTAAGGATTCTTATAAAACGGGATTCTCATTTATTTTATGCGTACTTTTGGTACATTTCCTGGGCTGTAAACTTTACACACACTAAATTTAATCTGATCGCAAAGTTATTAAGTTTTGCTGTAGAAGCGAAAATTTTACGGGTTTCAATTTCAGGAAGTTGGCTGTATACCGAATGGTTTGAAAAGTATGAACACAAAATGAAACATTCCATTTCCAACATGAGCATATTCCAAAACAAAAGGCTAATGTCAGGATTAGCTTATCTCGGCAGTTAACAGCAACACTTGTCGCAGAGATAGAGACTATCTCAGAAGTAGAAATCCCAAACAGAAACAAACAAAGCTGATAAAACGCTAACATAAATAATGAAGCCACTTGACCTTGTCAGTGTGTGAAAAGTTGTGTGGAGATAAAGGGGCCAGAAGGACGTAGATTACAGCTAGGCACGAATGTTGTACACAATCGATTGGTAAACAATGGTTCTGGTATACGTATAGACAGGCTGAACGATTCGTTCGATAGTCGTACAGTCGATTGTACGGTTGTATTTGGTTCTGCGTTGCGTTTTCGTGTGGTCCGGAAACGCAAATTTTATCCTAAAGTGGCGATTGTAAAGCAATCAATGAAGTAAAATATGTACATCACACAATAACTAGTTGCACGGTCTATTCATAATGTGTATCATGATTGTGCTGAGTTTGGTTATGTTCTGCGCTGAGAAATGCCTATAATGTTCTAAATTGGACTAATGTAGTTAAGCATAACAGCAATTTAACTTTGTTCTTAGTTAAGTGTATGGATAATTAATAAATCCATACAACATCCAAACATTTTAAGTTTTGTACTATCTTTTTTATAGGTACTCGATTTGTGGTACACTTTGTGCAATTTAACTTACAAAATTCACAAAGACCGTATAACATAATTATTTTTATTGCGTTGTTCATTTTCCTTTTGTAACCAAACTTATGCAGTGCTATTAATCTTTTTAATATCAGGGATTTTAATATGTAATTAGAGTAAAAATGAGTGAACATTTATTAAAATTAGTATTGCAATTTGTAAAGTCGAACAGACACAAGATGAGTTAATTTCCCCCCTTCCCCCTGCAAATACAGGTAAGATATTTACTCATTCTTTCATAACTACACTTAATTGTATTTATTATATGCTTATCGTGACACCATACCATATTACTCTGTGCTGTGCACCGTATTGTCGATTGTTTGAGTGGTTATCAGAAGTTTAAAAACCTATCATCAGGTGGCAGCATTATGAGTACATTGGCGAATGGCTTTAAAATCTTTCGCATAGGAAAGCGCGTTATTCGCTGTTTTAGAAGTGGCATTATATATGATAGGATCTTATACTCTTGCAACCTTATTGGTTAAAACCGAATGAAAATCACTCGCTTTGAAGCTCGGCAGTACATCAATAATACTCCGCTAGTGAGTACATAACAACTAGCTTGTTGTTACCCTTCGAGGAAGGTAAAGTGCCGTGCCAATCCAGTGACTAGAATTATGCTCGGGGAACAGAGGTGGTCACGCTGGCAGAGCGTGGGGCTAGATTTGCCACTACCAACACAAACAATAGGTACTCCGCTAGTGAGTACATAACAACTAGCTTGTAATGTTACCCTTCGGGGTAGGTAAAGAGCCCTGCCAATTCAGCGACTAGAATTATGCTGGGGGAACAGAGAAGGTCACGCTGGCAGAGAGGGGTTAGATTTGTCACTACCAACATAAACAATACTCCGCTAGTGAGAACATGGACACCTAGCTTGTGATGTTACCCTTCGGGGGGAGGTAAAGTGCCCTGTCAATTCAGTGGCTGGAATTAGTGCCCCTTCACAATGAAATTATAAGGGCAAGACTTTGCATTCATGTTATTTAATGGAAGGATTCACAGAATCACGCAACGCAAACTCCAAACGTTATGCTTGCGTTGCGTGCATAGAGGAAGAATGCCGAATTTCCTTCTCCATGCATTCAACAGCAGACGATCTTCCATTTGGCCGTGCCTAGGTCTAGAGGTTATGGTAGTCTCCTTGCTTTGATGAACGCACCATCTGCATCTAGATTTCTTGGCTCTCACAAATGTAAGGGGCAAAGAGATAATGCAGCTGTATTATCACATTGCTGCAGTTTCCATACTTTATTATTTTCAATATTTTGGTCAAACAATCGTGCCATCACTAATACCGCAAGCGTTAGTATTATTTTTTGTTACCTGTTTGTTTATAACGTTTTGAGTGAAGCTCGCTATTTGATATTGTTGGTTATGTCATTCAGAAAAAATTTCCAATTAATGTAAGGAATTGTAAGCCCGTGCCAGTTGTTGCATTACGCCTGCGCTCTAGAAAAAGAGGGTGGTGCATCAACATAAACAGCTACAAGTAGTGATCCCACTTGTGGTTTGGGTGATTGATCAAATGAAAGTTATAAATATTTCTATCTACTGCTGTCATATAAACTATCGCTTGTTTTGTCGTTCCTAGAAACCAATTAACTTGCTTTTGTCAATTAAAACGTTCATTCCATTGGTGCAATCTAATTTCTGAAACTTGTACTGCATATCACATTAGGAACCAATGAATTCACTGCAATGTGAGCATTGATTAGAACCCCTTCAGAAATGAATACACTACGCTATTGCCGTCAATTTCAGTTTATTTATACCCATTAGATATCTCCAAGATGTTCTCATCCAACAATAACTCTACATGCGTTATTAACATATTTACTCTGATTTACGTAGTATCCGGTACTAAAGCATTGTATGCTACACGGCATCGCAGATAGGCAAGGCGCATGTTACTATTACTCATGAGAATATAACCCCCTCCCACAGGCTATCCGGGCCGGGCATAAAACAAACGCTCTGTATTTAACCTATCGTGAAAATTGTTATGGTTTGCGTCAAACTTGTTACACAATATTAAAATATTGGTTTAATCTCTTACCATATTGTCTCTAAAGTTTTAACGCCGCGTTTTCAAAATAAATTGTTGTCTGACTGACTCACCCTGCATAATCACCAGGCAGAGGGATTTTAGTAAGTAAACAGAGCAATGGTGTTACCGTACAAAGTATAGGTGACGGACACAGCAGCCGGTTTCGTTGCGAGTGATACAAACAAACCAGTGGCAATGTGCCTAAAGTGAAGAAGAATCACACAGAACTCAAAGGACGTAAAACATGACGTTACCGAGTTGCGGAAGATGTTGATAGTTTCATAGCCGACCTGAGAAAGGTATCCTCAAGAATCAAAATATTTAGGGGACGAATTCCCTTGGCTTCACAACCAACTGTAACTCTGGGGGGGCTGTAGTTGAGAGAGGGGGATGCCGCTGGAAACAGCTTCACCAGATTCATACACTCAGAAACATTTCGGTACTACAATAACATATGTGTTTGCAAGCACATACACGACGGTACCAGAAGTTCTAGAGGCAGTAGAACAGGTTTCAGAAACACTGAGTAAGGTGCAACCTGGAACTGTTGAAGAAAGGGTGACCAAAGTATTCTAGGGAAGAGTTCGGAGTATGGCAGAAATGTGTAACACGAGGGACGCGGTACTGATGCAGGGAGCCTCAAGCAAGTCTGATGTTTCGTTTATCTCCTTCTACTGGAAGGTATACTGTCTGCGGCTAATCGCACGCGATTGGTGCTCAATGTATTTCTAAAATGATTATTGTACATTGTAAAAGTCACGATGTAACAGAAAAGTCGAAGTAACTGGGATATCTGTACACCAATAACTTAATTAAATAATAAAGTGACTTTATTGCACACCACCAATAGATACACACACACACCCACACACACACACACACCCACACACACACACACCCACACCCACACCCACACTTTGTTTTCTTCCGATACTGCGGAATCCTGATGAACCTGCTTTCGAAGCACGGTGTAGTGCCTTCACTGTTCGTATTTGTTTACAGAGAGCAATGGGCGCGTTCCCAACTTGGTTTACTTACGAAAACCCCGCTGCCTGATAATCATGTGTTTGTGTATGCTGAGTAAAGCGCAATGCTTGCAGAATGCTTCCGCATGTTATACTACACTGAAGTGTGACCGCTTCCTTTTCCTTTGTAAACTTCCTGTTTTTCTTGCTTTTGTCGCTTCAGTGCCTGGAACAGCACGGTTCATGTCGCGTACCTTGTTTGTCAGTGTTGGGTTTAGGCAGTCTAATCCATACTTTCAACTAAAAGAAGCATTTTTACTTTCTCTGCCACGTACATATTAGGCAGAGGATGTATCGCATTCCACCCCAAAATTCGATAATGATATTTCACCGGAAATACATATTTTGAGGCCCCTGAATTGAAACAAAACATTTTTGGAAACGTCCGTGTGTGTCTGTGAACAGAATAACTCAAAAACGAAAACTCGGATAAATACCAAACTTGGTACTTAAGTTCGGTTTCTTCCAAGGATGCTACACAAAGATTTTCAAGAACCCCCAACTACTCTTTTCATGTAACACTGTCTGAATTTTTGATTTTTTTAAAAAAAATAGCTACAACGATTTTGATTAAAATACCGTATATTAAAGATGTTTACACAACAAATGAAATGTATACCCTGAATTTTCTGGGAATAGCCTCCTAAGTCCTCTTGATTTGCAAGGAATTTTGTATAATCTTGTGTAACTGGTAAGCATTAAGCGATAGACGAAAACGCACTACACAAAAAATGTAGATCTCTTTAAAACACACAATTTATTTCAAATAAGTGTTTTTGTGGCATCAGCCATTCCGTTATTAATAGTTCGAATTGTTCATTTCTTGCAGTCCTTCCAACATTCAGTTGTTTCTCGCGATGTCATGGAAACAGTATGAAATTTTAAGGCCAGCATATAGCGTTCAGTTCTTAAACATTTGACTATCGCTGTATGTGAGCGCATCACATCAGATTTTTAGAAAAAAGTGTCTGTGAACAGCATAACTGAAACGAAAATCTGATAAATACCAAATTTGGTGTTCTCCAAGATGCGACACAACTGTTCCCAAGCAAATTCCACAACCCCAAACTAACCTTTACATGGAATGTTTTTCGATATTTTTTTATTTAGTCAAAATCGCTCTAAGGGCAGTGATTAAAATATCACGTGTTTAAATATTTGCATTACAAATAAAATGTGCATGTTGAATTTTCTGGAAATGGCCCATGAAGGCGCCTTCACACTGACATTTGTTTAAGTGTAAAATGTAAGAGAAAGACAACTATGTACTTCACAACACAAGTTATTTGAAATAACATTTTGTTTGTCCCATTAGCCATTTGTGAGATATTTGTTTATTTTTACTTTCTCTACTACTTACCTATGAACAATTTGATACCGAGATGTTGGAGAGAGGTCGTACTCAAAGACGGTTAAATACCTAGCTTGTTATTTAAGTTGAACATGTTCCAAGGATGCGACACCATACAACATATTCAGTACTGAAAGATCTGACGTGTTAGCACTTCCCCAACTAATACGTAGTTATGTGCGACATAAACTTTGTACAAATTCTTTCCAATTCCGTTCTCTTTGCTATTTATACCGACATTTCATTTTTCAGTTATGCTCTTCATAGATATTTTTGTAAAAATTGGGCCCTCAAAACATGTATTTTGCAGTTAAATCTCGATATCGAATTTTTTAGTGGAATGCAATAATACCTTCTCTACCTACTATGTACGTGGTAGAGAAAGCAAAAAAATCTGATGTGTTACACTCACATCTTTCTCTACTCTTGTACAAACTGTTTTTACAAACGCTTATTCTCCATCTACTTCATGCTAATCAAGATAAACATTTGCAGAAACTATCTTATTGTTAATTTTCTTTTAGGTGCAAGGGGAATATGGTAGGCTTTAAGCGATAGTCAAATGTTTTAAGAGCTGGTTGCTATGTGGAGCATTCCATTCTCTTTGCATGTCCAGGACATTTAAAAAAAATTAAAAAAAAAACGAATAACGAATTACCATCTGAGAAAAAGTATAAGTATTGGAAAATTCAAACAAATAACAAGGAATATCTCGGAAGTAAAATTTTGTTTATCTTTTACAGTTTACGGTTTACCAGTTATGCAACAGTCATTCAGAATGAAGAGGACTTTTGGGAAGATTTTCAGAAAATTCAAGATATACATATATTTCATTTTCCATGAAAGTATCTTAAAGATATGATGTTTTAATTAAAATCGTTAGCCATTTTTGAGAAAATCAGAATGTTCGCAAAATGTTCCATGTAAAGAGTAGTCTGGGGTAGGGAGATTTTCTTGAAAATCTTTGTGTCGTATCTTTGAAAGATACTGAACCTAAATATCAAGTTTGGCGTTTATCCGATTTTTCAATTTTGAATTATGCTGTTCACACACACACACACACACACACACACACACACACACACACACACACACACACACGGACCTTTTCCTAAAACTGTTGTTTTTATTCAGGGAACCTCAAAAATGCATTTTCGGTGAAATATCGATATCGAATTTTTGGGTGGAATGCAATACTTCCCCTACTTACTATACGTAGTATAGAAAGTAAAAAGCGAATAACGACTTCCCATTTGACAAAAATATAAATATTTGTATATTCATAGCAATAGCAAGGAATATCTGGGAATTAATTAATTAATTCCAAAAGTGGGGGGATTGATTTGACAAATTGTGTGCAGTAAGATTTTGTCTAGCTCTTAGATTTACCAACTACGCAAAACGTCATTCAGAGCGAAGACTTCACAGGCTGTTTCCCAGAAAATTCAAGATATGCATTTTATTTGTCATATAACTATAACATATGGTATTTTAATCAAAATAGTCATATTTTAGAAAATAAAGTAAAGGGTAGTTTGGAATGTTGGTGTCGTATCCTTGGAAGGTCCTAACTTAAATACCGTCTTTTGGTTTCTGAGTTACGCTGACAGACAGCAGCTATATTGCGAATGAATGCCAGCGAGAAGGACGCTGTACAATGCAAACGAGAAGTAATGACACCGGAGACTGGGCCTTGAATCAGCGCAGCGTCATTGACAAATGACTTCCTCTTTCGTGTATGCTCTGCTGGACCCGTTCCTGAAACTACTGCAAGTAGAGCTTATATTTCACCACAAATACACCAACAAAGTTTGGAGAAAGATGTTTGAACAGCACAACTCATACGAATCTTCCAAAGATGCGTCACGAAGATTTTTACGAAAATCCCTCCACCCCAAACTACCCTTTACATGGAAATAGTTTCGTTGTTTTGATTTTCTCAAAAATGGCTCTCGATTTTCATTAAAGCTCCATATACATATTTAGCATATTTCCATGACAAATAAAATGTATTTCTTGAATTTTTTGGAAATAGGTGTGAAGTCCTCTTGATTCAGAAGGAATTTTGTATAATCTCGTATAACTAGTAAATGTTAAGCGATAGAGGAAAACGTGCTACACAAAAAATATAGAATAAGCTTTTTTGTGGCATAAGCCATTTTCCAGATATCCGTTATTAATGTTTTTATTTTTTTACTTATAGTCGCTAAAACATGTTAGGGCTTATGGCGATGTTTACAAGGTAGTACATATTACAGTAAGTAGTATGTTATACAGTTATCATTACGTAATTATGTTTTCGATGTTCACTACTGGTCATTCTCTTAAAGTCCTATCAACATTCTGTTGTTTGTTGCGATGCCATGGAAACAGTATGGAATTTTAAGGCCAGCATATAGCGTCCAGTTCTTAAACATTTGACTATCGCGTTCTCTTTGTATCTGTAACGAAATGTGTAATGTAGCTATTTTCGGAAAGATTTATTTGGGTTAAAATGCAGTAGATAGAAAAATATGCTTTAGTGAGAATATTTTGTACACCTAATAAAGATAGAGGGTAGAGAAAGTGTGTGAATGTATCACACATTTATTTTATGTAAGTATATTAGTTACTTCTGTGTAATAATATCGTGACTGTCAGGCAAGTATTACAATGGTTTAGCTAGCAAGTGAATCATGGGATACATAGCTATAGAAATATATGTTCAAATGTACAATGAAACTTGCTTAAATCGGATACACTAAATAAACCGAAATCCGAAAAGGTAGGGGAAACTTTCCGTCCCAGCGGGAATCATTGTGTAATTCTTCCTGAATGACACGGAAATTGAAACCGCATGCAATGGAAAGTGCATTATAAAAAACGTATTTATTTTGGATATGCCGTGCTTCCAAGGAAACTGCAAAGAAAATGAGATTTCTTTGTAAACGTACACAGCTGAGCGGACACCACGTCAAGGACAAAAGAAAGGGGTTACAATTGTAAATGTTTGTTTTTCCTTCAGTATTGTCTGTTGCCTGAAACTGTTATTGTACGACAAAAAACGTCACGGAAAATGTGGCACTTTCTCAGTGTTGTGATGCATGCAAAGGGCAAACAGACTGAAATGTAACAGGGATATAAAGGTACATATATACTAAGGTGTGTGCTTTTTAATAAAATCGATGATACTGTAACTATTGACATGATTATGTGATTAATCTTAAAACTATACATAAGGAAAGCATCTTAAATATATGAATAATACAGTAACCTCGCCAAAACAGAAAATGGTAGATTATGATGCAAGGGGTAAAAGTAGGGTTTTGTTTTGTTTGCGAAACGCTCCTTTGAGCAAAACAAAACCACTTTTAACACGTGTGGCATATACTATTTTTTTAGACAGCGCTCGAATTTGTAAAATATCAATAATATATTAATTCCTGAAACTAACAGACCACGTATAGAACGCGGCTCTTTTTTTAAAATTTATTATTGATGCTTTAACATTAACGTCATAACGCGACTACAATAAGTTTAAATAATTACAGTATTTATTACAAGGTTGATTACATAACATTATACAATTTTATTTCTTTTAAAAAATTTACTACGTTATGACAGATGATTGGATCACTTAAAGCCACCGAGAGGTTAGCAGGAATACCACACTGAAGCCGATGAACATCGTAGATAGGGCACTCTGCAACTATATGCTGAACTGTGAGAGTGGAGTGACAGTGCTTGCATGTAGGCTGATGATCTTTTCCAAGGAGATATGAATGGGTAATTGCAGTATGTCCGATACGTAGGCTGGTGAGAAGTACCTGGTCACGACGAATTAGATGTTTTATTGGGTAACTGAAACTAGGATTGGTGTTTAAGGCGATTAGTTTGCTATTGGATGTGGAACTCCAGTGTGGCTTCCATTTCTTAAATATTTCATACTTTAAGAAATTTTAGAAATCGTGATGCGGAACCTTGAGGTCGGTCAGGCTTGGAGAGTGGTATGTTGCTTCTTTAGCTGCTTCATCAGCTGTTTCATTTCCAGATATGTCCATTGAGATGGTATCCATGCCAGCGTCACACATTTATTGCAGATTTTTATCTCATTATACAGCTGTAAAATAATCTGCACTAAAGAGTTTCTGGGCGACTTCTGTTTATCGAGCTAGAATTGCGCTCATAGAGCCAGTGAAGATGAGATAACAAGGTGTTCAGCTTTAATTACGTATTCCAAGGCAAATCTTATGGCAAAAAGTTCACAGAGAATATAGAGAGGTAATTCGGAAGACTGTATGAAATTGTATGTTCAGGATGTACCACAGCACAACCATTACTCCCATTCATTTTAGATCCATCAGTATATATAGTTATGAAATTTTGGTGCATGCCACAAATTTCGTGAAACATTCGCTGGTGATGGGTAATATATGTATCCATTTTGTTGTATTTGGCTAGAGTGGTGATGATAGGCGGGGTTTCGGATTTCCAAGAGGTATTGCTTTAACATTTGAGTTTTATCATAGCAGGAAAACCCACATTAATCTCATGCATATATTTTGAAATTCTATAGTTAAAGGAAGTGCCATGAGATTGTCCAGTTCAAATGCTGTTATTGTCGTTAGAAGCGAAGAGATATGGGAAAGCAGCAGATTCTGGTAAGGCAGCAATCTTTGAAGCATAGATCAAACTCAGGATTTTCCTCCTTGTATGTAGTGGCGGCTTGTTAGCTTCTATTTGTAAACTCTCTTTAGGCTTGTGTGAAATGCTCCCAATGCAATCCTGAGTGCAGAAGACTGGATGTAATCGAGCATCTTAAGGGCAGTCGGACTAGCTGAGTTATATACAATGCAGCCATAATCAAGTTTAGATCGTATAATCATCCTGTATGTGCGGAGTAGGATACTAAAGTCAGCTCCCCAATTTTTGGCAGATAACACTTTAAAAATATTCAGCCGTCTTAAGCAGTCAGCTTTAAGTATTTTAAGATGCGAGGTCCAGGTTAACTTTTGGTCAAATTGCAATCCAAGTATGCGAATGTTATTGACAATTGGTATGCAATGATTGTTCATTAGCAATTCAGGTTGTGGAAGTGGTTTTCTAGATCTAGAGAAAACTATGCCTTGACTTTTTAGAGGTGAAAATCAAAGACCAGTACTGCAGCTCCAAGTATGGAGATTCTGGAGGGTCAATTGTAATTCTTGAGTTGTCTTTATGTCTCGTCCTTTACAAAATATGGTAATATCATCAGTGTATAAATACGCTTTAACAGGTGGTCGAAGGCATGACACTATTTTATTGATGGCCACTAAAAATAGTGTTACACTTAAGACATACCCTCATGGTATGCCATTTTCTAAACTAACAGGTTGGGATAGAAAACCATTAGCTCTTATTCGCACCCATCTGTTTTGCAGAAAATTGTAGATGAATGAGATCATGTTTCCATTGACTCCAAATTCCGTTAGAGACTGAATGATGTAATTTCGCCAGATGGAGTCGTATGCCTTTTTTATGTTAAGGCTGACTAAAATCATATGCTGTCGACTACCAAAAGCTTCAGTTACTTCTGATTCAAGCATGACCAGGTTATCTATTGTGGAACAATTTTGACGAAAGCCGGTTTGTATGTTGCTAAGCAAATGGTTAGTTTCCAAAAACCAACGAAGTCTTTTCGTAATTATCTTTTCAAGGAGCTTGCACATGGTACATGTTAAAGAAATCGGTCGGTAATTTATAGGCAAAGGGTGATCTTTATTTGGTTTTGGAATAGGAATCACTGTTGACATTCGCCATTGATCAGGGAAGCACTTGTTAAACCATATATGGTTGTAAATATTTTGCAGATACTGTAGTGCATTCTATGGCATATGTTTTATTAATTCATATAGAATATTGTCTGGTCCAGGGCTTTTGCTATTGCATTGTCGAAGAGCTTCCAATATTTCATCAAGGTACACCTTTTCATTATATGGTTGGTTTGTGTCAACAACATTCAGTAACAAGTTATCATCTCGGAGTACATTTTTGTAATGAAGAACTTCAGGATCATAATTAGAGTCACTGGAGGTATCGGAGAATGTCTTTGATAAAGTATCTGCCATAATTTGTGAATCTGTAATTGGTATATCAGAATGTGGTTCAAAAGATAAGAAGTCTTATTTAAACTTCTGGAACCATAAAAGGTTAGAAGTTTACGCCATATTTCAGAGTCCTATTGTTAAAGGAAGACACGAAAGTCAACCAGGAATTTCTCTTGCTACTCTTAACAATCCAACGGATAGCTGCTCGAAGTCGCTTGTAAGCGATTTTGTTGTTAATAATGGGGTTGCGTTTATATTTGTAGTAGGCTTTATTCTTTAGTTTAATAGCTTCTCTGCATTCTTGGTTCCACCAAGGGACATGACTGTGTTTGGATACATAGGAACTGGTTGGAATACAAAATTCAGCCTGTTTTATGATAGCAGTAGAAAAAATCTGATGTGTTACACTCACATGACTTTCTCTACTCTTTTACAAACTATTTTTACAAACGCTTATTCTCCATCTACTTCATGTTAATCGAGATAAACATTTGCAGACTCTATCTTGTTGCTAATTTTCTTGTAGATGTAAGGGGAAAATATATTTACAAGGGCAATATAGAAAAACAGTAGCCTTTAAAAACATACATATCTCTTAATAGCTGTTTGCTAGGTGCAGCACCATTCTTCCCTTTGCCACAGATTATAACTCTTTGCATATCCAAGACAAAAAAATTTGATGTGTTACACTCACATGACTTTCTCTACTCTTGTACAAACTATTTTTACAAACGCTTATTCTCCATATGCTTCATGTTAATCGAGATAAACATTTGCAGAGTCTATCTTATTGCTAATTTTCTTGTAGATGTAAGGGGAATATATATTTACAAGGGCAATATAGAAAAACAGTAGCCTTTAAGCACATACATACCTCTTAATAGCTGGTTGCTAGGTGCAGCACCATTCCCTTTCCCACAGATTAATACTCTTTGTATATCCAAGACAAAAAAATGAATAACGAATTCCCATTTGAGAAAATAAGTATTGAAACATTTAAGGGAATAATAAGTAATATCTCGAAAATGGTTCACTCAACAAAAAAAATGTATATGACATAAATTGTGTATTTTAACGCGATCTACATTTTTTGTGTAGTAAAATTTTGTCTATCTCTTATGGTTTACTAGTTATGCAAAAGTCGTTCACAATAAAGAATACTTTTGGAGACATTCCCAGGAAATTCAAGATTTGCATTTTATTTGTCATAAAAATATCTTAAACATATGATATTTTAATCAAAATCGTTAGAGCCATTTTTGAGAAAATTAAAATTTTCGAAAAATGTTCCATGTAAAGGGTACTCTGGGGTGGGGGATTTTCTTGAAAACCTTCGTGTCGCATCCTTGGAAGATACTGAACCCAAATACCAAGTTTGGTGTTTATCCGACTGTTCGTTTCTGAGTTATGCTGTTCACAGACACAGAGACACACACAGACACACACACGGACATGTTTCCCAAAATTTTTTTTTTTGAATTCAGGGGGTCTCAAAACATGTATTTCCGGTGAAATCTCGGTATCGAATTTTTGGGTGGAATACAATGCTTCCCCTACTTACTATACGTAGTAGAGAAAGTAAAAAAATGAATAACGAATTCCCATTTGAGAAAATAAGTATTGAAAAATTTAAGGGAATAACAAGCAATATCTCGAAAATGGTTCACTCAACAACAAAAATGTATATGAAATAAATTGTGTATTTTAACGCGATCTACATCTTTTGTGTAGCAAAATTTTGTCTTATCTCTTATGGTTTACCAGTTTACCAAAAGTCGTTCACAATGAAGAATACTTTTGGAGACATTCCCAGGAAATTCAAGATATACATTTTATTTGTCATAAAAATATCTTAAACATGTGATATTTTAATCAAAATCGTTAGAGCCATTTTTGAGAAAATTAAAATTTTCGAAAAATGTTCCATATAAAGGGTACTCTGTGGTGGGGGGATTTTCTTGAAAACCTCCGTGTCGCATCTCTGGAAGATACTGAACATAAATACCAAGTTTGGTGTTTATCCGACTGTTCGTTTCTGAGTTATGCTGTTCACAGACAGACACACACACACGGACATGTTTCCAAAAATGCTTTTTTTGGATTCAGGGATCTCAAAACATGTATTTCCGGTGAAATCCCGGTATCGAATTTTTTGGTGGAATACAATACTTTCCCTACTTACTATACTAGTAGAGAAAGTAAAAAGGTCGACTATAGTATCAATAGGCGTGCTGGTAAATGTCTCGGCCTGTGGAAGTTTGTCTACAGCAACCTGAAGAAGCTGTATAAATCGCAACCAGTTTGCTTTGCGTAAGTTCCAAGATTGATAACGTATAAACGGATTAGTCAATAATCGACTGTAATAGTGATAGGAAAATGATAACTTCCATAAGGTGTGGAGTACACCGACCAACTAAACAACGATGCAATGCTGGGGGAGCAAAGAGAGAGGTCGATGTTGCTGAAGGAGTTATAGGCAACGCTGTAATGAGTTGGATCAGGAGAATTTAATAGTACTAAATCATAGGTAGAAATAAATTTCTCAATAATCTTGCCGCGACGATCAGTGATATTGTTACCCCATAGCAGCTTATGGCTGTTAAAATCGCCAAGTATAATATAAGGTTGAGGTAATTGAGACATTAAGTCAGAAAGATCAATAAAATCAACATCCACACTGTTATAAAAATAAACATTACAAAAACAAATATATTTAGTCAAAAAAAAAAACTGCCACTGCCACAGCTTCCAGGCTTGTTTTGAGGGAGACTTCTTTATGGGGTATATTGTTAATAACGTATGTAACTACACCACCACTGGCATGACGGGCCTCAAGACGATTACGTTTGTACCCAGAATAATTTCTTAGGGAAGCAATGTTTTCAAGTTTGAAATTTGTTTCCTGCAAACAAACAATGCTAGGTTGTGTGTATTTATAAGCATTTGTAAATATTCCAACTGAGAGAAAAAACCATTTATGTTCCACTGGATTACGCTGCAGCTGTTATTCATGGCGGCAAGTTGCATTAATTCTGGTCCTTAGAGATGTTCGGTGGTCTTGGAGTATGCAAACTATGCACATCTCCGATTGCAGCTATTAGTTTCTTCTCCATCCGTGTGATTCTGTTCTTAAGACTACTACTCTTCATATGTGGGTACAGTTTGCGTAACATTTTAGCTAGTCCTTTTATGTCTGATGTGTAATTTAATGCTAGTTTTGGGACATCAGCAGATTCTTTAGCATTCTCATAAAAGCTCGACAACTGAGTAAAGTCAAGTACATATTCCTTTGGACTCCTCTATGAGGGACTTGACAGCTGAAAGCGATTCACTAACCGCCGTAGATGTTTTCTCTGGGGATTTTATTTTCTTTGCTAGTGGTTTACCTTCGGAGCTAGTACCGGCGTTGTCATCGGAAGCCTCATCTTGGCGTTTATGAGAATCGCAGTTCCCATTAAAATGAGTGTTCTCGGAGGAAGAAATGGCTCGTTTTGTGGGGTTCTGAATTACCAATGCCACCTCAGAGGAGATTACAGGCGTACTAGCTACATCAGGAGCCGGAGTTGCAGTTACTAATGAATCAGGATTGGCAGGTTGTTCAATAAAACTAAAAGCAGGTGGCTTCTCCTGAAGGTCAGAGCAGGGAGCCGGAGTAGAACTTACTGATACTGGGACACTGGCAGATAAAGGAGGGAATATATTGGAATCTGTAAACTCCTGATCTGATAGGTCAGTAGATTCACTTGGACCCTTGTTGCATTGACGGGCCAAATGACCTTCCGCCTTGCATAAGAAACAAGTGGATGTATCAGAAGATACATATACCCAGTAGTTAGTGCCCTCGAAATTGATCTGAAAACTCTCTGAAAGTTTGTCGAAATCTTCAGAATGTACATACAACTGTCGTCGAAAGCTTAATATGTGGGCAAAACCAGGATTGCTGATTCCCGCTCTAATATAAGAGATAGCAGATGTAGGGTGAATACCATGACTTAGCAAATACTTTTCAATCTCGTGGTGAGGTATTACTGAGCATACGTTGGATAATATGACTCTCCTGTGTTTAGTTATCAGTGGTCTAAGCTCCAGCATCACGTTATTTATTGCTATCTGAGGGTGGCTAGTACTAAGCTCCTCAGCTATCTTTTTGCTTGCTAAGAACATGCATATTCTATTGTTAGACATGCGTGAGACAAATCGGATGTTTGTTGGGTCAGTCTATAGCAAAAATATATTCTTTGATGGATATACTGGCATGTGCCTCAATAACTATTGGTTGTTCTTTAGCGGGTCCGCTCTGTGCTATTGCAGAATAACTTTGAGATGGTTTAACAGTAGTGGGTTTAGAAAACATTGTATTTACCTGAGACATAACCTCAAAATCACAGCAACTTCAGCAGAGCGAGTCGCCTGTGACCCGGCCGCTGTCTTCAAAACACACGTAATCAACACAGCTGTTCTAAAATCACGTATAACTATTCTTGTGTTGCAAGAAGTAGTAAATGTTGCGTAGAAGCGAAGTTAAATCAGGAAAATTCAGCGATTACATCACATCACATTAATGGCCCACACATGGCCCACCCTGTGAACGCGGCTCTTGAAACAAGAGAAGTCACGTTAAAAAAATCGTGTTTTGTTGATTCGCCAGCAGTCATTTTCACTGAAATTATGTTCATCATGTTTTGTCTTACATCAGGCAATGAAGTGATTATATGCTATATCATATTACTTTCTGCCTTTTTGGGTAAGTACTTCCGGTGTTGTTCTTTCAGCTGCTTCTGTAATTTCAGTTTCTGCTGAATTCATAATTTCCGCCATTTAATCTTTGTGTAGGTTAGATAAAACAGTAACGTTTTAGATTAAAGAAAGCTGCCAATATAACGTATAGGTTAACTCTACAACGAATTGCGATAAATTGAAGTATGGCGATATGTATTGTGAACAGATAATGCGAGCGCCATGAGAAATTAATCATGCTTTAAAGATATAATGAAAAGTAAAACGTGATAAAACATGAGCAAATAGAAAGGGTAATTGCCATATGATTGGACTTGAAGCCAAGTTGGTCACACTGAAGATTATCTCACTAATGCTCGTATCTACTTTTAGGCCATGCTGTCCAAAAATGAATAATAAACTTTCGCTGTCTACACCACGCGGCTTGTTGGTTTGTGTTACTTCTAGTTTGTTGATGGTATTGCAAGAAACTCAAATTAGCGGAAGTATTAAAATGATAGGCACAACATTCACACAACTTTCTCCACCCGTTCTTCAACAAACCATTCTCACAACAGCTTATTCTTCTGTCTATTTGCTCTTACTCCAGATATACTTTTATTACACATTTCTTGTAGGTAGAAGAATGCAGTAAAGTGATAGTCAATCTCTACGTGATGCTTTGAAATTGCATGTTCTTTGTATAACCACAAGAAAAACATGATGTGTTAAATTCACATGACTTTCTCCACCCGTTCTTCAGCAAACCATTCTCACAAAATCTTATTGTTCCATCTCCTTCATGTTAATCGAGATAAACGTTTGCAGAAATGGTTTTATTACATAATTCAGTAGTGTAGCCAGAAAATTCTTAACGGGGGTTATGTATAGGGGTCCATTTTTTAAACAATTTGTATCAATTCAATATGAATTATTTATGAGTTGAAATATTTAAATAAATCGATTTTATATTCAGAGACTAAGGTGCAGCAATTGGAATTAAATTTAGGATAGAATGTTTTGCGTATTCTAAGCGTCAGATGTGTTGTGACGTGAAGATTACTGACCACTGTGAAGTATTGTATATTACCCGGCAGGACGTTTTATATCACTACAAAATAGTGTTCTAACCTGCGAGACAGTGTACTAATTTAGCACCGGAATGAAAACAGTGATGGTTGTGCCAGCGCCATCTAAAGTACAATTTCTGTTGCTGGCGTAAATATAGCGCTACCAGTGTTACGATTAGGAACTATCTCGTTCCCGCCAACCTATTAATATTTTAACGGAGCTATCTTTGCCATCAGTTTTTACATTTCTTTAGCAAGGGGATTCCAATCCCCTCTCTAGCCACGCCTCTGATTCCTTGTGAGTCAAGGGGAATAAGGTAAGCTTAAGCAACAGTCAAATATTTTAAGAAGGGGTAGGTGGCTATGTGATGGTTTTGGCATTTCATTGTTTTTACATGACCGCGAGGGGGGATAGAATAGCGATTTCGCAGTTGAAAAAGTATAAAATATTTGACAATTCAAACCAATAATAAAGAACATCACGAAAATGCTTATTCACACAATTTTTGACATAAACTATGTGATTTAACGAGATCTACATTTTTTTAGCTCTTACGGTTTACACATTATAAAAATTAATTGAGAACCAGGAGGACTTCACAGGCTACTTCCAGAGGTAGGTATTTTAACCAAAACCATTTCAGCCGCTTTTGAGAAAATCAGAAATAACGAACATTTATTGATGTAAAGGGGGGAGTTTCTTGAAAGTCTGCATCGCATCCTTGGAACACTGAACAGAAAATACCAAACCGATTTTCGTTTTTCAGTTATGCTGTTAACACACTTGCAAGCGCAGACACAAGCACGGACCTTTTTCTAAAAATGCTTTTCTTTTATTTATTCAGGGGACCTCAGAACATGTGTTTCCGGCGAAATCTCGGTATCCAATTTTTGGGTGGAATGCAATACTTAGTCTATCTACTATGTACCTACGTGATGGAGAAAGCAAAATGTAAGTTTTTTGCGATATTTTTTTTATTTCCCAACTTTCACTCAAAGTAGACATTAATCTGAAATTAACTGTTATTGTTGTGCTCTTAGATGAAAAAAAACAAAATGTTTGATTTCTCTACCTACGAATTCATCGAAATATTCACTCAAATGTCGCATAACACTATTATTCCGTAAGTTTGTCCATGGACAGCATGGCCTAAAAGTAGGACTTCTAGCATAGAGCACACAAGCGCACAAACTTTGCTTTCAAGTCCAATCACACGGCAATTACCCTCTGTATTTGCACATGTTTAATGACACGCCTTGGTTTGATTACGTTTTACTTTTCATTGTCTTTCTACATGATCAATTTCTCTTGGCGCTCGCATTATCTGTTCGCAATATAAACCGCCATACTTCAAATTCGTTGTAAGTTAACCTATAGGTTATATTGGCAGCTCTTTGCTTTCCTTGATCTAAAACGTTATTCTTTTATCTAGTATAACCTACATAGAGATTCAATGGCGGCAATTATGAATTCAGAAGAAACTGAAAAGGAAGAGGCAGGTGAAATTACAGAAGCAGCAGCAGAAAGAGTACGCACCAGAAGTACTTGCTCAAACGATTCAGAAAGCGATATTATATAGCATTTAATCGCTTCATTGCTTGGTGTGAGGCAAAACACGTTGGAAATAATTTCAGTGAAAATGACTGACATCTGGCTTTTTAACCTCATTTCACGATACAAATCATTGAGTTTTTTTACGATTAATTACTTTCAGATACCATGGCAAAGGATAACTTTAAAAGGGGAGGTTATAACGCTGATTATTATAAAAATAACACCACCTGATGGGATACATTCACATGAGTTTCTCTAACCAGTATCGTTTATGTCATACCTCCTACAAACTACCCATATTAACCTTTAATGAAGAAATGTGTAGTTTCTTATAGGTACAAGGGTGAATACAGCACGTCAGAGAGTGACAAGTATTGAAAATTGAAACAAATAATATGGGATATCTCAGAAATGGTTGAAGCCATAACAAATAAATGAATTGTGTGTTTTACATTAATTGTTGTGTAGTAGTTTTTTTCTCCTGTCTTAGGGTTTTACAAAGTTATTTGCAATTGAAGAGGGCTTAACTGGCTGTTCCCAGAAAATTCATTGCCGTGTAAATATCTTAAATACATGCATTTTAATGAAAATCGTTAAGAGGCATTTTTGCATGTAAACGGTAGTTTGGGGCGAGGGAGAGGGCATCTATCTGTATCCATCGTTTCGTTTTTGGGTGATGTTCACACTGACACAACTTGCAAGTTTCCTTTCCCACCGTTTCTGGTGCCGTGTGCCGTTAAACTCTGAAAAACAAACTCTTAGACTCTTTTGTAAAAGTAATTTTCTTAATTCGGGGTACCTCAAAACATTTCCGGTGAAATCTCGACAAACGAAACACACTTCCTCTCACCTACCATTGTAAGGGAATCAAGCGGAGGCGTCCCCCCCCCCAATTACGAGAAATAATTAGGTTTGTGATTATTATTGCTCTACTGAAAGAAAAATTACAACGGTACTTTTAAATCAAACATTTGATATTTGAAGGGCACATGGAAAGGAGCTCATTGCAATTTTTGCCAAAATGGTGATGTTAACACCATCTATTGCTAGTTAATAGTACTTTAAGGTGGGTTATCCAAAGAAACTGATAAAAAAAAGTGACAGCGAAGAAAGCGGCTGTTGGAGATTTTCCAGGGAAAGAAGGGGCTCGTTTTTCTCTCACGCGTTCTTGCATGGTCTGATTAAAAACAGGCTTATATAATCAGCTAGTGCATTATGGGTGTATTATTTTGAGCAAGTTCATAACCTCGATAAGCGATTCACTTTTCCTTTGAATGACGAGAGACTTAGTGTGTGTTAGAACTTTATTTCATTTAGATCAATGTGCCATAAAATGACAATATTAATATGTTTAGAGTATCATCAGTATTCACAAAATATTGTAAATATTCCTAATTAATCTGTTCAACTTTCATGTTAAATTCACAGAATAGGAAAATAACAATCCCATACAATGAGACCAGCCCCCTTTTTTTAAATTAGTCAAGATTTGTTATTTACTTTTCCGCCGAAATGATCTCTTGTCACTGATAACACCTTACCAACGTGCTTACTATTAAATTAATAACTAAGAACTAAGAACACAGAACACAGAGTTGACAAACAGTAGAATAAATGTTTCTCTTGAAAAATGTGTAGTGTTCATTAGCTCCTTTTTCCGCTGTACCCTGCATTTAAGACATAAAATAACATTTTTTTTTTGGTTGGACTAATGGCTCAATCGATAGAGCACCTGCCTGCTGTGCGAATGGTCCCGGGTTCGATTCCCGGCTGGGGTGAGGATTTTTCTCCAGCCAAGATTATTATTCCTTGTCCTCCCCAGAGTCCGGTAGTAGGAATGCGTGTTGAGCTAATGTATAAAATCCAATGACAACTGTATACTTGCATTGTTCCAAAGGTAAAAAGACCATCTATATGAACATTGCAGTTAAAACTGGTGTGTAAATGGTCTGATGTGATACATTCACATAAGTTTCTCTACCTCTATCGTTTATTAGTGGGTAAACTTACTAAAGGTAATTTTTTTCTGTTTACTTTTATGCAAATAAACCTTTGCAAAATTAGCTGCATTACACATTTCGTTATAGATAAGCGATCAGCGATAGTCAAATGTTTCATAACTGGACGTTAAATGCCGGCCGTAAAATTCCATACTGTTTCCATGTTATCCCGGGAAACAATTGAATATTGACGGCCTTTAAAAGAATGATCAAGTATTGAACAATTCGAACCATTAATAACGGATATCTCAGAAATGGCTTATGTCACAAAAAACTTACTTGAAGTAAAACCGTATGTTTAAAAAGGATTACATTTTTTGTGTGACACGTTTACGTCTATCGCTTAACGTTTACCATTTATATTAGATTATACAAAATTCATTCCGAATTAAGAGGACTTCTCAGGCTATTCCCAGAAAATTTTAGATATACATTTTATTTGTCATATAGATTTCTTTAATATATTTTAATGAAAATTCTAGTCATTTTTTAGAAATAAATTTCAAAAATTCTTCCATGTAAAGGATAGTTTAAAGTGGAGGGGATTTTCTTGAAAATCTTCGTCTCGCATCTTTGGAAGATACTGAACTTGCTTAAATACCAACTTTAGTATTTATCCGACTCTTCGTTTTTGAGTTATGCTGTTCAGACAACCCCCCCCCCCCCACGCACACACACAAAGCGCGCGCGGATGTTTTCTAAAACGGCTGTTTTTTGGATTCAAAAACACACCATTATTTCCTGTGAAATCTCGACATTGAATTTTTGGTGAGAATACAGTACTTCTCTTACTTACTCTATGTAGTAGAGAGAGTTAAAAAAAAAAAACCCTTTTTTAGGCTAAATGTTCTTTGAGAATTGGTATGAAAATTCGGGAAACTGTGAGCCTTCCTATTGACGTAAAGGGGTTTGCTATGTCGTCCACCACCACTGAAACCGCGCGGTTGTCACATCCCTTACCTTTAGCAGGTTGCAGCTGTTGTTGACGTTGATTGTAAGAAGAATTGTCATAGTTGTAGTGTCTCATGGAATGGTAAGAGAACACATCAGGCATGTAGTTGAACACTAGATCCATCGTGCCACTGTTTTTACTACGTGTTGTTCAGCACGTGTGGAATTTCTTTCTAGCTTGGCGTCCCACCTTGACTTGGAAAATGCGCAGCGTGGCTGCTGTAAGTGGGAGTTGTTTGTGACGTCACTTCCCTTCCCCCTCTTGTTATGACGCGATAGGCGTGGCACATGGAGAATTTGGCAAGTCTGATCTGTGATAAATTCACATGGCTTTCTCTGCCTTCTACACAAAGTATTCTCACTAAAGCTTTGAGAAACTTGTTGCTTCACGTATGGTAAGCCAATTTGAAGTAGGTTTTATTGGAGTAGTTATATTTCGACTGTTGGGGAGCCGAACTGGAAATAGTTGCAACCACGTATGGTACAAAGTATCCGGTAGCCTTCGCCCCAAGTTTACTTTCCGGTGGCCTTTGCCCCAAGTTTAAAAATATTAACTTTGTAATTTGACTGTTTCTTTAAATATTATATATATTTATGTTTGCCTCGGCTGCGTCAGTATTGTTGTTAGAGACATGAATTTCTTTGCAAGGAGTAGTGCGTCTAAGAATGTAGACGTACACAGATTATAATTTTTACTTCACTCCTTTTATTAATTCTTGACACGATTTAAATAACACTTCACTGATATAGAGAGCTGTGAGATTATTTATTAATTACTTACACTTTTTAACACGTAAACTATTTTTGTCGCACACTGAATACGTATTAAACTTCTCGAGGACGCGTCTCGCGTCTGGTTAGGAACGCTGTCTGTTAGCAACTGACTTCTGAATTTGTACAATTTGCTCCATTTCAGTTTCTGATTGGCTAATCCTACTCCAATAGAATACTTTTATTTAACTTGAGCTTTTTTCTGGTTGTTGATTGGCTATTTATAAACTGTCTCAAAAATTACATTATTGTTGCTCCAAGAATTACTAGTAGCATTGTTAAACTTTCTAATTCATTATTGCCTCAAGGTTATCTCATTGTTAGCAACTTTTGAGCTATTATTCTCACAGCCCCTACATTATTAAATTGTGTAATACATTCACATAACATTATTGTACATGTACATAATATTATAAACATTAATACAATGACTGTTACATGTATGTTATATATTGTACACATATTGGTTTAAGGCGGGCTGTTATTATATTTTATATTATATAATTTGACTGAAATTATTGGTGTTAAAAATACTGCCTCAAATTGCCCCCTTTTAGATATATTTAAAAATTATGTTCTTATTGTTTTGTCTTTTTTAAATATTTTCTGAAAGTCTCCTGAAAGTAAGAAACATAACCTTTTTTATTATAACACTTGTTATTTTTCATTCACGTTTATTTAACACTCACTGGTTTTTCACTACACTCTTGTATAGCAGAATAATTTATTTTGTTCTTCCACTTGTTCGACACTTTAAGGTCAACGACCTGGTGTAAGGTCAATGATCTGGTGTTCAGTGACCTGAGTGAAGTTTGTTTATTCACTAACATAGCCATTATTAAATATCTTATTTGCTAGACATTTAACACTTAATTAGGCATTTTAACACTTGTTACCCTGTCTTTACAACTTATTTCTTACAATTTCTAACAATTTATACCTTATACAATATAAATGCAGTTGCTATTCAGATTTCTTATGTTTTTCTTACTAACAGTGGATTTTCTTCTATTACATCTTTTTATCTTAAACTCTCTTTTGTTATATTGACAATTTGTTACTGTTAGTAAACATATTAATATACTTTTTTTTTAATTACATTGCTTTCCCTTTTTATGTTCCAGTTACTTTATTTTCTTTTACTGTTGTGCCACACATAACCTGCATACTTTATTTTCTTTTTTTTCTTATGCCACAGACTTTTTAGACTTGCCCTAATCTTATGTTGTAGAATGGTATTCTAAAACTTATTCATAATTAAAGCTCTAAATGTTTCAAAATTCATTTCACTGTCTGCTAGCATATGTAACCATTCTAAGGTTTTGTTATCCAAGCATTTCCTAACAAGTATCCTTTTTAATGCTTCAGGCACATTTTTCAATTTAAAATATTCTACTGGATCATTAATAAATTGTACCGGACTTGAGGAAGCATTAAAATAAGGTAAAGGTAATTCATTTAGCACAGGATAATAGTTTGACATCTGATTTGGTACATGCACATGTGTGTCATCATTATTGTTTTGTGTTTGAGAGGCTGATGCTATGGAAAAAGCAGTAGCATCTCTTGTATTATTAGTTAACAAAGGTGATACACTTGTTTCTGCACTTATATTACTTTCATGTATTTGATCAGCATTTACAGAACTAGTTACATTTGCATTTACCTTTGGTACACTGGTACTTAAATTTTCAAAACTATTTCTAAGTTTATCACTTTCCTGTACTTTATCTTGAATTTCATCTATCATTGACATCACTTGTCCTTGCCCTGTATTTGCCTCTTTTATTGCATCTGCATTTGTTTTTGCCATTTCATGTATTTTATTTATTTCCCCTGTTAAATCTATTTGTACTTGTACAAGATCTGCATTTGTACTTTCTACCATTGTTTTTAATTCTACACCCTGTTTATCTAACTTGTTACAAATACCCTGTTTAGTATTAGTAAGTTTCAGTTCCATTTCACTTATCAATATGATTTGACTGTTCTAGCTGTTTACAACCTTTATTTACTTTTAAATCTCTATCTTTTTGAAGTGCTTTAGAAGATTGTTCCATTTTTATTTCTAATCTCCTACTTTCAACTTTGCTTTCTTTCATACAATTTTCTATTTGTTTAGCTAGATCATTTTTGATACTACATAGCTCTGTATTAGTTTCAGTTAACTTATTATTAAATTCTTTACTTAATTCTACTCTCAGCTCTGTACTAGTTTCAGTTATCTTATTATTAGTTTCTTTTATTTCAGTTAACTTATTATTTTCAGTTATTGCTTTTAGAATGCACATAATATTTTGTTGTGATAAGTTTTCTTGCTCTTGTTGGCTAGATGTTTGGCGGTTTCTTTCTTTTGTTTTTCCTTGCACTAATATATGTAAAGGTGATTGACCTTGCATACTACTGCTATCTCTTTCTATGCCTACCTGTGAATTTACAGATAACTGTTCTTCTGCATCTAACCTGTTTGTTTCCTCTAGCTCTGATTGTAAAGTTACATTGTACTCTGTAATGGCTGACTATCCTCTCCTACTTCCATGTTTTCATTGTTTTCTGTTTCCATTTTATTTTGTATATTTTCTTTTGTTATATTTGGTTTGGAATTGCTCAATTTTAATTTACTGCTTCTTAACAGCATGAAATTATCTTAATAACAATATATTTTCTTAACTATTTTGACAATTACTACATATAAAGTATTGGAATTTTCTGACCTTTTGTTCTGGCAGTTTTTAGTAAACCTTTTTATTCTGGTGTTCCCTCGTAGATTCTTGTTGAATTGTTGACTGCATGCCCCGTACTCTTGAAAGAATTGTTGCTGTCTGGATGATTTTGAAGTTCTCTGAAGTGAAGTCTTGTAGTTTCGTCGATTCTGATAGTTCTATGAGGTTCGTTGATCTCTTCTTTTCAGCTATTCTCGCCTGTTCTGGTCCCACGTTTAGGTGCCAATTTGAGAAGCTTCTTGTTGCTTCACGTATGGTAAGCCAATTTGAAGTAGGTTGTATTGAAGGAGTAGTTATATTGCGACTGTTGGGGAGCCGAACATGAAGTAGTTTCAAACACGTATGGTACGAAGTATCCGGTAGCCTTCGCCCCAAGTTTACTTTCCGGTGGCCTTTGCCCCAAGTTTAAAAATATTAACTTTGTAATGTGAACTGTTTCTTTAAATATTATATATATATATATGTTTGCCTCGGCTGCGTCAGTATTATTGTTAGAGACATGAATTTCTTTGCAGGGAGTGGTGCGTCTAAGAATGTAGACTTACACAGATTATAATTTTTACTTCACTCCTTTTATTAATTCTTGACACGATTTAAATAACACTTCACTGATATAGAGAGCTGTGAGATTATTTATTAATTACTTGCACTTTTTAACACGTAAACTATTTTTGTCTCACACTGAATACGTATTAAACTTCTCGAGGACGCGTCTCGCGTCTGGTTAGGAACGCTGTCTGTTAGCAACTGACTTCTGAATTTGTACAGTTTGCTCTACTTCAGTTTCTGATTGGCTAATCCTAATCCAATAGAATACTTTTATTTAACTTGAGCCTTTTTCTGGCTGTTGATTGGCTATTTATAAATTGTCTCAAAAAATTACATTATTGTTGCTCCAAGAATTACTAGTAGCATTATTATACTTTCTAATTCATCATTGCCTCAAGGTTACCTCATTGTTACCTTATTGTTAGCAACTTTTAACCTATTATTCTCACTGCTTCTACATTATTAAATTACGGAATACATTCACATAACATTATTGAACATGTACATAATAATATAAACATTAATACAATGACTGTTACATGTATGTTATATATTGTACACATATTGCTTTAAGGCGGGCTGTTATTATATAATTTGACTGAAATGATTTAAGTGTTAAAAAGATTGCCTCAGCTTATTATTCTATTTACTACATTTAATCCAAATAAACATTTGCAGAAAGAGCCACATTACACATTTCGTTATATATAAAAAGGGAACAGCGATAGTCAAATGTTTAACAACCGGACGCTATATGCTGGCCTTAAAATTCTACACTGTTTGCATGACATCGCGAGAAACCATTGAAAATCAACAGGACTTCAAAAGTATGGTTAAGTATTGAACAATTCGTAACATTGATAACAGATATCTTAGAAATGGCTTATGACACAGAACCTTATTTGAATTAAAGTGTGTGTTTTAAAGAGATCTACGTTTTTTGCTAGTATACTTTCGTCTATCGCTTAATGTTTACCAGTTATACAAGATTGTACAAAATTCCTTCCGTATGAAGAGGACTTCACAGGTTATTCCTAGAAAATTCAAGATATACGTTGTATTTGTCATAAATATCTTTAATATATGATATTTTAATCAAAATCGTTAAGAGCCATTTTGTAGAAAATCAAAATTTCCGACAACCTTTCCACATAAAGGGTAGTTTGGGGTCGGGGCATTTTCCTGAAAATCTTCGTGTCGCATCTTTGGAAGATACTGAACTTAAATACCAAGTTTGGTATTTATGTGACTTTTCGTTTTTGAGTTAAGCTGTTCTCTCTCTCCCTCCCTCCCTCCCTCCCTCCCGCCTTAAACACATTTGTATTTCCGGTGAATCTCAGTATCGAATTTTTAGGTGGAATGCAATACCTTCTATAACTACTAGGCACGTGGTAGAAAAAGTGATGTGAATGTAATACATCAGATTTTGAAGTTCTCAGAGCGAAGCTTCAGAAATAGTGTTGCCAATACATGCTACGCAGGCAAATGTGTTGCGCCACTAAGCTCACCTAAGTTTGATAGTACATGTCTTTTGCTAAAGTTGAAACTCACAAATGAAGAAAAGATTATTTTTAAAAAGCAACTAATGCACATCCTAAGAGAAAAACAAACGAGAAGCTCTCGAAGCATGTATTATTTAATTCCAGATCGTTTCCACGGCCGGTACACAATGATATCTCGAAAGACGTGCTTTTAGCTTCGTTCTGTTGCCACCTTTTTTGTGGAGTCCTAACCACTAAACGCATAATAATCAGCCCTACCGAGGTTCGATTCCCGAGTAGAATTTTATATTTTTTTCCAGAAAAACGCAATGTTTATTACGCACA
This sequence comes from Deroplatys truncata, assembly GCA_030765065.1. NCBI lineage: Eukaryota > Metazoa > Arthropoda > Insecta > Mantodea > Mantidae > Deroplatys > Deroplatys truncata. The sequence goes on along the minus strand of CM060979.1, from coordinate 129,592,032 downwards.
CCATAATATGATTTCCGATGGCTAAGGCTTATTTGATTTTATGCTCACTCATAAAAACTAACACCCCCTTTCTCGTTTTCAACTAAATAAGAAATAAGTAAATACTGTAGTCCTAAATGAAAAATCTCATGTGATACATTTACACGGCTTTCTCTACCCTCTATGTTTATTAGGGTATGCAAATTATTCTTACTAAAACTTATTTTTCTATCTACCTCATTTTAATCCAAATAAACCTTTGCAGAAATAGCTACATTACACACTTTGAAATTTACATATACAAAGAGAACAGCGATAGTCAAATGTTTAAGAACTGGACGCTGTATGCTGGCCTTAAAATTCCATACTGTTTTCATGCAATGGCATGAAAATCATGTACTTAAGAATTCTCACTAATTTGGCACTTATTTTGAAAACGAAAAGAGTAATTACGAAAAAAAGTAATTTTTTATGCATGAATGTCTTAGAATTAATAGCTATTCTATGCATGGAAAATATACGGCAATGCAGACAAATTAAGATTTAAGCAATAAAAGAAATGTAGACTAAGGATTCGAACCCAGGTTGTTCCAATTACGAGACACATACGTTTCACCCTTGGCTACCGTGCATGGAGTCAAACTGAAAGGCATCTTCCTACTTATCACATAGCTTTGAAATGAACGTAGGCTGTAGCGTCAGCGAATGCTACCGAATCGAATTTCCTCTCTGGCTGTTACTTGTTTATTTTGTCTTAGGCTGTATATATCTTAAAAAAAAAAACTGTTTTCTAGCTCAATAACAAACGCATGTTTTTTTTGGTTTAAAAACTACGAGTATTGCATCTTAGGAGGCATTTTTAAATGTAAAATAGGTAAAATTTGTGTTTTAAAGTGCATAATCCAGGAATGATAACATGATACGTAACATGTAGACATTTCAAAAAGGTCGGTCGAGTACTTTGGGTCTCTTTAAAGCGATAGTTTTTTTTTTTGGATGTAATGCTAATTAGGAAACAACCTTCTGCGTCTCTCCTTGTAAACAAATAACTTGCATAATGCAAATTACTCTTCTGTTCAGTTGCGGTAAATGCTGTGGCTGTGTCTTAGCAGATAATTTGATATTCAGTCTAGAATAACAAGGAAGCTTTTCGCATCCATCTGTTATCATCAATGTATTCGAGATATTAGTGATGAATATAAACAGAAGCAATGTTTCGTCTCAGAACTGGATTGGTAGCAGTGATACGAAATTAGCGCCAAAAACAATCAATCTCGATGGAAATTTAGCAAATGAATGAAATTAGGGCAACTCTTAATTACAACTTAAAAAGTAATTCCAATTTTACCTTCAGTTCTATTAGTTGTGAACAAATTACGAAAACTCATAGAAATAAGCCGTCGCGCTCACTTTGACGTCCATAGACGTATCACGCTCTCAGTACTGCCAATCTTGAAATAAATAATACTTAACTTATTTAATTGATTCCCTTTGCCCTGCCCAATTTATCAGCACACGAAATGTCGCAATTCACGCTCTAAACACGTTATCAGTCAATAGCAATGTTGTCCACGTCATTATAGTTCCTACACCGTTCCATGTAAATTTTCTACACTTGGAAACGATACTACAGGTCATCTTCTGTTACGCTGTTGTACAGTTGCATCGCTTTTGCTTTCACTGCATGTACGGACTCGAACTAGGTTCCTTTGAGCGCGGACTTTAATTGAAAAACTTGCACGGCAACATGGTGGATGTTCCAACTGGCATTTTTCGCCAAACAACTCTTAAAACACAGTGCGTTGTGGACTGGGGCATTGTCCTGGTGGACAATTCATAGGTATTCTTGTACAAGTCTCGTCTCCTTCGTCGCACACGTTCACGGAGGGTCATCAAAACACCTTTATAATAAACTTGATTAACAATATCGCCTGCAGGTAACCAATCAATGTAGATAATCCCCTGGATATCCGAAAAAAAAGAAGTCATAATTGCTTTGAATTTTGATTTGCTCATGTGCACTTCTTCATGGAGTGTCGCTCAGTCTGGATCATGTTGGAAAATCCAAGTTCTGTACGTTTTAAAGAAAACAGGATTATTGTTAATGTTTTCAAGGATGTCAACAAACAAATTCACTCTGTTTCTTTTGCACGGGTGTGAGAATTTTTTGGCACATTTTAAGACACTTTTTAGGCCCAGATCGTCATACAAACTCTAACACTTTCTTTGTTGACGTTACTAAGTTCAGCAACTGGTCGAATGCTCAATCGGTGGTCTCCGCGAATAGTTTTAGTAACTTTCTCCACACTGTTCAGTTTTCGTAGTCCCAGGACGACCCAATTTTGGATTGTCCCAGACGTCTTTCCTACCCCCCTTAAATTTCTTAAAACCACTCTTAGAACTTGCATACGAAATATACACTGATTATCATTAACTTCTGTCAACAATTTGCAAATTTCTGTGGTGGCAGTTTTCCGAATTTGATGTTAACACGTTCTACTTTAGCACTCGACATTATTCTCACGAAGCTCAAACAGGTGATCCGCTTCTAACATGGTCACGGCCAGACTAACCGCTGCACGTGAGTGAAAACTTTGTGTGGTGGTAAAGGGAGGTCCACAGATTAATGCCCCATTGTACGTCCTGGGAATGGCGGGAAATGAGTAACAATTAGGTCCGATTTTTTTATTACCACACCTCGTAAGTATTCAAATATCATTTCCTCATGTGGTTCTTTTCCTTTAGTACTCTTTAGTGCTTTATTTTTGTACAAAGCCTATATTTGTCCTTCAGATACCGAATGTGCATTGTTTCCTCATGTAGCAACTGTTTGTAATTGCCGAACATGATAATATGCCATTATGGGCACAGGCGAGCGTCAAAGCATTCCGTTGGGTCAAAGTACTACTACAAGGCAAGTTCTTTGGATTATGCTTCATTGCTCTGCTAATTTTCCGAGAAAAAAAGCTATAAGCTTAGGTATATCAAATGTGAGCGTGTCCAGAAGAAAGAATTGCACATACTTGGCAACTTTTACGCTTTGCCCGTAAAACGTACGGGAGGACTTTACGGCAAAGGAGGCGCTTTTGTGAGCAGATTCAAAGTATTACAGATTTTCAGCACCCACATTAGCATACATTCTATTGCAATATATCGTAACTTAAGATTATAGACTGAATGGAATACTGTGCCATGATAGACCACAGCCTGTATGTCTATCCATCATGTTCATGGTCTCCTTCACTGGGCTGCAACAAAATGTACAGCACCAAAAATGACCTCTAGAAAATGGTATACAGTGCTGTGATAGACCAGAGCTTATCTGTGTGTCTATCCTTCATCATGTTCATGGTCTCCTTCACTGGGCTGCAACAAAATGTATAGCACAAAAAATGACCTCTAGTAAATGGTATACAGTGCTATGATAGATGAGAGCTTACTTGTGTGTCTATCCATCATGATCATGGTCCCCCTTCACTGGGCTGCAATAAAATGTATAGCACCTCTAGTAAATGGTATACAGTGCTATGATAGATGAGAGCTTACTTGTGTGTCTATCCATCATGATCATGGTCCCCCTTCACTGGGCTGCAATAAAATGTATAGCACCTCTAGTAAATGGTATACAGTGCTATGATAGATGAGAGCTTACTTGTGTGTCTATCCATCATGATCATGGTCCCCATTCACTGGGCTGCAATAAAATGTATAGCACCTCTAGTAAATGGTATACAGTGCTGTGATAGACCAGAGCTTAGCTGTGTGTCTATCTTTCATCATGATCATGGTCCCCCTTCACTGGGCTGCAACAAAATGTATAGCATCACTAGTGACCTCTAGTAAATGGTATACAGTGCTATGATAGACGAGAGCTTATTTGTGCGTCTATCCATCATGATCATGGTCCCCCTTCACTGGGCTGCAACAAAATGTATACCACCACTAGTGACCTCAAGTAAATGGTATACAGTGCTATGATGGATCAAAGCTTATCTGTGTGTGTATCCATCATGGCCATTTCTCCCTTCACTAGGCTGCAACAAAATGTATAGCACCACTAGTGACCTATAGTAAATGGTATAGAATGCTATGATGGACCAGAGTTTATCTGTGTGTCTATCCTTCATGATCATGGTCCTCGTTCACTGAACTGCAACTAAATGTATAGCAGACTAGTGACCTGTAGTAACCAGGGCGCGAACTTTCAGTAATGGGCGGTGTGAACTCATTTCCCTCATGTAAATTGTTTGCCTTATTCACATTCTATTGCTCTGGGATGTAATTGCCCCGCCTATTTTGCGGCACTTTGTGTTTATACTTGATATTATGAAACATAGAATATGGACTAGAAGTGTGTGTATTCCCTAGGTAGAGGTGTTGTTTACTTTAATGCGTGTTTATTTTGGTATCAGAAAGAATTTCAGCAAGAAGCAGTACTACCAGGTCTTCAGGATTCTTATAAAACAGAATGCCCATTTATTTTACATAGAGTTGTTGTTTATTTATTGAACTGAGCATTTTGCGCATTGTAAATTTCTTGTCATTGCAAAATTATTACACTTTGCTGGACGAGGGAAAGTTTTACGGTTTCACTTCAAGAAGTTAGCAAGTATGCGAGAAGATGAATGGAAATAATGCATAGATGAGCCCGGTGTGCATTGAATTGAGAGTTACCTGTCTTAAGGATAAGGTAAAGCAGCAGTTGGAGACGAGCTTGGACCACGTAATAACGAGGCAGAGAAGTGAGCTGCGATAAGGATAAAGAAAACATTTGTATGATTTCGGAACTGTAAGTTCTAAATTCTGTGTTCTTTGTGGCCGCCACTGTCTGAATCAGGAACAAAGAACTGAAAACAGATAGATAATTGTGTTTAGAAAAGGTTACAACGAAGCGAAAAATGCTTCTTATTTTTATGTTCACTACTAATTACGTGTTGCATTCCATCCAGAGATTTGATAACGAGATTTCACCAGAAATACATTTTTGAGGCTCCCTGGGTATAAAAGGGATAGAAAACTATTTGTGTGAAAATGTGTCTGTGGGCAGCATGACTCAAAAACGAAATGTGGGATAAATACAAAACGTGATGTTTAGCATCTTTCAAAGATGCAACACGAAGAGTTAAAAATCCTCACCAACTACCGTTTATATGAAAATCAACAAGTGAAGTCCTCTTCATTCTAAGCGACGTTTGTGTCTATAACAACAGGTAAAGCGTAAGAGATTTTGTGCGGTATTTTTAATTTCAGAAGGACATGCAAAGAGCACGGAGTTTCAAAGCCATTACATAGCCGCCCACCTTTTAGAATACTACTATCGCTTTAGCTGCAATGAAAGTTTATCTGGGGTAATAGGCTTTTGTATTAAAACAGGTAAAGGAAGTGACCAGGTTTTATACTTTCTCTACTAGTATAGTAAGTAGGAAAGTATTGTATTCCACCCAAAAATTCGATACCGAGATTTCACCGGAAATATACGTTTTGAGGCCCCCTAAATCCAAAAAAACAGCATTTTGGAAACATATCCGTGTGTGTGTCTGTGAACAGTATAACTCAGAAACGAACAGTCGGATAAACACCAAACTTGGTATTTAGGTTCAATATCTTTCAGAGATGCGACACGAAGGTTTTCAAGAAAATCCCTCCACCCCAGATTATCCTTTACATGGAACATTTTTCGAAAATTTTAATTTTCTCAAAATTAAAATTAATTCTCTAACCATTTTGATTAAAATATAATATATTTAATATCCTTTCATGACAAAAAATGTATTTCTTGAATTTTCTGGTAATGTCTCCAAAAGTATTCTTCGTTGTGAACGACTTTTGCATAACTGGTAAACCATACGAGATAGACAAAATTTTACTACACAAAAAATGTAGATCGCGTTAAAATACACAATTTATGTCGTATACATTTTTGTTGTTGTTGAGTGAACCATTTTCGAGATATTGCTTGTTATTCCTTTAAATTTTCCAATACTTATACTTTTTCTCAAATGGGAATTCGTTATTCATTTTTACTTTCTCTACTACGTATAGTAAGTAGGGGAAGCATTGTATTCCACCCAAAAATTCGATACCGAGATTACTACGGAAATACATGTTTTGAGACCCCCTGAATCCCAAAAAAGCATTTTTGGAAACATGTCCGTGTGTGTGTGCGTGCGCGCGCGCGTGCGTGCGTGCGTGCGTGCCTGTGTGTCTATCTGTGAACAGCATAACTCAGAAACGAACAGTCGGATAAACACCAAACTTGGTATTTAGGTTCAGTATCTTCCAGAGATGCGACACGAAGGTTTTCAAGAAACTCCCCCCACCCCAGATTACCCTTTATATGGAAAATTTTTCGAAAATTTTAATTTTCTCAAACATGGCTCTAACGATTTTGATTAAAATATCATATGTTTAAGATATTTTCATGACAAATGAAATGTATATCTCGAATTTTCTGGGAATGTCTCCAAAGTGTTATTCATTGTCAACCACTTTTGCATAACTGGTAAACCATAAGAGATAGACAAAATTTTACTTAACAAAAAATGTAGATCGCGTTAAAATACACAATTTATGTCGTATACATTTTTGTTGTTGAGTAAACCATTTTCGAGATATTGCTTGTTATTACCTTAAATTTTCCAATACTTAAACTTTTTCTCAAATTCGTCATTCATTTTTACTTTCTCTACTACGTATAGTAAGTAGGGGAAGTATTGTATTCCACCCAAAATTTTGATACCGAGATTTCACCGGAAATACATGTTTTGAGACCCCCTGAATCCAGAAAAAAGCATTTTTAGAAACATGTCCGTGTGTGTCTGTGAACAGCATAACTCAGAAACGAACAGTCGGATAAACACCAAACTTGGTATTTGGGTTTAGTATCTTCCAAGGATGCGACACGAAGGTTTTCAAGAAAATCCCCTCACCCCAGAGTACCCTTTACATGGAAGATTTTTCGAAAATTTTAATTTTCTCAAAAATGGCTCTAACGATTTTGATTAAAATATCATATGTTTAAGATATTTTTATGACAAATAAAATGTATATCTTGAATTTCCTGGGAATGTCCAAAAGTATTCTTTATTGTGAACGACTTTTGCATAACTGGTAACCCATAAGAGATAGACAAAACTTTAGTACACAAAAAATGTAGATCGCGTTAAAATACACAAATTATGTCATATACATTTTTTTAGTTGAGTGAACCATTTTCGAGATATTGCCTGTTATTTCCTTAAATTTTCCAATACTTATACTTTTTCTCAAATTCGTTATTGATTTTTTTATGTCCTGGATATGCAAACAGAATAGAATGCGCCACATAGCAACCAGCGCTTAAAAGATTTGTCTATCGCTTATAACCTACCATGTTCCCCTTGCATCTACAAGAAAATTAGCAATAAGATTGACATCTCGATATCTCGAGTAACATGAAGCATATGGAGAATAAACGTTTGTAAAAATAGTTTGTACAAGAATAGAGAACGTCATGTGAGTGTAACACATCAGATTTTTCTATATTGCCCTTGTAAATATATATTCCCCTTACATCTACAAGAAAATTAGGAATAAGATAGACTCTGCAAATGTTTATCTCGATTAACATGAAGTGTATTAATCTGTGGGAAAGGGAATGGTGCTGCACCTAGCAACCAGCTATTAAGAGATATGTAGGTGCTTAAAGGCTACTGTATTTCCAAATTGCCCTTGTAAATATACATTCCCTTACATCTACAAGAAAATTAGCAATAAGATAGAATCTGCAAATGTTTATCTCGATTAACATGAAGTAGATGGAGAATAAGCGTTTGTAAAAATAGTTTGTACAAGAGTAGAGAAAGTCGTGTGAGTGTAACACATCAGATTTTTTCTTTCTCTACTACGTATAGTAAGTAGGGGAAGTATTGTATTCCACCCAAAAATTCGATAACGAGATTTCATCGGAAATACATGTTTTGAGACCCCCTGAATCCAAAAAAAAAAGCATTTTTGGAAACATGTCCGTGTGTGCGTCTGTCTGTGTGTGTGTGTGTGTGTGTGTGTGTGTGTGTGTGTGTGTGTGTCTGTGAACAGCATAACTCAGAAACGAACTGTCGGATAAACACCAAACTTGGTATTTAGGTTCAGTATCTTCCAAGGATGCCACAGGAAGGTTTTCAAGAAAATCCCCCCACCCCAGATTACCCTTTACATGGAAGATTTTTCGAAAATTTTAATTTTCTCAAAAATGCCTCTAACGATTTTGATTAAAATATCATATGTTTAAGATATTTTTATGACAAACAAAATGTATATCTTGAATTTCCTGGGAAAGTCTCCAAAAGTATTCATTGTGAATGACTTTTGCATAACTGGTAAACCGTAAGAGATAGACAAAATTTTACTACACAAAAAATGTAGATCGCGTTAAAATACAAAATTTGTCATATACATTTTTGTTGTTGAGTGAACCATTTTCGAGATATTACTTGTTATTCCCTTAAATTTTTCAATACTTATTTTCTCAAATGGGAATTCGTTATTCATTTTTTTGTCTTGAATATGCAAAGAGTATTAATCTGTGGGAAAGGGAATGGTGCTGCACCTAGCAACCAGCTATTAAGAGATATGTATGTGCTTAAAGGCTACTGTTTTTTTATATTGCCCTTGTAAATATATATTCCCCTTACATCTACAAGAAAATTAGCAATAAGATAGACTCTGCAAATGTTTATCTCGATTAACATGAAGTAGATGGAGAAATAAGCGTTTGTATAAATAGTTTGTACAAGAGTAGAGAAAGTCATGTGAGTGTAACACATCATATTTTTTTTGTCCTGGTAATGCAAAGAGAATGGAATACTCCACATAGCAACCATCTTTTAAACGCTTAAAGCCAATTCCCCTTGCATCTACAAGAAAATTAGCAATAGGATTAACATCTCGATATCTCGATTAACATGAAGCATATGGAGAATAAGCGTTTGTAAAAATAGGTTGTACAAGAGTAGAGAAAGTCATGTGAGTGTAACACATCAGATTTTATTTGTCGTGTTAATGCAAAGAGAATGGAATACTCCACATAGCAGGCAGCTCTTGTAATGTTTGACTATCGCTTAAAGCCTACCAATTCCCTCTGCATCTACAAGAAAATTAGCAATAAGATTAACATCTCGATTAACATGAAGCATATGGAGAATAAGGTTTTGTAAAAATAGTTTGTACAAGAGTAGAGAAAGTCATGTGAGTGTAACACATCAGATTTTTTTTTGTCCTAGTAATGCAAAGAGAATGGAATATTCCACATAGCAACCAGCTCTTAAAATATTTGACTATCGCTTAAAGCCTACCAATTCCCCTTGCACCTACAAGAAAATTAGCAATAAGATTAACATCTCGATTAACATGAAGCATATGTAGAATAAGCGTTTGTAAAAATAGTTTGTACAAGAATAGAGAAAGTCATGTGAGTGTAACACATCAGATTTTTCCTTCAGTAACTCACATGTGACTCAGCGGTGTTTCTAAACGATTGGGTCGGGAAAGAACATTCCGCAGTGTCCGTCTTTAGGATGGGCAGTTTTGTAACACTAGTGTTGTATTCTCTACTCACTCTTTTGCAACCCTTCATGCTTACAAATTTGATGTGATACATTCACATGACTTTTCCTACCCTCTATCTTTATTAGTTGGTGTACAAACCATTCTTACTAATGCTTATTTTTCTATCTACTACATTTTAATCCAAATAAACCTTTGTAGGAATAGCTACATTACGCATTTCGTTATAGATACAAAGAGAACAGTGAAAGTCCAATATTTAACAACTGGACGCTATATGCTGGCCTTAAAATTCATACTGTTTCCATGACATCGCGAGAAACAACAGAATGTTTACAGGACTTGAAGAGAACAACTAACGAACAATTCGAACCATTAATAACGGATATCTCAGAAATGGCTTATGCCAAAAAAGAAAACTTATTTGAAATAAATTGTGTGTTTTAAAGAGTCTACATTTTTTTCTGGTTCATTTTCGTCTATAGCTTACCGTTTACCAGTTAAACAAGATTATACAAAATTCCTTCCGAATGAAGATGGCTTTACAGGCTATTCCCAGAAATTTCAAGATACACATTTTATTTGCCATGTAAATATCTTTAACGTATGGTGTTTTAATCAAAATCGATAGAGCCATTTTTTAGAAAATCAAAATGTTCTAAACTAAACTACACCTGAAGTGTAGTTTAGGGTGGAAGTATTTTCTTGTAAATCTTCGTGTCGCATCCTTGGAAGATACTGAACGTAAATTCCAAGTTTGGTGTTATCCGACTGTTCGTTTCTGAGTTATGCTGTTTGGACGCGCACACACACGGACATGTTTTCAAAAATGCCTTATTTGGATTCAGGGAGTCTAAAAACGTTTATTTCCGGTGAAATCTCGGTATCGAATTTTTGGGTGAAATGCAATACTTTCTGTAGTTGCTATGTAAGTATATGGTATAGCTCAAACACAAAATGTCGAGTACATCAAATTGGTATTTGATCTTCAAAAGATACAAGACGACACTTAAAGAAATACCGTAGCGTTTTGGATAACGTTAAGATGCGTGTTATTTTCTTACACTGGTTCAAACCCGCACCTTCGTGTCTCTTAGATTAAGAAACAGGAAAAGTGCGCAATAAACAGGATAATATATGGAAGTGGAGCTAACGCCAGTATGAAGTAGAAATTATTTTTATCAAATTCCAAGCAGCATGTCAAAATCGGATGTAACAATTAAATGCTCTTAGTACCCGAGTTAATCTAGGATTTTATCCACATTTTGTATGGAATGTGCAACACAGATTGAAGATGAGAAAGGTTTCATAAAAGCCTGTCAGGACATGAGTACTTGGAGTTAAAATTGATAAAGAACATAATTAACAACGGTCATGTTACACAGTATTTTGTAGGACACAGATATAACCAAACAAACAAATCAACAGTCGGAATTACCGTCCGAAATTTGGAAACTCAATAAAGAATTAACATCAGAGCTATTGTCTGTGAAAATAGACTTTTTAAGGAGGCCAACAAGACATTCAAAATTAGAAGAAGAAAAAATAGGAACACTGTTATTAAGTGAGAAATGAAACTTAAGAATTCCGTGGTACATGTTAGATGAAAAGAATTAATCTGGTATGGACACACCAGGAGAATGCCAGAAGAAAGAATACATAGGTTCACTTAGTTTTGAGAATGGGCAACAATGAGTTGTGGTCAGATGATAACGTGTGGAAGCCCGGGAGCGTTCCAATGTGCATGCAGGTGTTGCTACCCCATACGTTAGGATGAACCCCAAGCGATTTTAAAGTCGGTTTATGGAAGATAGAAACATTGTAAGTACTGCATAGGGCATTTGGGATCATTGCCCTTCGCAGTCCACGATGGTTTGCAGAGTTTAGAAGAGGAAGGGATTCCTTCGAAGATGACCGGCTACAGCAACAACGGATGGAAATGTGATGAAAATAGAGCCATGTTGCGGGGAAGATCATCGCGGCACATATAAACTCAAGAAGCCCTGAATACTGGATCGGCGACAATCATCGGTCTGGGTGTTCCCAGGAGAGGATCCCCCAACAAAAGTTAGGCGAGCAAGAAATGTGAAGACGATGATCTGTTGGTTCTTCTCGGCTAGTAGCCATATTGTAACAAAAGACTGTAATTGTCAAATGGTACACCATAAAATGTCTTCCACAAGACTTCAGTGAACTGAGAACAAAGCATCGTAAGTCTGGTCTGCATGGAATTCTGTTGCATCACGACAACGCCTCTGCCCACACTGCATCAGAAACAGCCCAATTTCTGTAGGAGTTAAGATTCGAATATTTGTCTCATCCTCCCTACAGTCCAGAACTGGCCCCGTGCGACTCTTTTCTATTCCCCAAAATAAAATAAAATATTCGAGGTGAACGATTTGAATCTCCTAAAGCTGCAGTAGTTGCTTATGAAGAATGCACTACACTCCCTCCAAACAAGAATGGCGTTCGGTATTTGAAAAGTGTTTGAAAGAATGGGACGTTGCATAGAATGTAATGGAGCATGCTTTGAAAACATGCAATGATAAAATCTAAATTTTTAAAATCCCACTTTGTTCAATCTCAAAAATTTGAGTGTTACCCTCGCTTCCAGAAAAGTTTGGGACTGGCAGAAGAGGAAGGGGTAGACCCAGAAATACGGGGGTGGAAGCTAAAGGGCTGTAGAAACAGAAATACGTGTAAACATTGCAACTCTGTATATGAAATATACCATTATATTAATTACGAAGCTTTTACCTTTTGGTCATCTACTCCGGTGAAGCAGTTGATCTTGCGTCCACGACATCTGTTGCCTAAGTTACAAGAAAACTTGGCGTTGCACTCACATGACTTTCTCTACTCACTTCTACAAACTATCGTTTCAAAAACTTATTCTTCTATCTACTTCATGTTAATACAGAAACTTCAGTACATATTTACACAGTTCGTTGTAGGCATAAGAATACAGTAGCCTAAAGCAATAGTCAGATTTTTAAAAAGCGGGTCGCTATGTGATCATTTTAAAATTCCACGCTGTTTGCATGACTACGAGGAAAAAAAAAGAATAGCGACTTACAACTTGAAACCATTGAAACGAATAACAAAGAATATCTGGGAAATGATTAAGGCCACAATGAAGATAACTTCACACGTTATTACCGGAAAATTTAATATACATATTTTATTTGTCATGCAGATATCTTATATATTTGATATTTTAAACAAAATCGTTAGAGCAGACTGTTTACTGATACTGAAGATATACTTGAATATTTTTTACATACTGGTTATACTGGAGGTAAACTAGAATTTGTGGTTACGTACTGGAAACATTGGATAATATACCCATGTAACATTGCTTTATTTCAGATCAAATTTTCAGATGATTGATTTTTGAGGATATTGCTAATCAAGTAAATATGTTTTGAACAAGTTATTGTTTTGCATTATATCCATTTTTCTATAATCTTTTTACCTAAGAAGCTGTCCATTGAAATCGTCTGATTCAATAAATAAGTGGAAGTTGGAGTTTCCGTACAGTTTCCTCCGTTTCTTGCTCTCCTTTGAGTATCCTAAAATGTCCGTAATTTGTATCTTCTTGTAAGTAATTTTGAGATTGTTGATAAAACAGATCTCTGGTTTCAGCTGTACAATATTTGGTAATATTTTCATACAAGTAAATTGGTTCTGAACTGGGTGAGTCCTTATGGTATATTGCTAACGTCGCAAATTTTCAAACTGACAACTTGGCCATTCAACTCCAGGCTGATCTACGTTTGTGGAGAAATGCGTGAAACTGGTGATTTGGTAATTTTTTTCCCATTACAAGTTCAAAATGAGATAGTTTAACGTCTGAACAAGCGTTCCCATCTTCTTTTCCAGACCTTTCTGCTTTATTTAACTGGAATTCTTTCTGAACTACTTGCTTCAATATCTGAATATCTTGCATTGATGAAGTAGGAATGACACGATACTTCTGCTTCATTAAACCAAAAGTCCTATCACAAAACAATTCTGTGTGACCTACAGGCAAAAATGAAATAGTATTACGATGAATTCCTGTTCATCACTCTGCACTAAATAGCACTTCAGGATGTTATTCAAGCTTTGTGCAATGCAGTTGTCTACATAAAGGAAGAACTCTGTCTCCCCAAATCCGAACATTTTTCAAGTGCTGGTGAAGCAGACTTTTAGACCACTTGCTTCTTTTTTTATCACAGGAGTTTCCAGAAGCAAGTAGTGATTTTGAAGTGATGAATCACACATGCCACCAAATATACTGATTTTAATGTGACAAAAATAAATTAGTCCAGCTGCAGAGTAGTTGCATCTTCTGGGCTTTATCGAAGGAATAGTGACAGGAACCCCTTCACTGGGGTAAAACTAAACGCATAGCACCACTAACGACCAATAGTAAATGGTATATAGTGTTATGATTGGTCATGGCTTTTCAGTGTAGATTTTTCATTATGATCCCTCTTTCACTGCGCTGCTACAAAATGCATTGCACCACTGGTGATCTCTAGTAAATGCAGTGCTATGATAGGCCAGAGCTTACCTATGTATCTATCATCAAGACAATGTTCCCCCTTCATTGGCCTGAAAAACATGCATAGTACAACTGGTGAACTCTAGTAAATGGCTTACAGTGCAGTGGTATGCCAGAGATTATCTGTGTGTGTGTCATTCATCATGATCACGGTCACCCTACATTGAGCTGCAACAAGATGCGTATCACTACTAGTGACATCTAGTAAATGGCGTACGGTGCCATGATTAAACCACAGCTTATCTGTATTTGCATCCTTCATCACGATCATGGTCCCCCTTCACAGGGGCGCAACAAAATATATAGCACCACCAATAACCTCTAATAAATGGTATACAGTGCTATGATATACCAGAGCTTATCTTTGCCTCTATCCATCATGGTCATGGTCCCCCTTCACTGGACTACAACAAAATGTATAGCACCACTAGTGAGCTCTACTAAATGGTATACAGTGCTATGATAGACCAGAGATTATCTGTGTCTCTATCCTTCATCACGATCATGGTCCCCCTTCACTGGACTACAACAAAATGTATAGCACCACTAGTGACCTCTAGTAAATGGTATACAGTGCTATGATAGACCAGAGCTTATCTGTGTCTCTATCCTTCATCACGATCATGGTCCCCCTTCACTGGACTACAACAAAATGTATAGCACCACTAATGGGCTCTAGTAAATGGTATACAGTGCTATGATAGACCAGAGCTTATCTGTGTCTCTAATCTTCATCATGATCATGGTCCCCCTTCACTGGACTACAACAAAATGTATAGCACTACTAATGATCTCTAGTAAATGGTATACAGTGCTATGATAGACCAGAGCTTATCTGTGTGTCTACCTTCATCACGATCATGGCCCCCCTTCACTCAGCTGCAACAAAATACATATCTTGCGGATTTGGCATTTGATTGTGTGACCTTGTGGCGGGGATGTGCTCGCACGTAGATGTCTCGGAACCCCGAAGTTCCTTGAAGTTCTCTGCGGGCTATTTGTCGTAGAGCTGAGGAGTAGTTACTATCATAGCTGGGTAATTTGATCTTTCTCGGGATTTTGTGTAAGTAAAGGCAAACAATAAAGTGACTCCCTTAAAAAGCTTAATTTATTGACAATATAGTGCCCATTGAGGCGGCTAGCAAATTTCCCTTTGTTTAACACAGTATGATACTGAAGACGTACATGTAATGCTCCCGCTACGTGGACCTATTCAGCTGCTGCGTCACTCAATATTCTTGTAACCAACCACATGCACGCTCAAAATCTTGTGCCTGAGTCACGTGAGTTAGAAAGTGAGAGTAAAATCAGAGTGTGTAACTTAGGGTCTCCTGTCCTTTGTATATCTTCCTACTACGACGCTAGGATTCCCGCCTTTATATTTAACAACTATTCTCATTGGTTATCTATTTAGCGTTCTATGAAAATGAAATGTTCCAATTTTAGCAGTCATGCTTCCCTTTGACGTCTGGTAAAACGTAAGTCCGTTTCACTCTGCAACTTTCGTTTCTCTTTCTGTTTTTCCAACTACCTTGTCTTCAGGAATTGGACCACTGTCTCTATCTGACTCTGATTTCGGACCCCTCTCTCTCTCTGTTTTCTGTGACTTTGCCTAAACTATTGGCGTATATGTGCGTATGGACTTTGCCCATGCTGCCCGCTCGCCTGGTTGTTACTGATTACACTGTTCTTTACATGCTTTCACATTAATTACTGTTATTTGACAGTAAACCTAGTTCTCAATATTATTTTGCATTATTGGTTATTCCTATTATTTCAATACTCTGTTCTTTTGGGTGTGTTTCCTCGGACCTCCAGTAACCAGGGTGCTATCTTTCAATAAAGAAGCTTGTGAATAGCGAAGTCAGAAAGTGTTTATCTTATTAGAGTTCTATTGCTGCGGGATATGTTTCCCATTTTTGACAGTTGCTGTTATAAAGTGTAAAATATGTACTAGAAATGCGGCATAGCCCAGGTGTGGTGCTTTATTGTTTAGTATATTGTGTTTATTGTGGTAACTACAAGGAAGAATTTCAGAAGAGACAGTAATGCAAGTCTCAAGCATTCTCACCAAACGGAATACCCATTGATTTTACATGTAATTTTTGTACATAAACTATTAACTGAACTTTTAACGCTTTCTAAATTTTATGTTAACGTAAAATTACTATGCTTTGCTGTACTAGGGAAAGTTTTAAGGGCTTCAATTTTAGAAAGTTGGCAACTGTAATTTTTAAACAAAAATGTAAATCGTTAAGGACAGTGTATTATTTTTAATGTGTTAGCATGTATACCGAAGGCCTGCCGGACTTTGTTGCAGCTTGAAATGAACAGGTTTTCCTTACACAGGTCGTAGATCTAGGTTGAACGTTAGAGGAAACTTGTTATAGACAGGGAATACAACTCCGCACGTGAGCGATAATCAGGTTAAATTCGTACTCTAAGGTTTAAAGTGTGATGACTCAGTATTAACAAAACCCCTCGAGTAATAGAAACAGGAATATTGTCGGAATTCTTTAACCTGGCAATGGCTAAGTCGAAGAAGCGTGTATATCTCTGACCGTCATTTCTAAGTCTTCCATATTAGTAGACCTCCACATTTCAAATATCAAGCGGAGAGTTCCCACGGCCACCAAACCTTTTATGTGAGCTTCGTCCACCTTTCAGAAAGAAATGAACAACATGGGTTGCTATTCAAAGTTGTTATATAAATTGTTCGTGCAACTAAATAACATAATTACCTGTCAGAAAGATATGAACAACATCTGTTGCCATTTAAAGTTATTATAGAAATTGTACGTGCAACTAAATAACATAACTACTTCTCAGAAAGAAATGAACAACATGTGCTGCCATTTAAGTTTGTTATAGAAATTGTTCATGCAAACTAAATAACATAACTACGCCTCAGAAAGAACTGTACAACATGTGTTGCCATTTAAAGTTGTTAAAGAAATTGCTCGCGCAACTAAATAACATAACTAACCCTCAGAAAGAAATGAACAAATTGGGTTGCGATTTAAAGTTGTTATACAAATTGCTCATGCAACTAAAAACATAACTACCCCTCAGAAAGAAATGACTAAATGGTTTGCGATTTAGAGTTTGTTATAAAAATTGTTCGTGCAACTCAATAACATAACTTCCCCTCAGAAAGAAATGAACAACATGTGTTGCCATTTGAAGTTGTTATAGAAATTGTTCGTGCAACTTAATATCATACCTACCTCTCAGAAATAAATGAACAACACGTGTTTGCTATTTAAAATTGTTATAGAAATTGTTCCTGCAACTAAATAACATAACTACCTTTCATAAAGAAATCAACAACATGTGCTGCCATTTGAAGTTATAGAAATTGTTCGTTCAACTAAATAAAATAACTACCCCTCAGAAGGAAATGAACAGAATGGTTTCCGATTTAAAGTTCTTATGGAAATTGTTCATGCAACTAAATAACATAACTACCCCTTAGAAAGAAATGAAAAAATGGGTTGCGATTTAACTTCTTATTGACATTATTCGGGGACTTAATAAATTGCCTACCTCTCAGAAAGAAAGGAACAAAATGGGTTGCGATTTAAAGTTGCTATAGAAATTGTTCGTGCAGCTAAATAATATAACTTTCCCTCAGAAAGAAATGAACAACATGTGTTGCCATTTAAAGTTGTTATAGAAATTGTTCGTGCAACTAAATAACTTAACTACCTCTCAGAAAGGAATAAACAACAGGTGTTGCCATTTAAAGTTGTTATAGAGATTGTTCGTGCAACTTAATTTAAATAGCTACCCCTCAGAAAGAAATGAACAAAATGGGTTGCGATTTAAAGTTGTTATAGAAATTGTTCATGAAACAAAATAACATTACCTCTTAGAAAGAAATAAACAAAATGGGTTGCGATTTTACGTTATAGAATTTGTTTGTGCAACTAAATAACATAACTTCCTCTCAGAAGGAAATTAACAAAATGTGTTGCCAAGTTGTTATAGAAATTGTTCGTGCAACTAAATAACATAACTACCCCTCAGAAAGAAATGAGCAAAATGGGTTGTGATTTTAAGTTGTTATTGACATTGTTCGTGGAGTTAATAAATTACCTACCTCTCAGAAAGAAATGAACAAAATGGGTTGCGATTTAAAGTTGTTATAGAAATTTTTAGTGCAACTAAATAACATAACTACTTCTCAGAAAGAAATTAAGAAAATGCGTTGCGATTTAAAGTTCTTATACAAATTGTTCTTGCAACTAAATAACATAACTACACCTCAGAAAGAAATGAACAACATGTGTTGCCATTTAAAGTTTTATAGAAATTGTTCGTGCAAGTTAACAACATACCTACCTCTCAGAAAGAAATGAACAAAATGGGTTGCCATTCAAAGTTATAGAAATTGTTCGTGCAACTAAATAACATAACTACCCCTCAGAAAGAAATGAATAACATGTGTTGCCATTTAAAGTTGTTATAGATTTTTTTTTCAAAAAACTTTATTTAGGGTCGTTTTAACTTTCCTAGGTTTTATCAGGACCTTTCATGTACAGTTGTTTACATTATTGGATTACATTATAATACTTACACCTTATGTATACATACAGGTTACAACTTGGTTAAATGTATTGATATATATTAATTAATTTAAGAAAAGTAATTACTTTCTGGATGAAAGTTGCATCATTGAATGCTGCAGAAATATTTCTGGGCGTACCAACCTGACTACGTTGATTTTCAAATTTTGGACATGTTAGTATAATATGTACTACTGTTAATGCTGTTTTACATGTTTCACAAATTGGTGGAGAACTTCTATTTATCAAATAAGAGTGTCAGTTTGGTATGCCCAATTCGTAGTCGGGATATTACAATTTGGTTTCGTCGCTGTAGCTGTCTTATTGGATATTCTTGAGTTGAAGTTCCACGTACATCATGAAGTTTACTTGTAGAATTGTTCATCCATTCTTTGTGTATTTTCTTCTTAAAATGTGTGACTGCATCTTGGAGAGGTATTTTGATATCAGTATCTTGTGCTGATAGTTCTGTAGCTTGTTTCGCTGCAGTATCAGCTCTTTCATTACCGGGTATGTTTTTGTGAGATGGTATCCACACGAAATTGAGTGACTTTTCTAAGTTAAGGATGGTAACAAGATTATGTATTTCGTTTACAATACTATTGGTAGAGAACGTGTCTTGTATTGCATTTAAGGCTGATAAAGAGTCACTATGTGCAGTTTCCAGAGCGTATTCTAGTGCCTTTTTAATAGCACATAATTCACAGCTATATATAGAGAACAAGGATGGTAACTTGTATTGGAGGACGATATCTCCACATATCACAGCACATCCATTGCCTTTTCAGTTTTAGAACCATCCGTATAGATGCAGAGCTTGGATGTGTATTTTTCTAGCTTTTCTTTAAATAACTGCTGGTAGATTAGTTGGTTGGTATTTATCCGATTATGCTTGCTTAATTCTATATCAGTGGGTGGTATTTTCTTCTTCCAGGGTGGATGATCCGACTGTAGTTGCCTTGAGGAGATATTAGGAATTGTAGTGTTCATTTCTTTGAAATATCTATTTATTCTGATTTGAAATGGCAATGAATGTGATTGTTGTGTGGGGAAAGTATCACAAGGATTTGAGAAAATCAGTGGGTACATTCTAGATTTCGGTGTTGCTGCTATTTTGAGGGCGTAGGTAATGTTTAATTGTTTAATACGGCATTGTAATGGAGTTTCGTTGGCTTCTATTAGTATGCTATCTACAGGACTAGTGCGATAGGCACCTGTTTAAACCCGAATAGCTGAATTCTGTATTGAATTCAGTATTTTTATAATTGATGGCTTGGCACTACTGTGTACTATGGGACCATATTCCATTTTAGGGCGTATAAAGGCTTTATAACTGCACATTAGGACATGATAGTCGGCTCCCCAATTCTGTGCTGCTAGTACTTTTAAGATGTTCAGTCTTTTTTGACAATGATTTTTATGACTTCTCAAGTAGGGCCGGCATGTTAATTTATTATCAAACAAAACTCCGAGTATCTTCATAGTTTCTTCAATAGTATTTTTTTATTTTTTACATGTAGTTCAGGATTAAATTTATTTCGATTTCTAGAGAATAAAATACATTTTGTTTTGGACGAAGAAATTTTAAAACCAGTTTGAGTACACCATTGTTGTATGCTCTGAAGCGAGTCCTATAAACATTTTTGGGCAGTTGTGGTTCGTCCTTTGCATTAGATGATTAGATCATCTGCAAATAAATTTGCTTTGACTGGTGTTTTTATTCGTGATACAATTCTATTAATAGCTATTAGGAAGAGGGTTACACTGATGACTGAGCCTTATGGTACGCCATTGATTAAAGAAATCGTTTTTGAAAGGGTCCCATTAGCTCTTACTTGGCCTCTGCGATCTTGCAGGAAGTTGTAAATAAAACTGAGCATATTTCCTGATATTTGTTGTTTTTGTAATTCTCTTATGATATAATCCCGTCGTACCATGTCATACGCTTTATGTATATCTAAGCTAATAATAATTACGTGTTGTTTTTGGTGGAAGGATTCTAGTATTTCTGTTTGTAGGGATACCAGATTGTCACTTACAGAGTGAAATTGTCCAAATCCACTTTGCATTGTAGAGAAAAAGTTTCTTTTTTCAAGGGTCCACCTTAAACGTCTCTTGCTTGTTTTTTCCATTAGCTTGCACATTGTGCATGTTAACGCAATAGGTCTGTAGTTTTCAGCTAATTGGAGATCTTTGTTTGCCTTAGGGATTGGAATTATTAAACTTTCGCGCCACTGGTTGGGAAATGTTTTTTTAGTCCATATGTAGTTAAAAATTGGATTTAAATATTTTAATGCCACATGGGGGAGCTGTTATAGGAGTGCATATGGAATTTTATCTGGTCCAGGCCTAGTATTCTTGCAGTGATATAGGGCATCTTGTACCTCTTGCAATAGAATTTCATCATTATAGTTTTTGGAATTATTTTGAAAAATGTCTTGGGGGTTTAGGCCAGGTAAGGTTTTTTGATGCGTTAAAAAATTAGTCATAATTATTGTCACTGCATATTTCGGCGAATGCCTCTGCAATGGTGTTGGCTATATCCTGTGGTTTAGTGAGAATGTCACTCTTGTTGCAGTTATATAATGTGTTGATCTGAGTGAAACTGTTAGTGCCTCTTAGTTTTTTCATGTCATTCCATATCTTTTGAGCTGGAGTTTGATGGTTGAGTGATGATAGGAATTTTATCCAACAGGACCTTTTGCTTTCCTTTAGTGTACGGCGAGCTACAGCGCGTAGCCTTTGGAAAGCTAATTTGTTTTCAGAATTAGGGTGACGTTTGTATTTGTAGTATGATTTGTTTTTGTTTTTAATTGCGTTTTTACAGATTTCATTCCACCAAGGGAGATTTTTTGTTGTTATTATTGTTTATGTTTACAGTTGAGATGCTTAGTTTTGCACAATTCAGTATAACATCAGTAAACTTAGCAACTAGTTCATTTGCAGAAAGTTCTTCAAATCTTCAAGGAGGGGTTAAGTTGTTAATTTCTTCAGAAATGTATTTTTTGAAGTTTTTCCAATCTGCACGGTGGGTATTCCATTTAACTGGTAGAGTAATGTGTCTTGATGATGTAATAGGTGAGTGTAGTATAATTGGGAAATGGTCACTGCCTAACAGTGTATCATATGCAGTCCAAGTACATGATGAAGCAAGACATGGAGAGCAAAGAGTAAGACCTATGTTACTAGATGTTCCATGAGCTATATCAAAGCGTGTAGGTTTATTAGAATTTAGTAATATCAGATCATGATTTTGCAATATAGATTCTATTATCTTGTCTCTTAGATCACTATGATTACTGCCCCATAGTGTATTGTGTGAGTTGAAGTCTCCTAATATTAAAAAGGGCTTAGGTAATTGTTGTATTAGTGATGTTAACTCATTTATATTCAAAGTTTTGCTGTTAGGAAGATAAACATTACAAATACACATAGTTTTAGGCGTCAATACTTTCACTGCTACTGCTTCTAATGGAGTTGTAAGTGGCAATTCTGTATGTGGAACATAATCATGGATGTATGTAGCTACTCCTCCACTTGCATGTAAAGCTGACGTACGGTTTATGTAATATGGCGTATATTGTTTAATTTGGGCTACATACTGATCATTAAAGTTCGTTTCTTGCAGGCATATGATTTGGGGTTGGTGTTTATTAATTGTATGTTGCAAATATTCATGCTGCGGACGGAAACCGTTTATGTTCCATTGTAAAAGAAATGATCCCATTACAAGAAGAGCAAGTGATTTCATCACCTTATTCTAAGTCATTTCAGTTATGTTTTCATGGTGAAGGGCCATCAGTAGTTTCTTTTCGATCCTTGAGCTCCTGTTCTTGATGCTTCTTTCTTGGTAATAGGGGTACAGTTTCTTAAGTGTGTCAATTAATCCTTTAAAGTCGCTGGTGTATGTCCTAACAATGGGAATGACATCTGTCACACCCCATGTGTTTTCAAATAAACTCTTAAGCTGTAGAAAATTTAATACAAAATCCGTAGGGGATGTTTCCATTATGTTTTTCACAGGAAGCACCAGATCATCTATGAATTGATGATTCCATGATCTCTTAGATTTCTTTCTTGGTTGTTTTCTATTTTCCGTGGCTTGTGATTCGTCTTCACAGTTGTCCTCTTGTGTGTTTGAGGAGACATCCGACCCGCAAGCAAGATCTGCTTTATTGTCACTGACATTTGATTCTTCAGATGTCAATGGTCTTTTGGGTCAGTTTGTAGAGATTACCACCATTTTGTTTGATTGCGATGTTACGGAGGTTGTAATCATCGGGGTTTCTTCTAAATCGTTATTGTTCTTCGTATATGTAACGGTTTGTGGAGAAGTGAAATCAGGTTGGAGACCTGAAGTACCTGTTTCGATTCTATTAGACACTTTGTTGTCTTTTGTACTTGTAGTTGATAAATTTTTGTTCATTGTTAGTTTAGGGAAGTCTTCTTTTGTTGGTGTGTTGACTTGTTTTGTTTGAGATAATGTACTATTTTCTGTAGCATTAGAGTCACACGTAGTACATTGCTTTGCTAAATGTCCCTCTGCTTTGCACATAAAGCATATCTGACACATAGATCCAGTAGGTCGTACCATCGTATGTTACCTGAAAGGATTCTGGGAGTAATAGCAAGTCCTCTGGTGCAATATATAGCTGTCGTCGAAAACTAAGGATATGTGTGGATCCTTTCATAGGAATGCCTGCTTTGATGCACGATATGGATGACCTTGGGGTTATACCCAACTGGAGCAGTTGATCTTCAATTACGGAGTTGGGTATGACAGGGCATACGTTGGATAGTATTATACGCTTGTTAGCAGTGATCAGAGGTCTTAATGTAAGCATTTTATCATCAGTGTTTATTGTAAGATGTTTTACACAGAGCTCTTGTGCTATACTTTTGGTTGACAAAACATGCATACTCGTGAATTCGATATTCGCGAGACATAACGTATGTTGGTAGAATCTGTGAGTTTTCCTACTGTTAATATGTAGTCCTTTATGGGGATACCGTCATGTGCATCAATTACAATTGCTTGGTCCTTGTTAGCGGTAGTTTGTGCTACTGAGGCATAACTTAACTGTGTGTTGTTCTCGTTTAGGTTAGTTCTTTGGGAGTTTGTTGAGTTATGAGGGCTCCTGTACTCAGCAGCCTTCATTTGTTTTAGATGCAGTAACCTCAAATGAAGTTATGTGGTATTACGCAAATTATCTCAATTTTAGATTACTCGCGAAGCATATATATTATATTAACGCTTACCTTAGTATTCTTTCTTTCTTCCTTCTTCAGTAGGAGTTCTGTGTTAATTGCAAGCTAAATACTATTTACTCACAGAATTAATTGCTTGATTTCACACTACATACACATCTTCCCACGGCCTACCCGATCCGTCTACCTTATAGAAATTGCTCGTGCAACTAAATAACATAACTACCCCTCAGAAAGCACTGAACAACATGTGCTGCCATTTAAAGCTGTAGAAATTGCTCGCGCAACTAAATAACATAATTAACCCTCAGAAAGAAAGAAAGAAAGAAAGAAAGAAAGAAAGAAAGAAAGAAAGAAAGGAACAAAATGGGTTGCGATTTAAAGTTGTTATAGAAATTGTTCGTGCAACTAAATAACATAACTTCCCCTCAGAAAGAAATAAACAACATGTGTTGCCATTTAAAGTTGTTATAGAAATTGTTCCGGCAACTTAATAACAACCCTCCTCTCAGAAAGAAATGAACATGTGTGCCATTTAAAGTTGTTATAGGAATTGTTCGTGCAACTAAATAATATAACTACCCCTCAGAAAGTAATTAGCAAAATAGGTTGTGATTTCAAGTTGTTATAAAAATTGTTCGTGCAATTAAATAGCATAACTTCCTCTCAGAAAGAAATTAACAAAATGGATTCATATGTAAATTTGTTATAGAAATTGTTCGTGCAACTAAATAACATAATTACCTGTCAGAAAGATATGAACAACATGTGTTGGTATTTAAAGTTGTAATAGAAATTGTTCGTGCAACGAAATAACATAACTACCGCTCAGAAGGACATGAACAAAATGGTTTGCTATATAAAGTTCTTATGGAAACTGTTCATGCAACTAAATATCATAACTACCCCTCAGAAAGAAATGAACAAAATGGGTTGCGATTTAAAGTTGTTATTGACATTTTTCGTGGACTTAATAAATTGCCTACCTCTCAGAAAGAAATGAACAAAATGGGTTGCGATTTATGGTTGTTATAGAAATTGTTCGTGCAACTAAATAACATAACTACCCCTCAGAAAGAAATGAACAACATGTGTTGCCATTTAAAGTTGTTACAGAAATTGTTCGTGCAAGTTAATAATATAACCACTTCTCAGAAAGGAATGAACAACATGGGTTGCGATTTAAAGTTGTTATAGGAATGTTTCTTGCAGCTAAATAATATAACTTTCCCTCAGAAAGAAATGAACAACATGTGTTGCCATTAAAGTTGTTAGAGAAGTTGTTCGTGTAAGTTAATAGCATAACTACCTCTCAGAAAGAAATAAACAAAATGGGTTGCGATTTAAAGTTGTACAAATTGTTCGTGCAAGTTTATAATATAACCACTTCTCAGAAAGGAATGAACAACATGGGTTGCGATAAGTTGTTATAGAAATTGTTCGTGTAACTAAATAACATAACTAACCTCTCAGAAAGAAATGAACAAAATGGGTTACGAATTAAAGTTGTTATAGAAACTTTTCGTGCAACTAAATAGCATAACTGAACCTCAGAAAGAACAGAGGAAAATGGGTTGCCATTTAAAGTTGTTATAGAAATTGTTCGTTCAACTAAATAACATAACTTCCTCTCAGAAAGAAATAACAAAATGGGTTACGATTTAAAGTTGTTATAGAAAATGTTTGTGCAACTAAATAACATAACTTCCTCTCAGAAAGAAATTAATAGAATGTGTTGCAATTTAAAATTGTTATAGGAATTGTTCTTGCAACTGAATAACATAACTACCTTAAGAAGGAAATATATAACATGTGTTGCGATTTAAAGTTGTTATAGAAATTGTTCATGCAAATAATAAGCATAACTACCTATCAGAAACAATTGAAAAACTACCCTTAGAAAGAAATGTACAACATGTGTTGCCATTTAAAGTTGTTATAGAAATTATTCGTGCAAATAAATACATAACTGCCCCTAAGAAAAAAATTAGCAATATGGTTTGCGATTTTAAGTTGTTATAGAAATTTTTCGTGCAATTAAATAACCTAACTTCCTCTCAGAAAGAAATGTACAACATGTGTTGCCATTTAAAGTTGTTTATAGAAATTGTTCGTGCAACTAAATAGCATAACCACCTCTCACAAAGAATTGAACAAAATGATTTGCGACTTAAAGTTGTTATGTAAATTGTTCATGCAACTAAATAACATAACTACCCCTCAGATACAAATGAACAACATGGTTTGCGATTTAAGGTTGTTATTGAGATTGTTCGTGGACTTAATATGCTTACTTCTCAGAAATAAATGAACAAAATGGGTTACGATTTAAAGTTGTTATAGAAATTGTTCGTGCAACTAAATAACATAACTACCCCTCAGAAAGAAATTAACAAAATGGTTTGCGATTTAAAGTATTTTTAGGAATTGTTCTTGCAACTAAATAACATAACTACCCCTCAGGAAGAAATGAACAAAAGGGGTTGCCATTTAAGGTTGTTAAAGAAATTGTTCGTGCAACTAAATAACATAACCACCTCTCAGAAGGAAATTAACAAAATAGGTTGCGAGTTAAAGGTTTTATAGAAATTGTTCATGCTACTAAAAGCATAACTACCTCTCGGAAAGAAATGAGCAACATGTGTGCCATTTAAGGTTGTTATAGAAGTTGTTCGTGCAACTAAATAACATAACTACCCCTCAGAAAGAAATGAACAAAATGTGTAGTCATTTAAAGTTGTTATATAATTGTTCGTGCAACTAAATAACATACCTACCTCTCAGAAATAAATGAACAAAATTGGTTTGCCATTTAAAGTTTTACAGAAATACTAAATAACTTAACTACCCCTCAGAAAGAAATGAACAACATGTGTTGCCACTAAAATTGTTATATAAATTGTTTGTTCAACTAAATAACATAACTACCCCTCAGAGAGAAATTAACAGAATGGGTTGCGATTTAAAGTTGTTATAGAAATTGTTCGTGCAACTAAATAACATAACTACCCCTCAGAAAGAAATGAACAAGATGTGTAGTCACTTAAAGTTGTTATATAATTGTTCGTGCAACTAAATAACATACCTACCTCTCAGAAATAAATGAACAAAATTGGTTTGCCATTTAAAGTTTTACAGAAATACTAAATAACTTAACTACCCCTCAGAAAGAAATGAACAACATGCGTTGCCACTAAAATTGTTATATAAATTGTTTGTTCCACTAAATAACATAACTACCCCTCAGAGAGAAATTAACAGAATGGGTTGCGATTTAAAATATCATTACTACCTCTCAGAAAGAAATTAACAAAATGGGTTGCCATTTTAGGTTATAGAAATTGTTTGTGAAACTATATAACATTACTACCTCTCTGAAAGAAATGAACAAAATGTGTTGCCATTTAAAGTTTTTGTCAGATCACAGCGCTTACAATAATGGCGAAATATTTGCTCTGATTATGTTTTTATTGAAATTTTTCTGTCAAAGTATTAAAATGAACCCTTCCGAGCAGTTGTTTAAAAATGAATTCATTTTAGGTTTGTTTACATTGTTTCTGTTTTACGAAACACCCTGCATGCATGACAACTCAACATTTGGGAATATGGTTTGAGGGAGGAATAAATAAAGCACGTACAAATATAAACAAAAGTGTTGAACAGTTCTTATACTAGCAACCACTTTTTTTCCAAATATGGTAATAAAACCCACTGCAAGTGAAGTGTATCATGTTCCTCTGTAATAAGTTACCTTTAATCAATCACACTCACTAGAGCACGTGTTCATCTGTGAATTTATTTTCTGAACATTAATGTTATGGCAAGGTATGTTATTTAGTAGTTCTGAAAACTTCTCGGGACTGAAAAAGAACAACAACAACAACACCCATTTTATACCAGTCTGCTTATTTTTGAAACTGTGAGCTTCATGCCCCTCTAATTCTTGTTGACTTTTGTTCCAAGCATATTGAGTGGTCGAAAAGAAAACAATGGTTGATCTGATGTCGTGTGTTACAAATAGAAATCTAACCTCCTTTTCGGCGTTTTCCCATCGTCGGAAATCATCCATTTAAACAATGTATGTAAAACCTTCAACAATATTTTCATAACTTGCTCAAAAAACCAGCAAAATTGTCTGATTATATCCCGATTTTCCGTAACGCAATGCAAACCAATGTGAGACATATTTGATGGTTTGTCCTAGGTTTCGGTGTAAGAGTCCCTATGCCATGTGGAAATATGTGTGTGTAGTGTAATCTAAAAAAAACAACCGATTTTGATAATTCTTTCACCATTGAAAAATCCTGTTTGTTTTGACGGATATGAGCTATAAAACACTTCCGAGGTTCAATTCATAAATGACTAAACGACTAAAAGGACTATACAACGCTTATGTACGAACGCGTCGGAGTTAAAAGTTATGAAGGATTTGTTTGACTTTTAGTTGGGATTAGCAGGGAGAGAAAATGATTGTTACAGAAAACGCGTAAAATAAGACAAATGCCGCGATATTTAATTAAAAACAACATATGATCATGCTTTTGGAGCTATCGTACAGAGAAACAAAAGAGAATCGAATTACTTATAAGGCTGGGATATGCAAGCGATACGAATGCCAACATACCTTCATGACTCATGTAAGAAACGTTTGGTTTATTTCCTTTGTACCACTTTCGTAATCAAGTTCGTTAGTAGGATATGCTAAAAACGGAGAAAAATCTTAACATTAGAAATCAGTGAACCCATATTTTTCACGATGGCCACAGACTGTTGTCTTTTCCAAAGAGGTTAACTTGATGGCCTGGGATTGCTGAATCTTCAGATTGACCAGTTTGACTTCTGCTTCGTTGTATATGTTTTTGTATTACGTGAAACCTGTGTAGCTTTTGTTATTAAATAACTATGGCACCGGAGAGAAGGTGTAAAGATTTAAAATATCACCTACTGCGAATATCTAAACAATTCCCAGACCATCCCGACCGATGATTGTTCCACCACCAAAGGCAGTATTTCCAGAACTTGTAAGACTGTCGCGAGAAGTAATGGAAGTTTCACGTCCTGTTGAGTGAATATCAGGGGATTTTTTATTCGTTATTAGGAAAATAGCCGGGCATGTACGAAGTTACAGCTATCAAGTTTGTAATCATAGTACAATTGTTTCATATTGAACGGAGGCAGTTTAAAAAGTTAATCCTGTTTATAGTCAGTTCTGCTGAATAAACTTCAAGAACCAATACAATCTTGTTTCAAAGTCCATCACACGTGCAACTCACCAGGGAGCGAAAAGTATTATCAGTGGTTAAAATATGTGTAACTATAGTTAATTTTCAAAAAGAATGATAAACGTGTTGCACGTGCCTGAACTCGTCAAAATAGTGCCCTTACTGCAGGGTTAAGCGTCATTAGAAAACATACGGCTCATTGATTTACAACTAGAAATTCTGTAAAACTGCATCCTATACTTGTCCACTTTTTCCCGCAAAATGAATCGGGCGGGGGCCTTTGTGGGCTAATTCAAAGTGTCAGGATTTTCACCACGGACCTGACAAAACATTCATTTATACTGTAACTTAATGGCTTAGTAAATGGTATACAGTGCTATGATAGACGAGAGCTTATCTGTGTCTATCTTTCATCATGATCATGGTCCACTTCGTCGTCCTCCGTGGATTAGTGGTACCGTGCTAGCCTCTAGTTCCCGAGTTTAAACCCGGCGGAGGGGGATGGATTTTTTCGGGCGTAAAAACCCTTATCATGACTTCCTTCGGAGGAAGGGAAGTAAAGCCTGTGGTCCCGTGTCGTAGATTTACGGCACGTAAAAGAACCTCAAGCCTGATAAGAGGCCTCTGAGCAAAATTTTCGGTCTTTCACGCCCAATATAGAATGGGACGCTAAGGACCATAGTAGTTAAAGAGCGGCCATAAATAAAAAAAATGGTCCACTTGACTGGGCTGTAACAAAATGTGTAGTACCGCTAGTGACCTCTAGTAAATGGAATTCAGTGCTATGATAGATCAGAGCTTATCTGGATGTCTATCCTTCATCATGATCATGGTCCACTTCACTGGGCTGCAACAAAATGTATAGTACCACTAGTGACCTCTAGTAAATGGTATACTGTGCTATGATAGACCAGAGCTTTTCTGGGTGTCTATCCTTCTTCACGATCATGGTCCACTTCAGTGGGCTGTAACAAAATGTATAGCACCACTTTCACTTATCGCGTATACATATTTTACGATTTACACGTAATATTTCTGTAGAGAACACATTTTCCATCTGTTCACTACCAAGGTTTGCCAGCAACTGAGCAACTTTCAACGGTCAAAACCCGTAAGCTTCGGTATTTCAAATCTCTGATTGGCTATTCTGGTCCAATAGAATATCTGCATTTTATTTAAAGCTTTTCTTTGCTGTTGCTTGGCTAATTTTAAACTGTTAGAGAAATTACATTATCGTTGCTTTAATCATGACTAGTAATTTTCAAACTAAAACTCATTATTGCCACAAGGTTACCTGATTATTACCTCATTGTTAGCAACTTAAAACTTATTATTCTCACAGCTCTTGCATTATTAAAGTATATAATGTATTCACATAACATTATTAAAACATGTTTACAATAAAAATAAGTATTTGCAATGACTGTTAAATAGAATTCAAATAATTATTACATACATATTGTTTCAAGGCGGCTGTTATTGAATTTACTTACTATATAATACAATTGAAATCATTCAGGTATTAAAATACTGCCTCAACTTCCAGCATTACCGATTGAGGACGTCACGAACTTGTACGTCATTTTCAGCCAAGTGTCCGGATACTTTTGATCACGTAGTGTATGTCGTCATTTGTTCTGTTAATTTTGTTCCAATACGTCTTGTATGGACCATGATCCATAATAAAGGGTATTAGTCCTTTTGTTGGTTGAATGCGTGTTAGTCGTAATCTTTCTTGAACATTTGAAATAGCTGAAAAACTCTTCTTCCCTCCTCTATTTCCTCCCATTCATGTTGCCATCTTGTCTTCAAAGTTTGCTTAATATCTAATAATGTATTGCACTTTACTCCAATTATTTTTTCTACCATTTGAAAATCTTTTCTTTTAATCCAAAATCTAGATCCTTTCAAACGTATCAAATAATCAATTGGCCATATTGCCGTTGTTATTACTAAAGCCATTTTTGGCGTGGTATTTACAGCACCGGTAAAACG
The DNA here is from genome assembly GCA_030765065.1 of Deroplatys truncata. Lineage (NCBI taxonomy): Eukaryota > Metazoa > Arthropoda > Insecta > Mantodea > Mantidae > Deroplatys > Deroplatys truncata. The sequence continues at coordinate 129,560,968 of CM060979.1, read as the reverse complement.
TAATAATATTTTTCTTTGCGTCCTTCTCAATAATTTTCTGATAACTACATCATTCATTCTGGCTGCCCAGGTTCCCGCCGTATATGTTATAATGGAACCAAATATTACATTGTGGTTGGTTGGTTATTGTTTTCAACGATAATTTAAATTTTTTCTGCGTAATTCTACCAAGTTGCATCATTACTTTTTCTGATTTTTGACGAATATATTCTGTATGTTTTTTAAAATTTAATTTTTCATCCAGCATAATGCCCAAATATTTGGAACCTTTTTTCCTTCTTATATTTTCATCATTTATCTTAATAATCGGATCTCTTTTCAAACTTGCTTTAAACAACATATAACACGATTTATTGGATGAAATTTTAAGTTTAGATTTCTTACACCAATTACTTAATTTCTCTGTCAATTTATTTGCCTTGGTTTCCAATTCCCTTCCATTTTTACCTTCAGTTATAAAGGCAAACCATCTGTATATGCAATTGTATTTGATGTAATTATTATTATTATCATTTTCCATTTCTTCATTTAAAATTTCCACCACTATGTCCCAAAAAAGGGGCCCCAGGACTGAGCCTTGTGGACATACTTTTGTGATATCTTTACAAATTATTTGATTAATACCTTTAATATACATTTTTCTATTTGTACAATAATCCTTCAAAATATTATAAAGAGCCTGTGGATAATTCTTTTCTTTAAGTCTGCCGAAAAAGTAAGGCCACCATAAGATATCAAATGCTCAGATATGTCAATTAATACCCCAATTACTTACTGTTTTTTACTTTTCCCAATAGTTCCTAATAACTCCATAATGGCATCCTCCGTTGAAAATCCTTTTCTACATCCGAATTGTTTATAATTTTCCCAATCATTTCTCTAAATTCCACAATTCTTTTATAGATTAATTGTTTTAAACTTTTCCCCTTGGTATTTAGTAAACATATGAATCTATATGATTTTGGTTGTCTTAAATCCTTATCATTTCCTTTTTTAAGTATTTAACTCGTGCCTCTTTCCAAATGTCTGGGGATCTCCCTTTCCATAAACAATCATTAAAAAGCATATGCAAGAAGGGGATTATTTCATCTTTTAAATTAAACAACACTTCATTCATAATCCCATCTGGTCCTGCTGCCTTTTTTACTTTTAAAGTATTAAATATAATTTGTATCTCCGATATATCTATTGGGAATATAATTCTTTCGTTATTGCAGGTTATTTCTAATTCCACTCCACTTCTGGTGTTTGTTTCTTCGTCCGAATCAACTTCATCATCTGGTAATAAGGTATTCAGTAATCATTTAGTAGATTCTTCCCAATTATCATAGTACCGCCACCTCGATCTAGGGTTGTTATAATTCCTTATTTTATTCATAATAATTTTATATGGAAGGCCCCATACATCTTGTGTAATTTTGTCTTCAACAAAAGACTCCCAATGCTTCCTTCTAGTTTCTTTTAATAGTTCCTTGTATTTTTGTTTAGCCTCTCGGTATCTGTAAATTAAAATTTCCTGGTTAATGATCTAAGCTTTTGGAGTTTATCTGTCCATACTTTTTCGAAGAATTTTTAGGTCTTATTTTTGGAACTGTACACTTAACTACTGTCTTAATGGTCTCGGTTAAGATTTGTACATCCTCATCGACTGTTTGCGCACTATACTTAAGGTTTGGGTTTTGAAACTCCTTCATTTATTGCCAATTTGCTTGCTTATAATTATATAACAGATCTCCCCTTGTATTATATTTTGCTTTAGGTTCTGTAATGGTATAATCAAAATATATTATATTATGGTCACTTGTCAGGCCTTGACTCACCCTCCAATTCTTTTATTTTATATTCTGCTTTCCTTGAACACAGTATGATGTCAATATTTTACACTTGCACCTGCTCTGTTCTGGAATATGGGGTGGGGGTTGTTTATTTGATTTAAAACTACTAAATCCAATTCGGAAATTACTTCTTCTAATTTTTAACGCTTCTCATCCGTTACTTTACTATTCCACCACTTCTATTTGGCATTACAACCACACAAATGAATAATCTCTATGTTTTTATGTTTATTATGGATATCTTTCATTTGGAATAAAAAGGGCTCTATGGGTAGGCTGTATTGAAAATAATTTATTAATATAATTTTCCCATTTTTGTGCGTTATTTCAATGCAGTCTACATAACTATTCAAATATTGCGCTAAATTATTTAATTGTAGCTCTGGATTTATTACAACTATTGCAGCCATGGCGTTTTTACCTAATGTCTTGCTAAAATTGGCATGTGTGCTACGCAGCCATTTATTATATACGGTTCCTGGATGCATATTACATCAATATTCAGGTCCTCAAATATCTTCCTTAATTCCATCATAACTAATTTACTGCTTTGACCATTTATTTGCGCAATTTTTAACAATGTCATTTTCTACTACTTGCTTAGGTATTACATTTCTCCCTTCCCATCTTCGAAAAATTTGCCCTATATTCTGTTACCTCCGTTGCCATATTCTTATTAAAGGACTGCGTTTTAGGTCTTGTTTTTTTTTATTTGGATATTTGTTAATTTTTGATTTGGTTTCCTTGTTACCTTTATTTAACTCATTTAAAAATCCACTTATAATATTACCCGAATTTTCAACCCTCTTTGGTACTGTATCTGTTTATTTTTCGAATTTCAATTTTGGGTTTAACACTGTAGTATTTTGTTTAATAACTGGAATTTCTTTCTTTTGTATTATTGCAGTGGGCTTTTTATATGTTGATCCCTCATATCTAACCTGCACATAGCAATGCGGCCAGTTTTGATTCGGATCATGAACTACTCTACTATAACAAAGAACAAAATCTCTAAAAATTTCATCTAAATTCAATTCTTCACCCCTCCTTGCATTTACTTGTTCCAGTAAATTTAATAATGTTCCCGGTTCTGTTGGTATATGTTTTTAGATTTGAGTTCAATTCTATCAACAGCGTCCGGTAAAGGAAATAATATGTTTTCTTCATTCTCATATGTCGTCCTGATTACATGTCTCAATGCCGAGATCAACAAAATGTATATCACCACTGGTGACCTCTAGTAAATGGTATACAGTGCTTTGATAGGTCAAAGCTTATCTATCCTTCATCATGATTATGGCCCCCAGCCACTGGCTGCAACAAAATGCATAGCGTTTACCACTAGCAAGCAACCTCTAGTAACCAGGGCGCGAGCATTCAATAATGGACGACGTGAATAATTGTGAAGTCTACTCCCTTACTTGCATGTTTTATTTTATTCGCACTCACCGGTTGGATATGCGTTTCGTTTTTTGGGTCAGTTTTTTTTATAGTTGGTGCTAAGAAGCGTAAAATCTGGACTAGAAATGTTTGTATAGGCTAGGAAGTGGTGTTCTTAGCTTTTAATGTGTGTTTAGTGTTCTGCCAATAAGAATTTTAAGAAGCGGCAGTATTACCAGGTCTTGAGGGATTCTTATAAAACCAATTCCCACTTATTTTACAGGAATTGTTGTGCATTTACTGCATTGAATATTTTAGGTATTCTAAAAGTTACTCATGACATATCGCAAAGTTATTGTGTTTTGCTAGACAAGGGAAAGTTTCACGAGTTTGAATCTGAGAACGTTTGCAGAAATCACGATGGTATGAAGCAAAGAATGGTACACCTGTACGATGACATTCGCACTTTTTGTTGTGTTGCGCATGAGGTCACCAACTGAGAGGTTCCACGTTTCTGGTCATTCAACTCTGTCGCACAGTTAACATTCGCTATTAGCTATGGCATTCCATCCAAAAACGTGATGTCGATAAAAATACACGTTTTGAGGCTACCCTCAGTACAATAAGAATAAATAAGAAAAATCTGATGTGTTACATTCACATTACTTTCTCTACTCTCTATCATTTATTAGTGGGTTTACAAATTTTTTCTTACGAAAGCTGATTTTCCTATCTACTTCGTTATAATAAAGATAAAGATTTGCAGAAATAGCTGCATTAACTACACATTTCGTTAGATACAAAGGGAATAACGATAGTCAAATGTTTAAGAACTGGACGCTATATGCTGGCCTTACAATTCCACACTGTTTCCAAGACATCGCGAGAAATAATCTAACGTTGACGGGATTTTAAAAAGCTGGCTAAGTGTTGAACAATTCGAACCATTAATAACCGATATCTCGGAAATGGCTGATACCACAAAACAATGATTTGACATAAATTGTGAGTTTAGAGAGCTCTACATTTTTTGTGTAGTGGTTCTCCATCTTTTGCTTAACGTTTACCAGTTAAACACACGGTTACACAAAATTCCTTTCGGATGAAGAGGGCTTCACAGGCTATTCCTAGAAAATCAAGTTATATAAATTAATTTTCCATGCAAATATATTTAATGTATGGTATTTTAATCAAAATTGTTTGAGTCATTTTAAAAAAATAAGAAATCTCGAAAAATGTTTAATGTAAAGGGTAGTTGGGGTGGGGCATCTTTTTGAAAATCCTCGTATCGCATCTTTGGAAGATATTGAGCTTAAGTAGCAAGTTTGGTATTTATCCGACTTTTCGCGCGCATACATTTTTCTAAAATTCTCTCGGATTTCGGGGGACTCAAAACATGTATTTCCGGTGTAATCTTGGTATCTGAGTTTTGGGTCGAATGCAATACTTTCCCTACTTACTATGTATACGTAGTATCGAAAGTAAAAATGTCTCAGATAATTAATTATTAAATTATCTGATGTGTTACATTCGCCTGATTTTCTCTATCCACTATCGTTTATTTTGGTAACGAATCCACCTGTCGCTGTATCATGCTCTTTCCATGACATTGCCGGAACAAGTTGAACAAAATATCATCTATTACACTCACACGACTCTCTTCTTTATATACTATGCTTCTAGAACAGTTTTTACGAAATCTTATTAGTTTCTCTACCACGTACATAATACGAGTGCAGTCCCAGAAGCACCCGATCTGACGTATATATAGATAACGGTTGTTTCAAACAAATAATTGTAGTAGAAAGTACCAACCTAGCAGAGCTTAAGTTTGTAGCTTGACAATGCTACAAGACATGTCTGTTCTACGGTAAAATCTTGATCGCAGAACATACAATGTATCTGATCGTGTTTGAGTGAAAGAGATGGTTGTATTGTGGAAAATGTGTATTGAGTAGGGATGATGTTTAACATGGTAGGGGGATGTGGGTCACTTGTGTATTGGGGGTAACTGTGTACGAGTATCAATGTGATAAAGCCGATAAGGGCGATAAAAGTATGATTGAAAACGAGTATCGAACGCTGACTAACATCATCATTCCGGGTAGGCATGATATGTGCGATATTCGCAGTAAAAGAGCCCCTCGGTAAAAAAAAAAAGGAACCCCTAACTTGGGAGTGATATGTGCGTTATTCGCAGTAACGAACCTCTTGGTATAAAGCATATGAGTATCGAACCTAGGTGTGATATGTGCGTTATTCGCAGTAACGAACCTCTTGGTATAATGCATATGAGTAACGAACCCTGGTATCGAACCTAGGTGTGATATGTGCGTTATTCGCAATAACGAATCTCTTCGTATAAAGCATATGAGTAACCAAACCTGGTATCGAACCTAGGCGTGATATGTACGTCATTCGCAGTAACGAGCCTCTTGGTATAAAGCATATGAGTAACGAACCCTGGTATCGTACCTAGGAGTGATATTCACAGTAACGAACCCAAAAAATCATCGAACGCAGGTGTGATATGTGCGATATTCGCAGTAACGAACCCCTTAGCATCGAACCCTGGAGTAATATGAATGATATTCCCGCCTAGCTGTGATATTATAGTTAAGAACTCCAGGAACACATCCGCCTAGCTGAGTATAAACGATCCAATATGAATCAATCACATGCTTGTACCATCATGTTGCTGCAAGCACAACACATCAGTACAAGTTAGGAGGGGGAGGTAGAGTATATTAGCTGTGAGGGATCGCCACACACTTACACACATTCTCGAGACGAGTAGCAAGATGGAGAGTGGAACGCAATATGGGACACACAGACCTTCGAGGAGATGCGTCAGCACTGTCTCGAGAAACATATCGAGAAGTGTGATGGTGTGATACATCGCGTCATATGTACCGAGCCATCGAAGCATCAGGAGATGACGAGCTTCTGCAGTTGCTTCGAGCATTGCAACGTGAAACGTGAGGCTGAGTCAACACCCGAAGGTGTGGACCTCCCACCACCCATCTGGGAAGACGAGACAGAAGGGTAAGTACTGTAACCGCTGAATAAGGTAATAAAGTGGTATGTAAATGAACGTCAATCTAATAATGAACGTGTGTGATACAGTGCGGACAAAGAGAAAAAGGAGGCGGTAACAAAGAAGAAGAGAAACAGACACAGGAGGAACAATAAGAAGGATAAGCAGCTTGTCATCTTCCTCGATCCCCTATCACCACCACAAGCTCCAGCAGCAGCAACCAAGAATGAGTGAACTATGCATATTCGATAGAGATATCTTCATAACCCGTCGTATACGTGTGAACATAGGACTGAATCACCAAACACCTGTTTTATACATTACAACTGACAATGGAAAATATGTGTATATAACGCTAAAGGACTGGAAAATAATAAGGTTAAACATACCAGTGATTGTAAAATATCTCAAAGAGGAGGTGTACCCACCATCACTGGAATATTGCGAAAACATAATATATGCTTACAATGTATTAATACATATGACCGATAGGGAATTTATAAGAATAGAAAATAATTGTTTAAATGAAAACGTAATAGAACTGGATTGGGATGCAATACGAGGACTTGAAAGATACTCATCACACATTGAAAAGTATCTTTCAACAACTCCAAGATGTTCACACATCACTAAATTCCTATTGTATATCAAGTAGAAGGATAAGGGAGAGGGTAGTGGAGATGTATGGGGGGAAAATGCAATAAAGAACATTGTATAAAGTATGAAAAAAATCCTTTTATTTATTCGTATTATAGCCAGTACAACATGTGATAAAGGTTTGTAGGTGAAAAGTTTATCATGGATAATCAAACAAAACATTAATGTTTAACGTGCTATATTCCTCGAGGTTTGTACATCCAGACGTATGTTGACAGCACCGTTCACGACCTCTTCAGGCTGGTGGGAGTAGTCGAAGATTAAAAGCGGTGCGGAGGTAAGTAAATCATCCCTCTTCAATAGCGGTTAATTATCCTTTCCATAATATGCACTTTGGAATCTAGAGTACAGTTCATACAGAAAGGCAATCTTCGAATTGTCAAAATCTAAATTCATGTCATGGTAGGGATAGCATTCACTGTTGATGTATAGCTTCATATTAGTAATGTTACCGTGATCATAAAGTGAGCAAACAGAATTGGAATTATTCAGGCGGTTAGTTTGCATTCCAACGATGACGAAACGTGGCTTCTCAAGCTTAGAGGTAGTGGGAACATTCCAAGTGAAGGCTTTAGTCTGTGGTACTGCAGGCTGTACATGTAGCTCCCATGTTCTAAATGTGACATGCAGTGCTGGATCGGACTTGACCAATTTAAGCTTCTCGGCTCCCTCGCCATCGGAAAGGCGAAGTACTGGCATTCTCCATTCAAGTCTCGTCAGCTGCACGACCGCCTCTTTCTCGCCAAAGATGCAATTCTTTGAATTCTTAGCTCTAATGAGAATTAATTCATACCTGCTATTCAGTACAATCACCTTGTGATCGTCTGCAAAACCGAGAAGCATGGATAGAGGAACTACAGCATTCAAACTTCCGTTGGTAGCGTTCACAATCTTCACCTCCTCTCCCGGGCACATCCAGCCAGCGTTCTGTAGACGAAAGAATTCCATAGCATTGAGACATGCATAGTTCTGTAATGTGTACAGATCCTCAGCCTGACACGGAATTCGAATTTCATCATTCTCACCCGGTACCGACGCATTGTAGGGTAGAAATACATGTTCCTCCTCCTTGGTAATCTTATCATCGAAGGATGAACTCCGGTCACATCTAATATATCCATCATCTCACCTTGGAGCCCAGGCTCTGGATGAACTTTCGATTAGATGATGTTAACAGCTTGGATGTAGAATATCGAGTATGCTTTAGTTTAGATAAGAAGGGCTTAATATACTGACGACGATGTTTAAAGTCTAGATCCATTTCTTCGGATGAGCAGTCTTACGTGTCTGAAATCTATAGTAGTGCCGTTCTGGTCTACTGCTCGAATGGTGATCTGATCAATGAGATTCGTATCGATGAGTGGTAAATATATAGGGTTGGATGGTTCCTGTGAGATGTGAAATCCTGGAGGGACCGATGGAAAAACTCATAGATGGAATGTCCACTCCTACCATCGATAAATGATCCCGTTGCAATGCTACACTCGATGCGTATGATCCTCACTTTGAATATGTTGACCAAAGCGTCAGATGCGGTCATCACACCTGCCTCCACTAGACCATTATTCGTAGAACCCAGGAGCGATCCGATAGAGTTGGCCTTAGAAAAATCAATCGTGAATGGGCATCGTATCCCGGCCTTCATGGTATTATTATTAGCACGTAGAACGAAAGCATCATCCACGCCGATCATCTTCTTGATGAGTGCGTCGAGATCGTCGATCTCATACTTACCATGAGGGAGTTCCAGTACGTGAGATTCGCCATCTCGAATATAATGAAAGAGATTATTACTTGCGTCGACGTTCTGTATGGAGTAGAATGTTTCGAAATTCAGAAGGGCAATCTCGTAGAGTCCATTGGAATCCAGGTAGATGGGCGGATCTATATATGTGGAAATGGCAGAATCAGTTCCACTTACAGTAATCGTAAAACTCATGGTGATAGGAACTGAAGACACAAGTGTCCGCAAATGACTGAATCGAAATCTTTATCTACGTTTATTATACAGTACTTTGATTCCTTTCAGATAGGATGCAATCTCCCTCGGAGGTTTCAGATTACCAAAACTTTCGAAATACAACGCTGTATTCGCATCCTTACGTATAGCAACCCAATGAGTACCTGGTTACTTGAAATATCCATGTTAACTATGATGCGATTCTTGTACCTCCGTTTTGTCGGTAGTCTCCAGCATATACACACCTCGAAAATGTGGAATGCGTGGACGTTTGGCATACTTCACTGGCTCCGTATTGCTCAACGCTTTCTCCGCGATATGTACAAGCCTCGACCTTTTTTATTTCCTACGAAGGCCTTTTCCCATGGCCAAGGCCTCCATGTGCTGATTATGACGTTTTAACTCGTCCAACTGCCGATCTGTGGCACGCTTCTTATTCACTGCGGTAGCGATGCCAGGTGCACCGCCTGCAAGGTTTCCAGCAGCGCCCAAGGTCGCTATGAGCGGTATCAGCGGTAGAAAACAACCAGTCTTCTTCTTAAGCCCAGCACCTACAGCAACCTTACCCTTCATCAGTGACGTAAGTAGACGTGCAGCCAGTCTCTCTCCAAACGTTGCGCCTGAGACTTAACCCTTTCCAAGCCTTCTCTGCAAGGATGCGATCAGCGATATGTCTCGAAGCGGTATCTAGATGCTCAGAGTATGCAATATCGTGCTCCCTACACGCCTCATCAAGCTTATTTACACCCCGATCACCTCTTGCCAGACGCTTCCTGAGCTTCGTACCCGGTCCGCAAAAATGATATCCTGGAAGATGGGCTTCGAAAGGCAGAGCACTGACGAGGGAATTAAGAATTCCCGATCCACGCTTCCTCACATTCCTAGCTCTCATGATAGAATAGTAAATAAATAGTGTATAGGGTGGTTATATAGCCTCAGTTACGAGATGGAAGTTGTAAAGCAAGCGTGTTCCCTACCCATACAGGTGTTAGACTTCGAAAGCGACATGCAAAGAGGAATACATGGTGCACTCTTTCCAAACAATGTTCGTACCCTCATACTAGACAGTTCGAATGCGGCAAGACCAACGTGCTACTCAATCTACTCATACACGAGAACGGTCTCAGATTTTAGAATTTATACATATATTCAAAATGAATACATCAACCGAAATATCAGTACCTACTCAAGGTGCTAAGAAACATACCAGATATTGAAGTTTACACCTACACCGATGGCGAAAAGGTCTTGAATACGTCGGATGCTAAAGAAAGCTCAATCGTCATCTTCGATGACGTCATTAGCGAGAAGCACGGAAAATTTGCCTCGTACTACGGCATGGGTAGACAGCGCAACGTCGATGCGCTCTACCTAGGTCAGTCATATGCTAAAGTTCCTAAACATTTAATTAGAGATAATACAAATATGATTATTCGCTTTAGACAAGACAACCGTAACCTAAAACACATATACGATGATTATGTCAATACTGATATGAGTTTTGTAGAATTCAGAGATTTGTGTAAGAATGTATGGGAGAGTAATGAGAAAGAGAATGTGAGACCGTTCATGGTGATAGTTCCCGAATTTCCGCTAAACGACGGGCGCTACAGACGCGGCTTCGATACCTTTATCAAGATCTGTAAATAACCATCTCCAGTCACAACAGTCATGAGTATTGATCGATTCGGTACTCAAAGAAAGACATACGTCAAGACGCTGATCAACCGATACATCGTCGACAGAGATGTAGAGGGCAACTACCTTTTCACCAGTCGACGATTACGTCAGGTGCAGCTGCCTAGGGAAATTAGCGATGCGGCTAATAAGGGTATGTGGATACGCATACGTCTAATATGGAGGATAGAATGAGACATGGAATGCAGAAACAAGAGCGCATGCTCAGAGCGTACGTATACACGACGCTCGACATGAGGACGTACGTCGGGAAACACCTGCTGAAACGTGACGCTGAAAACAACATCCTACTCGATAAGACGAGACTCAAGGTAACGCTTCCTCCAGAGCACGATCATGATGTACCCAACATGAGATACGTAATAAATTACGTGAAGGCACGCGTTCCACCCATCATCTCGGACGGTAGCTTAAAGTTCCTCAAGAGAAGAATAATAGATCTAGCAGACCCCGTCAACGATATGGATGGGGTAAATAAGAGATATCTGCTAAGGGAGATAAATAAATTACAACAAAGCATAAATAGTGATATGGTTACGACTACGGTAAACATCGATAAGGTAGTTAACGGTAAGCTATAATCCGTCGAGAGTGCACTAACTCATAACATGGAAATACATATTGAAAATATGAAGCAGCAAATAGAAACTGTAAACAAGTAGCTTCAGACACTCAAAAGGAATACCCTGAACACGTCAGATATTGAAAATAATATAAACATGAAACTACAACATAGTGTAAACCAAGTATCTGCACGCTTCAGTGATGAAATTTCAAAACTCGAGACACTGTTCAATAATAAACTACAGTCAAGTGTAAACATCCTTATGAATAATCTAAGCGACGCAACTGCAAATACCATGACTCGAATGAGTGAACTTACAGCTCAGGTCAGATCTATAGATGAGCTTACCGCACAGGTGGTCGATAGTAACAAGTGAATGATCTTGCAAAAAAAATGAGATCGACCAATGAGCTCTTAGCGAAGGCTATGGACACATTGCAAACACGTATGGTTGGCATGTCGGCTAATCTCATCATACATCTTCCCTCCCTACCGCTGAGAAGAGCCAACACGTATGTGTTATCATCTGGATTCTCACTCTATACATTTCCGATCAAGGGTGAACTTATAGCGTGCTGTATCACATCGCAGGATCCTGTAGGCGGATCGAGAAGTAGTACAATTGCTCAAGAGAGAAACGATACAATAGTTGCGATAAATGATGTCATCACCGAATATCCCACATCCTTTAACATAGGTGATAAAATAACATTCACACCACCTCCTCATCGTGCGATTGACGGTCATACGCTTCACATCGAAATGCTCGTATCATATAAAATGAATGTACGCTAATAATGGTCTATCATTGACAAGATGAATACCGATGTTATAGCTCTGAAACAATCCATTGTGAAGCATACGAATGCCATTAGGGAAAATTTGCGTTCCCTTAGAGGTCTACGGTTCGAGATGCAGCGCACAATGACTGAGGTGCTGAAGCCTGTAACTACACCACTGAATGTCATACTGGAGAATACCAAGGAGAAGGTGGACATGTAGAGTAGGCAGGGTATTGAACTAGAGCGTCAACTGAAAGCGATGCAACGTTTAGGTAAAAACTATTTGGATACCACACATGGAATTCGATACGTGGATGGTAATTGTCGTTTGGAAAATAAAATAATCGCCATAGAGGAGGATGATCACATTCGAGTGGGAAGCGAACGCTACAAGACTACCCCTGGCCTGCTAGAACTCATCTTCAAGAGGAAACCTCTCACCTATACCGATGAGGATCTGGATGTATACGGTGAAATCTTAAATCAAACACTAGCGTACAGAAGTGGACACACCATCACCGGACGGATAAAATCCAGCACTGGACACAAGTATACACACATCATTCGCAAACTCGTGACTGACAAGGTGACCGGTTAGGATTCGAGTGGAAAGAGCTGCAGAATAATCAAACCGATTACATATTATGTGAATGTACTAGTGGATCGTCTCAAATTACTCATTGCGTCGCAGGAAGTTGGAAATAGAGGTCACACGTCCGAGATTGTTGAGGAATTGAAGAGAGCTAAAATTATAGCATGATCAATCGTGCAGTTGCAAAGGAATTACATGCGTCAGCCAGACGGAATTTTGAACTTAGAAAGATAATTACAAACGGTCTTCATGATTAATGTAGATCGATCTAATGGAAATGATTCCATATGCATGCGTAAATAAGAATCATAAATACATATTGATTGCAATAGACTTTTATACAAAAAAGGCATATGGTAGAGCATTGAAGAATAAGAGGAGTGAGGATGTGACGCAAGCAATGGAAACCATTCTGAAGGAAGTGAAGATTCCGCCCAAACATATTCAGTCAGATAATGGAAAAGAGTTTTATAATAACTCATTCAAGCAGTTAATGGCAAAATATAAGATTAATAATTACAGTACGTTCAGTAGCATAAAGGTTGGTGCTGTCGAACGACTTATACGCACTATAAATATTCTTCTCTACAGAGAATTTCTAGTGCAAGGTTCGTATAAATGGTTGGAGCTCCTGCCTAAAATACTTACTCAGTATAATAATACTTACCATTCAACGATTTGCATGAAGCCAAACGATATCACGAGCAATGATTTGCTGCTAACGGTATACAGTCAGCCGCACCAGCGGCAACCTCATCGATTCAAGATTGGTGATTACGCATCTCCAGACATAAGGCACATTTTGAAAAGGGCTAGTTTCCCAATTGGAGTACCGAAATATTTTAGATCTATCAAATTAGGAATTCTCAACCTCCAGTCTACCTTTTGAAGGATTCGGAAGGTGAGGTGATAAAAGGCGGATTTTATAGACAGGGACTTCAAAGGACACGGTATCATGACATCTTCCTGATTGAAAAGGTATTGAAACGCTCCAAGGATAGGATTCTTGTCAAGTGGTGGGGATTTCCAAACCCCGAATGGATTAAACGTGAGAATGTACTTTGAGCATGCACATATGAAATAAATAAATGTTTTTTATTCATAACTCATCTTGTTCTTATTTTCCTTATCCCACACAATTAAAAGTAAATGATAGGATAGAAGGGAATACTGAAATAAGTAACTCATTTTATTTGTATCAGTTATATATTCCACAAGCCTAGAAGCTGGTATCTCAGAAACAAACATGTATTATGCAGAATTACTTTTTTTAAAATCATAAACAAACATGTAGGTAGAATCTGAATATTTTTTTTAAAAGCGGACCGCCCGTCACACCTAGAGCTGAAAATGAAATGCCAAGAATCCACATAACACTGAACTACTTGTGTGTTTTGAAATCTCCGCACGAACATGTGCATACCTCCCCAATACTGAACTACTTTTTTAATGCATGCAAACATGCGTGTATGAGTGTACATTTACTCCAATACATTCAATACCTTCGTTATTCCACATAACGTTTATACAGAATTACTTTTTAATGCTTACAAACATGTGTGTATGGACATACATTTATCCTAATACATTCATTAGTTTTTTAATTGAACATACCGCCATTATCTTCACATACAGTTAATGCATCACCCTGATAGCCCCATGCTAATGTCATATGACTACCATCATTAAGGATTATACGCTTGTCATCGAATGCGTCCAGCGTGCGTTTGTTTGATTCGATGGTATACACATCGTGTTTGAAACTTCTAAAACCCAACTGAATCGAATAATATGTTTCGGACTTATCGTTTAAACATGTTTTATAATCCTCAAATTTATTGTCCGCATTGCCTGTTTGGTAATACCCTTAGCCTTTTTGGTTTCCTCCCCTTCATATTTAAATGCATACAGTTTAGAACGTAAACCTACATTACCTTACCCGATAGCTCATCCTTGAATGTTCCAATAACTTTATGATTAACCCTTGGTATACCGTAAACATTGTTTTTCAGATAATTGGAGATATCAAAATAATTGACATTCTCTTTCGCAAGTTCATATATATCAGTGCTGGTTTGAAAAAGAAAGGCATCAGTATCCGTATACAGTAATTTAAGATCCTTCAGATTCGGCTTCATCACGTTATATTAAAATGTATACATAAACAATTTGACTTCTCTAATATTGGCTGTCCGATGTATATCGGTTTGGTCATTTTGATCTCCTCACGTGCCATCTCGATACCGACCAGACTCCGAGCACCTAATGTAGCGAACAAAGTTTGGTCGAGATATCAATTTACGTTTCTGTTTCCACGACGTGAAAAGTCGAAAGTCATTGTATTTCCTTACATTCTCAATCGCATTATTTAGCAGTTTATAAAGGTTCTGCCCGAATTTAGAGGTCTCTCGTGCGCGTAGATCGGAATTCATCGTTATGTATTTTTTAAGCCATTCTGATTGCTCATACACAATCACTCTATGTATATACTTTAATTTCGTACCCAACTGAAGACATTGCTGCAGATTTCGATAATGAATCACATATTTATCTTTATTCGTTAGTGTAGCTAGTAATTTTTTTATATTTCCCGTTTGGCGGCATTTCCGAACGTGCACACAGTGGCAGATCATTGTGAAAATCGTGAATTTCCGAAGGATATTCAATGTCTACTTCTAGCACATATCCAATCGGGGAGTTTTCGGGCACACTTGCAAAGTCAATGTTTTCAATTTCATTTCTGGTTAACCATCTGAGCCCCCCATATGGAGGGGCCCCCATCATAGCCTGGCCATATAAATTCGTACAGCCGTAGTAGCCTAAATATTTCATTTGCTGTGAGCTATCATAGTCCGAAACGTATTTATTATTTGCTTTTGCATATCTACCAGAGACGGTACATATCCCACCATGTATTCAATCATGCAATGCATCTCTTTATCTGTAATTAGGGAAAGCGTTACATTGGTTATCTTGAGATTTGCATCGAATGCAAGTCCGGGAGTGTAAAGTAATGAGCACAGTCCAACTGATAAACATTTAAAATTATGTAACGAAACTTTTCGAAAATGTCGGCTAACAAACATGTATCGGTTTTCAGGTATAAATCGCTATACTGTCCTAGCGTTTCTATATTAAATGTTCGAAAAACGCAAGGGCATGTTCATATTGCTCTGCTGTTATATCATCAAACATTGTCATATCGGGCAACTCTGTCTCATTCAATTTAGATAAACAATAAATATAACTAAGGGAATACACCTTTCTTTCTAACGAGTTTCTGTTGTGTCACAGTCTTGAATTCACTTCTTATAAATTTGAAATCGTCCATACATAACATAGCAGTAAGGTTTGATAATTTATCATTCATGAATCGATAGCTATCTAGAAATCTTAGGTAAATTGTTTTATACTTTTTACTGAATGAATGGTACTTTTCAGAGCTTTGTGCTATGCAACTTAACAGGTTGAGTGTCATAGTTGAGATGTTTCACTATAAAGTGAGCGTTGTATGACAGACAATGAAAGAATATGGGTATAAAATTTGGCGCTTTTCTATTTAAATTACAAGAGCTGTGTCTAGCCCCTTTGTATTTTCCATTCCAATGTTCGTGATCGCGTACCTTATCGTTAGCTTGCATCTCGCGATTACATATGTGACAAACAGTTGCATTCCTAAAATTCACTCATCTTCACGTGTCATTGTTAATTTAACATTTTTTTCGTATAATGCTATAGTTTCATCTGCTATACTTCTTACTTCGTTGAGAAAGTCTGTGATTGCATTGGGTCCGCGAAAGAGTTTAAATCTTGAAAGAGGGAAACGGTCTACATACCTCTGTAGAGCGACTGACATAACCTCATGCTTCTGTTAAGACGCGACCACGTCTACCTAACATTCAAATCACTAAGAATACGCGGAGAATGCAGATGTGCGAGGGGTGTCTTAGACGGTTTTCAAATGCAGAGGCTTTAAGGAAACATATGCTACAATGTACGGAAACAGCCCATAGTAATGCCAGAGGTTGGAGTGGATGATAAATTATTTTTAAAGCAAACAACAAAGCATTCGACGTATCAGTGGTCATTTATGCAGACATGGAAAGTGTACTGGTTCAAGTCCAACATGTCAACCTAATAATGATCATAGCTGGTCAGTAGTATAAGTCCCGGATGAGCCAATTGGATTAACGATAATCCTGCCGCTAGGGGCGCTAGTGTCGCTGCGTGCGGCGACGGCGGCAAGTTTGAAAAGCGCCCTGAGCGGAAGGATTATCGTTATGGCAATTGGTTCATCCGGGACGAGTTAAAAGAATTGAGGATTAGGGAAAGGTGAAGGAAAAAGAGGAAGTGACGTGGAGTGTTTTGATTGGTTCGTTAATTCGGGTGGAAGATGAAGGAAGATGAAAGAGTATGGAGGTCACGTGATGGAGAGGAGCGGGGTGGCCGAGGTGTTGTCTGTGCGGAGGTCGGGACTGAAAGAGGGAAAAGATGGGGAGCGAGGGATAAAAAGTATAACAGAAAGTGACGTGTGAAGTTGTGATTGGTGGGAATAAGAAGTGATGTTATTGGTGGAAAGGAACAAATGAAAGTTGTTGATTGGTAAGAATAAGAGAGATTATGATTGGTGGAAAGAAAAAGGTGTGGGAGTGGGGTATGTTGGAGGTGATGGGAAAGGTAAGTTTTGCTAGCAACAAGATTTGCAAAAGCCTGTCGAGAACTGATCAGCAATTTTTGAACGTTGGATGGTAGTTTTCTTGAGTGGATAGAGAGATGGGGCGATATGAGATGCGGTGGCGAAAATGGGAACTAAACAAGATGGTTGAGACAAGAGGTTTAAGGACGAGGAAATTTGGAGGTTAGTGGTGAACATGGCGGTCGCAAGAGGTGGGGCAAGGAGACGCGGTGGTGAGAATGGGAACTAAAAGAAGATGGCGGTAGCAAGAGCTTAGAAGAGCAGATTTTGAGGTTAAAATTGTGGGAACTAAAAATAGCGGTGGGTCTGCGACAAGGAGATGCGGTGAGAACTAAACAAGATGGCGGACGCAAGAGGAGGGTAAGGAGATTTGAGGTTACAGTACCAAAACACGAAAGGATATATTCCTACGTCAAGCAGGTCCGAAAAATAATTATGCGTGTGGTACTTACCTGTTACTGGTGTGGATGCGTCACCAAAAGTGCAGCAGCTTCACGCGACGCGAAAAAATAAAAGCAAACTGTTTTTGAAAATGCTTAACCAGCTTTAAGATCAACCAACATCACTACGCACTGATATACCTAGGTTTTTTAAAGCGGTACAGACGCCCTTTGCACAGACGTAATTTAACTATACCAAAAACCTGGTACTGGGCCATCGTGATGGTCGCTAGCGTACGTAGGAGCAGGGTTCTCATAGCCGGTCGAAAGCGGTCAAAAAAGTGTACGACGTAGGTGTTCACAGTAGCTGCTGTCGAGTCAACCGTCGAGGTGTGAATGAACGAGATCTGTTCTTGCCGGCAATCTGGTTGGGAGATGAGAGGCGCGGTGGTAAAAATGGGAACTAAATAAGATGGCGGAGGCATGAAGTTGAGGTTAAGGAGCGGTGAGGTGTTGTCTGTGCGGAGGTTGGGACTGAAAGAGGGAAAAGATGGCGAACGAGGGATAAAAAGTATAACAGAAAGTGACGTGTGAAGTTGTGATTGGTGGGAATAAGAAGTGATGTTATTGGTGGAAAGAAACAAATGAAAGTTGTTGATTGGTAAGAATAAGAGAGATTATAATTGGTGGAAAGAAAAAAGGTGTGGGAGTGGGGTATGTTGGAGGTGATGGAAGAGGTAAGTTTTGCTACCAACAAGATTTGCAAAAGCCTATCCAGAACTCATCAGCAATTTTAAATAACTAGTGTTTCGGGGTTTTCTCTGGTTGGTAGACGAATGCAAGCTGTTTCTGCTTTTTCATAGGTTTTCCCAAAATTGAAAATGCATATATATTGTAACACAAATGTGAGCAGTGCAAAAGAAAATAAAAATTAAATAGGCACACACACACACACATAACACACACACACACCCGTTGCAGTTGCCATACTTATATTATTCGTCTTTTCGTTTTTTTCTTTTTGTTTTTTCGTTTTTTTAAAAACTAACTAGTTTTGGGGGTTTTCTGCGGTTGGTAAACGAATGCAAGCTCTTTCTGCTTTTCATAGGTTTTCCCTGGTTGGTAGGCGTTTGCTGTAGTGGTTGACGAAGCCCTTTCTAATTTTCGAGGTTTTTCAGGTTTTTCGTGGTTGGCGCTGCCCGGTAGGCAAATGATGAAGTTTTTGCTTGTCGGCGCACGGATACTAGGCACATACTCGCACACACACACACACACTATAACAGTAGCGTATAAAAAATTTAACAAACAAAATCTACACAATGACAAAATTGAAAATGTATATATATTTTAACACAATAGTGTGCTGTGCAAACGATTTTCTAGCCCCTAGTGAGTGTAAAATTGCGTTTACTTCACTTCTTTCAAACTGCTTAAAAATCATAAATGGTTGTTTCACGTTATAATAAGCCTATATATACCAAGAATACTGAGTTTTTAAAAAGTCAAGAAATTGGATTTTCTAGCTCCTAGTGAGTGTAAAATCGTGTTTACTTCACTTCTTTCAAACTGCTTAAAATTCATATAAATGGATGTATCACCTCATAATAAGCCTCTATATACCAAGAATATTGAGTTTTTAGAAAGTCAAAATCGATTTTCTAGCCCCTAGTGAGTGTAAGATCGCGTTTACTTCACTTCTTTCAAACTGCTTAAAAATCATATAAATGAATGTATCACCTCATAATAAGCCTCTATATACCAAAAATACTGAGTTTTTAAAAAGTCAACAAAATGGATTTTCTAGCCCCTAGTGAGTGTAAAATCGCGTTTACTTCACTTCTTTCAAACTGCTTAAAAATCATATAAATGAATGTATCACCTCATAATAAGCCTCTATATACCAAAAATACTGAGTATTCAAAAAGTCAAGAAAATCGATTTTCTAGCCCCTAGTGAGTGTAAAATCGCGTTTACTTCACTTCTTTCAAACTTCGAAAAAATCATATAAATGGTTGTTTCACGTTATAATAAGCCTATATATACCAAGAATACTGAGGTTTTAAAAAGTCAAGAAATTCGATTTTCTAGCTGCTAGTGAGTGTAAAATCGCGTTAACTTCACTTCTTTGAAACTGCTTAAAATTCATATAAATGGATGTATCACCTCATAATAAGCCTCTATATACCAAGAATATTGAGTTTTTAAAAAGTCAAGAAAATCGATTTTGTAGCCCCTAGCGAATGTAAAATCGCGTTTACTTCACTTCTTTTAAACTGCTTAAAAATCATATAAATGAATGTATCACCTCATAATAAGCCTCTATATACCAAAAATACTGAGTATTCAAAAAGTCAAGAAAATCGATTTTCTAGCCCCTAGTGAGTGTAAAATCGCGTTTACTTCACTTCTTTCAAACTTCGAAAAAAATCATATAAATGGTTGTTTCACGTTATAATAAGCCTATATATACCAAGAATACTGAGTTTTTAAAAAGTCAAGAAATTCGATTTTCTAGCTGCTAGTGAGTGTAAAATCGCGTTTTCTTCACTTCTTTCAAACTGCTTAAAAATCATATAAATGGTTGTTTCACGTCATAATAAGCCTTCATGTACCAAAAATACTGAGTTTTTTTCGTACTCACCTATAAGAGATAGAGGGTAGAGGTCATACGAACGTAACACTTGAGAATTTTTTATTCTGCAGTTGGTGTTACTCCTTAGAAAGGAAGTATCTGCTGATTCTATTTAATTCTTACATTTTACATAACACGTATGCACGGCACAACACAAAAACACTACACACGACACTCATAGTTTTAAATATTGCACTAGTGGGGGTGCAAGCTGAACCACTATTAACAACATCTAGCAAGCGTTATAGTTCTGCTCCCGTTAGGCTCGGAGAAAACAGTAAAAAGAATCATTCTCATGTGCAGCACTGCGTGAAAAGACCGTGTGCTGATGTGCTGAAAAATGAGCGTGAGAAACGGATGTTCGTCAGCGATAAAATCTTTTAAATGCAGTTTTATGGTCGATAGTAGGGATCGTGCAGCGGTGGATCGTGACAGGAAATGCACTGCAAATGATTGCGTTTTACGTTTCTAGTTTTGTTTTTTACTTTCTCTACTACGTATAGTAAGTAGGGGAAGTATTGTATTCCACCCAAAAATTCGATACCGAAATTTCACCGGAAATGCATGTTTTGACACCCCCTGAATCCAAAAAAAATCCATTTTTGGAAACATGTCCGTGTGTGTGTGTCTGTGAACAGCATAACTCAGAAACGAACAGTAGTATAAGCACCAAACTTGGTATTTAGGTTCAGTATCTTCCAGAGATGCGACACGAACGTTTCCAAGAAAATCCCCCCAGACATCCCTTTACATGGAACATTTTTCGAAAATTTTAATTTTCTCAAAAATGGTTCTAACGATTTTGATTAAAATATCGTATGTTCAAGATATTTTCAAGACAAATGAAATGTATATCTCGAATTTCCTGCGAATGTGTCCAAAAGTATTCTTTATTGTGAACGACTTTTGCATAACTGGTAAACCATAAGAGATGGACAAAATTTTACTACACAAAAAATGTAGATCGCGTTAAAATACACAATTTATGTCATATACATTTTTTTAGTTGAGTGAACCATTTTCGAGATATTGCTTGCTATTTCCTTAAATTTTCCAATACTTATACTTTTTCTCAAATTCGTTATTCAATTTTTTATGTCCTGGATATGCAAACAGAATAGAATGCGCCACATAGCAACCAGCGCGTAAAAGATTTGACTATCGCTTATAACCTACCATGTTCCCCTTGCATCTACAAGAAAATTAGCAATAAGATTGACATTTCGATATCTCGATTAACATGAAGTAGATGGAGAATAAGCGTTTGTAAAAATAGTTTGTACAAGAGTAGAGAAAGTCATGTGAGTGTAACACATCAGTTTTTCTAAAAAATCGTGCTATTTGACCTGATATAAGTTTTAGAGCAATACGCGCACATGTAAGGGTGTCTAGGTTTAGTATCTTCCAGCGATGCGACACGAAGGTTTTCAAGAAAATCCCCCCACCCCAGACTACCCTTTACATGGAAGATTTTTCGAAAATTTTAATTTTCTCAAAAATGGCTGTAACGATTTTGATTGCAGCTTCGATACGTGTCCACGGAGATCTTAGTGCTAGGCAACTATACCTGTTTCTATACGTGAACGGCAGATGCAGCTTCGATACGTGTCCACGGAGACCTTAATGCTAGGCAACTGTACCTGTGTTTCTATACGTGAACGTCAGATGGCAGCTTCGATACGTGTCCACGGAGACCTTAGTGCTAGGCAACTGTACCTCTGTTTCTATACGTGAACGGCAGATTGCAGCTTCGATACGTGTCCACGGAGACCTTAGTGCTAGGCAACTGCACCTCTGTTTCTATACGTGAACGGCAGATTGCAGCTTCGATACGTGTCCACGGAGACCTTAGAGCTAGGCAACTGTACCTCTGTTTCTATACGTGAACGGCAGATTGCAGCTTCGATACGTGTCCACGGAGACCTTAGTGCTAGGCAACTGCACCTCTGTTTCTATACGTGAACGGCAGATTGCAGCTTCGATACGTATCCACGGAGACCTTAGTGCTAGGCAACTGCATCTCTGTTTCTATACGTGAACGGCAGATGGCAGCTTCAATACGTGTCCACGGAGACCTTAGTGCTAGGCAACTGTACCTCTGTTTCTATACGTGAACGGCAGATTGCAGCTTCGATACGTGTCCACGGAGACCTTAGTGCTAGGCAACTATACCTCTGTTTCTATACGTGAACGGCAGATTGCAGCTTCGATACGTGTCCACGGAGACCTTAGTGCTAGGCAACTGCACCTCTGTTTCTATACGTGAACGGCAGATTGCAGCTTCGATATGTATCCACGGAGACCTTAGTGCTAGGCAACTGCACCTCTGTTTCTATAAGTGAACGGCAGATTGCAGCTTCGATACGTGTCCACGGAGACCTTAGTGCTAGGCAACTGTACCTCTGTTTCTATACGTGAACGGCAGATTGAAGCTTCGATACGTGTCCACGGAGACCTTAGTGCTAGGCAACTACACCTCTGTTTCTATAAGTGAACGGCAGATTGTAGCTTCGATACGTGTCCACGGAGATCTTAGTGCTAGGCAACTATACCTGTTTCTATACGTCAACGGCAGATTGCAGCTTCGATACGTGTTCACGGAGACCTTAGTGCTAGGCAACTGTACCTGTGTTTCTATACGTGAACGTCAGATGGCAGCTTCGATACGTGTCCACCGGAGACCTTAGTGCTAGGCAACTGTACCTCTGGTTCTATACGTGAACGGCAGATTGCAGCTTCGATACGTGTCCACGGAGACCTTTCGCTTCAGGTGACAAAATAACACTAGGTACTTGTGTGCCGTGGTGTAAGCCGCAATCACGGCATTGGTAGCGTGGATCACCTTGGGGCTCTCCTCGGACTTACCTCAACACCACGTACATGAGCTGGTTCGTCACGGGTATGCAGGTCTGAACTACCACTTCCTCGGCGTTGAGCAGGCCCAGGAGGCGATCGTACGGGTACACCAGCTAGCACGTGGACATGTTATCGCGCTGTGGTGTTGCGTGTGCGAGGTATGGAAACTCAAGGACGCAAAACATGCACGACCGAGGGTTAAAAAGTAGAACAAGTAGTGACGTGGAACGTTGTGATTGGTGAAAATAAGGCGATCTCTGATAGGTGGACAAATTGAAATAACGTGATGTGATAGGCGAAAATAAAATCAATTGTTAATAGTGGTTCAGCTTGCACCCCCACTAGTGCAATATTTAAAACTATGAGTGTCGTGTGTAGTGTTTTTGTGTTGTGCCGTGCATACGTGTTACGTAAAATGTAAAAATTATATAGAATCAGCAGATACTTCCTTTCTAAGGAGTAACACCAACTGCAGAATAAAAACTTCTCAAGTGTTACGTTCGTATGACCTCTACCCTCTATCTCTTATAGGTGAGTACGAAAAAAACTCAGTATTTTTGGTATATGAAGGCTTATCATGACGTGAAACAACCATTAAATGATTTTTAAGCAGTTTGAAAGAAGTGAAGTAAACGCGATTTTACACTCACTAGCAGCTAGAAAATCGAATTTCTTGACTTTTTAAAAACTCAGTATTCTTGGTATATATAGGCTTATTATAACGTGAAACAACCATTTATATGATTTTTTCGAAGTTTGAAAGAAGTGAAGTAAACGCGATTTTACACTCGCTAGGGGCTAGAAAATCGATTTTCTTGACTTTTTAAAAACTCAATATTCTTGGTATATAGAGGCTTATTATGAGGTGATACATCCATTTATATGAATTTTAAGCAGTTTGAAAGAAGTGAAGTAAACGCGATTTTACACTCACTAGCAGCTAGAAAATCGAATTTCTTGGCTTTTTAAGAACTCAGTATTCTTGGTATATATAGGCTTATTATAACGTGAAACAACCATTTATATGATTTTTTCGAAGTTTGAAAGAAGTGAAGTAAACGCGATTTTACACTCACTAGGGGCTAGAAAATCGATTTTCTTGACTTTTTGAATACTCAGTATTTTTGGTATATAGAGGCTTATTATGAGATGATACATTCATTTATATGATTTTTAAGCAGTTTGAAAGAAGTGAAGTAAACGCGATTTTACACTCGCTAGCGGCTAGAAAATCGATTTTCTTGACTTTTTAAAAACTCAATATTCTTGGTATATAGAGGCTTATTATGAGGTGATACATCCATTTATATGAATTTTAAGCAGTTTTAAAGAAGTGAAGTAAACGCGATTTTACACTCACTAGCAGCTAGAAAATCGAATTTCTTGACTTTTTAAGAACTCAGTATTCTTGGTATATATAGGCTTATTATAACGTGAAACAACCATTTATATGATTTTTAAGCAGTTTGAAAGAAGTGAAGTAAACACGATTTTACACTCACTAGGGGCTAGAAAATCGATTTTCTTGACTTTTTGAATACTCAGTGTTTTTGGTATATAGATGCTTATTATGAGGTCATACATTCATTTATATGATTTTTAAGCAGTTTGAAAGAAGTGAAGTAAACGCGATTTTACACTGGCTAAGGACTAGAAAATAGATTTTCTTGACTTTTTAAAAAGTCAATATTCTTGGTATATTAAGGCTTATTATGAGGTGATACATCCATTTATATGAATTTTAAGCAGTTTCAAAGAAGTGAAGTAAACGCGATTTTACACTCACTAGCAGCTAGAAAATCGAATTTCTTGACTTTTTAAAAACTCAGTATTCTTGGTATATATAGGCTTATTATAACGTGAAACAACCATTTATATGATTTTTTCGAAGTTTGAAAGAAGTGAAGTAAACGCGATTTTACACTCACTAGGGGCTAGAAAATCGATTTTCTTGACTTTTTGAATACTCAGTATTTTTGGTATATAGAGGCTTATTATGAGGTGATACATTCATTTATATGAGTTTTAAGCAGTTTGAAAGGAGTGAAGTAAACGCGATTTTACACTCACTAGGGGCTAGAAAATCCATTTTGTTGTCTTTTTAAAAACTCAGTATTTTTGGTATATAGAGGCTTATTATGAGGTGATACATTCATCTATATGATTTTTAAGCAGAAAGAAGTGAAGTAAACGCGATTTTACACTCACTAGGGGCTAGAAAATCGATTTTCTTGACTTTTTGAATACTGAGTATTTTTGGTATATAGAGGCTTATTATGAGGTGATACATTCATTTATATGAATTTTAAGCAGTTTGAAAGAAGTGAAGTAAACACGATTTTACACTCACTAGGAGCTAGAAAATCCAATTTCTTGACTTTTTAAAAACTCAGTATTCTTGGTATATATAGGCTTATTATAACGTGAAACAACCATTTATATGATTTTTAAGCAGTTTGAAAGAAGTGAAGTAAACGCAATTTTACACTCACTAGGGGCTAGAAAATCGTTTGCACTGCACACTTTTGTGTTAATATATATATACATTTTCAATTTTGTCCTTGTGTAGATTTTGTTTTTTAAATTTTTTATACGCTACTATTATAGTGTGTGTGTGTGTGTGTGTGCGAGTATGTGCCTAGTATCCGTGCGCCGACAAGCAAAAACTTCATCATTTGCCTACCGGGCAGCGCCAACCACGAAAAACCTGAAAAACCTCGAAAATTAGAAAGGGCTTCGTCAACCACTACAGCAAACGCCTACCAACCAGGGAAAACCTATGAAAAGCAGAAAGAGCTTGCATTCGTTTACCAACCGCAGAAAACCCCCAAAAACTAGTTAGTTTTTAAAAAAACGAAAAAATAAAAAGAAAAAAAAGAAAAAAAGGAAAAGACGAATAATATAAGTATGGCAACTGCAACGGGTGTGTGTGTGTGTGTGTGTGCGCCTATTTAATTTTTATTTTCTTTTGCACTGCTCACATTTGTGTTACAATATATATGCATTTTCAATTTTGGGAAAACCTATGAAAAAGCAGAAACAGCTTGCATTCGTCTACCAACCAGAGAAAACCCCGAAACACTAGTTATTTAAAATTGCTGATGAGTTCTGGATAGGCTTTTGCAAATCTTGTTGGTAGCAAAACTTACCTCTTCCATCACCTCCAACATACCCCACTCCCACACCTTTTTTCTTTCCACCAATTATAATCTCTCTTATTCTTACCAATCAACAACTTTCATTTGTTTCTTTCCACCAATAACATCACTTCTTATTCCCACCAATCACAACTTCACACGTCACTTTCTGTTATACTTTTTATCCCTCGTTCGCCATCTTTTCCCTCTTTCAGTCCCAACCTCCGCACAGACAACACCTCACCGCTCCTTAACCTCAACTTCATGCCTCCGCCATCTTATTTAGTTCCCATTTTTACCACCGCGCCTCTCATCTCCCAACCAGATTGCCGGCAAGAACAGATCTCGTTCATTCACACCTCGACGGTTGACTCGACAGCAGCTACTGTGAACACCTACGTCGTACACTTTTTTGACCGCTTTCGACCGGCTATGAGAACCCTGCTCCTACGTACGCTAGCGACCATCACGATGGCCCAGTACCAGGTTTTTGGTATAGTTAAATTACGTCTGTGCAAAGGGCGTCTGTACCGCTTTAAAAAACCTAGGTATATCAGTGCGTAGTGATGTTGGTTGATCTTAAAGCTGGTTAAGCATTTTCAAAAACAGTTTGCTTTTATTTTTTCGCGTCGCGTGAAGCTGCTGCGCTTTTGGTGACGCATCCACACCAGTAACAGGTAAGTACCACAGGCATAATTATTTTTCGGACCTGCTTGGCGTAGGAATATATCCTTTCGTGTTTTGGTACTGTAACCTCAAATCTCCTTACCCTCCTCTTGCGTCCACCATCTTGTTTAGTTCTCACCGCATCTCCTTGTCGCAAACCCTCCGCCATTTTTAGTTCCCACTATTTTAACCTCAAAATCTGCTCTTCTAAGCTCTTGCTACCGCCATCTTCTTTTAGTTCCCATTCTCACCACCGCGTCTCCTTGCCCCCACCTCTTGCGACCGCCATGTTCACCACTAACCTCCAAATTTCCTCGTCCTTAAACCTCTTGTCTCAACCATCTTGTTTAGTTCTCATTTTCGCCACCGCATCTCATATCGCCCCATCTCTCTATCCACTCAAGAAAACTACCATCCAACGTTCAAAAGTTGCTGATCAGTTCTCGACAGGCTTTTGCAAATCTTGTTGCTAGCAAAACTTACCTTTCCCATCACCTCCAACATACTCCACTCCCACACCTTTTTCTTTCCACCAATCATAATCTCTCTTATTCTTACCAATCAACAACTTTCATTTGTTCCTTTCCACCAATAACATCACTTCTTATTCCCACCAATCACAACTTCACACGTCACTTTCTGTTATACTTTTTATCCCTCGCTCCCCATCTTTTCCCTCTTTCAGTCCCGACCTCCGCACAGACAACACCTCGGCCACCCCGCTCCTCTCCATCACGTGACCTCCATACTCTTTCATCTTCCTTCCTTCATCTTTCACCCGAATTAACGAACCAATCAAAACACTCCACGTCACTTCCTCTTTTTCCTTCACCTTTCCCTAATCCTCAATTCTTTTAACTCGTCCCGGATGAACCAATTGCAATAACGATAATCCTTCCGCTCAGGGCGCTTTTCAAACTTGCCGCCGCCGCCGTCGCACGCAGCGACACTAGCGCCCCTAGCGGCAGGATTATCGTTAATCCAATTGGCTCATCCGGGACTTATACTACTGACCAGCTATGATCATTATTAGGTTGACATGTTGGACTTGAACCAGTACACTTTCCATGTCTGCATAAATGACCACTGATACGTCGAATGCTTTGTTGTTTGCTTTAAAAATAATTTATCATCCACTCCAACCTCTAGCATTACTATGGGCTGTTTCCGTACATTGTAGCATATGTTTCCTTAAAGCCTCTGCATTTGAAAACCGTCTAAGACACCCCTCGCACATCTGCATTCTCCGCGTATTCTTAGTTATTTGAATGTTAGGTAGACGTGATAAATTGGTGCGCGTAATGTGCATGTGTTTCGTTCTCAATACGTAGTAAATTGACATGATTTCTTTTTCTAGACATTGTCTGATATAATGGAATGATTGATTTTCTATGCCATATACTGACAATGATGTGTCTTTATTCTGTTGCTCGAATGGCTCTAACTGATCCAACCCCACCTAAAAGGAAGTGTTATCTAATACAAATTCATCATGTATATTAAATTTGCTATTGATAGATTGTCGATTCCTGTTGGATAGAAATGGATATTTCGCTGCTAGCAAAGAGTAGACAAAGCATAATGAATTGTCATTTTCGTATATTACAGGTTGCTTTCTTTCGACTGATAAAATCGGGGAGTTTAATATAGTGCGAAGCATTCAACGGATCACAACTACACATATTTATCTCCAGTGATATAATTTCATGTAGCACTTTTGAACTATCTTGACATTCGAAGTTTTCAATCTGCTCAATTATAGGATCTTTAATTTACCCCCATAAAACAGCTCAAAATCTGATGATTGGAGGATGAAGGTTATCCTACTATTGAAACAAAACTTTTCAATTGCCTCTTCATCTGATTTATTTAGTATATATGCACATGTTAGTGTTGCACCCACTTTAAGACCGGTTTTGTGCTTGTTTAGAGTCTGCTTTGTTTGTTGTTCAACCAACGGTTTACACTATTTAAGAAAATCGGATGGATTAATGGCACCAATAACATTTTCAATTCTATATGTGACTAACCTGCGTTTAAATGCGGTCTCGATCTCATGACATTCCAATTCTCTCCTACACTTTTTTGATGTTGATGGCCTATCCTCGGCTTTTCGCTTCACTTCTGAGGTGTGTACTGTCATATCTGTAAAAACATATGTGATTATTAGTATTGATATTTTCTCGGAATGAACATGTAATGCTATTCTGAGGGTTGACACATACCTTTCTTTATTGCTGCTGTAAAAAAGCAATGCAGTGCTTTTTGAAGCCTTATGGTTGGGTTTCGAGTCCTCGGTATTGTAGAGCATACGTTCCAGATTCTAGCTGCATCCTCATGTCATGTCACATTCGTGTAGCGTGCTGGGAGGAAGACTTTAATCTCATCATCATCCTCGGAGGTGTACGATAGTTCTAGTACCGTAACGTGTCGCCACTGTTCTGCATTGCGTGATCCTGTAGGTGATATGTTGTTGCAGGTCGCTAAGCTTCCGTAGCTCGGGAAATGTACTTCCAGCCTCAAGTTCAGCTAATCTATCGAGCAGCATAACTGAAATGAAGAGAGATTCATGTATAAACATTTTAGGAATACAAGTACAGTTGCATATGGTTTGAGGAATGTACATACAGTTGCATAACTGAAAGTAAACATGATACAAATTTTATACCGCAATTCTAGAATATACTAGAAATGTACATACAGTTGCATAACTGAAAGTAAACATATATAAACATTTTAGAGATGTGTACAGTTACATAACAAAAATGTAAGAAACACATAATCAATCTAACATGTATAAGCATAACTGAAATGCAATCATTATATGAGAAACACACAATCGATCTAACGAACGTAGAACATGCAAATTTATACTACAATTCTAAAATATACACTAAAAATTCGGTAGAACATACTGTAGAACATGCAGTTTATACTACTACATTGAAATTCGTAAACCACATAGTCAAGCTGAAACGAATCGTAAAATATGTGTATTATAGATTAGGCTACAATACGTAAGCTGAAAAGATTGTATTGTTTCTTACCGTCCTCAACCATTTCCTGCGACATGATGCGCATGTACTGTGACACTATTTATACAATGATGTCTTGTTGCCCTCCTTTGAGATACCAGCCTCTAGTCTTGAAATATTATATACTTACAGGCTTCTAGCCCTAAACCTGAAAGGTTGTATGTTATAGAGTTTATATTTTACTTATATCTAATGTATTTTATGCAGGATCTTTTATACTGATTTACACTTCTACACAGCTCATCTAGCATCTCGGTGGGGGATAGGGGGACCCCTTTACATGTTTTGCATGACGTGTGTTTATTTTTCCCTCTAGAGTGTATAATGTATTCACATTGCACACAGGTGACCTACATTCGTAAGAGTAACACTGTTCTCTCGTTATAATTTCTTTCAGCTATTACATCCATGCAATTAGTTACTGGTAATTTGCACTCATCGTATCGAGAGCACTATAATGCTCCTCGCTTGCTAAATGAAAATGTTTGTTTTGCCATGTGATGACCTACATATCCACTCTGTCTACAGCTAATGTCACTTCGCCAAGTGAGATTGTTTGTTCACTACATTACCGGAGGGAACGTCTGACCATTAATAGAGCGCTAATCGCTATTGCATACACTTCCTTAGTCAGACTTGCAGGTTCGATACCAGGGTTCGTTACTCATATGCTTTATACCAAGACGTTCGTTACTGCGAATAACGCACATATCACACCTAGGTTCGATACCAGGGTTCGTTACTCATATGCTTTATACCAAGAGGTTCGTTACTGCGAATAACGCACATATCACTCCTAAGTTAGGGGTTCCTTTTTTTTTTACCGAGGGTCTCTTTTACTGCGAATATCGCACATATCTTGCCTACCCGGAATGATGATGTTAGTCAGAGTTCGATACTCGTTTTCAATCATTCTTTTTTATCGCCCTTATCGGCTTGACCACATTGAGAGCTCGTACACAGTTACCCCCAATACACAACTGACCCACACCCCCCTACCATGTTACACATCATCCCTACTCAATCCACATTTTCCACAATACAACCATCTCTTTCACTCACATACGTTCAGATACATTGTATGTTCTGCGATCAAGTGATGTATGATCGCAGAACATACAAATTCATACTACTGTCTTAGTCCAACTAATATTAAAGCTGAGCTAGATTCTGCTGTGGGGGAGTCTGCTCCTTCGTTTACAACAGTAAAATATTGGGTGGCAGAGTTTAAGCGAGGCCGTACGGGCTGCTAAGACGAACATCACAGTGTTCAACCAAATGAGGTGACCACGCCAGAAATTGTGAAGAATATCCACAAAATGGTATCGTATGACCCTCGACTGAAAGTGCGCGAGCTAGCAGACATCGTAGGCATTTCAAAAAGTGCTGTAGGTACATTGCGTACTGACTGAAAAGTTAGACATGAGAAAGCTGTGCGTAAGATGGGTGCCGCGTTTACTCACAATGGAACAAAAGCAGTGTCGTGAGGGTGTTTCACTCGAGTATTTGGCGATGTTTCGCTGCAGTAGAGCCGAGTTTTTTCCTCGATTCATAGCCATGGATGAAACATGAGTCCATCACTTCACACCTGAGACGGAGGAATAGTCAAAACAGTGAATTGAAAGGGGAGAATCGGCTCTAAAGAAGGCGAAGGCAGTTCCAACTGCAGGCAAGGTCATATCGTCAGTATTTTTGGGATGCGCTGGGATAAGTTTCAGTGATTATCTTCAAAAGGAAAAGCAATCAGTGGCGAGTATTATGCAAACTTATTGCAGCGTTTGAATGATGAAATCAACCAAAAACAACCGCATTTAGCGAAAAAGAAAGTTATGTTTCATCAAGACAATGCACCAGTTCACACATCAATTATCGCCATGCCCAAAATCAATGAGTTAATGCTCGAATTGCTTCCTCATGCACCCTATTCGCCAGACTTAGTCCCGTCTGATTATTTTCTGTTTCCAAAGTTGAAGAAATGGCTTTGCCAACAATGAAGAGGTGGTGTTTGCAGTTGATGGCTATTTTGCAGAACTCGACGGTTCTCACTATAAGCAGGATATCGAAGCTATTGAACAGCGCTGGGAAAAGTGTATCTAGTTGAAAGGAGGCTATGTAGAGAAATAAAGACTTTCTTTGTTAGGTCGGGTACTTCTGGGAGAGCCCTTTTAGGTGGAGGAGGTACGTATTGCATTCCACCAAAATTTTTGATATCGAGATTTCACCGGCAATATGTGTTTTGAGGTTCCCTGAATCCAAATAAAGCATTTTTAGAAAAATGTATGCGAGCGCGCGTGTCTGTGAACAGCATAACTCAAAAACCAAATCTCGGATAAATACCAAGTTTAAGTTCAGTACCTTCCAAAGATACTACACGAAAATATTTAAGAAAATTCCCCCACCCCAAACTATACTTAGCATGCAACATTTTCTGAAGTTTTTTATTTTATGAAAAATGGCTCTAACGATTTTAATTAGAATACCGTATACATTAAAGATTGTAAAATGACAAATAAAATGTATATCTTGAATTTTCTGGGAAAAGCTTGTGAAGTCCTCTTCATTCGGAAGGAATTTTTTATAATCTTGTATAGCTGGTAAACGTTAAGTGATAGACGAAAACATACTACACGAAAAATGCAGATCTCTTTAAAGCACCAATTTATTTCGAATAAATTTGTTATGGCATCAGCGATTTTCGTTATATCCGTTATTAATGATTCGATTTGTTCAATACCTAGCCATTCTTAAAGTCCTGTCAACATTCGGTTATTTCTCGCGATTGCATTGAAACAGAATGAATTTTTAAGGCAGCATATAGCGTTCAGTTGTTAAACATTTGACTAGCGCTGTTCCTTTTGTGTGTATAACGAAATATGTAATGTAGCTTGTTTTGCAAAGGTTTATCTCGATTAAAATGATGTAGATAGGAAAATAAACTTTGGCAACAGTAATGTGTATACCCACTAATAAGCACTAGAAGGTAGAGGAAGTCATGTGAATGTAACACGTACTTTCTTTCAGGTTAATTTCATATCGCATCATTAGCATCCCTCGGAAGAAACGCTTGTCGTGGACTCTTGGCTTCGATGTTTTCCATTTTGTCACAAAATCTGTTTCCAATATTTCTCCAGGTACATGTTCGGGGGTAGCGGTTTCATGCTCTTGCAATTATTGGCACCCCCCTCTCTCTGTGGTAGTTTCTTGTAACAGTTATTTAGCGCAAATATTCCCTGTAGCTGTGTTTCACTTGTATCCAAGGCTTCTTCTAGGCGGTCGGTATAACACAGTTGCGCGTCTAGTAAGGATCGACAAACGTCATATGCTTATCTGTAAGTATTCATTTTCCTCAACATTGGCAATGAACCTTCCACATGAATCAGTTATTTCGTGTACGGATAATAAGAGATTCGAATGTCTTGGAGTACCTAGAGTATACAAATTGTGTGTGTATATATATTTTAAATTGTGCAATTTGTAACTGGCGTAAAGTATTTAATTATATTACATATTGATCTTTTTTTGGACAGTTTTCTTAATTAGGATAAATGTTACCTCCTCATGAAGGGGACCAATGTAATTTTTCCTCAATGTAGACTTGTCAAGAACTTTTCGTTCTCAATATTTTTCCAGGAACATTCGAAATTCTAAACTGCTTAATTTCTTTAGAGGGATGTTGGCTGACACTGATACCGTGCACAAATCTCTTGAATGAAACATAATTCCCACAGTTTAGCCGAAAACAAAATTAATGTTTCAGTAGCAAGAAGAGAATGCATCCACATTTTAGTGAAATGCGCACTATAAAACTTCTCCGTGAAACGCATCTGTTGGCCTTGGAAATCTCTATAGGGTAGTTACTAAGTTGACAGTTAAACGATAACAAAACAATATGATCTGAGCATTGTCATAGTGTTGAGAAATTGCATGCAAACACTAGCAATAATATTTTAATCACAAACAGCAACAGTTTTAACTTCAATAAAACCCATGGTAATGTTGGCAATGCGGAGCGCCAAAAAGCTGAATGCAGACTGTTTACTCTGGATACCAAAAGAAGCGAGTCGGAGAGTTTCAAGGTGTTTCATGCTGACACGGCAAGTGGCAAGGGTGCCACTAAGGAAGGTTTCTGACATTAACTTTAAGTTTTGTCTCATGTTGAAAGGATATTTTCTGCTCATAAGTATATTTTGATGGACAGGGAGGGTAAGCTGGTACCAGAAAATATGGAAAAAATTGTATTTCATAGTTTTATCAGTTGTTAAATAAGAAGGGATAGGTGGAAATAACTAGTAAAAGTGTTCATCTTTGTGATTAAAGTTCTGAATATATGTAATGTTTTATTGTGTGCTCAAACAGTAGTGCAGCCAGAAAATTCTGAAGGGGGCTAGGTATAGGGGTTCATTTTGTGAACAATTTGTATCAATTCAATATGAATTGTTTCTGAGTTAAAATATTTAAATAAATCAGTTTCAGAGACTAAGGTGCAGCAGTTGGAATTAAAATTAGGATAGGATGTTTTGCGTAATCTAAGCGGCAGATGTGTTGTGATATGAGAATTAATGACCACTGTGAAGTATTGTATATTACCCTGCAGGGCGTTTTATTTCACCACAAAATAGGGTTTCTAGTTGTGTTCTAACCTGGGAGACGGTGTACTACATAATTTGGAAAGCCATCAAATTTAGCACCGGAATGAAAACAGTGATGGTTGTGCCACCGCCATTTAAGGTAGTTTCTGTTGCTGACATAAATATAGCGCTACCAGTGTTACGATTAGGAACTATCTCGTTCCCGCCGACCTATTAATATTTTAACGCAGCTGTCTTTGCCATCAATTTTACATATCTTTAGCAAGGGGGTTCCAACCCCCAAAAGCCCCTTGGCTACGCCTATGTGCTGAACGACATGTATACGGATAGAGAGCGCGCGACTTCACCTCTCGATTAGCTGACGAAGGTGTAAGCAGCAGTGAGTGTAGGACGAGCTTAGCGCGGAATGTTTCCCCTTTAGTTCGGTTAAATTCAAAACTGTTGTTGTGTCTGCAAGGGGGCATCTGGCATTTCTTTTACAGGCACGCACACTTTTTTGAAGAGCACAGAAGAAAAGTAATGGCAAAAATTAAAGTCAGAATTGTTCAGTCTATTACTTGAATAAAGAAGACGGGGTACAAGTTTACATTACAGGGGGGGGGAGAAAAACAAAAGCTGAAAAAAGAGTTAAGAAGCCTAAAAAAATAGGCTTCGTTAGATTGCTTTAAGACGTTGACTTTCAGGTTCTCAACATCTTATGACGGTCTTGCACCCATGCATATCTTAGCCTAAATACGACGATGTGCAAAACCCGAAGGAAGGAGGAAAGAAAGAAAGAAAGAAAGAAAGAAAGAAAGAAATCCTGTTACCTAGAAGCCACCCTTCTCTCCGTTCTTTCGTGTTGAGGAAATTAATTATGTAAAGATAAACGATGTAGAACTCTTGAGAGGAAAAGTTTCAACAAGCTCTTTTTAGGTCACTTTTACAGAACGAGGTAGTATTTGATTTAACAGAAGTTGCTCTTAAGAAGATGCAAATATTTTTTGTCAATTTGCTGTATGGAATTAATGGGGATGTCAAATGAAAAGACTCAGAACCTTATTTTATGTGCTTCGTGTCAGATGTGTTGTTTGGGGTGTTAAATTTAATTTATATCCTAATAACTTTTAATTGCTTTATCTGAGGCTTCCTAAATTATTGTGTAATTAAACATGGCATAAATATAAATGAAACCAGAACAGCTTTTCTGGATACAAGTAGGAGGGATAAGTAGTACCCTACATACAAAAAATGTAAAGAAATACCTTTATTTGTTTACATGGTTTAGTATTTCAAGAGCTTTGTAGGTTTAATTTTACGTTACCCTTTTTTCATCGCGTATAACAGGAGCCGTCCCACTTTAGGGATTTTTCCTGCCTTTAATAACGTTTCATAACTGCTTCTCAAGTTCATTTGAAGTTATCACAAAAACATGAACGTTTCAAAACACACTCGCTAATGTCGAAGAACATTTCAACACCAAATAACATGAAACCACATTTTAGCATCTTAACATACTAAGTTATAGTCCCTTTGTATGATCAAACACTAACAACTTGTTTATCACTTTGCTTAAAACAACTAACTTTGTGATTTTCACATAACCTATCAGTAGGATATATAGGACAGACCTCGCTCACTTTTTGCGTTTATATGGGAAATGATAGGGAAAACGAGGGTATATGCGGTGGTTCACGGAGGAAAATGCGTTTATATGGGGAAGATAGGGGCTACGAGGATTGATGCTAGGCTAGATAGAGGTTGAAGGAATGAGGATGTGCTTTATATGAGAGATACGTGGAATACGAGGAGAAGTGTTGGACTAGATAGGGGTTGAGATATGGAATATGCATTTATATGGGAAAGATAAGGAAAACGTGAACAGAGGCTAGGATAGACAGATGCTGAAGCAGGGGGAATATGAACATATTTACAGGAGAGATAGGGGATACGTGGAGAGGTACTAGACTATTCAGGGTTTGAAGGGTAGAGTATGACTTTTTATATGAAGAGACGAGGAAAACGAGGGTATATGCTAGGTTGAGACAACCTTCAAGGAGGAAAAAATGTGTTTATATGGGAGAGATAGGGAAAACGAGGAGAGTTCTGAGGTAGAGCAGGGACTGAAGGAGGGAGAGATATGCTTTATACGACAGAGATAGGGCATGCGAGGGGAGGTGCTAGTGCAGACAGAGGTTAAGGAGTATGGTATACGTTTATATGAGGAATATATGGAAAACGGGGGCAGGCGGTATGATAGACAGAAGCTGGACCACTTTTGCGTTTATATGGGAAAGGATAGGGAAAACGAGGGTAGATGCGACAGTTCAAGGAGGAAAATGCGTTTATAGGGGAGAGATAGGGAATACCAGGGCTGATGCTAGGCTAGTCAGATGCTAAAGGAGGGAGGGATACGCTTTATACGAGAGAGATAGGGAATACAAGGAAAGATGTTATACTAAACAGGACTTGAAGGGTAGAATGTGGCGTTTTATATGAGCGAGATAGTGAACCGAGGAGAGGTATTAGGCTAGGAGTTTTGAATGATAGAGTAGACGTTTATATGCGAGAGATAGGGAATACGAGGGTCGTAGCTAGGCTAGACAGGGTTGAAGTAGGGAATGCGTCTTATATGAGAGAGGTGGGGGAATATGAGGAGAAGTGTTAGGCTAGACAGGAAGGTCTGAATGACAGAGTATGCGTTTATATGGGAAAGGATAGGGAAAACGAGGGTAGATGCGACAGTTCAAGGAGGAAAATGCGTTTATAGGGGAGAGATAGGGAATACGAGGGCTGATGCTGGGCTAGTAAGATGCTAAAGGAGGGAGGGATATGCTTTATACGAGAGAGATAGGGAATACAAGGAAAGATGTTATACTAAACCGGACTTGAAGGGTAGAATATGGCGTTTTATATGAGCGAGATAGCGAACCGAGGAGAGGTATTAGGCTAGGAGTTTTGAATGATAGAGTAGGACTTTATATGCGAGAGATAGGGTATACGAGGGTCGATGCTAGGCTAGACAGCGTTGAAGTAGGGAATGCGTCTTATATGAGAGAGTTAGGGGAATATGAGGAGAGGTGCTAGTCTAGACATGTGTCGAGGAGCAGAGTATACGTTTATATGGGAGAAATATGGAAAACGGGAGAGATACAAGGATAAACAGGGGTTGAAGGAGGAGGAATGTAGGCTTATACGGTAATATAGAGAGTAATTTGATTATAAAACTTTTATCATCCAACGTTACAACACTTTTATATACTTTTTGTAAACCTTACAAACTTTATATATGTTAAACTAGGGCGCGAAACGGAGAGAGACAAACTGTATATCGGTTTACAGTGAAGTATACGTCCTAACCTATGCCCACCTTGTATGTTCGACATGTTCTCATTGTCTATTCATTCCTAACATAATCACGTAACAAGACGTAACCAACAAACGTAACCACGTAACAAGACGTAACACAACGTAACATAACGGCATGACAAGACGTCACACTAAGTAACATAAGCACGTATCCTCATAACATCACGTGAACATCACGTAACCAGAAACGCCACACGACGTAACAACACGTAGCAACTATGTAACCATGTAACAAAACGTAAGAACAACACGTAACCAGCCCATTGCTAAAGCGATCTAAACTAATTCATCCTTCATAACTTAGACAATAAGTACGAGAACCTAGCCTAGATTAACCCGACCAATCCTAAACGTTCCTCTCATCATCCATTCTAATCAGGCATCGACTAACCTAATCTGGCTAACCAAAGATAACCTCAACTTTCTTTTAGTGAAATTGCAATGTTTTATTCAGGTTTTATTATTCGAGAGTTTTAATTGAAAAGCTTACGTCAACATACCTTTATTTTAGTTCGTTGTAGGCGTCTCTCCCCTTTTTATCTAGGCTTGAGACTAGCACTAGGATTGCTCCTAATGGCAGGGTTACCACCTTCCCTTCCATCTTCTTCTTTCTTCATCGGTCGTCAGCTAGCTGCATATACAGCACACGGATAACCTTCATTTTTTTAAGATTGTAGACTCACGAGAAAATCTTCATATTCGACTTACATTCTCTTATGCACTACTTGTAATGCTGTAATGTCCATAGGCGTATGTCGTTATACCGTCCTCAGCAATAATTCTTTTATCGTCGTATGGTGTCAATGTAATTTTATTCACTTGTACTGTGGCAAGAGCATGCTGTCGCGACAGGATCAGATTCATGGGCGTTCTGATAATTTCTCTGGTTTTAAGGCTGTCAGTATAGCTCTCGAACGTGACGTACTGCTTAATAGCACTACGTTTTATACCTTTAATCTTTTTTATCATTGAACCGTCGATATCTAGGGCATACATTTTAGGTCGTAGCCCTACACAGCGTTGAATGATTTTACCATTAGCCTCATCTTTAAATTTCCCAAGTACCTTCTTGTTTAGAAGTGAATAGCATATATGGCTTATAGGATAATCAGCAGTATCTAGGTGCTCAAGAAAACGTAGCTTATCCTGGTACACATCTTCAGTTGTAACACGATGAATGAACGAATCGGTGTCCATATACATAAGCTTCAGGTTTTCAGCTCCATAATACGGTAACAACACATCATAGTGATACCGGTACATTAATGTCTTGGAGATATCCAACACACTCATACCGATGTATATAGGCTTGTTGAACACGATCTGTCGGGAGGCCATATGTACAGCAGCTAGATTAGAAGCATATATAGTCCTGTCGATAAACGTTGGCTTTGCAATTAACTTTTCCAGAGTCTTCTCATTTGTCACCAGCCGTATATCCATACGATTACGCAGGTTCTCCATAGTTTTTCCGAACATAGCATTGTTGAACAATTTGTAGAGATCCTTCTCAAAATCATTTGAGGCCTGTTGTCGTAGTCTGTTGTTAAATTCCACATACGGTTTTAACCATCGAGACTGTTGGAATTGTAGCACACGATGTATTTTTGTTAACCGTAGTCCATGATCAAGAGCTTGCTTCAACGCCATGTAATGTAGTACATACTTATTTCGAGGTCCTAGATGAGGTATCAGTTTCTTTGTAGGAGAGTCCTTAGGCGTCATACACTCAGGCAGGAAAGGTAGATCGTTGTGTAGATCGTGAAGTTCTGCAGGATACTCGACGTCGACTTCTAATATGTAGCCGTAAGGATCATCTTCTTGTAGTCTTTCTAAGTCAATTTTTTCAGGTGATACCCACTCAAATCTACCATAAGGGAGAGCGTGACTCATTGCCCATCCATATTGGTTGTTGGCGTCCTCATAGGTAATAAATTGGGTTGGTCTCGACGGATCATACTTCTCCATGTAGGCGTTATTAGCCTCTGCATAGCGGTGGGAAACTTGACATAAACCTCCTCTTATACCAGATTCCACCATGAGTAATTGATCATAATCCTGTAACAATTCCAGCTGAATTCCAGTGTACAGTAACATGGCATCCCATGTAAGTCCTGGAGAGGTGAAATAATGTGCAGGGTCGACTTTGTGTGTTTTGAGTGTTTGCTCCCTAAATGTCTCAAAGACATCAGCTAGGAGAAGCACATCAGAGATTAAGTAGAGGTCGCTGTACTCGCCCAGGTTTCTGACATTAAACAACTCCCATACATTTTTAGCATGATCGTAGTCAGCATCACTAATTTCCTCTTCATTTAATTTATTGTAGAAGGAGTCCTTAGGAGGTAAGCAGGTTTCGTTCAAGACGTCCCATGAAGTGATGTAATCATAGGGAAATACACCCTTACGGGTCATCAACTTCAACTTGTCTTCTCCGAAGTACTTCAATGTTTCAGGATACGATGTTAGATTTTTTACCAGCTTATCCAAGCTTGTACTCAGGAACCGAAAGCTATCCACAAACCGGAGCTTTATATCTCCAACATACTTGGAGAATGATATATAGCTTTCTTCAGAGCTAGGAATTACTTCCACCCGCTCACTTGTACATCCCAGCTCCTTAACAATGAAGTGTGAGTCATATCCACTGAGGTTGTGCATGAAGACAGGGATATATTTAGGTGTTTTGCAGGCTAAATTACATTCATTATGCAGACTCCCCCGATATTCACCACTGATGTGATCATGGTCGCGTAGTTTATAGTTCTCTTCAGTAAAGGTTTTTCCACACAAGTAGCATACTGTAGAGGCGTTAAAATCCATCTGCTGTTGATCTGTAAGTTTCAGTGGCATGACAGATTTGTATATATTATTAATCTCCTTTGCAAGGAATGACAGGTATTCCATAAACTTCTGAGCAGCATCAACACCACGATATACATAGGGATGCTTAGGAAGACCAGTTTCCAGATGTTCAACGTTGGTTGATGGTTTAACGTAAACACAAGCTCATTGCTGTATGCTCTTGATAAGGGGTTGTATAGGAAGTTTCAGGACTGGGAATACACATATGACATGGAGTGAGAATACTCTCAAAATCCGCATAGATGACATAAGGTAGTTTCAGCATCCTCTCCACATTTTTAAACTGTACAATTGATTTCTCCTTTGTAGGCATAACTACCCTTGCAACACCATGCTGATTACAGATGGCTGCATGTTCATCCAGTTTTTCCAGCCCACTTTGTCCATATCGATTGTCAAAGTGTGTAAAGCACCGCTTACAGGTATATATCACTCTACCGTGCTTAGTTTTTTGATATCGAACGAGCTTCTCAAAATTCTTGATATATACATAGTGATGTTTTCCACTACTGTCACTCAATAGCAGGAGGTCACAGTGGTCAGGTAGTTCAGTGTCAGCAACCTTTATCGGATACACTTCATGCTTCTCATCCAGGCCGAAAACGTTGATGGACATCCTATTAAGCTTCTCAAATTTAGGTATTTGAGAAAGCGAGGTAGGATAGGAAACACAGCTGAAGTCGTACTTATCTTGAAGTTTCTTATATTTGCTCACCCGTTGAGGCTTGACGCTGACAAATTTGGCTAATATAGAGTACATAAAGCATAGCTCATCAGTTAAATTCTGGATGTTAATGCAGGCTTTTCTTGCTTCAACAGATGGCGGTAGTGGTATGTAGCTACTTCCTCGCAACGGGTTGAACTTGTTGATACGAAGGCGCACCCCTTCCACAGCAAGCAGAGCCCAATTGCTTCCCTTTAGTTGTGATTCCTCCATTTCAGTAACCAATTTCTTCATTTTGGTTTCCAGCATAGAGTCCAGATCCATTTGTAGGAAAACAGCTTGATTTCTGGTTTTAAATGTCTTGTCACAGGTTTCTCCGATACTGTTAACAAAT
This sequence comes from Deroplatys truncata, assembly GCA_030765065.1. Classification (NCBI taxonomy): domain Eukaryota; kingdom Metazoa; phylum Arthropoda; class Insecta; order Mantodea; family Mantidae; genus Deroplatys; species Deroplatys truncata. Next base: position 129,519,203 of record CM060979.1, on the reverse strand, counting down.
CTACACTCAGCTAACAGATTAATTTTCAAACTCTTGCGAATACCAAGCTCTTTATGCACAGCCTGGATTATCCGCTGTTTTGCTTCATGCAGGTACATATTCAGGTCCTTAGTCGATTCACATCGTATAAAATACGATTTCAAACGTCCATGGAATGAAGTTTCATATTCTTTCATGTCATACTCCTCCATCGTAGATAACAACTCATGCTTTGTCGGCTCTAATCTACGTTTCTTCGCAGGTCTGTTTATTTCACACGCATCTTCGTGTCGACGACCCTTATAACTGTCTTTGAAGGCTACATTACAATATTTACACTTGAAGAGCTTTTTACAACGTAGCTCATGTCGTCTTTTATCATATCCACGGAGGAACTTCTTACAGCATTTACCACAAGAATATCCTGAGACACTAGGAATGATATCCTTATACGAGGACTTATTCATTTTTCTTCTTGATATAATAAGGTATTTACCTTTCTTCAAGGAAATGTATGCCTTGATATCACTTAGAAAGCTGATTATTTTCTGTAAGAACAGCGATGTTAACACCTCAGATGATCAACAGAATGAATTTCAATGCTAGAGGTTGCTCTATTTATAGAGGAAGCACGAACCTTTATGCATCAATTATATAACGTATTAACCCTTCTTCAAGGAAATGTACTCTTCTTCACATTGATAACACTTTAGATTGTTTTCTGAGAGAACAGCGATGTTAACACCTCAGAGATGATCAACAGAATGAATTTCAATACTCAAGTTCGCTCTATTTATAGAGAAAGCACGAACCTTTTTTAATCAATTATATCCTGATTATTAATACTAAAAACGGTGATGAAGCGTGTAAGCTCTTATATATTTCAATTCGTGTTACACTGATGTTCGAGCGTCTCCGTATAGCTTCGTATGCTTAGAGAGAAAGTGTAAAGTATTGTGAAGATGTTATGTATTGTTCCGCTATAATCGTACAGATTCGGAGAGCTTGACTGGTGAAGGTGATGAACGATCCGTCGACCGAGCAGGAGGCAAGCATTCCCTTCGCGCAACGAAAACTAGATGCAAAAGAAAGAAAATCGTGATAGATGAGAAACCACCCAGACATTCGCCTACAGACCAGGCAAAACCATGAAAAATATGTCAGAGTAAACAACCAACGACAATCGAACGATTGAAACCATCAGATTACTCTAGAAGCATAAAGTTGCAAATGAAAGAAAATCGTGATAGATGAGAACCCACTCAGACATTCGCCTGCAGACCAGGGGAAACCATGAAAAAAATCAAAGGGCTGAGCGACTGACGGATAGAGTGTGCGACCGACAGGGAAATCAAACAAAAGGTCTCTAGAGACAAAAAAAGATGCAATTGAAAGGGAATCGTGATAGCAAGTACCACTACAGCATTCAACTGCAGACCAGTGAAAACCATGAAAAGATTCGCGATCAGAGTAAACAATTGATTGAAATCTAACCCCTGAACCCTAGAAATTTACGTGAAAAATGGTTTGAAAGGGAATCGTGATAGCAAATACCACTACAGCATTCGACAGCAGACCAGGGAAAACCATGAAAAGATCCGCGATCAGAGTAAACAATCGATGGAAATCTAACCCCTGAACCCTAGAAATTCACGTGTAAAATACAAATAAATTGGATTGAAATGGAATCATGATAGCAAATACCACTACAGCATTAGGCAGCAAACCAGCGAAAATCGTGAGAAACGTAAGGTCAGAGTAAACAATCGATGGAAATCTAACCCCTGAACCCTAGAAATTCACGTGAAAAAATACAAATAAAATCGTTTGAAAGGGAATCGTGATAGCAAATACCACTACTGCATTTGGCAGCAGACCAGCGAAAATCGTGAGAAACGTAAGGTCAGAGTGCTCGTCCCTACGGGAATCGAATCCGAGACATCTCGAATGCAAAGTGCTGCCGTTATTGTCTGAACAAAACAGTAAAAACAGACCTCATTAGCAGTCGACAGTGCTTAAACACGTTAACTTTCACCATATGACGTCACAGTCGGGGACAGCTTGCCTATCACCGCCATGTCGAGACATGCATATTTTAAACATCTCATATTTTAGAGTCATATACAGAAGTTTCATACCAACGTACTCACTACGCTCGCAAAGATAATCTAAAATTTCATCGTTGAAATACTTTGGGAAATAGCGTAGAAGTTTTTTCACCCTTATTTAATTCAATTCATGTATATACCCTATTATTTAGTGATTTTTTCAATAATTTCTTCCTCTCATGTCAATCATTCTCCAAAAAATCAGTGTGCAATATGCATTTTTCTACGTTTTAATGTTCGTTTATTTTTAAAACCGCTGCATTTGCCCGTAATTACGAGCAATAATTTTTTTTCAGATTTACTCCGATTTTTAGCTTATAGAATCGAATTAGGAAATGTTTTAATAAATGTATTGTATTTTTTTTAGCTTAAAGTATCTACATTTTTTAAAGTTAGCATGCCGTTATTTGTATTTAGTATAAAGATTGTTATATTTTTCATTTTTAAGACTTCCTTTGTTAAAGATAATGTCTTGCAATCTAATTTTTAAATTTCTTTTGCAAAGATAATCTAAAATTTCATCGTTGAAATACTTTGGAAATAGCGTAGAAGTTTTCCGTCTTTATTTAATTAAATTCATGTATATACCCTATTATTTAGTGATTTTTTCAATAATTTCTCCCTCTCATGTCCATCATTCGTCAAAAATCAGTGTACAATATGCATTTTTATACGTTTTAATGTTCGTTTATTTTTAAAACCGCTGCATTTGCCCGTAATTACGAGCAATAATTTTTTTTCAGATTTACTCCGATTTTTAGCTTGTAGAATCGAATTAGGAAATGTTTTAATAAATGTATTGTATTTTTTTTATCTTAAAGTATCTACATTTTAAAGCTGCCATAACCGTTATTTGTATTTAGTATAAAGATTGTTATATTTTCATTTTTAAGACTTCCTTTGTTAAAGATAATGTCTTGCAATCTATTTTTAAATTTCTTTTAAAACCAAAGCGAACGTTAACAACTATAATGGCTGCCTTCATGTGTCGGGAAGCTAACATGGCCGCTTCAGTCATCTTTTAGAAGCGTACCTTACATGTCGATAAAGAAGCGAGCGCCCGACAGTGCGAGGTACAGAGAAGACACCTTCTTTCAGCGTCCGACAGATAGCGGTAAAGTAGGCCGTGCCATGAAGTACCAAACACTGAGAAAGAGACAGAGGGGAGGGGGGAGGCGGAATAGACGCGCTGGGAGAGGTGAGACCCTTCAGTTAGGCACAGCGCGCCGTAAGGTTCGGACCTATACGTAGTGGCATGCATATACCAACGCAGCGCGCGCCAGCGTCTTACGTAATCTAGTTATTTACGCTCACTATACCATTTAAATATACATTCATCTAAGAGATATAATATTCGTCAGGATGACAGATGTCCAAATATACATAACAAAGAAATTAGTTACTGATATAAATGTAATATCGTACGTTCACCATTTTATTTTTAATTACTTTTTTTATTTTATTCGAGGATGACTTTGTATTCACGTCACTGGATTCAATCCTAGTCCTCCAGCCCGACTTGGAACAACAATCAATAACGAGCTACAATCGAAGGATATAATCGGTAATAGTAAAAAAAATTTTTTTATTAACATCGTCAAATAAAAAGCTCTGTAAACGTATGTATTTCCCCTCTTCCCCCACCCCACAGTAGAAATCAAATACCGCTACGGAGCCACAAAGGATATGCCGCCATCTGATTTGGTTCTTTGTTCTATGTCGACAAGCTCCGCCCCTCCCTTTGAGGCCTCACATGCCGCCCTGGTCGCGTGCCGCTAGCCCCGCCTCCTCCCTTTGTGGCCTCACCTAATGCCGCCGGTCGCGTACTGGAGACCACCCCTCCCCCCACCCCTTCCCTTGTGACCTCATCCTTAAAAGTTACTGGATCCCCGATCCCCCCTACCCTATCCTTTCTAATCCTATCCCGTACTGGGCACGCCCTCTCTTTGTTCTACTGTCAGGCCCTCTAGAGTGGGTGTAACCACTTCCCCTCTTTGTAGCCTGACCTAATGCTGGCCTCGGTATTGGAGAACAATGGGCTATTGTTCAAATCGCCTAAGCCAGCGTTGGAGTAGAGCAGAGAGGAAGGGGCATCGTGGTCCTGTAGATTTTAAGGGTGAAACCACAAAGGTTAAGTGTTTTCACGTGTGCTTTTCTTTCACCGCAAATCAGAGACACAGGACAATGCATTATTGTTCTCATCGTAAATGGCGGTGTCGGAATAGCAAAAAGCGGGGGTGGGAGTCGACTGCATAAAAGAAAGGAACTTATCATTCAGCGGCATCGGCTTTGAAGCTGCGTAGAGGTATTTTATTTCTACTGTGGGGTGGGGGAAGAGGGGAAATACATACGTTTACAGAGCTTTTTATTTGACGATGTTAATAAAAAAATTTTTTTTATTATTACCGATTATATCCTTGGATTGTAGCTCGTTATTGATTGTTGTTCCAAGTCGGACTGGAGGACTAGGATTGAATCCAGTGACGTGAATACAAAGTCATCCTCGAATAAAATAAAAAAAGTAATTAAAAATAAAATGGTGAACGTACGATATTACATTTATATCAGTAACTAATTTCTTTGTTATGTATATTTGGACATCTGTCATCCTGACGAATATTATATCTCTTAGATGAATGTATATTTAAATGGTATAGTGAGCGTAAATAACTAGATTACGTAAGACGCTGGCGCGCGCTGCGTTGGTATATGCATGCCACTACGTATAGGTCCGAACCTTACGGCGCGCTGTGCCTAACTGAAGGGTCTCACCTCTCCCAGCGCGTCTATTCCGCCTCCCCCCTCCCTTCTGTCTCTTTCTCAGTGTTTGGTACTTCATGGCACGGCCTACTTTACCGCTATCTGTCGGACGCTGAAAGAAGGTGTCTTCTCTGTACCTCGCACTGTCGGGCGCTCGCTTCTTTATCGACATGTAAGGTACGCTTCTAAAAGATGACTGAAGCGGCCATGTTAGCTTCCCAACACATGAAGGCAGCCATTATAGTTGTTAACGTTCGCTTTGGTTTTAAAAGAAATTTAAAAATAGATTGCAAGACATTATCTTTAACAAAGGAAGTCTTAAAAATGAAAATATAACAATCTTTATACTATATACAAATAACGGTTATGGCAGCTTTAAAATGTAGATACTTTAAGATAAAAAAAATACAATACATTTATTAAAACATTTCCTAATTCGATTCTACAAGCTAAAAATCGGAGTAAATCTGAAAAAAAATTATTGCTCGTAATTACGGGCAAATGCAGCGGTTTTAAAAATAAACGAACATTAAAACGTATAAAAATGCATATTGTACACTGATTTTTGACGAATGATGGACATGAGAGGGAGAAATTATTGAAAAAATCACTAAATAATAGGGTATATACATGAATTTAATTAAATAAAGACGGAAAACTTCTACGCTATTTCCAAAGTATTTCAACGATGAAATTTTAGATTATCTTTGCAAAAGAAATTTAAAAATTAGATTGCAAGACATTATCTTTAACAAAGGAAGTCTTAAAAATGAAAAATATAACAATCTTTATACTAAATACAAATAACGGCATGCTAACTTTAAAAAATGTAGATACTTTAAGCTAAAAAAAAATACAATACATTTATTAAAACATTTCCTAATTCGATTCTATAAGCTAAAAATCGGAGTAAATCTGAAAAAAAATTATTGCTCGTAATTACGGGCAAATGCAGCGGTTTTAAAAATAAACGAACATTAAAACGTATAAAAATGCATATTGTACACTGATTTTTTGGAGAATGATTGACATGAGAGGAAGAAATTATTGAAAAAATCACTAAATAATAGGGTATATACATGAATTGAATTAAATAAGGGTGAAAAAACTTCTACGCTATTTCCCAAAGTATTTCAACGATGAAATTTTAGATTACCTTTGCGAGCGTAGTGAGTACGTTGGTATGAAACTTCTGTATATGACTCTAAAATATGAGATGTTTAAAATATGCATGTCTCGACATGGCGGTGATAGGCAAGCTGTCCCCGACTGTGACGTCATATGGTGAAAGTTAACGTGTTTAAGCACTGTCGACTGCTAATGAGGTCTGTTTTTACTGTTTTGTTCAGACAATAACGGCAGCACTTTGCATTCGAGATGTCTCGGATTCGATTCCCGTAGGGACGAGCACTCTGACCTTACGTTTCTCACGATTTTCGCTGGTCTGCTGCCTAATGCAGTAGTGGTATTTGCTATCACGATTCCCTTTCAAACCATTTTATTTGTATTTTTTCACGTGAATTTCTAGGGTTCAGGGGTTAGATTTCCATCGATTGTTTACTCTGACCTTACGTTTCTCGCGATTTTCGCTGGTCTGCTGCGTAATGCTGTAGTGGTATTTGCTATCATGATTCCATTTCAATCCAATTGATTTGTATTTTACACGTGAATTTCTAGGGTTCAGGGGTTAGATTTCCATCGATTGTTTACTCTGATCGCGGATCTTTTCATGGTTTTCCCTGGTCTGCTGTCGAATGCTGTAGTGGTATTTGCTATCACGATTCCCTTTCAAACCATTTTTCACGTAAATTTCTAGGGTTCAGGGGTTAGATTTCAATCAATTGTTTACTCTGATCGCGAATCTTTTCATGGTTTTCACTGGTCTGCAGTTGAATGCTGTAGTGGTACTTGCTATCACGATTCCCTTTCAATTGCATCTTTTTTTGTCTCTAGAGACCTTTTGTTTGATTTCCCTGTCGGTCGCACACTCTATCCGTCAGTCGCTCAGCCCTTTGATTTTTTTCATGGTTTCCCCTGGTCTGCAGGCGAATGTCTGAGTGGGTTCTCATCTATCACGATTTTCTTTCATTTGCAACTTTATGCTTCTAGAGTAATCTGATGGTTTCAATCGTTCGATTGTCGTTGGTTGTTTACTCTGACATATTTTTCATGGTTTTGCCTGGTCTGTAGGCGAATGTCTGGGTGGTTTCTCATCTATCACGATTTTCTTTCTTTTGCATCTAGTTTTCGTTGCGCGAAGGGAATGCTTGCCTCCTGCTCGGTCGACGGATCGTTCATCACCTTCACCAGTCAAGCTCTCCGAATCTGTACGATTATAGCGGAACAATACATAACATCTTCACAATACTTTACACTTTCTCTCTAAGCATACGAAGCTATACGGAGACGCTCGAACATCAGTGTAACACGAATTGAAATATATAAGAGCTTACACGCTTCATCACCGTTTTTAGTATTAATAATCAGGATATAATTGATTAAAACAGGTTCGTGCTTTCTCTATAAATAGAGCGAACTTGAGTATTGAAATTCATTCTGTTGATCATCTCTGAGGTGTTAACATCGCTGTTCTCTCAGAAAACAATCTAAAGTGTTATCAATGTGAAGAAGAGTACATTTCCTTGAAGAAGGGTTAATACGTTATATAATTGATGCATAAAGGTTCGTGCTTCCTCTATAAATAGAGCAACCTCTAGCATTGAAATTCATTCTGTTGATCATCTGAGGTGTTAACATCGCTGTTCTTACAGAAAATAATCAGCTTTCTAAGTGATATCAAGGCATACATTTCCTTGAAGAAAGGTAAATACCTTATTATATCAAGAAGAAAAATGAATAAGTCCTCGTATAAGGATATCATTCCTAGTGTCTCAGGATATTCTTGTGGTAAATGCTGTAAGAAGTTCCTCCGTGGATATGATAAAAGACGACATGAGCTACGTTGTAAAAAGCTCTTCAAGTGTAAATATTGTAATGTAGCCTTCAAAGACAGTTATAAGGGTCGTCGACACGAAGATGCGTGTGAAATAAACAGACCTGCGAAGAAACGTAGATTAGAGCCGACAAAGCATGAGTTGGTATCTACGATGGAGGAGTGTGACATGAAAGAATATGAAACTTCATTCCATGGACGTTTGAAATCGTATTTTATACGATGTGAATCGACTAAGGACCTGAATATGTACCTGCATGAAGCAAAACAGCGGATAATCCAGGCTGTGCATAAAGAGCTTGGTATTCGCAAGAGTTTGAAAATTAATCTGTTAGCTGAGTGTAGATTTGTTAACAGTATCGGAGAAACCTGTGACAAGACATTTAAAACCAGAAATCAAGCTGTTTTCCTAGAAATGGATCTGGACTCTATGCTGGAAACCAAAATGAAGAAATTGGTTACTGAAATGGAGGAATCACAACTAAAGGGAAGCAATTGGGCTCTGCTTGCTGTGGAAGGGGTGCGCCTTCGTATCAACAAGTTCAACCCGTTGCGAGGAAGTAGCTACATACCACTACCGCCATCTGTTGAAGCAAGAAAAGCCTGCATTAACATCCAGAATTTAACTGATGAGCTATGCTTTATGTACTCTATATTAGCCAAATTTGTCAGCGTCAAGCCTCAACGGGTGAGCAAATATAAGAAACTTCAAGATAAGTATGACTTCAGCTGTGTTTCCTATCCTACTCCGCTTTCTCAAATACCTAAATTTGAGAAGCTTAATAGGATGTCCATCAACGTTTTCGGCCTGGATGAGAAGCATGAAGTGTATCCGATAAAGGTTGCTGACACTGAACTACCTGACCACTGTGACCTCCTGCTATTGAGTGACAGTAGTGGAAAACATCACTATGTATATATCAAGAATTTTGAGAAGCTCGTTCGATATCAAAAAACTAAGCACGGTAGAGTGATATATACCTGTAAGCGGTGCTTTACACACTTTGACAATCGATATGGACAAAGTGGGCTGGAAAAACTGGATGAACATGCAGCCATCTGTAATCAGCATGGTGTTGCAAGGGTAGTTATGCCTACAAAGGAGAAATCAATTGTACAGTTTAAAAATGTGGAGAGGATGCTGAAACTACCTTATGTCATCTATGCGGATTTTGAGAGTATTCTCACTCCATGTCATATGTGTATTCCCAGTCCTGAAACTTCCTATACAACCCCTTTTCAAGAGCATACAGCAATGAGCTTGTGTTTACGTTAAACCATCAACCAACGTTGAACATCTGGAAACTGGTCTTCCTAAGCATCCCTATGTATATCGTGGTGTTGATGCTGCTCAGAAGTTTATGGAATACTTGTCATTCCTTGCAAAGGAGATTAATAATATATACAAATCTGTCATGCCCCTGAAACTTACAGATCAACAGCAGATGGATTTTAACGCCTCTACAGTATGCTACTTGTGTGGAAAAACCTTTACTGAAGAGAACTATAAACTACGCGACCATGATCACATCAGTGGTGAATATCGGGGGAGTCTGCATAATGAATGTAATTTAGCCTGCAAAACACCTAAATATATCCCTGTCTTCATGCACAACCTCAGTGGATATGACTCACACTTCATTGTTAAGGAGCTGGGATGTACAAGTGAGCGGGTGGAAGTAATTCCTAGCTCTGAAGAAAGCTATATATCATTCTCCAAGTATGTTGGAGATATAAAGCTCCGGTTTGTGGATAGTTTTCGGTTCCTGAGTACAAGCTTGGATAAGCTGGTAAAAAATCTAACATCGTATCCTGAAACATTGAAGTACTTCGGAGAAGACAAGTTGAAGTTGATGACCCGTAAGGGTGTATTTCCCTATGATTACATCACTTCATGGGACGTCTTGAACGAAACCTGCTTACCTCCTAAGGACTCCTTCTACAATAAATTAAATGAAGAGGAAATTAGTGATGCTGACTACGATCATGCTAAAAATGTATGGGAGTTGTTTAATGTCAGAAACCTGGGCGAGTACAGCGACCTCTACTTAATCTCTGATGTGCTTCTCCTAGCTGATGTCTTTGAGACATTTAGGGAGCAAACACTCAAAACACACAAAGTCGACCCTGGACATTATTTCACCTCTCCAGGACTTACATGGGATGCCATGTTACTGTACACTGGAATTCAGCTGGAATTGTTACAGGATTATGATCAATTACTCATGGTGGAATCTGGTATAAGAGGAGGTTTATGTCAAGTTTCCCACCGCTATGCAGAGGCTAATAACGCCTACATGGAGAAGTATGATCCATCGAGACCAACCCAATTTATTACCTATGAGGACGCCAACAACCAATATGGGTGGGCAATGAGTCACGCTCTCCCTTATGGTAGATTTGCGTGGGTATCACCTGAAAAAATTGACTTAGAAAGACTACAAGAAGATGATCCTTACGGCTACATATTAGAAGTCGACGTCGAGTATCCTGCAAAACTTCACGATCTACACAACGATCTACCTTTCCTGCCTGAGTGTATGACGCCTAAGGACTCTCCTACAAAGAAACTGATACCTCATCTAGGACCTCGAAATAAGTATGTACTACATTACATGGCGTTGAAGCAAGCTCTTGATCATGGACTACGGTTAACAAAAATCCATCGTGTGCTACAATTCCAACAGTCTCGATGGTAAAAACCGTATGTGGAATTTAACAACAGACTACAACAGGCCTCAAATGATTTTGAGAAGGATCTCTACAAATTGTTCAACAATGCTATGTTCGGAAAAACTATGGAGAACCTGCGTAATCGTATGGATATACGGCTGGTGACAAATGAGAAGACTCTGGAAAAGTTAATTGCAAAGCCAACGTTTATCGACAGGACTATATATGCTTCTAATCTAGCTGCTGTACATATGGCCTCCCGACAGATCGTGTTCAACAAGCCTATATACATCGGTATGAGTGTGTTGGATATCTCCAAGACATTAATGTACCGGTATCACTATGATGTGTTGTAATGTATTATGGAGCTGAAAACCTGAAGCTTATGTATATGGACGCCGATTCGTTCATTCATCGTGTTACAACTGAAGATGTGTACCAGGATAAGCTACGTTTTCTTGAGCACCTAGATACTGCTGATTATCCTATAAGCCATATATGCTATTCACCTATAAACAAGAAGGTACTTGGGAAATTTAAAGATGAGGCTAATGGTAAACTCATTCAACGCTTTGTAGGGCTACGACCTAAAATGTATGCCCTAGATATCGACGGTTCAATGATAAAAAAGATTAAAGTTATAAAACGTAGTGCTATTAAGCAGTACGTCACGTTCGAGAGCTATACTGACAGCCTTAAAACCAGAGAAATTATCAGAACGCCCATGAATCTGATCCTGTCGCGACAGCATGCTCTTGCCACAGTACAAGTGAATAAAATTACATTGACACCATACGACGATAAAAGAATTATTGCTGAGGACGGTATAACGACATACGCCTATGGACATTACAGCATTACAAGTAGTGCATAAGAGAATGTAAGTCGAATATGAAGATTTTCTCGTGAGTCTACAATCTTAAAAAAATGAAGTTTATCCGTGTGCTGTATATGCAGCTAGCTGACGACCGATGAAGAAAGAAGAAGATGGAAGGGAAGGTGGTAACCCTGCCATTAGGAGCAATCCTAGTGCTAGTCTCAAGCCTAGATAAAAAGGGGAGAGACGCCTACAACGAACTAAAATAAAGGTATGTTGACGTAAACTTTTCAATTAAAACTCTCGAATAATAAAACCTGAATAAAACATTGCAATTTCACTAAAAGAAAGTTGAGGTTATCTTTGGTTAGCCAGATTAGGTTAGTCGATGCCTGACTAGAATGGATGATGAGAGGAACGTTTAGGATTGGTCGGGTTAATCTTGGCTAGGTTCTCGTACTTATTGTCTAAGTTATGAAGGATGAATTAGTTTAGATCGCTTTAGCAATGGGCTGGTTACGTGTTGTTCTTACGTTTTGTTACATGGTTACATAGTTGCTACGTGTTGTTACGTCGTGTGACGTTTCTGGTTACGTGATGTTCACGTGATGTTATGAGGATACGTGCTTATGTTACTTAGTGTGACGTCTTGTCATGCCGTTATGTTACGTTGTGTTACGTCTTGTTACGTGGTTACGTTTGTTGGTTACGTCTTGTTACGTGATTATGTTAGGAATGAATAGACAATGAGAAGATGTCGAACATACAAGGTGGGCATAGGTTAGGACGTATACTTCACTGTAAACCGATATACAGTTTGTCTCTCTCCGTTTCGCGCCCTAGTTTAACATATATAAAGTTTGTAAGGTTTACAAAAAGTATATAAAAGTGTTGTAACGTTGGATGATAAAAGTTTTATAATCAAATTACTCTCTATATTACCGTATAAGCCTACATTCCTCCTCCTTCAACCCCTGTTTATCCTTGTATCTCTCCCGTTTTCCATATTTCTCCCATATAAACGTATACTCTGCTCCTCGACACATGTCTAGACTAGCACCTCTCCTCATATTCCCCTAACTCTCTCATATAAGACGCATTCCCTACTTCAACGCTGTCTAGCCTAGCATCGACCCTCGTATACCCTATCTCTCGCATATAAAGTCCTACTCTATCATTCAAAACTCCTAGCCTAATACCTCTCCTCGGTTCGCTATCTCGCTCATATAAAACGCCATATTCTACCCTTCAAGTCCTGTTTAGTATAACATCTTTCCTTGTATTCCCTATCTCTCTCGTATAAAGCATATCCCTCCCTCCTTTAGCATCTTACTAGCCCAGCATCAGCCCTCGTATTCCCTATCTCTCCCCTATAAACGCATTTTCCTCCTTGAACTGTCGCATCTACCCTCGTTTTCCCTATCCTTTCCCATATAAACGCATACTCTGTCATTCAGACCTTCCTGTCTAGCCTAACACTTCTCCTCATATTCCCCCACCTCTCTCATATAAGACGCATTCCCTACTTCAACCCTGTCTAGCCTAGCTACGACCCTCGTATTCCCTATCTCTCGCATATAAACGTCTACTCTATCATTCAAAACTCCTAGCCTAATACCTCTCCTCGGTTCACTATCTCGCTCATATAAAACGCCACATTCTACCCTTCAAGTCCTGTTTAGTATAACATCTTTCCTTGTATTCCCTATCTCTCTCGTATAAAGCGTATCCCTCCCTCCTTTAGCATCTGACTAGCCTAGCATCAGCCCTGGTATTCCCTATCTCTCCCCTATAAACGCATTTTCCTCCTTGAACTGTCGCATCTACCCTCGTTTTCCCTATCCTTTCCCATATAAACGCAAAAGTGGTCCAGCTTCTGTCTATCATACCGCCTGCCCCCGTTTTCCATATATTCCTCATAAACGTATACCATACTCCTTAACCTCTGTCTGCACTAGCACCTCCCCTCGCATGCCCTATCTCTGTCGTATAAAGCATATCTCTCCCTCCTTCAGTCCCTGCTCTACCTCAGAACTCTCCTCGTTTTCCCTATCTCTCCCATATAAACACATTTTTTCCTCCTTGAAGGTTGTCTCAACCTAGCATATACCCTCGTTTTCCTCGTCTCTTCATATAAAAAGTCATACTCTACCCTTCAAACCCTGAATAGTCTAGTACCTCTCCACGTATCCCCTATCTCTCCTGTAAATATGTTCATATTCCCCCTGCTTCAGCATCTGTCTATCCTAGCCTCTGTTCACGTTTTCCTTATCTTTCCCATATAAATGCATATTCCATATCTCAACCCCTATCTAGTCCAACACTTCTCCTCGTATTCCACGTATCTCTCATATAAAGCACATCCTCATTCCTTCAACCTCTATCTAGCCTAGCATCAATCCTCGTAGCCCCTATCTTCCCCATATAAACGCATTTTCCTCCGTGAACCACCGCATATACCCTCGTTTTCCCTATCCTTTCCCATATAAACGCAAAAAGTGAGCCAGGTCTGTCCTATATATCCTACTCCTATCTTGTACTTTTCAAGGTTTTCAGGCCAATCTCCAGTTTTAAACATGGAGTGCACGTTATTAGTTCTCTATGTTAATAAGGCATTACTGGGAACTCTTTACATTTACACAATTTGCTCGTCGACAAGAAAATTTCAGCTTTATTTTAACATTTTCGTCACACATTTCCGTTACGGCTAATGGGCGACATTCGCTTTCCTACTTTTGTCATGTCACTTTGGTTTCAATTCTTAACATTGGAGAGGTCGGGCCATTCACTCACTGTATACATGCTCGAAGACTGCAGAGCAGCGATAAGTGACGTCACAGCTGTGAACAGTTTGCCAAAGCAGTGTTACAGTAATATAGGTACAAGCGTTCGTGGTGAAGACATGGCTGAGGTTAGTGGTAGTAGGAAGCGAACCGGTACTCCTACTTTTAAGCTTCAGTGGGAAGATTTATTTTTTTCTCCAACAGAAGGAGGTGCAAAGTGTTTGATATGCAGCAAAACATTAAATCAGCTTAAGAAGTTTAATTTGAAACGACATTACGCGGTGTCTCACAGCAAACAATATGATAAATATACCGGTGAAGTTCGCAAGGAAAGTTCCTCAGCAAACCAGGTAAACTTTCACATTATTAAATAAACTAAACTTTGCTTTAGGTATTTCTTTTTTTCTTACTAATTTAAATAATTTTAGGGAGACGAGCCGGGAGCTACATGCTCATCGTTTCAGTTATACAATCTGTTTGTTTGCTTTTGGCAAAGAAAACGAAGAAGAATTTCGCTGATGGTGATGTAATCAAAGATTGCCGTACCATGTCATCAAGTCGTAATTTACTAGCAAAAGCTCATGCAGAAAGACGTTGTGGTTTCATTGGCAGACGGTACAGCTTGCTGGGTATTACAAACAACTTTAAGATGTAATTCCAAACAACAGGCGCCGACATCGTAGCATGCTTAGAAGAAAGTGTGGAGTACTTCATTCTCTCATGGGAGTCTGCAACAAAAACTTAACAACCACAATTTAGACACACCAGGAAAATCTTTGGCCAAAAGTCTTAAATTTGTAATGTTATGATAAAAACAAAAAATTTCGTTACGCAAAGCAGTTCTTGAAGATTTAGAATGTTACTATGGTAATATTCCTTATCACTGTGAGGTGAGATGGTTAAGTAGGGATAAAGTACTCGACAGGTTTTTTGAACTTCGTGAGCAAAGATAAGGCTGTTCCTGAGTTCAAGGATTCAAAGTGGATATGTGATCTTGCGTTCCTTGCTGATTTGACTTCGCATTTGAGCGCATTTAATGTATCTCTGCAAGGAAAACGGCAGTTTATAGCTCAAATATGGGGATAAAATAAAGGCCTTCAAAACGAAACTTCAATTGTAGAAATGTCAACTTGCAAATAACAGTACTTCCCGGTTTCCAAAACTTCAAGTTGATGTTCATGACTTTTAGTATGCAGAAATAGGATTCCAGAACTTGAAAGACCTAGAAACAAAGTTGATATATTTGCTACTATGTTGATTCGTTGTTAGAAATGATGGACCTGCAGTATGAAAGACAATTTTAAAAACAAGATGGACTTGGTTGTTTTTATCAATATTTTCCTCGCTTGGACAACCTTGTGTATGTTCGGTACCACTTAAACGTGTCAGCTGCTCTTTTCCGGTTTGAAATTAAGAAAACGTGGACAGCAAAGTAACCTGTTTGATGAGGATCAAGGCAGCACAAAATATCACCCCAAATGTTCACAGGCTGATCAAAGGAAAACTTAATAAAACATTTAATTCAAGTTGCAGTTTCATTTTATTCTGTTCTATGAATGTTTTAAGTTACTTATACACAATTTCTGATCAGTTATATCTTAAGTTGTTTTGTTTGTATTCTAAAGTACAAGTTTGTTGTTCATCAGTTAATTGTGAAAACACCGTTTCTGTTTTATTTCTTTTGATTAAGTCACTTTACACTATGTATAAAATAATTATATTGATTAAATAGATAAAATATTAGGTGTGATAAATATTCTGACAAATTGTAACAAATATGTGTAATTCCATACATGCACTTTGTAATGCTATAAATATAAAATATTTGTTCAGTATTAATAGACTTTCAGACTAATTAGTTCGACCTAATTAATTTATAAAACGTGCTCTATTACATTTATGTTAATACTTCGTGCACTAGAAATAATTTACATTATTGGGACAATAATTGTACATCATCTGTCGAATAAGTAAGTAAAGTAACGCATTTTTATGCTTTCTATGTTTTATTATTATTATTATTATTATTATTATTATTATTATTTACCAATTTTTTGAAGTCTGTGCTTTTTACAAATTTTATGACTAGGTTAAAGTATTTATTGGCTAAATCATTTGTGGTTTCCCCTCTTATTTATTTGATGACGCGTAATACTCCTTTCTTTTTCTCAGTGCTGTAAAGTTGGCTGCCCAGGTTGCAAAAACAATGTTGGTTTTCAATTATCTTGAAACGGTGCCGGTACGATTTTAAATTCTCAAGTCCTGATATTATTAACGATACTTCTACTTTGTGGTGGGAAGAATAGTTTACATGTAGTTCCTAATTTGACCTGCTGTGTGTTTATTCCGTAATCAATAAAGCACGCCACTTAGAGAGCAAGAGCAGAGCTCGATCGGGCAAACCCCGCTGGTGTGTGACGTAAAGAGCACGTTGTTTGTTGGCGCAGCATAGAAGTTATAACTATACTCGGCGCCAATCAAGAAGGATTGACAGTTACTAACCACGTGGCGGAAAGCTTTATATGAATGGGATGGGATGAATACGTCACAGCGGTCGTCATAGCAACCATTAGAAGCACCAATTAGAACTTAGACGTTTCCATAGTAACGATAGACGCAAGTGTCTTGTTGCGATATCGTAACACGTAATTGGTAGGACGTGCCGGTAAACCGTTGCAGTAAACATGAACTTATCTTCTGCTGTCGCTGCAGTTATAAACAATGTCCTCCTTTTAGCCCCAGCTTGCTTATGTTTTTGTATCAGTTTAGAGATTGCCTGCGTACTGAAAAGTTCTTTTGCATTGTCCTATTTGTATGGTATTTGCCTTATGTTACGTGTATTTGAGTCCTTGTATTTGTGCATGCGTGTGTTGTGTGAGCGTTTATAATTGTGTTAACACGTTTAATATATATTTAATGTCCAAAAATAGTGATAAAGATAGCGCAGTCAAACGAAAAACTGAGCGCACTCGGGAACCGAATAAAACTGTATTTGGTAAAGGTATCCCAATTAAAGGACAGGCGCGGGAAATAATATGCTCTGTGAGAGAATATTTCGAAGAGGAGAAAATAATTCAGTGGCTTGTTCGCCGCAATATACCGATGAAGGAGGGACTGAACAAAAGTGAGCTACTGGAACTTGTGAAAGCAAACAAACCGCGGTTTCCAAGTTATGTAGTCGATGGCATTGCTGCAGAACATTCCCCCTTATCATTGTCATTTTAATTCGATTGAATTAATTTGGGCCGACATAAAGGGCTATGTTGGACGAAACAATAAAGGCTTCACTGTGTCGTCAGTAATAAAGCTTAAAGAAGAGGCACTAAAAGTAGTAAAAGCTGAAAACTGAGAAGAAAAAAAAAGCGACGACTCATACAAAGGGCGTAATAAGTGCACCTTGGAAAATGAAGGAGTTTTGGAAGAAACTATAGAACAGCTTGTCATTTCTGTGGGGAATTCTAGCAGCTCTTCAGATGATGATGATGATGATGATGACGATGACGGTGGCGGTGGCAACATTGTCTATCAAACGAGCAGCAGCAACAGCAGCGATGCAAGCGATTCGGAAATCTGGATTTTTTTTCATTAGAATAAGCATCAATATTTCACAGATATGTCTCTTCTGTTAACGCAGATTTTTACACTGATATATTCTTGCATGTTCTATTCTCTGCACGTAGATTCATTATTTTACAATTGTCTTCGTATACGAATATAAATAATACCCTCTCTACAATACAGGCGCAACCCAATCGCCTTCGACACAGTTCTAACACGCTTCCACGTGGTCGCGATGAGTGGCAACGTCGCCTCTCTCTATCCACAAATGTCAATCACCTTCTTGATTGACGCCGAGTATACATATGTACCTTCGTTCGTTGGAAATGATGTCCACACATGTCAAGAAAATCTGATGTGATACATTCACATGACTTTCTCTAACCTCTCGTTTATTAGTGAGTACAAATTATTCTTACTGAAGCCCATTTTTATACCTACTATCTTTTAAACCAAACAAACCTTTGCAGAAATAGCTACATTACACAATTCGTTATAGATACAAAGAGAACAGCGATAGCAGTCAAATGTTTAAGAACTGCACGCTATATGCTGGCCTTAAAATTCCATACTGTTTCCATGACATCATGAGAAACAACTGATTGTTGAAAGGACTTTAAAGAATGACCGAGAAATGAACAATTCGAACCATTAATAACCGATATTTCAGAAATGGTATGCCACACAAAAACGTATTTGAAATAAATTGTGTATTTTAAAGAGATCTACATTTTTGTGCTGTAAGTTTTCGTCTATCGCTTAATGTTTACCAGTTATACAAGATTATTATGAAATTCCTTCCGAATGAAAAGACTTCATAGGCTATTCCCAGAAAATTCAAGATATGCATTTTATATGCCATGCAAATAACTTTAATATATGGTATTTTAATCAGAATTGTTAGAGCTATTTTTTAGAAAATTAAAAATTTCGATGAATGTTCCATGTAAAGCGTAGCTGGGGGGCATGTTTCCAAAAATCCTTTATTTGGATTCGGGGAGCTCAAAACATGTATTTCCGGTGAAATCTCCGTATGAAATTTTTGGGTGGATAGTAATACCTTCTCATCTTCTATGCACGTGGTAGAGAAAGTAAAAAATCTGATGTGTTGCACTGGCATGACTTGCTCTACTCTTGCACAGACTATTTTTACAAACGCTTATTCTCCATCTACTTCATGTTAATCGATATAAACATTTGCAGAAACTATCTTATTGCTAATTTTCTAGTAGGTGCAAGGGGAATATGGTAGGTTTTAAGCGATAGTCAAATGTTTTAAGAGCTGGTTGCAATATCTAGGAAATGGTTCACTCGACCTAAGAAAAAAAGAAAGAAAAGAAGAAAAAAATATATGACATAAATTGTGTGTATTAACGAGATCTACATTTTTGCACAGTAAACTTTTGTCCATCTCTTACGGTTTACCAGTTATGCGAAAGTCATTCAGAATGAAGAGGATTTTGGGAACATTCCCAGAAAATCCAAGATGTACGAGTACATTTCATTTGCCATGAAAATATCTTAAACATGTGGTACTTTGATCAATACCGTCAATCATTACCAATCAAAATCGTAAGAGCTATTTTTGAGAAAATCAAAATTTTCGAAGAATGTTCCATGTAAAGGGTAGTTGGGGGTGGGAGGATTTTCATGAATATCTCGTGTCTTGGAAGATACTAAACTCAAATACCAAGTTTGTATTTATCCGACTGTTCGTTTTTCAGTCATGCTCTTCACAGGCGGACACACATAGGGCATGTTTCCAAAAATGCTTTACTTGATTTAGGGCGCCTCGAAATATGTATTTCCGGTGAAATCTCAATATCGATCTTTTGGGCGGAATGCGATACTTCCCCTAATTACCATACGTAGCAGAGAAAGTAAAAATTGCTTTAAGATTCATTAATCATTCATAGTAAAATGCAGTAATTAGCACTACTCATATCACGTGGTTGCAGTGCCCCAATACAGTAGGTTTGTGCAATTGCTGATTCACGTGCAAGATTTCTCGAAGATTTCTTTGAACTTCGTTCTAAGTTATCCCTGATTCCATCGGATTCTTCTTCTGTAGGACCAAGGATTTAATTTTGGTTGTTATCAACCTTGATCCTGTTTCTCTAAATCTATTCACAACATCACGAACCATTTCTCCGAAAGGCGCACGAACAGCCGGGGAATCTGTCGTATAAATTGCCGCCTCACTCATAAGAGTTTGTTGTCACATAGGAATCATACATGAAGATTCTGTGTGCTGGCATTATAACAGCAGCGAATCTGTCTCACTTCTCTACAAGAGTTTGTTGTCACGTAGGAATCATGCATGAAGATTCTGTGTGCTGGCATTATAACAGCAGCGAATCTGTCTCACTTCTCTACAACAGTTTGTCACATAGGAATCATACATGAAGGTTCTGTGTGCTGGTATTATAACAGCAGGGAAGCTGTCTCACCTCTCTCTAGAGTTTGTTGTCACATAGGAATCATACATGAAGATTCTATGCGCTGGCATTATAACAGAAGGGAATCTGTCTCACTTCTCTAACAAGAGCTTGTGGTCACATAGGAATCATACATGAAGATTCTGTGTGCTGGCATTATAACAGCAGGGAATCTGTCTCACTTCTCTACAAGAGTTTGTTGTCACATAGGAATTATACATGAAGATTCTGTATGCTTGCATTATAGCAGTACTAACACACTTTATTTACGGTTAATGGGTTGGGTTAGGGGTGGGACAAGTACCTTTGCTCACTAGATATTATAGATATGTTAATTCTTCAGTGTAATAGGATTTTCATCATACGCATATTTTATTGCTGTATATGGTCTTATAATTAGGAGGTAAGCAAAGTTACAAGCTTTAACATTTAAATATCAGTTATATGGGTCCATTATGTAGCACTAACTTCAGAATTTTTTAATATGGTTAATAACGTTAAAATAAAACCGTAATAACCTGACTTCTTCATAACTTTTATGTTCTGCATACATTTCATTAGCAATGTTTACAAGCTGTTTTAACCTTCATATGCCACTTAATGTTGGGTCATTATCAGGCCTCGGTTCAGAGTTCCGAGACGCATGAAGTTAGGTGCACACAAACCACTATGTTGTTTAGTTCGAGTGGAATGGCAGGTAACGCGTGCAGATAGTCCTTGCCTCAATATGTAAACATCTAGTCACAGTAGGGCACAAAATAAACGTTCACATTTTCCACAGCGTATCGAATAGGGAAACTAATTGCCTAACATAACACTTTTGCATGTGTTGCGGTAGTCTCTCGTGTTATCTTTTTTTTACTTGGCGCCTGTTATTGTTTTACTATTTTGAATTTTGGGTTCTTTGTCCTCCGGCTAGCTATTATTACTCAGTCGAGCAAATATCTCTTGAACAGGGTGTGTAAACGGAAAGGAGTTGTTACTAAAAGATAACACTGATACAAGAATTTGTTTTTACACTTTTATTGCCGTCACAATTAATTTCACATATTTAATCTTGATACACGCCTGACTGAAACTGTTATATTTTCGAATGTAACTACAATCACTTATTTGCCGCGCACTATTAATTCACGTATTTCACATTTTGATTCTGTAGAATTGCGTAACGTGTACTTCGTGAATGCTTCCTTAGAACTGCCTGACGTATAACTCGCGAGAGAGATTTCTTAGAACTGCGCGACGTTTACCTGGTGAATGATTCTGTAGAACTGCGCGATACTTGCCTCTGGCTCAAGAATTTATACTCCCTCACCCCGATATGCCTAAACATTATAATAGAGCTGCTATTGGTTAATAAATCGCGCCAACATTAGCGTCTGTTTTATAAGCCAATCAAAATTACAAACACATATGCTCTAGGGAAGATATTCTCTCCATTTCTAAAGAAAGGCGCGCTACCCTGACGTAATTTGTTTGTCTCTTCTAATTTATAAATAACTCACCCCCTCGCTTCATTGTTACCCGCTCCTATTGTCAGTTTCAGTGAGGCCGTGTAAACTTATTTCCTAACAATGTTTATAGCTAACAAATAGCTAAAATCATTGTCATACAATAATGTTAATTTACACTACAATCACTCTGGCATTCACAGTGTTGTGATATAAAATACTGCCTCACATGATTGTACATGTTTTAACATTCTGAAACGATTTTCCATGACAGAAGGGGGAAAAAAACGTGCAAACAATATACATATCACAAAATAGATTTCACAACTTCATTGCACCATATACATAAATATTTAAAATAAATAAATACTGTTGTGACCTCTAAACAAATGCTTAATGGGAGGTAGGCGACTCGCTAATAAGGTACCAGGAAGTTAACAAATTAAATAAAGGCGAGGCCACGACAAGGGACGCAGCTAATTGAATATGAAAAACATTATAGGATAACCACTAAAAGGATACCTACATGGTTCAGAATGGAAGAAAGGAGCTTTATTATATGGTAAATGAAACAGGTAGGGTTTGGATGGTTTTATTACTGAAAGGGTTTACATTACCTCCTTGACCACGCGTCGAGGACGCCATACATCCTGTATGGAGAGTACGTAATAACACGACCTGTCCGGTGCGCTCCTACTCACTGACTGACTAGCCAAAACAACCCAAGCCACGCTTACTGCGTGGGTACGCTATCTATTTTCTACCCCCACCACTCTTACGTCATCCCCGATTCAAGCGACCAACGGACACGTATGCACTAACAATGCCTCCATACGCCACATCACATAAAGTAATAACCCAAATAATGCAAATGAATACAACACACTTCTTTACATGTCATTGCAGCGAATTACAAGGTGCATTCGCAATGTATCAAATAAAAAACATCTATTTTCACTTAAAATAAATTGATGGCTATAAAAACTCGTTCTACGTCACATGACGTGGCAGGTGCATAACGAAAGAATGGGACAGCACACGAATCAATTTTCGTGGATTTGTATTCTTTGAATCCAATAAAACGTCCTTAATGGCTCACATATCTGCAAAATAGAGTTTTTCTCCACGACATTTTTTAATTAGGCGTTCACACCGGCAATAACTGCAATTGACTCATTCAGTTTTTGAACTGAAGAGCCCTAGGCATTTCATATCTGACGCCTGCAAATGTGATATGGTTCTAGATATATCTACAAAATGTTTTTTAATGTATAGGAGCGATTCCAGTAATTGTTCTGAAATCAGAGGTTTTACAATAGCCACTGCACTACACTCCGCTGAATCAAACGTATTTATTACGTCTATGACTTTGGGACAGTGTTCGGCATAATAAGTAGCTGCTTCCAACCAACTGCCCCTGCGGTGGTAGGGAAATATTAGGTGAAATTAGCCCTTACGTGTTCGGCCACTCTATGAAGGGCGTGTGCCATACATGTTATATGAATTAATTTAGGATATAGCATCTGAAGAGCTTTTGCTGCCTTCACCATGTACGATGCCGCATCAGTTACAAGGAATAAAACATTTTGTCGTTTGATTCTTTGTGGATACAACACACACATTGAATTTTCGAAGAGATTTTCTATGCTCTTATGGTTTACTTTGTCCAGTACCTCAGATGTCACTAACATTTTCTTATCTGTACGACCGGGCAGCAAAACCCCACAATAACATTTGCTACGAACCTACCACAGCAGTTTCGTCCAGTGAAACCCAAATTTTCTGGTCTTGCATCACTTCCCTTATCTGTTTCAATGTATCGTTATAGCAAGATGTAATATAATGTTTTCTTAAGGTCGACTCTCAGGGATTATTTTTACCCGTATATTTTTCTAGAAAAGCTTTAAAATATGTAATTTCGACCTTGTTGAAAGGGATCTTGGTATGCACCAACATGCTACACAAATCTCGATAAAATTATTTCTGATTTTCAATGTTTGATTGTGATGTTGAAGGCCTCTGTAGATTGTGTAATTTAATATTTTTCGTGTGTATTTTGCTATTGCAGTGTTTTTGAAAGAATCGAGATGTCTATCCTGGTGTACTTTTTGCAGCGTTTGCTATGTGCAGTGTTGTTTCTTTTGACGAGGAAATGTTCCTTTCCAAATTTCTCTATAGGTGCATCTTGAAGGGAACGCTTGGTACTCGTATTCTTTGACATGTTTCAAAGTACTGTGGAGTATAAATAAGAGCGATTAACACTAACACAATTATCAATGAATATGTAAATACTTTGAAACTATAGTTCTTTACTCACTGGATCTCGAGTACGTAAGGAGACTGCATCAACCAAGGCCCAGCAGCAATATGAATGTCCACAGTGACTTTCGCTACGCAACTACCTGTAGGTTGGAAGTGCTATCCCACCCCCCGGCTAGGACATCAACCTCAACCCTATGCGTTCCAACTGCAGTCGGCTAATTCCGTGACCCAAAACGAGGCCTGATCATTATACATCACAGCACAGAGAACTTAGGAAGGTATTTTGTCTTAACATAATCAGCAATCCTAGAAAAACACAAATATATTGTTGACTTGATTTTAAGTTTCACAACATAGCTATCACTTTGACAATTCCGTAACCCACAGCAGTGGTAGCTTTCCCGACTTCGGGAAATGCTCGAGCGATCCTAGCGGTAGTAAGTTAAAATACGCCTAGGGACCCAGGACCGTCTAGAGGGTCCTGAGGGACCAGACCAGGAACGAAAGAATCAGTGTTACCAACTGTAGCGGAATTCTACGCGTAGCGAAATTTGAGCCTTCCAGAGACATTGCTATGAAAAATGAAAAAGTGACAAAATGTAGCGACTTTTGTCAATTTTAAAAGATAAATTTACGATTATTACTAAAAATAAACACGTAAAAAGTTTAAATTATATTCTACAAAATTAATTTAGTCATAAGTATTACCAATTATATAATAATGATGATAAGGTGTATTCCACCGCTAAGAAAAAAATCTGATGTGTTACACTCACATGACTTTCTCTACTCTTGTACAAACTATTTTTACAAACGCTTATCCTCCATATGCTTCATGTTAATGGAGATATCGAGATGTCAATCTTATTGATAATTTTCTTGTAGATGCAAGGGGAATATGGTAGGTTTTAAGCGATAGTCAAATATTTTAACGCTGGTTGCTATGTGGCGCATTCCATTCTCTTTGCATGTCCAGGACATAAAAAAAAATCTGATGTGTTACACTCACATGACTTTCTCTACTCTTGTACAATCTAATTTTACAAACGCTTATTCTCCATATGGTTCATGTTAATCGAGATATCGAGATGTCAATCTTATTGGTAATTTTCTTGTAGATGCAAGGGAAATATGGTAGCTTTTAAGCGATAGTCAAATATTTTAACGCTGGTTGCTATGTGGCGCATTCCATTCTCTTTGCATGTCTAGGACATAAAAAAAATGAATAACGAATTTGAGAAAAAGTATAAGTATTGTAAAATTTAAGGAAATAACAAGCAATATCTCGAAAACGGTTCACTCAACAAAAGAAATGTATATGACATAAGTTGTGTATTTTAACGCGATCTACATTTTTTGTGTAGTAAAATTTTGTCTATCTCTTATGGTTTACCAGTTATGCAAAAGTCGTTCACAATGAAGAATACTTTTGGAGACATTCCCAGAAAATTCGAGATATACATTTCATTTCTCATGACATTATCTTAAACATATGATATTTTCATCAAAATCGTTAGAGCCATTTTTGAGAAAATTAAAATTTTCGAAAAATATTCCATGTAAAGGGTAGTCTGGGGTGGGGGGATTTTCTTGAAAACCTTCGTGTCGCATCTCTGGAAGATACTGAACCTAAATACCAAGTTTGGTGCTTATCCGACTGTTCGTTTTTGAGTTATGCTGTTCACGACACACACACACACACACACACACACACACACACGGACATGTTTCCAAAAATGCTTTTTTTGGATTCAGGAGGTCTGAAAACATGTATTTCCGGTGAAATCTCGGTATCGAATTTTTGGGTGGAATGCAATACTTCCCCTACTTACTGTACGTAGTAGAGAAAGTAATGAATAACGAATTTGAGAAAAAGTATAAGTATTGGAAAACTTAAGGGAATAACAAGCAATATCTCGCAAACGGTTCACTCAACAAAAGAAATGTATATGACATAAATTGTGTATTTTAACGCGATCTACATTTTTCGTGTAGTAAAATTTTGTCTATCTCTTATGGTTTACCAGTTATGAAAATGTCGTTCATAACGAAGAATACTTTTGGAGACATTCCCAGAAAATTCGAGATATACATTTTATTTGTCATGACAATATCTTAAACATATGATATTTTAATCAAAATCGTTAGAGCCGTTTTTGAGAAAATTAAAATTTTCGAAAAATGTTCCATGTAAAGGGTAGTCTGGGGTGGGGGGATTTTCTTGAAAACCTTCGTGTCGCATCTCTGAAAGATACTGAACCTAAATACCAAGTTTGGTGTTTATCCGACTCTTCGTTTTTGAGTTATGCTGTTCACAGACACACAGACAGACACACACACGGACATGTTTCCAAAAATGCTTTTTTTGGATTCAGTGAGTCTCAAAACATGTATTTCCGGTGAAATCTCGATATCGAAATTTTGGGTGGAATACAATACTTCCCCTACTTACTATACGTAGTAGAGAAAGTAAAAAGGGCATACCGCGGAGGATTGTCGAAGGATAAAAGTGAGAAAACAGTTGTTTTTCGATAAGTAGTTGAAGATATTTTTTCGAAATGGTTACAACCAGTTAAAGAAGATCGTGCAACAGCAATGTGCAGAGCATGTAATGTTTTGGGGCTGTGAACGCCAGAGACACATGAAGAACCTTAAAGCTACTTGTCCTCCTCCGTGGACTAGTGGTACCGTACTAGCCTCTAGTTCCCAAGGTCGCGGATTCAAACCCGGCGGAGGGCAATGGATTTTTTCGGGCGTAAAAATCCTTAGCATGGCTTCCTTCGGAAGGGAAGTGAAGCCGGTGGTCCCGTGTCGTAGATTTACGGCACGTAAAAGAACCTCAAGCCTGATAAAGAGGCCTCTGAGCAAAATTACCGGTCTTTCACGCCCAATATGGAATGGGACGCTAAGAACCATAGTAGTTAAAGAGAATCCATAAATAAAAACTCAATTTAATTTCATTTTAAAGATCATTACAAAGATTTCTTGGGTAATTAGTAAATTAAATTTATTTACATTTTACTAAGAAATGTACAATGATTAAACTCATTTTAATTTAATTATTCACTTAATCAGAAAATAAATCGCCACCAATAAAATAGGCCTAAATTACCAAAAAAGAGACTATAATAATTTTTTCTGATATATAGTAGTTATATAATGTATTTTTGTAGAGAATTTGTTCGACCTGTGGCGAGATTCAATGTTTTCTGGTTGGCAACACGACAGAATATGCCAGCTTGTATTATCTAGTAAGCAATGGTATGGAGAGAGCGTTAAACGAATTCTGACGAAGGGGACGCCATATTGGACGTATGGATTCCATGTTATACTGTATTTAGTGGAATTTAAGGTTAAGTCATGGGGATACACTGTGTTGCGTATGGTTGTAATAATACACAAAGGCCAGGGGACAAAAGTTTAAGTTTTCACAGGTACGTAAACATCATAGAATCTGCATCTTTTAAATTAATGCTATACACGTCACGTGTCAATGTAACTCGTAAATAATTTAAAATGTGAAACATTTAGCAATTTCTATAACATTTTAATATTTGAACAGGTTTCCGCATTCAAGGCCTGATATCTTATATAAGTGGGTTGAAGCTGTTCGAAGGGAAAACTGGAAACCATCAATATATAGCAGGCTTTGTAGCAGTCATTTCACAGACGACTGTTACAAGTTCAGGCCTGGGGAAGAAAATATAAAGTTATTAAAAGAAAATGCAGTCCCTTCTATATTCAACTTTCCTCCTCGCGTGATAAAAAAGACAGGCAAACGAAGAACACAGAATAGGCCACCAGCTGTGATATGCGCCAGTAAGGTTAGTATGGTATTCGTGTAGACGGAAACGTTGTAGTAATTGTTGAATAAATACATTAATGCTGTGCTAATCTCATCGTATTTTATCACGTTTTTATTTACAGCTATAACATTAATTTTCAAACTTGAGGTTCAAGACCTGTTTTCTAAATCTGGAACAGGAACTATGAATACTGATTGTTATGTTTAAATATAATCGTTGGTATATAAATTTTAAGGGACTTTTAAGTTACACATGTAGGGTAAAAATAGTAAAGCTTATTACTTTTGCTACTGGTGCAGTTATGGCAAGAACGAGATACGTAGTTATTTACAAAAGCTACATCAAATGCTATTAAGACACGTGTGAAGACGGGTCTAAAACATCGATATTAATGTCTAGATGCAATTTGAGGTTTTGCAAATTATGTCTAAACAGTTTTAGTTTTTTTACCAGTAAAATGTTAAGGGCGTAGTTCTGTTGCAGTCAAGTATGCTGTATGGCGTTCCCTGTCATGGGTATGTAAGGCTAAGCGCGTCAGGCCGGCAACGGATTAAAACAAAAACTGGCTAAAAGTCGCGGATGCCGTGTGAAGCAAGAAGTTGAGTTTGCTATATGAACTTCCAGATGGGAAAATCGTATTGTTAAAACAAGCATAAGAAGAAACCACCAACAATTTACGTAATATATGTGCATATAACACCTTACTGTAATTTGTTAGAATATTATTAGTTATTACGCAGGAACCTCATTTATCCTGAATCTCTGCTTTATTGCATTTTAAACGCGCACAAACTTGAAAGAAAATTACGCTATTTCAAAAATAAAAGTGAGTACAATATTGCGTTTAAGTGCTAAAAACTTTTTCTCTCTTATTCTCGTTAGTGTCAAAATAAATGTTCGTAGTAGTTTATGGCCATTTAATAGTTTGTTTCCCGATATCTCCCACCAAGTCCGGATAAACGAGGTTCTTTTGTAATAATGTGCACTTCCCGTCTCCAACTTTAGTTATGACCCCTAAGAAAAGAAAACCTCTGATGTTACATTCACATGACTATCTCTACCCTCTATCGTTTATTAGTGGGGTCTAGAACTATGTATGACAATCTACTTCATTTTATCGAGATAAACGTTTGCAGAAATAGCTACATTACACATTTCGTTATAGATACAAAGAGAACAGCGATAGTCAAATGTTTAAGAACTGGACGCTATAAGCTGGCCTTAAAATTCCATACTGTTTCCATGACATCGCAAGAAACAACTGAATGTTATCAGGACTTTAAAATAATAAAGTATGAACAATTGGAGTCATTGATAGCGGATATCTCGGAAATAGCCTATGCCACAAGGAAAAATGATTTGAAATAAATTATGTGTTTTAAAAGAGGTCTATATAGTTTGTGTATTAACGTATACTAGTTATACAACATTCCTTACGATTGACGAGGACTTCACAGGCCATTCAAGATATACATTTTATTTATGTACATGGGTATTTTAATCAAAATCATTAGAGCCATTTTTGAAAGAAAAAAAAATGTTTAGTGTAAAGGGCAGTTGGGGTGGCGGATTTTCTTAAAAAATCTTGGTGTCGCGTCTTTGGAAGATAACTTAAATGCTAAGTTTGGTGTTTATCGACTTCTCGTGTTTGAGTTATGCTGCTAACACACATACACAGGACCTTTTTCTTAATAAAAATAAATTTCTTTAGATTCAGAGACCTCAAAACACGCATTTCCAGTGAAATATCGATATCGAAGTTTTGGTGAAATGTAGTGCTAGCTAATAATACCAACAATGTACGTGGTAGAGAAAGTGAAAATAGAAGAAATCTTAACATTTTATAGTTAATTCAATGCGAGCGAAACACGTCCACCTAAAATCACCACAGATCAGAATTTAGCACGTATACAGGACTTAGGAAATCCTATCAACCTCACTTGACTTCCGTTGTTTTTAACGATAATGCCATTGCTGTGACTTCTTCCTTGTACCTGTGGTTTCCTTTCAAATTCATCTTTCGTTTACACCATCACTTACATACGTTTGCTACAATCCTGAAGGCGGCGGAACCACTGTACCGATCTCAACGTCACTTGCAGTACATATTTGGCGGTTTTCTTTTGTAAGGTTTGTACCTAAGTCACTTATTTCTATCAGCCGCCATGACAAGGAATCCTACACAGCATATCTTCTTTTCTGTTGTGACATTGTCATACCCTTTGCTACGCATTTGTACTGGTATTGTCAGTGAACAGAGATTCGACCGGCTAGCCATTCGACCAATGGTTGTAATTTGCAAAATTACCATACGCTTGTATTTTCGTATTATTGAAAAGATAAACGACCGACGAAGTTTAATATTTGAGTCGTAATCATACTGATAGCTATCTGTGTATATTATTGTATTAAACTGCAACCAAAATGTAGCGTTGTGATGTTTTAAACTTTCAAAGCATGTTTTGTAACTAAACTATTATCGCATTGTCTGATGATTATGTCCAGTATGGCGGCGGAGTTGGCAGTCGACGGATCATGTTATCTAGAGCAATGATAATACGGACAAGTTCGCGTTCACTAGTCTTCTGATATTTAGTGGGCTATTATTATTTAATATGTGGTGCGTGTGTGAATTCTGTAATTATTGCGTAGTTTTCTCAATTTTGAATTAAGCACTCTTAGGTTGGAGTATACTTTGGGAAGTCGCACATTGGACGTTATTCCATATGCCAATTGCATGTTGTAGTTTTTAAAACTGGTAGCTGGCGAGCTTAGGTCGTCAGATCATAACGAATCGCAGTGAATAAACGGGGTTCTGCGCTGTAGGTTAGCTCGGATGTGTGTACTAGGATTTGTAGGTTAGATATCTGTATTTGGAAATGCTTTGATAGTAGTAGTGGTGTTAACATGTTTTGAATTATTTAATCAAAATGTTAAGAAGCACCCAGACCTCCTCCATGCTCTGGTATGTGCTCTGCAGATGCTAGCACCAGCTCAGTATATGCACACTTAATTAAAGCAAATACAGACAAATCATCATTGGTTTTACTGCACTTCTGTGAGACCTGATGAACTATATTCACTTAACATTTGTGTTGTGTGAATGTAATGTAGATGCCCTTTATTGTAAGGTATTTCTGAATGAGGATCAGAGGCATATGGAGGTGACAAACCTGTCACTTTTAGAGATTCCATTTGAAGGTGATATTGACTAAATAAAGATGTGACAGGTCAGCAACTTTTAAGTATTTATAGGACCAAAAGGTAAATGGGAGTGCAGAGTAAAGTGTGTTAATCACTAGATGACTACACTCACTTCACTACAACAGTAGGAGTTGATCTATGGCTAAACATGTGCAGATAGTAAAATGAGTGGAGGGAAGAGTGTTGCTAACCAAACATGTGGCATGATAATTTTCCAAAAGAACGGATTAAGTTCCCTGTAATCTCTAAAAAATATAACACTGTTTTAATGTGTATAGCGGGTAGAATGTGGTGTACCTAATAAAGCTGTAAGTGTAGGAGTTTGAGAAAACAGAAGAAAGAGGGGTTGGACCTGAGCCCACTGAGAGTGCAGTAGAGCTGTATACTGCTTACATTCCTGTTTCAATACAGTGAACTTGACACTCAGGATCAGTGGTTCACAGTGCTGCTTTAAGATCTGTCGAGCTGTATTCACCTCTTTAGACAATGTAAACCTCATTAATAACTTATACGAGAACTAAATACATAAGGAGTGTTAGAGAGACAATTGTTAGCATAAACTTAATTATGGCTTACTGCTCTGATAATGTTTTGGGCACTGTTACAATATGCGAGTAGGAGCATATATGGCTTACTTCTCTGATAATGTTTTGGGCACTGTATGGTATGCGGGTAGGAGCATACTGCAGCATGAATACTTATGAAAACGAAATGTTTTGATATCCAGAGGTGTCAGTATAAAATGGGGAGTTGTTGCTGGAGCGAAGTTATATTGCTAGCGGCTACTGGCAGCATTTTATGATGAGAAAACAAAACTTGCTAAAGGATTGTCACCATAAAAGGTTCATTGGGGTTTAGCCTCAAGATCCTACAACTGTGCCACTCCTCTACTTATAAAGGAACATCCCTTAGCTATACTGGGCTTAGGGCCCTTAATGTTGGCAGCAGGACAACAAGCAATGCCCGGGGTGGCAGTTGTGTAACTTGCAATAAACCACAGCGTAGTGTTACTTATGTTTAATAATGTTATGAAAGGGTGTGCCATGTGTGTAACGGCTCCTACATAATCCCACTTTTGTTGTGCACTGGAAAAGACAAAATTATCAATGTTGTTTTACCTTTAACCCCATACTGAGTAGTAATGTGTTTTAAATGTGATTTGGACTAGAATACAGTTATGAAATAAAAACCACTGTCTCCTTGTGCAAGCCAAGTATGAATTTTGTTCTGAAACCAGAGTAATTACTGCAAAATCTGTGTGTTGAGATGGAACCAGTGGCACTAACAGTAAAGAGATTGCTTTTCATGAGATAGCTAATTTAATTAGAATTGCTAACAGGGTTTGCACGTACTACATAGGTTAAAACAATAGTGACCTCGAGGGCACAGCTATATACAAGATATACTTGCGACTCCAGGTCACTTTAAACTCCAATATATTATACTTCAGACGTTATATCATAATAGCATCGTTGCATGCATCTTTAGATATGAATCAATGTAATAATGAACACATTCAAATAGGAAGCTCTCAGGCTGGTATTTGTTGACAGACAAGGTTTTCAGCACCTGTGAAAGGGCTCAGGGATAAGAGTTTTTCATTTATATTATTAGAGGGTGCTGTAGTGCAATATGAACTTCATACTTTCAACAAGTTACAGAGCAATTGGTTTTCAGCAACTGGTGGAATTAAGAGGTTTTCATTGCATAGCATTGATATGGGAACTTAAAGCAATTAGTGTTCCTCTGGAATCAGTTCAGAAATTTACAACATGAATCTGAAAAGTACAGAGAGAACCAAAAAACTACAAACCGGCTGCGCAGTGTTTTCCCTGTCCGCATCCTCGGCGCTCGTTTCCATCTGCCACTATCATAGAAAGGCGCGGATGAAACCATACAACACTTTTAAAACTACTTTTAAAGGCTTTACTTACCAACTTAATGAAAGGAAATGCTGAAACTGGCCACCGTCATTGTCCATACATTTTTGGCACCTCTTTAGGAAACTATCCATCACTTGCCGTAGTCCACGTTGAAAAATGCTGGCAACTTCCTGCAGATATTTTGTTTTAATTCTTCCAGGGTGTGTGGGTTTGTCTTGTACAGTTTGTTTTAAGTTACCCCAGGGATAGAAACCACAGGGGGTTAGGTCTGGTTGAGGGACCGAGGGGGCCACAAATCTCTACTAATAATTCTGTCCTTCATAAAGTTGCTAAGTAAAGCCTTTAAAAGTAGTTTTAAAAATGTTGTATGGATTCATCCGCGCCTTTCAATGATAGCGGCAGACGGCATTGAGCGCCAAGGACACAGGAAAAACACTGCGCAGCCGGTTCGTAGTCTTTTGGCTCTCCCTGTACATGTGCATTTGAATATCACGTAATTGTGTTTAAATTTATCCTGTCTGTAGGGATGTGAATCCAATGGAAGACGGGGTGGATTAAACTGTAAATATATTATTATTGACCTGATGTATACTAGTCATCCACGATATGACTGCATGTGGTAGGAAGAGGAGCTAGTTGGTGGGACATCGGTAGGGCAATCAGGTAAAGAAGACATCTACATTTACTAGCGAGGCTGAGGACTGCAAATGTGACTATTTCCCTCTGATCCCTAGCCTTGACTATCAACAAAACAATGGCGCCCTCATATTGTGGCCGACTGGTACTACTACTACTATAAAGAGAGAAAATTTGTGTCTGTGTTTATGTAAGGTAATCTCAAAAAATCACTCAAGTTATTTTGTTAATTTTTTCATCTGAAAACTTCTATTCTTTCTGATGGACATGATCTATAAAACAATTTCTGATTTCAAATCATTAATTAGTAAAAGACAAAAGGATTTACGAAGCCATCATAGAGATTGTTAAGGAGTAGAAAATAGTTACTGTACTGCACAGAGAATGCCTATTACAAAAACTGGTTACATTTTATTCGAAGCAATATACATAGATGGCCATGGTGTATCACTTAAGCAACGGTCAATCATCTTTATAAATTGTATGTTATATTTGTTTCTTTAACATTCATCAAATACTGTAAGTATGTGTGTAGTGAAACAGAGTTAAAACCACTGAATAACCTTTATTATAATTTTATACATGTATGTGTTAAAGTTTTAAGTGCCAGAATGTTATAATAACCCTCATGTTAGAAAGTTTTGCTTTATTCCTTTGTATTTGCGTTGTAATCACGTTCGTTAGCAGGGCATACTGCAGAATTGTGTAAGGAGAGAATTGCTAACATAAATTATTGAACCGATATTTTATAATTAACAACTGAGAAGATTATTTTCCAATGGTCACAGACGATGTGCAAGGAGGTTAATTTGGTGGCTTGGGAGTATGGAATCTTCATATTCATAAGCTTCACCTCTATTTCATTATTAAGTGTTTGTTTCTTGTGAACTATGTACCTTTTATGTTATTAAACAACAATGGGACCAAAGAGAAGATACAAAGGTTTAAAATTTCACCTACTGTGATTATTTTAAGAAAATTACTCAACCATTTCAACTGATAATTGTTCCACCACCAAAAGTTAATTATAGGCTATGCAGTATTTGCAGAACATGGAAGACTGTCGGGGAAATTAAGGAAGTGAGAGTCTCACAGATGTTACATTGTGTTGTTATAAGGGTTTTTTCATCTGTTATTAGAAATAACTGGGTCTGTATGAAATTAGAATTACAGGAGATAAAGGTGAGGATTCATCATGAAATGTAGCCTAAATCATTTTAAATGGGGGGAGGTAAATGAAACTAGTTCATTATTTCACTATAGAAAGCTAACAGTGCAGTGCAGTTAGGCCAGGTAGTAATATAAGAAACAAATGAAGATTGGCACTGGAAAACTGTTGTGAATTGAATTGAGTTTTATTTATGGACGCTCTTTAACTGCTGTGGTCCTTAGCGTTCCACTCCATATTGGACGTGAAAAACCAGTAATTTTGCTCAGAGGGCTCTTTATCAGGTTTGAGGTTCTTTTACATAACAAATGAAGATTGGCACTGGAAGACTGTTGTGAATTGAATTGAGTTTTATTTATGGACGCTCTTTAACTGCTTTTAGTGTTCCATTCCATATTGGGCGTGAAAAACCAGTAATTTTGCTCAGAGGCCTCTTTATCAGGTTTGAGGTTCTTTTACATGTCATAAATCTATGACATGGGACCACCAGCTTTACTTCCCTTCCAAAGGAAGCCATGCTAAGGATTTTTATGCCCGAAAAAAATACACCGCCCTCCGACAGGTTTGAACCTGCGACCTCGAGAACTAGAAGCTAGCATGATAACCACTACACCATGGAGAACTAACTGTACAATGTGATCCATATAAACCTGAACTACTTTAATGCGTCATAATTTCCCTCTGAAAGCTCATAGAAATGTGAAACTTGTTTTAATAATCTAAGTGGCTCTGGGAGAATCAGTACCACTGCCATTTCTTGACTATTTTGTGTATTTCGATGACAATTACGAGCACTGTTGACAGTCTTTAGTTTGCAGTTGTAGTAGAAACATGTACTCGCTTCGAGTGTGTGTTTGTATTGTGAGAACATATTGGAAGACAAGTTCATTGATTCAAACACAATAGGAATTTCGAAGAGAATTCAGTGTGTGCGATGTTCCAATAAAGGCAACAATTTTATTGCTAGTAAGAAAGCTGGAGACAACTGATGTACTCGTCAGTAAGTGCAGAGTCTGTTGATAATGTTCGAAGATGCTTAGTGAACTCTCCAAAGAAATGTTGCGTCAATTGAGCTAGGAGACAGGCTATTCATATGGCACAGTCAATCTAGTTGCCAACGTTGCGGGCTCAAACCCAGTTGACTTCTTCAGATGTAAAAGTCCTGAGCATGACTTCCTTCAGAAGGGAAGTAAAGCCGGTGGTACCGTGTCATAGATTTACAGCTCGTAAAAGAACCTCAAGCCTGATAAACAGGCCTCGGAGCAAAATTTTTGGTTTTTACGCCCAGTATAGAATGGGACGCTAAGAATCATAGTAGTTGAAAGTGTACATAAATAAAGCTCAATTTAATTCCCCCCCCCCCCCCCCCCCTGAAATGAATAAAACGTTAATCTGATGTGTTAGATTCTCATGACTTTCATTTATTAGTGGGTATACAGACTATTCTTATGAAAGTTTATTTTCCTAACTACTTCATTTTAATCAAAATAAACCTTTGCAGAAATAGCTGCATTATACATTTCATAGATACACAGAGGACAGGGATAATCAAGTAAGAGCTGGACAATGATATATAATAATAAAATTATATACTCTTTCCATGCAATCGCAAGAAACAACTGAAAATTGACAGCACTTTAAATGAATGACAAATTATTGAACAATTTGAGCTATAAGAAATGGATATCTTCGAAATGACTTATGCCACAAAAAAAAGGGTATTTGAAATCAATTGTGTAATTTAAAAGATCTACATTCTTTTGTGTAGTATGTTTTTTGTCTCGCTTAATATATACCAGTTATTCAAGATTATACAGAATTCCTTTTGAATGAAGAGGACTTCGAAAGGATATTCTCAGGAAATTCAAGATACTGTATGCTTTATTTGTCATATAGATATCTTTAGTATATGGTATTTATTAAATAGAAATAGTTAACCATTTTTGAGAAAATAAAATAATTTTGAAAAATGTTCGATGTAAAGAGTAGTTGTGGGGGGATCTTCTTGAAAATCTTTGTGTTCCATTTTTTAGAAGATAATGAACTTAAATACCAAGTTTGGTATTTATCCTAGTTTTTATTTTTGAATTGTGCTGTTCTCTCTCTCTCTCTCTCTCTCTCTCTCTCTCTCTCTCTTTCACTCACACACACACACACACACACACACACACACACACCTTTTTCTGAAAACACTGTTTTTACTATGGGGTCTCAAAATATCTATTTCCCAAGAACTCTCGGAGTCAAATTTTTGGATAGAATGCCTTCTGTACCTACTATGTATGTTGTAGAGAAAGTAATAAGTTTAAAATCCTTTGTGGCTGCCAGTGACATTGGAAGTTTATATGTGCCATGTTTTGTCTCCGGGATTCTTCATGTCAGTACTTCTGTCATCCATAGGGCTTGGAGGCAACATATAGCGACAGGTGGATACAAGTGGTGGCCGGACAAGGGCATAAGAAAACAGAGGTACAGAATGGATAGCTTGTCAGCTTTGTGCAAATGGAAATCTACAGCCAGAGAGATATAAACTGGAGTAATGGTTTCTGATCAGACTGTAAGACGCAGACTGAGAAGTGCACAGTTGAGATCTAGAATCCCCTATAAAGCCCCTCATTTGATATATCAGCACAAGGAAGCCTGGTTGAGATTTGCTCAGAATCATCTTAACTGGCAACTCTGCCATTGCAAGGCTGTTCTCTTCACAGATGATCAAGATTTGGTTTGAAGGGTCGTGTACATGTATGGAGATGTCCTGTTGAATGTCTTGCTCCAGCCAGTATTATCGAACATGACAGAGCACTTTAGTTATGCTTTGGGCTAGCTTTGTTCTGAGCCTCGGACAGAGCTTGTGTCTCACAGGGCATGAATACTATTATTTACATTAATAACATTATCCTTCAACATGTACCCTTTGCTTATGGGATGGGCTATAATTTTCTTGTAATGCATGATAATGTGAAACCCCATACAGCATGGAATAACAAAGATGTCCTACAAGAATGCAATATTTGGGTAATGGACTGGTCTGCACAGTCCTGTTCTCAATCAGATTGAACATCTGTGGAATAAGCTGGAAAAATTTGTTTGTGAGTGGCCTGCTGTGCCACAGGACCTGGGAAAACTTGCAAATGCACTCTCAAATCGCTATTAGGAACTTAGTGTGAAGCATGCCATGTAGGTGTAATGTGTCGTCCTCTGTGGTGTGGTGGGTACCATGCTAGCCTCTAGTTCCCGAGGTCAGGGATTCTTTTGGCTGTAAAAATCCTTAGCATGGCTTCTTTTGGAAGGGAAGTAAAGCCGGTGGTCATATGTCGTAGATTTGTAGTTTGGCATGTAAAAGAAGCTCAAGCCTGATAAAGAGGTCTCTGAGCAAAATTACTAGTCTTTCATGTCCAATATAGAATGGGACGCTAAGGACCACAGTCATTAAAGAGCTTGTATGTAGGGCTTACACTATTTAGTTGGTTTACTCTCCTCATGTAGGGTTCACAGTAGTTAGTCGGCTTACCTTCCTCATATGTAGGGTTTACACTAGTCAGCTTATCTTTGTTGTATGTAGGGCGAAAGTTCCGGAAAAGCTTGTATATGAATAAAAAATGTCACAAGCCTTAGCTTAGAAGTCCAATAAACTTTTTAAATTAAAACAGCATAAAATGAAATGAGTTCAGATTTGCAACGAATGATGGTGTAAGTAGAGTTAATTTCTGCATCTGGGTGTTGGGTTATTGATGATTGTTCTATTGGCCCAGTTACACGATGAAACATGATGTTATTTACATGGCCATGAAGAATTATGAGTGTTGATGCAAATTTTATTAAAAGGTGTGTGAGGTGGGTGGCAGCTTGAGAGCATAATTTGCATGAGATATGAGGGCTGTCCCAGAAGTACCCGACCTAACAAACAAAACACAAAAATTTTGGGAAAGAAAATCTTTATTTCTCTACGGCCCAATTGTATAACGCAGTTGATCTTAGATCAGAGAGAAAACTAACCTCAGATCAAGCTGAACCTGCGAATTTTCATTGTATAAACATTGATCTACGATCATGTTCTCTGATCTGAGATCAACTTTTGACTGGAGAAATTTCCAAGTTCAAGGTTACTGATCCAAGATCAAATAGTGTTCAGCCAAGTTTTCGTGTAGCAAAAGAAGTGAATTTTGTGGACATATTTGCACTTTATATCAGACAAAAAGGTAAGTTAATTTTTTAATAAATAATGTAAAATAAGACTTCTATCTCCTCTTTCGGTTAATTTTCACTTAAAACTAGAGAGACATTCCAGTACGGAATCTGTTGCAAGTAGTCCAAATTAGCACATTAATCTGTCGTAATTCTTTATTCTGCAGCTCAGAATTGCTTTTAATGTCAATCACAAATACCTCCATAAATAAAGTTGATTAGGATTTATTACAACTTTATCTTTATCCTATGATGACGACATAACCTCTAATTGCTTGCAAATATAATTTTATACGTACATAACCTCTAATTTCTCTGTTATCTTGTCATTTTTCAGATGTCGAATTATTCGGATATTTCCTCAGATGATGAGAATAATAAACATCGTGCTCTTTACACCTTTCATGATCCTCGCACCTTCCATGAAAGATGCAATCCTCTGAGGGATTTGAATGATAAAAAATTTAAAAAAAGATACAGGTTAGATAAAAACACAGTGGAAAATTTGGAGCTGAGATTCCGTGAATCCCTTCTTCGGCCAACAAGGAGAAATAAACCATTATCGCTGATGTTAATGATTCTATTAACTTTAAGATTCTTTGCCACAGAAACCTTTCAGATGGTTGTTGGCGATTTGTTGCAGGTGGACACAGCAACAGCTTGCCGAGCAATTCATCACATGTCCGATCTCATTGCTGGGCTTAAACCCCAGTTTATTAAAATGCCCGCTGCAGAGAATGAAGCAAGAAACAACAAATGTGGATTTTTCGACACAAGTCACTTCCCTGGTGTCTTGGGTGCAATAGATTGCTCTCATATACCAATAACTTCTCCTGGGGGCAATAACGCCGAGATTTACAGAAACCCACATGGGTGGTTTTCATTAAATGTTCAAGTCATATGCGATTCAAAGCTCAAATGCTTAAATATTGTAGCAAGGTGGCCAGGATCTGCCCATGACAGCAACATTTTTATGAACTCAAGGGTCCATGCACAATTTGAAACTGGGCAAATGCCTGAAGGTGTGCTCCTAGGAGAATGTGGTTATCATTGTCACTATTTGTTAACCCCAGTGCTACATGAAGAGACTGATGCAGAGTGTTATTGTAATCATTCCCATAGGAGAGCTCGATCTGCGATCGAAAGAACTCTTGGAGTTGTCAAGGGAAGATTTCCTTGCCTTAACATGGGGCTGAGAGTGAAATTACTTCGTGTACCTGTGATCATTGTAGCAGCATTTGTGTTGCACATGCTGCAAGAGCAGTATATGAGGAAATTCCACTGCTAGATGTACATGAGGGAAACAAGGGATAATACAGCTGTGAGAACAGCAATTATCAACAATGTATTTAGGTAATAATACTTGAAATTACTTCCGATTGCCGTTAAAGTTATTCAATTTAGAAGCAACATACTGAAAATGCTTAATATTATGAAATCAAAGTAATTGTGCACAAACACAGATTCACAGGAATTAT
Source organism: Deroplatys truncata (assembly GCA_030765065.1). NCBI lineage: Eukaryota > Metazoa > Arthropoda > Insecta > Mantodea > Mantidae > Deroplatys > Deroplatys truncata. The sequence goes on along the minus strand of CM060979.1, from coordinate 129,479,061 downwards.
TAACAGTGTATTTAGATAATACTTGCAATTATTGTAATGAATACCGTAAAATTTAAGAAGAAATTTACAAAAGTATTGGAAATGCTTAATATTATAAAATCACAGTAATCTTAAAAACAGCATGTGCGCACACACAAACACGTTCATAGCATTTCCTGTAAGTACTTAATATTGTACCAAAATACAAAAGAACCCACACATTTTTAAGTCTATCTCCTGTAGATCTTTTTCATACTTGTTAACTTCTGCTTGTAATTAAAGTTTGTGTATTTTGATTTAACACCATCTTATCAAGGACATGTTTCTTTCTTTCTTACAGGAGAAACTGATCTGTAGCCTGTCTTGGAGATTGCCAAGAGCTGTCTGATTGTGATTCAATTTTAATAAATATGAAATGTTTTATCATTTATTCTGTATTAATGCTGTCCACATTTCCACACCCCCTTCCTCTTAAGACTGTGCCATTGGAGATGCTGCTGTGAGGAACTGTTTTCTTGTATATTAGCTACAAATTTTGTTTATAAATGTGAATAATCAAAAGAAATTAAATTTAATCTCAAGTGTGTATTAATTGCTCTTTCATATGAGCCATGTGAAGGCTAAGTTGGAAGGGTAGAATCAAACTTGAAAAATCCAATGCCATGGCCCAACTCAAACCACAACTTTAAAACATAGCATGCATTAATTTTTGGCATTGCAGAGAATATCTAAAGCTCTTGTGCGCAACAGCGCCATTTTCGAATTGTTCGTAACTGGCCGGGTGCATGGGTTCGAATCCTAGGAGTGATTACAAATTCATCTTGTAATAACTCCAAAACAATATTAAGATAAAGACGCCAAAGAAACTTTATTACTTTTACGTCAATAGGTAGTTTCTTGTGAATGTATATTACGGTACCAGGCGTCATGGGTTTGATCCTTAATTTTTAAATCTCAATTATCTTAAAAACTAGCAGAGATAGAGGTGCAGACCGAAGCATGACTGATAGCTCATATGATGGACAATTAATACTGTATATAATTTCCAATCAGTTGTCCGTAGTTCGAATCACGATCTTTCAATGACTTCCTTAATTTTCCTCTATACTCTAGGATATGTCACTTAGATTAATGCTGTAACTGCATACAGGTCTTTTAAACATGTCAAATTAATATTATAAATACTTTTGTTTCTGGTGTTCTGAGTTCGAATACTGATTAAATGAAATTTACTTATACTCCAAAACTAATTAAGATAAAGACGCCAAATAAACTTTGTTACATTCACGTCAATAGGTAATTTCTTGTGAATGTATATTAGAGATACCAGGCGTCATGGGTTCGATCCTTAATTTTAAAATAGCCATTATCTCGGAAACTAAGAGAGAGAGGTGAGAACCAAAGCATGATTGATAGCTCCTATGGTGGGTAATTAATACTGTATATAATTGTCAATCAGTTGTCTGTAGCTCGAATCCCGATTTTTAATGATTTTCTTAAGTTTCCTCGATCCTCTAGGATATGTCACTTAGATTGATGTGCTAAACTAATATAATTAATTTTGTTCCTGGTGTTCTGGGTTCGAATACCGATTCAATGAAATTTACATACAAATTTAATAGCTTATAACATAATTTAGATAGACATATCAAATAAAAAGTAAACAGTGTACTAGCTCCCGAAATATCGTTATAATGACAAAAATTACTTTAAAGCACTCAGTTCGAATCCCGAAGTGGTGATTTCATATATCTTCAAGCTTATGAATCATACCAGCTTTGAGTAAAGATTATATGGTCGATTATGGTGCAGGGGAGCTAAATTACTAAAAATACATTTTTTAAATCATTACCAGGTTCGATTCTAGAAGTTTAAAATCTGTGTAAATCTGGAAAAATTACTTTGGTTGTGATTGCAATGAAATGTAACGGTTTTCTGCTATAACCGAGTATTAAGCGTACAGAAAGGCCATATTGTATACTGATTCTTGAGAATTAAGGGCAAGTTGTAAAGTAAGAACTGAAATGTGAATGAAAACATCAAATAATGCAGTATGTGCATGCGTTTAGCTAAACAAGGGAGAAAATCTACGCTACCTATTAGTATATTTCTAAAGTATTGCGCTAATAGAGTTGGAGTTAACCTTGGAGCAACGGGTACCGGTGGTGGTTGTGCTTGGCTTTGAATGGCAACATCTGACGGAATGAGAGTGAGAGAATACTTTTCTTGTTGGTGCGACTCCACAATATAAATTACCTTTTTATTAGGAAATACTCAACAAGATGGCTGAAGAGCGCAGTTTCCTGTCGACTCGGTGAGTTCAAGATCTCGAAATAGGTGTTAAATATGAGATAAAGTCCTTAAAGACAGCTCAAACAAGCCACGGTGCCATTATCGTATCTTCGCTGGAGGATTGTCAAGTGTTCTTGCCTGAGCGCTATAATTCCTTAACCGATCAAGAGCTTGCAGAAATACCTGAAAAATTACAACTTGAATATAACGGTATGGCAGAGATTGGGAAATTTAAGGCATGCAAATTGTCTTTATACCTACGGAGAAGGTATGTAGAAATGTCAAACTTAAGTATTGAATGTCTGCAGCTCTATCTCTGCTAGTTTCCGAGATAATTGAGATTTAAAAATTAAGGATCGAACCCATGACGCCTGGTACCCTAATATACATTCACAAGAAACTACCTATTGACGTAAAAGTAATAAAGTTTCTTTGGCATCTTTATCTTAATTAGTTTTGGAATTATTAGAAGATGAATTTGTAATCACTCCTAGGATTCGAACCCTTGCACCCCGGCCAGTTTCGAACAATTCGTAAATGGCGCGTCGCATCCCAAGGTTATAATTAGTTTTTATTGCATCGTTTTATCTCATTCCGGGTGTGTGTGTGTGTGTGTGTTGAAAATTGAAATTGAGTTTTATTTATGGTCGCCCTTTAACTACTATGGTTCTAAGAGATAGATATAAAGAAAAAGAAAGAAAATAAAGAATCGTATCTAGGCATCGGGATACCAATGTATACTCAAGAGTTTAATATAAATAATTATATTTGTTAAATGCATTTTAAATGTGACCTAGCATGCTCACCTAGTTTAATATTTATTAAGCGTTTCGCTGGGTAAGATTAGAACTAGGGCCTCTGGATCCTTAAGAATACCGTTCATTAAACATTGTAATGACATAAAAATCAAATTATATTTGTTAAATACGTATTTAATCTGACCGTCCATACACTCGTAATTTAATAGTTATTACGCATCAGAGTTTCAGGGTAGGATTCGAACTATGACCCCTGGGCACCTAAGAATACCGCTCATTAAAACGTAATGATATTTAACAAATTAAATTATATTTGTTAAAGACATTTTAATCTGACTGCACATACTCTCATAGTTTAATAGTTATTAAGTATTAGAGTTTCGCAACAAGAACCCCCTGAACACCCTTTCGTTAATTAGGGTAATTATACAATATTATCAAATCATCAATTTATCATTAGCAATTAAAACAAACCTTTTGATTGCAGTAAGAATCGAACACCCATCTATGGATATCCAAGTATACAGAGGTTTAATGCATGTAATGAAATATATTAAGCGCTCTTTTTGTCATCGCTGCTTGAAAAGTCATCTACTTAAACAGAGAGCTTGCTATGTTCGGGTATATCCGTAGGACTTCGTTAAGACACTCCAGAACTGGCCTGAGGGCAAAGCCAACTCAATGATGGCGGACTCTAGCGTTGGTAGAATTGTTTACTGTCTAGCAGGTAAACTGACCTCTCTGTCTTTCACACGGACAAACAAAGACAGGGCGAGTATAAAGCCTCCCCCATTTTCTTTTGTTAAAACATGCAGGTGGCCGAACAATAGAATGGATGACAATAACGTCTGCTCTCTTTTGTTAGAAGGGACCAGCTTTGTTCTTTGTCTTATTCCAGTGGAATGGGATGCTACACGGGTGGTCTTTATAAAGAAGCCTTGCTCTGGACAATAGAAAGGGATACAATAGAATCTGTTCCTTTGTTAGCAGTCTTCAGGCTCGCTTTTGTTACAACTTTATCATGGTCTTTGTTCATTTTGACAGGTGAAGGGCAAGCTTTGTTCTTCTGCACGTGGTCGTCAAACAATGCAACTGCGAGCTCGCAGGTGGCTTTCATAAAAGTATTCAATAGAGTTGGGACAATAGCGTCTGATCCTTTGTCCAGTTTACTCGATTGTTCGTTTTTGACAGTTGATGGATAGCCTTTTGCACGCGGTCGTTAAACAATGCGAGTGGGGGTGAGTTGCAGAAGTGCACGTGGCCGGATATGGAATGAGTAGAATAACGTTTCCGCCTTTGTTACTGAAGCGTAATTTATCATTCCATTGTTCGTTTTGACAGTTGATTGACAGCCTTAATTGCTTACCTGTCAAGCTTCCATTATCCTCAACAAGATTTATGACCCTCAGCTGCAACAGAAAGTACCATAGAGCTGGGAAAGGGGGTGGGGGACCTCATTTGCATATTAATACACATTCCTGTATATTAAGTGGGCCAGAAACCCTACATCTATACTACTTGCATTTTCTGCACAGTGATAGCTATGTTCTAACAACTCTTGTAATGTGTGTTGAAAACTTCCATAACATGTCCATGTAAGACATAAAATAAACATTTAAGGGAATTTCTCCAAGAATAAGCTATTGTGAATTATTTAACTCATGAAAATTGATGTTTAACACTCAAGAGTTAGGGTATAACACTGTGGTTCACTTTTGCTTCTGTAGGCCTTCACCATATCCTAGCACCACACCATTGAACTGTCAACTGGAGGATGATTGTGCACTTGCAGGAATATTTTTGGAATTGAACTTCTTAAACTATTAATGGTTAAATATTTTGAAATCCTTTCCTTAGTGTAGGTTACATTTTTATAAACCTTAAGAGATAACAAATCCAAAAATTTAGACTAAATTTAATATTACATAAATAATATCAAACTTTTGTGAGGGAACGGCTATTGCCAGATATGGCGGAAATTGACCAGTGTGACATGAGTATTGATTGAATTTGCATGTGAACTACCATTAGTGTTGCCAAGTTTCAAGACTGACTGAATGGCTCATATTATTTGGAAATACCCTATTTCTAATTCAAATATGAAGATAAAATAAATACAATTAAAATCTGATGAGTTACATTCATATAACTATCTCTGCACTCTATTGTTTATTAATATGTATACAAATTATTGTTATGAAGTTTATTTTTCTATTTACTTAATTTTAATCCAGCTTGCAAAAATAGCTACATTACATTTTTCATCATAAATACAAAGAGAACAGCGGTAGTGAAATGTTTAAGAACTGGACGCTATATGCTGGCCTTAAATAGCCTTAAAATTCCATACTGTTTTTATGACATCGCCAGAAACATCTGAAAATCGTGGGACTTAAAAAGAATGACAACGTATTGAACAAATTGAACCATTAATGATAGATATGTCGGAAATGGCTGATGCCACAAAATAGTTATTTTAAATAATGTGTTTTAAAGAGATGTACATTTTTGTGTGATAAGTTTTCGTCTATTGTTTACCAGTTATATAAGATTACAAAAAATTCGTTCCGATAAAGAGGACTTCACAGCTATTCCCAGAAAAATCAGGATATACATTTATGTATACCCCCGCCGCTATAACGTTGCACTTGACAGTTCGTGTGGCTTCGCGTAAGGTTGGCTACATCGTGGTTGCGACGTTGCCAGAGTGGCTAGTAAACAACAGCTGATTGTTCTCATTTCTATCGTGTCTAAGCCGCATACAGAAAGTGTACGTAAGTAGCGAACGTCACTGAATAATAACTATTTCGTATTATTATTGTTAATTGAAAATAAGCGATATAAGCAGCTTTGGTATGGTCAGATACTCCTTTCTATGATAATAGGCATAAATGTGTCTACGTATGGCGTCTAATTGGAAAGCATCAATATTTGTGACTGGACGAGGCTTCTTTTTTTTCTTCCCTGGAGTTGATAGAAATACCTGTTGTGTTCCAGATGGTTCAGGAATTTTGTCCTCTTTCTCTTGTAGTTTCACTCCTTTGTGAACAACAGTTCTCGTGCTTAAATCAAGAGCCGCTGCAGTTCGTTGTACGGCTTTATCAGCAGGAATAGCGGAATTTCCGTGAAGCTTCACGTACTCCTTTTCCTGTTCAAAGAACTCCCGGGTTCTCCATAATAGTTCCAATGCCTGACTATTAAGTGGCACACCTCGGCGCAAAGGATTTTCACTTCGTGAATCATCACTCGGCGATCGGCGTCGTTTTTCCGACATTGTCGCACTTAAGTTTTGTTTAAATAAATAATATGAATGAAATATATATAAAATAGGTAAATATAAATAAATAAATGTATAAACGAACAATAACAAAACTATCAAACAATAACCACAAATCTAAATAACAATGAACAATATGTAGCTTGCAAAGAACAACTCGACGCTCTGCTAGAGATTCACAAACTGAAGCACATGGTTGGGAATAGTTACATCCGGCAACAGAGCCGATTCTAGATCCGGTTCCGCTTTGTCATCGACAATCCGGAATGCTGCCTTGTGATTGGCTTAGGAAGTCAAACGGTTGAAGCTTTTCATCTGTTTTTTCGCGAGTGTACCAACTTAAACGCTAGCTGTCAAGTGCAACGTTATAGCGGCGGGGGTATAAGTATCATTAATATGTGGTAGTTTATTCAAAATTGTTAGAGCAATTTTTACAAAATAAAAGCTTTCCAAAAATGTTCCATATAGAGGGTGGTTTGAGGCAGGGGAATTTTCTTGAAAACCTTTGTATCGCTTCTTTGGAAGGTACTTAACCTAAATGCCAAGTTTGGTATTTATCCGACATTTCAATTTTGAGTTATACTGTTCACACACACACGGATCTTTTTCAAATACTCTTTTTTTGGATTCAGGGGTCCTCAAAACATTCCCAGTGAAATCTGGGTATTGAATTTTTGGGTGTAATGCAATACCTTCTCTACCTAGCTATGTGTGTGGTAGAGAAAGTAAAAATATATTAAAATATACATGTAAAATAAGCAAATATGCAAACTACTGATACCTGCATGTTAATAAAACAGGTATCATATGTAACATAAAATACTGTTTCAATTATTGGAAATGTAGTAATTAACTCGCATACCAAGTGAACAATGTTTGTAACCCAGAGAAGCTGTCCCTAGTGATAACACTTCACATTGGTTTTATTATCATTATTTGTTGTGGAAATGCCTAAACTTTGTCAGAAACTTGGTCTGCTTAGGGTTGCCAGACGTCCGTATTTTGAACGGACAGTTTGCTTTGTAAGGGCAGTGTCCGTATCGTACTTTTTAAAAAATGACAAAATGTCCGTATTTTCTTCTTTGGATGCATCTGGATACAGGAAAAAAAATCAAAAGATTGGTTTCAAATTCAATTAGTAGATAGCATCACTATGCGCACTATTAAGCCCGTCGCGATGTGTTTTAAACTTCGGAGTTCATAATTCTTTCTTCTTTGGTAAGGATTTAGATATTCTGTAAAACAGTATTCCAACAACTTTGCAATGTGTTCCTATGTTTTTTGCCTTCGCTGCGCAAGCCCGCCATGGTAAGCCAAAGCGTATTTATAGTTATTGATTGGTGTTCTATGTATGTGTAGGTTATGAAATTAGCATAACTTCTTAAAATGCCAAAGATGAAGTGTGTATTCTCAATAGAGTTAGAAAAGGAGGTATTAGTGATAAAGTCGGAAGATAACATTGTAAAACGAAATTCGCGGTGCGGCGCGGTTATTTGAAACACATACAAGGAAAGCAAGCACAAATATAAAGGCAATACAGATAGAGGTTCGGATGGAATTTTTTTTCGTTATATTGAATTGAAGCCCACTTATTGTACAAAGTTAACCAAACCTGCATGTTGAATCATACCCAGTGAAAATTCTGTTCTTTCAGGGCAAACACATTATCGCACATATTCGTTGTTACACAGAAGCAGTGGCAGCATTGTTGTCATTGTCCTAGAGCCACGAACCCACATTGTTGTATTAATGTACTGCAATGAGGTGGCAATGGAAAATCTGATGAAGACGTGTAAATTAGGTGAAATATCAGCAGCATACGTTATTACACAGAAGCAGTGGCAGCATCGTTGTCATTGTCCTTGAGCCACAAAACACACTGTTGCATTAATGTATTGTAATGAGGTGGCAATGCCTTGTGTGTAAGAAAATCCGGGTCATAACGGGCAGAGCTGGAAATGCTTTCAAAGGTCTTGCCGAGGATATCGGAAATAGTACTAGAGCCTACTCGCAGACCGGGAATAGAAGAAGAACGGGTCTTGCCGGCCACGCGCATAAGTTTGTCCCAGACGAAGTAGTTGGTGAGCTATTGAAACCGGCTACATAGCGCTCCCAGGAGGCTTTCTTGCTGTTGCGAATAATTCTGCGAGCCTTAGCGCTTAATGCTTTATAATGGACCAATTATCGAGGGTAGGGTGACGCCGAAACATCCTAAAAGCACCACGTCGTGCACGAACGGCGTCCCGACATTCCGCGCTCCACCAGGGGGCCGGTAAACGCCTGGAATGGGAAGACGTGCGGGGAACGGAACGTTCGGTAGCGGCTAAAATGAGAGCACGTAGGGGCCGTTTTCACCAACCGATGTTAAAAATACTCTAACCTCTTGTTTGTTAACTAGTTTTTCAAAGTTTAACATAAGGTTAAAACTTTTGCGTTTCATCAAGCGTTTACAGCAAATTGTTAGCTAACATGTTTTTAACTGCGAACGCCAGCTTTCGAGAAGGCGGTGGCCAAACTACACTGCTTCTGAACGTACTCCGATGCACTTTTGTCTACGTATTGCCGCGCTTTCTGTGTAAGTAGCCCACAACTATTTACATTCATGGCAATGGCCATGTGATGTTCCCGTTGTTTGAGGTTAGACTCATCATGTCAACTGAAATAATAAATGTTTCACCGTTTGAAACGCGTTAATTAACATCTGGTTGATAAGTACAAACGTATTCTCAAGTGCGAAAAAGCTGACTTTCTTACATTAAAGGATAAGATTGCAGCCTGGAACAGAATCCACACGTAATTTAATTGGAGCGAACGCGTTTCCCTTAAGTCCTGTAAGCAACTACTACAGTTTTAGCTAACATAAAATGGAGGCTCAGAAACGTTAGGTGCGAAGAGCGTTTAAGACGATTTAAAACTCGTGGTGGACACTGCAGTGAAACTAAAGTGGAAGAAAGTGTGTTATCGCTGATTAATCAAGCAGACCCGAAAAATACCGTTTGCTTCTTGAATCAGTTGCTTTGGAAATCTTCCGGATAAACCCATAAACGGTAGCTTTGGAAATTCCAACATTATCACAAATAAATGAAAAATGTTAGTAGCATAAAATCTAAGTACCTAATTAACACTTAGCATAGGAGAAAGAGGCACGCTTCTGTTGATAGTATTCTAACATCTCGTATTTCCCATAAAACCATGTTTGTCCCCTTGGGCAGTCTATATTGCTTTAAAAATTCCTCTTTTTTAAGGGTTTCAAGTTTATTATGACGTACGAATACTCTTCTGTTAGGAATGACATTCAAAAATGCCAATTGTAGCAAACTCGCAACAACAGCTTGGTTTGCGGCAGCTATTTTCCAATTTCTAACATTTGTTAAACGGGGTATAGGGATGTTAGTTTAGCACCGACTTTAACAGATTGTTAATGTTAACATTGTTTGATCAAACAGAATTTGTGTTAACTTCAATGTTAAATCAGTTTAACAATCTTTAACATTTAGCATCTGTTGGTGAAACCACGAGGTCCACAGTTTAAAACGGGCCAGACAAGAAAACAGCTACCAGTCAGCTTTGTTGAACTGTCATTTAGGAATGACTGGGGAACCGACCGAAGGAGATAGGAGAGTAATCACGCTCGGAAAACGATAGCTAGAGCGTGTATCAGCTATGACATGTCATTCCATATGATGAGCAATCTGACAGAACAGACACAAATCCAGATGAGAAAATGTAATGGTTGAATCGGAGAGGAAAGTCGGTTCGCCGGTATTCAGAACAGAAAGGCGATGTTGATCCAGAAGTGCAGCCAAAAGCTCTCCCTTCGCGCACGCCCTAGGAGAACCCCATAGAGGGTGGTGCGTATTGAAATCCCCCACGAGTAAATAAGGGGCAGGGAGCTGTAGAATCAGGCCGACTAAGTCATCCTGTGCAAGAGGAGGAGGAACATAGAGGCTGCAGATACAGAAGTTAAACCCAGGAAGAGAAAGGAGTATCCAGCAGCTTGCAGAGGTGTGGCAAGCAGAACACGATTATAACTACATCTCTGTAACACCGCAGAACACGATTATAACTACATCATCTCTGTAACACCGCCGTGTGCAGGAGAACCCTCTTCCGTAGCAAGATCGAAGCGCTCCCGAGTATACGTACAAATGGCAAAGGTATCCTGAGGTCGAAGCTTTGTCTCCTGCAGACAGGCGACTAGGGGTGAGTGAGTGTGCAGTAGCATGTCCAACTCTGCTCGTTGTGCACGGAGACCACGGATATTCCACTTAAGGATCATATGAAGAGCCTGTTTACAATAGGAAAGAAGCGCGTGCCGGTTGGAAAAAGGCTGTTATTTAATAGCCGATGTGGGTCTGTTGAGCGTCATCTGTATCTTCCGAGTAGAATTGCGCCCCGGTCGAGAATGCCCAGCCCCTCGAAGCCCTGGTGCCACCATCGCGCTAACGGAATAAGAGCAGTGCTGCGAGTCCTGGAGCGAGAACGGGTGTGACCCGTGGAATGTCGAACAGGAGATTTGCGACGTGTGGTCAAGAGCCAGGCTAGTGGTGGAACCTGAGGTCGAAGCTGATGGCGTGGAAACATCTTTTGCCGGAACAGTAACCGGTGAGGGAGATACCGGGCCCGAAGAGATATCTGTTTAGATCCCAATAGAAACCTGAGGGGGCGAGCCGGGACAGGTCTGCACAACAGCCTCTTGTTTCTGGACAGCAAGGCGGACGACAGCTGAGTACCTCAAGGTGGATGTAGGGTGTAGTTCTTGATAGCGCTTCCTCACTTCTGCGAAGGTCAGGTGTTCCTTCACTCGAGGGTCCTGTTTTGCCTTTTCCTCCAGAAAGCGTAGGCATTCTCTAGAGTTCGACGGATGTGCATCACCACAGTTGACACAGGTGGGGTTCTGAGCACATATAGTACCGTCGTGTCACTTCCGCAGCGAGGTCAAACTGGCGAGCCAGCGCAACGTTGTTGCTTGTGACCGAATTTCTGACAGCGATAACAGTGCATGGGGTTAGGAACATAGGGACGAACAGCTGCGCGCTCATATCCGTATAAGATGAACGGCGGTGATACTGTTCTTTCAAAGGTAAGAGAGACCGTGCGCAGCGGAACCGATTGGTCGTACCTCCCGATTAACCTATACGCCGCAGTAACGCCCTGGTCTGAAAGATAGTTAACGATATCGTCATTAGAGGGTCCATCCAAACTCTAAGTGATAACCACATCACGGCAGCTATTAAGGGTCTTGTGTTTCTCCACGGACGCTGGCCGTCAGATTGTTTTTAGATGGGAGCAGCAACAAAACTCTGAGATTACTAGTGGGTCGCGAGCCAACTTTGCTAGCAACTACGGAATAAAATTTTCTCGCGCCCAAGCACCCAACTTGTGACCCGGCCCAATGCTGCTTAATTTGGGTTGAGCAGCACCACCGGCAATTTGAGACCTGCGATCGCCAACTTTAGACTGAGTTGCTTTTGTAAAGTAACCGGTCGACTACTACAACATCCGCAGTAGGCCTCTTCAACATCCAGAGGTCAAACTTCAGGCAGCGGGCAGGCGTACAAGGCCATAGCCACCTTCCCTCGGGAACGGTAAGGCGCACCTCTGGTGTCCGATCCACTATTTCGCTGCGCTAGTGTGCCCCCAGCTGCCTGCAGGTGAGGATAAATCGAAGTGTTTTGTGTGCTGCACCCTTGGGTGCAGTGCCATGTACCTGTCCTACAATGCCCAAAGTAAAACCTTCCTCTTCCTCTGGCAATGCCCCAGCGGGCCTGCCGGTCAGGTGGCAACTGCCGTTGCTAGCACCAGCACTGGTGCAGCCAATCAGTTCTCGGGCGGTTTTGTCGCCCCAGAGGGCAAGAAACGAGAACTTAGCCAGGAACGCGAAAGCGGTAAAGGCAAGGTGCGCTGCTTGGACCAGTCCAAGCTACCAACCAACAAGGGCCTCTCTCGAAAAGATTCATCGACTCGGATAGACCAAAATTCGGAGCTCTGGTCCGACGACCGAGCCGATTTAGGCTCGCACCTTTCAACCTACTCCTGCATGGAGGAGAGTAGAAAAAGTAGGCCGACTCTGGGCTACAAAGGGATATCGCCGACTCCGCCCCCTTGCTTTGTGGCCTTACCCTTAACAGCCGCCGACTCCGGGCCTTTGCTTTATGGCCTTACCCTTAAAAGCCGCTAACCACAGCCCCTCTGTGACCTCACCTAATGCCGCCTGGCTCTGTCGGTGGCCACACCCCTCCCCTCCCCTTTGCGGTCTAACCCCGTACGCTGTCTACGCCCCCTCTTTCAGTGTGCTGGTCTGAATGGTTCCCTGTAGAGTAGTGGAGGTAATAGGGTATTGTTCCCGTACGATGGCCACACCCTCTCTTTGTGGCCTCCCCTCTCCTTTGTGGTCTAACCCCGTACGCTCGCCACGCCTCCCTCTTTGCGGTCTGTTCCGAATGGTTTGCTGTAGAGGAGTGTGGGTAATAGGGTATCGTTCCCGCATGCAAGCCACTCCCATCCCTCTCTTGTGTCCTGACCTATACTGCTAACGTTCTGGCATTGCGCCTCTGAAGGGCTGGACGCAAACCCTCGAACGAAGTATCCACGCCGCATGTATCTTAATTAATGTAATTAAACGATGCTCCTCGATCGATGAAAGCGATTAAGTAATTTTGATTGATTAATTTACAGCGTCATCTATACGCGCAGGGTTTTCCGATAAATACGGGTTTTACAGGAGAACGGGTAAAAGGATTTGACATTGACCGTAAATGGGCTATAGGACGGAAGCCAACCGCCTCAGGAATTTCCCGCAGCTTCCAGGTATACTCTCTTCAGAGATGTACAACATATTTTTCAAGGGTGTGTAAACCGCTATATAAATCGTTGTCGAATTTTTCGAAGATCCACGGTGAAGAAAAAGCTTTTAAACAAATATGAAATTTATAATTTGAAGTCTTCGTAATGGTTCGATCTCTCTGCTGGAATATTCAAAGTCTCTTTCGGAGGGAGAGCTGTTTAAAAAAAGTTCTCGTCCTATGTTTATTGAGAGAAGAATGCATGTTTTGAAAGTCCGTGTATTTTGAGTTCAGAGCTCGATTTCCCTCCGATATTCAATACCGCTTTAGACGATGCATATCTAAACAATCAAGGGACTGTTAACACGAATCATTTTCGTTTTTGTTACGGGAATAATAATTGTGCAAGTAACGAATGTTTACGTACAGGACCTATACATCATACCCCGTAGGAAAGTATTACACCAACACTTGCAAAGCTTGTTAATGGGAAGGCTTGCTTTGCACGGTAAATCACCTAACCGGGATTCGAAACCGCGACCTCTCGAATGTGAATAGACACGTTATCTCTCATAGAATTATGACATTTATACATTCGAATGATGGCGGATCAAATAATTTTTTTAGATATGGCGGGTGAAACACCAGCCTGTTTAAATGGAATAAACAAATAAGCTATCTTGACGATAATATAATTTTTGCGTTAGTAATGAAAATAAATTATCCTTGTTTCTCTCGATGTACTTTCCGGCGTCTTGGGGAAAATCCATTCACTCTCTTTAGACCCTATATCTTTTGAGCGATCCCGGCCATTAAGTCAGGTAGTGGTTGGGTTTACCCTCTTCAAGGGTATACTACATATGTTTGCAAGGGTGTGTAAACCGCTATATAAATCGTTGGCGTAATGCAGTGTGTGTGTGTGTGAGAGAGAGAGAGAGTGCGCGAAAGATGCGTTTTTATATCGCAACGACTGTTTTAAAGTCCCTGCCTACGAGTGTGCTTGCGCTGGCACTGCGGTACTTTACCGACAGTGCCTGTTTTAGAGTCCATGGCAATGCCCCTGGGGTCCTATATCGATGTCTGTTTTAAAGTCCATGCCTGCAAAGGGGAGAGAGAGACAGAGAAGTGTGTGTGATGGTTACGTATTTTTACAGACAATGTCTGTTTTAAAGTTCATGTCTATGCAGGTGATTGCGTTGGCAGTGCGGTACTTTATCAAAAATGACTGTATTAAATTCCATGCCTACGCGTGTGCTTGCGCTGGCAGTGCGGTACTTTATCGACAACCCCTGTTTTAAAGTCCCTACATATGCGCTTGCTTGTGTGGGCGGGCCGTGATACTTTACCGACAATGCCTATTTTAATGTCCATGGCAATGCGCCTGGAGTGCTCTATCGATAATGTGTGTTTTAAAGTCCATGCCTATAAAGGAGAGACAGAGAGTGAGAGTGTGTGTGATGGTTGCGTATTTTTACTGGCAATGACTGTTTAAAAGTCCATGCTAGGAGTGTGCTTAAGTGAGCGGGCGGGGTACTATATCGATAATGTCTGTTTTAAAGACCGTACCTATGCGCTTGCATGTATGAGTGGGGTACTTTATCAACAGTGACTGTTTTAAAGTCCATACCTATGCGCGTGGAGTGCTTTATCGTCTGTCGTGATATATTTGTGGTTCTTTTCAGCTGTTTGGTAAAGAGTAACAAGGAATGTGTCTTGTTTAGGATAATCTCCATATTTCATTATTTATTTAGTTAATTCTTTATTTATTAATAACATATGTAATATTTAACTTGAACTTTCGTCGCTCTCATCTATAGGGCGTAAAAGAAGGGCGCGGAAGACAGTGACAGGCACGGAGTGGGAAGGGGTGTTTGCGGAAGGGGTGAGGTGGTCAACCGATGCATGCAGGTCCAAGAGATCATTAGCGCGACAGCGCCTACAGGAGATGGACCGCATGCGGGTTTTCAGCGAAACTATCACGCGTTAACGCGTTAGGTATTTACGCTGTCTGTCTTTTCAGTCATGCGTTCTTAATTCACCTAAGTGATGTAATATTCTTATAAACCCAAAAAAGATTTTCTCTCAAAAGCAGAATTAAACAAATGTTATTAGTCGTAATAGTTATACACGCGTAATAATCACCTTAACACACACACACACACATACGACGGCAACCAAATGCGCAAGTCAATTCATATACACTTATTTTCATTAATCAATCAAAATACTTCATTGTATTCATCGATCGGCGAGTCCATTATTTATTTTTAATAACATATGTAATATTCAGTTATAATGTTAACCGTATTTGTTTTTTCAGAGCCATTCCTTTGTGTAAACAAACCTTGGAAAAATGTCTTGAAGCGTGAAGTTCCTTATCGGACATTTCAAATGATTTATGCTAGCTTTCGTTGAGGTCAACATGGCCGCCGTCATGCATTCGTTAAACTTTAAAATGTCTACTTCCGGCATCTTCGTCGATGAGCTGGAGAGCGTGCTTTTGACTATCGGGTAGAGAGCGAACGTGCTGCGGGTCGCGAGCTGCACCGAGAGGGTAGGGAGGGGAGCCAGCTACCTTCCTTGACGCTGTGACAGTCCCTCACTCGAGTGGTGAAGCGCATAGAGGAAGGACCTAGCGCTGGTTTTCAGCGAAATTATCTCTCGTTAACGCCTCGTTACGGCAACTCTGTCCTTTCAGCCATGGATTCATCTACGTGTTGTAATATTCTTATAAAACCAAAATATATTTTCCCTCAAAAGTAGAATTAAACAAAATATTATTAGTCATAATAATTATGCACGTGTAATAATCACCTTAACACCCACGCACTCATATATGATGGCAACCAGGTGCGCGAGTCAATTCATATACACTTAATTACATTAATCATTCAAAAATACTTAATAGTTTTCATCGATCGAGGAGCATCGTTTAATTACATTAAGATACATGCGTCGTGCATACTTCGAACGAGGGTTTGCGTCCAGCCCTTCAGAGGCGCGATGCCAGAACGTTAGCAGTATAGGTCAGGCCACAAGAGAGGGATGGGAGTGGCTTGCGTGCGGGAACAATACCCTATTACCCACACTCTACAGCAAACCATTCGGAACGGACCGCAAAGAGGGAGGCGTGGCGAGTGTACGGGGTTAGACCACAAAGGAGAGGGGAGGCCACAAAGAGAGGGTGTGGCCAGCGTACGGGAACAATACCCTATTACCTCCACTACTCTACAGGGAACCATTCAAACCAGCACACTTAAAGAGGGGGGCGTAGACAGCGTACGAGGTTAGACCACAGAGGGGATGGGTGTGGCCAGCGTACGGGGTTATACCGCAAAGGGGATGGGAGGGGTGTGGCCACCGGCACAGAGCCAGGCGGTATTAGTTGAGGCCACAAAGAGGGGGTGTGGTCAGCGGCTGTAAAGGATGAGGCCACAAAGCAAGGGGGCGGAGTCGGCGGTATTGCTTTCTATGCAGGAGTCGCCCTTCTTTTCCTACTGAGGAGTATGAGGCCTTTCCACGGCAGGATGTCGCATTAATCTGTTCGTGTTAGCTTTTCTACTTGGCGCCTGTTACTGTTTTACTATTTTGAATTTTGGGTTCTTATCCTCTGGTTAGCTATTGTTACTTAGTCGAGCAAATATCTCTGAGCAGGGCGTGTAAACGGAAAGGAGTTGTTACTAAAAGATAACACTGATAAAAGAATTTGTTTTTACACTTTTATTGCCGTCACAGTTAATTAATAGTTAACATCTGTAATCTTTATACATGCCTGACTGAAACTGTTATATTTCCGAATGTAATTACTGCCGTAATAGTTGTCGCGTACTTCAGATTTTTTAACTAACTTTACGACACGAGAGATTCTGTAGAATTGCGTAATGTGTACCTCGCGAGAGATTCTGTACAACTGCGAGACGTTTACCTCGTGAATGATTCTGTAGAACTGCGCGATACTTGCTTTTGGCTCAAGAATTTATACTCCCTCACCCCGATATGCCAAAACATTATAATAGAGCTGCTATTGGTTACCAAATCGCGCCAACATTAGCGTCTATTTTGTCAGCCAATCATAATTACTAACACATATGCTCTAGGGAAGACATTCCCTCCATTTCTAAAGAAAGGCACGCTACCCTGACGTCGTTTGTTTGTCTCTTTTAAGTGATAAACAACTCACCCCCTCGCTTCATTGTTACCCACTCTATTGTCAGTTTCAGTGAGGCCGTGTAAACTTATTTCCTAACAATGCTTATGGCTAACAAACATCTAAAATCATTGTCATACAATAATGTTAGTTTACACTACAATCACTCTGGTATTCACAGTGTTATATAAAATACTGCGTCAAGGAGAAGATGACGATTTTCGTGAAGTGGTTTCACGGAAAAGGAAAGTGCTTCCCGACTGGCTTCACGGGACGTGCCAAAGCAGCCTGCCGCTTCCGGGTCCGCCTAGAACGGTGGACAGCGGAACCACGTTCCGCCCATCATCGTGGACGACTTTGCGGGTTCGGTCGGCTTCCTCAAAGAAGTCATGCCGTCCCTGACCGGGTCGTGTACGGTGAGGCGGAACAACAGCCGTTTCGTCTTTCAGCCCAAACAGGCCGGGGATTACTCGACGCTGCTTAAAGAACAGGGAAGGAGGGGTATTCCCCATTTCACCTTTGGCTTGGATAAGGCCCGTGGCATTCGCAGTCATCAGAGGACTACCAGCGGACACCTCGGTGAGGGACATCGAGGACGACCTCACCCGTCAGGGCATCACCCCACCAGTGGTGAAGCAGCTCACCCGACCAGCTCCAAATGACCAAGGTCCCACCCCTCCCACTATTCTTAGTAGTCCTGGAGCGGTCAAGAGACCCGGAGGCAAAGATAGATAGTGTTTCCACCATCTGCTACCTCCGGGTTCAGATTGAACCTTCCAAGGGCTCTGGCGGGTCCCCACAATGCTACCGGTGCCTGAGGTTTAACCACTCCAGTCACTTCTAATTCCGTAACCTGCGCTGCTTGAGGTGTGGAGGCGCCCACCCAAGAGAGGTCTGTCCCCGAACCATCGTCGAGGTTCCCACCTGTGCAAACTGCAAGGGGGAGCATGTGGCGTGTTACCGCGGATGCCCTACAAGAAAGGCAGTGATCGCCTCCAGGAGACCATCTGCGCCAGCAGTTCGCAGGGTAGGGGAGGCAATTCAAGTAACCAGCTACAGCATCCGCCAGCACTGTCGCCGCCACCCCAACATGATCAACCAGCTCGCCGCCAAGGACGCTTCTACGCAGCAGCTGTCCAGGGTACTTCGAGTGGACCTGCGTAGTCACGGGCCCCCATAGTCACCCCAACTACGCAAACAACAGCTACAGTTACCCCAAAAATACCCCGTGTTGCAAGGACAAGGAGACGTCGCCTAGCTCGCGAACCGGACTCGTACTCCCGAGACCCCGTGCTAGCGTGGTACTCCCACGCCGCCACGTCGGTCGAGAGCCGACAAGGTGAGCAGTGGACTGGCGCCCTTGCCCAATCCTCCCACTTCCCTTCCGAGACAGGTCCCAACCCCTCCTCCTGCACTACAACTCTGATGTGCTAGGGTGGTTGCAGCAGCTCTGCAGAACCACGGCCAGCGTATCTGCGACCTGCTGGTCAGGTTCGTGTCAACATCCGACCAGGCCGCAAAGATGGTTATTGCCATGGAAGGGATCGCGCTTCTGACCACTGTCATCCAGGCGATCCGGAATGGCGAATCAAATTAGGTCACGTACCTCTTTTCGGTTCGCGTTCTGGAACGCGTGTGGCATGGCGGATCAAGGGGGTGAGCTCCAACACTTTGCTGGCTAATGTCTTGGACCTCATTCTAGTCGGGGAAACACATCTCCACCCCAATACCCATTTCCGCCTACCGGGCTTCAGTTGCCTCAGGACTGATCGAGTGGGCCGCCGAGAAGGCGGCACCGCGGTTCTCGTGAGGATGTGTTGTCCATCGCACAATCCCACTCCCGCCACTTCAAATCCTGGAGGCTACGGCCGCCTGTATTGATATCGGCGGTACAGAAGTCATGATAGTGTCTGCTTACCACCTACCCGAAGGCTGTTCGTACTTAACGATTACCTTTCCCTCCTCGCCCTACATCCTAACGTTATCATGGCTGGGGACTTCAATGCCAAACACATGCTTTGCATTGCGGACCCGCGTCGTGTAGACGAGGCAATGAAATTATACGCGTGATTGATGTGACCCTCAGCTCAGGGTTCCTGGCAACCCACACACCATCCACGATGTCGAGGACGAGCTACCATTATTGACTTCGCGATCATCAAGCACTTCCCCTTTCTTCTCTCACTCAGATCACAATCCCGTGTTAGCCGAGGTTAACACCAGGGTTGCCAACCACAGCGTTCCGGTTCAACACCAGGAAGTCGTTTGGGAATGCGTCAAGGTTTGTCTCAACGACTCCCTTCCACCCAATCCTAGAATCTCCGACGTCCCAACCCTGGAGGCGGCGGTCTCCTTCACCTCCCCAACGGTCCATAACCTCACCGTCAACACCCCAGCTCCCTTACACCCTGATGTCCTTCCTCTCGAGCTTCACCTGCTAATCCGTCGCTCCCGGGCGGCACGCAGTCCACGAGCGTCACCGCACGCCACATAACCGAGTGCTTCATAGGCACCTGCGCCATGTCCGTCGCCGACTACGCGAGCACAGGGTGCGAGTGGGAGGACACGATGACCCGTATGAACCTCGATGATGACGACGTGTGGAGGATTGCCAAAAGACCCTGTAACCGTGGAGATCAATATTCCTCCCCTGTCCAAGGCACCCAAGGCCTGGCCTACCACCCCCAAGCCAAAGCAAATGTGTTCGCCGACTACTTTCAGAGGACAATGCGGCCTCGAGATGACCCTCAGGACGATGCCTTTTTCGAATATACTCGGAGGGAGGTACGCCGATTCCTTCGACGACCCCCGACGATGCGGATCGATATCCAGTTGTAAGACTTTCAGAGATCCAAGGCGCACTCCGGTGTCTCAACCCCAAAAGAGCAGCGGGGCCTGACGGCCTTACACCCGCCATGCTACGACGCCTTCCCTTCCGAGCCGTGCTCTTTCTTACCAGGATCTTCAATATGTGCTTCCCCCTGCACCACTTTCCACGCGAGTGGAGGGGGGCTCGTGTGATCTGCATATTGAAGCCGGGGAAAGATCCAGTACATGCTGCCAACTACAGATGAATAAGCCTGTCTGTCCTTTCGCAAGTTTTCCTGAGGACCATACTTACCCGCTTGTCTCCCACTTTGGGGAACATTCGAGCCATCCCACCACACCAGTTCGGCTTCCGTCCTGGGCACTCGACCTCCCAGCAATTGCTGCGGGTGGTGGAGGCAGCTGCCCTGGGTTTCCAGGACAGGGCTTGCACCGCCGCGGTTTCCCTGGATGTCGAGAAGGCCTTCTCGACGACCTGGCATGCGGGCTCCTCATAAAACTTATCCAACTGGAGCTACCTACACACCTCATACAATTACTACACACATACTTAAAACATCGCACTTTCATAGTTTCAGTTGCGGGACACAAATCTACACTAAGGCCAATACGAGGCGGAGTCTCGAAGGTTCTGTGTTATTCCCCACACTCTTTAGTGTTTATGTGGCCAACCTACCCACAGAGCAGCACGTCAATATGGCGCAGTACGCTGATGACGTGCTCCTGTAGTGTACAAGTAAGCACCCACGCAGAGCCTTCTACCTCATTCAGACACACCTCCGCCTCCTCCAAGAGTGGTGCAGACGTTGGCGATTATCCATTAATCCGGCAAAAAGCCACGCCATTCTCTTCACCAGGCGCTGCTTTCCCGCAATCCTCCCCACATTCAACTACCTCAGGAGAAGGATTAGAATGGACGAATGTTATCACCTTCTTGGGAGTTAAGTTAGATAGAGGCCTAACTTTCGAGAGACATGTCAGGGACCTCGCGCATCGGGCCACTGGGGCTACGGCTTCATTGTACCCCATCCTGAGGTCGACGATGACTGTCCCTCTTAAGTTGCACCTCTTTCGAGCGCTCATAATCCCCGTCCTGCTCTACGCTTGCGAGATCTGGGGCATGGCCGCATACGCCAGTCTGCTGCTTGTGCAAAGGGTGCAGAATAGGGGCCTTCGGGCTATCTATTCTGTAAACCGCTCCTTTCCCGTAAGACTGTTTCACGAAGCCTCATTTCTTCCCTACGTGGAGCATGAAATTAGGCGCCGGGCCGCAAATATTTACGACCAGTTGACATACTATCAGAGCGTCCTCGTTCGGTCTCTTATAGCCCTAGAACACGCCGCTTGAGGCGTCACCGGCTTCCCCGCATGGCACGCGGGCACATCCGGTAACAACGGAGCACCTCCAACAGCTGTTAAGGCTGAGCTCCTATACAATCCCTTCAAGAGTAGCTTGGACTTCAAAATTACTACCCCTATATTTTTAAATTAATAAATTAATATCACCAGCGGTGCATAAGGGCCGTTGCACCATGACCAGCTACCGTTGAGGAATAAACTTTGTTACCTCCTTTCTCTCCCCTATATAAATAACAACCGCCATCCTGTAACCTCCATATCCCGTCACTACATGGTTAAGCCCAAATTAGGGCAGGTACACGCTAACA
Organism: Deroplatys truncata; assembly: GCA_030765065.1. Lineage (NCBI taxonomy): Eukaryota > Metazoa > Arthropoda > Insecta > Mantodea > Mantidae > Deroplatys > Deroplatys truncata. Next base: position 129,457,330 of record CM060979.1, on the reverse strand, counting down.
CACCTTCGGGTTGCCCTCAACCCGCCAACACGACGCACGCACGGACACCGGGTAAGAACCTAAGATACTGGCTTTTGACAGTTTGGTGTCTGAGAGACTTGGGCTATCTCAATACGCAAACTGCCATCTCTACACCGTGTGGCATTCTTTATTGGGGCACAGATGCGATCAAGCTCCCGTTGAATATAAAAGGAGCTCAGGTGTTTCATATTTTGGCTGTCACTTTTCAGCTGCATTACAAAAAAACGTGGAGTGGAAAGGTTTGAACGCAGAGGAGCCATTATGGAAAGGCTCCCTTTCCGGAACCTTCGGCGTTAGCCTGCCATCCGGGGGATGTAAAAGGAAAGACACCTAAATCTTCCAGTCTGTGCCAGCCTGGAGCACCCGCTCGAGGCCCGATCTCAAAGAATACTTCAGAGGAGTTGCCCTCCAACTGCCACTACGTACCGGTATACGACAGTTTCACACAGGCAGGCTCGACTTTATGCCACTACCACTGGAATAACCACCTGTGGCCCCCACTTTAGGCCACGCCGCCTTAACGGAGTCAACGTGGGTTCAGGGGACTTGTGGTTGATTACATCAGGCCCCAGACAGCGGTAACACGTCGAGTCCCCCTCCCCCCGGTCAACTCAGCCATGCGCGGCCACCGAACCATCCGAGGGGACCCGGTATGGGGCGACGTGGGTGTACATGACAGTGGAACGGCTCCGCACCTAGTGTTGCATGAAAGGGATAGTGAGGAGGGTGCACTTGACCTTCAGAGAGCACACAAATTGGAAGTTGTGTTGAAACCGTGGAACAGCAACCATGGAGATAGAAAAGATCCCTGTTGGTGAGACAGGTGTTAATAAACCAATAGTGCCTGAACCTAGTATAAGAAATAATTTTAGAAGAGCAAGAGTAAAATAAATGAAGATAACGTGGCTAGTCCAGATGAGGGTGAGGGGATGATAATGGTGAGGACTGGCTCGGGCACTCTGGGTACGCCAAACGCGTTCTCACATAAAGTGAGCCCTGTGATTTGAAGTGTTGAATGTGTTTGTGCTGGTGAGTTGTAGTGTGTGACTGCGGATCTGTGAGCTTTGGAATGTGAGTGTGTGACTGAGGGTGTGTGAGCTTTGGAGTGAGTGTGTTTGAGCTAGTGAGTTGTAGTGTGTGAGCTTTGGAGTGTGAGTGTGTTTCTGCTGGTGAGTTCTGTGTGACTGTGGGTGTGCGAGCTTTGGAGTGAGTGTGTGTTTGTGCTAGTGAGTTGTAGTGTGTGACTAGGGGTGTGCGAGCTTTGGAGTGAGTGTGTGTTTGTGCTAGTGAGTTGTAGTGTGTGACTGTGGGTTTGTGAGCTTTGGAGTGTGAGTGCGTTTGTGCTGGTGAGTTGTGTGTGCTGCAGTTGTGCGGGCTTTGGAGTGAGTGTGTGTTTGTGCTAGTGAGTTGTATGTGTGACTGCGGGTGTGTGAGCTTTGGAGTGCGAGTGTGTTTGTGCTGGTGAGTTGTGTGTGACTGCGGATGTGCAAGCTTTGGAGTGAGTGTGTGTTTGCGCTAGTGAGTTGTAGTGTGTGACTGCGGGTGTGTGAGCTTTGGAGTGAGTGTGTGCGCTAGTGAGTTGTAGTGTGTGACTGCGGGTGTGTGAGCTTTGGAATGTGAGTGTGTTTGTGCTGGTGAGTTATGTGTGACTGTGGGTGTGCGAGCTTCGGAGTGTGAATGTGTTTGTGCTAGTAAGTTGTAGTGTGTGAGTTTTGGAGTGTGAGTATGTTTGTGCTGGTGAGTTGTGTATGACTGCGGATGTGTGAGCTTTGGAGTGTGAGTGTGTTTGTGTAGTAAGTTGTAGTGTGTGACTGCGGGGGTGTGAGCTTTGGAGTGTGAGTATGTTTGTGCTGGTGAGTTGTGTATGACTGCGGGTGTGTGAGCTTTGGAGTGTGAGTGTGTTTGTGCTGGTGAGTTGTAGTGTGTGACCGTGGGTGTGCAAGCTTTGGAGTGCGAGTGTGTTTGTACTAGTGAGTTGTTGTGTGAGCTTTGAAAAATGAGTGTGTTTTTGCTGGTGAGTTGTAGTGACTGTGTGGGTGCGAGCTTTGAAGTGTGAGTGTGTTTGTGCTAGTGAGTTGTAGTGTGTGAACTTTGAAAAATAAGTGTGTTTTGCTGGTGAGTTGTAATGTGTGACTGAACTTTGGAGTTGAGTGTGTTTGTGCTGGAGTTGTGTTTGATTGCAAGTGTGTGGGCTTTGGAGTGTGAATGTGTTTGTGCTAGTGAGTTGTAGTGTTTGATTGTGAGTGTGTGAGCTTTGGAGTGTTAGTGTGTTGGTGCTGGTGAGTTCAAATAAAGCATGCATTTTGAATTTTCTGGAAATAGCATGTGAACTCCCAATCATTCTGATTGAATTTTGTATTGTGCTAAATATCTAGGAAACAATGAAATGCTCTAAAATGCAGGAAAGATGTACAATTTGAGGCAAACCAATATTTTCCTTGTGTTAGCACTTGTGATAATATTCCAGGATATGTCATTGCCCCTTTCCACTTAAAAGTGTATTATATAAATGCTTGAAAATTTGCATAATTTTATAACAGCCTTAGGGGTGTTCTAAGTCTGAAAATTCATTAATTTAATATTTCTTGCTTTGTACAGGCTGAAAAAAAGGACTTGCTGAAAAGGACACATTTAGTAGCTCAAAACACTGTAATAATGCCATTCTTTGCAGCTTGGTAGCGCAGAAAGTTAATTTGCTTTCAACACCTTTTATAAAAAAACAACAATAAAATTATAATTGATTCATTCACATGACTTTCTCTACCCTCTATCGTTTATTAGTAGGTACATAAATCATTCTTAATCAAACTTTTTTTTTTTCTGTCTACTACATTTTAATACAAAGAAAAGACTTTGCAGAAATAGCTACATTGCAAATTTCATTATAGGTACAAAGAGAACAGCGATAGTCAAATGTTTATGAACTGGATGCTATACGCTGCCTTAAAATTCCATTCTGTTTCTATGACACCACGAGAAACAACTGAATGTTGAAAGGACTTTAAGAGAATGATCAAAAAATGAACAATTTGAACATTTCATAACGGATCTCAGAAATGGCTCATGCCACAATAAAGCTTATTTTAAATATATTGTATGTTTTAAAGAGATCTAATTTTTAGAGTACAGTATGTTTTCCTCTATCGCATAACTTGTACAGTTATACAAGATTACAAAAAATATTCCATGTAATAAAGGGAGTTTGGGGCGGGGGGATTGTGTTGAAAGAATTTGTTGCATCTTTGGAAGATATGAACATAAATACCAAGTTAGGTATTTATCCGACTTTTTGTTTTTGATTTATGATACATATGGACATTTCCACAAATGCTTTATTTGGATTCTAATAATATAATAATAATAACAATGATAAATAACAACACGTGTGCTGTTTATGTATACAACTACAATGGCTCGCTCTACATTGTTTGCATGAGTTGGCTACATGTTATGCCTACAGTGTGTTTTCTATTTGCACCATTGGCAAAACCACCTAGGCCACGCCCATGCCACTGCTAGCAGAAGACAGGCCACTATTATGCAGGATGACCAACTTTATCATTCTGTGCAGCCTGGTTTGAGTTTCAATTGATGTGATTGTGAGTCGAAATTGAAAGTAAATTCTATGATAAAAAGTTTACTTGTGGAAAAACAAAGGTGAGGCAATAGCAGTTAGTGTGATAGTCCCATTTGTAAACAACAAAGTTCAAAGTGAACTTGAAGCTGCTGATTTTGTTACTATAACCATAGATGCTTGCAGTAGGTTACATCTGAAGTTAGTTCCTGTACTAGAAAGACATTTCACTCCAACTGTTGGGGATAAAATCAACTTGGTAGAGTTTGATGAAACCTCAGAAATATTATCTCAGTATGTTATTAAAACTTTACAGAACAATAATCTCAAGGACAAAATATTTTCATATTGTGCAGATAATACAAACACAAATTTTGGAGGTGTGAAAAGATAAGGAAAAACAAATCGTTCTTAGTAAGCTGCAGAATGAACTAGGAAGGAAAGTGCTAGCTATAGTTGTGGGGCATACATTGTGTCCAGAATGCTGCAGACCAACTACCCATCGACACTGAAGTTACTGTTGTGAAAATCTATAAATTCTTCTATATCTACACTGTAAGGGTAGCTCAATTGAAGGACTTCTGTAAATTTACCAGGTAGAATACAAAAATGTTCTCTGTCATAGTAGTACCAGGTTTATCAAAGTTGAAATAGGACAATCTTAACAGTGAAGAAGTCAATTATAAAATAAATGAGTTGAATGATATTAAAAGCTGTCATTTACATAATGATGGTACCAGGTTTCTCAGCCTCTTACCAGCAGTCCATAGCATCTTGTTTATTTATGATGGTTTGAAATCATTCTTTCTCTCTCAGGGGATGCTAAGAACCATAATACATAGTTGAAGAGCGTCCATATATAAAACTCAATTTTTTATTTTTGTCCAAGAATAATGACTTTTTTCTAAGATCCTTCCAGCGAGGCGTACATGTGGTTTATTCATTTCTTCTTTACAACTTTTCAGTGTTACTGTACTTGAGATGGAAGGAAGTGATATTTCTGCTCCGAGGTCTCTCTTAAGTATCAGGAATTAAAAGAGAAGCTCATTTTCAGGAGAAAACATAAATTCATCCCCCTGGCAGCTAAATAGGTTGAACTCACAGATCCATGCAGATGAAATTAGGCAAGAGGATTTTGAAGAAACCATTGTGAACTTTTATATGATGAGTGCATTTCATATTTTGAACCATGGGAGGGTAGTTTTGATGGTGCTGAGCAGTTTTCTTGGACCGAAATAGATTCATCATATGAATTAGAATGGAGCGATGTTGAGAAATTAACTGAGTTTATAAATTCAGTTGTTTCCAGTGAAATTTATTCCATAAACATTGACAAGCTATTTGACGAAGTGGTGATTGTGAATCTTGTTTTTAAAAAATGAAAGAAAATGCCGAGGACACACAACTGAAGAGTGTAAGTCTGTGGATTGAATTTTCATAAAAAAACTGAAAGCAAGTGGTATGAACATAATTAATTTTGAGAGAGTTTTGGAATCTATTTACTATCTTCCAGATACTTTTGCCCCAGTAGAGAGAGAGAGAGTGATTTCTTTTATGCAAAGTATTTGGACACCTGAGAGAAACAGACTCCAGGTGAATAAGATAAAGGCCTTGCTACAAATTAAGGTGAATTCAGAATACTCAGGTGCAGATTTCTATGATTTTTATCAAAGAAAACACTTCTTTTATAAAGCAGGAATATTCAGGAGAAATGTGTTGATGTAAAAGTAAAACTTGAATCTTAATTGATATTATGTGTGTTAAAATAAGTATTTCAGATTAGCATACCAATTTCAAATATATTATTGTTGTTATGAAATTAGTTTTAAATTCACTGGTTGTCTCTTCATGTGTAGACACTTTTTCAATTACAATGTTATTTATATAGTAATAATTCATTTTCATGAGTTTATTAAAAATAATTCGCCTGAATATGGGAAAAATAAAAATGTCCATACTTTTGGGTCCAGAATTCTGGCAACCCTAGGTCTGCTACATTTCTATTGTGTAGCTCAGTGAATTTCAAACAATGCAAGAACAAAACAGTTTTAGACATGTGCTTAAAGCAACAGTGCAAGATGGTCCAATAATAATCTTGGTGGAAATCTAGGACTGCTAATTAAATGTGTAAACATAACTCTTAACAGCTGTATTAGGTAGAGGGGGGAGGCGGCAAGGCTTGGAAAAACTGGAGGTAATTTTTATGTTTTAATTTGATGAAACAATTGACAGCACATTCCGAGAATAGTAGTAAAGTTTACAGTTTGTAGCTTTTTTTTGAAAAGGGTGAAGTAAGCAGACAAATGTTTTAAGTGGGACAGAATGACTGCAACAACACTTCTAGTGCCCACCTCTGTGGTTTGCAGTCTCATATTCAAGAGATCCTGAGTTTTAATCTTCATTAGGATGAGTTAACCAGGTAAGGTTTCTTTCCCAGTCTTTTCCCTTATCCTGAAAAGACGGATGTTGAGCAACTCAAGGGACCCCGGATTCGTTTGAGCGTCATTTCATTCATCATCCATTATGACATAACAGGTTAAACAGCTTCGTATGAACCAAAGTTCATTGTAATCCTGACTTAGAGGTGTTCTCTGCTTTATGAGTTAGTGAAAATAAATAGTTTTATCTGATAAAATGATGCATATTGGCAAACATAGAAAATTGACAGCATTTAATTGTGAATGGTCAGTCGGTATTGTGCGTGATGACTACCTGGTCGGTGAGTGACATCGTGTTACAAAGATTCAGTATCAAACAGCATCAAGTCAGTGTGGAAATGATATTGCCAATATTGTTTTCTGCTATATCACATCTTCCTTACACTTCCAATGACTTTAATCTAAATCGAATAATTTCTCTACCACATATCTAGTAGTAGAAATGGTATTTCATTCCACCCAAAAATTTGATTCTGAGGTTTCACCAAAGTACATGTTTTGAGGACCCCTGAATAAAAAAGTTTAGAAAAAGTTCTTATGTGTATATATGTGAACAGCAGAACTCGAAAACAAGAAGTCATGTAAATACCAAACCTAATATTGGGAGTTCATTATTCTCCAAAGTAGTGAAATAAAGATTTTCAAGAAAATTCTCCACCTCTCAACTTTCCCTTGCATAGAAGATTTTTCAAAATGTTTGATTTTCTCAAAAATGGCTCTTAATGATTTTTTATTAAAATACCATAGGAGGCTGCCAAGTGCAAAACTCGCCTTATCCAGGTAAATCAAATTTTTAGAAAACGTGAAAAACTAATATTAGGCAAACAGCAGAACATTCAAAATTCTCTTAATGTTATAATGTCCAGACTAGACCCTTAAAGATGCATGCATTCTCTTGAAAATCAGTCTCAAATAATATGGCGGTAAATCAAAATTTAATTTTGAATAAGGCAAATTATGCACACAACGGTAGTGGATTTGGCGAGTTTTGGTGGAAATGCAATACTAAATTACAATCAAGTGCTAACATTTTCGCATTTACTTCTCAATATTTGTCTTGACAATGTTAATAAATGACTTCTTGCAATATTTGTATAATTATAACCATTTCTGATTTTATTTTAGTTAAAAAAACTAAATTTTCATAATTGTTTTCATCAATTTCGCATCAGGATATCAATGAAGCACTCCTTTCATAGTTTTGCTCACTAAAATGGACCAGTTTTCATATCACATGTATCTTATGATTTGTAAAATTTACATATTATGTTTAAACTGTAATACTAATAACTAATGTTCAAAAACAAACATATCAAATTCTAAGTTGTCCTTCCTCACTATCCAAGAAACTCTCACAAACAGCATCTACTTCTTTATTGTCATTGGCAATATTGTTTTTAGATATTGAATTCTTGTAATATACAGGCTTTCATTTTCCTCCCAGTTATCATTAAATTTTTTTTAATAAATTTTTCACATCTTTAACTTTTCCCTCCTTTACTTTTACACCTACATCTAAATTCCTTGCAATATGCATTTCTAAGGTTTTGCCTCGCTTCAGAATGGTCTTGTCGACACACAAATTGGACCAATAATTTACCTTACATCTCACTAGAAATTTGCCTGAGGTAAAACGTTATAAAATAGTATGTTTAGATGCCTTAAATTTAAAATGCAGGATCCTGGCGACTTCAATATTTCCTTTGCAGCATACTTCCAATCTTGTACAGATACATCTATCCCTAGTCTGATTACCTTTCCATGATTATTATAGATTTCAAAATATTCTTCAGGCCTACTGTTAGTGTTTCTCATTCTTATTTCTTTCACTATTTGCCCGAAAACACGATCGGGAGGGGTGAATGAATGGCCAGGAATAGGAAAAATCATTTCTATCACCTGCACATTCTGTGGTGCTTGAATAGCAAGCCATGATACATGGCTATCATAGTGGTGTTTGTATTTTGTCCACAGCAGGCATCTGCAAATAGCCTTACTTTCTTAACTCCAGAAAAATCGGATTTGCACAGTTGACTGTATACTGCTGATACAATTTTGTTTGAAAATTTAGGACGTTCATTTTCTGTCCAAACAGAATTACAAACATTCTGATTTGTCAATGTAGTCTTGGATGAACCCTGCACAATGGAAAAGTTATACATATATAACTGCCTACTGTAGTATGCTTCTTGATGCTGTACTTTTGACAGTATCATATTTTTCTGACAGTCAAATGAAAATGTTGCTACTTTATCATCTTCTTTCAGGAGATCAAAATATGCCTTAGTCTGTTTATGTATTCATTTAGCTATCAGCAAAGCAGAACATTTAGTTTTATCTGTTTCCAATTTTATTTTCTCATCATAAGAAAGACAAAGTGAGCATACATCAGAAACAGGGCTTTTGAAGCTTATATTAAATTTTGCATTAGAAATATTACGAAAGAAACTCTTAGACACTTTCAATGAAATAGATGCTTCTGCATTATACATATGTCTCATTTTATTAATGCTTAATTCCCTTGGTAAGTATTGCCGTGTTAATGTTTTCCTCCTACAATAATGGATGTCAACTACTTTAAACTTCTGTATGAATTTAATTACAGATTCTCTCGTATTACTATTTTTTGTGACACCCTGTCTCCATCTCGGAGTTCCTTTGGCACCACTCCAGTTTCAAGGTGTCTTTTGTACTCTTGTCTTCTGGACATTTTGCAAATATCAAAAAAGTTTTCTGACACACCTGAACTGGCAGACCTTGTACTTGTTTTGCATGATACTTTGTTGTAAAACCCTTCCGAGAACCATCTTTGATGGCATGCTGCTGTTTAGGTATATCAGTTGAACAGTAAGTCAGTATAATGCAGTCTTGTTTAATTTTAGAACTGCAGCTGTAGAAGGCTTCATGGAATTTCCTTATGTCCTCCTGTGTCAAGTTGGAATGACTTCCTGTTGTGATGGCAGGCAGACAAGCAAGCGGGGGCCGAGGCTTGCTGAATGCCTTTAACAATTGAGACTGTATTGTAAACACCTCTGCTTATTCCTATATGAGTCATATCTGTCAACAATAGAAAAATACTACTTAATTGTAATTCGATCATACATACCTTTCCCTCTTCTCTCTTTCATGTTTCGATTTACGGGATGCCCATTTCCTAGTTCGACCCTTTCCACCAACTTCGTGATATCAGAGGACTCCATAATAACATCTCTGCAGCTTAGACTAGTCAAAACTAAATTAAGAACAGTTGGAATCACACAGGACTGGCAATGTAGGGAAACAGAGAAGTGAAACTGCTATATTTCTTAGTGCTGGATAAGGCAAGTTTTGCTCTTCACACAGCACAATTATAGTGGAACAAGTATTGGATAAGGCAAGTTTTGCTCTGAATTGTAAGATGGATTAGACAAGTTCTGCATCAACCGCCACCATAGATTTGAAGAGTTTTGCATTGCACAGCAGTTTTCAGGGCTCTCTTGAAAGTGTATTAGATGAGTTTTGTTCAAACCCAAAGTCACCAGTTCGTAGAGAACTGCAAGAAGTATTGAATCCCATATCTAACTCAATTTTTTTTTAATTTTTGTATAAGACGAGTTTTGCACTTGACGGCCTCATATATTAAACATATTTTCATGACAAAATGGATATCTTGAATTTTGTGGGAATAGCCTCTGAAGGAAGGAATTTTGTGTAATTGATATACAATATATGTGTGTGGGGGTGGGGGTGTGGGTGTGTTTTTTTGTAATTGTAGAAGTAAATGCCATGTTTCTTGGCATTTTCTAACACACTTGTATGCATATTTTAGGTAACATGTGTACAATGTTTCCAGCTATAACAATGAATATTGATATTGTTTTAAATTGCCTGATTGCAGGAGAGTTTGGGAGGCAATTCCCAAACCACAATGTTGGCCACAGTAAGCCCATCAAGTGCTCATGTGGATGAAACACTTTCCACACTTCGATATGCTTGTCAAGCTCGTTCAATAGTCAACTACGCTCATGTGAATGAATGTCCTCATGAACGTGTAATTAGGTAAGTAAACAAAGGCCACATGAACAAAAATATCAAGTTTTAAGCAATATTATAGACATTTATACTTGCCAACTTATATGGTTTGCCATATAATGCACAGTAAATGGAGGGTTTTTATGACTTTGGTAAGGGAGGCACCAACTTTACGGCTTTGTAGGCAAATTCAAAGTAGGCAGATTGTCACCTTGGACCCTACAAGGCATTACATTCTGTTGCATTATATTGTAACTTATGATTACAAACGGAAGGATACAGCGTTATGATGGGCCAGAGCTAATCTGTGTGTCTATCCATCACGATCATGGTCCCCCTTCACTGGGCTGAAACAAAATGTATAGCACCACTAGTGACCTCTAGTAAATGGTATACAGTGCTCTGATAGACCAGAGCTTATCTGTGTGTCTATCCTTCATCAAGATCATGGTCCCCCTTTACTGGGCTCAACAAAATGTATAGCACTACTATTGACCTCTAGTAAATGGTATACAGTACTATGATAGGTCAGGGCTTATCTGTGTGTCTGTCCTTTATCATGATGATGGTCCCCCTTCACTGGGCTGCAACAAAATGTATAGCACCACTAGTGACCTCTAGTAAATGGTATACAGTGCTGTGATAGACCAGAGCTTATAAGTGTGTCTATCCATCATGATTATAGTCCCCCTTTACTGGGCTACAACTAAATGTATAGCACCACTAGTGACCTCTAGTAAATGGTACAGAGTACTATGATAGACCAGAGCTTATCTGTGTGTGTATCCATCATGATCATGGTCCCCCTTCACTCAGCTGCAACTAAATGCATAGTATGCAGATTTGCACTACCAGTGACGTCTTAGTTACCAGAGCATGAACTTCCAGTAATGGATGACTTGAATTTTAAGTCAACTCCTTTATGTAAATTGTTTGTCTTATACACGTTTTATGCCTGCAGGATATAAGTTTCCCATTTTTTGTGACTATATTTGTTAATAGTTGATGTTATGAGATGTAAAATATGGACTAGAAATGTGTGTATAGCCTAGGAAGTAGTGGTGTTTGCTTTAATACGTATGTATTATGGTATGTTCCGTACTACCAGGTCTTCAAGCAGTCTTATAAAACAGAATTCCCATTTATTTTGTATGTGATTTTTGTACATATACTGCACTGAGCATTTTACACAGTCTAAACTTTATGTTGTTGCAAAATTATAATACTTTGCTGGACAAAGTAAAGTTTTACAGGTTTTTTTGAATTTCTGGAATATCAAGTATTTGATAATTGTGAAGTTTTTGTGCATATGCTGCTCTAAGAGGTGCTACCTCTTTGTATTGGCTCCAAGCAACAATGTACCCGGTAGATGGGTTATAAGCATAGAGTGCCTCTGGAACATGCTCCTCTGTTAATAGCTGTGAAACAATACTTCTTTTGTAGAATGCATTTTAGGAAGATAACATGATTGACTAGTTTCATTAATAGATACTTATTTACAATAAACGTACTTTTCTTCCACTAGAGAACTCCGTGCAGAAATTGAGGAGTTGAAATCCATGCAACAAGGCATGAACTACAGACAAACTCTGCCTCCTCCTCCTCGTCGCTTGCTGCCAGAAGAAGACCCTAGAGATAAAGAGTTAGAGGAACTCAGACAGGAATTGAGGTTATGTAAGGTAGCACTCAGAGAAGCCCAAAATGGCAACAAGTAAGTATCGCATAGGGCAAGAAAAGAATTTGAATAAGACACACTCTAGCTTTAGACTCTCCTGTTAACCAATTTTTAAGAAATTAAAAATTATGAGTTCTCCATTGTCTGTACACATACGGTTTAATCTACAGGGTCTTTCATAATAAGGAATAGTGCAAGTAAAATAAAACTATTTTGTTTTAAAAAAGATGTAATTTGATATTTTGAAAGGAAAATTTTACAAAAAAAGAAACAAAATTTTCATTCATTGTTATGCAGGGTGTGACATTGACAAAACATTTAAGTACCAACCTGTTATTTTTTCATTTAAAATTTTTGTTTATTTAGTGGCATGAACAATTTCATTTTTTTCGTGCAAAAGATTTGGTTGCTATGGGAAGAGATTTGTCTCCACTATTGCTTTTTATGGGGAAATGTAGACTTTGTTTTGAGGCCCGCTAATATGGAAGAGTTAAAAATGAGGATCAGGAAAGAATGCAGAATGTACTACCAGCAGTGATTGAAAATCCCAAACAGAATTCACACTTTGACTTAGCCACTTCCAGATTGCAAATCGGGAGTAGTATCTTATTAAATAATTAGAATTTCATTTATTATAGTAGTTGTGTATATTGTGGACAAAATTGTTAAACAAGTGAACAATTAAGGCTGTTTCACAACAGCCTGAGAACAGTAAACAAAACGGAAATGAGAAACGGGAAGCAATGCACATACAAGGTTTTGGTTCACAACGACCTGGTAACGAGAATGTGAATACATATCCATGGTCATATCGATCACAAAGTGGAAAGTCAATTTTGCGCATTGGGATTTCAGTTGTTTTTAACTGACCAATGATATTTTTTCACCTGCTTCCAATTCAGCCAACATAATGTGGGCTAGTCAATGTTAAAATTTGATAGAGTAAACATTATCTAAATGCAGATCCTTTACATTACTGATCCCTCTAGTTGTGCCAAGCTTTCGTTCCTTTGTTTAATGGCATACATTAAAGTTGTCTGTTGTTCTTTGTTAATTTCTACTGTTCTTTGTAGCTTTTGCCATTGTGCTTGAGGCAAAACCAGTTTTGAGTTGCATATAAACAAACTACAGATGGCACTTTCACTAGAAGAACCAACTCTCAGTGGATCTGCGGGTTAGGAAACACATACACTACTAATTTCTTGCAGGTTGCAAGCATAGAGAGCACTAGCGGCCGTTTCATGTCACGACTGCCTAGATTAGCCTATGCAGTGAAGAGTCTTAGTATGCACAATATGAATCTAATGTGCTGTGCCTGGGAATGAGAACGAGGAAGTTAAAACTTGGCCTGGGAAAGTTTCCTGTCTATTGTGAATGCTGTATTTCAACTTTGGGTAATTCTGTACGATGACCTATTTACTGTGGCTGCCGCGCGCAGTGCTTATTGAAGTGCCAATATCACAACTTCTTTTTAGCTGGATACCAGCTACCAACGTAATATGTAAGAACATTGCTATACGTTAAACAAGCAGGGAACACACAAGTGATGTTGAAATGTGCATATGTGTATTTGATGTTTTGTACATGCATAAAATAAGTAATGCATGTTTTCTATAAGGGTAAATACAAAGTGAAATATACATAAACATGGGTATAACGCACAGAAATATTCGTGGATATTGTGTGAAAACACAAAAGTGAAATGCAATAACCCGTAAAACAAAACACATAGATGAAGCCAAACATAAATAATGTTTAAAGCAAGGCATACGTAAACTCTGGCAAGAAAAAACATTTTTCATTCATTTTTACTTAGCCTACAGCATACGCCTTAGGTAGAAGTATTGCATTTCACACAAAGATTTCACCAGAAATACATGTTTTGAGGCCTGTAAATTAAAAAACACTTTTACTTACTGTACTGCACACCTAAAAAGGTATAGGAGTAGGTATGGTATATCTCACAAAAATTCGATTCTGTGATTTCACCGGAAATATATATTTTGAGGCAACCTGAACCAAAAAAAAAAAAAGAATTTTTACCTTTTCTACCACGTACCTGTAGGTAGAGCAGGTATTCTTCATTTTTGCTTTCATAAAAATGCATTTCTTGGATTCATAGGGCCTCAAAACATGTATTTCTGATGAAATCTGTGTATCAAATTTTTTGTGTGAAATGAAATACCTCCTCTGTATACTAAGTACGTGGTGAAAAAAGTAAAATTTATCTTTTCATTCAAAGGGTCTCAAAACACACAATTCCGGTGAAATTTCAGTATAGAATTTTTGTGTGGAATATAATACCTTCGCTACCTACTATGTACATGCTAGAATAATGAATGAGAAAAAGAATAACTACAAATGAATTTAAAAAGTTGACATTTCTAAACTCCATTTATTGCAGACTTTCCCAAAATTTTATGTATATTTATTGTGTATTTACGTATGCTTTGCTTTAAATATTATTTATGTTTGGCTTCATGTTCGTGTTTTGTTTCACGACATCATTGCTTTTCATTTTGTGTTTTCGCACACAATCCGCGCATGTTTATGTGCGTTATGCTAATGCACATTTGACTTTTTATTTCCCCTTACAGAAAAGTGCATTAGTTATGTTACTCGTGTTCTTCATTGCGTGTGACATCCACTGGTTATCCAGGTTCTTCTCTTGTTCGAAATGCGCATTTCAAAATATCATGAACAAATTTTAACATAAGGTATGTATGTGTTTTCCACGTTTGTTTAACATCTAGCATTGGTAGCGGCTGGCATGCCGCGAATATACAGTTCAGATGTTGACATTTCAATAAGACTGCATGCGGTCGGCATAGTAAATAGAGTCGTCACACAGAATTACCCAACTTTGTTGTTCTCATTCTGGTTGCTGTAAACGAGCCTTTAAACTGTTCCTGTTTCTTAATAATTATCATCTAGATTAGGTAACACAAGGTAAAACGAGCATAGATACCCAGCCCATAGAAACAAGAGGAAGTAATCCATTCCACCAAAAATTTGAATAATGAGACTTCACTGGAAATAGATATTTATCCCCTGAATAAAAAAAATATTTTTAGAAATGGTGCATGTGTGCCTGTGAACAGCATAACTCAAAAACAAAAAGTTGGTTCTACACCAAACTTGGTATTTAGTTCATCTTCCAAGCATGCAACATAGAAATTTTCAATCCCCCCCTGCCAAACTATGTTTTACATGCAAAAAGGTTTGTTATTTTTTATTTCCTCAAAAACGTGTAACAAGTACATTGTAGCAATTTGGTTGACTCTTTTGTAATATACCTTGCTATAGAATACAGGAGTGACTTTGCTCGGGTCTAGCTGCAATCGGTGGTAGTAGCAGCACTCTTCGACTCTAACAATACTTTTGTATTCCTATGATTTGGGTTTCTCAGGTTGATTGATGGTTGGTTGAGAAATGAGAAGACTCAAAACCCCTTTAAATTCTGAAGAATTCACTTTTACTTAACTTACTAGTCAAATTTCACAATTATAATGACAATATTTTACTGAAAGTTTCTGTAAATTGGTATAAATGTTTTTAACTGCATTTTAAGAAGTACGAATGTAATTTGGTATTGATGTAATGTATTTTTACGCATAACATCCTACTTCCTCGATACTCAAGAAGTGTTAGTGTGGCTTCGCTTCTTTTTCAAGCTTTTTAGATAATGTTGTGGTTACTATAGTTACTGCTATTCACTGCTTGGCACATTTCACTATGTATGTACATATTGTTGGCTTTTGTTTGGTACAACATTATTAATTTAATCATTACCTAAATACAATATTGGTATCTTGTATGGCTTTAGCAGTTTTTAACATACATTTTTCCAAGTTATTTTTCTCTTTATCATTCTAAATTGACTAAATAAGCATGTTTGGTTTTAGAGTCAAATTCTTTCCTCCTTTAGATATTTTTTGTTGAATAGCTACCCTTAAATTCTTGTCTCAAATGGCTCTTAATAATTTTGATTAAACTACCATATATTTAAGATATTTACATGACAAATGAAATGTATATCTTGAATTTTCTGGAAATAGTCTCTGAAGTCCTTTTTATTTTGAATGACTTTTGCTGATTGATGAACTATAAGAGATAGACAAAATCTTACTACACAAAAAATGCAGATCTTGTTAAAGCATGCAATTTATGCAAATAAAAATGTTTGTGGTGTTAACCATTTATGAGTTGTTATTTGTTTTTTTTGGTTTGAATTTTCAAATACTTAAGTCTTTTTCAAGTGGTAAGTGTCTAGGTATTTATTTTTTATGATGGTCATGCATGGAACATGAAATTTCAAAGCCATTGTTATACCTACAATGGAATGTGTATCTTGAGATAGATATCTTTTATAGAATAGTCAGCAGAGAAAGTCATGTGAATGCAGCACATCATTTGGGCTTGTGTGTACATTTTTTTTTTTTTTTTTTTTTTTTTTGCAGATCAGCAACAGACATAACTATAAAAGAGGAAACATGTGAAGGTGAAACTGGGCAAGATGAGCAACTTTGTCGACTTCCGTTTCTTGTCCGTATTGCAGCAGAATCCGTACATTTTGCTGCTGCACACCATTTCCTGCAGGAGGGTGCCACTGTAATTGGTCGATTGGGCAGTGATCCAGTACCACACATGGCACTTGAAGGTTCCACAATCCAGCCAAATCACTGGTAAGGTTACTTTCATTTATAGTACGAAGAGAAAGTGTTCAATTCAATAATACAATTTGAAAGAAAATACACATTTTGAGGTCCCCTAAATAAAAAAGAAACATTATTAGATTTCAATGAAAATAACATGTTTTAAGACATTTGCATGCGCAATTAAATATACATCTTGGAAATTAATTGAACGTTGGTTAGGTTTACAGTTTACCTCACAACTGACTAGCTGATATAGTGGTTAATTGGTATATAATGTTGACAAGGAAGCCATTCGCTCTCTAGCACTCAGTATTTTGATGATCGGTTAATGTGTTGATAAAAAGCTGATACAGTTGTGTTGTCTCATGTTGGTGGTGATATGACCTCGTTCAGCAATTGCCTCATATAGAAGGCCTTTCATTGGACTGCAAACAGATGGCCATGAGATGTCTATGCATAACACCAGCAGTATGTGTGATCTTCTACCTACCATGGTTAAGTTATTAAAAAAAGTAAACATTTAATTAGAATGTTGCTTATTGAGCTGCATGAAAAATTGTATTTAAGTTTATACCATAATGTTTTGAGAAATTTTGTTATTTAAAAAGTTAGTTTGGTACTGACACAGGTAGCCAAAGTCGTTGAGGCACAGACTCATGAATGGAAAGGCGTATGGTTCAAATCCTGCCAGGAATGTCCTCCTTTTTTTCCAGGTTTTCCTCAGTGTCCATAGCTGGCAAATGCTGGGGAGAGTATTGCCAGACGTCCTGGATTTTATGGAACAGTCCCAGATTTGTGCTAAATATCCCACATCCTGGACAGTTCCTATCCAGAATGGTAATTATTGTCCCATATTTTTGAGCATTTTGAAACATAACGTTCTCACCTCTGGAGTCGGTAAAACCAACTGCTACATTTTTTTACATTTTAAAAAGTAATTTGTGTTAAATTTTACTCTATTGTAACAACTGAGGACCTAACATTACTAAATGTGCTAAGAACCAAAAGTAGCAATGTTGTAATACATAAAGTATTTATAGCATTACATCTTTACTGACTACATATTGGAAATTTTAAACATAATGGAACTTGAGACAACTACCAGAGAACAATGGAAAACATAGATGCAGAAGGTGTCTTACATGTCACCTTATTGAAACTAAATGTTACAATGAATGATGAAACTCGCACTGAATGATTATGAGTGTTGAGAAACAACCTACAGATTTTGTTTTGGGACAAAGCTCATCAATTTGCTGTGCCATTACACAAATCAGAAAAAAAACTTCTGGTGCAGTTGGGGTATGTAGGGAAGCATATTCCTCGAGTCTTTTATATTTTCAGGAAACAGCCGTGGAATATCTTGAAGTACTGAAAGTTGTGTCTGAATGAAATTTTGGACCGTTTTACCTTTCCTTAGGATCTTTATAGTTTCCAGTCTTCCAGCTCATGAAAGACTGATAGTTCGAATTTGTGCAACAAAGCTGATGCGTAACTTTGCTATGTTTATAGTTTTATCAGCAGCAGACTCGAAGTCTGTAAAGTCTTTTGCCTCCATTTTCAGTGTTTGGAAAGGTGATGAAGGGCATGCTAAAGAAATCATCTTTTAGATCATCAGGTTTATAACACATAACCACTTTCTTGCACTTTTCTGTTAACCCAAAATCCTGATCACATGATAAAAAACTATGCCCTGACACCAAACATTTATGTTCAGTACAGTCAAATAGACCACATGACATATAAGCACTTAGTTTTTGTTTTGTCCATGGCAGTTGTCACTCCAAATCACAAGGTTTTGCTTGCTCCCAGTTACATCAATACTATTCTTGGTGCAATTCAGTACACGGAATAGACAGGATGCTATATTTTTTGTTTCACAGACCCTTTACTCTTGTACCACAGACATATTATTGTTTACAAATTCAAATCCTACAACAAATTTGAAAGTTTAGGAATTAAAAGTTCTCTGGAACTGGTCAGCAAGATGGACAACCCACAGTGGTCTCTTTTGGTATCAAGGTACTATTTTCAAGTACTCCAATAGAAAAGGTTTCCACTCTTCTTAGAAATGGTTAAAGCCTCAAACAACATATACCACAGAATTAGAAGAAATTATAAGCTTGACTGAATTATGCATCCAACAAAACTACTTCACATTCAACAAAGGTTCTATAGACAAGCACAGGTCTAGCTATGGGAAGACCTCTGCCATCCATCCCAGTAGATTTATACATGAACCACTTAGAAACACACATAGTAAAAGTCTTTTCCCTCATCTTCAAATTTTGGCTCAGATATGCAGATGATATCTTTGATTAGATTAGATTGTATTGTATTCTGTGAGTTCACTAGCAGCCATAAAGACTTGTGAACATAGAAAATGTCAAGGATATATACAAAAATTACATATGTACATAAATATTACATAGTATACAGAACATTTAAAATAAAATAAAGACATTATATACAAAATGAAACAAATCAAGTGTAATTTTGTACAGAGTCGAATACCTCCTTACTGTTATAAGGTTAACATACGTATAGGTAAGAACAGTTATTTTAACATTCACTAGGCTTGTATCTTTGTTCGTCTCATCATTTTGTTCTATTTGATTTGTAATGCATAGCATTTACTGTCAGTTCTTAATATACATACATTTAAATAGCTTCATTAATTCTAGAGCAGGCATCAAATATAACTGGCAATTGTCATTAATATTTCCTAATACTACTTACAGAGCTATATATGTATTATCAGGATAATTTGTCATTCAGACAATCTTGTACAGAATAATATGCTTTTGAGCATAGGTACTCTTTAACAGCAGTTTTAAAGACATTGAAATTGTCAACTTTTCTCTTAAGATCATTAGGGAGAGTATTAAATATTTTTATCGTCTCGTAATATATACCTTTCTGGAAGCAAGAAAGCTTTGCACTGGGATGATGGATGTTACCCTTTTGTCTAGTGTTTATCTCATGAATATCCATGTTTGTAATAAATGTGGTTCGATTGCATACATAGAATTTTAAGATTGAAAATATATACATGCAAGGTAGGGTTAATATCTTCAGTCTTCTAAAAAGATGTTTGCAAGAGTGTCTGCTATGGGTGCTGGAAATGATTCTTATAACCTTTTGCATGAGGAATATTTGTTTATTTTCTACCGAGTTTCCCCAAAATAATATTCCATATTCAATGAAGAGTTAAAATATGCATAGTATACTAATTTAAGTGTATCTATAGAACTGACATTTACCAGTGCTCGGATAGCATAACAGGCAGAACTGAGTTTGGGTAAGATATACGTAATGTGAACTTTCCAATCTAAATATCTGTCTACTTGGAGGCCCAGAAATTTAATGTTGTCTATTTGTTCTAGTGACATGTTATTAATCCCAATTTCTTATTGGAGTGTGTGGTGATCAATGGGTTATAAATTTAACAACTTTTGTTTTGTCTAGATTTACAGATAATTTGTTAGCTTTAAACCAGTGTGATATACAGTTCAAAACATAATTCAATTTAATTACACACTCATTCAAGTTTTTACTAGTCACCACAACACTCGTGTCATCAACAAACAAATGATACTTGCAATATCCTTTATATAAAATAATAGGTCATTTATATAGATAAAAAATAATAAAGGTCTTTGGGGTACTCCATGTGTTACTGTTTTCCATTTTGATGTATGTTTCCCAAATTCAATATCAATGACTACTTCAACACTTTGTTTTCTTTCATTTAGATATATGATATGAATCAACTTAGTGTTTCATTTTTTAGTCCATAGAATTTCAATTTTGCTTTCAGAATATCATGATTAACACAGTCAAATGCCTTTGCTAATTCACAGAAAATCCCACCTACATGCATTTTTTTTTTGTTTAATGCAGTTAACACTTCATGAGTAAATTTATAAGTTGCATTATTGGCTGACATTCGTTTTCTGAACCCGAACTGATCCCTGACAAGTATGTTGTTACATTCAAGGTATTTATAAAGTTTATTAAACATCACCTTTTCAAGAACTTTTGAAAAAAATTGGCAAGAGAGATATTGGTCTATAATTTGAAACATTATTGCATTCACCTTTTTTGAAAAGTGGTTTAACAATGGAAAATTTCATTGTCAGGGAAAATTCCTGACCTTAGTGACGCATTGCACAAATAACTAAGGGGAATGGAAATTTGAGATGAGCATGATTTTAAGATGTTTATTGTTATTTCATCATAACCAGAAGAATTTTTTCTTTTGAAGGAGAGTTAATAATTTTGTTTAGTTCAGAAGGCATTGACAGGTTAACTTTAAATTCAGGCACTTCATTAGTGAAATTTGATCTTAGAAAATTCAAAGCTGCCTCTTTACTTCCAAAATTAATAATCAGTTTGTTTTTTACATCCAAAAAGAATTTGTTAAAAATTTCTGCAACTTCATTAGGTTTACTAATTTCTTGATTATCAATGTTTAGTGTTATTAAGTCATTTTGTAATGAGGATTTACCCGCTTCTCTTTTTATTATATTCCAAGTAGTTTTTATTTTATTGACGGAGAGTTGAATCTGTTTATTATAATGCAATATTCTAGCCGCTTTTATTACCTTCTTTAGAAGCTTACAATATTTTTTGAAGTAGTGTTTTAAATCTATATTATTACTAATTCTTACTTGCTCATATAATTCTCTTTTACATTTACACGACGTCCTAATTCCTAAAGTGATCCAGGCATTCTCTCTTTTGAAGTTAGATATTTTAACTTGACCGGGAAGCAAGCGTCAAAGTGGGCTTTGAAACATTGAAGAAAGATGTTATATTTATTATTGGTTCCATTCGTGTGGTAAGTTTGATTCCATGATTCAAGTTTAAGTATTTTCTAAACTCACTCAGAGTATTTTCATTTATTTCCCTAGATTTCTGATAAGTGTATTTAGGTTTGGATTTTAAATTTAACTTTTTAATGTGTAGAACTTGTGCATCATGATCCGACAGGCCATTAGATTTTGATGAGACATTGCGAAAATTAATGCTATCTGAATTTACAAATATATTATCTATAGCTGTAGAGGAGCTATTTTGGATTCTTGTTGGAAAGTTTACTGTATGTGTCATGTGGTATGTTGTAAGTAAAGTGCTGAGTTGTTCCCTTTGAAGACTAGGTTTCAAATAATCAACATTTATTTCACCACATATGATTAATTCTCTTTTTGGTTTGAATAAAAATTTTAGAAGAGGTTCAAGTTGCTTTCTGAATATTTCAAAATTGCCTAAGGGAGATCGATAAAGGGCTACTATAGTTAAATTCAATTTACTTTCATTTAGCTGAACTGCACAGAGTTCAAGGTTTTGTTCACTACAAAACTTGGATAAATCCAAACTTCATAAGTCACATAATTTCTGACATATATACAAACCCCACCTTTATGTAAGTTTTTTCTTGAAAACTCTGCTGCTAAAGAGTACCCATGCAGTAAAATTGGCTGAAATTCCTGTTGTGTCAAGTGGTGTTCGGATAAGCATAAAATGTGTGGCAGTGGGTTTTCAGTATTAAGACTAATAGTAAGTTCATCTACTTTGTTACTTAAGCCTCTTATATTCTGATGAAATACAGACCGGCAGTTTTTATTTTTATTATTATCATCATTAGTATTGATGTCAGAAGCATTATTTCTATAGTTACTTGTGGATACAGAGGTATTTGGAATGATTATCTCAATTTGCTTTAAGTGTCAATGATTATGTTGACTATGGGACATACTTAATCTAAAAAAGACCTCCTACTAGTGACAACAGGAATTTTACTCTTAATTCTGTCAGCAATAAGAAGAGAGAGCTTCTCTTTGCCTCTAGAATTTAGGTGTAGGCCATGAGAGGTTAAACCATCCCTGCCTATACCGTCGACATCTATCATACACATGTGAGATGCAGCAGGACTTTAACAAGGCATGCTCAAGTCTCAGATTCATATTCCTCACCCTCCAATGAAGCTGAGGCTTGTCATGCCTATGAAAAAGTCCCACTACCTTCACATTAGTATGGCTGCTGGTCTCACTGATGTTACACAGATCCTTTTCAATAATATAGCTACTATTTCTATCCAGGCTATTCCCTGGCCCACCCACTATCACTACATGATCCCTCTTGGTAAAACCTGTAGTTTTCTTTACCAGGTCTTCAGTGACATCAGAGAGGGCAGCACTGGGTTTAACTATGCCTACTACATCATAATCACACCCCAAGTCCCGTTTGAGCAGGGATACTATGCCCCTCCCATGACTACTCCCAAGCAACAAGACCTTGCTTTTTGCATATTTGTAATCTTACCAGACATACTCGAGGAAGACACTCTTGAAATTACTAAATTAACAAGATGTGTGTATAAAAATTCATAATGGAAACTGAAGAAAATAATACCTTACCCTTCTTGGACCCCAAAATAATCAGAGACCAGGAGAAATTTACATTTGCAATCTACAGAAAATTGACACATGTAGATAATTACATTAAAAAGAATGAATGCAATCTGATCTCACACCAGCTTGCAGTTCTCAAAAGTCTAATCCCTAGGTTAAACATGTCCCTCTAAGCAGAGAAGAATATTCATAAGAACACCAAGGTATTCTGGACATTGCAGTGATAAATGGCTTCAAACCAGGTACAATATTTAACATATTTAAACAGAGTGGCAAACTCAAAGAAATAGCCCAGACAAGTACTCTTGAGACAATCAGTGAAACTAACTGGAAATATAAAATGTTCACATATCATCCAGGACATTTAGTAAATTTTAAAAATTATTTAATAAATTTGGCATCGATTAGCTCCTCAAAACAGATACAGCCTGAACTATTTGTTGAACAAGCCATTCAAACCAGGAATCTATCGGATCAGCTGTGAAAGATTCTACATAGGTAAAACCAAGAGAAATTTGAACATCAGGTTGAAAGAACACCAGAGAAATATTAAGCAGAAACAGACAGACAAATGTGCAGTATCACACCACTTTTGGTCTGAGAATCACAACCATAAAATTGTTAAAGCGAGTTTCATCATCATTAAAACTGACTGGGAGAAAATATTTGACAAGAATGAAGATAATATTGTAAATTCTGAAATCCCACTATTGAGTAATTTGTTAGAACTCCACCAGCAGGAGAGGAGGAAGAAGGAACATGCTTCAGTCAATTAACTGCTGATGATGAGGATGAATGCCCTCGAAAACCTTCCAGTTGTAATAACTTAGTAAGTGAAGGTTTGTGTAAACATATGTGACTCATTGTAATTCAACTTGAAGAAAACTTTGCTGTTTGTAACTATTGCCTCACTGTTGCCATGAACGTGTATACTACCTGGGTCAGATAGCTTTGCATTTGTTTATCCATGGCCAAAGGAGGAACTACATGTGTTTAAGTAAATGGCTTACAAGCTACTACACGTAAACACCAAACAAAGTGCGAAGTTATATGTCCTGTGTAATACAGAAGTTGTAACATGGGAGTTGGCGTAAGTAAAACATATCTGAGTGCGTCAGAGTTGGCACAAACAATACCCATTGTAGATCAATTGCTAATGACCAAGGTAGAGTTGAAGATATAGCATCATTCTTCATGTTTGTCATTGCACACTCTGCTTTCCATTGATGAAGTTCAAGTTGCATCTTGTGCTGTTTGTCCCCTTTCTTCAGGGTGTAGTAAGTCACATTTTTTTGGAAGGAAAGTAAAGCCAGTGGTTCTGTACCATACATTTATGGCATGTAAAAGAACCTCAGGCCTGTTAAAGAGGCTGCTGAGCAAAATTTCTGGTCTTTTGTGCTCAGTATAGATTGGGACACTAAGAACTTTGAAGCTAGTTAAAAAATGTCTATAAATAAAATTCAATTAACACATTTCTTGCAAGTGTCTGATCTTGGTCTGTCAAATGATACATTTGGAAAATATTTCTTGACTTTGCTGTGTGGATGTTTGACTGGAAAAGCTTTGTATAAGCAACGATATTAAGATCAGAGTTGAGGTATTTGCTTTGAAGATTTTTTTGCAGTATAGTGACTCACATCTTTCGGTGTCAAACATGTTCCTCTATAGACTTAACATGAACCTGACCCATCTTGTGGCAGTCCTTGTTCTAGTAAGTCCAAATGTTTTATGACAGATTCTGAAATGACCAAAATTTCCATCAACACTTGCTTGGCAGTGGCTTTCCTCAGGATTTTCTTATTTACCTCCTTGTGACTGGCAGTGTTTGTATCAAACCCATTAAAAATGTGTCTCATGCTGTTTCATTTAGTCGTTAGAATTCCTGAAATAATGTTGTGCATATGTCGTGTGACAAAGTCCTGCAGGATAGGTTACCATGGCATCTGCAATTAAACCTAAAAATGGAAAAGGTAAGTTATTTTAGTTTCAAATAAATTATAGCTATCTGATGATAACATGCACACCACCATTCCTTGTTATTCACTTAATTACATATTGTAGCATTGTTTCCAAGTGAGATTACAAATTGCTGGTCCCGAAAGAATTTCATCTACCTTTGTTAGTCCTGATTTTGGTGAAATTTGTTTTCCTGGCACATGTAGTATACTCTGCATCTTTAACTCGAGCAATTTTTCATTTAATCTTTACAGAACCACAACGTTTATAGGGAGGATTGCACTCTTTTTCTTCTTCCATAGCGAAAAAACACTCGTAACACAGCAGAAATGTCAAGAAGAATAAGATGAGGCAGGAAAATGCTGTAACTAAAATTGCTTGAACATGATTTGTGATCATGCATGGACATAAACCCAATAAACAAATAAAATGAAATGTTAAAAAAATGGTTCTTAGCACATTTAGAATGTTAGGTCCTCAGTTGGTTCAGTGTCTATAAATTTAGTTATTTTTGTGGGTTGGATATGATGCCTAATAATTAACAGCTACTGTGCTGTTTACTTTTCCCTTTTGATTGATATCTGCCGACATTCAGGACTGTTTTGTAACTTTGTTGTTAAGGAGGCAACTACAATTATTTGTTAAGCTTAAAGAACAGCTCTTAACAGATGGCTGCTATTAAGCATTCTGTAGCTTGTTTGTTATTGCGGTTTTTTGTCCGCTGGAGTGACTAATTGAAAATTCATGTGCAGTGTCTTCACACTGCCGCCAGTGCCGGAATACCAACCACTGAGTGCTTTTGTTACATTTCCTTGCCAGGATGGAGACAAAGCATACTGTGAAAACGTTATACGAAAAATATAAAATGTATGTGCATTTTTAAAATTTGCAACCATTGCTTAGAATAACAAGATTTACATTTTCTTGTGACCCTAAATAATTTTATGGAGAAAACTTGCCAAGCTGTTGAATAGCTGTAGCAGTGGCCCTGTAAAATGAGTTTAACTTTAGGTTAGGAAAGACAGACAAAAGAATTAGCAGCACAGTTGTTTTGATGCAAGTTTCACTAATTCATATCAACCCACAATTATTGCTTAATTTTCTTTATGGTTTTTGGCTTTTAATTTACTTTTTAAAGATACCATGGTATGCAGATTTTTCTTAAATTTTAATGTAAATCATCAAGCATAAGCAGGTACTTATACTTTTATTCATGATTTGGCAATGTTCAACTTGAGTTCAGGCCTGTGGACATGTTTTTGCACCTTAATCTTTGAATGAAAATCATTATTGGTATCTGATAATATCCATATTATTTTAGGCATTCGTTAAGTGAAAGGTCGTAGTGAAAAGCAAGGTTAGTTTCACTAATTATTTGGTGGAATGTTGCAGCTACAAGTGTTTTATTTTGGATTATTTTTCATATGCAAATTTATTAAGTTTAATTTTTCATTTTATTAAACATTTGACTGCCTTCGTTTATTTTCTTCCTCTTCCAGCAGCATCAGTATAAATTCAATTTCTATGGTTATGAGAAGCTGGTAAATAGCTTTCTGCTAGCCACTTGTTTTAGTAAATTGGAAATTATCTTAAAATTATTCTGGGAATGAAAACATATTGCTGTATTATTCTACAGCTCTCAAAAGTGCTCAGTTCCTAATCTTAACGTAAAAACGATGCATATAAATTCATGAATCATACAAATAAACACAAGATTTATCACTATTTAAACCTAAAATTCATAAATCAATAAACATTAGTTTTTTTACGATGTGAGATTACACAACATTTATTTTCCTATTAAATTTCATGTCTTAAAAGTTATATTGGGAGCATCATTTATTAATGGTATCGCATGGAAAAAACATTGCTTACTCAAGCGTAAAGCATAACAGTAATTCTGTTATGCTTTACTGCGGTAAAATGAATAAATAAACGTTTGATAACTAAAATGGCAGACTTCTATTGTGCTTTTCCTCTTACAGCAGCATTAAAACGAATCTGTTGAGTGACAAATGCATTAGATGGGGTCCTTGGGATTTGTTGTGTTCAACAACCAAATCTTTATTCAGTTACAGAATGTCGATCAATTGATTAGTGGCTTTAACAATTTGTTAAGCCTTAACAAAACTTTACAGAATAAGCCTAAATGAAGGGTCTTTGATAGAAAATAGAAAGTATATTAATAATGGAAATGGATAGAAATTTGAAATGCAAAGGTAATCATGTTAAAGAAAAGATAAAAGGCTGTGTGTTTTGTAAGGATTTAGAAAACTAAACCGAATTGAGCAATTGGTTAATATGTAATGGCAATGATAAGTGCAAAGCATTTTGTAAATACTGCCATAAGTGTTTCTCAGTTGCACATTGGTGAGGGACAAAATGTGCATCTGTCCCTTATTTTGATTTCATATATATGGCAACCCTGCCAGGGAGACACCGAAAATTTAGGCCTGTTATTGTTTCATTGCATGTATGATCAGCGTCCACCACCCGTGGTGTCCTATGTAATAAGAATGAGCATTGAACCAAGAGCCTCTGCAATATATCAGATCTTAATTCCAATTTCGATTAGCAACAAAATGGCGCTGCAGTAGGTTGGTTTGTAAATAAATGTGCATAACATACAGCTTTGCTTTCCCTGAGATTTTGAGACATTTGTGTAAACAGTTTTTGTCTTTGCATATGGAGTATGTGTTGTGTTCCTGGATGTAAATCCAACTATGGTGCTACAGACACATCAGCATTTAGGACAAAAGTGTACAAGATTTATCCACCTTGGGTGCCTACCATCCTATCACACTGTGAACGTATCTAAAGATAGAATAGAACCACGCTCTCGTTCACAACTAGTGCTTAGCAGAGATGAAGGATATTTTAAAAAATTGTGTGAAAATAATGTAATTTCTGCTTTTGAGAGCTTCAAAAGTGATGTTATATAAAAAGACATTTTACCCTTTGTTTCAGTAGTGAAAGAAAATGATATATTATTCATGAAAGTAAGATGAAGCATTTAGGGATAATACCCTCTCTCAAGATGAGTTTTAAAGTTACCAGTAGGTTGGGTGTGAAGTTTTTTTTTATCAGAACATATGAGAACAATGCGATAAGTCTACAAATACAAATTTTACAGAAGAAACCAATAAGTAATATTGAGTAAGGTTTTATAATAATTGATAATTTAGGCACAGGGATTTATTAAGAATTCCGAATATAGTAAAATATACAAGTGAGGAAAATCTCACACTTTATTTAAAGGCACAGTTGCTAAATGGATTTTGAAAATCTGTGGACTTGTTGCAATTTGCATCAACCAAAGGCACAAATTGTGTTTTGAAACAAATTTATATAGAAATAATGCAAGAATCTACTCTTTACTTTAAAATAAAGAGAGTTGAAGGTTGTTACACTACATCACTAAAATATTCTTACTTAAACGCGTTTCGAGAGATGGTATGCTCCCATCGTCAGCCGTTGAAAGCATGCTGACGTTGGGAGCAAACCGTCTCCCGAAACGCGTTCAAGTAAGAACATTTTAGTGATGTAGTGTGACAACCTTCAACTCTCTTTATTTTAAAGTAGGACACATCACTGTTACTAGCTTCTAAATCTTCAGTACCTTTACTTATTATTTTTAGCTAAATAATTGATACAGTGAAATCGGTAATTGACAAAGATGTTCTTAACCAATTATTTAAACAATACAATCAAAACCAGTCACTTGTTTTAACAGTTGCAAAAATGTCCTAAAATTATTTAAGCAATGCAATCAAAATTGTAATTAAGGAGAACATTTTCAAGTATTATTTAAAGAGTAGAGCCAAAATTCTTACTTATTTTTCTTTTTCTTAAAATGTTTGAAAAAATGTATTAATCAAATCAATCAAAATCATAAATAATTCAGCAAGTTCTTTTCACACCTTATAATAAATAACAGGTTCAAAATTAATTTGTTCTTAAATAATCTGCAAAGTTCTGTTTTGGCTTCAAACTTTATCTGAGGAATAAAATCACTATTAATAATTCACAAAAATCTTTAGATATTCATTAAACAAATCAGTAAAAAATTATCCTGTTCGAAAATAAAGTGTAAAAACCTGCTTTTTGGCACAAATTAGAAAAACAAATCATCAAAAGTAGTTTCATTGGCTGTTATCGGATTTTAGTTAAAATTTTGAAATCTGAATGGATAGTATGTCTCTTAACTTGTCTTCAGTGCATGCGATGTCCAGGTTCCCCCTCCAATCACACTCTTCATTCTCAATTTCTCTTCTACATCGTTTGTTGCAACATCTTCCCTCCCAGCTATCATCACCAAAGTGTTGTTTCAGAATAGTGAGTAAATCTTTCTCTTTTTTCTGGTTTTTAGGCCATATCTGGGTCAGGTATCTGATCTGCTGCTACACCTGCTTTTAGCAAGGAAATATAATGTTTGATGCATTGTCCAGTCTGTATGAGAACTCCATTTTAGAAATACTGCAAGTTTTCTTCCAATGGGATTTCTTTTTCAGTATTACCCATTTCATATCTCTTATGCCCACTGGCTTCTTTAAATCACTGCAGATGTCCTTGAAGTTTAAAACACTTCAGCCAATTCCCAACTTTTGAACATTTCCCATTTTCTCATAAATGTTATGGTATTGTTCAGGAGGTAATATTTGAGGCAGTATTTTAATGCCTGAATAATATTAATTGTATTTTATTACAATTAAATTCAATAACAGCCCACCTTAAAAAAAATATGTATATAATTATTATTTAAATTGTATGTAAAGTCATTGCAGATACTTATTTTTATTGTAAACGTATTTATTAATGTTATGTAAATGTTTATATACTCTAATAGTGCACAAACTGTGAGAATAATATGTTTTAGGTTGTTAACAATGAGATAATAATGTAATTGTGTGACAATAATGTGTTTAAAGTTTTGAAAAGCACTGGTCATGAAAAGATTGGTAGTGACGTAGTTTCACTAACAGTTTTGAATTAGCCAATCAACAGTAAAGAAAAGGTTTTAGTTTGAATGCTTAAATTCTATTGGAGTAGATTTAGCCAATAAGAGACTGGCAATACCCAAGCTTTAAGGTTTTACCGTTGAAATTAGTCAGTCACGGACCAGGTTTCATAGAGTGCAGATGGAAAAGTCACGAGCAAGATTTTATAGTAAATACATTAAAAATGTGTAAAGTTTCTTACAGTTTCTTTCATAAAGTGCAGTGTTTTATATATGTGCAAGTATAAAGAAATAAAAAGAAGTGAAATTTAAAAGTAATTCTGTGACGTCTTTAATTTTTGTCATACCACGACCTGAACAAGACCTTATGTCTCTATAGTTCGACTGAAGCAGCCGAGGAAGATTTAAATGATATTACATAAGCTTAATTAATTGAAACCTACGCACAAACAAATAAATTAAATTTAAAAAAAATCTTCAAATTCTGCATAAAAATTACATTACGCAACATTGTGTAACATTACGTATCATTACGTAACACAAGCATCATCTCCACCACTTCAAAGTTTGGCGTCCCAAGCAACAAGCATCATAAAGTGTATTTTCATTATGTGGGAAGTTTAAATTAAAACTAAAACATCATCTCCAAGCGTGGGACATCTCTACAAGTTTGAAGAACATAACTTCTTCAAAGTGGCGCCAAAACATGGTGCTAATTAACTTTTTCAAAGTGGTGCACATACGTGGGTCTTCTCACATCACTCTAACTTTTTCAAATTGGCACCAAACGTGCGGCTTCGAAGACGACGAGATTTGGTGACGTCAAGAAGAGAAAATTCGACGAAACGGCCAGAAAGAACAAAAATACGAGACTACAGCTTAGAATTTCAAGATTGACATCAAATAGTCAACGGAATCCAAGGATAACAACAATTCTTGAGGAGTAAGGGGCACGTGGTTAACATCTTAACAACAAATTACGAGGGAACATTGAGTATTAAAAATTAAATAACCACACAATAAAAGGTATTTGTTACAAATTAGATAAACAAAGTGAAGAATTGAAAACTGGTAGAAAATACTAATGCAGACCTTGTACAAGTACAAATACATTTAACTGGGGAAATTAGTAAAATGCATGAAATGGTAAAAGCAAATGCAGCTGCAGTTAAAGAAGCAAGTACAGGGCAAGGACAAGTAAAGTTAATGATAGACGAAATCAAAGATAAAGTACAAGAAAGTAATAAGGAAATTGATAAACTTAGAAATAGCTTTGAAAATTTAAGTACAAATGTACCAAGGGTAAATGCAAGTACAAGTAGTTCTGTAAATGCTAATCAGATCGATGTAAATAATACATGTACAGAAAGAAGTATATCACCATTGTTAACAAACAACACGAGAGACGCTACTGCTTTTTCCATAGCATCAGCCTCTCAAACACACAACAGCATTGACGACACATATTTGCATGTACCAAACCAAGCATCAAACTATTATTCTGTGCTTAATGAGTTACCATTACCTAACTTTAATGCTTCCTCAAGTCCAGTGCAGTTTATTAATGATCTGATAGAGTATTTTAAATTGAAAATGTGCCAGAAGCATTAAAAATGATCCTAGTTAGAAAATGCTTAGACAACAAAACGCTAGAATGGTTACATATGGTAGCAGACAATGAAATGAATTTTGAATCATTCAGAATTTTATTCATGAATAAATGTTGGAATACAACTGTACAACATAAGATTAGGGCAAGCTTAAGCTACTCACAGTACCATAGGGATGACAACTTATCAATGACAGATTATCTGATTAAATATGCAGGATATATCAGATATTTAACTCCAGCCATGCATGAGGAGGACTTCGTTAGTTTAATTACTAGACACTATCCTCTACATATACAAAACTACATCTTAATTGCTAGACCCAAAACAATCTATGAGATGACAGAGTTTATATCATCACTAGAACAACAAGAAAGTAGCGGTAATGAAATGTGGAGTCCACATAGGTGAGATAGACAGATCAGGCGAGAAAGACGTAATGATATGCCATACAATACATGCTACCACAATGTGAACAGAAGAAATAATGAATTTCAGGGTCAGAATAGATTTAATTACAACACACAGATCAGAGATTCAAGACAACAAGGGGGACAGGAACACATAAATTATGTGAGAACTGAAAGAATAAATCAGCAAAATTCTACTTCACCCAGGGGTAATAACAGATTCCAACATAGAGGAAATATGCAAAACAGGGGAAACTTCCATAACTATAATCAGACGAGCGAAGATCATCATGAAGAATATACACGTGGAGGACGTAGCAATTTCAGAGGAAGAGCAAGAGCTAGGGGGCATGGCTCGTACTCAAATATCGATGATAATGAAATAATTGTAACTGTGGTACAACATGGCAATCCAGTAAATACTAAGAATACTTACCAGGAGAACTAAGTTATGTATTGCCTGAGGTAGATTCTGGTAGTACAGTACCTCCTGCTCTAAATGGCAAAAGTAAGATATCTACACACTTTGATTGTTATCGTTTAAGTACAAACACAGGGAATTGTGAAAACACATATGATTCACCGTACATACAAACTATAATAGCAGGAAAGGAAGTAACTGTTGCAGTATTCAGGATCATCAAGCTCTATCTGCTCGAAGAAATTTTTTGAACAATTGCTAAATGAAGGAATACAACTCATGATTGCACCAATCAGCAACTTAATATGTAGGGTAGCTATAGGTACAATAACACAAACCATCAAATCACAAGCATTGATACCTGTACAGATAGCAGATATTACATTGGAGTTTATGTTTTTAATTGTTCCAAACTTGATATGTGAAGTTATAATTGGGTGTGATGTTTTAATAGAATTCTCTGCAATAGTTGACTTCAAGATGGACAGACTTATATTAAATAAAGAAGAAAAGAAGATATACGTGCCATTTATTAAAGATAAAGTATGTAAAATACAAAGGATGGAGCAAGAAAATGCAGTATACGAAGAAGAGTGCTTCATACAGATAATTAATGTCCAAGCGAGCAGGGAAAACAAAGAAAGGTTATTGACCCTTAACTTCGATGAACAGAACACTGACCTTAACAGATGGAACCCTTATGTAAAGAAATCTAATGCAGAAGAAAAATTTTAGAGCAGGTAGAAGATATTTATGCAACAGAGATTGAAGGCAGGAAGATACATACAGACACACTGATGACAAATACAATACTGACAGACAATGAAAAGTTAAAAATGGAGAAGGTATTAGAAGACAATAAACATGTTTTCAGTGAAATTCCAGGACGGCGTACATCATATGTTCACACATTCACAGTAGAAAATGTACCAGCATTTCGGAGAAAGTATAATAATCTACCAGTGAATCTAAGAAATGAAGCTAAAAAGTTAATAGCTAGTATGCTAGAAAACAACATCATAGAACTTAGCAATTCACAATATATAAATAGTGTTTGTTGGACAGTAAAGAAAGACAATAGTTTAAGAATCACTATAGATGGGAGATATTTAAACAAATTCATGCTATCAGATCACTTTCAAAATGAAAGTATAGAACAAACAATTGCAAAATTATCACGTGGCAAATATATCTCTTCCATAGATCTTACAGCTTCATTTTGCCAAGTCGCGCTAAATCCTAAAGTACGTGATCATACAGCTTTTCAAGTTTTTGGATTACAATATAGGTATTGTGTAAATCCATATGGATTGAAGAATAGTGCTAGTTGATTCCTGAGAGCAATACATAGTATCTTAGGTAACACAGCAGATGATTTCTTAATTAGATACACTGACGACTTCTTAATAATAAGTCAAACCTTTGAGGAACATTTAGAAAATGTAATTTATGTGTTGAACAAATTAATGAACATGGCATGACAGTAAACATCAAAAAGTCAAAATTTTGTGTACCTGAAATCAAATTTTTAGGATATGTGATAAATGAAGTAGGCATTTGACCAGATGAAGAAAGAATAGAAGCCATATTAAGAATACCACCACCTAAGAATATTCGATAGCTAAGATGTTTATTTCGAATTATGAAAGTAAATTCTTGCCAAGATATGCTATAGAAGGAGAACTTTAAGACAACTGCTGAAGAAGACAAATAAATGGAAATGGACAGTAGAGCTAGAAGAATGTTTTGAAAATTTCCGACAGCTGTTTGCAAATGCAATATTATTGGAACGTCCAAGAGATGAGTTAGATTACGAGTTGTGCGTGGATGAATCTTGTCAGGGATATGCAGGAATACTTGGACAAAGAGAACATGACAACACATTTCATGTAATTAGTACAGCACCACGTGGCCTAACCAATATTGAAAGGAATGCATCAGTAACAATGTTAGAAATTGGAGCATTATATTTTTCACTACTAAAATTTAAAACATATATATTTCAGAAGAAAGTGAAAATATATACAGATCATATTAGCTTAACTTTCATTCAGAAATGTAAGTTATATAGTGGCAAGTTAGCTAGAATGATTCTCTCTATAATGGAATTTGATGTTGAAATTGTACATATTCCAGGCAAACAAAATACATTTAGTGATTTAATATCAAGAATCAATCACAACAAACAATTTCCTGAAAGTTGTTCAAGACAACAATATGAAATTAAAGTGCTTACAATTGACATTCCAATGAGGAAAGAATTGAAGAATCAATTCAAAAATATAAAAGAAGAGCAAGACAAAGATATTAAACTAGCAGGTTTAAAAGAAAAAGCTCCAACAATAGAAGAGACAAAGAATAGTACAATCACTGTTAAGGATGGTGTACTATATAAGAAACATGGAAAAGAAATAAAGAGGTGGAAAACATATATTCCAACAAGCATGGAATTAAAAATAATAGCAATTTCATTTAGGATTAATACATGCAGGTTCAGAGAAGACAACCTTAACCATTTTGGAAAATTTATACATCTGAAAATTAGGACATAAAGTAAAAAAATATATATCTTCAAATTTAGTCAATACTTTACATATTCTTAATGTATTTACTAGCGGAGAACACCGTCTTTGGCATCTACACGCTATCACATCATGTCCGCGATAACTAATCTTAACGGTAAAAACCTTAAAGCTTCGGTAATACCAGTCTCTTATTGGCTAATTCTAGTCCAATAGAATTTAAGTATTCAAACTAAAACTTTTCTTCACTGTTGATTGGCTAATTCCAAACTGTAAGCGAAACTTACATCACTACCGATCTTTTCATGACCAGTATTTTTCAAAATTCCAGATACATTATTGCCACAAAAATTACATTATTATCTCATTATTAACAACCTAAAACATATTCTCACAGTTTTTGCACTATTAGAGTATATAAACATTTACATAACATTAATAAATATGTTTACAATAAAAAAATAAGTATTTGCAATGACTTACATATAATTTAAATAATAATTATATACATATTGTTTTCAAGGTGGGCTGTTATTGAATTTAATTATAACAAAATATAATTAATATTATTTAGGCATTAAAATACTGCCTCATGTTTTAGTTTGAATGCTTAAATTATATTGGACT
Source organism: Deroplatys truncata (assembly GCA_030765065.1). Lineage (NCBI taxonomy): Eukaryota > Metazoa > Arthropoda > Insecta > Mantodea > Mantidae > Deroplatys > Deroplatys truncata. Next base: position 129,422,034 of record CM060979.1, on the reverse strand, counting down.
AGATTTAGCCAATAAGAGACTGGCAATACCGAAACTTTAAGGTTTTACCATTGAAATTAGTCGGTCGTGGACCAGGTTTCATAGAGTGCAGATGGAAAAGTCACGAGCAAGATTTTATAGTAAATACATTAAAAATGTGTAAAGTTTCTCACAGTTTCTTTCATAAAGTGCAGTGTTTTATATATGTGCAAGTATAAAGAAATAAAAAGAAGTGAAATTTAAAAGTAATTCTGTGACGTCTTTAATTTTTGTCATACCACGACCTGAACAAGACCTTATGTCTCTATAGTTCGACTGAAGCAGCCGAGGAAGATTTAAATGATATTACATAAGCTTAATTAATTGAAACCTACGCACAAAGCAATAAATTAAATGTAAAAAAATCTTCCAATTATGCGTAAAAATTACATTGTGTAACATTACGTATCATCATGTAACACAAGCATCATCTCCACCACTTCAAAGTTTGGCGTCCCAAGCAACAAGCATCATAAAGTGTATCTTCATTATGTGGGCAGTTTAAATTAAAACTAAAACATCATCTCCAAGCGTGGGACATCTCTACAAGTTTGAAGATAATAACTTCTTCAAAATGGTGCCAAAACATGGGGCTAATTAACTTCTTCAAAGTGGCGCACATATGCGAGGCTTCTCACATCATTCTTACTTCTTCATATTTCAGATAATTTACGAAGACTCTTCTCCACTGTGCTGAAAAGGCGGTCTGCAGGCAAGTAGAAATGACCACACACAGGGAATGTAATGTGTATCTCTCTTATTGAGTCTGGAGATTTCTTTTAAAGCCACCAATACAGAGAATGAACTATGTGGTCATTTCTGTGCTGCCCAGCACAGTCATCAGAATGTTCCTTGTATCTGTACTCTTAGAACATCTATCAAAGCTGAAACCACTTCATTTGGTCTGCAGCCAGCCTGTTTTCAGTGCAGCAATAGAAGTTTGGAGACTTACTTTCTATGTCTGTAATGCAGAGAGCATAATATGCCTCGCCAATAGCAAGTTTTGGCAAGGCTTGAACTTCCTGTAGATCAAAGCAAAAAGACAAGCTCTTGGGCAGTTTCTCTTTCATAAGTTTATAAAATTGTTTTGCTCTCATTTTATGGGCAGCAAGCTCTGCTTGCACTCTTTGTCTTTTGCTAGTCTTTGGTGAGTTTCACTTCGTGTTTCGTTCTAAGCAATAGCTACAGACATCTACTGCAGGATCACCTAATCCCAAATTAAAATTTTCAGAGAAGATGTTATCGAAGCACCACTTATTTACCTTTAATGAATGAGCAACACACTCATGCATTTTAAAGGGCTTTGTGATATTCATGTCCGAAGAAAGATACAGCCTTTTACTTTTTTCTGTGTTGCAGTGGCTTTCTCTTGCTCTCAAATTTGAATTGAACTTAATCACATTGTCTTTCTTTGGAATGTTTTGTTTTGTTCTGTGGTCCCCTCCTCTTTTTTCAAGAATGGCATTACCAGCAATTAGTGAGGCAGCAATACTATTAAGTCTAGTTGTTCCTATGCCAAACTGAACTCTAAAAACTTGGAGTATACAGGAACTTGCTCATTGTTTAATCTCGCCTGAAACTTTTAACTGGAGTATTCAGTTTTCTGCTTTCTTTCTGAGGACACCATCATTTTGGGCAGGACACTGTCTTAAGTGATGAAAGAATCCTGTCCTACTAATGACTGTAGATCTTCTTCCTACTCCTGATAAAATGGTAGACTGGGATGGTACAGCCTTGTGTGCAAACTTCAACATTTTAGGGTCCCCACCACGATACCTGAAACAGTCAATATGTAATCACGTAAGTGGAGTTTGATCCACAGATTAAACAGCAATATGTTGCTAGTAATAATTGTAATAAAAGGCAACTTATCACTAAATTGTCTTTTACCTTTCCATCTGCTCCATTTTTCTTTTCGCTATGCCCTTCTGCTGCTTCCTTGAGCCAGAAGAATGGTACACTTTCTTCCTTGTTCATGCAGGCTAGTGCAAAAACACAATGCTGAACAACAAACCTATCGCATACGAGAATATGTTGGCCGCAACAATAACTGATAGACAACAACACTGTTGTGAGGGTTTGGAATGTTTGCTTCCTCAGGTTTACCACTTCTTATTCAACTTAAGGTGCAACATATGTACATTAGAGATAGTAAGAAGCTGGACTTATTGGTGTTTGAACCAATTTCAGTGCTGGGCTGATCACGTTTTGGAACAAAGCCCCATAATTTGTACTTGGTTTAGAGGGTTAAAAATGTGTTTTGAATCAAAGCAACACTGTAGCTCGATGCAACGCATCTTTTGGAGAAGGAATCGTTTGAAACTAATCTACATCCGTGAGTGGACTTATGGTGTTTCAAAACGTCACTCATATGTTCCCACAGAAAAAAATGGATTCTAGAGTCAGAGGGGATTAAATTGTAATAGATGGACCAAATTTGATAATTTACTAATTATCTTGAGAGCTATGAAGTTATATGTGAGTTATGATTGTAATTACTTTTTTTGTAAGAGGCACCAGCTAACAAAAGTTTTAATGCAGAAAAGGCTATTAAAGCTGAAGAAGTTGATTTGCTTCTCGTAATTATTAGTTTTTTAAAACTTGAAGATTTTATGTTGTGCTGCTTACGTAATTGTATTTTACATAATATTTATTTAGTTGCATTTAAGGAGCTCCTAAAAACACGCTTTGGGCATCGGTTTTTATTTGTTGATTACGTAATAGTTACGTAAGCTGATTTCAAGATGTGTTTTTATTATTACACTCCAAGTTTTACACTATAATATTTAACTTTGTTATTAACACTGCTTCTATATATTATTTATGTTTGAATTTGCCTTGGCTGCGTCAGTCTTGTTTGTAGAGTCACTTATATCTTATGCGGGGTGCGGTATGGCAATGATTGTAGACATCACAGAATTTAACTTTTAAAATTCACTTCTTTTATTAATTCTTGCACATTTTTTTTATAAAGAACTACACTTTTTAAGAACTGTGAGAATCTTCAATACTTTCACTTAGTGCATATACATATTTTACGATTCACTCGTAGAGAACATCTTCCATCTGTTCACTACCAAGGCTTGCCAGCAACTGAGCAACTTTAAATGGTTAAACCTGTAAGCTTCGGTATTTCAAATCTCTGATTTGCTAATTCTAGTCCAATAGAATATCTGCATTTTATTTAAACTTTTTCCTTGCTATTGATTGGCTAATTTTAAACTGTTACTGAATTTACCTTATCTTTGATATAATCATGACTGGTAACTTTTCAAACTCTTAAACTCATTATTGCTACAAGGTTACCTCGTTATTACCTCATTGTTAGCAACTCAAAACTTATTATTCTCAAAGCTCTTGCATTATTAAAGTCTGTAATGTATTTACATAACATTAACAAAATATGTTTACAATAAAAATAAGCATATGCAATGACTGTTACATACAATTTAAATAATTATTACATACATATTGTTTCAAGGCGGGCTGTTATTGAATTTACTTATTGTAAAAATACAATTGAAATTATTTAGGTATTAAAAAACTCCTCAAAGCAAAGTTTCTGCAATTTTTTGTAATGAAACAGTAGAGTATTCCACAGAAATGTTGATTTGTGTTGCTCATATCAGGCAATAAGAGAAACAAAAGTTTTGACTCTGCTACATCATGTACCTAAACAATTCCTAGGTAGGATTAGCCCAGGAATAGGAACTCGAAGGAAGTTATGCTAGGGATTTTTTTGGGGAATTAAAATCCTTAGCATGGTTTCCTGCAGAAGCGAAGTAAAGTCGGTGGTCCTGTGTCGTAGATTTACGGCACTTATAAGAACCTTAAGCCTGATAAAGTGGCCTCTGAGCAAAATTCCTGATGTTTCGTGCTCAATATAGAATGGAACACTAAGGCCAGATTGTATAAATATCGCTGACTGGAGATCAGTTTTGATCTAAGGTTAGAACATGAACCGAGATCAGAGCAGAATTGCATTGTATAAAACTAATCTAAGATCAACTGGTCTCAGCTCATCTTTGATCTCAGTTCGTAAGATAACGTTTGGCAACGTCACAAAACAGCTGAAAGTCACTGTCCCTGGGCAGCAGCACTCACTTGTTTTTTCAGCTTTGGATGCATTCGACAGGGTGCAGGACGATAACCAAAATGGCGGAAAATAAGAAACAAGAGCGTGCATTAAATTTCACATGTGAGGAGAAAAATATACTCGTGGATACGGTAATCAGTAAATTTCAGCATGTAGTGGAATAAAAAAAAAAAATCTGATGTGTTACACTCACATGACTTTCTCTACTCTTGTACAAAGTATTTTTACAAACGCTTATTCTCCATCTAGTTCATGTTAATCCAGATAAACATCTGCAGACCCTATCTTATTGCTAATTTTCTTGTAGATGTAGGGGAAAATATATTTACAAGGGCAATATAGAAAAACAGTAGCCTTTAACCACATACATATCTGTTAATAGCTGGTTGCTAGGTGCTGCACCATTCCCTTTGCCACAGATTATAACTCTTTGCATATCCAAGACAAAAAAAATGAATAACGAATTTGAGAAAAAGTATAAGTATTGGAAAATTTAAGGAAATAACAAGCAATATCTGGAAAACGGTTCACTCAACAAAAGAATTATATATGACATAAGCTGTGTATTTTAATGCGATCTACATTTTTTGTGTAGTAAAATTTTGTCTATCTCTTACGGTTTACCAGTTATGCAAAAGTCGTTCACAATGAAGAATACTTTTGGAGACATTCCCAGAAAATTCGAGATATACATTTCATTTCTCATGACATTATCTTAAACATATGATATTTTAATCAAAATCGTTAGAGCCATTTTTGAGAAAATTAAAATTTTCGAAAAATCTTCCATGTAAAGGGTAGTCTGGGGTGGGGGGATTTTCTTGAAAACCTTCGTGTCGCATCTCTGGAAGATACTGAACCTAAATACCAAGTTTGGTGTTTATCCGACTGTTCGTTTTTGAGTTATGCTGTTCACACACACACACACACACACACACACACACACACACACGGACATGATTCCAAAAATGCTTTTTTTGGATTCAGGAGGTCTCAAAACATGTATTTCCGGTGAAATCTCGGTATCGAATTTTTGGGTGGAATGCAATACTTCCCCTACTTACTATACGTAGTAGAGAAAGTAAAAACAGATGCAGTATCAGTATCTAAAAAGGAGACGGCATGGAAGGAAATCACTGCGGATTTTAATTGCAGAATTACAAATCTACCCAGCCGCACCTGGAAGTCCTTAAAACTGTGCTACGAGAACATAAAGAAAAGAACTAAAAAAGCAATTGCCCAGGACAAGGTAAGTTAAATATCGAAATTCACAAATTATTCTGTGATTAAAAAGGATAGAGTATTTTTAAGATGAGGTTATGATACACTTTGACCGTTGTGCAGTAATGTTGGCATTTGTATTTCAAATGAATAAGTATACATACATTTTTTTTTCAGGTTGAGCTGCACAAAACAGGAGGGGCACTTTTAATCCCTCTATTGATGAAACCGGCCAGAAACTAATGGCCGCATTGAGACCACAGTTCATTCCGTTGGCAAATTGTTATGACAACGATTTGAACTTCCATGCCGGGATTGTAGGTAAGTGCAAAACCTGTGTGTGTGTGGTATGTGTGCGCGCGTGTGTAATTTTCATGAGGAAAATTATATTAAACTAATCAAAACCTCCAAAAATGTTAATTCCAGGAATGTAAGAAACCAGAATATAGAAACATTCACTCTTTCAAAGCAGTAATCTAACCAAGAATTTAATGGAAACAAAGATGCACACATTGTGTAAGGGAACAATCCTGCATTTGCACTAGTATGATAACTGACGTAGATGTATCTTACCTATCCTAAATTTTTTCCTTTTGATTCATTAACAAAGTAAGCAATCATTTTTCTGGCTATGATGCAAAAAAGCCAAGAACTGGTTTCATTAGAGACCAAATCCTAATCCATTTTGTTCTGCAAAAACTTATGTTTTGGAGTAAGTTTTAGGATATTGTTAACAGTACTAGAGCTGCTGGGAAATGTAGGCCCAGTGTGATGGCTGTGGAAGCAATAAAAGTTTTCATGCCTAGTAAAGAAGCAGTTGACAATGAGGGAAATTGCCCAGGAAACTAGTTATACATTTTAACGTAATGAAGATCAGAGTAATGTCGACTCATACATAATTTCAGTGTATTGGTGTGCTTCATTGTGTGTGCTCCAATTACATGATTTTCAATTTTTAATTGAACAAAAATTATGCACCACAAATAAAAATTTCATTCCATTAAGGTATAACTAAGCCATATTTTCCCCTGTTGCAGTACCAGAAATTCTTATGAGTGATTAAAGCTGCACTTGTACTAAGCTAAGTAACAGTGCATTTTATAGACCATCCATAAATAATTTTTATTTTCTCCACGTTCTAGCTGTGTTAGAGGAAGTATTGTGTTCCACCCAAAATTTGATAGAGATGTCCCTGAAACTCTGCTTTGGGAATATGTGGATAACCCAAAAACCACGACAAATACCAAATTGAATATTTAACTTCAGCATTATTGAAGGTTTCGAATAATGGTTTTGATGGAATAATGTCACACGAACTACTCTTTTCCTGGAAGAGCTTTTGTTATTTGTGTTTTAAAAAATAGCTCTAAGCATTACAATATATTGAAGTTTCTGAGGATTGTCTGCAAAATTCTCTTCACTCTGTGTATTTTATGTAATTTGGAAACCATAAGAAATAGGAATAAACTTACAATGTGGAAAATACAAATCTTAAAAACATATGCATTATATACTAAAATTCTTTTCTGCAATAAGCAGCAATATCACTTCATGTAATAAATAATTTGGGTTTATCCAATTAAAGGTTATATGAATTAACACCAAAACTGAAAACTGCACAAATATTTTTAGGGGGTATCTTGGTTCTGTCAGAAGTAAGCTTAGATAGCATATTACACAATGATAATTGTAAAATTCAATAAAATATGCGCAATTTTTGCCAGAAAGTTGTCGTACTTTAGGCACTGTATTCACTTTTACTACTAATTTGATTTTTCAAAATCTGAAGAAACCTTTTGGATTACATTGTTCTTTGCGATTGCTACACACAAATACCTCACTTTGTAACCTGAATGTGAATAAATACTGTTATGCAAGCACATATTTAGCTTGCATAGTTTGTCATACTACCTCCAACTATCAGAGTATATTTCAATCAACATTTCAGTTATTAAGTAGGTGCTTCTATTATGTTTATTAATGCATTAGAAGCACTTTGTGTTCTCACATCAGAGCCAAACATCTTGCTTCCTTTGTCACGCATTATGAAATCAGTACAACCTGCTCGAGGAAGTGCATACAAAACGGGCTAAGATTGACTCTGCAACATCAGAATATTAATCTGTTACGTTTTAAGGATGGGTTGAGTATACTATACGAGGGTGGTCTGAAAAGTTTCCGACCTAATAAAGATACAAGACATTTTTCCAGTTTTTCCAGTTTTTTTTTTTTTTTTTTTTTTTTTTTTTTTTTTTTTTTTTTTTTTATTTTTCAACATAGTCTCCTTGTAACTCTACACACTTCTCCCAGTGATGCTCCCATCTCTGTAACCCGTCCAAATAGTACTCAGCATTTTTCTCTGCAAAATAATTGTTCACGAAGGTAATTGCCTCTTCATTTGGCGAATATCTCTGTCCTCCGAGCGCAATTTTCAGATGAGGGAATAAAAAGAAGTCGCTTGGGGCTAGATCTGGTGAGTAAGGTGGATGGTCAAGCAGTTCAAACCGTAATTCGTGAATTTTCGCCATTACAACCGCTAAGGTGTGAAATAGGATTTTCTTTTTCTGCAAATGTGGCCGTTTTTCCGCAAGTTCTGCCTTCAGCTTGTCAAGTAATGATGCGTAGTATGCTCCTGTAATGGTTTTTCCTTTTTGAAGATAATCGATTAAAATAACTACATGACTATCCCAAAAAACAGTCGCCATCACTTTCCCAGCTGAAAAAATAGCTTTTGCTTTCTTTGGAGCCAGTTCCCCCTTTGCAGTCCACTGTTTGGACTCTATTTTTGTTTTGGGCGTATAATGGTGTATCCAAGTTTCATCTACGGTAATTAATCGGTGCCAAAACTCGGATTTATTGCACCTAAACTGCGCCAACAGAGCATTAGAAATGTTCATTCAAACACAATTTTGGTCAAACGTGAGCAAACCCGGCACCCAACGCGCGGACAGCTTTCTCATGTCTAAATGTTGATTTAATATGTGACAAACACGTTCTTTTGACATGTTCATAGCCTCTGCTATTTCTCTCACTTTAATTTGGCGGTCGTCTAGCACAATTTGGTGATCTTTTTGTTGGTGGTGCAATTTTTGGACGTCCCGAACGTTCGTCTCCCAAGCTCTTACAGCCACGTTTAAATTCAGCTGCCCAAAATTTCACTGTGGTAAATGATGGTGCTGAGTCCCCATACACAGAATCCAACTCATCTTTGATTTGCGTAGGTGTATTGCCTTTCAAAAACAAATATTTAATGACAACTCGATATGCAATTTTGTCCATTTTCATAAAAACACTCGCATCACCTCACTCAAACAACTGTTATAAAACAACTGAGCATCCAAAATGGCTGCAACTTTGGTGAGTAACTGTCAACAGATGAACAACGAAATTCACCAGCTTTTATTTATGAGTGCTGCCATCTTCATGTTGAGGTCGGAAACTTTTCAGACCACCCTTGTATGTAGTACTGGTTTTCTGATTTAATGTTTTCTTTTTTGCAGATGAAAGCGATGCAATCCAAGCAAGCAGTGTTAAGGATGATGTTCAGGAGGAAGAATATGTAGAGATTCTGTTTCAAGAAGAAACAGCGAACACTGCTAATATGGAACAAGTAAGAAAATATTTCATTTCTAACAAAACTGGGTTGTATTAGCCTAAAGGCAAGAAAACAATTTTTCATGTTCTTTCAGGCACCTCCAAGTGAAGCTGCAACTCCAGCAACATCATCAAAGGCAGGTTGGAGGACTTCTAGTGTAAAGAAAAGAAGTGAAAGTGTCCTAGAAGAGACGACGACAGTGTCTTGAAATAGAGTACAAAGTGAAAATGGGCACGTTGCTCTTAGAAAAAGAACTCAAGCAACTTGAGGTTTTACAAAAAAAAAAAGGGAATTAGGTGAGAGAGAGAGGGGGAGAGGGAGATATATATTTTTTTTTTCATTGTATTAGATCGTTTTAAGTATTAAAATGATTACCTAAATTTATTGCTGATAATTGTATTCTGTATTCTTCTCCCTTCCCTTTCCCCTCATGTATATTTGACACTGAAATTTCCTTACATATTATTCTTACAACAGGTAAAGTCTCATCTATCTCAGGGGCCTCTTTTGTTGCATATTTAGCAGAGTTATACATGTCCTCTTTTTATGAGTAAAATATGCTCTTGGGCAGATTTTTTCACACACTGCCATACTCCAGTTGTCTATCATTTTGAGAAAAAGTAGAAGTTGAAAGTGCCAATCTCAATAATGTAAACATTTGTAACTATTGATCACAAAGAAAGTGACACAGTCAAACAGAAATTTGCAAGGAAGTTAGAAGGTTAAAGTATGTTAGTAGGCTGTTGTAAATATTTTTAGAGTAAAAGTATATACATTGTGTAAGGAAGTGCCCAAATGTGAGTGAGAGTTTACAAATGAGCTTATAAAGAAGTCTAGCTATTTTGAAAATGCTGAAATGAATTTGAGGCAGAATGTATGATACTTCGTGCAGTGTCAAAATTGTCAGTAGGAAGGAGTACCAGATTAATGGATAGTGCTAAAAACAGAAGCATGACCAAGGTGAAACTTATAAACATTTTAGGTTCTAATTTTGCACTTTTTGAAAATACAGCTCATGATGAAAAAATACAACTATCTGGTTCAAATTGAATATCTAGTATTAAAAGTCACATCACCTAATCTCACTCGTCTGTAACCTGTTCTTACAAAACTTTATTCTTATATTAATTGACACAAACAGATACACACCTTTTCCCCCAAATATTATTATTATTATTATTATTATTATTATTATTATTATTATTATTATTATTATTATTATTATTATTATTATTATTACTATTCAAGGAGCCGTAACATTGTGTTTCTGGTGAAATCTCTGTATCAAACCTTTGGATGAAATACAATACTTTGTCTACTTATTACAGATAAGTAGTGGGGAAAGTAAAGATGTGATTTGGGGTTTGCAGAAAATGCTTTTCTATTTCCCTTTAAAAATGCTCAAATATTGGTGTGAAACTTTACTGAAGACTCAGATCAGTTTCTTTGTTAAACACTTCTCCACTAATGCTGAAAATGTCAGCAAAATTGAAATTTGTATCAGTTGGAAATTAAGTAAAAAAGAACATGACAAAACACTTTTAAATTCATTAATTACTTCATAAACATCAGAGCAATTGGAATGCTGAATACAAAACAAGTAAGTATAAAAATAAAATTTGTATTTTTCACCATTTTGGTCATAATTTCCCAATGGGTTGCCTTAAGCTAATGATCATATGAAAACTTCCTCTGGTAATAATGAACCTTCAAGTTATACATTTTCTAGGTTTTTGTATTTAATTACTACATAACAAAGGATTTCCTTGTGTGAAATGTATGAGGCTCCCGATGAAATTTATTACTCTTATATATTGAAATATCAGAATAATGCATCTATAGACAAGGAATTATATTTCCTTGGATAGTATGCTAAAATTTTGCTGAACTTCCATGAAATGTTCAGTTTATTAAATTATGTCGCATATTCTTTGCTTATAACATACTACCTCCTGAAGCAACTACATTAGTAATGATTGTTGTAAAGTGCCCTTAATGTCCAGTGCAGAAAATACTTTTTTTCCATCATTACTATCATTAAATTAATTATTTGTAAAGATTCATAAAATAAGTAATAGAACGCAATACTTTGTCATTACTATCATTCAATTAAGAATTACTTGTATAATTCATTCACTAACATATGGGTAATAGAAAGCAATACTTTGTCTGTCATTACTATCATTCAATTAAGAATTACTTGTATAATTCATTCACTAACATATGGGTAATAGAAAGCAATACTTTGTCTGTCATTACTATCATTCAGTTAAAAATTACAGCTCATGTAAAATGTCGTGACACTCCATATGCGCAAGAGAGGAGAAATGAAGGGAAGTAGTGAGAGTAGTGGGGAGCAAAGGACCAGAAGTATATCAGAACTCGGAGGCAGTCGCTGACCCTCAGCTCTCTTATTATGCAAGTGGGTTGGTCAGTGCTATAGGGCATATATGCTTCAGGAGTGGGGGGCCTGTCATGACGATTTACACTAGCTGTACTTGTAATGATTCATTTGAAACATATGCATAATAGCAATAACCTTGTCTGTCATTACTATCATTCAAAGAATTACTTGTAATGATTAATTATTAAACATATGGGTAAATAGAAGCATACTTGAACACTGTACTACATTTTATTCCAAACTTCCATATGAAGTGTGAATGTTTAGTTTCTGGACTTTGTGACACTCATCACTGGTGGAGTTCCTTTACTTTAGCCTTTCTAATAGCCATCACGCCTCAAGGAAATGGTGAATACTATGGTTTCCAGGTTTATGTCAAGGCTAGTTAATTTCAGTGAGAATGTGAACTGATCCTATTGAGTGGAAAAGTTACATTCTATAATGTAACTTCAAGTATTCTATAATGCTCCTTGTACAAAGCCTGTAATGCTAGCACATTATCCCTTAGAGCATGCTACTGCTATATATCACTTCTATTTATTCACATTTTTAATGGGTTCTGTGTGCAGAAAGTCTGACAATTTTTCTGTTGCAAGAGAAACAATTAAAGAGAGTGGTTGGTTTTAGTTAAAACCTTCACAATCTACATCTGCTGATTATATTACATGTATATTCTTAAAACTATTTTGGAATTTTTTTCTTCCCCCCTTTTTGTTCTGTATATTCAGCATGAACATTTTATAAAAAAATAATTCTTTTACAAGTAAATCATACGTGAGCAGTTTTCATCCATGCTAAGTTAATAGTCATGTGGGATAATATTATTATAGTGGAATCGACAAGACACAGAAAACTAGGGAGATATGTTGCCTCTGAGTTTTAAGCTTATCAGTGAACTTTTCATAAAATTGAACTCTATTGCACATAATACAATCTCAATCAAACAAGTTGTATACTTCTCCAATTAATGCATTTACACTTCAATACATCTTTATTTCTCACAAATCTGTAAACAGATTTTGGATAAACCAGCTTTTTTCAACTATAACAGTCATAAGGGCAAAAACACATCAGTTTGTCACTATGTCGGAGGTCTGCAAACTTAAACAGCTGGCTTTATTATACTTGAATTAAGGTTACCTTTATCATCTATTTGTATGCTACAGTAGAATGTGTACATTCAGCAAGTCCTAACTGAAAGCTGTTGCGCACAAGAGCTTAAGATATCCTCTGCAATGCCAAAAATTAATGCATGCTATGTTTTAAAGTTGTGGTTTGAGTTGTGGCCATGGCATTGGATTTTTCAAGTTTGATTCTACCCTTCCAACTTAGCCTTCACATGGCTTATATGAAAGAGCAATTAATACACACTTGAGATGAAATTTAATTTCTTTTGATTATTCATATTTATAAACAAAATTAATAGCTAATATACAAGAAAACAGTTGCTCACAGCAGCATCTCCAATTGCACAGTCTTAAGAGGAAGGAGGTGTGGAAATGTGGGCAACATTAATACAGAATAAGTGATAAAACATTTCATATTTATTAAAATTGAATCACAATCAGACAGCTCTTGGCAATCTCCAAGACAGGCTACAGATCAGTTTCTCCTGTAAGAAAGAAAGAAACGTCTCCTTGATAAGATGGTGTTAAATCAAAATACACAAACTTTAATTACAAGCAGAAGTTAACAAGTATGAAAAAGATATTTAAAAATGTGTGGGTTTCTGTTGTATTTTGATACAATATTAAGTACTTACTGGAAATGCTATGAACGTGTTTGTGTGTGCGCACATGCTGTTTTTAAGATTACTGTGATTTTATAATATTAAGCATTTCCAATACTTTTGTAAATTTCTTTTTAAATTTTACGGTATTCATTATGAAGTAGAATATTTGTTGGTAGTTGGAAGATGCTTCATGTTTATCTGCCCCACATATGGGAGCCAATTTGTCGCGGTAACTCGCGTTATCTTATTGCTGAGCGCCTGTTATTGTATACTAGTTTGAATTTTGGGTTCTTTGTCCTCCGGCTAGCTATTATTACTACTCAGTCGAGCATATCTCTTGAACAGGGTGTGTAAACGAAAAGGATTTATTACTGAAAGATAACACTGATAACAGAATTTGTTTTTACACTTTTATTGCCGTCACTTTTAATTAATTTCACATATTGACTCTTGATACATGTCCGACTGAAACTGTTATATTTTCTAATATCACTATAATCACTTATTTGCTGCACATTATTAATTCGCGTATTTCACATTTATAACTAACTTTACAACGCGAGAGATTCTGTAGAATTGCGCGACGTATAACGCGTGAACGATTCTCTTAAACTGTGCGACGTATAACCTTTGTATGATTCTGTTGGACTGAACGACGTATTACCCGGGAATCCTTCTGTTGGACTGAACGATGTGTAATGCACAAATGTTTCTGTTGGACTGAGCGTTACCCATCTCTGGCTTTAGCTTTTTATACTCCCTCACCCCAATATGCCTAAACATTATAACAGAGCTGCTATTGGTAAATAAAGCGCGCCAACATTAGCGTCTATATTTATATCCAATCAAAATTACGAACACATATGCTCTAGGGAAGAAATTCCCTCCATTTCTACAGAAAAGCGTGCTAATCTGACGTCATTTGTTTGTCTCTTATAATTGATAACCAACTCACCCCCTCGCTCATTGTTACCCGCTCTTATTGTCAGTTTCAGTGAGGCCATGTAAACTTATTTCCTAACAATGCTTATAATTAACAAACATCTCAAATCAATGTCATACAATAATGCTTATTTACACTATAATCACTCTGGCATTTACATTGTTGTGTTATAAAATTCTGCCACAATTACAATAATTGCAAGTATTATCTAAATACACTGTTAATAATTCCTGTGTTTGTGCACGTGCATTCTTTAATAAGATTACTATGATTTCATAATATTAAGCATTTTCAGTATGTTGTTTCTGAATTGAATAACTTTTTAAATTTAACGGCAATCGGAAGTAATTTCAAGCATTATTACCTAAATACATTGTTGATAATTGCTGTTCTCACAGCTGTATTATCCCTCTTGTTTCCCTCATGTACATCTAGCAGTGGAATTTCTTCATATACTGCTCTTGCAGCATGTGCAGCCTCCATCTAACTCAGGGACCTCATCCATTGCCTCTATAGCGATGTTGTGCAACACAAATGCTGCTACAATGATCACAGGTACACGAAGTAATTTCACTCTCAGCCCCATGCTAAGGCAAGGAAATCTTCTCTTGACAACTCCAAGAGTTCTTTCGATCGCAGAACGAGCTCTCCTATGGGAATGATTACAAGCACACTCTGCATCAATCTCTTCATGTAGCACTGGGGTTAACAAATAGTGACAATGATAACCACATTCTCCTAGGAGCACACCTTCAGGCATTTGCCCAGTTTCAAATTGTGCATGGACCCTTGAGTTCATAAAAATGTTGCTGTCATGGGCAGATCCTGGCCACCTTGCTACAATATTTAAGCATTTGAGCTTTGAATCGCATATGACTTGAACATTTAATGAAAACCACCCATGTCGGTTTTTGTAAATCTCGGCGTTATTGCCCCCAGGAGAACTTATTGGTATATGAGAGCAATCTATTGCACCCAAGACACCAGGGAAGTGACTTGCATCGAAAAATCTGCATTTGTTGCGTCTTGCTTCATTCCCTGCAGCGGGCATTTTAATAAACTGGGGTTTAAGCCCAGCAATGAGATTGGACATGCGATGAATTGCTCGGCAAGCTGTTGCTGTGTCCACCTGCAACAAATCGCCAACAACCATCTGAAAGGTTCCTGTGGCAAAGAATCTTAAAGTTAATAGAATCATTAACATCGGCGATAATGGTTTATTTCTCCTTGTTGGCCGAAGAAGGAATTCGCGCAATCTCAGCTCCAAATTTTCCACTGTGTTTTTATCTAACCTGTATCTTATTTTAAATTTTTTATCATTCAAATCCCTCAGAGGATTACATCTTTCATGGAAGGTGCGAGGAGCACGATGAAGTTCATTATTCTCATCGTCTGAGGAAATATCTGAATAATCCGACATCCGAAAAATCACAAGATAACAGAGAAATTAGAGGTTATGTACGTATAAAATTATATTTGCAAGCAATTAGAGGTTATGTCATCGTCGTCGTAGGATAAAGATAAAGCTGTAATAAATCCTAATCAACTTTATTTATGGAGGTATATGTGATTGACATTAAAAGCAATTCTGAGCTGCAGAATAAAGAATTACGACAGATTAATGTGCTAATTTGGACTACTTGCAACAGATTCCATACTGGAATGTCTCGCTCTAGTTTTAAGTGAAAATTAACCGAGGGAGGAGATAAAAGTCTTAATTTACATTATTTATTAAAAAATTAACTTACCTTTTCGTCTGATATAAAGTGCAAATATGTCCACAAAATCCACTTCTTTTGCTACACTTTAATAGAAAACTTGCCGAACGCTGTTTGATCGCGGATCAGTAGCCTTGAACTTAGAAATTTCTCCAGTCAAAAGTTGATCTCAGATCAGAGAACATGATCTTAGATCAATGTTTATACAATGTAAATTCGCAGGTTCAGCTTGATCTCAGGTTAGTTTTCTCTCTGATCTAAGATCAACTGCTTTGTACAATCGGGCCGAAGAATTACAGTAGTTAGAGCGTCCATAAATAAAAACTCAATTTATTTTTTTGCATAAAGCATCCTTGATGGGGATAAAAGCAAATTGCTTGAAAGCCAAGGTAAAATGATTCCATGCTGTTAGATGAAACATATCCAAATTCAAAGGTAACATAGAATGGGGAAAATATAAAATAGCGCAGTCTCAGATGTAGATAGTACTATGCAGGTTATTCCTAAGAGTATTTTTGCTACCCATATACTGACTTTAAGATATTGCATAAGATGTTCTAAGGTTAGCAAATAATACTGAACATTGTGCTTGAATTTATTTGCCAGTGTATTTGGCAACTTCGTTACAGTTTGGTCTGTATAGTAATAAAACAAAGAAAATATAGTACAACTAAGACATGTACAAATACATGAACTCTGTACAACATCCTTTAATTCTCCTAGGTAACTTGCAACGCCTTGTAAAACCAAGTACAACATACCATGTGTTATTTCTGTAGGTTATGTTATCACATAGTAATTATACATAGTTATGACGCTCATATGTTTAAATTATATTTACGTCTTTCCTTGTTTTGTGTATTAACACACAAGTGATGTATTGTACTTTTATTGCATTACTGAGCTGCTTTGACTCGACCCATATTGTGGCCATCTTGTTTTTGCATTAAGGTCTGATATATTGCAGAGGGTCTTGGTTAAGCGCTACTAAAAAGATACCCATAATCACCTATGATCTATCCTCCCTCCATTTGCCCTTCTACCTTTCTTATCTCTCTTACTATTCTGGTCCATTTCTCCTTTACTTTCTTTAAGAACTTCCCCATATTCTTATTTTCCTTTTCTTCTTTTCTTGTTAACATTTTAATTGCTACTATTTTTCCATCCATGTTTTTCCATTTTTCTTCCCATACTTTTTGTCTCCATTCTGCTAATTCTTTGCATTCTGTCATTTAATGCACTGTGCTTTCACTACCTCTGCATAGTTCACAAATTCCGCTTTTTCTGCCTCTTAGCCCTCTCAGGTACATTGATCCTGTTCTCATCCATGCAAATGCTTCTTTTTCAGCTCTATTACAATAATCCACATACCCTTCTCTTCCCCATTTCCTTTTTACTAATCTATAGAACCCTAGTGATATGTGTAAAGTAAAGAGTTCATGCATAAAAAACATCATCACAATAAGCATAGTTTGTAGTGAAATTTGGCATGGAACAGTTCAGCACAAATGGTAAAATCATCAGATGTAACAAAGGATGTTCAAAACATCATGTTAAATAACCTGTAAATGAATGTGACATCATTAGAGAGAAACAATGAGGAAAATGGATTTTCAACCTTCTCAGCTCCAAATGATGCATAAGAATTTTTTGAGGATCTGTGTAATACGCTAATAAGATATTGATTTAAAAAATTTACAGCTTTTGATGTAAAAGAGAAGACAATGTAACTCAGAGTTCTGTATATTGATGCCTTAATTAAATCATGGGGTACCTTTATTGCACAGTATCGATAGCTAAACATACATTTGTTTGTTTTCCTTAATTCTGGTCTACCTGCTATCGACTGCCTTCAAACTGTACATCCTATTTGTTTACAGAGAACACTGCAAGGTCACCAACCCACATTCCTAACTTGATGGTTTACTTACTAAAATTCCTCTGTCTGATTATAGCTCTGATTACATGGGAAATAACATAGTTCAAAATGTATATTTAACTTGCAGCCCAAGAATGGGTACCAACATAAACAGTGCATGTAGTATCCCTCCGCGCTTGACATTTGTGAACATATGGGTAAACTTCCTCTCTTCCTCGCACCAGCTGTTTACTTTTGGGAGTTCAAGAAACCTCCATATTATGTTATTTTAACACTGAGTGTTAAAGAAAATATACATACCCTTCTATTTGTTAAACCAAATGTATAATTCAAGAATGAATGAAAAATTGTTAATGAAATATCTTTTATTGGTAAAAGTTTACATGTTAATCAAAGTCATAGGTAAGAGCGTGACACCCAGTTTAGAATTAGAAGTGGTGATATTGCTTGAATCATGTTCTAGGTTTATAACTAGCTTGTCTCGAACTACACTTCCAGTGTTAATTTAATGATATCCTTAATGACAAGGTGTCATAACACTCAAAACTATTGTTTTGTTCTCCAGTTTTAATGGCTTTGCCACTTCTCTCTATAAGGACATGCTCTGACAGAAAGAATACTGCATTAGCATGACTGCTCCTTTTCTCCAGTAAACAAGACAGAATACTGATGGCAATAATAATTCTATTTATATAGAAGCAAATTTTACAGAGAAATTAGTTTATTATCTATATTAGGCAAAATATACACTGGTATATTAGCTAGAAGATTATACGAGTGGGCAGAGAGGGAAGATCAGCTATCAGAATACCAAGCAGGTTTTAGGAGAGGAAAAAGATCAATAGATAACATAATGATAATTCAAACCATAGTAAACAAATACTTAAGAAATAAAAGGGGTAGGGTATATATATTTTTTGCAGACTTCAAGAAGGCTTTTGATACTATAAACAGAGAGGCTTTGGTATATAAATTGAGGAACAAAGGAGTCAGCACTGCATTCATCGAGGGGATACAAAAATTGTATGAAGGAATTAAATTTTGTGTAAAATGTGGAAAAAATAGTACTACTGATTATATACAGCAAAATTTAGGTCTGAGGCAAGGTTGTAAACTCAGTCCAATATTATTTAACTTATTTATAGATGATATTTTAGATAGAATAATGAAAAGTAATAAACACTGTCCAGTTATAGGGAAAAAGGAAATACCAGGGTTATTATTTGCAGATGATCTAGTAGCCGGGGCAGTAACAGTGATAGGGTTGCAACATGCTATCAATGAAATTGCAAAATTTTGTATGGAATGGGGGCTAAAGGTGAATACAAAAGAGTCCAAGATAATAGTGTTCAAGAAAGGATCAAAATTAAATAGAGAGGAAAGATGGTATATAAATGGAGAGCAAATAGAGGTGGTAAAAGAATTTGATTACTTGGGGATTAGATTCTCAAGCAACGGGAAATGGGAAGCACAATCTAAATATGCACAACTGAAAGGAAAGCTAGCCATGAAAGCTGTTAGAGTTTGCTTGTGCAAAACACCTACGCTAACAATGAACTGGTTGGAAAGGCTATATGAAGCTGTAGTGGAGTCAAAAATGTTATATGGAATAGAAATATGGGGGTTGGCAAAGGGATGGATTAAGATTGATATAGTCCATAGAATGTTTTGTAGAGAAGTTCTGGGTTTAACCAAGAGTTCACCAAGGGGCGTGGCACTGACAGAGCTAGGAAGGGTAGGGAGGAAAGGTATAATAGTGGAAATAATTTTGAAGTATTGATATAGATGTTTAAATTTAGAAGATAGTAATATATTAAAAGAATGTATACAGTTTCAAAAAGCTGTCTTAGGAGAAGAGTGTTGGTTAGGGGAGATGGGAAATGTCCTAAAAGAAATTGGCATGAGGAATATTTTCCTATTAGATAAATATAATAACAGTGGGTTTTGGAAAGAAGTGAGATTGAGGGTGGAAGATATCGAGAAACAAGAGATATGGGCTAGTTTTGAGGATAAAAGATCATTGATCTTGTATAAATCAGTTAAAAGAAGTTGGGGAAGGGAGAAGTATGTAGATATATGTAATCAATTTGGTAGAATAGATTTTGCGTGGATGCGCACAGGAGTAATATTTTTAAAAAGGAATGGATATAATTGTTCGGGGAGATGTATTATGTGTTATGAATCGGGTAGTACTTTTCATTGGCTAATAGAATGTGATATGATTAAAAGGTGGAGAGAGATTATATGGAATAAAAAATGGGACAAGCTAAACAAAGAAGCAGTAGCATTAAGAATGTTGGGAAGCACAAAAGTAGAAACAATTAAAATGATGGGGACATTTTTAGGCAACACAAGGGATAAGTGGATAAGGAGCTTAAGAAAGGTACAGCAGAATGTGCACAGTTTGGAAAGTGGAGAGATGGTATAGTAGCTTTATCCCATATATACAGCCTAGGGGCTAAATATGGGGGGAGCTAGAAAATGGTGCACTAGACATAAGTTTTAGATGTAAGCTTTATTTGTATTATTGTAATAATGATGAAATAAATATTACATTACATTACATGCAAATTATTTAAATGAAACAGTTATTAAAATACTATCATTATTCACAGTCTTTATTATCTGAAGTACAAACAGTGTGATAAGACATGCAGTGCAGTAATGTACTATTTAATTGGCATAAAAGGTGTGCTGCGGCAATGGCATGTGCATTTATTTACACCAAGACCCTCTCTTGTGCTGGATGGAGTATAATAGAGCGTTAGAAATTTCATGAAGCAGGCTGGTAGTAACTAATTAAATATACCTTCATTATGTGCTTGGGCATTTTTATTCTTTAACATGAAGCACGAGGGGCATGCTAAACGTTTTTAGCTCCATTGCAATACGCCATGGGAGGAAGTTGTATCTGATAGCCTGATGTTTATTTAGGATGACCCAGAAAAACAATTGTTATATCTGATAGCCTGATGTTTATTTAGGATGACCCAGAAAAACAATTGTTATATCTGAAAGCATTGAGTCACCAGGGGGGAGAGTACTATGTCATCTGTTGACCAGTGCGTTATGAAAGATGGAGCCATCCAGACGTGACTTTCGAGCGATGATATATTACGATTTCAAAAAGGGGATAGACCCCAAGCAGAGCCACCAAATTTTGTCAAACTTTTGGGGACACTGGCCACAGTTAGAAACTGGTTTCGTGAATTTCAAAGGGGGAGAGAATCCTTAGAAGATGAGCCTCGTGCAGGTAGGCCACAAACTGCAGTTACGCCCGAAAACATCGAAGCTGTGAGGAAAATGGTGAAAGAAGATCCACATATCTTATTCCTTGAGATAGAGAAGACATTAAGCATTGGATCAACAGCAGCACAAACAATTGTGCATCAACATCTTGGTCTCACCAAGAGATGTGCTCGTTGGGTCTCACATTCCCTCACTGATCATCAAAAAGCAGTCTGAATGGATTGGTGCGAATTTATTCTAAAAAAGTCGGGGTGTATATAACATTATGTGCGATGAAACGTGGATATACCTTTATGATCCAGAAACTAAACAGCAGTCGCATGTCTAGTGCTTTGAAGATGAACCACCTCCAACAAAAGTCAACAGGGGCCGAAGTGTTGGGAAAAAAATGGTTACCTCTTTTTTCTCAAGAAAGGGCCCCATAGCAACCATTCCACTTGAGAACTAACGTACAGTCACTGCGCTATGGTACACTGAGTTCTGCCTTCCAGAAGTCATCAAGCAGTGGAACAGTACCCAAGGTCACGGAAAGGACATCTCCTGCTGCACCATGACAATGCCTCCTCTTGCACTGCTGTCAGAACGATGGACTTCCTGAATGAAGAGGGCATCAGGGTGCTACCCCATCCACCTTACTCACCAGACTTGGTCCCTGTGACTTTTTTGTGTTCCCCAAAATGAAGGAACGGCTGCAGGGGTGCCGATTTACGTCAGATGGTGAAGCCATTGGTGCATATTTGGAGGCTGTGAACAGTGTTGAAGAAAAAGTGTGGCAAGGAACATTTGCAAAGTGGTTTGTGCAAATGAATAAGTGTCGCTGGGGACTACTTTGAGAAAATGTGAAAGAGTTTTGAAATTTAGTTGTGTTGCTAAAAACTTTTGGCATGACCCTTGTACATATTTAGGTGAAGCTACAAGGTATTTCCTTGAGCTCAGTCTATCCTTAATTACAGTTCATGTCAAAGTAATGATAAAGAATGCTCCAAAAATTTTGTTTCAAATTTAAGATTTTATCAGAGTATCAATTGGGATTCCTAAAAAAGAAATCAGCAATTAGCGAAGGAAATGACATAATTATTAGGGCCATGGGCCAAAAGGATTATGTGATTGCAATCTTTCTTGACCTTTCAGAGGCATTTGACTCTGTGGACATTGGAAATTAATGGGAATATTAGAAAACCATGGGGTTGGAGGGATCGATTAGAGTAGATAAATCCTATTTAATAGGAGGAGAATAATGTGTAGAGATAGTATATAATGTGAAAGGAAATTTGTCCAAATTTCGGTTATCATTTAAACACATGGTGTATCGCATTTTGTACATCAATTCATTTGAAAAGCGGAAGGATTAGTATTGGATATGGAGATGATACAAGAGTTGTAAGTGCAATACAGAGGCAGAACAAAGCAAACAGTATTATAGATGGTAAATATACACTTAGCAGAACTAGGAATGACAATAAACATAAAATAGAGTGAATGCAGACTAGTTAAAACACAATCCAATGCGACCTTGAAAATACAAAATAAACAAGTCAAACTAACCTTTTAGGATTAATAAAATTAAAATGGAACAAACATATTGAAAAGATCTCAAAGAAAGTAAACAGTGGGAATACCTACTAAAACAAGTGGCACAAGTCATGGACGAAGATAGTGTAATATATGCACACTTAAATTATGGGCTCATTTTTTGAGGATTAGGAAAGATGAAATATATACTAAAAACATTTAGATTTCAGAAAAGAGTGATAAGAATCCCCCCCCCAAAAAAAAAATTGCTGTAGAAATGCATTTAAAACAATTAACTTTCTCCTGTTTGTACATCTGTGAATGTCTTAAATATGTAATAAGGATCCATAAAGAGCGTAAAAATTTGAACAAGCACAACACTAGAAATAAACAGATTAAGAGATTTCCTTGGAAATAAATATATTGAGAGTAATGCAAAGGTTGCAATTAAAGCAATAAATGAAGAGGGGAAGGTGATAAAGAAAGTTAAAACACATCTTGTCAAAAATGCCTTCTATTTAATAGAAGCATATAAAACAGGAATTACTGCACATGTTTAGCGTTAGCTCTCCTGTAAATAACATTTTGTTAAACCTTTGCAAATATATATTTTGTGTACTGTACCGTGAAACTTTTATTTCAGCACCATAGAAAACAGAGATAACAAGTTAGTTGTTATAAGCAATAGCGACGCAGATCTCTTTGTAAATAACAAAAGGCCAAAAGAAAATCAAGAGCTTCAAGATGGCGACTGGCTAGCTATAGGAGGACTTCACCACTTTCGTGTCTTCAAAAAGGAGAACTGCTGCAGGAGACATGTCCATAATAATGGCTTTCAGGACAGCAGCGATACAAAAGGATATTTACTTGAAACTCAGAATGAAAGGTAACTGCAACATTATAAACTGGCTTTAACACTCAGCATCTCTTGTGCATTTTTATACATTATCCTATGAACAATTGCAGAATGCATGAAGAGCTGAAGTTGTGGAAAGGCCTGGAACGCGAGACAAGAAGAAATGCTGAAAACAATGAAGCCAGCTTTAAGCAGCAAATTGAACATCTGACTTCAACTGTTGTAAGTACAGGGAATCGTTTAACCTTTGCATAAGTTTACTGGAAGACACAGACACAAGGAATGTATTTTATGCTGTTCAGGTGTTCCTAATTTGTCCACAGTCTCTCTCTTCTAAAATAGGCTTTTTTTTGGATTCAGAAGGCCTCAAAACATATATTCTTGGTGAAATCTCAGTATCAAATTTACCTTCTCTGCCTACTATGAATGTGGTAGAGAAAGTAAGCTACTGTAGTTCTTGTAGCTTTTAAAGCAATTTAAATGTCTGCCTGAGAATCTAAATTCCTATAAAGTTGTTGTAAAAGATGAGAAGTTTTGCCAACATTACAATGAACAAGCCATTCAGCAGATGGCTTCAGGGATATTGAAATATATAATTAGCTGCAGAGGAACAGAAAAAGATGGAGGGCCCGTATATGTACCAAATGATTTTTAAACGGCATAAGTCAGAGACTGTGTTCTTTTGTTATAATTTTTAAACTCTTTTCTTGGGTTTTCATTTGTTGCACATTCTCATTTCCACACAACGTACTTTTTTATGTAAATCAATGACATTTTATATACTTCCTTCTTAATGATAGGATAAAAAAGTTTGAGATGAATTTTTGTTTAGCGTGCTTAGTTGTGATGTTAACAAACAATAGTATTTGCATTGTGTGCATTTTTAAACAAAAACTAAATTCCCATATTTTAACATTTTGTAACATTTACCTTCTCCCAAGCTATTAGAATAATTAAAATTCATCTTTACAATTTATTTATATACCATTAAAGAGTTTAATTATAAGATAAGGTTTTTTCCAAAAAATAATTGCATCATGTAGAGCATTTTTCAAAACAGCCTCCCCTCACCAAAAAAAAAAAAAATATTTGGAATTAATTTAACCATATGCATGAAATTTGGTCCAGTATTATACAGGGAGAGCCAAAAGACTACAAACCGGCTGCGCTGTGTTTTTCCTGTCCGCGTCCTTGGTGCTCACTGCCGTCTGCTGCTATCATAGAAAGGTACTGATGAAACCAAACAACATTTTTAAAACTACTTTTGAAGGTTTTACTTAACAACTTTATGAAAGTGTGTTTGAGGACAGAATTATTAGTAGAGATTTGTAGCCCTCTCGGTCCCCCTACGTAACCTCCTGCGATTTCTATCTCTAGAGTAACTTAAAACAAAGTATACAAGACAAACCCACATACCCTGGAAGAATTAAAACATAATATCCGCCAGGAAATTGCCAGCATTTCTCAATGTGAACTACGGCGAGTGATAGACAGTTTCCTAAAGAGGTGCCAAAAATGTATGGACAATGACAGTGGCCAGTTTCAGCATCTCCTTTCATAAAGTTGGTAGGTAAAGCCTTATTTTTAGTGTAATGTTTCATCTGTGTCTTTCTATGATAGCTGCAGACGGCAACGAGCGTCAAGGACGTGAACAGGAAAAACACCACACAGCTGGTTTGCAGTTTTTTGGCTCTCTCTATATATTAAACCTTGATTGCTGTTTTAAAATTTCAAATTAATTGACCTGAAATGGGGGATTTTGTTTATTACTTTCACTACTACGTATAGTAAGTAAGGGAAGTATTGTATTCCACCCAAAAATTCGATACCGAGATTTCACCGGAAATACATGTTTTGAGACCCCCTGAATCCAAAAAAAGCATTTTTGGAAACATGTCCATGTGTGTGTATATCTGTGAACAGCATAACTCAGAAACTAACAGTCGGATAAACGCCAAACTTGGTATTTAGGTTCAGTATCTTCCAGAGATGCGACCCAAAAGTTTTCAAGAAAATCCCCGCACCCTAGATTACCCTTTACATGGAACATTTTTCAAAAATTTTAATTTTCTAAAAAATGGCTCTAACGATTTTGATTGGAATGTCATATATTTAAGATACTTTCATGACAAATAAAATGTACATCTTGAATTTTCTGGGAATGTCTCCAAAAGTGTTCATTGTGAACGACTTTTGCATAACTGGTAAACGATAAGAGATAGACAAAAGTTTACTACACAAAAAATGTAGATCGCGTTAAAATACACAGTTTATGTCATATACAATTCCGCCCCCCCCGACATGTTGCTTGTTATTTCCTTAAATTTTCCAATACTTATACTTTTCTCAAATGGGAATTCGTTATTCATTTTTTGTTGTCCTGCTAATGCAAAGAGAATGGAATACTCCACATAGCAAACAGCTCCTAAAATATTTGACTATCGCTTAAAGCCTACCAATTGCCCTTGCATCTATAAGAAAATTAGCAATAAGATTAACATCTCGATTAACATGATGCATATGGAGAATCAGAATTTGTAAAAGTAGTTTGTTACAAGAGTAGAGAAAGTCATGTGAGTGTAACACATCAGATTTTTTTTATTATTTTCTTTTTTAAATTTTACTGATGTGTATCCTTAATTTCTTTCATGTTTACCATTTCTAATTGGTTTACAACCCAGTTCTACTACTCTGTCCCACTTTTCATTTAGCTATTTCTATACCTATTCTTATCTTGTAGTTATTGTTGAGGTGTCACTCTGGCTGTCGATGTTGCCATCTTGTTAACTATATATGTAACTTTCCTCTTTTTGTTGTTGTTTTTGTTTTTTTGTGTTTTTTTTTGTTTTTGTTTGTTTTGCATAGATTATATTTTCTTGAGCTGGGATTGGCTATCTTCTTTTGTGCCTGAACATTGTGCACCAATTGATGTAAAAAGAAATGTATTAATATGTTATTGCTAGAGTATTGTGATGAATTGATTTGAATGAATGGTGTTGAAATATGCATAAGATATGTGCTACATGAGATTTGTACCAAGTTTTTTCAAGCATTGCTCCAGCTATCATTTATTTTATTTACCTCAAGATGGTGTCTGTCTGTGTATTAATAAAAGAAAGTTAGCAACTCTAGCACTGTATATTATTTAAATGTTTTCTTGTGCAACTTGCATATGGTATAATTTGAGTTCATGGGAATGGAAAATTTCTGAAGTCCCCAAATCTAATATGTTTTAAATTTTTCACTTCTTACTAACATGAATACTTTCCTTTATATTCTCTGATAATTGCTTTAAAATTAAAAATCTGCAATACTATGTATTACAATGAATGTTTAAAGATTACTTTATTCATGCCACTTTCTTTCCTGTTATGTGCCAAACTATGTGTTTTTATTGGTAGTTCTTTTGAAGCATTCCAGATTTTCTCTTACAACAGCCTCTTATTGGCTATTATACAGGGTGTCCACTCAAAAGGAGCATCAGAAATTGTATAAGAAGGGTTAATGGAGAGGAATTGAAACAAAGTTTGAACATGATATACCTGTATGTGTGAAAATAAAAGTATATCACGAGAGGTGTCGGAAAAGACCTCCCTCAACTTTTAAATACAGTTCAACATGACATTGAATGTTTGTGAATTGGCTCATGATGCTTGGGTGTCACTGCCTGGATTTCACAATGGATGTTCTGCCATAATTCATAAAGGGTGTGCAGTTTGTTCCATATATCTTACCTTTAAAGTAACCCACAGGGAAAAATAATCAGGTAAGGTCAAATCCAGTGAACATGGGTGCCATTATCCTTTTGAAATGACTATGTCAGGGGAAAATGATTCCACCTTAGCCATGCTCACTCAAGAAGTGTGGCATTTTGTTGGTACCAGCCGAGTACCTTAACTGGTTCACAAGTTCTCGAAACAGTTTCATGTAAACTTCATTTGCCATAATAGAGTTGAAAAATATAGGCTTGATTATGTGTCACTGTGATAATGCACAGAAATTGCCTGACTTCTGTGAATGAAGGGTTTGCTTAATCTGTGCATGTGAGTTTTCACTACACCATAAATGTGTGTTTTGGGAGATTTCATGCTTCATTACTGAATCATGTGTATCCAGTATTCATGGTTTCTCAGCAATAAATGGCTGAAAAAAAAAATAAATAAAAAATAAATGACTGAAACCAATGGCAATATGTTACATATTGTAAACTGTAGCAAAACAGCAAAACTGTTCTATAAAAAACACACATTGTTCTACAGAATAGCGATACAATAGCGTCATGTCACTTACTCCACTTCTGCTGAACTGGAACATGATGTTGATAACACTTCCTCAGTGTTGCCATGTCAACTTTCTCATGTAATCTATCTTCTATCCAAATCTGATTGCATTTAGTGAAATATATTTGCAATGACATGACAGTTTCTGGGGCCCCTTTCGAGTGGCACACCCTGTATTATTAATTACTAAAATCCATAATTTTGGGTATTACAGCTGTAGTTATTTTTAAAATCTCTAATTTCTTGTCTTTTTGGTCATGGTGTAAATGGCAAGTCCTGGGATTTTGCATACTTGTGTGTTGGACATCTTGAAGTAAACCATACACTTCATGTTTTAGCTGAACTGGAGCTGTGGTGGTGAAGGAAATATGTGGATGACTCAGTTCTTCAGTCCTTGCTTGGCTATTGTGTATGACATAAGACTTTGCCTTGTCTGGGAATCCAGGTTTCAGTTGTTTCTGTGTTTATAAATTTTGATGGCCTGTTGTTTGAGGCGGCTATGGTAATAATTTCATTGGCGAGCACTTCAGTATTGTTTTATGTGATGTCATGATGTTTATATTGTTTTACCCCTGGAGTGCCTAATGGCCGTGACCACAACTGTAAGGAGTGGGAGTGTCATTGGTCTTTGGTTTGTGTGTTGTTTTCATTCACAGTTTGCCAGTGTGATCCATATGTTTTCATGCTTGGACTATCAGTCATCTAGTTTTATAGAATCATATCTCTTAATGGCTGTATGCAATTGTTGCTCGTTATGAGCAGATGCTGTCCATTGAGCTGCTGTAATGCTTTTGCCACTGCAACAGCTGTAGCCTGCCATGAAAGTTTGTTCGTTATTACTTGTGTAATGGCTAGTTGCAATATTATGTACAGTGTATAATTACATTATAAGTATTGTTTGGCCATCTGTTCACATTTCTCTTCCATTCAACCTTGTCATGACTAGCTAAAAATACAGCCTCCCAAGTTAAACTGTTGATTTTGTGTGTCTAAAATATATTTCACTTTCCAATACCCAATAAGTTTAAAAATAGAATTAATTAATGAGTAATTATCTCTAGAAACATTTTTATTGTGTCTTAAAATATGAATTATGGTTGCCAATACATAATATGAGCATATAAAGTTCAGAAAAAGAAGACAGATAAGTCAAAACTTGTTGAATAGATCACAGTGAGAATGTATTAGGTTGTCTTGTATGTAATGCTGGTTTCTTAATTGGATTTATATCATAGGTTTATATGCCTTTATTGTCAATACTATTTATAGGGTGCTATGGTTATTGTTCCATATTGTTAACATGTTGGCAGTCAGTAGTTGGTAATACAAGATTTTAAAATGGAGGCAGCAAAGCTTGAGGTTAGAGTCCTTCTGAAGCACTACTGGAAACAAGATTATAAAGCTGCTGCCACTGCTCGAAGAACATGTGAAGTCGAAAGGTGAAGGTGGTGTTATTGAGCGAGTAGCACAATGATGGTTCCAGCATTTCAATAATGGAGAAGAAATCATTTAAAGATTTACAGCATTTTGGAAGACCCAAATTATGGAATATTGAGAATACTTGCAAAGGTTTGGAAGAAAGTAAAACTGAGTTTTATTTATGGACGCTCTTTAACTGTTGTGGCCCTTAGTGTCCCATTCTATATTGGGCGTGAAAGACTGAAATTTTGCTCAGAGGCCTCCTTGAGGTTCTTTGGAAGAGAATCCACAGACAAGCACTCGGAGGTTGTCAGAACTTGCTACTTCAAAAGATACCATACATCATATTAAGGCACAAAAGAATTGTTCACAAGTTGTGAATTGGTACCACATGAATTGACACCTCATAAACCTCAACACAGAGTGGATATCTGTCATCAGCTTATCGCTAATCCCTTTGATAATAGATTTAGCAGGAGAATTGTCACATGTGATGAAAAGCGGGTGTATTACTGCAACACTTGCACCTCGAAACAGTGGCTTGATATCCATCAGTCTGCAAACGTTGTCATTAAAAAAGACCGGTGGGACCCCAAAATAATGATATGTGTCTGGTGGAATTTTGAAGGTGTGATTCACTGGGAATTTGTTCCAAATTGATATACAATTGATGTAGATCTTTATTCTTAATAACTGGAATGAGTTCATGAAGTTTTGCAGCAGAGGTACCAGCATTAGTTAATAGAAACACAGTTCTCTTGCAGCAGGACAATGTAGACCTCTTACAGCTCAAAGAACAATGGACAAAATCCACAAATTGAACTGCTACCACATCCAGCATATAGCCTTGATCTTGCGCCATCAGAGTACCATCTGTTTAGATCCATGTTACATTTCTTACGTGGAAGAAATTTTGAAGACATTGAAGCAGTTTGCATAGCCAGAAACTAGTACTGTTGTGAATAGCAAAGCTCGCTGAAAGTGGCTCAGGACTATAGAATCTAATGGTCTTTACTTTGAAGATTAGAATCTTTGAAATAAAGTTTTGCTTAAAAACCGACATTTACGAGACATCATCTATATCTTACAGTACCAATATATCGTGCTCTAGGATCCACACCTAAAATGAAGTCTGCAAAACACAGTATATTGTTAAAAGCAAATATAAAAGAAGTGTTTGAAATGCAATATCAGAAAGTAACCAGAGACCTGTAGTAATCTTGCGGACATGTGCATATCAATATTATTACTTGGATATAGAAAGAAATGGGATTAATTTGTTAGAAAACTCTCATGGACAATGAGGAGCATTAACTTGAAGATTTAATAAGTAACATTCATAACTTTAGATTTTATATATGTGAAGATATTTTACAGTTTTAGTTTATCTGTACACATAAAATAGACATTTAGTGTAAAATCTGAGGTCCAGTGGTCACTATAACATGCCTTTGTTATTTCTGGATGGACTTCAACAACAAAATCAGAGTGTGTCTTTTCTTTTACTTGTTATAATAATTGTTGTTTTTTAATTCAGTGATGAAATATAAATTAATATGTAACACTGAAATAATTATACAAATTCAGTTGTATATTTTATGCTGTGATATGCGGAATATGCTTGGGCTTTCTAAAATAAATTTCTCTTTCAATCTACATGAGCCATTTCATATTTAAAATAATAGTTAACACAGCAGGACATTCTGCTAGATTCAGTTGTGTGTGAACACATAGTGTGCTAGAAAGGCAGGCAATTGTTTCATTATCTGCTGTCGTATGTAACATAATGTAATATACACCTTTTTATTGTAGCAAAATTACAAAAAAACTTCGGAAAAGGAACAAGCAAAGTTGAAAGAATTAGAACAGAAGCTGCTTCAACTAGAGAATCTGTATCAAAAACAAAGACAGCATTGCCAAGAAATACTAAATCACCCATGTGAACATGAAGTTGTGAGTTCCTACAAATCTAGTATGCTTGAGGTAAGTAAAAGTGAAAATGACTCCGCTGGTTTGTAATGTATTTAATATTACTGCATGTGTTCATTATTGTGGTCCTTATTCTGTATATCTAAACTTTATTTTATGTTACAGAAACTTCTTTCAGATACATTCCCCTCTTTTAAAATAACATTCATATATTTTAAATTGTAATATTTAGCGATTTTATAAACTGCAACATATACACACTATTTTCTATTATGCTAAAACATACATGTATCACTGAACACAATGAGAATAAAGTCAAACATATCTTGAGTATGAAATAGAATGGTGTCGCATGAAATACATAATTGCCAAGTTTTATGATTACCCCATAAAATATACAGGAGTGGAGGCCTTCTTAGGACTTTATGGCAAAGGAGGCATCTTTACAGTTTTGTGGGAAGATTCACAGAGTTACAGATTTTCACCACATCATAACAAAGTATTAAATTCCATTGCATTATATTGTAACTTCAGATTATAGACTGAATAGTGTACAGTACTACGCTAGGCCAAAGCTTATCTGTGAGGCTATACTTTATCATAATCATAGTTCCCCTTCACTGAGCTGCAACAGTATGTATAGCACCATTAGTGACCTTTAGTAAATGGTATACAGTGCTATGATAGACCAGAGCTTATCTGTGTGTCTATCCTTCATCATGATCATGGCCCCCCTTCACTGGGCTGCAACAAAATGTATAGCGCCATTAATGACTTCTAGTAAATGGTATAAAGTGCTATGATAGACCAGAGCCTATCTGTGTGTCTATCCATCATGATCATGGTCTCCCTTCACTGGACTGCAACAAAATGTATAGCACTAATAGTGCTGTCTAGTAAATGGTATACAGTGCTATGATAGACCAGAGCTTATCTGTGTGTCTATCCTTCATCATGATCATGGCCCCCCTTCACTGGGCTGCAACAAAATGTATAGCGCCATTAATGACCTCTAGTAAATGGTATAAAGTGCTATGATAGACCAGAGCCTATCTGTGTGTCTATCCATCATGATCATGGTCTCCCTTCACTGGACTGCAACAAAATGTATAACACCATTAGTGACCTCTAGTAAATGGTATATAGTGCTATGACAGGTCAGGGCCTATATGTGTGTCTATCCATCAAGATCATGGTCCCCTTCACTGGGTTGCAACAAAATGTATAGCACAATAGTGACATCATCTTATCACTCAAAATCAGCCATAGATGGAAAGGTAAATTACAATAATACAACAACAAGAAATAATAAAGAAATAAGAAGCCTAATTAAAGCAGTTGAAACTAGAAATCATGTCACTCTGCAGTGGATCCCAGCTCATGTCAGACATTTGGGCAATGAACATGCGGATCAATTAGCAAAGAAAGTGCAATACAACAAATAAAACCTGTAGGACAAATAGAAATAGATAAACAATTAAATAACATTAAACAACATTTCAAAAGAGAGCCGAGACTTGATGAAGAAGATAAATTAAAAGATAAAGATGATAGGAATATTAAAGATAGAGTTGATATACCAAAAGTGCCAAGGTAGACTGCAGTGGCCTTATTTAGGATGGCAACTGGCCACGATTGTCTCTCAGAACATCTCTACAAGATACGATGCCTACCTATCCCAAGTGCACTCTCTGTGAAGAAGATGTCATCCTGAACAAACAGCATCTCGCCAAATGCAAAGGACTTAAAAGTGATAACTTACAGACTTTATATTGGGAAGCCAGAGGGAAAATGATGCAGATCAAGTAATCCCCATTGCCATTGGTGAACAACAACTACTAGTGACATCTAGTAAATGGTACACAGTGCTATGATAGACCAGAGCTTATGTGTGTCTGTCCATCATCATAGCCCCCTTCACTGAGATGCAACAAAATGTATAGCACCACTAGTGGCATCTAGTAAATGGTATACAGTGCTATGATAAACCAGAGCCTATCTGTGTGTCTGTCCATCATGATCATGTTCCCACTTCGCTGGGCTGCAACAAAATGTATAGCACCACTAGTGACGTCTAGTAAATGGTATACAGTGCTCTGATAGACCAGAGCTTATCTGTGTATCTATCCATCATGATCATGTTCCCACTTCACTGGGCTGCACCAAAATGTATAGCACCACTAGCGATGTCTAGTAAATGGTATACAGTGCTCTGATAGACCAGAGCTTATCTGTGTGTCTATCCATCATCATGATCATGGTCATCCATCATTAGGCTGTAAAAAATGTGTAGCACCACTACTGACCTCTAGTAAAAGGTATACAGTGCTATGATAGACCAGAGCTTATCTGTGTGTCTATCCTTCATCATGGTCGTGGTCCCTCTTCACTGGGCTGTAACAAAATGTATACCACCACTAGTGACCTCTAGAAAATTGCATACATTGCTATGATAGACCAGAGCTTATCTGTGTGTCTATCCATCATGATCATGATCACACTTCACTGGGCTGCAACAAAATGTATAGCACCACTAGCGATGTCTAGTAAGTGGTATACAGTGCTATGATAGGCCAGAGCTTATCTGTGTGTGTATCCTTTGTCAAGTTCATGGTCCTCCTTCACTGGGCTGCAACAAAATGTATAGCACCACTAATAACCTCTAGTAAATGGTATAAGGTGCTATGATAGACCAGAGCTTATCTGTGTGTCTATCCTTCATCATGATCATGGTCCCCCTTCGCTGGACTGCACAAAATCTATAGCACCATTAATGACCTCTAGTAAATGGTATAAGGTGCTATGATAGACCAGAGCTTATCTGTGTGTCTATCCTTCATCATGATCATGGTCCCCCTTCGCTGGACTGCACAAAATCTATAGCACCATTAATGACCTCTAGTAAATGGTATAAAGTGCTATGATAGAGGAGAGCCTATCTGTGTGTCTATCCATCATGAGCATGGTCCCCCTTCGCTGGACTGCACAAAATCTATATCACCATTAATGACCTCTAGTAAATGGTATAAAGTGCTATGATAGAGCAGAGCGTATCTGTGTGTCTATCCATCATGATCCCCCTTCACTAGGTTGTAACAAAATGTATAGCACCACTAGTGACGTCTAGTAAATGGTATACAGTGCTATGATAGGTCCCAGCCTATCTGTGTATCTATCCATCATAATCATAGTCCCCTTTCACTGGACTGCAACAAAATGTTTAGCACCATTAGTGACCTCTAGTAAATGGTATATAGTGCTATGTTAGGTCAGAGTCTAACTGTGTGTCTATCCATCATGATCGTGTTCTCCTTTCACTGGGTTGCAACAAAATGTATAGCACCATTAGTGACGTCTAGTAAATGGTATAGTGCTATGATAGACCATAGCTTATATTTGTATCTAACCTTCATCATGATCATGGTTCCCCTTCACTGGACTGCAACAAAATGTATAGCACCATTAGTGACCTCTAGTAAATGGTTTATAGTGCTATGGTAGGTCAGAGCCTATCTGTGTGTCTATCCATCATGATCATGTTCTCCTTTCACTGGGTTGCAACAAAATGTATAGCACCATTAGTGACATCTAGTAAATGGTATAGTGCTATGATAGACCAGAGCTTATATTTGTATCTAACCATCATGATCATGGTTCCCCTTCACTGCACTGCAGAAAATCTACAGAACCATTAATGATCTCTAGTAAATGGTATAAAGTGCTGTGATAGACCAGACCCTATCTGTGTGTCTATCCTTCATCATGATCATGTTCTGCTTTCTCTGGGTTGCAATAAAATGTATAGCACCACTAGTGACGTCTAGTAAATGGAATACAGTGCTATGATAAACCAGAGGCTATCTGTGTGCCTATCCATTATGATCATGGTCCCACTTCACTGGGCTGCAACAAAATGTATAGCACTACTAGTGACTTCTAGTAAATGGTATATCGTGCTCTGATAGACCGGAGCTCATCTTTGTGTCTATCCTTCATCATGTTCATGGTCCCCCTTTACTGGGCTGCAACAAAATGTAATGCACCACTAATAACCTCGAGTAAATGGTATTAAATGCTATGATAGATCAGAGCTTATCTGTGTGTCTATCTTTCATCATGATCATGGTCTCCCTTCACTGGACTGCAACAAAATGTATAGCACCATTAGTGACCTGCAGTAAATGGTATAAAGTGCTATGATAGACCAGAGCCTATATGTGAGTCTATCTTTCATAATGATCATGGTCACGCTTCACTGGATTGCAACAAAACCTATAGCACCATTAATGACGTCTAGTAAATGGTATGAAGTGCTATGATAGACCAGAGCTTATCGGTGGTCTATCCATCATGTTCATGGTCCCCCTTCACTATGTTGCAACAAAATGTATAGCACCATTAGTGACGTCTAGTAAATGGTATACAGTGCTATGATAGACCGGAGCCTATCTGTGTGTCTATCCATCATGATCATGGTCCCCCTTCACTGGACTGCAACAAAATGGTATACAGTGCTGTGATAGACCAGAGCTTGTCTGTGTGTATATCCATCATGATCATGGTCCCCCTTCACTGGACTTCAACAAAATGTATAGCACCATTAGTGACCTCTAGTAAATGGTATATAATGCTATGATAGGTCAGGGCCTATCTGTGTGTCTATCCATCATGATCATGGTCCCCCTTCCCTGGGTTGCAACAAAATTTATATCACTATTAGTGACGTCTAGTAAGTGGTATACACAGTGTTGCCAACTTAGCCATTTTATGGCTAAATCTAGCATTTTCACAATAGTGTTTAGCCATACAAAATCGTAAAATGCTTATAGCCTGAAATCTAGCTTATTTAACATACCCCATAGCCAAAATCTAGCCTAAATAGCAAAATTTTATCTGCGCTTTAGCTATGCAAAGGAAAAATGGTTAGGGTGAATCCCCGCTACCTCGTAGCTGTAGCTGTATTATATTCCTATCATGCCTATCATGCCAAGAAAATATTTACTAATCATAACGTAAATTTTAGCATCTAGATAATACGCCATTGTAACATGAACTTGTTGACTTGCGATTATTCACCGTGGTTATTCCCCCATGTAATTTAAAACTGAACTCGATGGTTCCAATGCATGTTTATATCTTCCTTTGCTCTGCGAGAAGAGGAGAGGGGAAAAGACGTAAACTTGTAGATATGTATACCTGGCCGAACACTACTTACTTCAGTGTAGAAATAGCTTTTGAACATTAACTGTGTTTAATAGTGTAATAAGAGGTGTTTAAGTCTGGTGCATTTTGTTGTTCTTTTGGTGGGGGGATTAGTGAGTTTTAATCATCATGGCGCCTCAGTACCAACAACGTTTTCGAAAACAGTGGCTTTTGGACAATGAGTTCAAAGACTGGATTTTGGAGGTTCCCTCGTATGCCTCAAAAGTGCGATGTAGGTTTTGCAAGTGTGATATGAAGGCTAAAAGATATGACTTAACTCAGCATAGTGGTAGTAAAAAACATGTCATTGCGTTACAGTCGTTCTCATCATCTCGCTCGCTAGATTCGTTTGTGGTGAAGGATGTAAATATGACGGCTGCTTGTGAGGCAGCTCTTAGTTTATTTGTGGCAGCCTATACTTCAATACTGTCAATTGATTATTTATCTGAATTGTGCAAACATAATTTTGCTGAAAGTAGTGCAACAGTCAACATGAGACTACATAGGACAAAGTGCGCAAATGTGTTAGCCCCACATTTTGAAAATGATTTGTTGTCGTGGTTATTACAGTTTGTTAATTGATGAATCTACAGATGTGACCGTCACAAAACTTTTGGGAATTGCTATACGTTATTTCAGTGAACAGCATAGGGAAATAATCTCCACCTATTTCTCAACATTGGAACTTTCAGCTTCTAATGCGGATGGGATTGTTTCTGCAGTTAAGGACAGTGTTGCAAGTAAAGGACTCAGTTTAAATAAACTTGTTGGTTTAGGCACTGATAACGCATATGTTATGGTTGGTATAAATAGTGGAGTTTACAAGAAATTAAAACAAATTGTTCCTACTTTGGTACTCATACCTTGTGTTTGTCATTCCCTGCAGTTAGCTGTTTCAGCTGCTGCTGAAGCATTTCCTAGGAATTGGGAGTTTCTTATTAAAGAAACGTATGCTTGGTTTAGTCACTCCGACAGCAGCAGTATAGACCTCTATATCAGACTATCAAGATGGTCACGATCCTCTTAAAATTGTCAGAGCTTGTGATACTCGCTGGCTATCCATTGAAACAGCTGTCTGCAGAATCATGGATCAATGGTTAGAACTGAAAACTTTCTTTGAAATGGCTCGCCATAAAGAACGATGTTACACTGCAGAATTACTGTACAACATGTATGCTGATGAAACCTTACATGCTTGTTTACTATTTTTGAAACCAGTTCTTTGTGAAGTTCAGGCCGTAAATAAATCATTTGAATCGAATAGAGCAGATCCCACAAAACTGTTAAATGATTTAACTAATCTTACCCATTCAACTGCTAGAAAATTGGTTTTACCAACCTGCCCCTTAGAGCCCTCAAAGACAGCGTTGATGACTTTGTTGATGTAAATGCCTATCTTGGCTATGAATTTGAAACCAAGATGAAAATTCTGAAATTGTCTTCGGAGCAGGATCGACAGCTCCGAGATCGTTGTTTGAGGTTTCTTATCAGACTATTAAAAAAGCTGCAATACAGGCTTCCTCAGAATGTAGAAACGCTCAAGATGAGTACATCCATATCAGCAGAAAATGCTTTAAAAGTGATAAAAGAGCCTTTAATCCTACTTGCAGAAATGTTTTTATTACCAGCAAATGACATTTCAAAAATTCATTTACAGTGGGTGAATCTGACTACAGTCAAATGGTCTGAGAGTAACGATACAATCTCGTTTTAGAATGAAGTATCAAAATATAAAGACGCAAGTGGGCTAAACCCGTTTGCCGAGTTATCTAAATTTGCTATTATGCTACTTTCACTTCCTTGGTCCAATGCCGAAGTTGAGTGATTATTTAGCCAAATGAACGAAGTGAAAACAAAGAAAAGAAATAACATGAACATAAAAACACTTGATTCAATTCTAACAATACGTACGGGTTTGCGAAGGAACAAAAAGTGTTGCAAGGACTACGAACTTCCAAAAGATGTGCTACAAAACATCGGTAAAACCCAGCTAATGCTACAGATACAGGATCCACAGCTGGGCCATCCACTTCAACTGCTGCAGTAGGCTGTGAAGTCGACTTTCTGGAGTATACACCCGAACTGTATGATTTTTGACTCACAATTGGTGAGTTTTTGCATATTTTACTTAAGGAATTTCAATAAATCTCATATATCAACTATATCTATCGCACGATGTTGGTGTTTAGCAAAAATACACCTTAATCCATTACAATTTTATATTAAATAAATTGTTTCATAGTATTTAAATATTATGGAATTGCCTTATCAGTTATGATATTTAAAATGTCTTAATAGGCTTTAACTTATGCAAACAAAATGTGAGTAATTTTAGATGTCAATTATATCTAGACTTTTTTTGTTACATAATGCCTTTTTAAAGACACCATCTAGCCATTATTTGCGAGGAGGTGTCAGCAACACTGGGTATACACTGCTATGAGAGACCAGAGCTTATCTCTGTGTCCATCATTCATCATGATCATGGTCCCGCTTCACTGGGTTGCAACAAAATGTATAGCACCAGTAATAACGTCTAGTAAATGGTATACAGTGCTATGATAGAGCAGAGCCTCTCTGTGTGTCTATCCATCATGATCATGGTCCCCATTCACTAGGTTGCAAGAAAATGTATTGCACCACTAGTGACGTCTAGTAAATGGTATACAGTGCTATGATAGGTCAGAGCTTATCTATGTATCTATCCTTCATCATGATCATGTAGTGCCTTCTCTGGGTTGCAACAAAATGTATAGCACCATTAGTGATGTCTAGTAAATGGTATGCAGTGCTATGATAGACCAGAGCCTATCTGTATGTGTATCCATCATGATCATGGTCCCACTTCACTGGACTGCAACAAAATTTTAAGCACCGCTAGTGACGTCTAGTAAATGGTATACAGTGCTCTGATAGACCAGAGCCTATCTGTGTATCTATCCATCATGATCACCCTTCACTAGGCTGCAACAAAATGTATAGCACCACTAGTGATCTCTCGTAAATGGTATACCAGCGGTTATCTGTGTGTTAACCCTTCATCATGATCATGGTCCCTCTTCACTGGGTTGCAACAAAATGTATAGCACCACTAGTGACGTCTAGTAAATGGTATACAGTGCTATGGTAGACCAGAGCCTCTCTGTGTCTATCCATCGTGATCATGGTCCCCTTTCACTGGACTGCAACAAAATCTTTGGCACAATTTGTGACCTCTAGTAAATGGTAAAAAGTGTTATGCTAGACCAGAGTCTATGTGTGTCTGTATCTATCATGATCATGGTCCGCCTTCATTGGGTTGCTACAAAATGTATAGCACCACTAGTGATGTGTAGTAAATGGAATACACTGCTATGATAGACCAGAGCTTATTTGTGTGTCTATCCTTCATCATGATCATGGTCCCCCTTCACTGGGTTGCAACAAAATGTATAGCACCAATAGTGCCGTCTAGTAAATGGTATACAGTGCTATGATATTTCAGAGCTTATCTTGTATCTGTCCTTCATCATGATCTTAGTCCCCCTTCACTGGGTTGCAACAAAATGTATAGCACCACTAGTGATGTTTAGTAAATGGTATATATTGTGCTATGATAGACCAGAGCCTATCTTTGTGCCTATCCTTCATCATGATCTTGGTCCCCCTTCACTGGGTTGCAACAAAATGTATAGCACCACTAGTGACGTAAATGGTATATAGTGCTCTGATAGACCAGACCAGAGCCTATCTTTGTGTCCATGCTTCATCATGATCATGGTCCGCCTACACTGGACTGCAATAAAATGTATAGCACCACTAGTGACATCTATTAAATGGTAAAAAGTGCTATGACAGACCAGAGCTTATCTGTGTGTCTATCCATCATGATCATGGTTCACCTTCACTGGGCTACAACAAAATGTATAGCACCACTAGTACCTCTAGTAAATGGTATACAGTGCTATGATAGACCAGAGCTTATTTGTGTGTCTATTCTTCATCTTGATCATGGTCATCTTTCACTGGACTACAACAAGATGCATAGCATGCAGATTTAGTATTTGATTGTGCCACATGTGGCCTCTAGTAGCCATGGCGCGAACATTCAATTATGGATGACGTGAATTGTAAAGTCAACTCCCTCACATAAATTGTTTTTCTTATGCACATTCTATGCTGTTGGATATTCGAGGGCTGATCAACAAAGACCGAGATTGATTTTTTCCTTTAGCTTCTTTGATTGTTTGCTGTCGGTACCATGAATATTTGCGAAGAGTAGTGTTTTATGTATAATGTCCATAGGTGGCAGTACTCGTATCATAGGTTGATAGTAATACTGTGTTTTGTAGACCCTGTTTGCATTTCGCATACCACAAAATGGAGGAGCAGTACAGCCAAATAAAGTTCTCGTTGGATTTAAACCATACAGCCTCTGAAAGTTACAAAAGCTGCAGCAAACATGCACTACCTTATGTAGCAGTGCTTTGTGTGGTTTAAGTAGCTCAAAGAAGGCCGAGTTCTCTGTGTTAAGCAGCGTGGGCCTGGTAGTTCTGCTTCTGCTGTGACTGAAGTCAAGCTCAAGACAGCTGCTGTAATTGTCCGGAGAATCAATGGATAACATTATGTAAGCTCAGTGAAGTGTTATGCATTTCATGTGGTAGTGTCTTTAAAACTACGCGTGACCATATGACCCACATTTTTGCCAAGACTAGGCGAATGCGGACAAGCCATGAGGTGCTGCATGTCTTCGCTGATGGAGGGGATGAGAAGGAAAACAAGCCAGGTTCTCCAACACCAAGAAAGGTGAAAGTTGTTCTATCTGCAGCGAAGATGATGGTGATCATGTTTTTTGACTGTAATGGAATAATTTACCAGCATGCAGTTCTCCTGACACTACTGTAACAGCAGCATACTAGATATATACCATTGGATACTAGATATACCAGCATACTAGATATACTAGTCCATACACCATTGGAGAAAGAGGAATACCAACACATTATCCACATAGCCACCATGAATGGATACCAGAAAAAACAATAGATAAGAAGATAAAAGGGTTTGAAAGACAGAAATACATCCAACAAACGACTACT
Organism: Deroplatys truncata; assembly: GCA_030765065.1. Lineage (NCBI taxonomy): Eukaryota > Metazoa > Arthropoda > Insecta > Mantodea > Mantidae > Deroplatys > Deroplatys truncata. The sequence continues at coordinate 129,380,903 of CM060979.1, read as the reverse complement.
TTACTCAGACAACAAAAACCACAAGCATATAGGAAGTTCTCTTACCACCCTTGGACACATCATAAATTTCAAAGGATTTTCAACAAATACATCACCCTGTCTCCACTGAATGACCACAATATATGCAACAGAACAAAAGACCCTATCCCCAACGATAAATCAGCTGATATATATCAAATAGTTTGTAATGATTGTAAATTGGTATATATAGGAAGAACCAAAATAAATCTTGAAATAAGACAAAGAGCATATGAGATGCATTTACCAAAAACAGACGAATAAATCAGCAGTAGCACATCATTTCTGGTCTTCAAACCAAATCACTCCATACATAAAATTCTTAAAACCGATCAACAGCAGCAATGAATTGTACAACTGGGAAAAAATACATATCATCAAACACAGGAATCATCAGGCCAGCACCAGAGAACACCACTAGCCACACACATTCCCCAGATAATAACCGACAAAATCGGTTGGAAAAAACCTGATGAAGAGAGCGAACCATTCTCCTGAAACGCTTTCAAGTAAGAACATTTTAGTGATGTAGTGTAAGAACCTCCAACTCTCTTTAGTTTAAAGCATACTAGATATCAGTATTGGCTAACCTGAGGAAGCACTTGCAAGGAAACCACCAGAACTTCATTGTGACAACATGCGGCCTCATATCACAAATCAAGTGATGCAGTTCTACTCACACTACTGTAATATCAGCATACTAGATATCAGTATAAGCTAACCTGAGGAAGCACTTGCAAGGAAACAACCATAACTTCATTGTGACAACATGCAGCCTCATATCACAAATCAAGTGATGCAGTTCTCCTCACACTACTGTAATAGCAGCATACTAGATATCAGTGTTGGCTAACCTGAGGAAGCACTTGCAAGGAAACTACCAGAACTTCATTGTGACAACATGTGGCCTCATATCACAAATCAAGTGATGCAGTTCTCCTCACACTACTGTAATAGCAGCATACTAGATATCAGTATTGGCTAACTTGAAGCACTTGCAAGGAAACTACCAGAACTTCGTGACAACATGCGGCCTCATATCACAAATCAAGTGATGCAGTTTTTGATTAAATGGAACATTACCTGTGTATCGCATCTGGCTTATAGTCCTAATCTTACACCATGTGATTTTGTTTTATTCACACCATTAAAGGCAAAGCTCTGGGTCATGCATTTTGGGAACTCTGTAGCAGTGCTCAAGAGAAGTGAGGTGGTTCTCAAGGACCTCACAAAGAATGGCTTGCAGCATGTGTTCGAGGAATGACAGAGACGCTATAAAAAGAACATTGAAGCAGGAGGGGGATTACTTTGAAAAAGATCGTGTAAACATTGAAATGGAGTCGTAAAGATCTATGAAAAAATTCAGTCTCGGTATTTGTTGATCATCCTTTGTATGTTTTGTGAGAGTTATAATGATTACGTAGTTGTTTGGAGGAGTTTGCCCCCACATTTGTATGCCACTTTGAGAAAGTAGTTTTCTCAATCTAAATTTTGTAACAGTATTTGCCCCACGTAATGAATATACACTTTGAAGTTGGTTGATGCCTTGGATGCCAAACTTTGTAGTAGTGAAGATGATGCTTGTTTTACGTGATATTATTTAAATTTGCCTCGGCTGCTTCAGTCGCACTATAGAATCAAAAGTTCTTGTTCAGGTTGTGATATGACAAAAATTAAAGACATCACAGATTTTACTTTTAAATTTCACTTCTTTTTATTTCTTTATACTTGCACATTTATAAAAAACAACACTTTATAAAAGAAAACTGTGACAAAAACTTTATACATTCTTAATGTATTTACTAGCGGAGAACACATTTTTGCCATCTGTACGCTATCACATCATGTCAGCGACTAATTCCAACGGTAAAAACCTTAAAGCTTCGGTAACGCCAGTCTCTTATTGGCTAATTCTAGTCCATTAGAATTTAAGTATTCAAACTAAAACTTTTCTTTACTGTTGATTGGCTAATTCCAAACTGTAAGCGAAATTACATCATTACCAATCTTTTCATGACCAGTACTTTTCAAAATTCCAGACACATTGTCACAAAAATTACATTAATACCTCATTATTAACAACCTAAAACATATTATTCTCACAGTTTGTGCACTATTAAAGTATATAAACGTTTACATTACATTAATAAATATGTTTGCAATAAAAAAATAAGTATTTGCAATGACTTACATACAATTTAAATAATAATTATATACATATTGTTTTCAAGGTGGGCTGTTATTGAATTTAATTATAATAAAAATACAATTAATATTTTTTATTTAAAGGTGAGTTGGAATTGTTACACTAACATCACTTAAGTTTACTCACTTAACATGTTTCGGGAAACTGTTGTTCCCATCCTCAGAAGTTAATGCAACTGGCTCTTGTTGTTGGTGTTTCCGTTTTTTGGACTGGATCCTGTGGTGGCATCTTGTGGTGGAGAAATGTACTTCCAGAGAGGATTTGGTGGCGGCAAATCAAAATTCATTAGATGTGTGTTGTGTTTTAGAATGGTGATCTTCTCCCATGCATCTAATTCGGCTGCAAATTTGGCTGGTTTGACTAATGTAATATTGGGTTTGATGTTGTGATTAGTGATCCAAAAATGGTGTGAAACTGCAGATTTGTCCATTTGTTTGTATTTAATACATCTCATGTGCTCCTTTAGCCTAGTTTCTAAGTTTCTTTTTGTCTTACCTATGTATACTTTATTGCAATCTGAACAATTGATTTTATAGATTCCAGCTTTTTTGTCTTGTGGAATGCGGTCTTTTAACTTGTTACAAAGTAATTTCTCTATGTTAAATTTGTTTTGTGGAGCTAGGCTGATGTTATGTTTCATGAAAATCTTCTTAAATTTGATGTTCCTGGGTGGTATGTGAATTTCTTGAATTTTAGCTCTTTATCTTGCTGGCTGAGATTTGTTGTGTTTCTGATGTGCATCTGTCGTTTGAATTTTGCAATTTTTTTGTCAATAGTTGCTTTGTTGTATCCATTATGTATTGCTGTGTCTACTATATGCTGGTATTCTAACTGGTATTCTTTTTTATTTAAGGGGGTTTATACCAGTCTATGTGTTAGGCTGTTTAGTACTGCATGTTTGTGTGTGGTTGGATTGAAACTCTTATTTTTTTTATGTAATTAGTAGAGTGTGTTGGCTTCCTGTATATGCCAAAGGTTAGGTTCTTTTGTTCTCTGATGATTTTTAGGTCTAAAAATGGTAGCATGCCTTCTTTTTCTATTTCTATGGTGAATTTTATTGATTGGTTCTGTAGGTTTAGTAAGGCTAAGGAGTCTTGTATGAACCTATTAGGGACAACAGCGAAGATGTCGTCAACATATCTGTGCCAAACTTTAAACATGTATGGAAAGGAAGTTGTTATGTGTGTTTCTAAGTAGCTCTTAATTTTAAGTAAAATTCATGCTGTTCAGAAGTGGAAAAGTTAAATTAAATAATTCAAAAGTAAATAGAAACAATAAAATGAAAACTATAAGCAAAGAAAGTATGGAGATAGTTGTCAGCTATTACAGATTGTAATGTAGAAGATGATGAGCAGTTATCTGAAAATTTAGAAGTAGATGTTGAAAGAGATAGCAATAGTATGCAAAGTCAATCACCTTTACAAATGTCGGTACAGGAAACAAAACAAACAGATGCTATCCCTCAGACATCTACCCAATAAATGCAAGAAAACTTATCACAACAAAATGTTATGTGCCTTCTAAAAGCAATAAATGACTTAAGTAATAAAATAACTGAAAGTAATGCAGAGCTAAGAAAAGAGTTAAAAGAAGATAATGCAAAGTTAGATAAGAAGTTAACTGAAACTAGTACAAAGCTAAGAATAGAGTTAAGTAGAGAATTTAATAATAAATTAACTGAAACAAATACAGAGTTATCTAGTATTAAAATTGATCTAGCTAGACAATTAGAAACTTGTATGAAAGCAGGAGGTTAGAAATAAAGCTAGAACAAAATTCCAAAGTAATTCAAAAAGACATAGATGTTAAAGTAAACAAAGGTTGTAAACAGCTAGAACAGAAATTGTCAAGTCATATTGACAAAAATGTAACTGAAATGGAGTTAAAAATTGCTGATACTAAACAGGGTATTTGTTACAAATTAGATAAACAAAGTGAAGAATTGAAAACAATGGTAGAAAATACTAATGCAGATCTAGTACAAATACAAATAGATTTAACTGGGGAAATTAGTAAAATGCATGAAATGGTAAAAAAAAATGCAGCTGCAGTTAAAAATGCAAATACAGGGCAAGGACAAGTAAGGTTAATGATAGATAAAATCAAAGATAAAGTACAAGAAAGTAATAAGGAAATTGATAAACTTAAAAATAGCTTTGAAAATTTAAGTACAAATGTACCAAGGGTAAATGCAAGTACAAGTAGTTCTGTAAATGCTAACCAAATGCATGTAAATAATACAAGTACAGAAAGAAGTAAATCACCATTGTTAACAAACAACACAAGAGACGCTAATGCTTTTTCAATAGCATCAGCTTCTTAGATAACAAAACACTAGAATGGTTACATATGGTAGCGGAAAGTGAAATGAATTTTGAAACTTTCAGAATTTTATTCATGAATAAATTCTGGAATACCACTGTACAATATAAGATTAGGGCGAGCCTAAGCTACTCACAGTACAATAGGGACGACAATTTGTCAATGACAGATTATCTGATTAAATATGCAGGATATATCAGATATTTAACTCCAGCCATGCATGAGGAGGATTTCATTAGTTTAATTACTAGACACAATCCTCTACACATACAAAACTACATCCTCATTGCTAGACCCAAAACAATCTACGAGATGACAGAGCTTATATCATCACTAGAACTACAAGAAAGTAGCGGTAATGAAATGTGGAGTCCACACAGGCAAGATAGACAGATCAGGCGAGAAAGACACAATGATTTGCCGTACAATACACGCTACCACAATGTAAACAGAAGAAATAATGAATTTCAGGGTCAGAATAGATTTAACTATAACACACAAATCAGAGATTCAAGACAACAAGGGGAACAGGAACACATAGATTATGTGAGAACTGAAAGAATGAATCAGCAAAATTCTACTTCACCCAGGGGTAATAACAGATTCCAACATAGAGGAAATATGCAAAACAGGGGAAACTTTCATAACTATAATCAGACGAGCGACGATCATCGTGAAGAATATACATGCGGAGAACGTAGCAATTTCAGAGGAACAACAAGAGCTAGAGGCCGTGGCTCGTACTCAAATATAGATGATAGTGAAATAATTGTAACTGCGGTACAACATGGCAATCCAGTAAATACTGAGAATACTTACCAGGAAAACTAAGTTATGTATTGCCTGATGTAGATTCTGGTAATACAGACCTTCTGCTCTTAGTGGCAAAAGTAAAATATCTACACACTTTGATTGTTATCGTTTAAGTACAAACACAGGGATTTGTGAAAACAAACATGATTCACCATACATACAAGCCATAATAGCAGGAAAGGAAGTAAATGTTGCAGTAGATTCAGGATCATCAAGCTCTATCTGTTCCAAGAAATTTTTTGAACAATTGCTAAATGAAGGAATACAACTCATGATTGCACCAATCAGCAACTTAATATGTAGGGTAGCTATAGGTACAATAACACAAACCATCAAATCACAAGCATTGATACCTCTACAGATAGCAGATATTACATTGGAGGTTATGTTTTTAATTGTTCCAAACTTGATATGCGAAGTTATAATTGGGTGTGATGTTTTAATAGAATTCTCTGCAATAGTTGATTTTAAAATGGACAGACCAATATTAAATAAAGAAGAATAGAAGATATACGTGCCATTTATTAAACATAAAGTATGTAAAGTACAAAGGATGGAGCAAGAAAATGCAGTATACGAAGAAGAGTGCTTCATACAGATAATTAATGTCTAAGCGCGCAGGGAAAACAAAGAAAGGTTATTGACCCTTAACTTCGAAGAACAGAACACTGACCTTAACAGATGGAACCCTCATGTAAAAAAATCTAATGCAGAAGAAAATATTTTAGAGCAAGTAGAAGATAATTATGCAACAGAGATTGAAGACAGGAAGATATATACAGACACATTGATGACAAATACAATACTAACGGACAATGAAAAGTTAATAATGGAGAAGGTGTTAGAAGACGATAAACATGTTTGCAGTGAAATTCCAGTATGATGTACGTCATATGTTCACATATTCACAGTAGAAAATGTACCAACATTTCGGAGAAAGTATAATAATCTATCAGTGAATTTAAGAAACGAAGCTAAAAAGTTAATAGTTAGTATGCTAGAAAACATCTTAGAACTTAGCAATTCATAATATATAAATAGTGTTTGTTGGACAGTAAAGAAAGACAATAGTTTAAGAATCACTATAGATGGGAGATATTTAAACAAATTTATGCTACCAGATCACTTTCAAAATGAAAGTATAGAACAAACAATTGCAAAATTATCACATGGCAAATATATCTCTTCCATATATCTTACAGCTTCATTTTGGCAAGTCGAGCTAGATCCTAAAGTACCTGATTATACAGCTTTTCAAGTTTTTGGTTACAATATAGGTATTATGTAAATCCATATGGATTGAAGAATAGTGCTAGTGGATTCCTGAGAGCAATACATAGTATCTTTGGTAACACAGCAGATGATTTCTTAATTAGATACACTGACGACTTCCTAATAATAAGTCAAACCTTTGAGGAACATTCAGAAAATGTAATTTATGTGTTGAACAAATTACATGAACATGGCATGACAGTAAACATCAAAAAGTCAAAATTTTATGTGCCTGAAATCAAATTTTTAGGTTATGTGATAAATGAAGTAGGCATTTGACCAGATGAAGAAAGAATAGAAGCCATATTAAGAATACCATCACCTAAGAATATTCAACAGCTAAGACGTTTATTTGGAATTTGGAATTATGAAAGTAAATTCTTACCAAGATATGCTATAGAAGTAGAACCTTTAAGACAACTGCTGAAGAAGACAAATAAATGGAAATGGATAGTAGAGCTACAAGAATGTTTTGAAAATGTCCGACAGCTGTTTGCAAATGCAATATTATTGGAACGTCCAAGAGATGAGTTAGATTACGAGTTGTACGTGGATACATCTTGTCAGGGATATGCAGGAATACTTGGACAAAGAGAACATGACAACACATTTCATGTTATTAGTACTGCATCACGTGGCCTTACCAATATTGAAAGGAAAGCATCAGTAACAACGTTAGAAATTGGAGCATTATATTTTTCACTACTAAAATTTAAAACATATATATTTCAGAAGAAAGTGAAAATATATACAGATCATATTAGCTTAACTTTCATTCAGAAATGTAAGTTATATAGTGGCAAGTTAGCTAGAATGATTCTCTCTATAATGGAATTTGATGTTGAAATTGTACATATTCCAGGCAAACAAAATACATTTAGTGATTTAATATCAAGGATCAATCACAACAAACAATTTCTTGAAAGTTGTTCAAGACAACAATACGAAATTAAAGTGCTTACAATTGACATTCCAATGAGGAAAGAATTGAAGAATTAATTTAAGAATATTAAAGAAGAGCAAGACAAAGATATTAAACTAGCAGGTTTAAAAGAAAAAGCTCCAACAATAGAAGAGGCAAAGAACAGTACAATCGATGTTAAGGATGGTGTACTTTACAAGAAACATGGAAAAGAAATAAAGAGGTGGAAAACATATATTCCAACAAGCATGGCATTAGAAATAATAGAGCAATTTCATTTAGGATTAATACAACCCTAACCATTTTGGAAAATTTATACATCTTAAAATTAGGACATAAAGTTAGAAAATATATATCACGTTGTGATCTTTGTCAGAAAGCAAAACAAATTAATGTTGCCTATGACTATACAACTAACTCAGTACTTAGAGATAAACCAAGATGCTTATTGAGTTTAGATTTACATGGTCCGATGCCTGCAAGTACATTTGGATACAAATTTTTATTTGTATGCTATGACGTATTTAGTAAATATGTTAGAATTTATGCACTCAAGAATGCAACTAGCATAGCATGCTTAAACAAGCTAACAAAATCGTATTTCCCAGAGGAAGGAATAGTTGAGGCCATACTTTGTAATAATGCATTAGTGTTTACTAGTTTTAAATTTATGAATGGAATTAAAGATTTAGGAGTCAAACAGTATTTTTCATCAAGATACAGACCAAACGCCAATCCGTGGAAAGAGAAATTAAAGAAATTGCAAATTATCTACGTGTAGTATGTCATAAAAAACAGAGCAGTTGGTACTCATACATCAGTATTATCCAAAATCTATTAAATCAATCCATAAATGCAGTTACAGGATTTAAACCAATTTAACTTCACCATGGAAAATTGTACAACACATTGAGCTCTAATATACCAAAAGTTATTGAAGACCAAACAACTAAATTACCAGGGAAAGAAGAAATCTTCAAATTAGCATTTTCGAAAATATAAGCAAAAGCCCTCAAAAGAAAAAAACATGAAGAAAGAAAATGAAGTATTTGGAAAATAAAATTAGGAGATCAAGTGTTAATGAAGAACAAAAGATTATCAAATAAACTTTGTAAAGAATATTGGAGATTATTTTTGAGCTTTCATGGTCCTTATGAAGTAATAAATATATTTGGAACAGATACATACAAACTTAGAAACAATAACACAAATAAAATAATTGGAAAATTCCACAAACAAATGTTAAAGCCATATAAAAGTAAAGAATCAGAGGCACAATAAAAGAAAGAAATGAAATTGAATGTTCTACCTTCCGCTTTGGTGGTTATTTAATTTTTTAATACTCAGTGTTTCCGCGTAATTTGTTGTTAAGATGTTAACCACGTGCCCCTTACTCCTGAAGAATTATTGTTATCCTGGATTCCTCTGTCAATTTGGAGCCGATTTTGAAATTCTAAGCTGTAGTCTCGTTGTATGTTTGTTGTTTCTGGCCGATTCGTTGAATTTTCTCTTCTGTGACGTCATCAATTCTCGTCTTCTTCAAAGCCATCCACGTTGCGCGCCACTTTGCGAGAGTTATAATGATTACGTAGTTGTTTGGAGGAGTTTGCCCCACAGTTGTACGCCACTTTGAGAAAGTAGTTTTCTCAATCTAAAGTTTGTAACAGTATTTGCCCCACGTAATGAAGATACACTTTGAAGTTGGTTGATGCCTTGGATGCCAAACTTTGTAGTAGTGAGGATGATGCTTGTTTTACGTGATATTATTTAAATTTGCCTCGGCTGCTTCAGTCGCACTATAGAATCAAAAGTTCTTGTTCAGGTTGTGATATGACAAAAAGTAAAGACGTCACAGATTTTACTTTTAAATTTCACTTCTTTTTATTTCTTTATACTTGCACATTTATAAAACACAACACTTTATAAACGAAAACTGTGAGAAAAACGTTATACATTCTTAATGTATTTACTAGCGGAGAACACAATTTTTGCCATCTGCACACTATCACATCATGTCCGCAACTGACTAATTCCAACGGTAAAAACCTTAAAGCTTCGGTAATTCCAGTCTCTTATTGGCTAATTCTAGTCCAATAGAATTTAAGTATTCAAACTAAAACTTTTCTTTACTGTTGATTGGCTAATTCCAAACTGTAAGCGAAATTAGATCATTACCAATCTTTTCATGACCAGTACTTTTCAAAATTCCAGACACATAGTCATAAAAGTTACATTATTACCTCATTATTAACAACCTAAAACAAATTATTCTCATAGTTTTTGCACTATTAGAGTATATAAACATTTACATAACATTAATAAATACGTTTACAATAAAAAACATAAGTATTTGCAATGAATTTATTTAAAGGTGAGTCAGAATTGTTACACTAACATCACTTAAGTTTACTTACTTAACAAAACGGTTGTTCCCATCTTCAGAAGCTAACCCGACTGGATTGGGATGGGAACAACCAACTGAGGATGGGAACAACCGTTTCCTGAAACATGTCAAGTGAGTAAACTTAAGTGATGTTAGTGTAACAATTCCGACTCACCTTTAAATAAATTCAATACACATCGCTATTTCTAGCTGCTTTTCAAATATCAATGTATTTGCAATGACTTACATACAATTTAAATAATAATTATATACATATTGCTTTCCAGGTGGACTGTTATTGAATTTAATTATAATAAAAATACAATTAATATTATTTAGGCATTAAAATACTGCCTGAGTTTCCCATTTTTTGTGTATAGTTAGGGGTGTGATAAAATGGTTTTATTTTTTGAAAACTTTTGTTGATTTGAAATGTGAAATTTGTTCTGCATTTTTATTATTTGCATTCTTGATGAAATAAAAGCTGGACCCAAGTTGACTTTTTAGAGCAATATATCTGTTAATATTCAGTTTAAATGTTTTACAATTACCATACAAGGTAGTTTAAGGCTCAAAAATACTTATAATAACTAAGTAAAGTATTAATAATAAATAAATACTTCCTCTTTGACAAACACTTTGTTAACTAACCACTTTCTAACATTTTAAATTAGACAATAGGAATACAAGAAAGGAGAATAAACACTTAAATTAAATTTATTTGCTGAGAAAATACAAATGTGAAACACTTTTTGAGCAGTGCTTACAACAATTAATTACAGGAGATACATACATTCCCCATAATATGTAAGATAAATTTAGATATTTGTATTTTAAGGTAATGCAATGCAATTAATTTTCAGTTTAAACATTGTAAATTTATCACAAAAGAAAGCTTAGGCTTGAAAATCTTTAGAATAACGACATAAAATCATATAAGAAAGAAACTAAGGTAGTGACATTAAATAAAAAATTGTTGGTTTTTTAACATGCTTCCAAAGAAATTATGGAAAAATAGTACACCAACAGCTGCTTGAAGATTGCCTAAAATAAATGAAAAATTTTTTTTAGAAATATAAAATTTCACGTAATTAAAGTATATAAAGTGACCAAATTACCTATGCAAACCAGATCCTGGAAAGTCCTCCTCCTCCTCCTCCTCCTCCTCCTCCTCCTCCTCCTCCTCCTCCTCCTCCTCCTCCTCCTCCTCCTCCTCCTCCTCCTCCTCCTGTCATTCACCACTAGACTGTACTTTGAGAATGATCTCTCAGAGTCCACACACTCTTCATGCTACAGCAGCATAGTTCTGGTGTGATAATTTCAGTCCACAAAATATTTGCACACGCTCTTTCATACCAATATGTTCTTTGACAGCAGTGATAAAGAGGGATTCTAGGAATTCCAGTCATCCTAACTTCTTCATGAAGGGTAAACAGTTATTTAAGTTAAGAAGTTCAAATGGTGACATATTCTTGGATACATTTCTAGGATCAAACAGTGATTCTGTTCCTTTTATGGTTTTATGACATGGGTCTGTCATCATCAAGTTCAGCTTGACTAAAGCGAGCCGAGATGCTGGGAAACACTTCTACAGCCACTTTAACTTAAGTGGGAAGCTGATTAAGTTCTTTCAGCGCAATTTGGTTAAAAACTCCTTCGCTGGAAAGTTTGAATGTCACCTCAATGTTGTTACGTTTCCTATGGAATACATGTATGGTGGGATAAGACGATCCTTCCAAGAAAGTGGTCAGCTCCATTAGTTAGCGGCATACAGCAAACACATAAACACCTGGAAACTTAATAGTTTGAATCATTGCAGCACTGGCTTCTTCAAAGAAAAGTGTTCCCAAATTTCCGTCCTCAATATTCTGCAAAACTCTGCAAGATCTTCTACATGGGTTGCAAAGTACATTGCAGATTTGAACCATGAATTCTACCTCGTACACATGGGCATAGGAAAAGCAGAAAATTTATTGTCATCATCAATGCCTTGGTATTTATGCCTCAAGAAAGTGATGTATCCATTTTTCCACTTACGAGTATTGAAAAAGGTACTGTTTGTCTTCACTACAGCTACATTTAGTTCTTTCAGTTCCTGTTCAAATATTTTACCCACAAGGTTTATTTTCTGGACCCAACATTGAACATGGTTCAAGTTTTCAATTAGCCCTTGAAGCGTTTTTACACGGGCTGTCAATGTAGCCAGCGGTCAGTAACAGTGGCTATAATGTGAGTATTGTCTGTATCACACATCCTTATTATATTGACTATTGCATTCAAACAGTTAGAACCATTAGCAGCATCCAACCCCGTGGAAGAAGCCAAATGTGTTGTTTGTTCCGTGGATGGAACAGCAAGACAAATCAACACATTAAAAAGGGAATTTCCATTTTTATCCGTTGTTTCGTCAACATCATCTTCATTTCTCACATGTTTTACTTCATCTCTCGTCTTATGTCCCAAATGGGGAATGAACTTCTTTCTTATGCATTTGGCAGATGGTAGGTCCCCTACTCACCTCGTATGTGCTTGTACATCTAGTTTGGAAGAGCAAGGTTATCCAGCTTTTTTACTGGAATATTTGCCATCACAAATGCTTCTGTTATATGTAAAATAAATTTTTCCTTCATATCTCTCACACAACTTATATTCTTTAGCATCTCTTGTAAAGCAGCCACACATGGAACACCATCTTGGACAGCTTTTTGGTGGTTCATGTGTTTCTCTGATTTGCTGTTTTTTCAAGGCATCTTCTTTACACTTAAGGTCAAGTCGAACTTCACAAAATTTACACATTAGCACATTATACAATACTATGTACCCTTCAAATTTAAATTCCACAGATTGTTCCCGCAGTGTAACTTTACACTTCAACATTTTAAAGCGTGGTTACGAATCACAAACCAGCATTCAGCATCCAACCAAGCACCTGACTTGCTGTGCGAATAAAGGGACAGGCATGCACGTGCTAAAGGTGGGAACCCAAGCCAACAATGAACAAGCTTGTCTACGCAGATGAAGTTCAACACACTTGTGTTCTTGGTTCTTGGAGGGACAAAACATGACTGCAACCAGTATAATCGGAAATTTTCCTCAGAAATGCTAAAAGTCTCATAAGTATCAAATTAACAAAAAATGTTTTTATTTTGTGAAAATGGTTGGGATTGTTTTATCCCTAAATTTTGTTTTATTTTATGATTTAAATTATCATAGTTCAATGAACCAAATTGTGATAATGTGCAAAGATAATAGCTTTTTAATATAAAACCAGCAATTTGTTTTTATCGCTAATTAACAAAAACTACCACCTCTATTTATAGTTGATGTTATGGACTAGAAATGTGTATATAGACTAGGAAGCGGGTTCTTTGCTGTAATACAACCCCAGGGGCTTATTTTGGTAAGTACAGGATTGGTGCTCCTGAGGTACCAAGCTACCGGCCCTCCAGGTACCGGGGGTTGGGTTAGGGTTAACTATCCTGCCCGTAAATAAGCTCTGTTCCTACTACCTTGGAGGATAACCAGGGTGGCGCAGGGTCTCAGGTCAATCTCATTCGGAACCGCTATGAGGTTCGACCTGGCATGGAGATAAGATAAGTCCAGTGGTGTCTCTCCATGCATGGTATTCACTGGAGCTATGGACACTTCTAATGATTTTCGTCTAGAACATCTAAAAAGAGAGGCATGGTTGAACTTGTCTCGGAAGGAAATGTTTCTATGTCAGGAAAGTGACACTCCCCGTTATTTAATTATGTTCTCCACTACACCAGACCAAACACCACTTAGCTCTTTGAAACCTTTCATGGTTCAGGCCACCTTGGACAAAATCGCTGGCCCAGTTCAGAACTGTACCCGGCAACACAATGGGTCTTAGTTGATATTGACTAAGGATGATCCACAGTCCCTTCATTTACTCCAGGTACATCACTTTGGAACCCAAGAAGTTATTGTTGATCCACATGCTTCCTTGAATGTCTTCTGAGGGTTGTGACTTCCTCAGCCTTAGAAGGCCTCTCTTAAGACGAAGTTGTCGCCTTCCTTCCTAAGCCAAGGTGTGAGTGCAGCTAAATGATTCCTTCGGTGGAAAGGTGCAGAACAGGTCCCTACCAGAACAGTCTTTCTGACCTTTGCTTTAAGGCAGTTCCTCCCACACTTAAGGCTGGCTATGAGATACTGCATGTTCCCAACTCTCTACATTGTTTCTCCTGTCAAGGATTCGGACATACAGCATCATCCTGTAAGCGGCAGCCTTTATGTCCTCGGTGTGGAATAAATCGACACAACGGTTCTTCTTGCACCCCATCGCCAAATGTGTGAATTGTGAGTGTGCCCATCCTCCATACTCTCGCAGCTGCCCTTGTGTATAAAAAAGGATATGCCATACAAGAACTGAGAGTAAGGAAAAAATTGGCTATCGAGAGGCAAAGGAGAACCTTCGCTTGTTCTTTCCCACCAAGTTAGCTCATGGATCCTTCTGTCAGGTTCTTTGGTCTGCAGCTACTACTACTCCTGTTTCTTTGAAGTTGAACTGTACCTGCATTTGTACCTGTACTTTGCGAGCTAGCCGTAATGACAGTTCTTCTATCTCCACCCTCCTTCCTTTTCAGCTCTCTCCCCTTTCCACTCCTTTGGTGGAATCTTCCAAGCCTTCCCATCAGCGTTTTACTTCTCCTCAATCTCATCAGCATCGGGAACCTTTGACATTCTGACCGTCACTTGAAGTGGGTAATCGATTTGGTTCCTTACCCTTGGATAATCCTGCAGACCCATCTATGGATACCAACCTGGAGGATGCTGCTCCTGGTTTCCTCAAGAGAATTACCTGCTCACCTCATTTACTAAGGCGGAAACCTCCGAAGTGTGTTAGGGGTGCTCCTTCTGCCACAGCTTTACGGTGTTCCACCTCCGGTACTCTGTCATTGACATCCAGCAATTCTGGAAATTCAGACACCTTGGATGTTTCTCATCCACCAGTGCTTTCTACTGCGTCTTGCTCCCCGCTGTCTCTGGCAGCACTGAGGACATCCATTCTCCATCTACTAGTGGTATGGATAGGGACATTTCTTCTGCACCGCCTGTTGTGCGGAATTGTGCGCGACTGCTTCTGTCGTAGGCCACCACCAACATTTCTGTAGAAAAGTTTTACCTGCTGTGACCAGTGTTAAATTACCAACTCAGAAGACATCCAAAGCTGCTGTCAGCACTACAGATAAATCTTTCAAGCCAAAGCCTTCTAAACCGTGTTTGTTGCCAAACTCCAGAAAGAAGAGCTCTACATATAAGGTTCATGAACGGAAAAACAGACACGTATTGAAATCGTTTGAAACTGTCGAGGCAGACTCTGATTTTAAGGGTTTTTACCGTTTTCCCCGGTTTGTTATTAGTTTCCTTTTTCTCCTTTCTTATGGCTTTTTTTTGCAGTGGAATATGCGTAGTTACCGTTCCCATGAGGGGGAGCTGAACCTTCTGCTTTCTACTTATCATCCTTTGTGTTTGTGCCTTCAGGATACTAAACTCCGCCCTGATGATCATATGCACTTTCCGTAACGATCTCCCTGTCCCTGATGGTGGTCATGCCCATGGGGGATTTGCATCTTGGTGCGTCAGGACCTTTACTGCACTCCGGTCCAGCTATTTACTGATTTAAAGCGGTAGCTCTGCGTATTACCTTACCATCTCTTTCTTTCACGCTTTGCTCTTTGTACCTTCCACCTAATTCTTCTGGGACTGTGGAGGGCTTTTAAGATATGCTTCCCCAGCTCCCCCAACTGTTTCTTATCTTAGGTGATTTCAATCCCCATCATCCTTTATGGGGCTGTCTGTGAGTGTCCTAGGGGTACTCAGATTGCTGCAATTGCGGATCTCCATATTTAGTTATGCTCAATTCTGAGCTACCCACGTTTATTTGTGATTTTTCTGGCTCTGTTTCTTGTCTTGATCTTTCCTTCTGTTCGTCACAGCTCGCTACCTCTTTGTGCTGGTCTGTGGTTTCTGATACAGTAGTGACCACTATCCTGTTTTGCTTCGTATGGTTGTTTACGGGATTAACCTTACTTGCCCACCAAAGTGAGTGTTTAATAGGGCACACTGGCCCCTTTATTTTGAACTTGTGGGCCTAGATAACACTGCCTCCTTTCCTCATATTGATGCACAAGTCCAATATCTTCGGTACATGATACTAGACAGTGTTGAGCTTTCCATTCCTCAAATGTCATTTACTGGACGACCTACTCTGGTACCCTGGTGGTCGTAGGAATATAGTGCAGCTCTCCGAGCTCGCCAAAAGGCCTTGATAGTGTTTGAGCGTCATCTGACGCTAGACAATATGATTACTTTTAAAAAGCTGCGTGCTCAAGCTTGGAAAATATTTTGGCAGTGAAAGAAGTCTTCTTGGGAACATTTTGTTTCCACTTTGTCACGCTGCACTTCCTCCTCCAGATGTGGAACAAAATCTGACGACTTTGTGGTAAATCTTCTTCATCTATCCCTAGGCTATCGATGGCTGGCAACATTGTGACCAATTCCCTGGGTGGAGTCTTTGCTTCTGCCTCTAGTTCTTCCCACTATGATCCCCAA
The DNA here is from genome assembly GCA_030765065.1 of Deroplatys truncata. Lineage (NCBI taxonomy): Eukaryota > Metazoa > Arthropoda > Insecta > Mantodea > Mantidae > Deroplatys > Deroplatys truncata. The sequence goes on along the minus strand of CM060979.1, from coordinate 129,364,391 downwards.
TCCTTGGTTGTCAAGGATCGGGTAGAGTCCTGTGGTTTTGATTTCACCTATCAGAATCATGAAGATTATAATCTGCCTTTCTCATTAGCTGAATTGGAATTAGCCTTGTCGGTCACTCCTGATACTGCCCCTGGCCCGGATGGTATTAAATGCACTAATACTTGAACACTTGCTTCCTAGTAGTCGACTCTTTCTTTTAGACACCTTTAACAATTACGTTGATATTGTAATGAAAAGAAGCTAGAAACAGTGATGTGTATTGAATTTATTTAAAGGTGAGTCGGAATTGTTACACTAACATCACTTAAGTTTTGCAGCATATTTTCTACTCTGGCAATATAATCATCTTTTTGCAGTACAACTAGTTTATTTCCCTTGTCAGCTTTTGTGTATACTACTGGTTTTGATTTTAATGTTTTGATCACATGTTTGGTTGGGAAATTGTTATGTTTATCTGCTTGTATTTCTTGGAGAAACTTAAGTGATGTTAGTGTAACAATTCCGACTCACCTTTAAATAAACCTTTAACAATATTTGGCTGCATGGCGCTTTCCCCTCTCAGTGGCATGATTCCATTATCGTTTCTATTCTTAAGCCTGGAAAAGACCCACGGTTGCCTACTAGCTACCTATCCATTTCTCTAACTAGCTGTGTTTGTAAAGTAATGGAGCGGATGGTCGCTAAGTGATTGATGTGGTGTCTTGAAATGTATTCTCTTCTCACTCCTGTACAGTGCGGTTTTCAACAATGGTGGTCTACTGTTGACCATTTGGTTTCATTGGTGACTCACATTTATGATTCTTTTCTGCTTAGGCAACAGATGGTTGCTGTCTTTTTTTATTTAGAAAATGCCTACGATACCGCCTGGCAAATGGGCATCCTCTGCCAGCTCTTCCATTGGAATTTCCGGGCCATCTTCCTGTCTTTTTGCAGCAGTTTATAGATGCCTGTAATTTTCGAGTACAGGTGGGATCTTCTTTCTCCCTTGTCTTTAGACAGGAGAACAAGTGCTGCAGGGCTCAGTGTTGGTGTTCTTTTATTTGCTATAGTCATTAACCCCATAGTGTTGAATGTTCCAACAGGCATAATGCCATTTCTCTTTGTTAATGATTTTGCAATTTGTTGTAGCTCTGGGCCTACATGCTTTATCCAATGGCACCTTCAGTGCTTTCTTGATATCTTGCACATTTGGAGTTTCGAGAAAGGGTTTAAATTTTCAGCGGAGAAAACCTGCTGTCTTAATTTTTGCTCCCTATCTCTCTCTTGGTGGAGTGGAACCGCCATTTGTTGAGGAAGCTACATTTCTTGGCCTCATTTTTTACTGTAAACTTTGCTGGGGACCTCATATTTTATATCTTCATGGACGCTGTGCTTGTTCCCTGCAATTACTTTATGTCCTTAGTGGCACTTCTTGGGATGCTGATCACATCCTCTTGCTACATCTCTACCAAACTTTAATACATTCGAAACTTGACACTGGGTCCATGGTCTATTCTTCTGCTCGGCCATTATTCTGCGTCGATTGGATCCTGTCCATCATCAAGGCCTTAGACTAGCCCTGGGAGCTTTTCGTACTAGTCCCACCTGTAATCTGTGAACCATCCCTTTGGATACATTGGGATATTCTTCTTTGTAATTATGCCTCCACTTTGCGTGCACTGCCTTCTCACCCCACCTATTCTACGTTCTTTGGTGCTGCTTTGGATTCCCGTTATTGTAATAGTTCGTCTGCACTGCTTCCTGCAGGGTGTAGGTTTTGGAACTTACTATCAAAGTTGGATGCAGTACTTCCCTTGCTCTTCCGTAGGGGATTTCATCATTTTCCTCCATGGATACGCCACAGCCCTCTGTGTTGTCTTGATCTGGCTCAGTTGCCCAAGGACACTACTGCCGCTCCTATATATGCAGCCCATTTTGCGGCTTTGAAACACTATTTTCCTGGATACCATTTTCTATATACTGATGGTTCTCGAACAAATCAAGGGGTAGGCTGTGCTGTGGTTTTGGATTCCCATATTGTACACAAGACTTGTTTCCCCCTTAGCACTTATGTTTATACTGCCGAACTGTATGCTATATTTAAAGCCACATTTTTCATTCGCTCTTTTTCCCTATGCTCTAGTGTTCTTTGTTCCAATTGCATCAGTGCTGTACTTAGTTTACAGGATCTATAGCCAACACTTGTTCAGAAAATCCATGATCAGTTGCACTCTCTCCATCTTGATGGCTTTCTGGTGGTCTTTGTCTGGGTTCCTGGGCATCGTGGTATTGTAGGAAATTAATTGGCAGATCAGGTAGCGATTCTACACCCTGATGAATGGGTTCTCCGCTGCCTCTGTACATATTTGAAGAGTATTTTGTGTCAACAGATACTCTCTCAAAGTCATGCGGAGTGGCTTACATCTACCGCCAAACTCTGAGAGGTCAAGGCTACAACACTTCCTTGGCATTGTTCTTCTCGTCTTTCACGTCACGAGGAGACCGTGCTTGCTTGCCTTCTTATTGGCCACTGTTATTTTAGTCATGGCTACCTTCTTTAGGGTGAACCCCCACCTCATGTTTCCACTGCAATATGCCCTCACAGTGAAGCATTTCTTTACCCAGTGTTGTTTCTATTCCGCCCTTCGCGAACGACTTGGACTCTCTCCTAGTTTAAGGTTTTAGGGGATGACTCTATCGCTAAACTTTTTCGCTATGTTGAATTCAGTGGTTTCTTAAACAAAATTTAATTGTGTAGTTTCTGGTGTGCTACTGCCTTTCACACCGTGTCAATACTAACTCAAGTGCTGTGTTTGCTGAGAATTAGTTCTGGTATCTTGATTTGTGTGTAACTTCTGTATTTTTGGTTTGTTTATTCTTTCTACTTCCGTAATCTAGTTGCTTAACTTTGTACTTGTTTTGTTTTTATTGTTTATGTATTGACCTGAATAAATTGATAGCCAGAGGGTGGCACTGATGACCGACAGTTTGGCGCCACTCAAACCGCTATTACTATACTATTTGCTGTAATACACGTTTATCTTGGTACCAGGCAGAATTTCAGCGAGAAGCAGTATTGCCAGGTCTGCCAAGGATTCTTATAAAACAGAATTTCCATTTATTTTGCATGTAATTATTTACATTTACAGCACTGAATGTTTACACATTCATTCTAAGTCATTGCAAAATTATTACCCTTTGCAGAACGAGAGAAAGTTTTATGGTTTTGAATTTCAGGAAGTTGGCAAGTATATATATTTTTTGTTTTAGTTTTCCTGATTATGCAGCGATTTCTTTGCTTTAAGAAGTCTAGAGAGAATACATACTCCAAGATGGCACTACTGCCGTATAAGTCTACCTACAAGAGCAAGTTTTCACATGTCATGGTTTAGCTGGAATATTTTACAGAATGCAGGTGGACAGATGGTATACTAATATTCCTTGACAAAGTCTTTCCTGCATTCTTCTACTGTTTAGCGCCCTTAACCCCCATATCATCATCATCATCATCATCATCATCATCATCATCATCATGCATTCTTCTAAACTAAAAGGCATTTCTCTGATGAATCCTCTGAAAGCAAACTAACCATGCACTGAATCCTAAAAGAATCTGGCATAAAAGCAAAATATGACCTAAGAATGGTAAAATATACGCATTTTTTTCTTTAAGTAGGTGTTTATATACGTTTCTAAGGCATTAAAACGGCATATATTTTATTACTTTCTGTAATACTTATAGAAGGGAAAATATTGCATTCCACCCAAGAATTCTTTGCCAAGATTTCACTGCAAATGTATAATGTGAGGCCCCTGAACTTCCCCCCAAATTAGGTCGAGAGAGAGAGAGAGAGGGGGGGGGAGAGGGAGTGTGTGTGTGTGTGTGTGTGTGCAGTATCTTCCAAAGAAATTTTCCAGAAAATCACCCCCCACCCCAGCTACTCTTTATATGGAACATTTTTCAAAATGCTGTATTTTCTAAAACGTGGCTCTATCAGTTTTGTTTAAAATATATATTAAAGACATTTACTTGACAGATAAAATGTATATCTTGAATTTTGTGGGAGGAACCTGTGAAGTCCTCTTCATTCAGAAGGAATTTTGTGTAATGTTACATAACTGGTAAACATATAGACTGATAAACTGATAAATGAAACCTTAATGCAGATCTCTTTAAAATACACATTATTTGAAATAACGTTTTTTTGTAGCATAAGACATTTCTGAGATATCCGTTATTAATGGTTCAAATTGTTCATTACTTGGTCATTCTTTTAAAGTCCTGCCGGTTTTCAGCTGTTTCTTGTGATTGTATGGAAAGATGCACATAGTGTCTATTCTTAAACATTTGACTATCACTGCTACCTTTGTATCTTTCGATTAAAATTAATTAGAAAAATAAGATTTAATATGAGTAGTTTGTATACCCAATAATAAATAGTAGAGGATAGAGAAAGTCATGTGAATGTATCCCATGAAGTAGGTTATGATGATGGTAGTTGTTTGGAGGAGTTTGCCCCACAGTAGTAATTTGAAGAAGTATGTTTGTTGCCAACTTTGAAAAAGTTATTTAGCTGAATGCTGGATATGAGATGTAAGAATCCTCACGTATGTGCTTCACTTTGAGAATGTATTTAGGTTACACGTAATGAAGATACACTTTGATGTTGTTTGATGCTTGGGATGCCAAAAACTTTATAGTGAAGATGATGCTTGTTTTACGTAATATTATTAAAGTTATTTGCCTCGGCTGCTTCAGTCGCACTATAGAAACACAAGTTCTTTTAAGGTTGTGATAAGACAAGAATTAAAATACGTCACAGAATTTACTTTTTAATTTCACTTCTTTTTATTTCTCTTTATACTTGCACATTTAAACACAACACTTTATAAAAGAAAAACTGTGAGCACTTTATATATTCTAGCGGAGAACACAATTTTACCATCCGTACTTTACAACATCTTACCCGCGACTTTTACGTCTGCTCTGTATAACATCTTGCCTGCAACTGACTGAATTCAACGGTAAAAATCTTATAGCTTCGGTAATGCCAGTCTCTTATTGGCTAATTCTAGTCCAATAGAATTTAAGTATTCAAACTAAAACTTTTCTTTACTGTTGATTGGCAAATTCCAAACTGTAAGCGAAATTACGTTATTACCGATCTTTTCATAACCAGTATTTTGTTTAAATTCCAGACACATTATTGTCATAAAAATTACATTATTACCTTATTATTAACATCCTAAAACATATTATTCTCACAGTTTTTGTACTATTAGAGTATATAAACATTTACTTGACATTAATAAATACGTTTATGATAAAAATAAGTATTTACAATGACTTTACATACAATATAAATAATAATTATATACATACCGCTTTCAAGGTGGGCTGTTACTGAATTTAATTATAATAAAAATACAATAAATATCATTTAGGCATTAAAATACTGCCTCACCCATCAGAAATTTTTTTAATTACATTCATTCAATTAAAATTGTTATTGAGAAGTCTTTCTCAATTCTGCTCCCCCCCCCCCCCACATTAGAAACAGAGAAATAAATTTTCATTATTGTGTGTGTATTTTTAGGAACTTGAACATATACTTAACGAGACACCCAGAGAATTTGAAGAAATTGCTGTTAAGATTGAGGAAGCATCTGAAGAGGAGATTTCAGAACAGTATGAGCAGATGTCCTATAATGATGTAAGTATCATTATAAAGTTGTTTTTGTTTATTTTATTTTTAAATCTAACATATGTTTAAGTAATTGTGATCCATTATCAAATTTGTACAAATGGTAGGTTGGAACACTCGACACCAATGTACAGGTTTCAGAAACATTAGACCCATACAACTGGTTCCTAGTGGCAGTCTCTGGCTTGTCACAACAGAGGGGATTTGATGGCACTAAATCAAAGTTCATCAGTTGATTTTTGTGTTTTATAATGATTTTTACTTTCTTGACCATGTTACATACAAACCTCTCCCCCCAAAAAAAGCATTTTTAGAAAAAGGTTCGTGTGTGTGTGTGTGTGTGTGTGTGTGCGTGTGCGTGTGCGTGTGTGTGTGTGAGATCAGCATAACTAAAAAAATTAAAAGTCAAATCAACACCAAACTTGGTATTTAAATTCAGTACCTTCCAAAGCTGCAACACAAAATTTTCAAGAAAATCCTCCAATCCAAAATACCTTTACATGGAACATTTTTTGAAATTTTTGATTTTCCTGAAAAAATGACTGTAGCAGTTTTGATGAAAATACCACATATTAAATACATTTACATGAGAAATAAAATGTATATCTTGAATTTTCTGGGAATAGCCTTTGAAATACTCTTCATTCAGCCCCCCCAGGAGCTCACTTCGTGTGAGTACGGGTTTGGCATATCCGGGGTGCCTGAGCCAGTCCTCACCATTATCATCCCCTCACCCCCATCTGGACTAGCCACGTTATCTTTATTTACTTTCCTCTTCCTCTTCTACAATTATTCCTTATGCTAGGTTTAGGCTTCTTAGGTTTATTCACTCCTGTCTCACCAACAGGGATCTTTTCTATCTCCATGGTTGCTGTCCCACGGTTTCAGCGCGGCTTCCAACTTGTGTGCTCCGGAGGTCTCAAGCGTGAAGGTTGAATGCACCCTCCTCACTACCCCTTTCATGCAACACTAGGTGCGGAGCCATTCCACTGTCATGTACACCCACGTAGCCCCATAGGGGACGGGTCCCCTCGGGCGGTTCGGTGGCCGCATGTGGCTGGGTTGGCGGGGGGGACTCAACGTGTTACCGCTGTCTGGGGCCCAATGTAATCAACCACAAATCCCCTGAATCCGTGTTGACTCTGTTGAGGCAGCGTGGCCTAAAGTGGAGTGCCACTGGCAGTTATTCCAGTGGTAGAGGCATAAAGTCGGGCCTGCCTGTGGTGAAACTAATGCATACCGGTAAGTAGTCAGAGTTGGAGGGTAACTCCTCTGAGGTATTCTTTGAGATCAGGCCTGGAATACCGGAAGATTTAGGTGTCTTTTCTTTTTAACCCCCAGATGGCAGGCTGACGCCGACGTTTCCAGAAGGGGGCTCTTTCCATGATGGCTCCTCTGCGCTTAACCTCCTCAACACTGCATTTTTTTGTAATGCGGCTGAATTGTGAAGGCAAGATGATGCAGGATGTCAGTCCATTTTATATACAAAAGGAAATAGATCGCATCTGTGGCAAAGTGAAAAATGCAACGCGTTGTGGGGATGGCACGCTTTTAATTGAAGTGTTACATGACGACCAACCAGTGAAGTTACTGAATGCAACTCTCCTGGGTTCTTACCCCATTACGGTGGTAAAACACAAAACCATGAACAGCAGCTGAGGTGTGGTAACAACCGCCAGTTTGGACAGCCTTTCCAATGAGGAAATTGTGAATTGCCTGTCAGATCAAGGAGTTACTGCCTCATATCGACTCATTGGAAAGAGAGATGACAAGCCGTTTCCTCTCCACACGGTGTTTCTGATGTTTGAGCGGACCGAATTACCCACCTACATCTTCTGCGGTTATGAGAGAGCATCTGTCCAACCTTATATACCAAATCCAATGCGCTGCTTCCATTCCCAGAAGTTCGGGCACACCCAGCAGCATTGTTCCAGCTCACCTGTTTGTCCGTGTTGTGGAAGAGCCATGCATGGCGGGTCGATGTGTGCTCAGGACCCCACTTGTGGTGCTGGTCATCCATCCAACTCCAAAGAGTGCCCATGGTTTCTAGCAGAAAGGGGTATCCAAGAAGTACGGATCAAGGAACGCCTAACGTTTCCAGATGCACGGAAGCGATACCACGAACTACACCCGATTACCTCCCTGAAGTACTCTGCTGCTGTCCGCGAGGGCGTTTGGAAGCAGGATGCTGTGGCGCAGACCTCTCCCGTCTCTCATTCTCGTGTTTCTGTTGGCATTCAAACTGACACCGCTACCGAATTCGTCCTTTCTCCAACCACACATCCACAGGGTACTTCTTCCATACAGACCATTTCAGCTTCCACCTCTGGCACTGTTTCTGACTGAACCAACCGCAAATCTTCCACACGTCATCCCACGAGTCCCTCCTGCTCTTGTACTCAGACAACATGCCCTGACACAGGTACTAGCGATGGTGACGTGGATAGTTTCCAGGTTGTGGGCTGTACCAGACCGAGTCATAGTCCTGCGCACTAGAAAAAGCTCAAGTTAAACCGCACCATTGTAGCCAAAGGTGCTTCATAAGTGTCTTCTTGCCGCATACATCTTTTTATATCCATCTGCTTTTTCGTCTTTCTAATGGCTCTCCTCCAGTGGAATATACGTGGTGTGCGGGCACAACGAGCTGAATTGGAGGTTCTATTACATCATCATTCACCACTTATCGTTTGCTTGCAGGTGACCAAACTTCGTCCTCAAGATGCATTTGTTTTGTGCAGTTTCTCAGTGGTGCGCTATGATCTAGCTCTACGGAGGTGGGTTCTCCTGCTCATGGTGAAGTTTCTACCTTGATTCGTGATGATGTGTTTTATGAACCTTATCCGCTCAACACTCCCTTGCAAGCTGTTGCTGTGTATGTTTCTGTTTCTGGCTTCCGTTTTTCCATTTGCAACATTTATGTTCCGCCTTCCTCTCCCCTCGCATTGGCTCATCTTCTTCATCTAGTGTTGCAACTACCGTCACCTTACTTATTATTGGTGGACTTCAATGCTCATAATCCGCTTTGGAGGTCTCTATGGACCTGCGCGAGGGGAGGCCTTCTTTCTGACCTCATTCATCAATTCAATCTTTGTGTCCTGAACACTGGAGAACCAACATTTCTCTCTGACACATCTGGAACTCTTTCATATTCGGATTTGAGCTTTTGTTCTGCACAGCTTGCTAGTCGTTTGGTATGGAACATTATTTCCGATACGCATTCTAGCGATCATTTCCCGTGCATCATCACTTTACTTGCAGCTACTGTATCTTCCACTGGTGTTTCTAAGTTTCAATTCAATAAGGCAGACTGGGAACTTTATTCATGTCTTGGCTGCTTCTCTAGCTGCAAATTTCCAACTATTGACCACATGATAGCGTACCTGACTTCAGTGGCAATGGCCGCCGCTGAACGCTCCATTCCTCATACGTCTTCCCATCCCAAATGTCTACTGGTTCCTTGGTGGAACGAAGATTGTCGGACAGCAATTCAAAAAGGTGTGCTGAGAATCTTTAGGCGGCATCCTACTACAGAGAACTTGATAATTTATAAACAACTGTGTGCGAGGGCTCGAAGGACTATTCGCAGTAGTAAACAGGCCTTTTGGTCCCGCTATGTGGTAAGTTTTAATAGATTTACCCCCACATCAGTTACTTGGGACAAACTTAAGCGTGTAGCAGGTAAATCCAACTTCACTACTATACCCGGTCTTAGAATAGGTAATGACATCCTGGTTGATCCTACTGTTATAGCAGACACCCTGGGCACGACATTTGAATCCACATCCAGTTCTACCAATTACCCTTCTGGATTTCTTGCCCAAAAGGTTGCGATGGAGGCTCAAGGTATATCCTTTTGCTTGGGCAACAGGGAGGATTATAACTGTCCGTTTTCATTGTGAGAGCTGGAACATGCCCTAACTACCTCTCAGCCTTCTGTCCCTTGGCCCGATGGCATACACGTGTTACTACTCCAGCGTCTGTCTACTGATGGTAAGCGCTTTATCTTCCAGGTATATAACTGTATCTGGCAAGATGGTACGTTTCCCTCAGTATGGCGTGAAGCCACCATTGTTCCGATATTGAAATCTGGGAAGGATCGTCAACTACCTTCCAGTTACTCGATTTCTCTAACCAGTTGCATTTGCAAGATTATGGAACACATGATTACGGGCGGTTAACATGGTGGCTGGAATCTCGGAAACTTTTAACAAACGTGCAGTGCGGTTTCCGCCGGTACCGCAGCTCCACTGTTGACCATCTAGTAAGCCTTTCGACAGCTATAATGAATGGATTTGTACATCGGTGTCATACTGTAGCCGTATTTTTTGACTTAGAGAAAGCTTACGATACATGCTGGAGGACAGGCATTCTTGCTATTCTGCATCGATGGGGTCATCTCCCTATCTTCGTTCAGGAGTTTATGGAGGACCGGGTATTTTGTGTATGTGTGGGTTCGGTTTTATCCCAGCTTTTTACTCAGGAGAACGGTGTACCTCAGGGCTCTGTGCTCAGCGTCACACTGTTTGCTGCAGCTATTAACTCTATTGTAGACTGTGTTCCACCAGGAATTTCAGCGTCACTTTTTCTTGACGATTTTGCTATTTACCTTACCTCTTAGTGGACCATCCTCATGGAACGACTACTCCAGCATTGCCTTAACAGTCTGTACTCCTGGAGTATTACACATGGGTTCCGATTTTCTGGCGAAAAGACCATGTGTGTCAATTTCTGGCGCCGAAAAGAGTTCCCTCAGCCTATCCTCCAGCTCAGCCCAGAAGCTCTGCCTTTCGCTGACCAAGTGAAATTCCTGGGTTTACTCTTTGACCGAAAACTCTGTTAGTCCTCCCACACAGCATACTTGAAAGCTCGGTGTTATCGTTCTCTTTTCTATTTTACAGGTTTTAAGTGGCACATCCTGGGGAGCTGATCGGACTGTTCTTTTACGTCTTTATTGGCTGTTAGTCTGCTCCAAACTGGACTACGGGTGTATTTGTATGATTCCACTCGACCCTCCATCTTACGTTGCCTAAACGCCGCTCACCACCTTGGTATTTGACTATCCACAGGTGCATTTCACACCAGCCCTGTAATGAGTCTGTGCTGAAGCTGCTGAACCTCTGTTGTCTTATAGGCGTGACGATCTTCTTTGCAGTTATGCTTGCCGTTTCTCCAGCATGCTGGAACACCCAACACATGGACCCTTTTTTAATGATTCTCTGGATCATCTATATGAGTCTCACTCCCTGGCACTTCTTCCCCCAGGAGTACGTTTTCGGCAGTTGCTTCGGGGATTGAATGTCAAACTTCCTTGTGTGGTTTCCCGGGGAGAAAGCAGTTTTCCCCCATGGCTGTGCCCAGAATCCGCTTTTTATCGGGGGCTGGCGTCTATGCCAAAGTCCACAACTCCCGGCTTCATCTTTCAATCTGCCTTTTTATCGCTCCAAGAGTCTCTGGGGGATGGTGTTTTTATATATACTGATGGATCAAAGGACGATTGGGGTGTAAGTTGTGCCTTTGTTGTAGGTCCCTGTAGTTTTACATTTCGTCTCTCACGGCAGTGTTGTATTTTTACAGCCGAGCCTTTTGGTATACTCTGGGCTCTTTTTTATTTACGGCAACATGTTATACAGCGATGTTTTATATGTTCGGATTCCCTGAGCGCACTTCAGAGCCTCCAGCCATTGTACACTTTCCATCCTCTTGTGCAGCGTATTCAGGATTGCCTTCACACACGTGATGTTGGCACACATGTGTTGTTTATGTGGGTTCCTGTTCACGTAGGCCTGCTAGGGAACATGACTGCTGATAGTGCTGCTATTTTATCGCCCAGATGTTCTAGCTCCTCTGTTCCTCTGTGTGATTTAATATTGTTTTTACGCTGCGCCATTTATTTGCGTTGAGAGGAATGGTCCAGGGGAACAAACTCCAAGAGGTTAAGCCCATCTTTATCACCTGGGTTACCTCTATACACTCCTCTCATCATGAAGAGATTATTTTAACCAGACTGAGAACCATACATTGCCGTTTTAGCCATAGTCATTTATTAAATGGTGACCCCGCACCAGTTTGCGTGCACTGTGGCGTACCTTTGACGGTCCATCACATTTTACTCCAGTGTCACTTTTTAGCTCCTTTATGCCGGCATCTGTCTCTGACAGGCCATATTTCTGATCTGCTTGCAGATGATTTTACTGTTGTAGGACGTCTTTTAGACTTTATCTCACAAAGTGTTTTTAATGGCTGGATATAGATTGTCCTATGAGTTTTTATCTGACTCGGAGATTTATCCAACTTGTTTTTGACCATTTTATTCCTGTTTTTAATGCTCTAGGACTTTCACTTGATGTTCTACCGCAAGTGGCACTGTTTGTTTTTACTCTTGTACTTCTGTGTTTTAACGGCTCATTTAGACTGTATTTTATCGTGCTTTTATTTTAACTGTTGACGCTTTTAACTTAGTGAGGGTGCTTATAACCTGGGCTGTTGTGCGCCCTTAAACCCCATTGCTCTCTCTCTCTCTCTTCATTCAGAAGGAATTTTGTGTAATCTTGTATAACTAGTAAATGTTAAGCAATAGATGAAAACATACTACTCAAGAAATGTAGATCTCTAAAACACAATTTATTTCAAATAACTTTTTTTTTTTGTGGCATCAGCCATTTCCGAGATATCCATTATTAATTGTTTGAATTGTTCATTGCCATTCTTTTTAAGTCCTGTCAACATTCAGTTGTTTCTTGCGATTCCATTGAAACTATGGAGTTTTAAGCCCAGCGTAGAGCGTCCAGTTCTTAAACATTTGAATCACTGTTCCTGTATATAACGAAATTATATATAACAAAATGTATAATGTAGCTATTTCTGCAAAAATGTTAATTTGGATTAAAATGGATTAGATATAAAAAATAAGCTTCACAGTGTAATAGAAAAGAAAAAGAAGGGTTAGCTTGGATGAGGACAGGAATGATACCCTTAAGTGGTCTAAGAGGTATTGATAAAGAAATGTTTGAATTTTGTGATGGTGAAGAAAATGTAGAACATTACCTAACTAAATGTGAAGATTTAAAAAAAAAAATGGAGAGAAAATCTGGGACAAGAAGTGGAGCAATATGGGGCTAATTTAATTGCATTGAAAATGTTAACAAGCAAGCAGGAAGAAGGAAATAGGAAGGTAGGGGATTTCTTAATAAAAGTGAAAGAAAAATGGTTGACAAAAGTCAAGAGAAGGAAAGGTAGGAAGAGGAACAGGAGATGAGAGAAAATAATTGAACTGAGGTTTTAGCAAAGGGAAGTAAATGTTGCACAGTAGTGCTGAAGGCCAGGGAGCCATACTGGCTGTGTCAGGCATGTATACATTAAAGTAGGAATATGATTAATAAATGTATCAAAATATTATAATTGGAATGTGTACAATGAAACTAAACTACTACTATTGTAATTTCTTTTTGATTTGTTATTTTCCATAATCTTAAATTTGAAAATGTACCTGGCCATCTCATTCTTTTAATTATTCTTAAACATCTGTTGACAAATGTTTATAATTTGCTTTGAATGATTTTCTATGTTCCATAACCATATAATAAAACTGATTTCACATTACCATTGAAAATCTTAATTTAGTGCATCTTGATATAATGTTAGATTTCCAGATTGGATATAATAGGACAAAAGCACCATTTGCTTTCTTTATTCTGTTCTTAACATCCTCAAGGGCTCCTCCATCCTTATTAATTGTACTACCTAGATATTTGAATTCCTGAACATGTCAATATTTTTATTATGCATTTTGTTTTCTTACTGTTTAGTTGCATTTCTTTAGTTTTCTTTATATTAATTCTCATGGTAGTCTTCTTTGTTACTTCTAGTAGAGTATTCACTTTACTTTGTATATCGTCAAAATTTGGAGAGCAGTCAATCATCATCTGCGAATGTTGTCTTCCAGAGTGTCATTCATAATAATCAAAAATATAATTGGAGCAAACCTAAATCACTCCACATGTAGTTGAAATATTTTCTGTCAACATACCTTTGTACATAAACATAACATTACAAGCAAAATTCTCATATATAAGTTTCATTAGTCTACAGATTTTCTCCAGTATGCCAGATTTTGTTATTCTCCATATATAGGGTGTCCCGTTCAAACATCCCACATTTTAAATTAATCATTGCTAACAAACTATGCAATTATGAAATGAGAGTGGTGCTAAACAAAAGAGAAACTCAAAGAATTTTGTTGTACCATGCTAGCCTTTAGTTCCTGAGGACACCGGTTCAAACCTGGTGGAAGGTGATGGATTTTTCCAAGTGTAAAAAAAATCAATAGCATGGTTTCCTTCAGAAGGGAAGTAAAGCAGGTGGTCTCGTCGTAGATTTATGGGACGTAAAAGAAGCTCAAGCCTGATAAAGAGGCCTCTGAGTAAAAATTTCCGGTCTTTCACACCCAATATAGAATGGGATGTTAAGGACCATAGTATTTAGAGCATCCATAAATAAAAAACTCTTCAAAGAATTTTGTTTCATTAGTTAGAAGTTGGCTGTTTTGTCACTACACTGCGACAATAACATAAAACAAAACAGCGGTCCTGTAGCAATGCACAGAAACTATTTTCTGGTGTGCAGAAATAAACTCAATAATTACAGTTCAATAAAATTAGTGGAGAGAACATGGAGGAGATGCATCTGATGGGAAAACCATTAAGGCATGGTATTAGATATTTCTGGCAACTGGAAGTGTTAAGAAATAGTCTGGAGGTTTCGTCCACATATTACAGAAGAGAAGATTGAAGAAATTAGAACAGGATTTCAGAGAAGTCCTCAAAAAAATCAATTCGCCATGCATCCCGGCAGTTCAATGTGCCGAGAGATCAATCTGCATCAAGTGCTTCATTTGTACCCTTACAAGGTGCAAATTGTTCAAAAAGTAAACCAGATGACAGGGTATGATGACAGACATTCGCCATTGATATGTTGGATCATATTGACAGGGACCCTCAATTTCTTGGAAACGTCTTGTTTTCAGACGAGACAACATTTCGTGTATCGGGATCTATCAACTGGCGCAATGTGCGATAGCAACAAATTGTATATTGTTTACTTCACCACGTGGTGGATAATGTTTCTCACGTAATGTTGCTTACCTCACGCGTGCAGCCATCTTGTGTGACGTCATACGTTGGTTGGTTCATTTGTTGTTTGTAGATTCCTCTGACGTAGCAATTGGTATCAGTTTTAGGTTATGTATATTGTCTTCCGGCTAGCTATTTAGGTAGACATTTAACTCTTGCAGGTTGTGAAGCGGAAAGGAATCTTTTGTCTATAAATGATACTGATGAAGAAACTGGTTTTATAATCTTTATTGCAGAACACGTTCACGAACACTTTCACAAATTAATTTGGATACTCGCCATACTGAAACTGTTTGTAATAACTTCTCACTTTTAACTCACGTACTTCAACTTTATATATTTAACTGTATAATCCTTTATAAGATTTCTCGTACTTCTGCTGCGCGTAACTTTATGAATTTAGAGACCGACATGAGAATCTTGTTGAACTGGGAGCTGACGTGTTACTTGTTGAGAATCTTGTTGAACACTGGAGGACGCTTACCTCAGACATGGCTTATTTATAGACTTGCCTTAAGATACGCCTAAAGATTATAAATGAAATGCTATTGGCTAATAAAACGCGCCAACATTAGCGTCTATTTTACTATCCAATGAAAACCACTAATACATATTACTTTTATAGAATGTTCTAGAAGCTTTTTTTACCGAAAAGGCGCGAAACATTACGTAACTTCCTGGTTCCCGGTAACGATAAACAACTCACCCCCTTGCTAAAGTATTATGTTATTGTTAACAGTTTCAGTAGAGCCATATATTATTATTTACCAATAATAGTTACAATTATTAAACCTCTGAAATCAATGTTACATAAAAATACATATTCATATAAAAATAATTATTTACATTAAAGTAATTTGTGATACAAATTACCGTCTCAAATGTAAGACCTGGGGTACACAAAATCCATTTGTCTACCATGAACATGCCTGGAATAGTAATTGTTTGGTGCATTCTGATGAACAGAATTTTCAATCTTTTTTTCTTGCATGAGAATTCAATAAATGACCTGGTATACCAAGACATGTTGGAACTGTTCTTGTACCCCCAGGTAGCTGGTCTGCAACCTTATGTAATGTTTCAACAAGATGGCGCCCCCCGACACAGGAGTCAGGATGTTTGGGATTCCCTAACAAGCTTTCCTGGATCACTAGATTGGACTTGGTGGATCAATTTAGTGGCCAAGTGGCCACCATGTTCACCACACATCACTCCACTAGACTTGTTCTTCTGGGGTTATGTAAAAGATTGTGTGTTTGCAATTCCAGTACAAGATCTTCAAAATTTATGAGGCTGTATCCGTGACATCAATGGACATATTGGACAGAATGTGACATGGAATTGAATACAGACTTGATATTCTTTGTGCTACCAATGGTGCACATATAGAGGTGATTTGCTGTGTAACAATGAAATCTAACTAAACTTCTTGAGCTTCTCTTTTATTTAGTACCACTCAGTTTCTAATTCCGCATAGATTCTTAGCAATGATTAATTAAAATGTAGGAGGTTTGAAGGGGACAAGCTTGATTAACAAATCAAACAATGCAATCCTATATGTATGTTAATAATTGGTATCCATTATAGCTACAAGTGTTTAGATTCCCCATGCAATAAGCAAAGTAGCTGAGCTTGCACACATGACCACGTGTCAAGTTCCACAGGACTTGTTTTTTTAAAGTCATATTTAATGTTTATTCGTACTATATATGGCACCACAGACAGTGGGCACTGATGATAGATGAACTGAAATGATATTTGGGAAGGAAACATTCCAGCCTAAGTTTAGGGTACCTCATCACCATTTGTCAGGACAAAAATTTGCATAAAACTCAGCCAGGGAGGATGGTCCCGGCGGGATTTGAACCAGGAGCTCCCACATGTGAGTCTCAGACGTTGCTGCTGAGCATATCGCTCAGTCCCACAAGACTGCCATGCCTGACTGAAGTGTGGTTTTGCAATTATTTTGTTCAGTTGCTGAGCAGCGCAACTGCACAGTAATAAAATAAACCAATCCTAAAAGAGATCAAGGAGAAATGATGTAATATGGAATAGAAATTTGTAGAGAAAGAGGAAGTATAACATAGGAAAAAGTTGTATTGTGCTTTTCCAGGGGTTATGCCCAAAAGTGGAACCTATTTAAAAAGTTAACTACTCAATTTAAACTTTGTTTAAAGCATTATGTACATGATAGAGAAGGTATTGATTCCTCCCAAAAATTTGATACAGAGATTTCACTTGAAATATGTGTTTTGAGATCCTTGAATAAATAAAAAAAAAAGAAAGAAAAACAGGCATTTTTGGAAAAAGAACCGTGTGTTTCTGTAAACAGCATAACTCAAAAATGAAAAGTCGGGTAAATACCAAACTTGGTATTTAAGTTCAGTATCTTCCAAAGATGCTACATGATTTTCAACAAAATCCTCCCATCCCCAAATACCCTTTACATGGAAAATTGTTCAAAGTTTTTTATTTTCTAAAAAATGGCTCAAATGGTTTTGATTAAAATATCATATTTTAAAGTTATTTACATGACAAATAAAATGTATATCATGAATTTTCTGTGAATAGCCTTTGAAGTCCTCTTTAGTCAGAAGAAATTTTATATAATCTTGTATAACTGGCAAACGTTAAGCATAGATGAAAACTTACTACAGAAACAATGTAGATCTCTTTAAAACGCAGTTTATTCCAAATAACTTTTTTTTGTGGCATCAGTCATTTCCAAGATATCCATTATTAATGGTTTGATTTGTTTAGGACAAAGTAGTAAACATACTTAATCATTGTTTTACAGTCCTGTTGTTTATCAATTGTTTCTTGCAATTGCATGGAAAGAGTATGGAATTTTAAGGCCAGCATATAGCTTTCAGTTCTAAAACACGACTATCGCTGTTCCCTTTGTATCTATAACAAGTTGTGTAATACAGCTATTTCCAGAAAGGTTTATCTTGAGTAAAATGAAGCCAATAGGAAAATAAATTTTTGCAAGAATAAGTTGTATATGCACTAATAAGCGATAGAGGGTAGAGAAAGTGATGTGAATGTAGCACATGAGATTTTTTGTTTTGTTTCTAGAGTTTAACATTACCCAATACATGAAATGAAGTGGTAATCTGGAAGGAAACATTCCAAGCCTAAGTTTAGGGTACCCCTCTGGCATTTGCCAGAGGAAAACCTGTATATTATATATGTATTGAATGCTGCTGCTTTTTCTTGAAGCGATTCTATATAATTTGCAAAAGCTTCTTTTGTGCTATTTTAGACTACATTTTATGAATTTTCTTTAATTAATTAATTTATTTGGAATAGGCCTTCGTAATGACTAGGGCCCGGATTTTTAGATTTTAACCTATATTTTTCCTCGCTATTTAATTAACAAATTTCAAGTTATATATTCGTTTCGCACTTCCTGGAACAGAATATCCGAATTTCATTACACCCAAAACAAACCTAAATGAGGGGTTGACACCTAAAATAACCTAAATGAGGGGTTGACACCTAAAATAACCTAAATAGCTGTTTTTCCTTTTTCGAAATGAAGAATGTTATTTTTGGATTGAAACTTATTGTAAAATTATTTCCACCACTTATAGCCAGTAGATAGTTCAAGTTACTACTTTTACGCAGCACAGGTGACCTGGTGACGCCTGGATGCAGCTGATAGAAGGTCAAGAGGAGCATAACCTGCGTAATGGGATCACCTTTAATCGTTCACCAAGAGTACAACAGAGTACACTGAAAGTATTTTTCTAATGTAATTGTTGTATAGTGAAACAATGCCTAAATCATGTTTATTGAAAAAATGGATTTGCTGCAGATCCACACTTCACTTTTGTTAGTGACAGACAGGGCCGGAGAGGGGTTCTACAGTTCTTCCACCCGACTACTACATGTTACGTGCTTGGCCCATGGCCTGCACCGCCTTGCAGAGGAAATTAGAAGCCACTTTGATGACGTGAACAGCCTGATATCTTCAGTTAAGAAGGTTTTCTTAAAAGGCCCAACGCACATACAATTGTTCAAAGAGAGAGTACCGGCAACCTCTTCCACCTGGGCCGATACTTACCCGCTGGGGAACTTGGCTATCTGCTGCCATTTACTATGCAGAGTTATATACCAGAAGCTATTCTTTGGTTGGAAAGTACAACTTTGCCACTGAAAGATGCTCTAGATATCATTGGCAATGTTTCCAGTAAAGAAATACCTGAACCAGTGGGAGTTGCACGCTCTTCGAAGTTGCAGAACATTCTTAACAAAATCCTGGTTTTGAAGATATGAAAATAATCAATTCAATATTGCAGGGAGAAAAGTATACAGGTAAAGTAACCCTAGAACCTGCTGCACTGGCATCTATATTATACGCTCCAATGGCATGATCCGTTGAAAGAACCTTTTCTTCATTCAAGAATGTGTTACGTGATACTAGGTAATTGTTTACACCAAAAAATTTGAGAATGCATGCAACTATCTAATGCAAACCAAAGTATAAACTAAGTACTAGAAAAGTAAAATTATTGATACCTGTATTGATCCACGAAGCAAAACAAACAAAAAAACAAAAAAAACACTGTTTTAATCAAGAAAAACCTAAAAAGCCAATTTTAAGCATATAGGAAACGTAAAATGAAGGTTTATTCCACCTAAAAATCCGGGCCCTAGTAATGACTGTAATCAATTTCTGCTTTAACTTTTTAAAAATAAGCAGTAAATTGATATATTTATTACACACACATATCGTGACTTTGTCCATTTACCACTGTCACTTCCCTAATATGATCTAGTTCAATTTTCACCATCAGTTCACTTAGTTCTCAATATTGCTTCGCTTTTCTTTGTGACGTAGCAGCCTCTTCTTTGAATTGGTTCACTCACTGGGGAGTCAAACACATGACTTCTCTAATCTCTTGCAGTAACAGCACACACTGAGTCACAACTGTCATCAGAAACGCTGTCAGAACTGCCTTGATGTTGCATAAGAAGCATAAGTTGTCAACTCTCCCAGCAAGCAAGAATGCTCACTTATATAGCCTTTGGAAATTTCCAGAGACTTCTAGAATGTTCTGGAGCTGGAAAGAGGGGAAACTTCCGGAAGATCCTAGTGTCTCTTGATACTGCTTCTGGTGTTAATGATGCATGAGAGCATTACCACCCTACTTAACTCTCCAGCTGCCTGATAAGCTTTGGCCATAGCCACTGCATCACAATATATTAGCAATTAAGTTTTTAAAAAAACTGTTAGCTTGATTGTTGTTACAGTTGCATTATATTTTTACTTTTCATACCACTTATATAGTAAGTAAAGAAGGTATTGCATTCCACCAAAAATTTGATACCAAGATTTTACCACAAACACATGTTTTTGAGACCCCTGAATAAAAAAACAAAAATGCACTTTTAGAAAAATGTCCGTGTGTGTGTGTGTGTGTGTGTGTGTGTGTGTGTGTGTGTGTGTGTGTGTGTGTGTGCGCGCATGCTTAAAAACGAAAAATTGGATGAACACCAAACTTGATATTTAAGTTCAGTATCTTCCAAAGATCCAACATCAAAATTAAAAAAAAAATTCCCCTACTCCCAACTACCCTTTACATGGAAGATTTTTCGAAATTTTTGGTTTTTTAAAAAATGGTTCTTAACTATTTTGATTAAATTACCATGTATTAATGATATTTACATGGCAAGTAAAATATTTATCTTGAATTTTCTGGAATTAGCCTTTGAAGTCCTTTTCATTAGGAAGGAATCTTGTATAAGGAGTAAACGTTAAGCAATAGTCAAAAGCGTACTACACAAGAAACACACCATTTATTTTAAATGACAGTTTTGTGGCATAAGCCATTTCCGAGATAACCATTATTAATGGTTCGAATTGTTCATTACTTGGTCATTCTCTTAAAGTCTGTTCAACATTCAGTTGTTTCTTGCGATGTCATGGAAAGAGTATGGAATTTTGAAGTCATCATATAGCATCCAGTTTTTAAAATTTGACTTGCTGTTCCCTTTGTATCTATAACGAAATGTGTAATGTAGGTATTTGTGCAAAGGTTTATTTGGATTAAAATGAAGTAGATAGAGAAATAAGCTTTAGTAAAAATAGCTTTATGCCCACTACTGATAGAGGGGCAGAGAGTCACATGAAAGTCACATTTTTACTTTCTCTACTGTGTATAGTAGGTAGGGGAAGTATTACATTCCACCCAAAACTTCAATTCGAAGATTTTGACAGAATACAAATTTTGAGGTTCCCCGAATCCAAATAAACCATTTTTGGAAATATTCCATGTGTGTGTGTCTGTCTGTGAATATCATAACTCAAAAAACGAAAGGTCAGATGAATACCAAACTTGGTATTTAAGTTTAATATCTTCCAAGGATGCAACATGATTTTCAAGAAAATGCCCACCCCAGACTACCCTTTACATGAAACATTTTTCAAAGATTTTGATTTTCTCAAAAATGGCTGTAACGATTTTGATTAAAATATCATATGTTTTAAGATATTTTTATGGCAAATGAAATGTGAGGTAGTATTTTAATACCTGAATAATTTCAATTGTTATTTAATAATAGGTAAATTCAATAACAGGCCGCCTTGAAACAATATTTATGTAATAATTATTTTAATTGTATGTAACAGTCATTGCAAATGCTTATTTTTATTGTAAACATATTTTATTAATGTTATGTGAATACTTTACATACTCTAATAATGCAAGAACTGTGAGAATAATAAGTTTTAAGTTGCTAACAATGAGTAATATGAGGTAATTGTGGCAATAATGTGTTGGAAGTTTAAAATGTACTGGTCATGATTAGAACGACGATGACATAAATTCTGTAACAGTTTTAAAATTAGCCAATCAACAGCAAAGAAAAGTTTTAAGTTAAATGCAGAAATTCTATTGGACTAGAATTGGCCAATCAGAGACTTGCATTACCGAAGCTTAAGGTTTTGACCGTTGAGGTTATTCAGTTCCTGGCAAGACGTGGTAGTGTGTAGATGGAAAAATGTGTTCTCTACGGGCATTTAGTAAAAACAGATATACGTGTTAAGTGAGTGTATAAAAGATTCTCACAGTTCTTTTAAAAGTGTAGTGGTTTATAAATATGTGCAAGAAGTTAAAATAAAAGTGAACATTTAAAAGATTAATTCTGTGACGTCTTCAATAATTGTCATTACCACACCCTGCATAAGAATCCCAACTCTAAATTAAGACTGACGCAGCCGAGGCAAATTCAAACAATAATATTACGTAAGCATTAAATTCAAACCGACGTTCAAAGCAACTATTAATACATAACAACTCTTCAAGTTTGCATAAACATTTATTGCGCAACATTACGTAACAGCAGTTAATCATCTTCAAGTTAGCACACATACGTGGGGCTAATTCAACAAGTAGCTAAAAATAATATGTGAGCCAACTCCGGAAACAACCTACTTCACAAATGTATATCTTGAATTTTCTGGGAATGTCCCCAAAAGTCCTCCATTCTGAATGACTTTTGCATAACTGGTAAACCATAAAAGATTGACAAAATTTTACTACACAAAAAAATGTACATCTCGTTTAAACACACAATTCATATACATTTGTTTTGTTGAATGACCCATTTCTGAGATATTTCTTGTTGTTTGTTTAAATTTTTCAATACTTATATTTTTTCTTAAATGGGAATTCGTTATTTGTTTTTTTATATCCTGGTCATGCAAAGAGAATGGAATGCTCCACATAGCAACCAGCTCTTAAAACATTTGACTATCGCTTAAAGCCTACCATATTCCCTGTGCACCTACAAGAAAATTAGCAATAGGATAGTTTCTGCAAACGTTTATCTTGATTAATATAAAGCAGATGGAGAATAAGCGTTTGTAAAAATAGTTTTTATAAGAGTAGAGAAAGTCATGCGAGTGCAACATATCAGATTTGTAGACTAAGTAGCTTTTGATCCCACTCTGTAACCTTCACGTGACTCTAAAGATACTACACCAGATGCTCATTTAAATGCTTTCTGACAATTATTTATTTAAATAATCTGTGCAACACAGTGCAGTTGTTGCTACCACAAAACCTGAAATGTGTGATTGAGTTAGTTTCTTGATTACATCATTGTATCCTATATACCACACATAAAATATTTCTGTGAATTAAGACATGCTGTTAATATCTCAACAGGATGAAGAGATGGCAGAATATAAAAACTCATGGAACCAAGAATTGCAAGACGTAAGCCAGGAAAATGGAGATTCTTGGAATAATTTGGAAGGACAGGGTAATTCAAGATCAGGTAATGTTTATAATCAAGTATTGAAGGTAGACTTCTAGTATTCACAGTTGAGTAAAGACTGGTTCACAGTAGCTCGAGAACAGTAACCAAAACTGAAACAAGAACAGGAAGCAAAGCAGCATACATGATTTTGATTCACAATAGTCTGGTAACAAGAACGGGAATGCATATCCATGATCGTATTGATCACAAAGTGGAAAGTCAATTTTGCGTATCAGGATTTTACTCGTTTTTAACTGAACAGTGATATTTTTTTGCCTGCTTCCAATTCAACCAACATAGTGTGTGTCAGCCATCGTCAAAATTCGGTAGAGTAAACATTAACTAAATGCAAATCCATTACATTTCCAATTCCTCTAGTTGTACCAAGCTTTCATTCCTTTTATTTAATGACATACATTAAAGTTGTTGTTCTTTGTTAATTTCTACTGGTTTTTGCTGTTCTTTGTAGCTTTTCTGAGGGAATAGCCAGTTTTTAGTTGCATATAAAGAACTACAGATGACCCTTTCACATAAGAACTAATGCTCAATGGATTTACAGGCGTCAGGATCTGAGGTTAGGAAGCACATACACTAATAATTTCTTGTTTCCAGCTTGCGACTATAGAGAGCACTAGTGGCTGTTTCATGTCATGGCCACCCAGAATAATCTCTACAGTGAAGAGTCTAATAATATGGATCTAATATGCAGTGCCTGGGAACGAAAACGAGAAAGCTAAAACTTGACCAATCTTCTTTCCCATTCTCGGGGCCCGAGAAAGCTTCTCGTCAATTGTGAACATGTCCATTAAAGTACATGTTGTTCTTGTTACTGTTCTCAGATGATGTGAACTAGTAGTAACGGACAAGATGACTATGAAAGTACTAACTGCCATAGATGAAGATGATAGGCACTAAGGAAGCAAGTACACAATGCTTCATTTAACTGTTTTTAATGTGTAAATTCACTAGGACATGTTTTGCAATCACTTGATTACATTGTTCTTAAATTTACTGCTGCTAGTTGATGGATTGCTCCCTATAATATTGGCATCTACTGGAAGCAAAACAGATTTGCTGAAAGAATCAATTGGCAATGTTTCAAAACTCTATTCTTCAAAATAATAATAATTTATTCACCATTTGGTAATTACAATAGGCTCTGTCAAAGCTCAAAGCTATACATTATGTATTACTTAAAACTAATAAACATATTTTTACATATCCAAAAAGTGGTGGAATCACACACAGTGAAGCAATTAATAAAATACACTTGATGAAAATGGAGTCAACCTAAACACACTTACTAGTTTCACTCACCTATTTATTTTGCAGAACATGTATCATGAGCTCACATCATCAGCTGCCTGTTAATTGTTGGATCAACTCTCGAGTCGTATTGTTGAAAGCCTGGTGTGTCCTCCAGTGGCTTAGGGATGAAACTAAATAGAGGGTTATCTGCTTCTGGCAAATCAAAGTTCATGATGCAGTTTTCAAACTTCTTTATGTAAATCTTCTCCCATACTTCAAGCTCTTTGGGCTGGTTTCAGCAACTAGATATTGGTGTGTATTTCACGGTTTTGAGTCCAGAAGTGAAAAGTAACTGCTGATTTGTCTTTCTGTTTGAACTTTATGCAACATCACCTTGAAGCAGGTGCCTATGTTCCTTTTTCTTTTTCCAATGTAAACCTTTTCTCAATTTTCACATTGGATCCGGTACATTCCTTTTTGTCCCATACCTTCCCAGGACTTGGCTTGCTGCATGGTTTCACTTATTGACTCTGTCAACAATCTAAAGTCTTTATGAACATTAAGGAAGGATGTATTATCTGCATAAACATTTTCTCTCAAATATTTAAATCTGTAGATCCATTTAAATTATTTAATAATTTAACTTCTAGATTTATTTCATGATTAAATGCCCAAAAATGATCTGCTGCAGTTGATTTATCAGTTTGTCTTTCTAAAATGCTCCTTTAATCTGGTTTCAAAATTGTTTAGTTTTTCCAATGTCAACTTGGTCACAATTTAAACAGTTTAATTTATAGATGTCTAACTTTCTATTTTTTTAAATTTTGTTTCTTTTTAGAAAACCTAAAAAAAAAATTGTGTTGTATTTATTTTGAGGGGTTAATGTTATACAAAGATCATCCAAGTATAAACCGTAATTTTTTAACAAAGGTTTATTAGTGATACATAAAAATGCAATCGAGTGCCTATTTTTCTACACAATTTCCTTCAACAGAAATACATCCATCGGATAGAAGCTTTCTGACGCCTTCTGAAAAAGAAAGAAAAAAAAAAAGAAGAGGATTGCCCCAGTAGCTACTTGTGCATGTACTAATTATAACTAATATGATTTTCCGGGCTGTTATGCCGTGGTCTGCTGAAGAAAGATTTCCCAGACGTTTCGTCCACAACTGCGGTGGACATCTTCAGTGGCGCGGACGAAGTCTTCTCGGTGAAAGTATCGCAGCGTCTGATGCGTTGGCCGTTAGTGCCGCTCTCTTTATAGTGTGGGCGCTCTCTGCTGATTGGCCCGCTGGTATGAGGGGGCTGGCGCCGGCTGTGTTGTTGCTCTCTTCTGATTGGCTCGCAGTGTTTTTCGGTTTTGTATGACCTTTCTTGTTTTTGATGACTAGATGCCAGTTACTGTTGAGTTTCAATGCTTCTTCTTTCCTATTGAAATTATTGGGATGTTTATAAATCTCTATTGCTTCGCGTTGTAGCCGGGTATGGTAATGCTTTATGGAGGAAAGAATGTTGGTGTCCTGAAATCTAATAATGTGTTCGCCCTCGGCTTCAATGGCATGTTCGGCGACTGCCGATTTTTCTGTATGGCCCAGGCGGCAGTTTCTTTTGTGTTCGCTAAGTCTGGTGTTTGCGCTCCGCTGTGTGGTACCAATGTACACTGAACCACAGGAACAAGGAATACGGTAAACACCGGCCGATGACAGGGGATCTCGGGGGTCTTTGGAAGAGCGCAGTAGGCTGTTTAATTGTCTTGTAGGTTTGAATACTGTTTTGACGTTATGACGTTGAAGTATATGTTCAATACGGTCAGTGACATTTCTGAAATATGGCAGAAAGACAATGGACTTGCTTTTGGGTTGGTCCTGAGTAACCGGTCGGGGCTTGGCCGGACGGCAGGCTCCGGCCAAGCCCCGACCGGTTACTCAGGACCAACCCAAAAGCAAGTCCATTGTCTTTCTGCCATATTTCAGAAATGTCACTGACCGTATTGAACATATACTTCAACGTCATAACGTCAAAACAGTATTCAAACCTACAAGACAATTAAAC
Organism: Deroplatys truncata; assembly: GCA_030765065.1. Lineage (NCBI taxonomy): Eukaryota > Metazoa > Arthropoda > Insecta > Mantodea > Mantidae > Deroplatys > Deroplatys truncata. The sequence goes on along the minus strand of CM060979.1, from coordinate 129,338,008 downwards.
AGCCTACTGCGCTCTTCCAAAGACCCCGAGATCCCCTGTCATCGGCCGGTGTTTACCGTATTCCTTGTTCCTGTGGTTCAGTGTACATTGGTACCACACAGCGGAGCGCAAACACCAGACTTAGCGAACACAAAAGAAACTGCCGCCTGGGCCATACAGAAAAATCGGCAGTCGCCGAACATGCCATTGAAGCCGAGGGCGAACACATTATTAGATTTCAGGACACCAACATTCTTTCCTCCATAAAGCATTACCATACCCGGCTACAACGCGAAGCAATAGAGATTTATAAACATCCCAATAATTTCAATAGGAAAGAAGAAGCATTGAAACTCAACAGTAACTGGCATCTAGTCATCAAAAACTAGAAAGGTCATACAAAACCGAAAAACACTGCGAGCCAATCAGAAGAGAGCAACAACACAGCCGGCGCCAGCCCCCTCATACCAGCGGGCCAATCAGCAGAGAGCGCCCACACTATAAAGAGAGCGGCACTAACGGCCAACGCATCAGACGCTGCGATACTTTCACCGAGAAGACTTCGTCCGCGCCACTGAAGATGTCCACCGCAGTTGTGGACGAAACGTCTGGGAAATCTTTCTTCAGCAGACCACGGCATAACAGCCCGGAAAATCATATTAGTTATAATTGTGACTCCGGCCGTGAAAACCTACGTTCTTACATGTGCATGTACTGTTCGACCCCAGCATCATCTTCAAATCTTTCCCCTCCTAATGGCTCCTTCACTGGACCTGGTTACAGGGGAACAAGTGCGGACTGTAAGGCGGGTGAGAAGTGGAACCTCCTCCTGATATTTTCTGTATACAAGTGTGTCCGATACAATGGTGCTGATGCAATCTCTTTTCACAAGATCACAGCCTGAATATTGTCTCCATTGTTGCTGGACACCGTTCAAAGCTTGCTTCTAGGACAGTTTGAGTTTACTGAGTGTAGGTGATTGAACTGTGCCTGGAATCTCTTCTAAGTTGCACAACAACACTGGCACTACCTTTTCAGTTATAGTGATACTGAAATGGCAGACATGAGTGCGAGAGCTATCCCCTCTCCATTCTCCTGCCACCAATTCGCCACTGTTTATGTCACTATGAAAAAAAATTGGTTCATATTTCAGTGATCCTCATACCATGTTCTTTAAAAGCATTTTGAACTTTTGTTTTATTTTAAGGATGGTAAGCAAATTTTTTAAATATATAATCATCTTTTATTTTTGTCTACCGTGTACTTAGTAGGTAGAAAAGGTATTGCATTTCACCAAAAATACATGTTTTGAGGCCCCTTGCACCCAAGTAAAGCATTTTTAGAAAAAGGTCTGTGAACAGCATAACTCAAAAGGTCAGTTTAATGCCAAACTTGGTACTCAGGTTCAATACCTTCAAAAGATGACACAAAGATTTTCAAGGAAATCTCCCCACCTCAATTCTTTACATGGAACATTTTTTGAAACTTTGATTTTCTGAAAAATAGCTCTAATGATTTTAATTAAAATACCATATATTAAAGATATTTACATGACAAATAAAATGTACATCTTGAATTTTCTGACAGGCTGTGAAGTCCTCTTCATTCGCAAGGAATTTTGTATAAGCGATAGTCAAAAACGTACTTAACAAGAAATGTAGCTCTGTGTAAAACACACAATTTATTTATAATAACTTTTTTTGTGGCATTAGCCATTTCTGAGATACCCATTATTAAAGGTTTGAATTGCTCAATACTTAGCCATTCTTTTGAAGTCCTGTCAACGTTCAGTTGTTTCCCATGATTGCATGGAAAGAATATAGAATTTTAAGGCCAGCATATAGCAAACATTTGGCTATCACTGTTGTCTTTGTATTTATAATGAAATGTGCAATGTAGCTATTTCTGCAAAGGTTTATCTCGATTAAACTGAAGTAGATAGAAAAGTAAGCTTTAGTAAGAATAGTTTGTATATCAACTAATAAATAATAGAGGGTGGAGAAAGTCATGTGAATTTAACACATCAGAATTTTTAAGTATGAAATATTTTTAATAGCTTTCTGATATTTAAATTTCTAATTTTTTTTTACTATGTAGAGTAAGTAGGGGAAGTATTGCATCCACCAAAAAGTTATCGAGATTTCACTGCAAATACATGTTTTGAGGTGCTCTTAATCCAAATAAAGCGTTTTTGGAAACATGTGTGTTTGTGTGTGTCTACGAAAGCATAAATAAAAAAAAATCTCATGTGTTACACTCCTATGACTTTCTCTACTCTTGTACAAACTATTTTTACAAACGCTTATTCTCCATATGCTTCGTGTTAATCGAGATATCGAAATGTTAATCTTATTGCTAAGTTTCTTGTAGATGCAAGGGGAATATGGTTGGTTTTAAGCGATAGTCAAATCTTTTAAGCGCTGGTTGCTATGTGGTGCATTCCATTCTCTTTGCATGTCCAGGACATAAAAAATATGAATAACGAATTTGAGAAAAAGTATAAGTATTGGAAAATTTAAGGGAATAACAAGCAATATCTCGAAAATGGTTCACTCAACAACAAAAAAATGTATATGACATAAATTGTGTATTTTAACACGATCTACATTTTTTGTGTAGTAAACTTTTGTCTATCTCTTATGGTTTACCAGTTATGCAAAAGTCGTTCACAATGAAGAATACTTTTGGTGACATTCCCAGAAAATTCGAGATATACATTTCATTTCTCATGAAAATATCTTAAACATATGATATTTTAATCAAAATCGTTAGAGCCATTTTTGAGAAAATTAAAATTTTCGAAAAATGATCCATGTAAAGGGTAATCTGCGGTGGGGGATTTTCTTGAAAACCTTCGTGTTGCATCGCTGTAAGATACTGAACCTAAATACCAAGTTTGGTGTTTATCCGACTGTTCGTTTTGTGAGTTATGCTGTTCACAGACACACACACAGACAGATACACACAGACATGTTTCTAAAAATGCTTTTTTTGGATTCAGGGGGTCTCAAAACATGTATTTCCGGTGAAATCCCGGTATCAAATTTTCGGGTGGAATACAATACTTCCCCTACTTACTATACGTAGTAGAGAAAGTAATAAAAAGTCGGATAAATACCAAACTTGGTATTTATGTTCAATATCTCCGAAGGTGCGACACAAAGATTTTCAACAAAATCCCCCCCCCCCCTCATTCCAAACTAGCCTTTACATGAATAGTTTTTTTGAAATTTTTGATTTTCTAGAAAATGGCTCATAACTATTTTGATTAAAATACCATATATGAAAATATTTACATGACAAAATGTATATCTTGAATTTTCATTGAATAGCCTATGAAGTCCTTCCTCTTCATTTGGAGGGAATTTTGTATAATCTTGTATAACTGGTAAACATTAAGTAATAGACAAAAATATACAAAAAGTGTAATTCTTTAAGACATACAATTTATTTAAAATAAGTTTTTTTGTGGAATAACATTTTTGAGAACTCTCTCTTTGTGTGAATGATTTATGGTCTACTTTGTACTTGCAATTTATACAATATTTACAATACAATGGAGTTGCTTATTATTTCTCTTCCCCTTATATTTAACGTTCTGTTGTATATATAATGGGGAAGTATAACGTATCCACTATTTACTGTTTCGCCTTGTTACCCTTTTTTCGTATCTTCTCCAATTTGCTTCACGTCTCTCTTAACCACTTTAACCTAATTTTTCATAAATATTTTCCTGCTTTCTCCATATATTAATTTGATCTTGTATTAAAAATCTTCCTAACTTTTAGCTCTAGTGGTAAATTTTTCCATTTGTCTAGTATTAAATTCCCTCTTCCTTTATCCGTGTCCTCACATTCCGGAATATAACGCCAATTGTCATGTAATCGAATACATTTAGTACATCTCTCCCCCCTTTCTTCTCCCTGTTAGACCACTTAAATTCATTATATCCGTCCTCGCTCATGCATACGCCATTCTGGCCTCGTTGTGGCATACTTTGATGTATCTTTCTTTTCCCCATTCCGTTTTCAAATATTTATAATCTATTAATGACCTTTTTACCTTGAAACTACTTATAATTTCTTGCTTTTCAATATCTTCCACCCTGTTCTAATTTCTTTCCAGAAACCCTTACTTTTGTTGTTTCTATGCTGAATGCTGCTATAGAATTCTTTGCCCGTTAATGTCATCTCCTTGCTGAGTCGTGACATTTTCTTCCATCGATCCAAAATGTTAGCTCTCTAACATATGTTTTTTTCCCTTCTTCTTTGGTCTTCATTTTCTTTAACAAAATCTCTCTCTGTTCTCTTTCTTTTTTCCCAAAGTCCTGCTTTATAAATATTTTGGTACCCTTAAGTTTTCTTGCATTTGACAGGACTAACATTTTGAACTTCCTGGTGCTAAGTTTTACCAGTATCGATCTATTGTATCTGCAATTCTATAATTTCTTCTACCTGCTGCCATGTTCGTTTTCCTCGTTCTGCTACTACAAAAATTATATTTAATTTCCTATCTCTTTCCTTTTCTCTCTTCAGATTTGCTACTCTCTGTTCTAATATTCCCAACTTTTCCTTGTATTCTTCTTCAATTCCTTTTAATTTGTCAATTTCCTCCGTCAGTCTTTTCTCCATTTTTCTGAACTCTCAGTTCCTCGTTCATTTTTTTTTTAATAAACCCATTACATTCTGTTCTGAAGATCAGACCCCGGGTTCATTTCTATTCCTTCAATCAGTAATAGTAGGGTCACTACTATTAACCCTTTGCTGCGCATAGAGTATTAGCTAGTTGTTCTCCAAGCAGAATTGTGTCCATTAAAATTCTGAGCTGCTACTACAGATGTTAAACTAAAAGTGACCTATATACACACATAATTATAGATTTTAGTAGCTAAATTTAATTGATTAATTAATAACTCATTTAAAATTGGTTTGAAGTAAATAAGAATAAATATTATTTCAATAATTTATAACTGCAAACATCAACCTCTTTGTAGACAAACAACACTTATATACATGCACCCCTTTGCAATGCATCTTTATAACTCCGCAATATTAATGGCAATGGAATTCGTTACTTTAGGATATTAAAAATCGGAATAAAACCTGTTATACTGAAGTAAAATAAATACAACAATTTCTGCAAAATTATTATGGCACTCGCCCTTAAAATGTTTACGTCCCTGCCATTATTACAGCATGTCCATAAAATGTTAGCTAGACTAGTTTCTTGCACCATACAAATGTTAATATATACACTTAAGATTATTAATGTTTTTGTATGTACACCCTGGTCGGCCGACACTGTAATACTCGCTCCTTTGGTCTGCCAGATCAATCCCTGCCATATTACGAGTATAGTTTATCACTGCATTAGCACAAGTTATCTTTATTTATTCTTTTCCCTTGCCACTCTTCCTTTCTACTTCTCCATTAATTCTAGGATCGGAGTTTTAGATAATAAAAGAATATCCCTATTATCATGCCAAACAACTGCAGTTTGTGAGGTTCGCCCCTTTTCAATTTCACTTGTTTTGGGCTTTGAAAATTGTTTTAGCCAGCCTTTCCTTCCAGCACAAGTTGTACCACACGCATACATTTTCCTGTCTAAAAGTAATTTCATTAGCTGCGTGGAAGTAAAAAAATTATCAAACTATACGTGATGCTAAAACCCCGTATATTTTTCACACATGTCTAAAACAACCTGTTCCCCAAGTAGAAGATCGCTGTTTCTCGCCTCTTTTTTTCCCAGATAGATTTTACATTCCAATAAATACCCACTTTTACTATCTGCAATACCCCATGCCTTTATCCCCCAATTTGTTGGTTTAGCAGCATATATTGTTTTAGAAGAAGCGTCCTTTGAAGCCCATTGCTTCGTCAACAGAAAGTACACGATTTGGTTTGTAGACACTCACAAACTTTTTGATTATGTCTAAAGCAGGTCGTACTTTATGCAGATAATCGTAAGAATCTACCCCTAATCGTGGCCTTGCAGATTCGTCATTCAGGTGAAGGTATTGTGATATCTTTTGAAAGGGAGCAACGTCATTGCTTGTCTTACAATTGAACAAATGCAAAAATCCCCCCAAAAGTAATCTCTGGTTTCAGATAAATCCACCATCCCCATATATATCAAAATACCTAAATAGGGCTGTATCTCCCTTGAATTTGTAACTTCCCATTTTGGATCCGCCTTTTTAGCTTGAATCTGAGCTGCATATCTGTTGGTTTCCTCTGCGATTTTTCCGCAAAAATTGGAATCTATAAAAAGTTCAAGATAATCTATTTCTGAACTTCCTGTAGGAATAGAATGATTTGCACCTGTAGGGGATGAACATGTTTCTAACTTATTGAAAGTCAAATTGGAGGTCCACTGTGCCGGTTCTGCTTTAGTTTTAATTTGTCTTTCGCTAGCTTTAGCCCCCTGTTCTGCTACCTGTATCTCAGCACTCTCACTGTCACTTTGTTCCTTATCACTGTCTTCCACTAACTCACCAAACCAAGATTCGTCGGAGCTACTTTCGCGATCTAATTCCTCGTAAACTGCTGCAAGTATTTCCTTGTCTGTTACCAATACCTTTTCACTACAACGTTTTCTAGACCGTGATGTACTTGGAACAGCCTCCATGGTACTGATATTGTTATAAATGCGACAGGAAACTGCTTACTTACACAACTGCACCCGGCTGTAAACAGTGCTATTTATGGTTTGCTATTACATTCTGGCTTGCGAAATCGCTGGAACAATGCAGCAGGAGTATGTTTACATCAACACAGCTCCTAAAAGCTAAGGTCAGCATAAGCAGAACCTGTATAAAACGATAAACACATTTACTATGTTCTACTATGCTATGTGCAGCAGGGCGTTTATCATTTCACTATGCTATGCGTCATAAAGGGTTAATATCAATACCACTGATGTTCCTCCTTCCATTTTCTTCTGGTGATAGTTTACACTTCTAGTGTTAAACGTTCCAATTCTTGCTCGGTAAATTTCTGTCAATATTTCCATGTTCCTTTGTGTCACGTATACGGAGCTATTTGCGGACATTTCCTTTCGCTACACCTGCTCAACTGCAACTCTCCATTCTCTTTGTATGTATAACAAAATGTGTAATGTAGCATGTGTACTCACTAATAAACAGTAGAGGGTAGAGAATCACATCAGATTTTTATGTATCGAACGAGTATTAAAGCAGTGTTAATTGTGTGTTTATATTCTCCATCAAATTCATGTTTATCAAGAGGTATATTTATCAGTCTGTAAATTAAACTATTAAAAACAGCTAATTTATATGAAAAAGGGTTAAACCTTTATTTTTTAAAATGGACCTATATATTTAATGATTTGGGAGAAAATATTTACTTTGAAGAACAGAGATTGCATAATGAATTATTATACTTCAATTGATTTGGTCAGCAAATGTTTTTTACTTCCAGTAGATAGCAATATTGTAGTGAACAATCCATCGTGTAGCAGCAGTAAAATTAAAAACATACATAAATGATTACAAAACATATTCCTACTCAATTTATATTTTAAAAAAGATAAGCAAAGCTTTGTGATGAAGTCTTTATAATATATCCCTCCCCTACTTCATCGCAAGTACCAAGTAAACTAAAACAAAGTTGGTTGTCAGCTTGAATGATTGCAGATAGTAGGCTATTTCTGGTTGCTTCACTCAGTTAAGAAGTTATGTTATTTCTAGCCAGATATCCTGTAGTTCATTCTGTGCTTAAAGATTGCATTTTGAAATGCGCAGATTTTCATTTGGTACATTTGTAAGTACTGGTCACATGGTCAAGTCATATTGCCGGAAGACCTTGAAATGGGGTTGCTCATATTTTTGTTATTTGCTACTTATTGAAAGAAAACTGATGATTCCTTCCCAAGGAAAAGATGACTTTGTGTTTATTTAACAAAATGTGAAAACAAAGAAAAGTATTCATGGTTCTCACCTGTGTAAAATAATAATTTCAAAGCATGGTGTAACAGTTGCAATCCTGAGTTTTTGTTGCACACTGCACTGAATCCAGTTTTAAACATATTAAACATTCCACAAACCATATTAAAGTACAGTGAAGTCTTCTAAGCAGAAAATAACAAGTTTCTTTGTGGGGAAGATATAATCCATTCTTAGATATGGAAGATGCTTACAAATGATATATTAAATCAAGAATTGAGTCAGTTTAGTTGCACAGTACATCGGAATTTAGCAGGATATGTTTTGAAAGCTACCACTTTCATCATCAACCGATGCTGACTAATGCTGGAAGAGTTTGAGGTGGTGGTGTGCTCTGGTGGGGATTCGATGAATTGTTTGGTGAAGTTGTCTCCCATGGGTATTTCAAAATTGAATACTTCGTCGGTTTCAAAATCAGTATGTTTTCCCAGGTTGCAAGTTTTCTGTTGTCTGCCTTTTATTTCCATGATTAATGCTGCTTCAACATTTGCTTGATTAATCCTTCCTTATTTCGTTCTGCTACTGAAGATCCATCTTCCTGTGTGTGTTTCATGTTACTAAAGTGTTCTTTTGCTCGGTCTCCAAACTTTTTAGTTTTTCCTACATAGAATTTTTCACACTGTTGCAATTTCACACTGTTTGTGCTTTCTTTGGATCCATCCAACGCAGGTGCAATTTCCAAGGCACAGCAACTTCGGTTACATAATTTGCAGACAGAACTATATTGTGTCCATGGTTACAAGTACCTGCCTGCAGCTACTAAACGATTGGAAGAACAAGGGGTGATATAAATAAAAACAAGCAAAAGTTTGTGAGCTGTAGCTCCAAGCAAGTTGAGAAATGAGCATTAGGTCATGGTTTGGTATAAATAAAAATTTCCCCTCTTCGATGAGCTATTGCTATCACCTATCAAGCTTTTGCTCAGTGACCTTTACCACGACACATCATCTGAGTAAACAAACATGCCCATTCTTTGTCAGGAGGCGATTTAAATCTTTACTGCACCTACATATACATATACTCATTCATGTTAATCATACTCATTTGTCGTCCTCCGTGGACTAGTGGTACCGTGCTAGCCTCTAGTTCCGAAGGTCGCGGGTTCAAACCCGGCGGAGGGCGATGGATTTTTTCAGGCGTAAAAATTGTTAGCACAGCTTCCTTTGGAAGGGAAGTAAAGCCGGTGGTCCCGTGTCGTAGATTTACGGCACGTAAAAGAACCTCAAGCCTGATAAAGAAGCCTCTGAGCAAAATTACCGGTGTTTCACGCCCAATATAGAATGGGACGCTAAAAACCATAGTAGTTAAAGAGCGTCCATAAATAAAACTCAGTTTCAGTTTATAGTATTACAAACGTGTCACCGACTGATATATTGAAAGTAGATTATTTGTACTTCTGTTTTTGCACCTTTATATTGATATCCTCTGCATCTATATAAAATATCACTACGTAATTCCAAGAATTTATAAGATGTTATCATGAATTAAAGTTAAACTGGATTAAAGAGTTTCATTTGAAAGTTAAATTTAAGTTTGGTTTTAATTGAAATTCTTTAGTTATAATCCAGTTTTGATTTGTATAAACATTCTGCTCTGTGTAAGTGTTTATTTGTATATCACTTTGATTATATTACCAGTTTTCCGGTAATAAGAGTGGCTCGCTATGACCTCACTCACATTCTGTTTATCATTATAGTACCCAGATGAAAACACGTCAGGATCTTTTCAGCATTGTTAGAAGGTCCACCTCGTGTTTCATTTGCCTCTGGAAGAAAATGTTGCACAACCTTTTACATTTTCTCTTTTAAATAACTGTTTATATCAGCACACATCCGAGTTCTTGCATCTTGAAACAATTTTTAATTTCACTATCACTTACGTATAGCAAGTAGAGGAAGTATTGCACTCTATGTAAAAATTCGATACCGAGACTTCATCAGAGATACACGTTTTGAGTGCAACTGAATTAAAAAGAAACATCTTTAGCAAATGTGTGTATGAACAGCATAAATAGAAAAAAACTAGTTCAAACTTAGTATCCTCTAAAATGTGATAAGATTTTCAAGAAAATTCCTCTACCCCAAAACTATCCCTTTTCTCAAAAATGCCTCCAACAATTTTGAATAAAATCCGCTATTGTTTAGATATATACTTAGATGTATCTCAAATTTTCTGAGAATAGCCAGTGAAGTGCTCTTCATTCTGAATGACTTTTATGTAACGCTAAACTGTAAGAGATTCTACTACTAGAGTCCTCTACGCATCTGTGTTTGAACAGCAAACTCAGAAAGGCAAAGTCGTTAAATAACAAGTTTGGTATTTAAGTTCAGCACCTTCCAAACATGAGTCAGGAAGATTTTCAAAAAAAGTTCCCCCCCCCCCCCCAATTGCCCTTAACATAGAAACTTTTTCCAAAAGCTTTATTTTCTCAAAAATGACTTAACGATTTTGATTAAACACAACATGTTTAAAATGTCTTCATGTCAAATGCATATATTACATTTCCTGGGAATATCCTCTGAAGTCCTCTTATTGCTCAGTAACTTTTGCACAATTGGTAAACCATAAGATAGGCAAATCTATCTACAAAAAAAACAGTTCTTGTTAAGCACACAATTTATGTCAAAGCATTTCTTTTTTTAACTTAATCATTCCTGAGATATTCCTTGTTATTGGTTTAAACTTTCAAATAACTACTTATAATTCTCTCAAATGGGAAGTTGGTATTCGATATTTTCTCGTGGTCATCATGCAAAGAGCATCGAATTTCAAAGCTCTCATATAGCCAGGCACTCTTTACAAAGCTCACTCACTTTACCTACTGTATCGCATAACAAAATTGTAAATGTAAATTGAATGTTTATCTGGATTAACAAGAACAAGCTGGAATAATAAGCTCTTGTAAGTATAGTTTTTAGAAGGATTAGAGAAAAAGCCATGTGAATGTAGACCAGGATTTTTTTTTCTTTTTTCCATGATCATCTGTAAAGAACGGAATTTCAAATCCATCAAATAGCGACCCACATTTAAAATATTTGACTATCCCTTTAGTTTACTGCATTCTTCTGTTCCTACAATGACAGTTTATCTTGATTAACAAGTAGCTACCAAGAATAAGGTTTTGTAAGAATTGTTTGTAAAAAGAGTGATAGAGAAAGTCGTGTGATTTTTATTTTCCTCTCTGGAACCATGATCATGAACTCCACCAATGTATTAAAATGCAGTTGAGCAAGCTGAGGTACTTACGGAGGTACCTCAAGAAATAGCGCGCAAAAGCTTACTAAAGGCGAGCAGGACTTTTTATTTATACCATATCGTGAGCAATAGTTCAGCGATCAAGGTCAGCAAGCTTTTGCTCGCGAGGAGGTTGAGCAGAAAAGTTTTATTTATACGAAACCGAGCAAATGCTTGGAATTAGTGAGAAATGAGCTAATGCTTGCTTTTATTTATACCACCCAAGGTCTGGAAAAGGAAAAACAATGGGATATTGTTAATTCCGTGAGGGAGCAGTTAGATGGCTTTGCCAAAGACAAACTTGAATCTAGTCTTCAGAAGAATCCAGACATTGAGGAATTCGCCACATTTGTAGAGTTGCCATTACAAGTGAATACAAGGTTTGCCCCACTGTGGATGTTGAAAGAAGCTTTAGCATCTACAAAGACATTCTATCTCCTAATAGAAACAGACATACTTTTAAAAAATGTGGAGATGCTTAATGTCTTCAACTGCAACAGCTTCATGTTTTTTCCTTCTTTTGACGAGTGATAATTTGATGTACTTGTTTGTAGTTCAATAAATTAGAATAGAGGAAAGAGAAATTGTTGAATTAGTTAAGGGAATGCACAACTGAAATTAACCCAAAATCTCTTCCCAAAAAATTCTCCATTGCTTGTAGTTTTAGAATCCACTTTTATTTTTGACCTAGCTAACGCTTCAGGATCGTTACGAGACTTTTTAAATACCCTTGCGCATTTGGTTGCTAGCTGTTTATATTTTTAAAACTTCATTTTAAGGCATTTCTTATTTTCAGCATTTCTGCATATTCAAAATGTTCCACACGATGTAGTTTTCATCCATTCATATTGGCATTTTTTATGCTTATTTCAAAAACCCAAATAAATAAAACTGTCATAATTTTTCTGTGTAATGAATAGTTTTTGCGCTACTAATTTTTGAAGATAACAATGTATATAAAAGAAAAAATGAATAAAAAAATGCAAAACTTTTTTCTCTTAAACTAAGAATGATAGAAAAAACATTATATGACAGATTTGTAGTTCCTTGACATAGAAGCAACATAAGATTTTTTTTTTTTGAAAAATGCATCACGTGTTGCAATTTGCATATGTCCATAGTTTTATATTTTGAAAATTAATAACTTCAAAACTAATTAAGATTTTGGATTGAAATTCACAAAACAATTATATCTAAAGAAGACTGACACGTGGTTAAAATTGAATGGATAGTTTAGAAAATAGCAATTTCAGTTGTGCATCCCCTTAAATAAACCAGCACCTCATTGTCCCTTTTTTCACCTTATCCCTTCCTTTTTTCATCTGAAATTTGCACCTAAAAATCCTAACCCTGCTGATTATCCTTTTTTTGTATTATAAAGATTCTATTTTTATAACTGGACTTTTCCCAAAATATTATACCATATGAAATATGCAAAGTATGCCATTTTAAGTATGTCAAGATTAACTGAAGTTTTAAAGGCATATAATGCAAAGCATAATTTTTTAGATAGTCCATCAATGTGGATTCCCCAGTCAAGGCTACTATCAACCCAGATTCCAAGAAATTTATGTTATTAGACATTGTTACCAATTTATTTTCTAAATAAACTTAGGCAAAATTTAAATTTTTGTTAACTTTATGATAGAATCCTAAGGCTAATGACAAGTCTGTTGTTACTAAATCAATTTACTACATAATCTGTTGCAATATTGATGTTTACTTTAAGTTCTTGTTTATCTTTACCAGAAATTAAAAGTTTTGTGTCATCTGCAAAAAGAGTAAATTTGTTAGGGAAGTCATTGTTTACAGCCAGGTCATTAATATGCAGTAAAAATAGTAAGGGGCCCAGTATCGACCCCTGAGGTACTCCATATTTAACATTTTCCAAACCAAACGTAAGCTTTAATCTCTCTTGAATTTATTTCAGATTCAATTTCAGTTCCTCAGATATGATTCAAACCACTTTAATGGAATACCATAATTGCACATCACTTTCAATGTGCAGTAAAATAAGACATTTTCCTTTTTCCATTGGATCTTTTTTAGTCTTGGTGCTTAATCCTGAAAACAATGCTTGCTTTTAGTTTTGGACAGTGGAGTTTGTGCGCCCCTCGTCCACCCTATCTCAATCTGCAATAACATGCATCAGTTTTCCTCAATCCCCAAGCCACAACAAAATATCCTTGCAGTGAACAATTAGGTTTTTGTACTAACTCAGAGCCAATTTTGTGCAAAATTTCTGCAGTTAGTGGTTCAGTCCTTTGTAAAGATTCATTACACTGAATTTCTAATTACTGGCTTTTAACTGTTCTTAAGATTTTTTTTTCATAGAATTAAAAAAAAACTGCTGCACGTTGTGTTCATATACAGCTCTGACATCAGTATGCCCAAGTACTCTTAATGCACATAGGTGTGTTCTAAAAAAGACAACTTTTGCTATAAACTCTATTGCTGATTTTACATTTTAACCACTGTTCCCCTCAAAGTAGTCCCTTCTACTGGCACTGTACCGTGCCCAAAATTTCTTCCACGTTTGGGATGCCAGGCAGCTCTTGTTGTATTGTCCTGAATCTCCTCAATGGTTTGGAAACAATGTCGTTTCAAAGTGGCTTTAAGTTTTGGGAAACAGGAAAACGTCTGCTGTAGCTAAGTCTGGAGAATAGGGTGGATGGGGCACAAGACTACTCAGGACATAATATCTTTAGCGTTGTTTACTTGTGGCCAATATTTTGTTAAGTGAGTAAAGATGACGAATGTAAACATAACAGTTTCCTGAGTAGTAACTGACGCATGAGGTGGCAATTGTAATGGTGCATCATCCAAGTCTAGTTTTTCCACAGTTCATCCTTTTAGAGCATCCCTCAAATGTTCTAAAAATTTTCTGGTACAAGCACTTGTTTACCTGACCATGCATTACAAAACCATGAACCAGTCAAAAAAACACAACCAACATCACCTTGATCTTTGACCAACTCAATGGACAAGTCTGTGCAATAAAAAAACACACCATCACCACCTTAATCTTTGATCAATTCATGCATGCTTTTTATGGGGGATGGGATAAAAACTAAATCGGGTTTTATTTATGGACGCTCTTTAACTGCTGTGACCCTTAGCATCCCATTCTATATTGGGTGTGCAACACAGAAATTTTGCTCAGAGGCCTCTATATCACGCTTAAGGCCCTTTTATGTGCTGTAAATCTATGACACGGGACCACTGGCTTTACTTTCCTTCTGAAGGGAACCCACCGCTGGGTTTGAACCTGCAACCTTGAGAACTAGAGGCTAGTATGGTAACCACTACGCCATGAAGGATGACGAGACCCTTTCCATTGCGTTGACTGTATCTTCGTTTCAACATCACAAACTGACATAACATTTTCTGTTATGATGTTAAGGAAGTTTTCATTGCCATTTGCAGTGGCAAACGGTTCCTGACTGATTTATACATGTTTGCGCAACAAATGTTGCACAAATTTTGCACTGACATGATGCATCTCAAGTTTTTCAGTTAAAACTAATGACATGATTGTATACTGATTCCCACTTTGTCAGCAATTTCTCGAACAGTTAAATGCGATTTCCACAAATGACATCACGAACTCTCTCGACATGGTTGTCATCTGTTGATGTGGATGGTTGTCCAGGCCTGGGATCCTAATCGACTAACATTCTGCCCTTTTAAAAACGCTTAAACTGCTTATACAGTCCTTCCCTTATGCTTGATTAAGCAATTGAAATGTGTCTGTAAAAGTTTGTAGCAAAAGTTTACACACACACATGTTCTTTAAGCTCTTTCATTGTCACTTTATCCCTAATCCAATGAATGGCTTGTGCACATGGTCACTTCAGCTGTAGCTCGGCGACTAATGGTCATAGCAAAATCAGGTAAATGGCGGTTGTGTAAACTTGTCGCTAGGTGTGCTCAGTAACTGCAGCATCCTCCTTTTGCCAGTTGATGTGCTATTTCAAAAGTTTGGTCTTTATTGGACACACCTCGTAGGAACCTAACGTAATTTGCCAAGAAACACATATCTCTCCCTCTATATGATCATGGAAAGTAAAGTAGTTTAATTTTTTTTTATTATTCCTGCACAAGCCCACTCCATAAACTTCTAGCAGATAGCTATTATATATTTCATGTTCATGAGGCTATAGAGCAATTAGATGGACCTTTATTGATTCTAGATTAAAATTGTACAACAGATAAGTGGTTGACCTTCTGTTATAAAAATATTACATAAATATACCCACAGAAATCCATCCCAAGCAACTTTTCCTTTTTCTCTGTTATAGTACATGAATATACAAGGACTATTTTTTTTCCTCCAACTTCTGATAGGATATAACATCAAAACTAAGTGAACAGCTAAATGGTTTTATTGTAGTAAAAATTTTACTAAATCAATAAACTAGCAAGAATCAAATATTTGTTGTACCTATGCACCTACTTTATAAAACCCTCTGCAACAACAGTTGTCATCTGTCTGCATTATGTCCTTTGAAGTAGTATATTTGTAGTTGGTTGGAAGATGCTTCATGTATATCTGCACCATGTATGGAAGCCAATTTATCGAGGTCACTTCCTGTTATCTTATTGCTGGGCGCCTGTTATTGTTTTATTATTTTGCATTTTGGGTTCATTGTGCTCTGGCTAGCTATTATTATTATTCAGTCGAGCAAATCTCTTAAACAGGGTGTGTAAGCGGAAAGGATTTTGTTACTCAAGGATAACACTGATAAAAGAATTTGTTTTTACACTTTTATTACCGTCACAATTAAGTTCACATTGATTCGTGATACACGCCAAACTGAAACTGTTATATTTTTTAATATCACTATAATCACTTATTTACTGCACATTATTAATTCGCGTTTCACATTTATAACAAACTTTAAGACGCGAGAGATTCTGTAGAATTGCGACGTGTACTTTATGTATGCTTCCGTTGAACTACGCGACGTATAACGCGTGAATGCTTCTGTTGGACTGAGCGACGTGTAATGCACAAATGTTTCTGTTGGACTGACGAAATCTGCCTCTGACTTTAGCTTTTTATACTCCCACACCCCGATATACCTAAAGATTATAACCGAGCTGCTATTGGTTAATAAAACGCGCCAACATTAGCGTCAATTTTTATATCCAATCAAAAATTACGAAAAACATATTCTCTAGGGAAAATATTCCCGCTATTTCTAAGAAAAGCGCGCCAATCTGACATCATTTGTTTGCCTCTTCTAATTATTATTCAACTCACCCCCTCGCACATTGTTATCCACTCCTATTGTCAGTTTCAGTGAGGCCGTGTAAACTTATTTTCTAACAATGCTTATAATTAACAAACATCTCAAATCAATGTCATCACAATAATGCTTATTTACACTACAATCACACTGGCATTTACATTATTGTGATACAAATTACTGCCACATCTTAAGCCCATTGGAGTGGAAATGTCCTCCCAAGCATTCTTTCATCTGCTGCTTGGTGCTAGGTCTGGACTGTAAGGGGGTGATGAAACACACCCTACACCACGATGCCACGTGCACTGCATTATGTCCCTCTGAAATATGAAACCGAGTAACTTGTGGGAGAATTTATAGTAGCAGAAATCTTTGTGGCCATAGCCAAGCTTTAACTGGCCAGTTGGCAGTCATGATGTGTGAGATCATTGGGATTCCTAATGAGCAGAAGTAGCATTACATGCAAAAGATTTCAGTTATTTATTGTGCATGTCAAATTCTGTAAAGTGAAATGTGTCTGTGGTCTGGTAGCCTCCAAATCTAGAGATCACAGATTTGATTCCTGGCCAGAGGGTGGGAATTTTTCTTTAGCTGGTATTATTCCCCATCTTCCATAGAGTCAGAAGTATGAATATATGTGTAAATTTAAAGACAAGCAGTGAATGCTATTGCCATGAAAAATTGTTCCAAAGGCAAAGCTGTGTTTCATTCACATCACTTTCTCTACCTTCTTATCATTTATTAGTGTGAAATATTCTTAAAGAAAGTGTAACTGTCTATCCTTTTTCTATCTAGTGGATCAGTTAATGGTCTGCCAGATAATTGGGGTTCTATGGTAGTTCATTTAAGTTGAATATTTTATGACATTAAACATCTTGCCAATCCGTCAGCCTCCATAAATAAGTATAATACTTCCCATTCATTTTGAAAAGACAAGTTAGTTGAGATCTCCTGCTTCACACACCTATGCCAATGTGTGTGATAGTTTCTCAGCTCTGCACTCACCTAAACCAAAGTGTGAATCCCAGCTTGGTATGCAATTCTGTCTGTGTACCACTGATTTATATGTATAGATGTGTTAAAAATTTTAAAATTGTCCTTTTTTTTTCAGAAACACTTGTAGATATTGCTAAAGAAATTAAGGAGCTTCAAGGCAATACAGAGCAGATTTTGGACAAGATATTGCATTCTGCTGAATCAAATGAGAAGTTGAGAACTGTTGATGTACTTGGTGGAGTTGTGGAGCAACTTAGAGAAGTTTTGGACTTGGTATTGCTTCCAGCAAAATCAAATCTTCGAACTCCAAGCTCCCAGAGAGTATCAAAAATTGTGAGGTTTCATTTGTCAGAAAGTCACCTTAACTGATGTATTCCAGTATGATACTATTAACACGCAGTACAAATATTTGTTTCTTTCAGCATTACAATAATGATGTAATGGAACTTTTGTGCCTGTTCTCACATTTTATGTGTTAAGAGAAAGGATGTGGGTTTAAGCAAGCCAATGATGCTGTTTATTTGAACAAAATTACAGTATTACATAATTCAGTCCTTTATTACAGATGCCTTTTATATGCACATCTTCACCAAAGTTTAAAAAAAAAAAATTCAAACAAGTGCATTGGTTTGTCCAAAGTAATTTTGACAAATTGTGTAATAAAGGATTGAATTACAACCACAGCAAACCTGTTTACACCATTCTACAAAACATAATTTTGTACTGTTAAATTTGTTAGGTTGTAGTAACACAAGTAAATATTCAATATGCAAAGAGTAATAAGGAAAATGAAAGTGGTGCTTATTTGAGTTGTATATACCTGTGTCATTGACAATTATAAACTATTAAGATAAATGCAGTTAATCAAAATAATCCTGAATATTTATGTTGGAGTAAACCAGATCTTCCTTAAGGTGAAAGGTCAGGTTGCTTCTTCAATATCCACTTTCCCCACATTCCTTCTGATGGGTTTGGTGTTGCACCTCTTGTCACCTTTTATATGTTAAGAGAAAAGATTAGGATGGGGTTTGACCAAGGGCTCTTTATTTTAACAAAGTTACAGTATTACATAATTCAGTCCTTTATTTTAGAAGCCTTCTTTTCTTCAACATTAAAAAGTAGATTGTCCAAAAAGAACTAATTTTAAATGAATATTTAATACAAGAATAATAAGAAAAATGAATGTGGTACTTATATGAGTTGTGTATACTTGTGTCATTGACAATTATATACTTCTAAGATAAATGTAGTTAATCAAAATAATCCTCAATATCTATGTTGGGGTTAAGCAGATCTTCTCCGTAAGGTGAAAGGTCAAGTTGGTTCAATATCAGATTTTCACACATTTCTTCAAGATCAGTTTCACCTATAAGCACAGCTCCCTGCATCCTCCCATCCTTGAGTACTAGCTTCACATATTCCTCATTCTTAGTAATCCTTACCATTAATTCATACTGTCCCTCTAACGTCTGGCCATTGTAAAGACCAAGCAATACAACTTTATAACCAAAGAATCGTGTTGCATGGGTGAAAAGTTCAAAGCAGAAATCCTGAAGTACTTCTTCCTCATTTAAAGATGCTGCCATTGTTTTTGCTGCATAAGTTCCCATTTGTCTGGCTTGGGTCCATAACCGCATCTGAAACCAATGCTTAGCATGTTCCCAAGATGTCTTACAGACATCTCCTGCAGCAAAAATATCCGGAATAGAGGTCTCCATTTTCCAATTAACTTTAATTCCTCCATCTTTGGCAATTTCCATGTTTGGACAACAACTTAAGAAAATGTCACTGTTTGGTATAACGCCTGTAGCAGAGACTACAAAGTCACAGCCATATGACTTGCCATTAGTTAGTTCTACATATACTGGCCATGAATCACTCTCATTAGCAGCTTCTACACAACTGTTAATGCTCTTCACCCCTGTTTCATACTCTACAGTAACAGTTCTCTTACTACAACTGCCACTTATATTAAAACTGGAATGCCAGTCTGGCCCTAAGGCTGCACCTCCAGCTTTCAACTCTTGATTTAAATCCACCGTATACTTAAACCGCTTTACTGTAGTTGGAGCAGGAGGTTGATATTTCTTCAACAGACTCGACTGAAAGAATTCAGCTGCACCAGGATCTACAAATGTGGCAGAGATATGTTTATCCCTTATTGCCCAAATTATTTCTATTCCCTCTGCTTCGTGCACAAGTTCTGTAGCAATGCCACCATTACCTACCACAAGTATTCTTCTTGCATCCTTAATTCTCTCCTGGAACTGCTTTACTGATTCAGTGTCGCGTATTCCAATAATGCACTCATTTTGTTCACTTATCAGCTTTGGAAAGGCTCCACTGCATATACATAATTTTCTGTAGCGTATGCATTTCTTACCAGCAGTGAACACTTTGTGTTCATTAGCATCCAAGGAAGTTGCAGCATCCTGTATTATTTGTAGATTAGGACAAGAATTAGCAAATTCATCAATTTTAATTTCCTTCACATCAAATTCTGTGAGTAGTTTTGACAATGGGACGATATTAGTAACAGCTTTTATAAGTGAAGAAGCTGTTATCAGAATTATCTTTTCATCAGGACAAAGAAAGTTAAGACTCTCCGCACAAGATACTCCAGCAATTCCTCCTCCAATTATAGCAAAGGTGCAAATTTCTTCTTCCATTATTACTAAGCTATTCTCTAACATTTATACTAACATAAAATAATAGACTTCAATTCTTGTAATATAATGAATAATCATATTCTCGAAAAGGCACATCATACGTTAGATATCCATAGTCTCTTGCCTTCTCTATTGCTACCAGCAATTCTTTGTGGCGTTTCTGGCAGAGCCCAGTTTTCCTGGAAAAAAAAGAACAAAAGGGTGTTACAGATCTTGGAACTATCTTTATTTTTTTTTTTTTATGGCTGGGCAATGAACTGCTACCAGCAGGCTCATTTGCACAGTTGACTCATTTATAGGGGGGGGGTTGTTAAAGGTAATTTTGTGCACCACCAATGTGTGTCTTTTCACGTGTGACTTGCATTTCTTAATTTTGCCTTTGAAAAGTAGTTGGGCAAATTAAGAAACGTGTGCAGAACAGATCTGGCTTTACTTTCCATATTTGTCTTGGTATTTCTACTGTTACTACACAGGCATCAACTTTTACTCAACAATTAGTGAAAACTGAATGTCAAACTGAGTAAGTTTTCTGTCTTTCCTAGGGATGGCCTTTTCCCATTTTAAGACAATACTGTGTTTGGGAGGCCTAAAGAAGTGTCTCATTCCTGTAGAAGACTGATCTTATAGCAAGACATGTGGGCATCTTGCAACTCTTTAATGCACTGTATTCACATTAATAGTTATGCAGATACAAGCTGACTGACATTTGTCACAAACCTAAGAATTTACTCAATTGCAGATTATAAAGCGAACAACATGCTTACTAATAATGGCTAAACCAGCATAGCTGCTGTCATAAGCGAATGTGCTGCCATTGCTTAGCTTATGGCGGCAAACGGGAGAGATCACACTTCTCCTATGCACTATGCTTATGGTAAAAGTTTTTAAGATCACTGCAACTATCTGAAATGTTCCAGTTTGAAACACTTACCTAATAGCAGCTGAATTCATGTTGTAAGTGTTGTGTAATAAATGCTCTCTAAGTTCAAAAGGAATGTAAAATATTCGTTCCTAATATCATATACCTCTGTATAATCATAAGCAGCTTGCCTTCCCCATTGTTTTCATCAAGATCATGAATGTAATAAGTAATCCATGAACATGTCAAAATATCTCCCTCCGCATATGATACGGTATTGTAGTTCAACAGGTGAGTTACTCCAACCAAGTCATGAGAGTAAATTCTAACCTATATTTGTGCTCTGTTTACTTCTGTAATAACGTACTTAATGATGGTCCTCTCCAACATTTAGTATGGGAGCATCTGCAAGTTGTAACATACTTTGAAAGTAGTTTACTCTTGTATGAAAGTTGTAGAGTTGACTTGAATATCAGTTTACTATGGAAGTAGAGCTTACTCCAAGTTGGTGCATGCCACCCTTAGGGTCGAATTCATAGTCTTCGCTTATATGGAAAGGAGATGCTTATGCAGTATGTATTTCCTTTTGATAAGAACATGCTTATTACCATTTGGTATACATAGACAGCAGTTATATATCGAAAGCTAACAACTTTCTTATTTCTGAAGCACATGTGGCAACATTGTTCACCTGCTTCACAGCAACTCGGATGTGTGAAGGAATGTGCAGATGATCACATTTGCATATTCATTGTTGTTTTGTTCTTAACAGCTGCTGAGCATGTGGTAAAAGTTTCATGACTTTTGAATGGTACATTTATTAACTAATTGTATTTATAAGAGGAATCAAACTAAAACAAAGCGTGGTCACAAACTGGGAGTTGTCAAAGAATTTCATTATTTAGGAGTAAGGATGAGTAGTAATGGAGAATGGGGTGCCGATGGTAGAAAGGCAGCCATGGTGGGAATAAGGATATCTAAATGGTTGGAAAGAATGTACGAGACATTGGTAGAATCAAGAATGCTGTATGGAGTAGAAATCTGGGGGAGAGGGGTTCAAAAACAAGCAAAACAGTTGATCACGTGTATAGAATGTTTTGTAAAGAATTATCAGGCCTACCAAGTACCAGTACCAGGGAAGGTAGCTTTCGTGAAATTGGAAAGACCAAGGAGAAAAGAATTAATACTAGAAAGAATTTTAAAAATTCTGGTTTAGATGCTTGACAAAGGAGGAGAGAAATTTTAAAGATGTGCAGAAGCCAGCATAGGTGTATGACAAACAAAGATAGTTGGACAGGAATGGGAGATACATGGAGATTAGGGAAGAGAAATATAAATGGATTTTGGATGGCAGTAAGAACTAGAATGGAAAACATAGAAAGGCAGGAGATATGGGGAAGTTTAGAAGATAAAAAGTCTTAAGCAATAATAAAGAGAGAATGAGGAAGAGAAGGGTATGTTGACCAATGTAACAGACAGGAAAAGGAAGGATTAGCATGGATTAGAATGGGGTCAGTGTATTATGTGGTGGAAATGAAAGTATACAACAGCACATGACTGACTATAGTAAACAAATAATGATATGCAGGGAAAAAATAGTAACTATGAAAATGACAGGAAAAGAAGAAAAGAAAATTAGGGAAAACATGGGGAAGTTTTCAGGGAAAGTAAGAGATGCAAGGAAAGGAGGACAACAAAGGGGGGGGGGGAATGACTGTACAGGACTACTGAGTAGCACAAAAGAGGATTAGAGATCAGACAATTTGTATATAGGTATAGTTAGTTCTAGGAATAAGCTGTATTGTATAACTCCTGTAAACTAAGTTGTACAAATAAATTCAATTCATTCATTCATTCATATTAATTAGTTTAGTTTAAAATGAAGTAGATTTGTAAATTTAAGTTTGTAGTATTAGTTATACAGTTATATTAGCCAGGATGAAAACAGGAAAGAGTTGGTGCTGAGATACAAACACATTGTAGAACGCAGGCAATTGGACGCTGTGTGGTGATGTACTTACTCGTGGACCGTTTTCAAAATCTCACGTGTTTACAACAATCTGTGCATGTGCATGCGCATGCATGGAAGCAAATCACAAATTCAATTACTACACCATCTAGCAGTATGCCGAAAAGCAAAGTAACCAATAACTTGGCTTGAATAGTGGGTTTAAACACAAAACGGTGAACTTCTGTTCAACATTCTGATATAACCCAATGTATATTTGGGAATTAATGGTAAAGAATGTGACTTGTTAGTGGTCCATTGCAGATATGCACTTTGTTGCAGAAACATGTTCAAACTTTATTTTTAAGATATGAATAAATTCAGGAAATCCTTTTTTCTAGAGACCAAAGGATTTTGGACATCATAAAATGGGAAAACATATTGACAGAAAACACTATTTAGTGTTATAGCACTGAGATTCTATGCATAATCATTTCAGGTAAGTCTGTCTGGCACAGCTACTTCATAACCTGTACTTGTTGAGCAGAGGCATTATATTATTTACAACAGCAGGTTTGTAAAATTATATTCACCATCACTGCACATTTCTAGTTGATTCTGCAAATACCGTCCAGTACAATTTTGTTATGAAACTCCAAGTAACCTTCATTGTAGGCAATTGATGCATATAAGCGTACGTTGGGGCTTCCTCACTTATAGGAAATTATGAATCCAACCCTTAATCTTGACACTGAAAAACAGCTATCATTCAATATGAAAAATTAATCACACTATCCTTTAATAACTGCGAAATAAGAAAACCACAAGTGAATTTAAAAACTCAAAAAAGCTCCCTTAAGCAAGTTCAAGAAATCAAACAGAAATCAAAACTCCCAAACTTAAAGAAAACTTATAACAAAAGTCAACCCTTTAGACCTGTGAAACACTATATTTAGCAGAAGAATTTAAACAATCCGAAACCTTTTCCTGTGTTTTAAAACAAATGTCTCTACAGACATTTAAATGCTACATGTCTACAATGATGGATCCAGCTTACTGGTGCAGTATGCCCACACTTTTCTTTTTATAGAGATTAAGTTTAAATTCCTTCTCAGTTTACAGTATCTTCTATATCAAATAAACAAATGTAATGTTTCTGATTCTAAAGCAAACAGCTATGATATCCATAGCATCTGATACTACAGTCAGAAGCCTAAATGTCCCAGAATGCTGTGAAATTATAAAACAATTAATTAATTAATTTAAATAAAAGAGTAGTACTTCAATGGATACCACCACAACATGCAATACATGGTAATGAAACAACTGATTTTCTGGCCAAGAAAAATATTAAAATTACATAAAGTTGCCTGGTTCACTGTCACTCCATCAAAGGAACAATTACATCAACCTGATGTGTCACACTCACATGACTTTCTCTACTCTGTACAAACTCTTATGCTCCATCTATTTCATATTAATCGAGATAAACATTTGCTGAAACGATCTTTTGACATGCAAAGAGAATTACATTTTACACATAGCGACCAGTTCTAAAAATACTTGACTATCGCTTATGCGTACTATGTTTCCCTTGTTTTGTATTTGCAAGGTGCAGCACCATTCTCTTTGCCACAGATTAATACTCTTTATATATCCAAGACAAAAAAATGAATAACGAATTCCCATTTGAGAAAATAAGTATTGAAAAATTTAAGGGCATAACAAGCAATATCTCGAAAATGGTTCACTCAACAACAAAAACGTATATGACATAAATTGTGTATTTTAACGCGATTTAAATTTTTTGTGTAGTAAAATTTTGTCTATCTCTTATGGTTTACCAGTTATGCAAAAGTCGTTCACAATGAAGAATACTTTTGGAGACATTACCAGAAAATTCAAGATATACATTTTATTTGTCATGAAAATATCTTAAACATATGATATTTTAATCAAAATCGTTAGAGCCATTTTTGAAAAAATTAAAATTTTCAAAAAATGTTCCATGTAAAAGGTAATCTGGGGTGGGGGGATTTTCTTGAAAACCTTCGTGTTGCATCGCTGGAAGATACTGAACCTAAATACCAAGTTTGGTGTTTATCCGACTGTTCGTTTCTGAGTTATGCTGTTCACAGACACACACACATGGACATGTTTCCAAAAATGCTTTTTTTGGATTCAGGGGGTCTCAAAACATATATTTCCGGTGAAATCTCAGTATCGAATTTTTGGGTGGAATACAACACTTCCCCTACTTACTATACGTAGTAGAGAAAGTAAAAATTAAAGAAGAACATGTATCAGAAAGCAGAGAGAAAATCTACAAACACGACTAGAATTACTACACTTTGTTGCAGATTTTAGATTACTAACAGGCCGCAACTGCCTCAACAAACACAGCACAAATTTCTGTAAACTTGAAGATATGGAGAGACTCAATAACATACCAACCTCTCATCAAGAGAGCAACTGACACCTGCCCTACATTAGATACCAACCATATGACATTTCTTGTTGTCATGGAGGGACAGCATATTGTAGCATTTAAAATTCTGGCAAATTAAGGGTGGAGAAAATTTAATGCATTAGGGAAGTGGATGCGTACATTATAGTGACTAAGGTCTGTTCCATATAACTGTCACCTCTCATTCAGGGCTATTCTGTAACTTCATTGTTAAGAAGGCAACTACGAGTGTTTGTTAAGCTAAAGAACCACTCTTAACAAATGGCCGCTATTTGGTATTCTGTAACTTGTTTTGTTATCATGATATTTGTTATCTCACTGGTGTGACTAACCAAAAATTTGTGTGCTCTGCGACAGCACTTTATTTTCACACTGCCGTCCGCATCGAATTACCAACAACCGAGTGTTTTTTTTACGTTTCCTTGCCAAGATGGAGACAAAGTCACACAAAAAATATAAAATATTTGTGGATTTTTAAACTCCAGCCCATTGCTTACAATAACATGACATACACTTTCTTGTGACCCCAAATAATTAGATTTTTATGGGGAAAACTCGCCAAGCTGTTTAACAGCTGTGCCAGTGACTATAATTTTAGGTTAGGAAAGACAGACAAAAGAATTAGCAACACAGTTTCATATTGTTTTGATGTTTTCATTAATTCATATCAATCCGCAATTATTACTTAATTTTCTTTATGTTTTTTTGGCTTTTATACTTTTTAAAGATACCAAGTTGTCATGCAGATTTCTCTGAAATTTTAATGTATACCATCAAGTATAAGTAGGTACTTATTCTTTTATTCATGATTTGGCAATGTTCAGGTCTGTGGACATGTTCTTGCATCTTAATCTTTGAATGAAGATCATATTGGTATCTGATAATATCCATATTATTTTAGGTATTCCTTAAGTGGAAGGTGGTTGTGAAAAGAAAGGTTAGTTTCACTAGTTCTGTTATCTGAGGGAATGTTGTACCTACAAGTATTTTATTTCAGATTATTTTTCATATGCAAATTTACTATGTATAAATTATCATTTATCACTGTTATTTTCTTCCTCTTCCAGCAGTATCAGTATAAATTCAATTTCTATGGTTACGAGAAGCTGGTAAATAGCTTTCTGCTAGCCACTTGTTTTAGCAGACTGGACATTCCTTAAAATAATTCTGGGAAGAAAACATCGCTGTATAATCCTACAGTTCCCAAAAGTGTTCAGTTCCTAACTTTAACATAAAAATGAGGCAAATGAATTTGTGAACCATGGAAATAAACATGATTTATCACTACTTGAACCTAAAGTTCTTAAATTAATAACTGTTAGTTTTTATTAAGATACGAGATTACACAACATTTATTTTCCTATTAAAATTTGTCTCTTAAAACTCAGTCGTCCGTGGTGTAGTGGTTACCATGCTAGCCTCTAGTTCCCGAGGTCACAGGCTCAAACCCGGGAAGGGCGATGGATTTTTTCGGGCATAAAAATCCTTAGCATGGCTTCCTTCGGAAGGGAAGTAAAGTCGGTGGTTCTCTGCTGTAGATTTACGGCACGTAAATGAACCTTAAGCCTAAAAAAGAGGCCTCCGAGCAAAATTACCGAATATAGAATGGACGCCAAGGACCACAGCAGTTAAAGAGTGTCCATAAATAAAACTCATGTTGGGAGCATCATTTACCAATGCTTACACAGAAAATTGCTTACTCAAGCGTAATCCACAACATTTATATTTTACACTAAAACGAATAAATAAACAATTGATAATTAAAATGACAAGCTTCTATCATGTTTTTCCTCTTACAGCAGCATTAAAAGGATGTCTATACGAATCTGTTGTGTGACAAACAAACACGCTAGCATGAGGGCCTGGGAGTTTGTTGCATTCAACAACCAAATCTTCATTCTTAACAAAATTTTGTTTTGTTATGAAGTTACGGAATGCCAAGCAGGTTTACCAATTTGTTAAACCTAAACAAAATGTTACAGAATAGCCCTGATTGGAATAGTTTCTCATTTAACCTGACCATTTACTTAATATGTTCAAAGACAATTGTCAAAGGTATAAAATAAATACATTATGTAAAAGAATTAATGCATGTAAATTCTTATCAACACATATATGGGAGGATCCTTCAGTTTAAACTTGCCTCTCACCGCACATGTCTTGTTTGTCACCATTCAAAAGTGTAGATTAGCCAATCAGAAGAAAGAGGAGGGAAATGCAGTGCAGAACAATGTGTGTGTGTGTGCAGAGCAAGGATATAAGAAACATGGTTTAGAGGGGATTAAGGCGCGGAAGAGTCAAGCAATAGGTGTGTCGTGTGTATTTAATTATAATTGTTTACTTATTTGAGATAAATAGATTTAAAGAACATGCCAGATTAAGCAAATGGCATGAGAAGTGAGGAATTAGTGAATGACCCCCTACCCTAGTTAAGTTTAAGGGGGTAGCACATACAGCTCACGTTCTTTTACGTGCCATAAATCTATGACACGGTACCATCAGCTTTACTTCCCTTATAAAGGAAGCCATGCTAAGGATTTTTATGCCCGAAAAAATCCATCGCCCTCTGCCGGGTTTGAACCCACGATCTTGGGAATTAGAGGCTAGCATGGTACTTTATAACTTTGAGTGTTTGTATCCTAATACACAGATTTTTCAAACCCTTATTAGTATTTTAGTAATTTATGAACTGAAATTATGAGATGTATTATTGTTTTCTGGTTTATGAATTCCCCAATGGTGGCATTTCCGTCAATTTCAGAATGGCAAACTTGACACATCACAGGGCCATTATCCAGAGGAAGCCGTATGATTGTAGAATGAGAGCACTGCTTATCGGCCAGAAAAGCTTATTGTGAGATTGTAGAATCAACCACATAGCAGATGGCACAGGAAGGAGACTACATAAACTGACATGTCTGCAGCCATCAAGTTTAAACAATGCACCTACAGAAAAACTCATGTGTTACATTCATAACACCTTCCATAGTTTATTAGCGGCTACTTATATAAATTATTCTTATAGAAGTTTATTTTCCTATTTACTTCATTTTAACAATGGATGCTATATGCTGGCCTTAAAATTCCATACTGTTTCCATGACATCGCAAGAAACAATGAATGTTGATGGGACTTTAAGAGAATGGCCAAGTTTTGAACCATCCGAACCATTAATAATGGATATCTCAGAAATGGCTTCTGCCATAAAACAAAATTTGAAATAAATTGTGTGTTTTAAAGACATCTACATTTTTTCTGAAGTACATTTTGGTCTTTCACTTAACGTTTACTAGTTATACAAGATTACACAAAATTCATTTTGAATGAAGAAGACTTCACAGTCTATTTTCAGAAAATTCAAGATAAACATTTTATATGTCACATAAATATCTCTATAGTATTTTAATAATTCTTAGCCACTTTTTAGAAAATAAAGTGTTGAAAATGTTCCAAGCAAAGGATGGTTGGGAGTAGGGGGATTTTCTATAAACTTTTCGAAAGATACTGAACCTAAATACCAACTTTGGTATTTATCTAACTTATTGTTTTTGAGTTATACTCTATAGGTCTTGCCAGGGATATTGGCATATGACCTTCAGGGCTAGTCTAGTCAGCCAGCCCCCTGATGTTTCAATACCTCCCTTGCAAGTAGCATGTGGTTCCTTCCACTGTGTACAACTCCCGTCTCAACTTGTACCATTCTTTGAGCTGCAGCCCTGTCATACATCTATAAGGTAAATGGCTCGCACATAGCTTTCCATTAAAATTTTCACACACCAAAATCTGTGGTGCGACCTATACATAGACACACCCATGGACCTTTTCTTAAAATTACTTTTTGGGGTTTAGAGGGCCTCAATACATATTTTAGTTAAAATCTCAACATGAAATTTTTGGGTGAATACAATACTTCCTCTCTTTACTATATGTTGCCCAAAAAGTTAAAAAACTCTACCCACTCACTTATTTTATATAGCTTCTACAAACTATCTATCTCGCATATTAATCAAGATAAATACGAGGCGTGTTCAAAAAGTATCAAACCTTATTGGGAGACTTCCTTCGGTGGAGGTGAGATTCATGCACAGTCATCAATTTTTTCCCCATTGTCAGAAAGTCTCAGTCACTGACAGGTGGCCTACGAGCGAAGACATGTAGTCAGCAGTCGTCAGATTTCAGTTATTGTAAAATGACGAACAACTTGAGCAGCGATATTGCATGAAATTTTGCCAAAAGCTTGGCAATACCCAAATGCAAACCATTTGCAAGATTCAAAAGCGACAATACCATCAGCCCTCACCGATACAGGAGTGGGACAACCGCTTCAAAGATATGTTCACGAAGGCCCTTAACAAGCCGAAATGACAATTTCATTGCACAAGTGCGGACTAAGGTCCTGCAGGACCGTGTATCACAGTCTGATAACTTGTTAACGAGATAGGGATAAGCACTGGATCACTACATTCAATTTTGGCCGAGGATTTGAGCATGAGGAGAATGGCCGCGAAATGTGTACTAATGCTGCTAACAATGGAGCAGAAGCAATGGCATCTGGACATCGCACAGGACATGCTGGCCAATGCAAACAGTGACCCCGACTTTCTGAACACCATGATCACAGGCGATGAGACATGCGTTTATGGCTAGGATCGAGAAACCAAGATGCCGTCATCACAGTGACATCAGTCATCCCCGAGGCCAAAAAAAGGATGGCAGGTCTGCAGCAAAAACAAGGTCATGTTGACCGTTACGTGGTGCATCCTGAGTGCGCACAAGTAGTGATAATATTATTTCCTCTGTTAATGACACTGTCAATTGCCAGGATCATATCAGCGCCACCGGTGTGCTGGAATTTTGCCCCGCAGTTCTATTACATGCCAGTAAATCTACTGACAAGGGGCTGTCACTTTTAAGCACACTTAAAAACCATCAGTCTGGACCGGGTGACCTAAGATCAGAAGGCCAGCGCCTAATCAATTGAGCCACCTAGACCGACACGCACCACAAGGCCAAACCATCACAAAGGATTACTACCAGGTGGTCCTTCATGATGCTGTGCGATGCAAACAGCTAGATCTGTGGGCAGCTCCATCATAACACACCCACCCAATTGATTCAGCTCCCCATGACTCTTGCCTATTTCCCAAGCTGAAAGGGATCCAATTTGAGTCAAGAGAAGACTCATGCTGGTCACCATTCCAGATATGTTTCCAACAATGGTGGGGCACTGAGAGAAGTGCGCGCATCACCAAGGAGACTAATTTCAAGGGGATTAGTGTTTCAGACCTCCAAATCAATAAATGTACTTTTGTCGACCGAAAGTTCAATACTTTTTGAACACACCTTGTAGTTACACGAAAGTAAATCAACAGTCAGGTGTTTGAAAATTGGGTCACTGTATTTGACCTTAAAATTCGATATGACTCTTTCCATGACACCACCAGAAACATGTGAACAGCACTTAAAAAAGACAAAGTATTGAAAAACTGAAACCAATAACAACCAATGTCTCAGATATAGCTAGGGCTAGAAAAAAATTGTGTTTTAAAGAACTTTTTGTCTATCTCTTATGATCTATTATACAGAATTCCTTTAGAATGAAGAGGACTTTAATCAAAATAGTTGCAGCTATTTTTAAGATAATCAGCATTTTTGAAAAATTGTCCAAGTAAAGGGTAGTTTGGGATGGGGCAAATTTCTTGAAAGTGTTCACATCACTCCTTGGAAGATACTGAACTTAAATACTAAGTTTGCTGTTTAACCTACTTTCTCCACATAGCAGGTACAGAAGGTATTGCATTCCACCCAAAAGCAGCATAAACTCAAAAACAAAAAGTTGGATAAATCCCAAACCTGGTATTTAGATTCAGTATCTTCCAAAGATGTGACACAAAACTTTTCAAAAAAATCCCCCACCCCAAATACCCTTTACATGGAACATTATTTGAACTTCTTGATTTTCTAAAACCTGGCTCTTTAACGTTTTTTATTAAAATACCATATATTAAAGATGTGACATTACATGACAAAATGTATATCTTGAATTTTTTGGGAATAGCTTGTGAGGTCCTCTTTATTTGGAAAGTTATAATCTTGTATAACTGGTAAATGTTAAGTAAAAGATGAAAACGTACTACACAAAAAAATCTAGCTCTCTGTAAAACAATTTAAAGTAACTTTTTCATGCCATCAGCCATTTCTGAGATATCCATTATTAGTGGTTTGAATTTTTCATACTTATTCTTTAAAGTCCTGATAACATTCAGTTGTTTCTCGCGATATCATGGAAACAGTGTGGAATTTTAAGGTCAGCATATAGCGTCCAGTTCTTAAAGATTTGACTATCGCTATTCCCTTTATATGTATAACAAAATGTGTAATGTAGCTATTTTTGCAAAGGTTTACCTCAATTATAATGAAGTGGATAGAAAAATAAGCTTCAGCATGAATAGTTTGTATAAACCCCTAATAAATGATAGGAGGTAGAGAAAGCTATTATTTTTTGGTTCAGGCAGCCTCAAAGCACGTATTTCCGGTGTAACACACTACTTGCTCTACTTACTTGAGAAGAAAGTATACAACTTACAGGAAACTGAGCACTTCCCCAGTGTGTGGCGAGATGAACTGTTTCAACAGTTCAACATTCTCGTGATGCAGCACCAGGTATTCATCTCTGCAGATGGGGCATGGGTTTCCTGTGCTTATTACACCTTTCCTCTAAAACGAGACAAAACAAGTTCTAATGAGAATGGAGCCTGGATGTTGAGGCATTTACAACAATCAAATTAGGCAGGTAACAAATTACAAGCATAAGTTTAACACATGTATTATAAACTTCAAAAGATTATAATGATAATACCAAGCCTGGCCATGATCACATGTACTGCAGTGACCTTGGTATGTTCTGCTTAACTGTCAGTTGCTGCTGTAAAG
Organism: Deroplatys truncata; assembly: GCA_030765065.1. Taxonomy (NCBI): domain Eukaryota; kingdom Metazoa; phylum Arthropoda; class Insecta; order Mantodea; family Mantidae; genus Deroplatys; species Deroplatys truncata. Next base: position 129,305,708 of record CM060979.1, on the reverse strand, counting down.
ACTAGAGTTTGTTCATTGTGCATCTCAAAAGTGAAAGCTTACTCAAACATCTGTGTGAAATACGTTACAGTATTCTTATTACTCCACTGAAATCCTATTGAAAAAGTTACGCTTCAACAAAGAATTTATATGTAAGCTACATACATAAAAATCTGAAGTGATACATTCACATGTCTTTGTCTGCCCTCTATCATTTATTAGTGAGTATACAAACTATTCTTACTAAACCTTACTTTCTATCTACTATGTTTTAATCTAAGTAAACCTTTACAGAAATAGCTACATTACACATTTTGTTAAACACACAAAGAGAACTGCGATAGTCAAATGTTTAAGAACTGGATGCTATATGCTGGCTTTAAAATGCCATACTGTTTCCATGACATTGCGAGAAGCAGCTGAATGTTGAAAGGATTTCAAAGAATGAGCAAGAAATAAACAATTCAACTATTAATAATGGATATCTCAGAATTAGCTTATGGCTTAAAAATACTTATTTGAAATGAATTGTGGATTTTAAAGAGTTATATTTTTTGTGTAGTACATTTTCGTCTATCACTTAACCTTTACCAGCTATACAAGATTATACAAAATTCCTTCTGAATAAAGAGGGCTTCAAAGACTATTCCCAGAAAATTCAAAATATACATTTTACTTGTCATGTAAATATCCTTGATATATGGTATTTTAATGAAAATCATTACAGCCATTTTTTAGAGAATTAAAATTTTCTAAAAATATTCAATGTAAAGGGTGTTTGATGGTAGGGGGATTTTCTTGAAAAACTTTGTGTCACATCCTTGGAAGATACTGAACTTAAATGCCAAGTTTGATGCTTATTTGACTTTTTGTTTTTGAATATCTCTCTCTCACGCACACCTTTTTAAAAAAAAATGCTGTTTTTAGATTCAGGAGGCCTCAAAACAGATATTTCTGGTGAAATCTTGACATCAAATTTTTGGTTGGAATACAATACTTCCCTTACTTTCCACATATAGTAGAGGAAGTAAGAAATTTGATGTGATACATTCACATGAATTTCTCTACCCTCTATCGTTTATTAGTGGCTATAGAATCTTTTCTTACTAAAGCTTATTTTTTTATTTACTTCATTTTAATCTAAATAAACCTTTGCATAAATAGCTACATTAAATATTTCATAATAACAGCGATAGTCAAATGTTTAAGAACTGGATGGTACATGGTGGCCTTAAAATTCCATACTGCTTCTATGACATCACGAGCAACAACTGAATGTTGAGAGAACTTAAGAGAATAACCAAGATATGAACAATTTGAACCTTTAATGAGAGATATCTCAGAAATGGCTTATGTTACAAAACGCTTATCTGAAGTAGTGTTTTAAAGAAATCTACATTTTTTTGTGTAGTACATTTTCGTCTTTTGTGTAGCGTTTACCAGTTATATAAGATTTCTTCCAAGTGAAGTGGACTTCACAGGCTATTCCCAGAAAATTCAAGATATAAATCTTATTTGTAATGTAAATATCTTTAATATATGCAACTAATAAAAATCTTTAGTCATTTTTTAGAAAATCAAACATTATGAAAAACCTTCAAGTAAAGGGTAGTCTGGGGTAGGGGGAGTTTCTAAACCATGTCACTTCATTGGAAGGTAGGTATTGAACCTAATACCAAGTTTGCTATTTACTTGACTTTTTGTTTTTGAGTTATGCAGTTCACAGACATACATGGATATTTTTCTAAAAATGTTTTTATATACGAGGTGTGACCAAAAAGTTTCCGGAATGGCTTCACAAAAATGCTGACGCTGAGATTTATTTAATTCTTACCCAGACTGTACATGCAGCGTTCCTTCCCGATAAAAATTAGGGGTCACGTGACTTCCTGTGACCATGCAGTGACGAGGTAGACGCTCTGAAGTGAACATGTGTTTTGCATGTGCTGCAATTTTTCCGCGTAGCAAAAATGTCAGATTATGAAGAACAAAGAACGAACATCAAATTTTGCTTTAAACTCGGTAAAACTGCAACAGAAGCCTATGAAATGTTAAGAACAGCTTATGGGGAGGAAGTTATCGGGAAAACTCAAGCATTTGAGTGGTTTTCGAAATTTAGAAGTGGTGTGACATCAGTTAAAGATGCAGATCATTCGGGGCGACACTGTTCCAGCAAAACTGATGAAATCATCAATCAGGTGAGGGAAATGGTCTTAAAGGATAGGCGCATTACAATAAGAGAACTTTCTGACTCATTAGGACTCTCCTTTGGAAGTGTTCAAAGCATTTTGAAAAACAATTTGGACATGAGAAGAACTGCCCCCAAGTTTCATGCCCTGCCTGCTTTCAAATGACCAAAAGGAAAGCTGTGTGATTGCCAGCACAGATCTTAAAGAACAGCTACAAAATGACCTACAGTTTATGGAGAAAATTATTACTAGTGATGAAACATGGATTTATGGGTACGATCCAAAAACGAAGCAACAATCTTCACAATGGAAGAGTCCTTCATCTCCACGCCCGAAAAAGGCCAGCCAAGTTCCATCCAAAGTGAAGTCAATGATGATTGTGTTTTTTGACATTAAAGAAATTGTACATAAGGAATTTGTGCCACAGGGTCAAACAGTGAATCAAGTGTTCTACAAACAAGTGCTGCAAAGATTAAGGGAAAATGTGCAATGCAAAAGCCCGGAGAAATGGAGGAGTGGTGACAATGCACCCATGCAAAGCCCTTTCTATTTGCTAATTTTTGGATAAAAATAGGATGAATACTGTTCTTCATCCCGCTTATTCTCCAGATTTGGCACCAGCGGACTTTTTTCTTTTCCCATGATTTAAAATGCGGCTCCAAGGACACCGTTTTGAGGACATTGATGTCATTCATCGCAAATCGCAGAAGGCTCTGAACATGTTGAAAGAAGAGGACTTCCAGAGGTGCTTCCAGCAGTGTACCAACTCCCAAGGAGACTACTTCGAGGGTGACAGTGCAGATTAGACAAAACAAACTGTTGTGTAGTATTTATGATGTCATTCCGGAAACTTTTTGATCACACCTCATATATATAAATTAGGGGGCCTCAATACATGTATTTCCAGTGAAATCTCAACATCAAATTTTTGGGTGGAATACAATACTTGCCTTACTTACTAAATGTAGTAGAGAAAGTAAAAAAGCAAATCATGTAGACAATTCCAGTTCTAATCAGAGATACTGTTAGATGTGTGGATGGTACGTTTACAACAGGATTGCTAAACGCCAAACCTAAGAAGCAAGAAAGACATGTTCTAATGGAGGAAACAGTGCATCATTTGAACGCTCTCCAAAGAAGCCTCTAAGACATATTGCACAGCAAGTGGATGTTTCAAAAACCTCTGTTCATACAGCTACTAAACTTTAAAAATTGAAACCTTACAAAGTGATTGTTCATGAATTACCAGCTTGCGAGGATGAGGAATGTTGCAAAGCAGATGGACACCACTTTATAACACTGTTAGTACTCATTATAGTGCCTATCACAATGTATCATTGTTAAATGGCCAATAAAATATATGATACATTACTATTACTCAGGAGTATGTAATGTGGGAGTTTAAGAATCATGTAGTAGACGGGGAACGGAGCACACTTACATTTGACTGGGGCTGGGCTATAAAATGACCACTCTACATACTTAACAACTAATATTTGGTTTAAAACTCATACAAATTATACATTTTTATAGTTGCACATTACCACAAGTTATTGCGTTAGATTGCTAACGATTTACACAAATGTAATGAAAGTAGCCTTGTTTTCCTACCACTAGACTTTGAAGTAAGACCAAGATTTGTGATTTGCTGTTAACATGTGTTGACTGATGAAATACTTACACAATAAAACTGTTCCATCAGTTGAAAACACACGGGGACCAAATTCACTAACATTAACTGTGAAGTTTACTTTTCAATGGTTGAATTTAGACATTCAAGTACATGATGTTATGTCTGCTTTTATGCGACAGTAACTGACCATCACCATTCGTCAAAATGTTTTCCTGATACTGGGGAACACAGTTTCATGTGACAGTTGAAGACAATTTTTTTTTTTTTTTTTAAATTTGCAGTTTGTATATTAAGCCCCTTGCTTTGGGAGCCAATTTGCAGAAGTATTTTCAATTACGCAATATTATTATGTATATTTGAAAAAGTGTGATGTTATGTAATTATTTACCTCCACGTTGAGGGACGCCAATTTGCTGAAGTATTTTAGGTGGTTATACGTTGAGATACAATTAGCGGTTGTTTATAGGTTACATAATTGTTTGGGAGCCAATTTGCAGAAGTTATGATGATGGTAGTTGTTTGGAGGAGTTTGCCCCACAGTTGTAATTTGAAGAAGTATGTTTGTTGCCAACTTTGAAAAGGTTATTTAGCTGGATGCTGGATATGAGGTGAAAGAATTCCCACGTATGTGCGCCACTTTGAAGAAGTATTTAACCCAACGTTTTTAAGATACACTTTGGTGTTGTTTGATGCTTGGGACACCAAACTTTATAGTGAAGATGATGCTTGTTTTACGTAATATTATTAAAGTTATTTGCCTCGGCTGCTTCAGTCGCACTATAGAAACACAAGTTCTTTTTAGGTTGTGATAAGACAAAAATTAAAAGACGTCACAGGATTTACTTTTTAAGTTTCACTTCTTTTTATTTCTCTTTATACTTGCACATTTATAAACACAACACTTTATAAAAGAAAAATGTGAGCACTTTATATTTCTAGCAGAGAACACAATTTTTACCATCCGTACTCTACAACATCTTACCCGCGACTGACTAAATTCAACAGTAAAAATCTTATAGCTTCGGTAATGCCAGTCTCTTATTGGCTAATTCTAGTCCAATAGAATTTAAGTATTCAAACCAAAGCTTTTCTTTACTGCTGATTGGTTAATTTCAAACTGTAAGCAAAATTATGTTATTACCGATCTTTTCATAACCAGTATTGTTTTAAATTCCAGACACATTATTGTCACAAAAATTACATTATTACCTCATTATTAACATCCTAAAACATATTATTCTCACAGTTTTTGCACTATGAGTATATAAACATTTACATATTACTAATAAATACGTGTACAAAAAAAAATATAAGTATTTGCAATGACTTACATATAATTTAAATAATAATTATATACATATTGTTTTCAAGGTGGGCTGTTATTGAATTTAATTATAATAAAACACAATTAATATGATTTAGGCATTAAAATACTGGCTCAAATCGCCCCCTTTTAGAAATATTTAAAATTTACTCTTTTTGTTTTTGTTCTTTTAAATTTTCAAATATTTTCTAAAAGTCTCCTGAAAGAAAGAAGCAAATTTTATTTTGCACTTCCTATCTTTCACTGTCAGTTTCTCACTTTTTCTTCAACACTGGTTTTTCACAACACTCGTGTATAGCTGAACACTTCCTATTCACTTGTGTAGCACTTTTCAAGATTAATGACCTGAGCTAAGTTTGCTCATTCACTATCACTTTCACTAATAAACACTTTATATGCTTTACATTTTTATATACAATTATACATGTTATATTTAGTAAAAAAAAATTATTATTTACAATTTTAAATGACATTGATTTTCCCTTTTATGTTCCAAATACATTTTGTTCTTCTCATGTTCCACACATAACCTGTAAATTTTACTTTCCCTTTCTTTTTGTTTCTCAGATTGTTTACATTTATTTTCTCTCTCTTTTTGTTAAACACATAACCTAAATAATTTATTTTCGTTTTCTTTTTGTTTCTCAGACTGTTTACATTTATTTTCTTGTTTCTTTTTGTGAAACATATACCCTACATACTTGACTTACTTTCTTTCTCTTTTTGTTTCTCAGACTGTTTACATTTATTTTCTCTTTCTTTTTATGCCACATATAATCTACATATTTTACTTTCCCTTTCTTTTTGTTCTTACGCCACAGACTTTGCCCTAGTTTTATGTTGCACAGTTGTGTTTGACATAAAATTTGATACATGCTTTTGTTTATGTGTGTCATTCATGTTGTGTGTTTGAGATGTTGATGCTATTGAAAAAGCAGTTGCATCTCTTGTTTTGTTTGTTAACAAAGGTGATACATCTCTTTCTGTATTTGCATTACTTACATGCATTTGGTTAGCATTTACAGAACTACTTGTACTTGCTTTACCTTTGGTACATTTGTATTTACCTTTGGCACTGTTACATCTATCTGTATTTGCACAATGTTTACATTTGTGTTTTCTACTTCTTGAGTTTCCTGACTAGTTTCTGGTACTTTATTTAACTCTGTTTTCAACTCTGTACTAGCTTCATTTAACTTGTTAGTTTCCTTTTCCAGTTCTGTACTAGTTTCATTTCATTTACTATTAGTTTCCTTTCTCAGCTCTGTATTAGTTTCAGTTACTTTATTACATGTGTCTATACTAGTTTCAGTTACTTTACTCTTTAACTCTTTGCTGGTTTTAGTTAACTTATTATTTAATTCCACTTTCATCTTATCTATCAAATTACTAGTCTCAGATATCTTATTACATAACTAACTCTTAGCTTTGTACTAGTTTCAGTTATCTTTTTATTAGTTTCTTTTAATTCTACTCTCATTTCAGTTACTACTTTTACAAGGCACCTTATTTGTTGTGATAAGTTTTCTTGCTCTTTTTGTTAGCTAGATGTGTATGGGATAGCGTCTGTTTCTTGTACTGATATTTGTAAAGGTGATTGACCTTGTATACAACTGCTATCTGATTGACTTTGCATACTATTGCTATCTCTTTCAACATCTACTTCTGAATTTTCAGATAACTGCTCATCCACTTCTATATTACAATCTGTAATAGCTGATCTAACCTCAACTATCTCCATACTTTCTTTGTTTATATTTTCCATTTTATTGTTTCTATTTACTTTTGAATTATTCAATTTAAGTTTTCCACTTCTCAACAGCATGAATTTTACTTAATTTACAATATTTTCCTACATTTTACATTTAATATGAAAAAAATTGAATGTTCTGACCTTTCTTTTTGTAGTTATTTAATTTCAATACTCAGTGTTCCCGCGTAATTTGTTGTTAAGATGTTAACCACGTACCCCTTACTCCTGAAGAATTGTTATCCTGGATTCCTTTGTTAATTTGGTGCCGATCTTGAAGTTCCAAGCTGCAGTTTCGCTGTATGTTTGTTGCTTCTGGCCGCCCTGTTGAATTCTCTCTTCTGTGACATCATCAATTCTCGTTGTCTTCATAGCCAATTTGAAGAATGTATTTTTCATTACGTAAATATTATTACGTATATTTGAAAAAGTGTGATGTTATGTAATTATTTACCTCCATGTTGAGGGACGGCAATTTGCTGAAGTATTTTAGGTGGTTATATGTTGAGATACAATTAGCGGTTGTTTATAGGTTACGTAATTGTTTGGGAGTCAATTTGCGGAAGTTATGATGATGGTAGTTGTTTGGAGGAGTTTGCCCCACAGTTGTAATTTGAAGAAGTATGTTTGTTGACAAACTTTGAAAAGGTTATTTAGCTGGATGCTGGATATGAGGTGTGAGAATCCCCACGTATGTGCGCCACTTTGAAGAAGTATTTAACCCAACGTTTTTAAGATACACTTTGATATTGTTTGATGCTTGGGACGCCGAACTTTATAGTGAAGATGCTTGTTTTACGTAATATTATTAAAGTTATTTGCCTCGGCTGCTTCAGTCGCACTATAGAAACACAAGTTCTTTTTAGGTTGTGATAAGACAAAAATTAAAAGACGTCACAGAATTTACTTTTTAAGTTTCACTTCTTTTTATTTCTCTTTATACTTGCACATTTATAAACACAACACTTTATAAAAGAAAACTGTGAGCACTTTATACATTCTAGCGGAGAACACAATTTTTACCATCTGTACTCTACAACATCTTACCCGTGACTGACTAAATTCAACAGTAAAAATCTTATAGCTTTGGTAATGCCTATCTCTTATTGGCTAATTCTAGTCCAATAGAATTTAAGTATTCAAACTAAAACTTTTCTTTACTGCTGACTGGTTAATTCCAAACTGTAAGCGAAATTACGTTATTACCGATCGTTTTATAACCAGTATTTGTTTAAATTCCAGACACATTATTGTCATAAAAATTACATTACCTCATTATTAACATCCTAAAACATATTCTTTTCACAGTTTTTGCACTATTTGAGTATATAAACATTTATATATCAGTAATAAATATGTTTACAATAAAAAATAAGTATTTGCAATGACTTACATATAATTTAAATAATAATTATATACATATTGTTTTCAAGGTGGGCTGTTATTGAATTTAATTATAATAAAACACAATTAATATCATTTAGGCATTAAAATACTGCCTCACAGTAGCCAGGTGTCTACTGATACTGAAAAAATTGGATGAAATATCCATGCAGCATGATTAATTTAGATTAAACTTTCAGGTGATTGGTTCTTGGAAGATCTTATTAATGAAATAAGTATTCTTTGTATGTTGTTTTGTTTCATAATGTTTCACCTTATGTATAAATTACTCAAACATTTGGATTATCTTTCACCCCTAACATTTTTTTTTACAGTCTATACAAAATTTCCAAAATTTTGAAGATTGTTGCAGGGGAGGGCGTAGGGAGGCTAAGATAAATACAAAATTGACTGATATTTCATTTCCATTTCTGTGAATATCAGTGAATTTTTAGTCCATTATTATGACTAGCATGGGAGTTTTAATTCTAGGAAGTAATAGGGAGAAATCAGCATAAAAAATATTCTAGATCATTGCACAGTAATAAATATAATTGAATTGTTATTCAAGACTTAAAAAGCCACCCATTCCACATTGGGTTTGGCAGTGGAAACAAATAAAACATTAAAGATGTTAAGCTAGGCACAGCATACATTTGACTACTGTGCATTTTTACTGCATGCGAGTGTATTAATTATAATGTTATTACTTGTGATGTTTGTGTATGTGTGTTTACTTCATGTGAAGCCATCTTGTGACGTCATTCATTTGTTCGGTTTGTAGCTCCATCTGGTGTTAGCAATTTGCAGCAGTGTTAGTGTTCGAAAGAATGCGACTGTTATTTGATTTAATTTTTTTGTTTACTGTCCTCCGGCTAGCTATTATTTCTCGGTCGAACATATCTCTTGATCAGGGTTGTGTAAACGGAAAGGAATCTTTTATCCAAAAAGAACACTGATGAAGAAATTTGTTTTATACACTTTTATTGTCGAAACAGTCACTATCACATTTACATATTGATCTTGACACTCGCCAAACTGAAACTGTTATAATAACTTCATTACTGATAATTCTTATAATTCGCGTACTTCAACTTTTTGTATAATTAACTTTATAATACTTGAGATTTTTCATAACTCTGTTACGCGTAACCTGCAAATACTTTCGACGAACTGACTGACTGAAGACGACGTGTAGTATACAAAGATTTTTGATGAACTGACCGCGATTGAAGGCGACGTGTAATGTATTGAGATTTTCGATGAACTGACCACGATCTACCTCTGACTTGGCTTTTTATACACCCACTCCCCGATATGCCTAAAGATTATAACTGAGTTACTATTGGCTAATAAAACGCGCCAACATTAGCGTCTATTTTAATATCCAATGAAAATTATGAATACATATGCTCTAGGGAAATATTCCAGAAGGTTCTAAACGGAAAAACGCGCCAATATTACGTAACTTCCTCGTTTCCAATAATGATAAACAGCTCACCCCCTCGCTGCATTATTGCGCGCTATTATTGTCAGTTTCAGTAAGGCAGTATAAACTTACTTATCAACAATAATTACAGTCAAGAAACATCTCAAATCAATGTCACATAAAAATGCATATTCATATTACAATCATTATTTACATTTAAGTAATTTGTGATACAAATTACTGCATCATATGCCCCACTAGAAACATAATTATAAATATTTACAACTTGTTTGGAAACTTTATAATTGGGTTTTTAGTCTCCTAAATCTTGGAACACACGCTATCACTTTCACTTAACACTTCACACGTATTTAACACACGACATGTTTTTCCTCTATCTTGCGACTACTTGCTGGCTCTGGTTTAATGTGTTTAGACATTAATCTGACATTACACAATTTTTTTGTTTTTTATAGCAAATACTGTACCCTGAATTATTTAATTTATGTTACAAAAAATGGTTTACTTTCTTATATTGTTAACAAAAATTTATCAATTCAAGAATTTTTTGTAATTATTAAACATATTTACCAAAAATATTCACCCTTTATACAAATATATTTACATCTCTTAAATCTAGACACTGTTTCACATTTTCTGTTTGCTACATAAGTATTTGTTTTAATTATTTTTAACCCATTTTTGTTATTTTGTACTGTACATTCACAATACTCTTGGAATTATATCTACATAATCTATTTTAATATAACATAATGCTTTATTTCAAATGCTGTTACAGTTATAAAAAAAAATGTTATTTTTCCCTTTTAAACATTTAGTTAGGTCCAAAATTTTATTTCTCCTTTCACATGACGTACATATTTATTTAACCCTCTTACGTTCCAATACATTTCTCTGCAAGTCATCTTTAACTATCCAGCATTTACTTTACATCTCATTGCTATTTACCCTCCTGGATCAAATTGTGTGTGGCTAAACATTACTCGCAGCCGTATCCTAACCTTCAAATTTTTGTTCATGAATAACCTCTTGTATTCATATGAAATTTCATCCCATGATAACATTTGAAAACAATCTAAAGTTTTCTGAACTACACGTCTTTTAACAACTTTCACTTTCAATTCTTCTACTATCTCTTTAATTTGAGAGTACTCTGACAAATCTGTACTAAACTGTACTGGACTGGAGTTTTCAATTTGAACATCTTGGTACTTGTTAATTTCAGAAATTAGCTTTTGATTATTTACAGTCAAAACTTTTTCTTCGTACAATTTATTTCTTTGCATTACTGACTCATTCTGTATTTCTGATATCTCCCCTCTGAAATTAACTTGCGCCTGATTCACATCTACATTCATAACCTCTTTCATATCTCTTATCTCACTTGAAATGTTACTCATTCTACTACCTGACTCTGTACATTCTACATCAACATGTTCACTTTTAGTATTAACCTCACTTTCTTTGTTAGCTATTTCCCTGCTTATATCTAACATTTTCTTTGAAACTTCTCCTATCTCACTTGCTATTACTTCCTTTTCATCACTCATTTCTGGCATACTACTATCTAGCTTCGTAACTTTCTTTTCAATTTCTTCCCTGCTTTTATCTACTTTTTGGTCTAATATCTCATTCCTCCTACCAATATCTTCACTCAATTCCCTATGATCTTTGTTTATAGCTTCTCTCAATTTCTCAAAACTCTTTTGCATATCTTCCCTTAACGTATCAAAAAAATTTCTCATCATTTCCATCATCATACCAGCATCAATATTAATATTTCCTGCTATTCTATTCTTACTTTCTGCACTAACATTTCCTCCATTAAATACTACATTGTTTAAGCTATTTTCTGTATCCTGTATTGAATTACAGCTAACTGTTACATTATCTCCCTCCATAATTATTTCTTCTGTATTATTAGTAGCCATTGTTTTCTTTATCCTACCGCTCCTAAGGTACATTTAAAATTTTACACCTTTTTTTTTTTTTAGAATAAAAATTACACGTTTCTAACCTTTCTGATGCTATCTGCTGATGTAGCTTTGATGTCCAGCTTTCTGCCCCTCTCTCCTAGGTTTGTATGTCGCTTCTGCGTTGTATTATGATGAATCTGCGTTGTCTCGATGTTTTTGTGTCCACTCATCCGCGTAGTCTGTCGTTCCTATAGTTGTTTCTGGAATCTGTGTCTTCTCGATGTTTTTGTAGTTGAATTCCCCTGTTGCCTTGTAATCTCGGAATTACGATGTCCAATCATCCGCGTAGTCTGTCGTCCTTTTTGTTGTTTCTGGAATCTGCGTCTTGTAGATCAATTCACTGCTCCATTCATTCCACATCCTGGTTAATTCTGCTACTTTCCTGGTCACTTTGCCCCACGTTCTGGGTGCCAATTTGCGGTGGTTTAAATGTTGTATTTATTTAACATTATTGTAGCCCCACGTTGTGGTAGCCAATTTGTAATAGTTGAGTGCTTACGTAATATGTTTTTACGTAAATTATTAGAACTTGAAGATCTTATATTGTGCTGCTTTTGTTTTGTTTGGTTACATAATTTTAACTGCCCCACGTGTGGGAGCCAATTTGTAACGGTATTACTTATAATGTTTGTGTATTTATGTTTACTTCATGTGAAGCCATCTTGTGACGTCATTCATTTGTTCGGTTTGTAGCTCCATGTGGTGTTAGCAATTTGCAGCAGTGTTAGTGTTCGAAAGAATGCGACTGTTATTTGATTTAATTTTTTTGTTTACTGTCCTCCGGCTAGCTATTATTTCTCGGTCGAACATATCTCTTGATCAGGGTTGTGTAAACGGAAAGGAATCTTTTATCCAAAAAGAACACTGATGAAGAAATTTGTTTTATACACTTTTATTGTCGAAACACAGTCACTATCACATTTACATATTGATCTTGACACTCGCCAAACTGAAACTGTTATAATAACTTCATTACTGATAATTCTTATAATTCGCGTACTTCAACTTTTTGTATAATTAACTTTATAATACTTGAAATTTTTCATAACTCTGTTACGCGTAACCTGCAAATACTTTCGACGAACTGACTGACTGAAGACGACGTGTAGTATACAAAGATTTTTGATGAACTGACCGCGATTGAAGGCGACGTGTAATGTATTGAGATTTTCGATGAACTGACCGCGATCTACCTCTGACTTGGCTTTTTATACACCCACTCCCCGATATGCCTAAAGATTATAACTGAGTTACTATTGGCTAATAAAACGCGCCAACATTAGCGTCTATTTTAATATCCAATGAAAATTATGAATACATATGCTCTAGGGAAATATTCCAGAAGGTTCTAAACGGAAAAACGCGCCAATATTACGTAACTTCCTCGTTTCCAATAATGATAAACAGCTCACCCCCTCGCTGCATTATTGCGCGCTATTATTGTCAGTTTCAGTAAGGCAGTATAAACTTACTTATCAACAATAATTACAGTCAAGAAACATCTCAAATCAATGTCACATAAAAATGCATATTCATATTACAATCATTATTTACATTTAAGTAATTTGTGATACAAATTACTGCATCATGCAATGTGACTCGATGTAGTACTGGAATTTTGTCAAATTTATACTGGAAATATACCAGAATTTTAAACCTTCACAGGCAGTAGACACCCTGCAGTAAATGATCGCCACTATTGGACAAAATCTTTTCTTGATGGGGCTATGGCATTTCAAATCAGTCAAAAAATAAGAAAACTGACCATATTTTTTAAAATCATTAATAAATTCTACACGTGCCAATTACTTCAAAAGAAAACAATTTTCATAGGATTAGTTCCTAAATGTTTATAATTGTTGAGTTAAAATTTGGTAAAATGTGCATTATTTTACAAGTGACACAATCTCCGTGCCATGTAAGTGAAGAACTCTATATCAGATTTCAGTGAACTAGGATTCATTTTGAAGCTGCATGTCTGTTGTTGATGGTGGTATATAACAATAATACAACAAATAACTATACAATTTTTTTAAACATTTTTTTTTGATGTATTAAGCATGAACACATTTTTCATAAAGATTAAATTTCTATAGACTTGAACATCTTTTTATTACACATTGATTTCAGTTTTATGGAGCCCCTTGTATGAAACGTGGAAATAAATATTTAAGCTCATACAGTACACATATGTCATGCTGTAGTAAACCATGTAATAGCAGATGATCGCCAACATCCTCGTCATGGCTCATGGATGTTACGTCATATGGTGCAACGCAGCCAGCGGGTTTCACACCTTCTATTTACTTTATATTTTTTCTACAGCTACCATAAAAATGTTAACTAATATTGTTTTGAAATTAAATGCTGAACAATATGGACTAATCTGCATTCCATTTAAAATTGGTTTTTTCAAAAAAATATGAAATATGATGAAAATTGCATTAAATTTAAATTCTAAAAATACTGAATAAATGCCAACACAAACTATACAATGTTATCTTCATTTGGAATTTTTTTAAGAATTTTACTTTGAATAGTTTCTGAGCTATGAGTCTCAGAATTGTATAATGTATTAAATTATGGTAACTTTGACCCTGGAAAAACCTGAACCACTTATTTATCATAGCTGCAATTTTGCAAAAGATATTAACTTAACATCTACTTTAGATGACAAAATTGAACCTCCCCCCCCCCCCCCAAAAATGCAAGGTTTCCTGCTGTCTGAATTGAAATGGAACAGCCCGATACTGAGAACCCACTTTCAAAGAGAAATGCTGAACCCTTAGCAGATAGAAAACATTACAAGATGATCACTTTCCAACAAAGGATGTACAGCATGTTCATTTTCCTGAATGTAATAGAAAAACTTGAAGTTCATTTAAAAAGCCAATTATTGGCATTTACAATTTGAATAGGTAGCTAGATCTTAAAAAGATGAAGAGAGAGAGGATGCATGTGTGTCTAATGCTCAGGAGTTAATGATGAAATCATTCTCTTTCTTGCTTCCCAATATTTTCATGTTAAGTTTTCAAAAGCCAACAGTGTCACTACTTTTGAGATGCTCCATGTCCATTTCTTCTTCCTTGGAGCACAATAAACAATTTGAGATATTGTTATTCCAGTTTTGTAAAGATGTTTACTCAAACAATAATATCCTGTGATAAGTCGGAATACAGTAACAGAAGATTTTCTTGGTAAATCAGGTACTATTGATAGATCATTTAAAGTTTTCTTCCATTTTGACTCTTTATTTTCATGGTTATCTATGATTATAATTAGATATGATTTTTATTTTCATGAGTAATTTAATTGATTCATATGAAAAATTTGTTTTAAGACAAAGTTGATCTTAGTTCCTTTCTTTGCTAAAATATCCGCTATTTCATTTCTAAAAACACCACAATATGCAGGAATCCACTGAGACTATACTACAAAGGCAAAATATAAAGTGGTTCCATCACTTTCAAATACCTCAAAACATAAATTTTGATTTATTACCACCCTATAAAAAGGGTATTTTGCCTAATATCTGGACCCCACTCATGACATTGAAATTCCATTTGGGGAGGGCATCAGCATAAATAAAAAATGAAAATGTGAAGTTAGTTTTAAATAGAACATTTCATGGAAAGTTGAATTAGACTTGAAATATTTTCATGCTACAGCTGGCAATGTGCAGGAGCCTTTCTTATCTGATTCAGTAGATTTTCAAGACAATCTCAATTATTCTGGGTATGTTAACCTAAAATATATACACAGAGAGTAGCCTAGAGATGGAAAGTTGAATTTTGGCTTGGCCAGAACTGAAAACACAAGACTTACCGCTGCTAAAATACAAGCAACTACACAAAGTGAAGTTTTACTTTTTGTACATCACACTTATGCTAGGTAGAAGAAGTATTCCAAAAATTTGATATTGGGATTTCACTGGGAATACATGTACACTACGTGATCAAAAGTATCCGGACACCTGGCTGAAAATGACGTACAAGTTCATGGTGCCCTCCATTGGTAATGCTGAAAGTCAATATGGTGTTGGCCCACCCTTAGTCTTGATGACAGCATTCACTCTCACAGGCATACTTTCAATCAGGTGCTGGAAGGTTTCTTGGGAAATGGCAGCCCATTCTTCACGGAGTGCGGAACTGAAGAGAGGTATCGATGTAGGTCGGTGAGGCCTGGCACGAAGTCAGCGTTCCAAAACATCCCAAAGGTGTTCTACAGGATTTAAGTCAGGACTCTGTGCAGGCCAGTCCATTACAGGGATGTTATTGTCGTGTAACCACTCTGCCACAGCCCGTGCAGTATGATCAGATGCTCGATTGTGTTGAAAGATGCAATTGCCATCCCCGAATTGCTCTTCAACAGTGGGAAGCAAGAAGGTGCTTAAAATATCAATGTAGGTCTGCGCTATGATCGTGCCACGCAAAACAACAAGGGGTGCAAGCCCCCTCCAGGAAAAACACGACTACACCATAACACCACCACCTCCGAATTCCACTGTTGGCACTACACACGCTGGCAGATGACATTCATTGGGCATTCGCCATACCCACACCCTGCCAACGGATCGTCACATTGTGTACTGTGATTAGTCACTCTACACACTGCCACTGTTCAATCGTATAATGTTGACACTCCTTACACCAAGTGAGGCATCGTTTGGCATTTTCCTACGTGATGTGTGGCTTATGAGCAGCTGCTCGACCATGGAATCCAAGGTTTCTCACCTCACGCCTAACTGTCATAGTACTTGGAGTGGATCCTGATGCAGTTTGGAATTCCTGTGTGATGGTCTAGATAGATGTCTGCCTATTACTCTTTACGACACTCTTCAAATGTCGGTGGTCTCTGTCAGTCAATAAACGAGGTCGGTCTGTATGCTTTTGTGCTGTACATGTCCCTTCACGTTTCCACTTCACTATCACATCAGAAACAGTGGACCTAGGGATGTTTAGGAGTGTGAAAATCTCGCGTACAAACTTCTGACACATGTGACACCCAATCACCTGACCACGTTTGAAGTCTGTGAGTTCCACGGAGCGTCCCATTCTGCTGTTTCATGATGTCTAATGACTACTGAAGTTGCGGATAATGAGTACCAGGCAGTAGGTGGCAGCACAAAGCACCTAAGATGAAAAACATGTTTGTGTGGGTGTCTGGTTACTTTTGATCACATAGTGTATTTGCAATCCACTGAAGGAAACCAAGTTTACAAAAAAGTTCCATCTATGTGAGTGAACACCATAACTCAAAAAATGAAAACTCAGATAAATGCCAAATGTAAATTATGGGAGGAGAGAGAGGGGTTAGTTAAAGGTTTCTGGAAAGAAGTGAGGAACAGAGTGGAAGTGGAAGGAAAGAAAAGTTTGGAACTATATAGACAATTAAAGGTGGACTGGGGAAGGGAGAAGTATGTGGATGTAGGTAATAGGTTAGTGAGAGAAGGATGGGCCTGGTCTAGATTAAGTACACATAGGCTAAGGGGAGATAGGAAGGGAGCGAATTTGAATAGGTGTCCTCTTTGTGGAGAAGCAGATAATGATTTGCATTATATAATTGAATGTGAAGAAACTAAGTTGTGGAGAGATCAGTTTTTACCTAAAGAATGGGAGAATGTTAACAAAGAAGTATTAAAAGTTAGGATAATGAAAATACAAAAGGAGAGGGATACAAAAAGAATAGGAGAATATATGGGGAGAGTAAGAGAAAAATGGCTTAGAAAAATAAAACAATATGAATCTATTATGACCCACCATGCATAAACAACCACAGTGTTAAAATGCATAATGGACTAAAGAAAGAAAAAATAGCAACTCAAAGTAAAGCATTAAAAATTGTAAGAACTTTGTATAGCATTATGGAAATAAATATATACATATACATGAAAGTCTAGCATCTTCTAAAGATGCAATACAAATATTTTCAAGACTCCCTACCCCACTCCAAACCACTCCGTGATAGAAAATGTTTCCTTATTTTCCCATAAATGGCTCAAACAAGGTTTATTAAAAAATCACCTGATTAAGATATTTGCATGACCAGTAAGTAAGTAATTTTATTAACCCAATTAATTGTACCATATTACAACAATTTTACAAATTTATTCTTAACCTTGTTTCTAAAAATAACAATAAAATAAAATATAAAGAAAACTAACCTCATAACTACTGGTATCCAGCAGTATGGAATACTGGTAGCCAGCATTCCTCCTAATCTAAAAGTACAATTATAAATTTATTTAATCTCTAATCTAACTCTACCTTGAGTTGCTTTCCTTGGACCACAACAAACTCAAACCTTGAGGTTGTCGAATTGTTGGGTCCTACTTACAACATATCAAATAATAACTACTGTAATTTAATTTAATACTCATTTTCCTCTTCCTTGCTAATTTTCCTCATCCATTTTGCTCTTACTCTGCCCGAAAAGTTCCCTGCTTCTATTATATTTTTCCTAAATTTTACATTTACTATCTTTTTAGCTTGAATTTCTATTGGTAAATTTAACCATTCTCTCTTCTCTATCCTCTTTCTAAGTAACTTCATTTCTTCACACTCTAAAACTATAAGCCACTCTTTAATTTTCCGGCGGCATATTGGGCATTTCTCCAAATCAATCTCTCTTCTCAAACCTTTCAAATTCATCCCCCTGTCTTAGCCCATGCAAATCCTGCTCTTGCTGTTTTATCACATATATCAACAAACTGTTCCCTGCTCCATACTACTTTCATTTCTCTATATAATCTCAGTGAGCTCTTAAAAGTAAAACTCGCTAATAAATCTTGTTTTTCCATGTCCTCTATTCTTGTCCTAATTTCATTCCAGAAACCTATTTGTAGTAATTCTTAACTCTCCAAATCTCCCCAAAACCTATCTTCATTAAGGTTTCCTTTATCTTACCTAGCCAAGACTGTTTATGATTAAGCCTTTCCTGTACTATTAAAAATTGATGTAAAATGTTCTGATCATCAAAATTTCTAATTCTATTCCAATATTTTAGCACTTTTTCCACAATTTTTCCTTTAATTCCTATTCTTCCTAATTCAGCTTGCACCACTCCATTGGGTGATGATCTTGACAAGCCCAATATTTGTTTACAAAAGCTCCTACGGATCATGTCTATATTTACCCACCCTACTTCCAGGCCCCAAATCTCTGCTACATATAACATTTTTGCTTCTACTACAGTAGTATAAATTCTCTCTAACCATTTTAATTGCTTTTCTGGTAATTTATCTATACAAGTTTTGATGGCTTTCATTGCCATTTTTCCTTTGGATAATGCTATTTTCTTTTGTTCACTCCATCCACCAATGCTGCTTATTCGTATCCCTAAATAATCTGCATGACCAATAAAATGTGTGTGTGTTGAATTTTCCGGAATAGTCTCTGGAGTTCTCTTCATTTGGGATGAATTTTCTACAACTGGTAAATCTTAAAGAGACTTTGACTGTCTTTTACTACAGAAAAGAAGTACATATATTTAAAGCACAGAATTTATTGTGGCAACAGTTTCTGTTGTGTGCTAACAGCCATTTTCAACATATTCAATATTATAATGGGCACATACTAAGTTGGTAAAAATTAAAATTGAGTTTTATTTATGGACACTCTTTAACTACTGTGGTCCTTACGTCCCATTCTATATTGGGTGTGAGAGACTGAAAATTTTGCTCAGAGGCCTCTTTATCAGGCTTGAGGTTCTTTTACATGCCATAAATCTATGACACGGGAACACCGGCTTTACTTCCCTTCTGAAGGAAGCCATGCTAGGGATTTTTATGCCCGAAAAAATCCATCAACCTCCACTGGGTTTGAACCCACAATCCTAAGTTGGTGATTGGCATACCCAGGCATGTGGTAATTTGCTGCAGGGATAAATGCAGCATTGCGGTCATTTAGCAACCAGTAATCCAGCAATCAAAAGCAAATTGTTGTCATAGCAACTGGGTACGCTATAGTTAGGTTGCCAGCTCTATCACATTATACTATGTACTTTATGCATGACCCAGCTACTGATACCTCTGTTATCTGCATGCTGGTGTTATTGATGTCATTCTTGCTTTGCTTATGATTCAGTGGTTTATTACTCTCTGTAACATATAGCAGTGAATGTGTGACCAGGTCGTCAATCATTCAAATCTGACTTAAAAGCATTTACAATTGATTAAAATAGCATATCGTAACAAAATTTGTTTTTCAGAGGGTTCATATGTGCATGTGTGTTTGTAATGTGTAACTTTTATATTTAGCAAATAGTTTCACCACTCATGACTGCAATAAGACAAAAGGAGATTATATGCTCTCATTATGTCCATTACTGCAACCTTCTTCAAGGTGGCAACCCTAGTGGACTGTCCCAGAGGTTTACAACAGTAAACAGAGGTTCCCGTGCATTTAACAATGTTCAGACATCCAGCATATAGCACCACATCTCCTTAGATTTCTCTGCAAATGTAAAATGAAACTATAATCCCAAGTAGAACTCGCATCCTCGAGACAGAATACCACATTTTTGTACTTTTCTCACTCTCTCTGACGTAAGACGTGGATATCATGGATAACCATGTGAACACACAAATATCCTCCCCATTATCTATGCTGCATGATGCTTAAGTGGTAACATGGGAATCCCCACTCCTTCAACTGTCAAAGTTTTGTCACCATTCAGTTGTTTCTGGTGATGTCATGCAAACAGTACAGAATTCGAAGGCCCACTTTTAAACATCTGAGTATAGATTTGGTTTCCTAAATTAACCTGCAATCAAACTATTCTTACAAAGGTTTATCTGGATTAACATAAAGCAGATAATATAGGGTAGTTAAATTATATTCGAACCCACTAGCAGCCTCTCTGTACTGCGCCAGACAGCCGGCAGTCGCCAGGGAAATTATGTTGGCAGAGGCGGACTAAACTCCTTACCTTATAATAGAATAGATGCTGGAAATGTTGACCATCTGCTCTCAAACAGGCAGCATATCTCGTAAATATTCTTGCTCACTCTCCGAAGCTCAGCAGCAGGAATTCTTGTGATTTCTTGTACAATGTTTTCTCCAAGTTCCTGTAGTGTGCGAGGATTGGAACGATACACTTTGTCTTTTAAAGAACCCCATAAATAAAAATCACAACTCGTTAGGTCAGGAGAATGAGGGGGCCACAAATCAACACTAATTATTCTGTCATCAAACACCTCATTATTGTATGTAATGATACGGCAGCCGTATGTACTGTAGCAGAATATTGGTGGAACCAACGATTTCTCTTCTGTCAAGTGATTCCAAAATGTCCTCAGAATTAACCTGTGATATCGCTCTGCATTTGTTTCATCAAAGAATAAGGGCCCTATTATTCTTTTAGCACTTCTCGCACAGCACACTCCAATTTTCTGATCATAATGAGGCGTTTCATCCAGTAGCACAGGTTTTTCTGAAGCCCAGTATCGACTGTTGTAAGTATTCACACGTCCACTTAGATGAAACCAAGATTCATCAGTGAAAAACAAAAGCTGTGGGTCAATGAAACCCCTTTCTATGGATTGGTAAAACCAGTTACAGTAATTCACACATTTAGCGGATCATTTGGCTTTAACGCTTGCATTGTGTGTAGTGATAGGGCTTCAGTTTCAACGATGTGTAGCATTTCTCGCAGATCGAGATACACCTGTTTGCTGCGCTATTTTTTCAGTGTTTTTCGAGATGAATGCTCCAAAGCGGCACCAATCACAAGAATTCCTGCTGATGAGCTTCAGAGAGTGAGCGAGAATATTTACACAAGATATGCTGCCTGTTTGAGAGCAGAAGGTCAACATTTCCAGCATCTATTATAAGATAACAATTTTAGTCCGCCTCTACCGGCGTAATTTCCCCGGTGTCTGCAAGCTGTCTCGCGCAGTAGACAGAGGCCACGAGTGGGTTCGAATATAATTTAACTACCCTATATAACAGTAGTTTGTACAAGTTAAAACTACGATAGTGAGGAGAAGAGGTATTGCACTCCACCAAAAAAATTGATACTGAGATTTCACCAGAAACACATTTTTTGAGGCCCCCTAAATCCAAAAAAAGCATTTTTATAAGTGTGTGTGTGTGTGTGTGTGTGTGTGTGTGTGTGTGTGTGTGTGTGTGTGTGTGTGTGTGTGTGTGTGTGTGTGTGTGTGTGTGTGTGTGTGTGTGTGTGTGTGTGTGTGTGTGTGTGTGTGTGTGTGTGTGTGTGTGTGTGTGTGTGTGTGTGTGTGTGTGTGTGTGTGTGTGTGTGTGTGTGTGTGTGTGTGTGTGTGTGTGTGTGTGTGTGTGTGTGTGTGTGTGTGTGTGTGTGTGTGTGTGTGTGTGTGTGTGTGTGTGTGTGTGTGTGTGTGTGTGTGTGTGTGTGTGTGTGTGTGTGTGTGTGTGTGTGTGTGTGTGTGTGTGTGTGTGTGTGTGTGTGTGTGTGTGTGTGTGTGTGTGTGTGTGTGTGTGTGTGTGTGTGTGTGTGTGTGTGTGTGTGTGTGTGTGTGTGTGTGTGTGTGTGTGTGTGTGTGTGTGTGTGTGTGTGTGTGTGTGTGTGTGTGTGTGTGTGTGTGTGTGTGTGTGTGTGTGTGTGTGTGTGTGTGTGTGTGTGTGTGTGTGTGTGTGTGTGTGTGTGTGTGTGTGTGTGTGTGTGTGGGTGTGTGTGTGTGTGTGTGGGTGGGTGGGTGGGTGGGTGGGTGGGTGGGTGGGTGGGTGGGTGGGTGGGTGGGTGGGTGGGTGGGTGGGTGGGTGGGTGGGTGGGTGGGTGGGTGGGTGGGTGGGTGGGTGGGTGGGTGGGTGGGTGGGTGGGTGGGTGGGTGGGTGGGTGGGTGGGTGGGTGGGTGGGTGGGTGGGTGGGTGGGTGGGTGGGTGGGTGGGTGGGTGGGTGGGTGGGTGGGTGGGTGGGTGGGTGGGTGGGTGGGTGGGTGGGTGGGTGGGTGGGTGGGTGGGTGGGTGGGTGGGTGGGTGGGTGGGTGGGTGTGTGTGTGTGTGTGTGTGTGTGTGTGTGTGTGTGTGTGTGTGTGTGTGTGTGTGTGTGTGTGTGTGTGTGTGTGTGTGTGTGTGTGTGTGTGTGTGTGTGTGTGTGTGTGTGTGTGTGAACAGCATAAGTAAAAACTGATTAGTCGGATAAGCACAAACTTGATATTTAAGTTCAGTATCTTCCAAGCATGTGACACAGAGATTTTCAAGAAACTTCCCCCAACTCTAACTACCCTATACATGGAACATTTTTCAAGTATTGTAATTTCCTAAAAAAGTGTCTAATGATTTTGATTAAAATACCTTATACTTAAGATACATATATATTTATATTTACATATATACATATATTTATACATGACAAATGAAATGTTTATCTTGAATTTTCTGAGAATAGCCTATGAAGTCCTCTTCAATCGGAAGGAATTTTGTATAACTGGTAAACGTATATATGAAAATGTACTACACAAAAAATGTTAAGAGTTTTCTAAAACACTCAATTTATTTCACACAAGTTTTTTTGTAGCATAAGCCATTTCTGAGATATCCTTTAGTAATGGTTCAAATTGTTCATTTGTTGGTTATTCTTTAAAGTCCTTTCCACATTCAGTTGTTTCTCATGATGTCATGGAAACAGTATGGAATTTTAAGGCCAGCATATAGCGTCCAGTTCTTAAACATTTGACTATCACTATTCCCTTTGTATCTATAACGAAATGTGTAATCTAGCTATTTCTGCAAAGGTTTATTTGGATTATTAGTAATAGATATAAAAATAAGCTTTAATAAGAATACCTTGTATTAGATATAAAAATAAGCTTTAATAAGAATACCTTGTATATACTCATTAATAAATGATAGAGAAAGTCTTGTGAATGTATCTCATCAGATTTTTTTCTATTTAATTTATGTTAATCGAGACAAACTTCTACAGAAATAGTTTCATCACACATCTCAGTGAAGGTACAGCAAGAATAGAGGGAATTGAATCCATAGTCAGATGTTTAAAAAACAGGTTGGTGTATGCTGGCCTTGAAATTCCATGGCATCAAGTGAAGGAACTGAATAGCGACAGAACTTTAAAAAATGACAGAAGTATTAAAAATTTAGACCAATATTAATGGATTTCTTGAAAATGGCTTGCTACCAAAAGCACAGTTATCATATTTCATGAAGTAAGAAAAGAGGACATCTGAAAAGCTCATTTGCAAAATGTAAATCATTATATGTCAATCTAACCACCTTTTTATATATATATATATATATATATATATATATGTATTACTTTTTAGACTATCATTTGTATATGGGAAAACTCTCCTTAAATATTTTCATTATGAGCTGATTGTATAATCCAACAATTCAGGGGGATTTGTTGCATTATTGCCTGATCTAAAATACAATGCCCACTTTTCAAGACCTAGCAGCAAGAAAAAATCTTGACAAGTTTCACTTCCTTTGCAAACTTTTGAAGGTGGCAAAAGTTATCAAAACATTTAGAATCATCAGTATTTACCACTTCTGATGCAACATACTCCATGCCAATTTCAAGCTTATCCCATGTTAATGATCTATTTAAATTAATGTAAGCAAGAGGAGATAGTTCTTCAAACTGCGTAATCCACATATTTAAGTAATTAAGACATGAAGAGTAAAGTTCAACTTGCGATGGGACTTCCTAAATTTATCTTTATACCCATCCTCTTTCATTTGTGACAATTTCTTTGCTTCCAAAGGTAAAAATTTTGAAACTAAGTTATTTTCAATTGATGTTTTGACATTTAACATTATTTATGTGGCTTCTCTTTTTAATTCACCAATTCACATTTGGAACATAGCCATAAATGAAGAAATAGCATGTATATTTCAGAGAAATTATTTTCAAAAAAATGTTATAATCACAATTGGTGGTTTTGACTAAGACATAGAAAAGGATTTCAGTACTGAGAACATTTGAATCAATCTGCCAACAGCAGAAGATATTGACAATCACCTAGTTGCACAATGATACAATGGGTGGTATTAATAAAAGCGAGCCATGACTTAAAACTCTCAATTTCTGAGCCATGACTCACTCCCATATTAATAAAATGCAATGACTCAAGCCGAGCATGAACTTCGACTTTTCAACGACTCAACCCTCCTTCTAGCGAGTCATGCCTTTAGTCGTATTAATAAAACGGAACTCTGTTTCTTAAGCCACCTCAGTAGCTGTCTCAGTTACAAGTGAACGTCAACCTGAGAAAAGAAAAATACTATAAAATGCGCTGGGATTCCGAAGACTACAATTATAAACAACTTTATAGGTTTGAGAAAGAAAACATGAGGTGGCTCGCCTGGCATATCCTTCTGGAAACTTTGGAGACAAGAGGAAGGGCGCTTACTAGAGATGGAAAAATGAAAATATTTCTACACTGCATTGGGGACCCGGATTCCAGTCTGGCGTGGCAGAGGACGTTGGCGTTTCACAAGGTACAGCTTCAAATATATCTCGGGAAGTTTCTTCTTGCATTAAACGAAAATCAAGAAACTGGATCAAATATCCAACAACCACTGCAGCTGCTAAATTTGAATGGCAGAAGAATTACACATTTCCGGATGCTATTGACGCAGTAGACTGTACCCATATACTGATTAAGAAACCTCATGTGCATGGTGACGAATTTATTAATAGAAAAGGGGTTGCCTGTATAAATATCCAGGCCATGTATAATGCAAAGGAAAGCTTTACTAGCGTAAATGCAAAATGGCCTGGATCTGTACACGATGCTCGCATATGGAGAAATTCTTTTACCTGTCGGGTAATGACTGGGAATACTGCAAATGCGCTACTGCTTGGAGATGTTGGTTATGATATTGCACCACGATTCATGACCCCATATCAAAATCCTACAACTGCTGAAGAAAGGTCATACAATACCTAAACTGAATTGAACGTTTACTGCAGCTCGACAACAATGCATTTGCAGTCAGGAAGATGGGAAACACGAGTCAGAGACTCACAATCATAGAGCCAAGGCTCAACACGGAAGGGAAGTTTTTATTAATTATTAATCTGTGACTCCTGACTCGCTGCTATCAATGACTCTGTTTTGCTACAAGCCATGGCTCGCTTTTATTATTACCTGCCAATAACTGTTTATATTCAATGTCCACAAGTGCACAGAAATATTCTGTGTAAGCTCAGAAACAGTTATAGTTTTTATATATTATGGAATGTAATCAATATCAAGTGAATCGATTCCATACTGCATACAATTATTTAGAATGTGAGCTGGACAACCCATTCCAGTAAGTTTACCATTTAATCCTTTATGGCTTGGTACATCATATTCATTATAAAGGTGTTTTACTAGGTTTTTCAAGGGGCTTTTTCTTTTCTAATTCCATATCATACTAACTTTCAGTAATAAAATTATTTATAGTTGTTTTATATGTAAAAATATTTTTTTCCAACAAAACTTGTTTTTTACTTTCTCTACTACGTATAGTAAGTAGGGGAAGTATTGTATTCCACCCAAAAATTCGATACCGAGATTTCACCAGAAATACATGTTTTGAGACCCCCTGAATCCAAAAAAGCATTTTTAGAAACATGCCCATGTGTGTATCTGTGAACAGCATAACTCAGAAACGAACAGTCGAATAAACACCGAACTTGGTATTTAGGTTCAGTATCTTCCAGAGATGCAACACGAAGGTTTTCAAGAAAATTCCCCCACCCCAGATTACCCTTTACATGGAACTTTTTTCGAAAATTATGGCTCTAATGATTTTGATTAAAATATCATATGTTTAAGATATTTTCATGACAAATGAAATGTATATCTTGAATTTTCTGGGAATGTCTCTAAAAGTATTCTTCATTGTGAACGACTTTTGCATAACCGGTAAACCATATGAGATAGACAAAATTTTACTACACAAAAAATGTAGATCGCATTAAAATACACAAATTATGTCATATAAATTTTTTTTGTTGAGTGAACCATTTTCGAGATATTGCTTGTTTTTCCCTTAAATTTTCCAATACTTTTTCTCAAATTCGTTATTAATTTTTTTTTATGTCCTGGACATGCAAAGAGAATGGAATGCGCCACATAGCAACCAGCGCTCAAAAGATTTGACTATCACTTAAAACCTACTATATTTCCCTTGCATCTACAAGAAAATTAGCAATAAGATTGACATCTCGATATCTCAATTAACATGAAGCATATGGAGAATAAGCGTTTGTAAAAATAGTTTGTACAAGAGTAGAGAAAGTCATATGAGTGTAACATCAGATTTTTTTTTTTAAATTAAAAGAAACAAAATCCATGCCACTGCAGCCAAATGTAACCCTGTCAGCATCCAAGTGTGCCATCACACCGGTTATTTTACTTGGGCCCTCCCTTTCATTTACCACAGGCACATTTGACTACAGTTGCTGGGACTCGAACTTGCGACATTTGGCTTTGAATGGATGGCCAGTCCATTTCATCTCGCTCAAACAATCAGGATATTCGAATCACTTCGACTGTGTTGCCAGTTTAGCAATGAGAGGAAGAGTAGCATATGTAGCAAAACAATTTGGCAATAAAGGGTTAAAGAAGTTTTGAATACATATTATTTGTGGAAACTCTAGCTACCCCCACAAAGAGTAATTCTTTCATTTGAAATATTAAACTTTTCCAAAGAAGTGCATACATAACATTCGGTTTGCACCCCACCATCATTAAATGAAACATATTTACAGCAAGATGATTACTTCAATCAGTAATTGTGTTCAACAGTCTCAACTGCATGTGGTGATATAATGGTATTAACCACTGCTTCTGTCTTGGCATGCACACTAGATGCTTTTTGTGCAATTTCAGAGTCAGAAAATATTTTTTTCATAAGCACATTAGTGCAATCTGTTGATCTGTAACTGCCACAATGGAATGCTAATGATCCTGGCTGCACAAACAAACTTTTTATCTCCAACAAACTGCTTTCACCTCAGACATTGTTTTTATGTTTTGCAGTCTCCATGTGGGCAACTAGATCTAGCATTTCTTTATTTGCCATTGAGACATAAGTACCAGCACTGCAAACTGAAAGTTTTGCCTCAAATTAATTTCAGCCATTTCGGGGGGGGGGGGGGGAACTATATTTCTTTTCAAGTTGATCTGTAAACTTACATCTACGTTTTGGCATATTTTGCAATGTTCAATAACACGTTCAGTTTGGAAACTCCCTTTTACACCTTGCTAACAGCAATGTGCACAGTACTTGTGTCCACAGAGTTCCTTCTCTTTCCTGTGTTACGAGTTAATTTATGTGGCAATACATCCCTTTAATGCCCCATGTTACATACACGTAACATCGGGTATTTGGACATTATTCCCCTCCAATGCCTGCTGTGGCACATTTGTAATAGTGTTATGAATGCACTCTGTTGGGTGCTGCAGTAACTATTTGCCCCTGGTGGTGCTTGCATGAAGTTCAAGTCAGCTGTTATCATGATGAGAAATCATGGCACACATTATAACCTTATAACATTATAAGCATTATAACCACTTCTGTGGACTTAAATATGACTAAAACATAGAGAAAATTGGTAAAAAATTGTTTATATTGCTTTATATACTTTCAACTTTGTTAATGTACTTATTACAACATTACTTTTTTATGTGTTACACACTTGTAACATTGGGCATTTCAGGTTATGTGCATTCATACTAAAAAATTGCTACTTAGAGGTTAATTTATTTTATTATTCTATTGCTGCAGTTATCTGAAGATGAAATCTGTGACATTTTCTGTAATTTGTCAGACTTTCCTAAACTAGAAGATGAGCACAAAAACCTCAATATCAATAATTCTCATTGTGACTCTGCTCAGCAACTCCTGCAGATAACTGTTTAGGGATGCCAGCAGATACTTTTACACGCTTGGAAGGAAAAAAGGTAGATTTGCTCCAAACATGTAAACATTTTTTGAAAATTCCTGAAGAAAGGCCAAGTGAATTGTCCTCTCCTTTGCTGTGCTTCAAAAGCTTGGCTACTGATGATATGCTGGTAGAGCAGACAAATTATACAGGGTGGCCCACATAAAGTGCTATAAATGAAAATCTCTTAAATGAATAGAAAAAAAAACCAAATGCCAAGAATTCCAAATCTTATAGGAGCATGGGGTCTTCCAAACTGTGTTATGGAAAATATTTCCATGGGGCCCCTTATGGGGCACACAGGACCCAGCCTCAGAATTTTAAATGAAACCACGGTAGTGTTTTTTTAATTTTATTTTGATTCCCCTCAATAAACTAAGTAGAAGTAAATCCACAGATAAGTCAACATGAATTGTCCAAAGACAGTGGGATTAGCCACACTTCAGTACAGCGGATATAAAGCAGCAGAAATACCATCCTGAACACATGTGTTCGCATCAAGAGCTCACACAGAGAGATTTTCATCTTCTAGTTGCTTTTTGCGAGTGGTTACCCAATGCTACTACAGAGAATGATTCATTCTTGGCAAACATATTTTCAGATGAAGCAACATTCCCAAATACTGGACAAGTTAATAGACATAATATGCATTATTGGGCATTTAAATACCCCAAATAGTTGAAAACTATGCCTTTTCAGCAACATTGGTTGCTAAATATTTGGTGTGAAATTCTTGATAACCTTGTCATCTGCCTTTACTTCTTTAAAGGTACAATTACTGGTGAAACATATTGCCATTTTCTCAACCATGAATTACCTCCCTTGTTGGAAAACATGTCCTTCAATGTGAGAAGAGAAATGTGGCATCAGCAGGATGGTGCACCATCACATTTTGCAATATACACTTGTCAACTGCTAAACGAGAAATTTGGTGATAGGTGGATTGAATATGCTAGACCTATTATCATCTAGCCTCATGACATGCTACGTAAACTAAAGCAACTATAAAACTTCTTCAAGTTGGCGTCCAACTGCGGGGCGAGAATTGACAAGAATTTGTGACGACATCAGAGAAGAAAAGATCAACGAAACAATGCAGAACAACCAGAATCAACGAAACCACTAGACTACATCTTAGAATTCAAGATCATCAACAATATCCAAGGACAGCAACAATTCTTCAGGAGTAAGAGGCACACGGTTAACAACTCAACAACAATCTGCGTGGGAACACTGAGTATAAAAGTTTAATAACAGCCAGAACAAAAGGTCAGGAAATTCCACTGTATATTATAATAATTGTCAAGTTTAGAAAATAAATTGTTGTTTTTGAGCAAAATTCATGTTATTAAGAAGTGGAAAACTAAAATTAAGCAATTCAAAGGCAAATATACAAAGTAAGATAGAAACTGAAAACAATGAAAGTATGGAAGTAATAGAGGTTAGGTCAGCCATTACAGATTGCAATGTAGATTTATAATCAGAGCTAGAGAAAACAGATAGGTTAGATGTAGAAGAGCAGTTATCTGAAAATTCAGAGGTAGACGTAGAAAGAGATAGCAGTAGTATGCAAGGTCAATCACCTTTACACATGTTAGTGCAAGGAACAACACAAAGAGATATTATCCCTCACACATCTAGAACACAAGACCAAGAAAACTTCTTACAACAAAATATTATGTGCATTCTAAAAGCAATGAGAGGAGAGTTTAATAATAAGTTTACTGAAACTAATAATAAGATAACTGAAACTAATAATAAGATAACTGAAACTAGTACAGAGCTGAGAGTAAAATTAAGTAAAGAATTTAACAATAACTTAAATGAAACTAGTGCAGAGTTAAGTAATAAGTTTACTGAAACTAATACAGAGCTATCTAGTATTAAAATTGATCTACCAAAACAAATAGAAAACTGTATTAAAGAAAACAAAGCTGAAAGCAGGAGGTTAGAAATAAAGCTAGAACAATCTTCCAAAGCACTTCAAAAAGACATAGATTTAAAAGTAAACAAAGGTTGTAAACAGCTAGAACAGAAATTGTCAAGTCAGATTGACCAAAATGTAACTGAAATGGAGTTAAAACTCGCTGATACTAAACAGGGTATTTGTTACAAGTTAGGGTGAAGAATTACAGGGTGAAGAATTAAAAACAATGGTAGAAAATACAAATGCAAATCTTGTACAAGTACAAGTAGATTTAACTGGGGAAATCAATAAAATGCAGATGCAGTAAAAGAAGCAAATACAGGGCAAGGACAAGTAAAATCTATGATAGATGAAATCAAAGATAAAGTACAGGAAAGTAATAAAGAAATTGATAACCTTAGAAATAGTTTTGAAAATTTAAGTACAAGTGTACCAAGGATAAATGCAAGTGTAACTAGTTGTAAATGCTAATCAAATGCATGACAATAATGCAAGTGCAGAAAGAAGTTATCACCTTTGTTAGCTAACAACACAAGAGACGCTACTGGTTTTTCCATAGCATCGGCCTCTCAAACACAAAACAATAATGATGACACACATGTGCATGTACCAAATCGGATGTCATACTATTATTCTGTGCTTAATGAGTTACCATTACCTAATTTTAACGCTTCCTCAAGTCCAGTACAATTTATAAATGATCTAATAGAATATTTTAAATTGAAAAATGTGCCTGAAGCATTAAAACTGATCCTTGTTAGAAAATGCTTGGATAACAAAACCTTAGAATGGTTACATATGGTAGCAGACAGTGAAATGAATTTTGAAACCTTTAGAATTTTATTCATGAATACATTTTGGAACACAACTGTGTAACATAAGATTAGGGCAAAGCTAAAAAGTCTATGGCACAAGAATAAGAAGCAAAGAAAAAGAAAATAAATGTAAACATTCTGTGGATCAAAAAGAAAATTGAAAATAAAGTATGCAGGTTATGTGTGGCACAAGAGAAAAACAAAATAAAGTATCTGGAACATAAAAGGGGAAAGCAATGTAATTTAAAAGTGTAAAGTACTATTTAAAATAATATATTTTTTTACTAAATGTAGCAAATGGTCAATAACAAAGGAGAGTTTAGATAAAGAGAAGTAATAAAAAAAATCCATTGTTAGTAAGAAAATCTGACTAGCAACTACATTTATATTGTATAAGTTAGAAATTGTAAGAAATATAAAAAGTTTAAGAAATAAATTGTAAAACAAAAAGGGCAACAAGTGTTAATATGGCTAATTAAATTATATGTAAAATGTATAGCATATAAAATGCTTAATAGTGGCTGTGATAGTGAATAAACAAACTTCACTCAGATCATTGATCTTACACCAGGTTACTGACCTTGGAAAGTGTCAAACAAGTGTATATGAAGTGTTCTGCTATACACGAGTGTAGTGAAAAACCAGTGTTAACGAAAAAGTGAGAAAGTGACATGAAAGATAGGAAGTGCAATAATAATAAAAGTTATGTTTCTTTCTTTCAGGAGACTTTAGAAAATATTTAAAAATTTAAAGAACCAAACAAAAAGAATAAATTTTAAATATTTTTAAAAGGGGGCAATTTGAGGCAGTATTTTAATGCCTGAATAATTTCAAATGTATTTTTATAATAAATAAATTCAATAACAGCCCGCCTTGAAACAATATGTATGTAATAATTATTTAAATTGTATGTAACAGTCATTTCAAATGCTTATTTTTATTGTAAACATGTTTTAATAATGTTATGTGAATACATTACATACTTTAATAATGCAAGAGCTGTGAGAATAATAAGTTTTAAGTTGCTAACAATGAGGTAATAATAAGGTAACCTTGTAACAATAATGAGTTAGAGTGTTTGAAAGTTACTAGTCATGATTAAAGCAACGATAATGTAAATTCAGTAACAGTTTAAAATTAGCCAATCAACAGCAAAGAAAAGCTTTAAGTAAACTGCAGATATTCTATTGGACTAGGATTAGCCAATCAGACTTGAAATACAAAAAGTTAAAAGTTTATATGGTTGAAATATGTTCAGTTGCCTGCAAACATTGGTATTGACCAGATGGAAGATGTGTTCTCTACAGAAATATTACTTGTGAATCGTAAAATATGTTTACGCGTTAGCTAAGTGAAAGTATTATAGAATCTCTCAGCTCTTAAAAAGTGTAGTGCTTTATTAAATTGTGCAAAGAATGAATAAAAGAAGTGAATTTAAAAACTTAAATTCTGTGTATGTCTACAATTATTGTCGTACCGCACCTTACCTAAGAGATACATGACTCTACAAACATTACTGATGCAGCCGAGGCAAAATTCAAACATAAAATAATATACATAGAAGCAGTTTTTAATAACAAAGTTAAATATTATAGTGTAAAACTTGGAGTGTAACAACAAAAAACACATCTTCAAATCACCTTCTCATACATAGCAGCATATTGCGTAACAGTAACTATTATGTAATCAACAACTTCAAACCAACGTCCAAAGCATGTTGCAAACTTCTTAAACAAAGTAACTTCAAGAACAATACTTCTTCAAATTGGCTTCCCAAACAAGAAGCTAATAACTTACGCTAAATAATTTACGTAAAAATATTACGTAAACAAAACAACCTCCTCAACTTATTCATACGTGTACAAAACATATATATTAATGTCTGTATTATTAACTTTACACTGCACATAGTTACCTCGATGTCTATTGTTGTTAAGTTTAACAAATAAAGTGTTTATTATTATTATTATTATTATTATTATTATTATTATTATTTGGTGAAACTTGGTATCATAATCACTTACAATTAATATGAAAGATACGTACAATGCAAGTCTTCCTAGTGAAACGTGGCTGGCGTGGACCTTTGAAGTTTCTTCTGTAAAGTGTCCAAATAGGATCCGTGCCATAAGACAGTTTATATGCTGAAAACAAAAACAAAAACAAAACCATTATGCTTTTAAATGCTATGTGGGTGGCTTGAAGAAAGCAACTGTGTGTGTCCATGTAACCAAGGAAACACACTTAGTGGATCTGGACGAGTTGATCCATAGGATATACCTTTAAAGGGAAGGTATTGTGAAATTATGCCCAAAATCTGAAACTAAATCTCAAAATCTTTTTTTTTTTTGTGCTAAAATAATCATTGAACCATATACTTTGAAATTCAAGTCTTTCTTTTTCTTTCTGTGCGTTTATTGGTGAATTAGGTGATCACTTAAATGAGCAAGTGCAGTAGGCATAACCATACTTGGGCATTTAAATGCCCAAGTGATGGCTTCAGTGACATTCTATCATATTAGTACATTTTATTTTCAAATTGCAAATGATGGCACTAAAAGCAAGGTATATTGTTTCTCTTTAGAGCTAAGTTAGCAGAACAAAACAAGTGAAGATCGCACCTGTATTACTTGCTTTGCATTTGGAAAATACTGTTGGTGAATACAATCAAATTATTGCTTCTGTATTAGTTTCTTCTCAAGCTGGGAATGCTATCTGACGGAGATGCCACACAGAATGGGCTGGATTGCACAATCGATAAGGAAGAACGTCTAAAACACATCTCCAAAATTTTGTCTGATAGCCTCTGATAAGGTGCTTCAAAGAAGTGCTAAAGAAAAAAACTCAAAATGCTAACAAAAGTTTACACATCATAATATGGGGCAAATGCCCCAAATAATGTTTGTGACTCAAAAGAAATTTGAGATAGCAATATTTCTGTTTAAAACAGGGATCGGGAAGGAAGTTCAGGAAGTGGGTGGGGTTCCACCTGAGCAACCCCACATATAATATGGACTGTGAGACCTTGTTGAAAGGTAACAGTTACTGGAGTTTCATTTAAGTGATTCGAGGACAAAAATTGGTAAGAAAAGGAACATCCATTGTGCACAGCATAGTGATTGAGCCTGCAGTAAAAGCTGCTACTGAAGCCAATAAACTTAGAGCTTAGGGTCGTTCCTATGGAACTGAATAGTTTGGCCAACAAAGTTTCTCAGCAAGCATGCCAGTTTTCAACCAGTTACACTGAACATTTTACCAAAGCTACTGCCCATTCCAAATCACAGTGCCTCTCACTGTAAACAAACTCTTTGTATTATCTGTGTGAAAGTAGTTCACAATTACCATCCCCAACAGCTGCTTTTCACTTTTGCACGTGCTTGCTGTACTCACTCACAGCTGAACACTGTTTCAGTCTACAAAAAGTGCCCTGCATGAAAATCAGAATTCAAAACACAACCTGAAGTAACAAGTGCCATATTGGAATCCGAACTATTGTCCAAGTTAATAACAAGCTTATCAGCAACACTGTTACTCACAAAACAAGTTCCCATATTTTATTCTCCTCTCCTATTATGTCTGTTCATATTCCCTGCGCACTTTGGTTCCACTTTTTGCTGAAACGTCTGTAAACTCTGATGTTAGTTTCATAATAGCCACATTTGCAAGTGTAAAACACATTAAGTATTATTTGTTTTTTGCCCCTTTTTAATGGTTTCCCACTTTTGTGTTTGACAGTTTATTTCCATTACACGCCCCTTCCTCTGCCAGAGAATGCAAACACTAACTGATTAAATCACAAGATATGACCTGAGCTAAGCATATGTGTGCTGATGTATTACGAATGGCTGTTCGCTTATCACATTTCCTGTGTTATGTAAAGTGTTTATTCGCTACTCAGATAGCACCTCTGGGAATTCATTGCTGCATTTTTCATATATGCAAGACAATGAGTCATGTTCACAGCTGGTAATTAACAAGAAAGATGCTTTCAGTGTTAGTGCAATAGCAGATGGCATTAAGAAAATAATATTTTCTGATATCTTAACTATATATATATATCCATTACTTTTAGCAGTGAGTTCTTATGATAACTGCAATAAAATCTGCAGTTCTATACCTTTCCTACCCAAATATTTCATGATACAATACATTTATTAAGAACTATTACGTTGGTGTAAGAGTATGTGCTTAGGTTCATGACAAGCAGAAGCACGTGCTTTCGTTTACATTAGAGGGAACTGTGATTTGGAATGGACAGCAGACATGAGGACAGTGAACAAATGTTGGTTGGTAGGTAATCTTAGAATAGTGGAGTTGTTCCATTTGCCTTCTTGCTTCTCAACAACGTAATGAAAGATCTACAGCTATTAAATTTTCACGCTTGTGGAGATGAGGCATATTCATTGTAGAATCCTCCTCTCTACAAAGTACACAATTTGGAGTAAGAAGGATGTTTTATTTTATATAGATGGGCAGCCAAATAATCATTTCCTGTATGTAATTGGAAAAGAGCAACAGCTATTAATCGTCAACATTCTGGAATTATTGCTTTGTTCAACAAGGTTTTCAAGGTTATTTATACTCTCTTGCTTAAATTGCCATATATTTTTTATTGCATGGTTTTCTGAATTATTAGTTTTGATGAGTTAAACTAGAAACATGGGTTTCTAACTTGCGGAATTTGCTAAGGCATCTGCATTTTCATCACCAAGGATTCAACAGTGTGAAGGAATCCACTGTAAGTGTTTAATATGTACTTTGGTAGATTTCAGCAGTTCTATTTGACATGTATTCATGTACATAAAGCGCTGGTAAAGCAGATTTTCAGCCACAATGACGACAGTTTTACTGAAGAGATTAATGTTGTAGAAAAGTTGTTTCAATATGGAAATGAGTGCTCCAAGTTTACCACAAAATGGTTGGTTTTGGACCAAGATATATATATATAAGAACAAAATAATTTGCTGTATATTTCAGCACCTGTTGTATTCTTAAAATTATGCCCAATTTTAGAGCCATGAGTATAAATATGTATTCAGTCAATTTCTGGAAATTTTGTTTAGATGGTTTACAAGGCAGCTTGTTTTAGTTGAATTGGGTTTGCATCTTGTTTGTTCACATTGACAGGATAAGGTGGAGGTGATAACTTTTCTATATTGTGTATGTCCAATGATAAACTGTATTGGTTTTGTAAAGCTTTAACTGTTGGGTGCATAAGCTTCTAGGAGTATCTGAATACGTTCTCCAATAGTCTATATTACGTAGTCTTTGATGAATAAAAGTATGTGATACATTCACTTGACTTTCTCTAACCTGTATCTCTATTAATGAGTATAAACACTACTCTTACTAAAGCTTATTTTTCATGTACTACATTTCATACAAATAAACCTTTGCAAAAATAGCTACGTTATACATTTCATCACAGATACAAAGAGAACAGCGATAGTCAAATGTTTAAGAACTAGACGCTACATGCTGGCCTTAAGATTCCGTACTGTTTTCATGCAATCGTGAGAAATAGCTGAAAATCGATGGGACTTTAAAAGAATGATAAGTATTGAACAATTGAAAACTTTAATAATGGAAATCTCAGAAACGGCTAAAGCCACAAAAAAAATGTTATTATTGTTCTTCACCAATGGCACTGAGGATTAATTGATCTGCATCATTTTCCCTCTGACTTCTCAATATAAAGTCTGTAAGTTATCACTTTTAAGGTCTTTGCATTTGGCGAGATGTTTGTTCAGCATGACATCTATTTATTTATTTATTTATTTGTGCTAGCAATCTTCCCTAGAATATGGCTATACATCAGCCCAAGCTGTTATCTTGCCATATTCTACCCATATTACACTCTTATTATAACATAAAAAATGATAATAATAATAAAAATAATAGTAATGGTACCAAAATAATAATCTTATAGTAATAATATATTATAATAATAATAATAATAATAATAATAATAATAATAATAATAATAATAATAATAATATACTAATAATAATAATATAATTACAAAACTTAACATCACTTGATGAAATTAATTTACATCTCTTTTTATTGTCCATAACCATTTCTTTTTAACTTTGGACAAGTATTCTCCTACCTTTTTACTATCCTTGTTAAAAATCTTGCTTAAAGCTACTTTCCTGTCCCGATTTACCCATTTCCCATTTATAGCTACCTTTCTCCAATGTTGTGTACCTTTACAGTCAAAAACGATATGCTCTAAATCTTCTCTTTCCCCACATATTGGGCACTGATTCTGTGGGAACCCATTTCTCATTCCTATTAATCTCCATACACCTGCTCGTGCCCAGGCAATACTTTCTCTTTGTTCCTTATTTGTGTTATCCACATACTGTTCTCTAGCCCATACATTTTTTATTAATATATATGATTCCAAGGAACTTTTGTTCCCAATGTTGCTAAATAAATTTTGTATCTCTATATCTTCAAACCTCTGCCTAGCTTCTTTCCAGAAACCCTTAACATTATTTTCCCTCCTTCTCCAGATTTCCCCTAGACCACTATTTTCCAAATTAGTCTGTATACTATAACTCCACCCATTCTTCTTCAAGCTCCTTTCTTGGAATTCCAAACACTGCCTCAAAAAGTTCTTCTCTTCTAAATTTAATAGTCTGTACCAATATTTAAGAGCTCTCTCCATTATTACCCCTTTCCCCCCCACTCTCTGCATTTCAATTAGAGCAAATTCCTTAACTGTAGCATTTGGCAGGCCTAACACTTCTCTGCAGAAACTCCTATGTACCATATCTATCTCTTCCCAGCCTCGTTCTACTCCCCATATTTCACTACCATATAACATTTTTGCTTCAACTACTGTGTTATATATTTTCTCTAGCCATTTAACATTTATATCTGGTATTCTATATTTGCAC
This sequence comes from Deroplatys truncata, assembly GCA_030765065.1. Classification (NCBI taxonomy): domain Eukaryota; kingdom Metazoa; phylum Arthropoda; class Insecta; order Mantodea; family Mantidae; genus Deroplatys; species Deroplatys truncata. The sequence continues at coordinate 129,267,490 of CM060979.1, read as the reverse complement.
CCTCTAATCGCTGCCATTGCCCCTTTCCCCTTTGTCAATACCAGTTTCTTCTGTTTCTCCCATTTTCCACCCCCATCCATTTTAACCCCTAAATATATACAGTCTCTGACCACTTTATATTCCTTCTCTCCATTCTTCCACTTTTCATACTTGCTCAGTTTGGCACCTTTCTTAAACACTATAATTTGAGTCTTCTCTTGATTTACTTTCAAATTCCACTCATCGCAGTATTTATTCATTTGCTGTAGGGACTGCTTCAGACCAATCGTTGAAACTGATCCTATCACTAAATCATCAGCGAATAATAACCCAGGGATTGATACCTTATTTATCGTAGGCAACCAACTATTATTCCTTCCTATCTCAGTGAGGATATCATCAATGTACAGATTAAAAAGCACTGGACTTAATTTACATCCTTGTCGTAGCCCCTTCCTTTGATTTACTTCTTTTGTCACCAATCCTACTCCTACTTTCACACAGAATGTGTTGTCCTTATATAGAGCTTTAAATAAATTTACCATCTGTTGGCTTACTCCCTTCCTCAAAAGTTTGTGCCACAACAAATTTAAATCAATGCGGTCATACGCTTTCTCCAAATCAACAAATGCCATGTATAATTTTCCCCTTTTTTCTTTTAAATACTTATCCACCAGAGTTTTAATTATGAATAAGTTATCTACCGTTCTCCTTCTCTTGCGGAAACCCATTTGAAACTCTGAGAGGATATTATATTCCTCTACCCAGTTTTGTATCCTATTAGCTAAAATCCCTGTGAAAATCTTTCCAACATTTGAAAGTAATGCTATTCCCCTGTAATTATTGGGCTTATCAACACTCCCCTTACCTTTATATATAGGATGAATTATTGCTTTCCTCCAATGCTTCGGTATATACCCCTTGGTTTTTATTACATTAAACAAATCAGTAAACATCTTTACTCTAGTCTCATCGCTACACCATTCTTTGATAAACTCGGGAGGAATTCCATCAATACCTGTTGCCTTATTGTTTTTCATTACCTTCACTTGTTTCACTACCTCCTCATCTGTTACTTCCCTATCTAATATATCTATGTATCCCACTCCAAAATCCGCCACTGGCTTCATCTTGATAAAGCCCTCCTCCTCGAATAACATTTTAAAATACTCCATCCAATCTGCTGAAGTGATATTTGGTTTAGCTAACCATTTATTATACGTGGATTTTAACACTCTCCACACCTTACTGGCATTGTTTTCCCTTAATACTTTAATCAAATTATTTTGTTCTTTATTTCTCCATTCTTGTTTCTTTTCTTCTAATAGTGCATTATATAAATTCCTACTCTTTAGGTATTCCTTCTTATCTTCCTCATACCCTCTCTTTTTCCATCTTATTAATGCCTGTTTCACCACCTTTTTCGTTATTTTGCATTCTTCATCATACCACCCTATTTCCTTTATTACCCTGCCTCTCCCCCTTCTCATCCCTTCCCCTGCTCTTTGCATTAACATATTAAAAATATTGTTTACATTCTCTATTTCCTGGTTCCTTATCATAAAAATCATTCCCTGTTGACATATTTGACCATGCTTGGAATCTAATGTTCGTTTAAATTCTATCCTCTGTTCCTCCCTCCATTTAAATTCAATATATTGGTTAGTATTCTTTCCCCATTCCCGTCTGAATTCCCGTACTTCCTCTGATCGCCTTTGAATCTCCACTACCAGCGGGAAGTGGGAGCTATTAGATACAAAGTTTAGTACCTTAAAGTTTTCTATTGTATATGCCTTGCTAATCGGCCATAATATATAATCAATGACACTTTGCCCATTCATATTAACAAAAGTAAACTCTCCCTCCAAATCATCTCCATATTTACCGTTCAATATGTCTAAGGCGTTCACTTCACAAAATTCGATAAAACCATCACTTGACTTATCAATACACTTATCTTTACTTCGCCTGAACTGCTCCCTTCTGGAACGTGTTTCATTTCCAACAAACATATCACACTCTATATTCACATCTCCTTCACCTATTCTGATATTAAAATCCCCCATTATTATTACTTCCGTATTCCCGTACTTCTCTCTTAGCCTATTTATATCTCTCTCTAGCGCCTTCAACAATTCAGGATTGTGGTATTGCGAGGGAGCTGGTGCATTATACACTACACCTAAACATATGGTTTTCTCATTTATCAGTTTATCTTCCAATACAATCCACAAAACATTTTTAATCCTGGACCAAGTATCTCTTACTACTTTCCCCATGGATTGTCTTACAAATAAACCCACTCCGCCAGAGGCTCTTCCCCTCACTGCTAACCCCTCCCCTTCTATTCCAACATATGTATAATCCTTAACCTCTATGTTTACCTCCCTCAGCCAGGTTTCTGCTACCCCTAAATAATCTACCTTTTCTAGTAGATGTCTCAACTTCCCTGTAAATATTTTATTTTTTAATCCCTCGCAATTCCAGAACCCGATCTTCCTTCTTCCTTTTCCCTTTCCCTATTGTGAACCTGTTCTACTTCTAAACCTGTCCAACACTTTCCTACTTCGTAGTTCTATTCCAGTTTTCTCCTTTGACGGACCCGCTAAATTTCTGTCCAAAACCAGTGTACTCCCACTGGGTGTCGACACAATACTTTCCTCTCCCTCCGTTCCATCACTCTGCGACCACGCCCCCGCCCTACCCACAGCCAGATCACGTGCCAGTTTAGCTTCCTCCCTCCTTGGTGAAATCAGTTTCCTTGTTTCGCCAGCTGATGTCCTTGCGTCACTCTGATCTGACGTTCTAGCTACGTCATCTCCACGCCTTGTCTCCGATACCGTCATCTTCTTTCCACCAGCTCCACGTATCGGTGATGTAACTTCCATGTGTCGATCTTTGTCCTCTGGTCTCCGATCGCTCTTTGGACTTCCTCTGCATTCTCTGGTCTCGGATATATTTCGCTGAGCCATATCCTGTTCCTGGCATCTACTGTTCCTTGAGTCACTTTCGTATCCCGTCACCATGCGCCCGTCGACCCACAGTCGTAGATTCTTTATGAAGGCCCGTGCATGACATCATCTTCACAGAGAGTGCACTTGGGTATAGGTAGGCATCGTATCTTGTAGAGATGTTCTGCAAGGAATCGTGGCCAGTTGCCATCCTAAATAAGGGCATTGCAGTCTTCCTTGGCACCTTTCTTTGCTAATTGATCTGCATGTTCATTGCCCAAAAGTCCGTCATGAGCTGGGATCCATTGTAGAGTGACATGATTTAAGGTTTCAACTGCTTTAATTAGGCTTCTTATTTCTTCAATATTTCTTACAAAAAACTTATTATAAGTAAATTGTGTGTTTTAAAGAGATCTACATTTTTTTGTATGGTGCACTTTCGTCTATCGTTTAACATTTACAAGTTATACAAGATTATACAAAATTCCTTCCAAAAGAAAGGAAAAAAAAATCTGATGTGTTACACTCACATGACTTTCTCTACTCTTGTACAAACTATTTTTACAAACGCTTATTCTCCTCTACTTCATGTTAATCGAGATAAACATTTGCAGACTCTATCTTATTGCTAATATTCTTGTAGAGTAAGGGGAAAATATATTTACAAGGGCATATAGAAAAACAGTAGCCTTTAAGCACATAGATATCTCTTAATAACTCGTTGCTAGGTGCAGCACCATTCCCTTTGCCACAGATTATAACTCTTTGCATATCCAAGACAAAAAAATCTGATGTGTTACACTCACATGACTTTCTCTGCTGTTGTACAAACTATTTTTACAAACACTTATTCTCCATCTACTTCATGTTAATCGAGATAAACATATGCAGAGTCTATCTTATTGCTAATTTTCTTGTAGATGTAAGGGGATAATATATTTACAAGGGCAATTTGGAAATACAGTAGACTTTAAGCACATACATATCTCTTAATAGCTGGTTGCTAGGTGCAGCACCATTCCCATTCCCACAGATTAATACTCTTTGCATATCCAAGACAAAAAAAGAATAACGAATTCCCATTTGAGAAAATAAGTATTGAAAAATTTAAGGGAATAACAAGCAATATCTCGAAAATGGTTCACTCAACAAAAAAATGTATATGACATAAATGGTGTATTTTAACGCGATCTACATTTTTTGTGTAGTAACATTTTGTCTATCTCTTATGGTTTACTAGTTATGCAAAATCGTTCACAATGAAGAATACTTTCTGAGAAATTCCCAGAAAATTCAAGATATACATTTTATTTGTCATGAAAATATCTTAAACATATGATATTTTAATCAAAATCGTTAGAGCCATTTTTGAGAAAATTAAAATTTTCGAAAAATCTTCCATGTAAAGGGTAATCTGGGGTGGGGGATTTTCTTGAAAACCTTCGTGTCGCATCCTTGGAAGATACTGAACCTAAATACCAAGTTTGGTGTTTATCCGACTGTTCGTTTCTGAGTTATGCTGTTCACAGATAGACAGACAGATGGATATGTTTCCAAAAATCCTTTTTTTGGATTCAGGGGATCTCAAAACATTTATTTCCGGTGAAATCTCGGTATCGAATTTTTGAGTGGAATACAATGCTTCCCCTACTTACTATACGTAGTAGAGAAAGTAATATATATAGAGTTTTATTTAGGATGCTCTTTAACTGCTGTGATTCTTAGCATTGCATTCTATATTATGGCTTGAAGGACTGGAAATTTTGCTCAGAGGCCGCTTTATCAGACTTGAGGTTCTTTTACATGCCGTAAATCTACGACACAGGGTCACCAGCTTTACTTCTCTTCTGAAGGAAGCCATGCTAAGGATTTTACGCCCAAAAAAATCCATTGCCCTTCGCTGAGTTTGAACCCATGACCTCGGGAACTAGAGGCTAGCATGGTAACCATTACATCACAGAGGACAACTTTCCAAATGCAGAGGACTTCCTAGGCTATTCCCAGAAAATTCAAGATATACATTTTATTTGTCATGTAAATATCTTTCATATTTGGGTATTTTAATCAAAATCGTTAAGACATTTTTGAACAGGGTAGTTGGTGGGAATTTTCTTGAAAATATTTATGTCGCATCCTTGGAAGATATTAAACTCAACTACCAAGTGTGGTATTTATCCAACTTATCGTTATGCTGTTCTCTTTCTTTCTCTCTCACAACACACACATCCACCCACGTGCACACACACACAAACACACACAATGTTTCCAAAAATGCTTTATTTGGATTCAGGGCCCTACTTATTGTATGTAGTAGAGAAAGTAAAAATATCCATATGAAAAATATAGCTATCGTGAAAGGTAAAGGAGATAATTGAACATAATCTGTGTTTCAATCGTGTTCCTATACTTTCCATTTCATCTTAGTTTAACTAGCCAATATACATATATAAATTTCCTTTCAATGCAACGTTAAAAGGGAGCATTCAAATACATAAAGTGACTCACACTTAAGCGAATAGAATCATTCACACCATTAATATCAACTCAGTTATAAAAACCAGTTAAAAGCTGAATAGTATCACATGTAATTTAGTTCACTGAATCCTCAACTCAGTTCATAGAACAAGTGTAAGTTGAGTTTATAGTGGCTTAATTGCCCCATTAAACAAATGGCCATTCCCACAGCTCAAATACCACGTTGCAACAATCACCATGTTTAGCTTTCACCTAAATACTACAATTTAGAATTACAAGGTAGACAATATCCTAATGACAGACACCACTTAAAGTCTATCTATGTAAAATAAAAGACACACACATTACCAAACAGTTTCAAACTAACGTAATCTCACTCTGACAGCAGTAGTAACAGTGTCGCGTTGGCCAGGCAGGTGGTGTGGCATTGCCAACCCAAGCTGTACTACTAGGTGGCGAAGACCACACATGGCAACAGAGTAGGAGTAAAGAGAGAATATTTTGTTTATTAACGTTGCTTCCACTACTATACACTTACAACTGTTTACTAGTAGGTCTGCAGTTTCATCACGTGTCTGTTATCTTATCACCTACTGCAAGTAAGGGATAGTTTTCTTTCACACTATCCCTGCAGTGTTCCAGAGGTAATATGTGTGTAATTGGGTTGTGTGAAACAATGTACACACAAGAACGGCATTCAGTTTGAAAATCAGAAACAAACAATATTCAAATGCGAGTTGTAGGTAAAATATACAGGTGCAACATGATTAAAATAAATTCAACTTCTTTAATGTTCCATAAATTTATTACAAAGAGATGTTGGGCAACATGAACACACTGGTATTTTTATTTAGAGAAGATACTCAAAATGTGTGGCGTTAGAGTCTAGCAAGCATCACATCTTTTTATCCGATTTTGTCCTACCCTTGCTTGAGCTTCTGCATTCTGCCCAATCACTAGGGCTGCTTCAAACACACATGTACAAAGATCATCAATAGTAGCAACCTCATCATGGTACACCTCATTCTTCAATTGTCTGCACAAATACAAATCCAAAGGATCAAGATCTGGTGATCTTAAAGACCAAAGTACTGGTCCAAACCGTCCTATCCAGTGGTGAGGAAACATGCAATTTAAATGTTGTTGAACCACTCTACTGAGTGAAGTGGTGCCCCATTATACGTAAAACACATATTTTGCCTTGTCTGTAGAGAGAGATCTCCAAATGAGTGGGCGGTATGTTTTTAAGAAACTGTTTAAAAGTTGCTCCAGTCAAATCTTGTGGGTAATGTAACTTATTTCCAATTTAATATAAAATTGCTTGTGGTGGACTTTGTGACAGTGATGTGTCTATAATTTAGTGATTATTGAGTCGATTGTAACACTACATCACTTACTTGTAAAAAAGCGAAAACATGTTTCAGGAGCTAATTGCTCCCATCCTCAGTTCTTTGTCGACTGCCTGCATCATTCATCCTAGCTGTTAGCTTGATCTCTGGTGGCGGTTGCAATACAAAAATAGAAGCGAGTAGAACTAAAACTATACAATTTGCATCTAAAACTAACTAAAGAACTTGGAAGCATAGTTTGGGATAATTTGGAAAACAACCTTTTGGCTACATTGAGCATCAAAATGTGAAACAAAACATTAATACAAAAACCGCAAAACTTATGCAAACAACAGAAGCCAAAAGCATGGCCTAAATACAACAAAGCACAAATGAATGTTAGTAACCAATTAAAACAAACTTTCACCATAACAGAAATTGAGTTCTTAAACAGAGATGAAAACATGTGTAGATTTCTCCAAAAAGGTAGAAGATTACATCACAAACGTCTAAATTGCAACCCAAGACCTAAATGAAATAGAAAAAAACATGATACAAAGCAAATGTTGCAAAATAATTGTAAAAATAGGAAATGAAAAGAAAGCTAAGGCCACAAGAATGTGATAAGAGCACTTAAAAGCAAACCCGTGATTTACACAAAAGCCGACAAAGGATATACAGTGGTGATTTTGGATAAAACAGACTATGTGGAAAGGATGGAAACACTTTTGGAAAAATCTGATGTGTTACACTCCCATGACTTTCTCTACTCTTGTACAAACTATTTTTACAAACACTTATTCTCCATATGCTTCATGTTAATCGAGATATCGAGATGTTAATCTTATTGCTAATTTTCTTGTAGATGCAAGGGGAATTGGTAGGTTTTAAGCGATAGTCAAATATTGTAAGAGCTGGTTGCTATGTGGAGTATTCCATTCCTTTTGCATTACCAGGACAAACAAAAAACAAAAAAAAAAAAAAAAAAAAAAAAAAAAAGAATAACGAATTTGAGAAAGAGTATAAGTATTGGAAAATTTAAGGGAAAACAAGCAATATCTCGAAAATTCAACAAAGAAAATGTATATGACATAAATTGTGTATTTCAACGTGATCTACATTATTTGTGTAGTAAAATTTTGTCTATCTCTTATCGTTTACCAGTTATGCAAAAGTCGTTCACAATGAAGAATACTTTTGGAGACATTCCCAGAAAATTCAAGATATACATTTAATTTGTCACGAAAATATCTTAAACATATGATATTTAAATCAAAATCGTTAGAGCCATTTTTGAGAAAATTAAAATTTTCGAAAAATGTTCCATGTAAAGGTAAATCTGGGGTGGGAGGATTTTCTTGAAAACCTTCATGCCGCATCTCTGGATGATACCGAGCCTAAATACCAAGTTTGGTGTTTATGCGACTGTTCGTTTCTGAGTTATGCTGTTCACAGACACACATGGACATGTTTCCAAAAATGCTTTTTTTGGATTCAGGGAGTTTCAAAACATGTATTTCCGGTGAAATCTTGATATCAAATTTTTGGGTGGAATACAATACTTCCCCTACTTACTATACGTAGTAGAGAAAGTAAAAAGATGAATACTCTAAATTACAAAAAAATCCCTTAAACAAACGTATAAATCAATTTAATGCAACAATCGCAGATATCAAATTAATACACAAGAAAGAATAGTACAAAATCAAAGTAGAGAATCCCACACTACCCAGAATCTATGGACTTCCAAAAATACATAAACCGGGAAAAGCAATGAGGACAATCATAAATAATATAAATGCCCCCAACTACAAACTAGCAAAATGGAACAGATTTTCTTCATTTCCAAGATTTGAAACATTAGGCATAAAAAACTTCCTGGAGTTAATTCCAAAAATGAAAGACGTAGAAATAGGGAAAACAGATTCCATAGTTTCTTTTGTTGTCACGGCTCTCTTTCCTATCATACCAACAATAACCCTACCAACACACATCAAAAACTGGCTGCTATCAGTAGGAAAGACTACAGAAGAAATCCAAGAATACATCACACTAACTAAGCTGAGCATAGAGTAAAATATTTTCACTTTCAACGGGAACTGCTAGAAACAGAACTCGGGTCTAGCTATGGGCAGTTCCACTTTCACCACTACTGGCAGAACTCTTCCTGAGCAATATAGAAACAAGGGTCATGAAGGCTTTCCCCTGGATATTCAAACGCTGGTACCGCTATGTTGATATTTTTGCAATAGTCCTGGAAAAACACTTGGAAGACGCACTAAAATTATTGAACCTTCAGGAAAAATCCATAAACTTCACAATGGAAAAGGAACAGAATGGACAACTCCCTTTCCTTGATCTTAAAATCATCAAGAAAGAAAACCATCTAACATTTGGCATCTACAGGGAACCCACACATACAAATAGCTACATAAAACAAAACAGTTTCAATCCTGTTCCCCACCAGCATGCAGCACTCAACAGTCTGACACACCGACTGGTCAATGTCCCCATGAACAAAGAGGAATACACATTTGAGCTAAACAACATATTGGAAATAGCTACAGAAAATAGATTCAGGCCAGAAACAATACATAAGAAAATAAACAAAGCCGCGAGCAAAAAGAGAATAAAAGAAGTTACCACACTCATCCCTACTGGAAAACAAAAGATAATCTTCAAAACATTCACATACCACCAACAGCTTTCTACAAATTCCAGAGAATCTTCAAGCAGCACATCTCTTTGGTCCCAAAAAACAATTACACCATCAAGAACCTACTAAACTCCAAACTAAAAGATGACATCCCACAGGAGAATAAACCAGGAATATACCAGATCAGCTGCAATGAATGCGAAAAAATCTACATTGGGCAAACCAAAAGAAATATAAAAACAAGAACAAAAGAACACTTCAGTTACATAAAGCAAAAACAGAAAGATAAATCGGCAGTTGCTTCGCACTTTTGGAGAGACAAACACATTATAAACAGAAACCCTAAAATACTAAAAAACATTTCAGGAAAAAAGGAACTTACAATTTTCGGATTTATATATGGAAAAACAAAAACTGCATTTACAATTTTGGAATCATGCCAGGAGACTTACTTTTGAAGAAGTTCACCCAACAGCCACCAGAGATCAAGCTAACAGCTAGGACGAATGATGGAGGCAGTCAGCAAGGAACTGAGGATGGAAGCAATTAGCTCCTGAAACATGTTTTCACTTTTTTACAAGTGAGTGATGTAGTGTTACAATCAACTCAATAATCACTAAATTATTTCCAATTATTCCAGCCCAGATATTCATTGAAAACTGGTGCTGGAAATGACCATGTCGGTATGGGGATTTTGGAAAGGCTATTTACGATTGTTGTGGAAATTCAAAACACCATTATGTGTGAAACACGCTTCACCAGTTAGCATTACGCAGACACAGCTCTTTCACCCATTGGAAGATCATCACTTTCACTTAGAATGTTGCACTCTTTGGATATGATATGGGCGAAGTAGCTGTTAATATTCTATGAGCAGTCCAATTTGATACACCTTGCACGTACTAGCACATGGATCCTATCACATATGGATCTCAGTTTTCAGGACAGAATCACGTACTTGATCTACTGTGGATTTGGAATTATGCCTACAAGTGTGCACTCAGCTTTCCATACGTTGACTTGAAAACACTGCCATAGCTCTGAATGCTCTGTTTTGAATTGTGTGGGCATTCAGCACCCTGAAATACTGACAGACCTGCACTTGGTGCAGGTGGTGAGTTGCATCAACATGCCTGACCTTCCTCTCTAAACACACGCCACTGTTGCGCAGTTGCCAAGCATAACTCTAAAAATTTATTTCAGAAGACACACGGAAAACCAATTATGTAACAAATCTGTGGCAAAATAACCCATTTTAGCAGTAATAGGTAGAGACATTAGTGATTCATATTTTGAAGCCCTATGTTAATTTTAGAATTAAAAGATAAAGGTGTTGACACAGTGGCAGTCTGTTTGACACATTTTATGTTTTATATATGAAACAATTTGCTAAAGAGAAAAATGGAAGAGGAACTAATGTTTCAGTTTAACATCACGAAGCAGCCCATTAAGTTTGTGCACTCATATCAGTATAAGACCTGTCTGTAAGGATATGTTATCTGTAAATCCTTGCAGAACTGCTATTATACCTGTAATAGTGTGCAATGCTTCATTTTGGGCTTTCCCTATTTTATCTAAATTTGATTTGTTTGCTGTAATAATTATTTCACTACTGTACTGCAGAATTGGTATTATATGTAGTGTTCAATACTTGTCTAGAACATCACCATTTACTTCTAGCTAATCTCTTCAACATATGTTGTTTCCAGGTTAGCTTGTAATCAAATGTTACTACTAAATATTTACAAGCTTGGTTTGCCTAATAGAAGTGCGATTGATTGATTGATATTTTGAACAAGTGTAGTATAGCTTATACTGTATGTGCACTTTACAGTACATTTGCTACAAAAAAATTTAAATTTATGTAAATAAAAGAGATAAAAAGCAACAATTAAATACTAGAAGAGAAAAAAGGCTATACACTTGATGTAATAAATTATTTTAAGCATAATGGTAAAACTTCAACCTCATGAGTGAATGTGTTTACAATGGGTTCTATTTTGAATTTAATAAAAAATCACAACCTAAAATTCACATATATATTTTTTTCTGTAAAACGGTGTCGCACCTAAAAAGTTGAAATATGGTGTATGTTCAACGATTTCCACAGCATTTCAGAACTTTAGATTGAAAAATATGGAATTTATAATTTTCACAGATGCCTCTCCTTTAAGGGTGGTTCACAGCCCCTAGGAACGAGAACTCCTGTCAATGACCATACTGATAGCAAAGTGGAAAGTCAATTTTGTGCACTGGAACCTCATTTGTTTATAACTAGCCAATGACATTATTATTGCCTGCTTCCAACTCAGTCAACACAATACAGGTCAGCCGACATCAAAATTTAAAAGAGTAAACACTTTGTAAGTACAAATCCATTACTATTTCCAATTGCTCTAATTGTACCAAACTTCATTCCTTTATTAATAGGAGGCAATGAAGTTGTACATTGTTGTTTGGTAATTGCTAACAGTTTTTGCTATTATTTGTATTTTTTGCTCTTGTTGTCTTCCTTCTATGGAAAATACCCTATACATAGCAAAATATGTTTGGATTAAAAAATCTTGGAAAGAGCAAATTCATTTACATATCTTGGATACACATTATGCGTTTTTGAAGAGGACGACATTTCACAGAAATTTTTTAAATACACTGAAACAATGGAAATAATGATTCACATTAGGTTTGTTCCCACACGATTCAGAATCGATTCCGACTTATCTGAGTGTGCGCAGTAGCTAAGTGGCGTTCCAACACGACAGAGAATCAGTTCAGAACCAATTCTGAATTTCCAGTTTGCTGTTCCAACGTATTTGGGAACTAGTTCGGAACGAGTGAAATCGGTTCATGATTAAGAATAGGAACTGAAAATTCCAGACATGCGCAGATTGTATGGTCTACAGCGCATACTCAGTTAATTCAGAATCGATTCTAATCGCTTGGAACAAACCCGACAGAGAGTATTGAAAAAGCGACATACTCTCTGTATTCAGTAGAAAATAAATTTGAATATGTAATTTATTCCTCCATTCGTGTTTATTTCTCAATACGGAATAGCAAAAGTGTTTGGTAAGCAGTTGCTCGCTGTTGAGTAGTATGGCGACATACTTGAGGAAAAGAACAAACGTCTAACAAAGCCAGGGAGCAAAACAATAATGAGTGATTTAGAAGGTGACAGTGATCTTTTTAATGATGCATTGACTTCCGAAGAAGAGGATTATTTCCATTTAAACATTATTCCGTTATTTTGGGACCTTTACCCCTTTTTGCCACCTTTATACCATTTCCCCCCAACCATGCCCATAATCCCCTTTTTTCTTTTAAGTTTCATTCCAATTTATTCTTTAACTTTCAATTAACGTCTCCTCAGCTTGCTGTGTACGTGCGAATAGTAAGTCTACCTCTTTCAGTAAACGCTGCGCGGGAATTGAAAGCACACCCGCAACAATGGAAAATAATTGTGTGTTCGACGAAAACCTCTTTCTCTCACTTTACTGCTATAAAGTAGCCCGCAATAATGCAATTGACAATGAGTGATTCTATCCCACCAGAATCAGTAGCCTGCTGTTCGTGAATGTGAGTTTGTTGCTGTGAGAGACGTCATCTGTTTACGTGGAGACGAAGCCTGGGCAGGCAGACGACAATAACCTCAACCGCGCAGTTCCGAGAATTATTAAGACTGGGCTATAATTCACAAAACAATTATATATAAGGAAATAAAAATTTCAGCCCAATTGAATGGATAGTTTAGAAAATAGCAATTTCAGTTGTGCATCCCCTTAAATAAACCAGCACCTTATTGTGCCTTTTTCACCTTATTTGAGCACCTTTTCCCTTCCTTTTTTCATCTGAAATTTGCAACTAAAAATCCTAACCCTGATCATAAGCATACATTGGTACCATGTAGTTTTGTATTATTTGCATTACGTTCGGAATAGAATTTATGTGGGGTGTCATTGTCTCAGAGTATTGGAGTTTTAAATTAAACATTGTGTTTAGAAGCTTCTGTAGCAGGAAACCTAATGTTAAATTGGAATTGTGTTAAATTACTTTTTCCGGGTTCTGGTTTAAATATAATATCTATATATTACAATTGTTATTCGCAATAACTCAGTATCAATGGCTTTAAGCCGATAAATGAACGCGATTTATTTTTGCTTGAATATTAGAACTGGAATCAGTATGAAAGAAACGCTTACGATATACGTACATCGGCGGAGTTTGATTTCATTCATCAACGCTGTAAACGTAGATATTTGATCGTCTTCTGATTGACCGTGCAACGAAGAAGGCCGTGACAGAACGCGAACGGTTCAAGTAGTGTTCCAACCACACAAAATTCCGAATTAGTTCTGTGAGCGTACCGGACTGGCGCATGTGCATTAGCATGTGTTGGAATTAGTTCGGAACCCGTTCAGAACCGTATGTTGGAACAAACCTATTATGAAACCTTCCTTAGTACAAAGACATACTAGAATTTGCTTTAACAAGACATGGAGATTAAGAAAGCAGAATAACTGGTAATGAAATAAATACATAGCAGATATACAAAATTGGATCATAAACACGAGGAAATAATGGGAAAATTACATTACAACCTATATCACATACAACATTACCAAACAAATGGATAAGCTTCACATGGTACAAATAGAATCCGAAAGCCCATGCTTCACTATCGTTTCAAATGGGAAGACATCTTTAGGGCATCCAAGGAAACAGATTGAAAATTCAACTATGAAGCAATAGTCAGTTCTGAGTGGCACAGATGACACTTTCATTACAAGAGCCAGTACTCAATGGATCTGAGGAAGTCAGGGAGCAATTTCCTCCTGCTTCATTTTCCCAGCTTTAGCAAGTGTTTCATGTCACGGCTGCTTTGAATATTTTCTGAAGTGAAGACACTAATATGTTATCCCTGGGAATGACCAAGTCTAGTTTCCCACAAAAGTTCCTGTTAATTGTGGATGTTCACATTATAATTAATGTATTTTAACTTTGTTGTTCTCGTTCTCAGTTATTGTGAATTAGTCTATACTAGCACAGTTGTCAACTTTAACAATAGCCCTAATGCTGTGACATTTGAGTGTACAAGAAGTAAGGATACTGTAATCACCAAACCTGATATAACTGAGGTTACATTGGTAACCCAAGTAACACACAAAAGACAGCAGTATGAGAGCAATAATCAATGGTATAAGTTTACCGACATACAGGACAAATCGAAAAGTAATGGACAATTTTTTTCTGCCTTGGTATTGCAGCTGGAATGTTGCAATTTCACACATATATAGTCTTAAGTTTTCATTACAGGAGGTATTTTTTGTTTAATGTGCAGCTCTAGTGAGAGAAGCATGAACTATACAACAAAGATGACGTGCATGTTGCTGAGGTCCACGTGTGAAGAGCAGAGAGGTGTGGTTCAATATTTGTGGGACAAAGGGCATACTGAGTGATATTCACAGGGACATGTGTGGCATGTATGGGGATGATTGTATGGACCGTAGCAATGTCTCCAGGTGGTGTGCATTCTTCCTAGAGGGCCATATGAATCTTAGTGATTCGCCATGCTCCAGAAGGCTGGTAATAGCTGCAACCTCGCAGAATGTCAGAGGCATTGAGGTGGCAATTTTGAGCAACCAGCGTATGCAACTGCGAACCTTATTGCAACAGTTCAACATTTCCTATGGTGCAGTGTACGATAATGTTCACGACATGTTGCAATTTCGTAAAGTTAGTTCACACTGGGTGCCTAAGAACCTGACAGACAACCACAAGGGCCAGCGAATGACGACGAGCTTGGATCACCTAACGCGGTACACTGTAGAAGGGCATGACTTTCTGAAAGTAATCGTCACTGGTGATGAATCGTGGGCATACCACTACCAGCAAGTGAAACATGCTGGTTCCCCAGTAAGAAAAAATTCAAAGTGACTCAATCTGCTAGGAAAGTGCTTGTGAGGTGTTCTGGGATATGCATGGTGTTGTATTGGTGGACTTTGTTGAACACGGGACCACTGTGAATGCTGCACCTACATGAAAGTTGCATAGTGCCCTTTGTGATAAATGCCACAACATGAATGCTGACGATGTCAAAATTCATGACAATGCTCGCCCCATGTTGCTGCTGCTGTTCGTCAGAAAATCACCAAATTTGGTTGGGAGGTGCTCCGGCATCCACCATACAGTCCGAACCTTGCACCGTCGGACTTTCATCTGTTTGGTCCCATTAAGAAATTTCTGGCTGACCAACGCTTTGCAACAGATGTGGAAGTGAAATCAGCAGTCCGCAGATGGCTATACTCCAAGGAAACTGACTTCTACGAACAGGGCATATTGAAACTGGTATCACAATGGGAGAAATGTGTTGAGAAACTTGATGACTATGTCGAAAAGTAGGTAAAAGCTGTAAGCTCATTTGTGATTCTTTTTGTTGTTTTAACCATTAAACTTTTTTGTAAAAAAATTATTGTGCATTACTTTTCAATCTGACCTTGTATTATATAGCTAAATGGCTGGTCAGGAAATTTAACACATACTGTAAATTTGATAGCATGAGTATTAAATATTCATATGGATTAGTGCAAAAATAAGACTATAGATTGTCACACAGAGATCTTCTGGTATCTTTTGATGTTGAAACATTACTTACCAGCATACCTCTAGATAAAATATCAGCAGTAATAAAGGAATGCTAAACTCCATTAATGTTATACAGCAGAAATGGAAGAATTAATTAAATTAACTGAATTGTGCATATATGTGGACAATATCATTGCAGTGATTTCAATTAAAAAATTGATGTTCTGAAACTATTAAATTTACAAGATAGAAATATTAAATTCACAATGTAGGTGGAGAATGACTATGTTTTACCATTCCTAGACTTGAAAATTATTAGATATGAAAATAAACTCAAATTTGGAATCCAGAAAACAAACTCATGTGGGCAATTATATTAAAAGAAATGGGTGCAATCCCACTTATCAATATGCACTATTTAATAGCCTAATACACAGACTTTATTAACATTCCTTTAACACAGGAGGAATAAGTTGAAGGCATTGGGTGGTATAAATAAAAGCAAGCATTAGCTCATTTCTCACTAATTCCAAGCAATTGCTCGGTTTCGTATGAATAAAAATTTTCTGCTCAACCTCCTCGCAAGCAAAAGCTTGCTGACCTTGACACTGAGCTATTGCTCGCGATTTGGTATAAATAAAAACAAGTCCTGCTCACTGTTAGTAAGCTTTTGCTTGCTATTTCTTGAGTTACCTGCGTAGGTACTTCAGCTTGCTCAACTACAGTTTAATACCATGGCAGAGTTCATGATGGTGGTTCCTGAACGAAAGGTAAACATGTATACAAGATGCAGGGACTCGGATGAGAGCAGATACAAACAGTTATACCGTTTTGAAAGAGAAAATGTATACTAGGTTGCACAACATTTTCTTCCAGAGGCAAATGAAATATCAGGTGGAGCTCTTAACAATGCTGAAAAAATGCGGACTTTAAGGTATGTAGGAGAACCTGGTTTTCAAGCTGATGTTGTGGAGGATCTCGATGTTACACAGGCTACGGTCTTAAATACCTTCTGAGAAGTTATTAATGCAATCAACACTAGAGCCAGGAATTGGGTGCAGTTTCCTACAACTGCTGCTGCTCTTCAGGAAGCTAAGGTGGAGTGGTCAGAACGTTATAATTTCCCTGATGCAATTGGGGCAGTGGATTGCACTTATATTCTAATAAGGAAACCAAATGTACATGGGGACGAGTACATCAACAGGAAAGAAGTTCCCAGCATCAATGTGCAGGCTACATGCAACGCAAGTGAAAGATTTACGAGTATTGTTGCCAGATGGCCTGGGTCTGTGCACGATTCTCGGATATGGAAAAATTCAGATGCTTACACAGCGATAGCCGGTAATGCTGCCAAAGCACTGCTGCTAGGGGATTCATGCTATGGTATTGCACCATGGTTGATGACTCCTTATCAAAATCCTGCTACTCCAGAACAAATAGCATACAATAGGTGCATTACAAAGGAGAGGGTAATCATTGAACAATGTTTCGGCCAATTAAATCAGCAGTTTCCGATTTTACAAAATACGATAAGATTACCCACCAGAAAATACGTTCAGTAATAGTGTGCTGTATGATTCTGCATAACGTGGCCAAACATCTTGAGGCAGTATTTTAACACCTGAATAATTTCAATTGTATTTTTATAAAAGTAAATTCAATAACAGCCCACCTTGAAATAATATGTATAGTAATTATTGTTTAAATGTATGCAACAGTCATTGCATATGCTTATTTTTATTGTAAAACATGTTTAATAATGTTAAGTGAATACATTACATACTTTAATAATGCAAGAGCTGTGAGAATAATAAGGTTTAAGTTGCTAACAATGAGGTAATAATGAGGTAACCTTGTAGCAATAATGAGTTTGAGAGTTTGAATGTTACTAGTCATGATTATAGCAAAGATAAGGTAAATTCAGTAACAGTTTAAAATTAGCCAATCAATAGCAAGGAAAAAGTTTAAGTAAAATGCAGATATTCTATTGAACTAGAATTAGCCAATCAGAGACTTGAAATACCAAAGCTTACAGGTTTAACGGTTGAAATAATGTTCAGTTGCTGGCAAACCTTGGCAGTGAGCAGATGGAAGATGTGTTCTCTATAAAAAATATTACGCGTGAACCGTAAAATATGTATACGCATTAAGTGAAAGTATTAAAGAATCTCACAGCTCTTAAAAAGTGTAGTGCTTTATTAAATTGTGCAAAGGATAAATAAAAGAAGTGAATTTAAAAACTTAAAAATCTGTGGATGTCTACAATTCTTGTTGCACCGCACCCTGACTAAGATATACATGACTCTACAAACAAGACTGATGCAGCCGAGGCAAACATAAACATAAATACTATCTATAGAAGCAGTTTTAATAACAAAGTTAAATATTATAGTGTAAAACTTGGAGTGTAACAACAAAATTACATCGTAAAATCAGCTTCTCATACGTAGCGTAATATTGCGTAATATTAGTAACTGTTACGTAATCAACAAATTCAAACCGACGCCCAAAGCGTGTTGCAAACTAACTAGTAAATTAAGTAATTTATTACGTAAAAAAAAAAAAAAAATATATATATAATAACTTGAAGTTGGCTCCCATACGTGGGGCAGTTAAAATTACGTAACCAAACAAAACAAAAGCAGCACAACATAACCTTCTTCAAGTTTTAAACAATACATGAAGGAAACATCTACTTCAATCTAAAAGAAGAGGACTTTCACATACCTGAACTACAAGATGATGAAGACGATGTACCAGTAGCGGCTGTTCCAGAACCGGAATCAATCTGCATTAGAGATAGAGGACAGCAGAGAAGGGATGACATCGCAAAAATAATTTGATGTTAACTCTTCGCATCACTCTATTTATTACTCAAATTTCACAAAGGTATGAATAAATCTCATCACTGTACTTCTGTCTGCTCTTTTGTCACTGCTCTTGAGGAAGAGAGATAATTTACATGAATATACATAAGAGAGTATGAGTGGAGACAGAAAACGGGGCGTATAGACAAGAAACAATTATTGATAAAATGTGACATTGCAAAATCTGCAAATAATTACCTAAACATAAGTTTTCAAAATTTCTAAATAACTTTACACCAAGGACTAACACAATTTACTAATTGCACCTAAAGATTCATAAAAATGGGAAGCAAATCTACACTTTCTCGTTCTCTTTTCTTTCTGCAGTAGTAATGCTTCTTTTGCAAGCTTTAAGACTTCAATTTTGAGTTTGTCTTTTTCTTCTTTACTTTTGTTTTTCTTCTTTTTGTGTTAGTACTGTTAGCTGTTTGAGTAGAACTAACCTCTGCAGTTCATTATTACTTAATCCTGCTGTATCCTCATTGGAATCAGCTGATTTCCGCTTTCCTGTAGATTTACGAGGCGCTCTGTCGACAACTGATTCCGCATCAACACTTAACACCCCACCTTCAACACTTGGAATAGGCTCCTGGAGATTAGCTGCTGTCAAGGTGGAATCCATTGCTTCAAAGCCAACCTGAAGTCCTCCTACAAAGATTAAAAATGTAAAAATTAATTTCAATAACAGAATGTAATTAGATTAATTTAATACATCGGGAAAATAATGCGTTTAGTTTTTCTCTGGTTCTTACCTGTCATTGTTGTTATGGATGGGTTTGACTTCGCCTGGAGGATATCCAGGATCTCCTATTCCCATTCCTTTAAAACAAATGCCTTATTGCCAGTTCGTTTCAAGTCACTTTTGGACTTCATTCTTGTTTTAATGTTGCTTATTTCTTTTCAGTATTTGCAGTTTGGTGATTACAATTTGAAACTCCCCGTACAATTCTTGCTTTACTGCAGCTATTGCTAAATTTTTTCTACGCTTGCTTTCAGGTAGCTGTGCCTTCATGAGAATATCATTTGCTTTTAACAGTTGAACAAAGCGTCTCATAAATGCACTGCTTTCTTCAACCATCCATTGTGATTGAAATGTGTGCTGCAAATGTAAACTTTCTTCTTGGAGGTATTTGCTTCTATAGCTGTTTTCATGTTGCAAGAGCATACCTGATAAATGTTTTCATCTTGCCTGGGTACGACAACGTTATACAAAATACAAGTGAGGTCATAGTGATCTGCTCTCATTACTGGAACACTGGTAACAAAGCGACGTACAAGTGTGCACACTTACGTAGAACAGAAAGCTCGCACAAATCAAAATCGGATTATAACTAAAGAATTAATTTCCTATAAAACTGACCTTAAATTTACCTTTCAATGAAATTAATTTCATTTATACCACATTTCTTTTATTCATGATAACACCTTATAAAATCTTAGAATTACTTATTGTGATATTTTACATAAATTTTAATCGTCTAGTTGCAGAGGGTATCAACATAATCATGCAAAAACAACTACAAAATTATCTATTTTCAGAATATCATTTGCTAAGTGGCAAGTTCTTTACTAGTCAATTAAGGAAATCAGGGATTGAATTTAAAAAGGGGATAAACGCCACGTGTTCAAAGTCGGGTGAATCTCAATTTCTATTTCATTTGCCAAATTTTAATTAGATTCCTGTTATTTCCAATCTGTATCTCTGTTAGGTTTATTAATGTGGCCATCCTTAACATGAAGAAGTATATGATCATTAGAGTGCAGCAAATATTTAAATCGCCTCCGGACGGAAGAATGAGCATTTTTTTGTTTACTCAGCTGACGTGTCATGGTGAAGGTCACCGAGCAATATCTCAACGAAGAGGGGAAATTTTTATTTATATCAAACCACGACCTGATGCTCGATTCTCAACTTGCTTATTTTTATTTATATCACCCATTATCCCAGATGACAACATTGAAGAAGATGGATGAAAATGTACAAAAATACCAAAAGTTTACATACCACCCAAGGGCATTCAAGAAATTTGAGCAAATAATTACAGAGTATAGCACTAAATTTGCCCCACAAATAAATTTAATTTAAAAATCTGCTTAATAAGCCACTTAACAATACATTATCACACAAGATGAAGTCAGGAATATATAAAATAAAATAAAATGTAATGGCTGTGAAAAATTTTATATTGGAAAAACCAATAGAAATTTGGATACTAGACTAAAGGAACATCAAACAGCAATTAGAATCAATTAGATAGGTCTGCAGTTGCATCTCATTTTGGAAAGAAAATCATTCAATAGGTGACGGTATTAAAATCCTCAAACAGACCACATCAGCAGTCTAACCATAAGGGAAAAGTTACACATTTTCAAAAATGCCTAAGACTCATTCAAACTTCCACCAATGAGCAACTTTGTAAAAGGTTGCTATTCTACCATTAGATGGCAGCATGGACCCAGTCAGCTGATGAAGGAAGGAGACCAGACTTTGGCTGAGGGTAACAGACCTTGAAAATGTTTCCAATTAAAACCATTCAACAAGAAAGTGAAGTGTGTGTATGCAGGTGACCACTGCCGTTGTTAATACAGCTTCTCATCAATATATTAAAACATGCATTATTTCCTTCACTGCTTATGATTTTTGAATGCAAGAAAAATTGACTGTTGATTCTTGGACTATCTAGATGAGCTATGTTTTCTCTAATAACATGCAACCACTAAGTTCATATTTTCATTTAGTAACAGAGAGCAGTCATTTATTGGCCTGGGCCAGATTTGTGTGTATGTGTGCTCCACATACTGTCGCCATTCTAAAACACCTGCATTACATACTCATGAGTAATAGTAACATGCACTATAATGAACCTCATTAAAAGCAGTGTCCATCTGCATTAAGACATTCTGCGCCGTCACAAGGTTGTAATTCATCAACAATAGTTTCAATTTTAAAAGTATAGCTGCTTTATCAACAGAGGTTTCTGAAATACCCACTTGCTGTGTAACATGTCTTACAGGCTTCTTTGAATGATGCACCAATTTTGTCAATTTTTTCCTTGGTTAGAACATTCATTTTCGTTTCTTAACTTAATCTTAAATGTAGCAGCATTCCCTCAACCTTAGTATCTACACGCTCTGTGGGATAAAAGGCTAACTGATTCTCTCTCCCTATTATGTACACATGCATGCAAAAGCCAGTAGTATGTTCATTGTCAAAGAGGGAGAGGATGATGTTTTGTTGGATTTGGCTGGAATGTGCATATTCAGGGAGAGGTTAATGGAGCAGACAGTAGGTTAAATAGTGTACCAAATATGTGGTTTGTACGCTTCATCTTCTCCACTATCTGACCATCAAGATTCCTTCACTTTCTTTAATTCCTTTCTCCAACTATTTGTCAGAGAGAAATCTTTCTATGCACTCTCTCCGGGTCTACTTCCTTCATTTTGTTTACAAGCTGTTCATTAGACTTCTCCCTTGCTAGTCTAGTACTATATTCTTTGGGTTTTACCTTCCAAAGACAAGGAAGTTCCCAAAACATGTCAATAAACTCCTCCAAAAACTGCTTAAAACATGTTCTTAAACTGCTCATTTTGGTGCACAGGCACATAAAATCATACATTGACACACTAAGTAGAGATAAATTACATTGTGCTTGGGCAACAGGAGACCAGGAGCACATGCACAAAGCTGTTAAGAGTTATTACACGTAACTCCAGACATGACTTTGCACACATATTTAATCAGTTGGATATTTTACAAGCGTATTACTTCTGGCATTTTTCCTTATTAGACGGGTATGCATTACCTACATAAAGGGTGTATATGCCGAATGCTGCTAGTGTAATACTGGATTTAGGTTTAGCGATCCAGTTGTCCTAATCCTATTAACCAGACATCATTTGGAACTGAAATACTAAGAAGTGTCTGCTTAAATTGCTTACACCTTATCTACATAATTTGGTTTTTACATATGTGTTGTACATAAAAATGTTTTGTTTAAGTGTGAATTTTTTGATAGTCATTTCAGGCGAACAAAACAAGAACAGCAACAATAATAAGAAAAAACTAAAGTAATTCACACACCACCCAGATGTTTGAGTAAGCTTTCATTTTTAAGATGCACAATGAACAAACTCTAATCTTTACAGCACTAACTGACAGTTACATTCACAGCCTTGAGCAGGTCATTCACTGCTGTAAAGCTAGTGGAACATACTCAGGTCACTGCAGTGCAAACAAGTCACGCGTAAATGCGATCGTAGCTGGGCCACAAAGTGAACGCGCACTTTATATCTTATTTTAATTGCTTCATTAAAATTAGTTAAACTGTCAGTGCTGTATTACCTTCACTTTTTAAGTACTGGATACTTGTTTCCACAGGAACCTGCTTAATGCCCTCCAAAGGCAGATCTCGTTCTTCTAGGGATTCCTTCTCCTCTGATTTGTCTGAATTAAAGGTTGTTTTCCCAGTTGATAATAACCTTGATACAGATTCCTAAAAACAAAATACATATATATTAATATCTAACCACTCAGTTATTCTATTACCAATTGACACATTCATAGCTACTCCAGCACAGTTCTCCTAAACAGTTATTAAGGCTTTTCCTCCAGCAACTTAGGCGGAAGAATGCAGACCACAATCCTTAGATTTGAATTTATGTATGGGGGAGGCCCTTAATGGAAAAGAGAGAGAAAAAAAATCTGATGTGTTACATTCACATGGCTTTCTCTACCCTTTAGTGTTTATTAGTTAGTATACAACTATTCTTACAAAAGTGCATTTTTCTATCTACTTCATTTTAATTGAGATAAACATTTGCAGAAATAGCTACAGTATACATTTCGTTATAGATACAAAGCAAAACAGTGATAGTCAAATGTTTAAGAACTGGATGCTATATACTCACCTTAAAATTCCATACTCTTTCCTAACATTGCAAGAAACAACTGAACATTGACGTGACTTTAAAAGAATGAGAAAGTATTTGAAGAATTCAAACCATTAATAACGATATCTAGAAAATGGCTGATGCTACAAGAAAAGTTACTTGAAGTAAATTGTGTTTTAAAGAAATCTACAGTTTCTGTATAGTACGTTTTTGCCTATCACTTAAGTTTTTCATTATTTTTTATTTTCTCAAAAATGGTTGTAATGCTTTTGATTAGAATGCCACATGTTTAACCTATTTTCATTACAAATAACACGTTTATTTTGAATTTTCTGGGAATAGCCTGTGAAGTCCTCTTCATTCTGAATAGCTTTTGTATAACTAGTAAACTGTAAAGAGATAGACAAAATCTTGTCACACAAAAAGCGTAGAACTTGTTAAAATGCACAATTTATGTCAAAATGTTTTTTGGCATTAACCATTATTCTTTATTATTTGTTTAAATTTTCAAATACTTTATACTTTTCTCAACCGCAAATTGCTATTCTCCTTTTTCGTGTTCATGCAAAGCAAACAGAATGTCAACTGGTATTTGACTATTACTTTAACTTAATGCCATCTTATATCTACAGCACAATGTGTAAATGAGTAATGAAGGCTTATCTGTATTAACAAGAAGTAGATAGAAGATGAAGTTTTTGTAAGAATAGCTTGTAGAAGAGTGAGTAGAGAAAGTCGTATGAATGCAAAACATCACTTTTTCTACCTATAGTAAGTAGAGGAAGTATTGTATTCCATTCAAAAATTTGATGTTGAGATATCACTGGAAATACATGTTTTGAGGCACCCTAAATCCTAAAAACCATTTTTACTTTCTCTACTAAGTAGACAAGGTATTGCATTCCACCCAAAAATTTGATACCGAGATTATAACAGAAATGCATGCTTTGAGGTCCCCTGAATAAATAAAAAAGCATTTTCAGAAAAATGCACGCGCAGCAGCATAACTCAAAAACTAAAAGTTGGATAAATATCAAATTTAATATTTAGGTTTGGTTCCTTCCAAAGATGTGATGAAGATTTTCAAGAAAATCCCAACTACCGTCTGCATGGAACAATTTTCAAAATTGTTTATTTTCTAAAAAAATGACTAACAATTTTGATTAAGTACCATATATTAAAGATATTTACATGGCAAATAAAATATGTATCTTGAATTTTCTGGGAACAGCCTCTGAAGTCCTCTTTGTGTATGAGTTTTGTACAAGCTTGTTTAACTGATAAATGTTAAGTGATGAGCGAAAACGTACTACACTAAAAGTGTAGATCTCTTTAAAACACACAATTTATTTCAACTAAGTTTTTTTGTGGCACAAGCCATTTCCGAGATATGTTGTTAATGGTCCGAATAGTTCAATAATTAGCCATTCTTTTACAGTCCTGTCAACATTCAGTTGTTTCTCGCGATGTCATGGAAACAGTAAAGAATTTTAAGGCCAGCGTATAGCATCCAGTTGTTAAACATTTGACTATCGCTGTTCTCTTTGTATCGATAACGAAATGTGTAATGTAGCTATTTCTGCAAAGGTTTATTTGATTAAAATGTAGTAGATAGAAAAATAAGCTATAAGCTTTAGTAAGACTAGTTTCTATATCCACTAATAAATGATAGAGGTTAGAGAAAGTCGTGGACTATCACATCAGATTTTTAGAAAAAGAGTGCCTGCCTGCCTGTCTGTCTCTGAACAGCATAACTAAAAAATGAAAACTTGGGTAAATACCAAACTTGGTATTAAAATTCAGTAACTTCCAAAAATGTGATGTTATTGCAGGTTTATCCACTTGTTTGTATTTGTACTGTATTGTTTATTCACCGTGAAATTTCATTACGGAAATTAAGGTTTCATCAATGAATAACAAAAAGACAATGTTAAATATTTACAGATGGATTCAAAGATGATAATACTAATTTAATATGGTAATGATTACAAGTGGAATGAAATAAAACAGATTTGCTAGAAACCATTTTTACATAGTGTGGAGCATCAAAACAAACTTATGTGGAATAAAACATAGCAAATAGATATGTAATCAGGAATTTTATAAGTTCTTGTAACTACCTTTATATACTCAGAGCTGCCAACCCTATTGATTTTTCAGTAGATCTCCTGATTTTTTAACTTATGTACTGATTTATTAAAGGAAAACAAGCAAATCTGCTGATATTTTAACTTGGGCAACAACTGTTTTATCTAATAACGAAATTGCTGCTTTACCACTTCCTGCTTCCTAAGTAGTTTGTGATAAGAGCAAAGTCTTTCCTGTAACACAATATGCACCGTCTCATGATAGCAAAGTAAATACAGTGCCTGTGGGCACTGCAGGCTTCTTGTGCTCCAGCAGCTGCAGCTCGGACTCCCGCTGAAGCAGCTATAACCTTGCTGCAACCCCCCTGCCCATGTTCACAGCTACAATTACAATGATAATAAGCACAGTTACTTCCACGCTACTGCTAAAGAAGTAGAAAAATTTTAAGGAATTTCAAGCTTTTGTTAAAATTAAGCCACACATCCATGTCAGACCAGATCACTGGCACTCTTGCGCTTTTCTTCACTCAAGCAGTAGCAGCACATAGATTGCTGTCTTGAGAAACTGTTCTCCAGAGATTAAAAGATCCACATTAATAAGCTCTATTTGATTTTGTTTTGCATATTTTCAATAATCTCAACAAATGAATCAAAGTGAAGTCCCCCCCCCCCAAGATTCTTACCTCGGCACAAATCCTTTGAAAACCCTCCATCATTTAAGGAGCACAGGGGTGGAAAGGGTGGATTATGGAAACCCTAACAGGTTCTTAACTCTCTAACATATTTATTTAGGAATAAAAGTACAGCCTTCACTTCTGTCATTGAACCTATCAGAACAATGTTATAAGTATTTCTTCTTCAGATTTAAAATATGACTGCATATGCAAACATAGAAACAAAGAGCTGTTGCAAAACTGATCATTCCTTTCTGTTAGGAGCACTAGTGCAACCTTCCCACAGTGTTTATGTATTAAGAGTATTTGTATGTACAAAATAAATGTTGTAAGTCCAGTCAGAATTTGAATGTGGGACCCTCACAACAGCAGAAAAGTGTTCCACCAACTAAGCCAAGTGGTCAGTCTTAGTTTGATCAGTTTTAAATGAATCTACTGAAATCTCCTATTTTATTTTTAACACTTTCTACTGAAATTTTGGCTAGTGAGGTTCACAATGCTGTATACACCTTAGGTAGATCCTGTATATGTTTGCACCACTGTGCAGGGTATTTTGTCATACCATGAGGGTTCTACAATAGTGCACATGTAAATTATATTTCTGTTCTAGTATGATGGTTTTTGTTTTATAGCAAATGATGTTTATTTAAATGTATTTCAAAAATAGAAATGCATGCCAGAGGAAGAATCTGGAGCTTTAGAAAAACTTCCCTATATGATGCAAGCTGATCTACCCCACGTAGAACTCCCAGTGCTTGCTTTGAAATTTCAAAAGCCTTATTAGCTTTCTGAGATGTGTTTTTGGAACAGTGGACAAACATTCTAAGTAGTATAGCTTTACTGACCGCCATAGATCAACCCCATGAAATAAGTGTATGGGAGAAAACTTTTGGTTTCAGTGTCATAGGTGAAAACATGCACAACACTTACAGAATCAAGAAAATTAAACATGCAGCACAGTAATCTACAAGTAATAGGGAGTTTATTTATTAGGAGATGTTGCCTCGATGAACTCAATTGGTCCACCTGCCAACCCTTTTTAGTGATATTGGTTATAAAGCACAAACTGGCAACATTTTGAGGTATGTTTTGCCAACTTAATAAAAGGTAAGAATATATGCTAACATAGATCATTGGGGTTTCACTTTACAGATCCCATGGCTATGCCCTGTCATTGCTCTGCAGCTGTGGCCTTTGGCCACTCTTATAAAAAAAAACCTCAGCTATGCTTTGTGGCTTAGAGACCACAATTCCTCAGCAATGCTTTGCAGTTTAGGGTCCCTGGAAGTGTATCCTCGGTTATGTTGGGTTCTGCAATGTTGGTAGCAAAAGCAAAGCTCCCATAATGCCTTGGATGGGATGCGTGTGATTGGCATTATGCGAGTGTTAAAGGCAGACACAAATGACTGTAATGAACATAATTATGTTACTTATATTGTGTGCTAACAACGTATACTTGTGTTTGTTTATTCAATAAAAGATTCATTCGGATACATCAGTGTCATGAGTATAGTGAACCCGGGCCTATCCTCGCGTACGATACAATGAGCAGAGTTTCACTGTTAAAAATAGCCACCAGGTAACAAATCTTTAAGGAGAGGGCTTCTTCCAACTGCCACCAGAAGACAGGGTAACATATGTTTCAATATCTACACAATGTAAATGTGTAGTTTGTGTATTTAAATCACATCACTTTACTAAGCTTCTGCTAAGGGAAATGTTAGCGGAGGCAGACATTAACAAAGTTATATCACTTTCTCAACTCACTCTTCTTACAAATTCTTATTCTTCTATCAACTTCATCCGCTATCAAATCAAAATAAATATTTGCAGAAATTGCCTTATCGCACATTTTCGTTTAGGTACAAGGGGATTAAGGGAATACAGGATTTTAAGCGATGGTCAAATCTTTTAAGAGTGACTTGCTGTGAGATGGTGATGACTTTCAAATTCCGTTCTCTTTGCATGGCCAGGGAAGAAAAGATAGCAATTTTCCTCTTGAGAAAAGTATAAGTATTTGAATATTCAAAAACCAACCACAACAACAAATATTTCAGAAATGGTTAATGCCACAAAACAATTTGACATAAAGCATATTTAAAATACCCCAAAACTATAATCTGGTAGGATTTATTCTATGAAATAAATGACAGCGGCTAATTTTCCTCTTGAGAAAAGTATAACTATTTGAAAATTCAAACCAATAACAAAGAATATCTTGGAAATGGTCAACACCACAAAATATTTTATTTATCATTAATTGTGCACTTGATGAGACCCACATGTTTTATGTAGTAAGACTTCATCATTTCTTACAGTTTACCAGCTTTGCAAAAGTCATTCAGAATGAAGAGGATTTCACAGGCTGTTCTCAAATATTTAAGATATACATTTCATTTATGATGAAAATATCTTAAACATATAGTACTTTAATCATATTGTTAAACGCCATTTTTAAGAAAATAAAAATTTACAACAAATTTTCCATGTGAACAGTAGTTTTGGGTGGGGAGGGGGGGATATTTTCTTGAAAAGCTTTGTGCCACATTCTTGCAGGATGCTGAACTTAAATATAGAGTTTGGTATTTAACTGACTTTATGGTTTTCAGTTATGCTGTTCACACTCACAAATCTTTTTCTAAAAATCTGAACTTATATTCACATAACTTTCTCTACTCTCAATCATTTATTAGTGGGTATACAAATTATTCTTAGAAAAGTTTATTTTTCTATCTGTTTTATTTTAATCGAGATAAACCTTTGCAGAAATGGCTGTCTTACACATTTTGATAGGGTACAACGGAAACAGCGACAGTAAAATATTTAACATTTGGATGTTATATGCTGGTTTTAAAATTCCATACAATTATGAGAAACAACTAAACATCAACACAACTTAAAAAGAATGATAAAAAGCAAACAATTAATAATGGCTGATGCCACAAAAAGTTATTTGAAGTAAATTTTGTGTTTTAAAGAGATCTAAATTATTTGTGCACTACGTTTTCTTGTACTGCTTAACATTTACCTGTTAAAGATTATACAAAATTCCTTCTGAATGCAGAGCATATCACAGGCTATTCCTAGAAAATTCAAGGTATACATTTTATTTGTAATGCGAATATATAGGGTAGTTAAATTATATTCGAGCCCACTCGCGACCTCTCTCTACTGCGCGAGACAGCCGGCAGTCACCAGGGAAATTACGCCAGCAGAGGTGGATTAAAATCCTTACCTTACAATAGATGCTGGAAATGTTGACCTTCTGCACTCAAACAGACAGCATATCTCGTGTAAATATTTTCGCTCACTCTCCGAAGCTCAGCAGCAAGAATTCTTGTGATGAAATGCCTCATTATGGTCAGAAAATTGGAGTGTGGTGTGCAATAAGTGCTAGAAGAATAATAGGGCCCATATTCTTTGATGAAACAATAAACGCAGAGCGATATCAGAGGTTAATTCTGAGGTCATTGCAATCGCTTGACAGAAGAAGAGAAATCGTATGGTTGGTTCCAGCAAGATTCTGCAACAGCACATACGACTGCCAAATCATTACATGCAACAAGAGAGGTGTTTGATAACAGAATAATTACTGTTGATTTGTGGCCCCCTGATTCTCCTAACCTAAGGAGTTGTGATTTTTATTTATGGGATTCTTTAAAAGACAAAGTGTATTGTTCCAATCCTCGCACACTACAGGAAGTTAGAGAAAACATTGTGCAAGAAATCACAAGAATTCCTGCTGCTGAGCTTCGGAGAGTGAGCAAGAATATTTACATGAGATATGCTGCCTGTTTGAGAGCAGAAGATCAACATTTCCAGCATCTATTATAAGGTAAGGATTTTAGTCTGCCTCTGCCAGCATAATTTCCCTGGCAACTGCCAGCTATCTCGCGCAGTAGATAATTTAACTATCCTTTATTTAATGTGTGGTATTTTAATCAAAATCATTAGGGCCACTTTTTAGAAAATCAAAAATGTTGGAAAATGTGCTATGTGAAGGGTAGATTGGGGTGGAGGATTTTCTTGAAAATCTCCATGTTACATGTTTGGAAGGTACTGAATCTATCTGGTATTTATCCGACTTTTTGAGCCCCCCCCTCTTGCTCTGAGTTTTCTAAAAATGCTTTTTTTGGATTCAAGGGCCTCAAAATATGCATTTCCAGTGAAATCTCAGTATCACACTTTGGGTGGAATGCAACACTTTTTTTACCTACAGGTACGTGGCACAGAAAGTAAAAAGGCTTTTTTTGGGGGGTTTGTTGGGTCCTCAAAACATGTATTTCCAGTGAAATGTTGGCATCAAATACAATAATCCCTCCACTAACTGCCAGTATGTGGTAGATAAAGTAAAAATGTATTAGTTTTTACACAAAGACACACAACACTTAGGTCTTTTTATAATGCACAAATAATATTATCTTTTGTTTTTGTAGTGTGGGGGGTTTAGATCAAATTAATAATATGTTAGTGCATTTATGAAGATCAGTAAATAAGTACTGACACATGGAAAATCAGTCATCCCTAGGTAAAGACTTGTTGCAACGTCAGTAATGGTAGCAGGCAGAACCCTGTTGTGTCAGTGTGGAAAACATGAACATCCTTGCAATTGCAATGGAGATTCAGAGAGAGAGAGAGTGATAATCTTGCACAATTTCAAGTATGACTTAAGTGAAGTGCAGCCACTTGAAGGGGGTTTTGCAGACAGTGCTCTGCTGGTTTGGGGGGGTCTCTTCAAGATGAAGACTAAAGTGGCAGACCAACAACAATAGTGACTGAGAAAAACATCAACTCTGTTGAAACAATGATCAGAAAAAACGAGTTTTGTTTATGGACGCTCTTTAACTGCGGTGGTCCTTAGCATCCCATTCCATATTGGACATGAAAGACCAGAAATTTTGCTCAGATGCCTCTTTATCAGGCTTGAGGTTCTTTTACATACCATAAATCTACAACATGGGACCACCAGCTTTACTTTCCTTCCGAAGGAAGCTATGCTAAGGATTTTATGCCCGAAAAAAATCCACTACTCTCCACCAGGTTTGAACTTGTGACCTAAGGAAAACAATTTTGTGAGCACCTTCGTGTAAACTTCAAGAAGTGTGCCCCATAGTTTGTCTGAAGCAGAGAACCTCTACAGGATGGAATGGTGCCAAAAATGCTGCAATGATTTAACTGTGGAAAGTCTCACCATGTTTCAGATATTGTTACGGGATATATCAGTTTGATCCAGAAACAAAATTCCAGTCCTCCTGATCACTAACCACCAGTCAAAGTCAATAGGTTAAAGAGTGTGGCAAGCAAAATGGTTGCCTCTTTCTTCTCCACAAATGGTCATGTGGCAACAATTTTATTCACAAATCGGAGAACTGTTACTGCAAAAGGTGCACAGAAGTATGCCTTCCGAAAGTGTTTCAGAAAATCCAAGAATGGTATCCAAAAACAGGACTAAGAGGCATTTTGTGGTGCCATGACAATGCATCAGCTCAGACTGCTAATGTAACAATGGAGTTTCTACAAGGAACGATTAAAAAAAACCTGACTCATCCACCCTATTGTCTTGACTTGGTACCACATGATTTTTTCCCGTTCCATACTGTGAAGAACCAATTTTGAGGTCACCAAATTTCTATCCCTGAAGAGTTTATTTGCAGTGCCAGAAATTGAGTGTTGTGGCTGCTTTGCAGAGGATGGAATGTTGCATACAGAACCACAGGAAATACTGTGAAAAATTAGGATAAACAGAATATTTCTATGATTCTTCATTACTTATCTAGTGACCCTCATTGGACTGCACTCCTTATTTTATGAATGCTTTACTATTGTAAATAATTACAAACATGATGTTGTCCTGCCAAGTTAATGTTTAACTGAACTCTACTACGGCGCTTCATTTTATGCCAAGGCCACAACTGCCTTATATGCGTATCGGCCAAGATGACAGTGACCTCGGTATCATGCCACTGCACAGAAGTGGTGCAGGATGTGTCATGGGCACGATTATCAATTATGAGCTGTCTCAGTCGTTGCTTTGTCTTCGTGTTGTGAAGTATTTGACAATACATGTGTTGTATGTGATTTCCTTAGGAATTTATTCTCTTATTAATCCACAGAAATGCCTGCCAACAAATTCACGCTTGAACAGCATATTTTTATGTACGATACGTATGTGAAAACTGAATCATTTAGACAGGTGTTTAGACAATTTCAGCAGCAACGTCCTGGTTATCCAGTTCTGGGTAGACACACTGTGAGATGTTTGGTCAATAAATTTAGAACATTGGGACCACTAAGCACTACAAAATAAAGTTTATAGCAACAATCCCCACACCATAGATGAACTTAAGGACAATATAAAAGCAGAAATTATGAGCATTATGCAAGATGAACTTATGTGTGTGAATGGTAATTTCATCCGATGATGTCAATGTCTTCACGCAGGTGGACATCAGTTATAACAAGGTTAGTACTCATTACATATATGTTACTAACACTTGTGATTTGAAGATAGAATGTTCAACTGTTATTTGGTTCTTGTAATAAATTACGTAAATTATTTAATCTGCTCCGCAAATTGGAGCCAAACTTGATATGTTGTTTTCTTCTACTGTTGATGTTTTACTGTTGTTGTTGTTGTTGTTAGCCACACACTTGGAAGCCAACTTAATGAAGTGTGTTGTTACGTAATATTACTCATGTTTACATAAACTTGAAGAATTGTTTTATGTAATAATAGTCGCTTTATGTAGTTTGTAACACACTTTGGGCGTCGGTTTGTATTTTATGCTTATGTAATATTACTGTTTGAATTTGCCTTGGCTGCGTCAGTCTTACTTTAGTCATGTATCTTGGGTAGGGCGCGGTATGACAATTATTGTAGACATCACAGAATTAAACTTTTAAATTTCACTTCTTTTATTTAAATTCTTGCACATATTTATAAACCACTACACTTTTTAAAGAACTGTGAGAAACTTTTATACATTCACTTAGCGCATATATCTGTTTTTACTAATCACCTGTAGAGAACACATTTTTCCATCTATACTCTACCAAGTCTCACCAGCAACTGAGTAACCTCAATGGTCAAAACCTGTAAGCTTCGTATTGCAAGTCTCTGATTGACTAATTCTAGTCCAATAGAATATCTGCATTTTAACTTAAAACTTTTCTTTGCTGTTGATTGGCTAATTTAAAACTGTTACACATTTTACGTCATCATCGCTCTAATCATGACCAGTACATTTCAAATTCTAAACACATTATTGCTACATGGTTATCTCATTATTACTCATTGTTAGCAACTTAAAACTTATTATTATTCTCACAGCTCTTGCATTATTAGAGTATGTAAGGTATTCACATAACTTTATTAAAATATGTTTACAATAAAAGTAAGCATTTGCAATGACTGAAGAGACTGAAAGTCTCTTTTTACTTAGTCTGCACAAGATTTTTATTTCTGTTACCAAAGTATGAACTTGAGATTACCGTGCTTGTTAACTCAGTAGTGCACACAAGTTTATGTTTGCTTGAGTACTACAATAATAGCATATAAATTGTTTTCATTCCGTCTTATTGCTTGTAACTGTGCTTTGCCCTTTAACGTGTGACTTCATGCTTCTCCTGTAGCGGTCAGCTACCAACCTCCTTTAAATCCTGTGTCTGCCATTAATATAATTCACACTTGATGTATTCCTATTTGCTGTCATTTTCAACAATTTCTGAGATGTCATACAAACAGTATTGGTGTATAACAACAGCTAATCTTCTGCTAGGAATGGCGACAGTGGGGCAAAACATGCAGCTTGATAACCTGCAGTTACTGCCAACCCAAGTACAATATACAGAGCACAGTGCTTTAGTTGAAATATATAGAGCAAGTTTATGTAGTTAATGTTATGATTATTATTCCAATTATTAATTTATAATATTCTTATTCCTGCTTTGCTTTAATGAGCTTTGTGTGTCCTTGGCTTTAAACTTTTTAAAAGTGCCATACTAAAACAAAAAATATTTACCTCATAAAATTTTCAGTTTCCATGATGAAATACAGTAGAACTCAAACTATCAGATTAATTCTGACCTAACCCGATCTGGATAATTGAATAAATCATGAAAAGAGATCATTTTTTAAAAACTAAGTTTGTGTATACTGTAATATTAATTTAATGAGTACAAAACAATATTGTTTACATTTCGTATAGTACTGTACTTACATAAATTGTCACTTCTTGAAAATATTGGTTAGAGTTTTGCTTTAAATCGCCTTTTTTCATGCAGCAAGTCTCACATCCACTTCGCAGGGAGTGGATGTAATCATTATACACTGGAAGAATTTGTCTTTTAATACTTGTACATTCGCTATGGATTGGTTTTAGAATGATAAACACACGTACATCGCTTTACAACTATATACTGTAATAACTGTCGAACAAAACCAACTTGTTGGTTTAATAAAGTAATTTTAGGCATAGGTACCAATTTTTTCCCCTGAAAGTGATTTGCATAACTGGCAATCCAGATAGCTGGAGTTCTACTGTAGATTAATTTCTTAGTGAAAAATAAAAACCTCCTTTGTAAGAATCATGGTACCTGAAAACAGAAAATTTATGTGTACAAATGTTGTACATATTTTCAGTTTCCCTGAATATAAATATTAATTTCTAAAAAGGCAGTGGTTACATTGAAATTGTTTAGAAAAACAAGAAATGTTCTGATTGTAATGCACTACATATGCCAGATCTATTTCCAACACAAAAACCATCACTCAGGTGGAGAAATTATCTTTCAGCAATTGCTGGTGTGTGGCCACTTTTATATCATATTGTTCTACTCAGCACATTAATGCTTCTATGGTCAACAATGCAGCAACCACTGAGGGGTTAATGTGCAGTATATGAGTAGGAGCCACATTCACTATACATCTTTATTGCTTTCATAACATTATTAAACATAAGGAACACTACTGGATGTTGTGGTGAACATATTTAATTATATTTTGTTACTTCTGTTCCATATTAACACGTTATACAACTCCCATCAAATGTATCCCACCTGAGGCATTGTGGAAGTGTTGTCCTACGTGGACTAGTGGTACCGTGCTAGCTTCTAGTTCCCAAGGTCGCGGGTTCAAACCCGGCAGAGGGCGATGAATTTTTTGGGGCGTAAAAACCCTTAGCATGGCTTCCTTCATGAGGAAAGTAAAGCCGGTGGTCCTCTGTCGTAGATTTACGGCACGTAAAAGAACCTCAAGCCTGATAAAGAGGCCTCTGAGCAAAATTACCATATCCAGCCATTTTTTGATTCTCATCTATGCAAGATGGTTCTACACCTCCACCATTGAAGCAATGGGCCAGGATGGGGTAGGCCACATGGTCAGAGGCGATGGAGGAGTGAGCCACAATGGAGGGAGACAACGTTGGAATCTAAATTCACAATAATGTGATGGATTTATCATCATTCTCATTGTTTGACACTTCCCTTTTGTTATGCAGTGCACTGTAAGTTAGGTAATTATTTTAAAGCAATGGGGCAAGGGAAGAGAAGTTTACATTCACATAAAAGGAATACTGTTTATTTTATTTTAAAGGAATGGGACACGGAAAGGTGAGGCAGTATTTTAATACCTGAATAATTTCAACTATATTTTTATAATAAGTAAATTCAATAACAGCCCGCCTTGAAACAATATGTATGTAATAATTATTTTTAAATGTATGTAACAGTCATTGCATATGCTTATTATTATTGTAAACATGTTTAATAATGTTATGTGAATGCATTACATACTTTAATAATGCAAGAGCTGTGAGAATAATAAGTTTTAAGTTGCTAACAATGAGGTAACCTTGTAGCAATAATGAGTTTGAGAGTTTGAATGTTACTAGTCATGATTTGAGCAACGATAATGTAATTTCTGTAACAGTTTAAAATTAGCCAATCAACAGCAAAGAAAAGCTTTAAGTAAAATGCAGATATTCTATTGAACTAGAATCAGTCAATCAGAGACTTGAAATACTGAAGCTTACGGGTTTAACGGTGGAAATTATGTTCAGTTGCTGGCAAACCTTGGTAATGACCAGATGGAAGATGTGTTCTCTACAGAAATATTATGTGTGAATCGTAAAATATGTCTACGCATTAGCTAAGTGAAAGTATTAAAGAATCTCACAGCTCTTAAAAAGTGTAGTGCTTTATTAAAATGTGCAAAGGATAAAATAAAAAGAAGTGAATTTAAAAACTTAAAATTTGTGTATGTCTAAAATTATTGTAATGCCGCACCTCGCCTAAGAAATACATGACTCTAAAAACATTACTGACACAGCCGAGGCAAATTCAAACATAAATAATATATAGAAGCAGTTTTAATAACAAAGTTAAATGTTATAGTGTAAAACTTGGAGTGTAACAACAAAATTACATCTTAAAATCAGCTTCTCATATGTAGCAGCATATTGCATAACAACAATAAATATTACGTAATCAACAACTTTAAACCAATGCCCAAAGTGTGTTGCAAACTTCTTAAACAAAGTAACTCCAAGAACAATACTTCAAGTTGGCTCCCATACGTGGGGCAGTTAAACTAAAGCAGAAAAATAACCTTCTTCAAAGGAAAGTTTACATTTGCACAAAAGATTTCAAACAGAGGTGGGGAAAGGAAATAGTGGTCGGGCAGTCACGTGGTTGCAGAGTTAGGTATCCTGGGTGCACTCACGTAGTCGAAGATGAAACAGTGATGGGGGCACCTTCTTGCTCAGAGGGGAATCGGAAAATGGCTGGATATGGCAGGTAAGCGCATTAGTTCCAGTATTACCGACAACACATAACATGTCACCAGTAGCACACTATATAAGAACAGCCGCTAAACAGGGAGAGTGGGTGGGCAAAATGACTTTGTTCCGGCAACAACTCCCGCATAAAACAAATCTCCATTCTCTACCGATACCTCTGGATATCACATCATCTCATTTTTGTAAGTATTTATGATGAATTATGCTCCTACACACATACCATACTAGTGCCCCACTACCTAGCTGCCATTATACACGATTAAATTCCTCAAGCACAAGATATTTTTTACCAAGCACTTCCTCATATATTTTCATTGGTTTCAAAATAGATAAACTACATAATAGCAATAATGCTCTTTAAGTGGGAATCTATATTTAATAGAGATTTTCCTACCCTTAGGAAATTCATTACAAAGTCATGTCATTGTATTCTTTGAGGCAGTATTTTTAACACTTAAATAATATATCAGTCTAATTATATAATAAAATACAACAGCCCACCTTAAAGCAATATGTGTATGTAATAATATATAAAATGTATATAACAGTCATTGTATTATGTTTATTTTTATTATGTACATGTATAATAATGTTATGTGAATGTATTAGGTAATTTAACAATGTAGGAGTTGTAGAACAGAAGCTGTAAGTTACTAACAATGAGGTAACCCTGAGGCAACAATAAATTAGAAAGTTTAATAATGCTACTAATAATTTTTGGAACAATAATGTAATATTTAAAACAGTTTATAAATAGCCAATCAACAATAGAAAAGGTTTAAGTTAAATAAAAGTATTCTATTGGAGTAGAATTAGCCAATCAGAGAACTGAAATAAAGTAAAAGTATAAATTTAGGCGGTAGAAGCCAGACGCTACTAGGCAGCGCTCCCAAACAGTTCGATACGTATTCAGTGTGAGACATAAAAAATTCATTACGATGTGAATAATATAAAGTTTACGTGTTAAAAAGTGCAACTGAACAATAATCTCACAGCTCTACAGTAGGATATATCTGTGAAGTGTTATTTAATAGTGTGAAGGATTAATAAAAGGAGTGAAGTAAAAACAATTATAATTTACGTAAGCCTTATTCTTTAGCCACACTATGCCCTGCTAAGAGATACATGTTTCTGCAAATTACTACTGATGCAGCCGAGACATACATATATGTAATATTTAAATAAACATTAAAATGCAAAGTTTGATTTTGCAACACGGGGGCAAAGGCCACCGGAAAAGTAAACGTTGGGGTGAAGGTCACCGGAAACTTTGTATCGTATGCAGTGCAAACAGTAGCAACAACACTCTCAAATTGACGCCCAAAGCATGGTGCTAATAACGTGAAGCTACAACTACTTCATCTTTTTTAAAAATTACTTTATCACCACTTTTTTACTTTCTCTACTACGTATAGTAAGTAGGGGAAGTATTGTATTCCACCCAAAAATTCGATAACGAGATTTCACCGGAAATCATGGGAGTTTTAGACGTGCAGATCCCTCGGCTACGCCCTGTCGTTGCTTGGCAGTTGCGGTCATGCTACACTCCTCTACTTTAGATGCACAGACCTTCGCCTACGCCCTATTGTGGCTTCGCAGTTGGCCTTCGGCCGCAACTGCTCCACTCTTCCTGGGTTATGCTTTCAGATTGAGGACTCTCAATCGTATTTTCAGTTACATTAGTGTTTCAAATGTTGGCAACAGAAAGAGAACACAATCAACGTTCCCATGATGCCATGGGTGGAGAGTGGGAATTTTTGAGTGGTGTTTGGTGTGATCTTTCAAATATCGGGAGTAAAGCTAAATAATCCTAATTATTTATGCAGTTAAAACAATAATTAATTAGGTAGTTCTGTAATTTATTATTCAGTGTATAATATTTTTCATTAATTCGTTTCAGCCTCAGATTTATTTCTTAAATATTTGAAATTTCTATCTTCCCCTTTGGGGATTCAAATGGAGATTCAATATGTCCCAGAAGTACCGAATTTAAAAAATCAAACAAATAATTCAGGATGTGATGTAAATGAGATGGTAACTAATGTAAATATGTCAGATAATAGGAAATTGCTGTATAATTATAAAGATTCTGGCCTTTTTGTTGTGAATTTAGTAGTTAATAAAAATATTAACATGATGCATCTAATGAAATATGGAAAAATGCTCTATGAAAATGAAATGAAATGAAATTTAAATCTATTGTCACAGTAGGGAAAAATAAAATTGAAATCCATTTTAATACGTTCCAAGAGGCTAATAATTTCCTGTTATCTGAATTAGATTTGAAATACTCTGTAAAATCTTTTATCCCTAAATACAATATACTAACCAAAGGCATTGTTAGAGGTATTGATACAGATTTGTCGATAGATGAGATAAAACAAGTGGCTAAAACAAATGGGGATATAGAAATTGTCTATGCATACAGATTTCAAAGGAAAAGTGCAAATCCCAATGGAGACATACAATGGTTCCCTACTCAATCAGTTCTTATGGCTTTTAGATCTCAGTTGTTGCCACAAAGGTTATTTATTTATGGAGTGAGCTGCAAAGTAGACAAATTTAAAGAATCTCCTATTCAATGTAAAAAATGTCAACAATTTGGTCATGTGTTTAAATTTTGCAGAACTCCTACAAAATGTGTAGACTGTGGAGAAGAGCATACGCTTTCTGATTGTTTAGCTTCTGATTTTTAATGTATATAATGTAAGGGAAACCATAAGGCCAATAGTTGTGATTGTCCAGTGTATAATTTTGAGCAGGAAGTCATAAAAGTAGTATATGAGCACAGGGTATCTAGATATGAAACTATCAATACCATCAAAAATAAATCTTCTTATGCAGATGTCACCAAAAGGAAAAGCAATAATGATAATAACCTTACTTTGCTTAGTTCAGTTGCCATTCAACGTCTTTCTTCTCCTCAAGAAATATCTGTTAATAGTACTTCTCAGTTTCCCCCTAAACTTCCTAGATTGACAAAAGAAACTCCAAAGAAGAGGAAATCCCTAGACAATGTAAAGATAAGTAAACAAAGTAAAAAAATTAATTTGCAATCATCTCTAATTTGTCCTAATGGTAGATCTCCATCCTCCTCTGTGAAATATGCTTCAGTTACTGCTGTCAATAACTCAAATTCTCAGAAGACAGTCTTTAAATCATCTGAAAATTTAAGTTCTGTTAATATTAATGAAAGTATATTTCAGAAGATAAATCCTTCAGATCCATGCTGCTCCCATAGTAATTCCAACAAGACTTCATCAACTGATGGAAAAACTAAAAAGAAGGAAGATATTTCATTAATGTAAGAATATGGACTTCTTGAACAAATCTAAGTCGATTAATATTAACCAATTAAACATCATATATTGGAATGCTCAAAGTGTTAAAAATAAAAAAGATGACATTTTAGCGTATATAGTAAAACAAGATCTGGACCTTTTTTTTTTATCTCAGAAATATGGTTAAAAGAATGCCATAATATTCGTATTGCTAATTATAAAATCATACGTTCAGACAGAACTACAATTGGTGGAGGAATACTAGCAGGAATTAAAAAATCAATTATTGTTAATTCATATAAAATTTTAGACAATGAAGATTACCCAATTCAAGGAATATCAATGGTATTAGGTAATATTAAAATAATTTTCATATACAAAAAACCAAATACAAATTTCTCGATTTCCTACTGGAATTATCTTCAACCTCAATCTCATAAGGATCTTTTGTTATTTGGCGACTTTAATTTCTATATTCCTCAGCTGGATAGGATTAATGGAATATTCAATCTGCCATTTGTTAATTATTTAGCTTCTCCTAATATATTTTTATTGAATGATGGGACACCTACAAGAATGGGCAGAATGGGTCAACAAGATACCTCTCCTGATTTAACTTTTGCATCAGCTTCTCTTATAAATTTAATTCAATGGAAAGTAATTCATGAAATATTAGGAAGTGATCATTTTATGATCTCAATTATGTTGGGAACTACATCACTTAACATTTTGAAAAGTAACTGGCTTTCAAGAAATATTAATATAAATTGGGAAAATTTCAAGATATTTATGCTGGAAAAATATTATCATTCTTTCCGCATCCCAAGTAAATTTGTTTTTTCCTTCATTTATGAAGTAATAGATGAATACATTAACAAATTTCATCCTATAACAAATTCTAAATCCAAAAAGAGAAATAAACCTATATGGTGGAATTCTAATTGTCAGAAACATATTGAAGAGAGAAAGCTTAGATTATAATTTCATGAAACATAAAACAATGGAGAATTTTCTCTTAATGAGACAATATGCTAAAACAAAAAATATCATTAAACAGTCGAAATTTAATGGATGGAAAGAATACTGTAATTCTATTACGTTAGAGAAGAAAACAGTTTCACAAATTTGGAATATGGTACAAAGCTTCACTCATAATTTCCAGCAATTTTCTCCAATATCAATCATTGTTTACAAAATAAATTTCTACATCTACTGTCGCCTGCTTCAGTTTCTTGTAATATTCCTCAGATTATTTCAATTATGAACCAACAAATTTACCACTGGAAAAATTATATAGAGAGTTAACTAATAACTTTACTTTCAATGAACTTCAAGGAGTTATTAAAGGACAAAAGAATTCTATGCCAGGCCCAGATGAAATTAAATATAAAACGGTTCAGAGCTTTCCTACAGAATATCTCTATTTATTACTTCATGGATATAATTTTATCCTTCATAGTGGTATTACTCCTAAGATATGGCAGCATTTTTACATTATTCCAATTGAAAAAGCAGGGAAGAATAAAATAGTGAAGAAAGTTATAGACCTATAGCATTATCTTGTTTTTTTCATAAAATTTTAGAAAAGCTGCTGGCGCAAAGGATTCAATTTTTCTTGGAGAGATATGGAGGTTGGCCAAGAAATCAATATGGTTTTCGTCTAGGATATGGAACAACTCACAGTCGGAGTATACTAAATTTGGAAATTCTTCAAGGATTATCTAAGAAAAAGGCATTCCAAGGACTCAGTTTGGATGTTTCTCATGCTTATGATACAGTAAACTTAAATATTTTAATCCTAAATTTGCAGAAATTAAATTTACCTAAGAAGATCATAACTCTCATATATAGTTTATTAAAAGATAGAAAGATTCAACTTCATCCTAGATTTCATAATGCTTTACAACTCTTAACATCAGAAGGACTCCCACAAGGATCTCCTCTTGGTCCAATTTTATATAATTTATACATCTATCAATTATCTCTTATGAAATCAGCATCAACAAATTTATTATTTTATGCAGATGATATTTTTATATATCAACATAACGATTTTAAAAAACTTAAAAATAATAATGAAGAGTTTGAGAATTTGGTTAACAATTGTATCCTTTAGTTAAAAGAATTGGGACTTAACATCAATCCTCAAAAGAGTAAATAGTTAATATTTAAAAAACAAAGATTTGTACCCAATTTGTATCTGAAAGTACGAAATGAAATACTCCAACCAAATCAATGTGTAAAATTTTTAGGAATTATCTTGGATCATAAATTGAATTGGAAAAACCATTTTAATTATATAGTTAATTAAATAAAAAGTATATCTCATATTTTCCAGTATATTTCTGGCTCTTCTTGGGGAGCTCATCCTCAAGCTATGATAATTTTGTTCAATAACCTCATCAGCTCAGTAATACAATATGGTTGTTTAATAATCCATAATCCATTAAAAAGTTCTCTTCGAGAACTTAACTCGGCGGTTTATGATGTTGCTAAAATAATTTTAGGTATCAGAGGTAATCCATCTACACATCTCACATTAAAAGAAATTGGATTTAAAAATTATCAAGATACTCAACATATTTCAAATTATAAATTTCTCTCCAAATTATTCAATTGTTCTGAAGATAAACTTTTCCTTCCGTTGTCTCAAATTAGTAACTCAATTCATGTGAAGAAATTAGAAAATCACGAATTTGGATCACAATTGGATGTCTGGACAGAATATAATTCATTATCAAACCTGGCAATCACTCTTCGTCATCCTCGATACTATGTCGACTAGAAGATTCTCTTCAACCATTTGGATATTGATACCAGTACTTTCTCCAATATAGAGTCATATCACAATCAATATTTTTTACATTTTCTTCAGAAATTTCCTAAAAAGACATGGAATTTATTCTTCACAGATGGTTCCAAAAAAGTATCAGAAGGAGTGGGAGCAGCTGTATATCATTATAATTTAAATGAATCAATTCTAATTAAATTAAATGATAAATGGTCCATTTATTAGGCTGAAATGTTGGCCATCAAGAAAGCTATTCAAATCATCAGAAAACATAGATATAAATTTAATATTATATTCACAGATAGTAAATCATCTCTCCTGGAA
Source organism: Deroplatys truncata (assembly GCA_030765065.1). Classification (NCBI taxonomy): domain Eukaryota; kingdom Metazoa; phylum Arthropoda; class Insecta; order Mantodea; family Mantidae; genus Deroplatys; species Deroplatys truncata. The sequence goes on along the minus strand of CM060979.1, from coordinate 129,223,809 downwards.
CTCCAAAATTTCTCTATTAAGAAAAATATTAGTCATTTTGGAAGTGGAAATCAAATTTTTGATTTATCAAGCTCTACTTGATAAAATAATAATCAAATTGATATGGATCCCAGGCCATAAAAATATTATTGGTAATGTAAATGCAGACTCTTTGGCAAAAACAGCAAGATATGAAGGAGATTTTTCATCAGAACCACTTCCTCTAAAAGATGCAAAAATCTTTATCTTTAATAAAATGGTGTGATAATTCTCATAACTTGGATTCTTCTGTGAAATGTTATATTAATAAACCTTGGTTCTGTAATATCAAATAAGAAGACCTTAAGGTAATGTTCAAAATAAGATTATAAGTAGCTTATACACCAGGTTTTCAATATAAATTAGGCAAAACTGTTAATAATAAATGCTCATGTGGCAATCTTGGTAATTTAGAACACATTTTATTTGGATGTTCTTTTAATGAACAACAAAATAATAATTATTAGAACTGCACAAATAATGTTTTGGCAGCCCATTAAAATCACTATACATGATCCAATTAAGGTTTTTAAAAAAATCATTACCCATATCCGTAAATGTACAACCAAACTATACGTTATGATTACTTAGCCATTTCAGTTTTTGGGAATAGTCAACTATTATTACGGATAGGGTAATTAGACGTCAAAGAGGATAGTGTCTTCAGGACGTCTCTAAATAAGAAGACGCCACGGGTGAGATGCTTGCGATGCGAGTTCTAATAGTAATATGGAACAAGAGAGAAAAAATAGGTCATAAATTCATGAGAACACCTAAAGCGGTATGTTCATTGTTGTTTATTGAGTAATGGTGGTATGAAAGAAATAAAAGCCGTACAGTCTATGCACATGTTAAATGCTTATAGTTATTTCACCCATAATCCGACACTGCAGTTTACCCCATTGAATACAATGCACATGTTTTGAATGCAAGAACTGAGAACCAAGCTTTCGATTTATAAACAACTTAATATTTTCAGAATATTCCGGAAAACTTGGATTTCAAAAGATAACTTCACACATTATGAGCTATTTAATTTCATTCGTTTTTAAACATTACCCATTGATATAATGTTCCACTGCAATCGTGCGCACCGGTTTTCCTGGTATATATTGCACAACCACTTCTTATTAATTGACGGAGTCCAAACATCATTGTAAAATTCTTAGCTTCGTTTGCAAAAACATTTCGTCTGCTATGCACCAAAAATTAACATAAAAGTACACCCCTTATGTTAAATGATGGAAACATTCGATTGGAACGCTCATAGCGATCTGTGCTGAAACTAAGTATATAAAAAATTGCACATCAATTGCAAGAAGCTTATGACAAATTCTCAGTTCTGCTGCTCCTCTAGGTTTAGATCACAGATTAACAATGGTTTAGATATTGGGCATGACGAAGCAATGGTACACAGAGGTATGTGGTGAAAAGGCAACCATAGAGACACAGGACTTATAAATCCATGTAGTATAACCTAATAGTCAGAGAGCATTGAATAGGGTGATCGCCTCGCTGTTAAACTGTGCTTCGACTTCACATTAACAGCGCTATCTGTTGTTTTCATAGTTAATTGATGTCATTTCTGGTACTTCCGGTCATCTATATGCTGCACCACAGCCTTCTTTATATCCTAGCCGCGAAACACTGAAGCAAAGTTGTATTCCGCTGTCATTGATAATACTGCTCACGCAGTCCGGCTTTCGTTTGGAGTCGTGTTTGCTAGATTTCTTTAGACATTTTGAATGAAAGCAATCTTTCATATTTTGTTGCGTGTCAGCTGATAAATTGTTTGATTTCCTGCCTTTCGTTTAATTATGTTTCAATATTACATATTAATGATGTTCCAAATGCCGCTTCCCAATAGCAGATTTGCTAGCAGAACTTAGATCGAAAATAACACTTGTAAGAATATATATTTTAAGCGGCATTTCCCTTTAAGTATTATTTAAATATGTTCGTTAACGTAAAAACAGCCATGGGCAGTTACAAAAATCTGTGAAATAATTGGCAATTATAAAATTATTTACTCTATTTTAGGTCTATACTTATAACCCTGATATACCTAAACAGTTTGAAAATACGCATTTTACTTAAATTTAGACTCATACATTTGAGCGCTTAAAACAAAGATCTCAGTCATTTTAAAAATGCATGCAGATTTTTCCACACAACTACCATTTCCCGAAGTTCTGTTAACTATGCAGTAGCCGCATGGGATACATATATAGCTCAAATTGTAATTATTTTTTTGGCTCTCTTATATTTTTTAACGCTTTGTGATTATATTGCAATTCTTGATACCATATATTCGTACTTTTCTCAAAAAGAATAAATCCAGTAGTTTGCTTAAAATGAAAATGATTCGAAAGTTACAAAAGCACAAACCTGATTCCAAGTCCATATAGTGCTCATTTTCAATGACATGATCCTATTATCCCCATTTCTTTCAACCACTTTGGCACTTTCATTACCTTCTGTAGCATTTCTTCAAACCACTGTTGCAGTATTTTTCTTTCCTTCTCTTCTGCATTACCTACACAGAAAAATGCTTGCTTCTCTGCCCTCGCAACAGTTGTAGCATGAGTAGACGTGCGGGCCCAGAGTCTGGGGCTTTCTTTTCTTTAAATCTGGATGTCAATCACTTCTAATTTTTGTGTAATTATTCAGATTAATATTTCTTAGGATGCCGCATATCATAGTGAAAACTGAACGCGGTGTCATACCACAATTTATAGGCTATTATTGCAGTACTCGAGCAAGCATAAACCTGGTGTGCGCTGCTGAGTTAACAAATATGGTAATTTTCACACACCATATTAAAGTCAATGTAATAATCATTGGAATTTAAACTTAAAAGCACCAATGAATTTAAAACGTGTTCTTGTTGAGGCTTTTTAAGAAACATATCTACAAACCATTGCTGTTCATAATTTATTAAGAAATAGTGCACAAATGAAATAGAGTATACCTCACTTCATCTTTTGGAATACAAATTCCTTCCCTTCGTAACTGATAAAAATATGTATCTCCTATTAATCTGCCTTCACCTACAATATCTACACAAGAGTTATAAGATAGTTTCTTCATTATACGCTTAGCTGCATAATTATAAAGGTACACCTATTCTGACTCTTCAATCTCACAAGCCTCTAGGCAATCTGTATTTAACAAATATGTAAAATCACTTATATCACATGCAATATTTATATGCAAACGTATACTCTACACACTCTGTGTATCACCTACTTTTAACAGATGTTTCAACCTAATTTTCTTCTCAGATTCACAATTTGTACGAAATGTTGTAATTACTTCCAGAAATACTTCTGAATCTGCTGAACCTTTTCTCTCAGTAGTCAATTTGAAATCTGCCCATAAGGAAATATTCTATTAAAATTCTGAAAATAATACTGAATCAATTCAATTATTGTCAAAGTACCTTGGCATACTGCTAAATAAGTGCCTTTACCGAGTGCCCTAAAATTGGGTTGCCAATTCCATCTATCCAGTCTATAAAAAAACTTCAAATATTTACTCTTTTTTATCATTGAAGCCAGTTATGGTTATGCCAACTTGTCCCTTTTTATTTTACCTTCAGTTGTGTTTTTTACATGCATTACCTAACCAGAATGGAAACTAGAACGGGAAGAAATACACCGTACAAAATATTGGTTCACAACAAACCGGTAACGAGTACGAGAATGCATATCGATGATCATGTCGATCACAAAGTGAAAGTCGATTTAGCGCATTGACATTTCATTTGTTTTTAACTGACCAATGATATTTTTCACCTACTTCCAAATTAGCCAACATAATGCGGGTTAGTCAACGTCAAAATTCGATAAACATTATCCAAATCATGTCCATTGAATTTGTGATCCCTCTAGTTGTGCCAAGCTTCCATTCCTTTATTTAATGGCATACATTAAAGTTATTTATTATTCTTTTTTAATTTACATCGGTTTTTGCTGTTCTTTGTAGCTTTTGCCATTGTTTTTTTAGGTAATAACCAGATTTGAGTTGCATATATACAAACTGCAAATGACCCTTTCAACAGAGGAACCAACGCTCATTGGATTTACGGGTGTCGGGATGAGGTTAGGAACCACATTTACTTCTAATTTCTTCCAGTTTCATTTCCCCAGCTTGCGACTATAGAGTGTACTATACCCCCGCCGCTGTATCTTTGCACTTGACAGTTCGGTTGGCTACATTGTGGTTGCGGCGTTGCCAGAGTGGCTAGTAAACAACAACAGCTTATTGTTCTTTCTATCGTGTCTAAGCCGCATACAAAAACTGTACGTAAGTAGCAAACGTCAGTGAATAATAACTATTTCGTATTATTATTGTTAATTGAAAATAAGCGATATAAGCAGCTTTGGTATGGTCGGATACTCCTTTCTATGATAATAGGCATAAATGTGTCTACATATGACGTCTAATTGGAAAGCATCAAGATTTGCGACTGGGCGAGGCTGCTTTCTTTTCTTCCCTGGAATTGATAGAAATACCTGTTGCGTTCCAGATGGTTCAGGAATTTTGTCCTCTTTCTCTTGGAGTTTCACTCCCTTGTAAATAACAGTTTCGTTCTTAGTCCAAGAACTGCTGCAGTTCGTTGTACGGCTTTATCAGCAGGATTAGAGGGATTGCCATGAAGCTTCACGCACTCCTTTTCCTGTTCAAAGAATTCTCGGGTTCTCCTTAATAGTTCCAATGCCTGACTATTAAGTGGCACCCTCGGCGCAAAGGATTTTCACTTCGTGAATCATCACTCGGCAATCGGCGTCGTTTTTTCAGACATTGTCGCACTTAAGTTTTGTTTAAATAAATCATATGAATAACACATATATATATAAAATAGATAAATATAAATAAATATATGTATAAATGAAGAATAACAAAACTATCAAACAATAACCACAGATATAAATAACAATGAACAATATGTAATTTGCAAAGAGCAGCTCGACGCTCGTGCTAGAGATTCACAAACTGAAGCACGTGGTTGGGAATAGTTACATCCGGCAACAGAGCCGATACTAATTCCGGTTCCGCATTGTCATCGACCATTCGGAATGCTGCCTTGTGATTGGCTTAGGAAGTCAAACGGTTGAAGCTTTTCATCTGTTTTTTTGCGAGTGTACCAACTTAAACGCTGTCAAGTGCAACGTTACAGTGGCGGGGGTATAACGGCTGTTTCATGTCAAGGCCGCCTAGAATAATCTCTAGATTGAAGAGTCTAATATGCACAACATGGATCTAATATGCCGTGCCCGTGAACGAGAACGTTAAAAGTTGGTTACCCTTCTTTCCCGTTCCCGACAAGCGCTTGCAGATAGCTCACCCGAAGGTAAATAACAGCACGCTTCCAGAACGAATAGCGTGACCTCTGCCATGCTGATTGCTGGGGCTTGAAACTAAACTAAGATGGAAGTCAGCTGATAAAATAGCAATGCCGAAAATATAAAAATAAAGCTGAATTTTCGTATCAACGAGCAATTGTGTAAATGTAGGAGTTTATAGTGATACCTTATTTAATATTGAGTACCAAATAACGCGCATTCGATGTTTAAAACTGGAACATGACCTGAAAAACTAGTAAGGTAGAAGACAGGTTATGAATCGAAATCACAACGTTAGTTGGTGTTAATGAAGAATTGAAATATATATATATATATATATATATATATATATAGCGAAAACAAGCTAACCTTAAATATAAACTATACTTAGTATGTTAAGGTGTTAAAATGGGTGTTAGTGCTATTTAGTGTTGAAATGTGTTCGAATTAGGGACTGTATTTCGAAAAGTTTGTTTTTGTGGAATGCACACTAATATCGTAAAACGAACATGAGAAGTCATGCTCAAAGGGGCTGATATCTATTTCAATTTTGAATGTGATGTAATGATAATAGTTTGGGATCCATAGTTAGATTTTGGATGTGTATTAGTGTTGTGCTCAAACACTATTTCCTGCTGTTACACCAAGTAAATAAATTCGGACATAATGCTCTTTCATTGCAAAATAACTTAAAGCATTTTATAAACAGAAAATTCTCCATATGTACTGTGTATCTTTGGGATTTTTTTGTCAATCTGGGTAACTCGGTTAAGCGCTGCGCTTGGAAGCACGAATAGTTACATATAACTTGTGTATTACCACATTATTGCTGAATGATTTCTACATATAGAAATGTCAGCTACCATATTTATGACAAAATACCCAACTTAAATTATATAAATGTATAATATGTATTGCACGGCAAAATATCTGCTGAAATGGTTATTCTTTTTTAAGTATCTATTAATGCTTTATTTACATACACCTCATTTGTGAAGTCATAGTGGGAGCTGCCTTGTAAAACAACTTCTTGGTTTCATTACCTGATAGTATTGAGTAATACTATCTCTGTTTTAAATGTTGTCTCATATTTACACTTCTAATTGGGCAGCACTATGGCCTCTCACAAAAAAAGCCTGGATTGAATCCTAGGATCACAGGTGGGATTTTGTGGTAGATAAATGGCACTTAGAATGAGTGTTCTCTGGTTTTCCCCGGCATAATTCCATCAATTGCACCATATTCATCATTGTCATTCCCCCTCCCACCAGTCTCCAATCTCTATAAACCTGTGAAGTTAAAAGGGACATTAAAATTAAAAATACTATGGAGCACAGAGAGCAATACTAATGAATGAATGTCTCATCCAGCCACCCAAATTTATAAACCAGCATGTGGACCATTAACCTGCAGAAACAACAATATAACTATACTTAAGTGATAATAAAATTGGGTAAGGAGGTAAGTAGGTAATAATGAAATATTGCATTTTAAGCAAATTTAAATTCTGTAATTGCTTAAAAAACAATAGTATGAAAGTCATACAAAATGCTGTTACACTCTTTCTGCAGTCAACATATGAAAAAACAATACTGGTACACTAAACTACATGTTAAAGTGATTGACAATTATGAAGGGTGGGTGTGATATGGTTAAACACAAAGAGACGTTGTTATTATTTAGAGACATTGCATTCACATTCATATTTAATAATACTGTATAATACATTTGTATGGTATTTTAAGGAACATGTGCCTACATTAATATACATTTGAAAGGCCTACCCAATTAAAATGTCCATTAAATTCTAACCTCTTGAATGTCTGTTATTACAATCTATTGGAACGATCTTATAGGTAATTGTAATTGCACTTAGTCACTTATGCATACACAAAGCCAGTTCTAGTTAATAAAACCTTCACCCATTGCCACCCAGAACCGATTCACGGCGCTTGAATCGGTTTCTGGCACTGAGAGTGTGGGCCCTCCCTTCGAGGAGCCTATGGAGTATGACCAACTCCATACTAACAGCCCGAGCCCAAAGGTTAAGCACAAAGTAATTTTGAGCGCCCTCCTAAGTAGACAGTTTATCCCTTTTATTCATGCCTATCCTGACCTGGAATTTACGTGGTGTACGATCGCATAGGGCGGAACTGCAATTTTTATTGCGTTCCCATTCACCTATGGTCGTGTGTTTGCAGGAGACTAAGCTTCGCCCTGACGATCCTTTTGATCTCCGAGGGTATACTCCGGTTCCCTACGATCTTGAACCGGAGGAGGGTACTCCTGCTCATGGAGGTGTCATGATATTAGAGCGTAACGACGTTCATTTTCAAACTCTCACACTTACGTCCTACTTGCAAGCTGTTGCCGTTACACTTCACTTACCCGAGTTTTTCTTTTCCGTTTGTTGTGTGTATTCGCCTCCATCGTCTCCCCTCGCTCACGCGGACGTTCGCGATCTCCTGTCCGCTCTCCCAATACCATTTCTTCTGTTGGGAGATTTTAATGCCCATCACCCCCTGTGGGGTTCGCCAAGGGCTTGTGCGAGGGGAACTCTTCTTTCCGACATTTTTGATCAGTTCAACCTCTCTATCCTCAGTACAGGTGAACCTACTTTTATTTCTGATTCTTCTGGTTCATTCTCTCATTTAGTCTGCCGTTTGCTCTATCCAGCTTGCTAGTCGTCTGCAGTGGAACGTCGTCGCCAACACCTACTCCAGCGACCATTACCCCTGCATCGTTTCTCTTTTGTCTCACCACGTCCAGCATTCCAGGGTTCCTACCTGGATATTCGAAAAGGCCGACTGGAGATTGTATTCCAGCCTCGTGTGCTTTCAGGACCAGCCCTTTTCTGACGTTAACCAAACGGTGCAGCACATTACCTCTACGATGCTATCTGCCGCCGAACGCGCAATTCCCCGTTCACCCTCTCACCCTCGACGGATTCCTGTTCCTTGGTGGAACGAGGAGTGTCGGGTTGCCGTTCGTGCCCGTAGAATTGCACTTAGGGTGTTTCGGCGACACCCTACACTTGATAATTTGGTTACTTTTAAACAATCGTGCGACAGGGCTCGTCGCATTATTCAGGATAGCAAGAAGGCATCTTGGACTCGTTTTGTCGAGTCTTTTAATCGCTTCACACCTTCCTCTGTTGCCTGGGATAAACTTCGTCGCTTCTTTGGTAAATTGTCACATTGTACTGTGTCTGGACTTCAGGTTTCCAATGCCACCATAGTGGATCCGGCTGCCATTGCTGACACTCTGGTTGCTGCCTGTGAGGCGGTTTCCAATTCTGCCCATTATTCCGCCGGCTTTTGCAATCTCAAAGACCAGCTGGATTCGGAGACCTACAATTTTCGGTCTGCTAATACCGAGTGTTATAATGCAACTTTCACAATGAGGGAGCTGGAGCACGCTCTCAATTGCTCTAGGCACTCCGCTCCTGGGCCCGACGGTATTCGTGTCCTGATGCTACAGAACCTTTCAGCCAACAGTAAATTCTTTCTCTTGCCGGTCTATAATCGTATTTGGCAAGACGGTCTTTTTCCTTCTGTTTGGCGCGAAGCCACCATTGTCCCTATCCTTAAGCCTGGAAAGGATCGCCAACTACCTTCCAGCTACCGCCCTATCTCTCTCACCAGTTGCATTTGCAAGGTGATGGAGCGCATGGTCAACGGGCGGCTGACATGGTGGCTTGAGTCTCAGAAACTTCTAGCGAACCTCAGTGCGATTTCGTCGCCATCGCTCTACCGTCGACCATCTGGTGTCTCTGTCGACGCATATTATGAACGGATTTCTGAGAAAGTGTCAAACAGTGGCTGTGGTTTTTGACCTGGAGAAAGCTTATGACAATTGTTGGAGGGGCGGCATTTTACGTACACTTCACGCATGGAATCTCCGCAGTCGCCTTCCCATATTTCTTCGGGAGTTTATGACGGACCGCGTGTTTCGTGTACGTGTGGGCTCGGTTTTATTTGATCGTTTTATTCAAGAGTACGGAGTACCGCAGGGCTCTGTACTCAGTGTCATACTTTCTGCGATAGTTATCAACCCCATCGTTGATTGTATTCCAGCTGGCATTTCATCGTCCCTTTTCGTTGATGATTTTGCCATTTACTGTAGTTCACGGCGGACCTGTCTGCTCGAACACCGTCTCCAGAGCTGTATCGACCGTCTCTACGCCTGGAGTAACGCCAACGGCTTTAATTTCTCCGCCGAGAAATCCGTCTGCATCAATTTCTGGCGCCGGAAGGCTTTCCCTCCGCCCTCTCTCCATCTTGGGTCGGTGGTCCTTCCATTTGCAGGCGAGGTGAAATTTTTGGGGTTGATCTTTGATCGAAAGATGAGTTGGACTTCTCACATTTCCTTTTTAAAAGCAAAGTGTGAATGTTCTCTTAATCTTTTACGTGTTTTAAGTGGCACATCCTAGGGAGCTGATCGGACCGTTCTTCTGCGTCTTTATCGCTCCTTGGTCCGATCCAAGCTTGATTAAGGGTGCATTGTCTATTCGTCGGTACGTCCATTTGTATTACGTCGATTGAACGCCATTCACCATCGTGGCATAAGAGTCGCTACGGGGGCCTTTCCAACCAGCCCTGTACCTAGTTTATATGCTGAAGCTACAGAGCCTCCGCTGTCCTTCAGGCGTGAGATGGTATTGTGCAGCTACGCATGCCGACTCTCAAGCTTGCCAGACCACCCGTCCTTCGACCTATTTTTCGAAGATTCGCTTGATCGACAATATTTCGTTAGCTCCTCTGCATTGTTCCCTCCAAGGTTTCGGTTTCGACAGCTTCTTCGGCATTTGGACGTTACGCCAGCGCCGGCACTTTCCAGGGGGGAAACGTGTTTTCCTCCTTGGTTGCGCGCTGAGGCCCTCTGTCACCTTGGGTTAACGTCGATGCCGAAGAGTGAGACCCCTTATTCAGTCTTTAGATCAGCGTTTTTTAGAACTACAGGCGCAATTCGGGGAATGTCATTTTATTTATACTGATGGGTCTAAGACTGATGTTGGCGTAGGGTGTGCCTTTGTTTTTGGTCATTGCAGTTTTACCTTTCGTTTATCCGAGCAATGTTCGATTTTTACCGCCGAACTTTTTAGCCTTTATCAGTCACTTTTATACGTCCAGCGGCACGACTTACGGCACTGTTTTATTTGTTCAGACTCCCTGAGTGCTCTTCAAAGTATTCGCGCGCTGTACAGTTACCACCCGCTCGACAGCGCATTCATGACCTGCTCCACCCGCTTGGTGCTTCTGGCATCAACGTGTCCTTCGTGTGGATTCCAGGTCATGTGGGCATCTCAGGGAACGAGTCTGCCGACGCCGCTGCCAAATCGGCGATTTTATCCTCCAGATTGTTTACCTCTGTTGTTCCCTCGTCTGATTTGAGTGTTATTTTTCGTCACCGCATCCTCTCGCTTTGGCGCGATGAGTGGAGGGCCCTCCGGGGGATCAAGTTGCGGGAGGTTAAACCTCTTCTCGTTCTTCTCGCCGGGAAGAGGTGAGTTTAGCTCGTCAACGAATCGGACATTGCCTTTTTAGTCATAGATACCTGCTTAGTGGTGGCCCCGCACCACTGTGTGGTCAGTGTGATATGCCATTAACGGTGCGTCACATTTTAACAGTGTCAAGTTTTAGCTCCATTGCGCGTTTGCGTGGGTCTGCCTGTTGGCATAGCCAACGTTTTGGCAGACGACGCCCATGCTGTAGAATGTATTTTACGTTTTATCACTGACATTGGTTTTAGACTCGCATTTGATGCGCTGAGCACCTTTTAGTCATTTGATTTTTTATTATCCTTTTAATGGGGGCACTCCTCCCCAGTGGACATATGGCGCTCATGTCCCATGCGTTCTACAGCTGTTGACACGTTTTAGTCTTTTATTGACCATGATTTTAGTGTGTAGGTTTTAGTATTTGGTCTGTTGTGTTTTTTTTAGTGTTTTTGACCAAGCGGGTCTGTGTATGGTTTTTTAGTTTTTTTGCTTTTAAATTTTATATTTTATACCTTGTAAGGGCGCTAATAACCTTAGCTGTTGAGCGCCCTTAAGCCCCATCTCATCATCATCACTTTCAATTGCCAGTCTAAATGCGCGCGCCAACGTTCCACGTTACGTATTTGACCACAGCCAATGGGAGCAAAATGTGCCGGAATGGACTACCTTCCCCCTTGAACTGGAATGCTCCCTTAAGATCGTTCGCTTTCGTTCATTTTCGGCATTCGCTCGAATTCGTCGGGCAACTACGGGTGAGCTATCTGCAAGCGCTTGTTCTTTCCCGGGGCCCGGGAAGGCTTCCCGTCGATTGTGAACATTCCTATTTGAATACAGGTATTTCAACTTTATCATTCTCGTTCTGGTTACCGTTCTCTTTGGTTGTGAACCAGCCTTTAGTTCTTTGTGTTGCCAATTTCCCAATCCATTCTTCACCCAATGCCCCTATGAAACAAGGCCGCAACACACCCTGGCTGCCTCACTCTGTGCCTCCGATACGACATTATGTTCGTATGTTTTACGAGCGGCACATAACCGCAAATAAATCTCTTACAATAGTTAACCTTTACGCTTCATCCTAGGAACATCGACATAAGACATTAAATGTTGGTAATCATCCAACTTTACAATAATTTTAAGTTATGCCGTACACATGCACACTTTTTCTAAACATGTTTTCTTATGCTAGCAGACTTCAAAGTGCGTATATTCCTCAATTTGAATTTTTGGTTGAAATAAAGTAGCTTCTCTGCCGATTATGATGTCATCTCTGGTTCCAGAGGTTGCGGGTTCAAACCCGGCAGAGGGCGATGGGATGTTTGTGAGCGTAAACATCCATAGCATGGCTTCCTTCGAAACGGAAATAGAGCTTGTGGTACCGTGTCGTATATTTACGGCACGTAAGAGAACCTCAAGTCTGATAAAGAGGCCTCTAAGCAAAATTTCCGATCTTTCAAGCCCAATATAGAACGGGACACTAAGAACCATAGCAATTAAAGAACGTCCATAAATAAAACTCCACTTAATTAACCTACTACGTATAATGGAAGTAACAAAATGTGAGTAAGAAAGTAAGGTGGTACAACAAAACAAAACAGTGTTTTGACTTTTTAATGCTACTATGATTCCTCAATATGTTATATAGAATTAAAAAAGTAGCTGCAACAAACTGCAAATAGTGGCCTTCATTGTTTTTATTAGCTATGGAAGTTAATATATGCATATGTATGCAGACTCTTCATCCACAACCTTCACACTAAACTGCAGCTCAGCCTCAAGTCTCCATTCACTCCTGAACCTCTTCTGCAAGAGTGCATCAATATCCTTCTTCTTTACTTCACTGACTCTCCTTTGGAGCGTTAAACCCTGGACCTGCGTTAGAAACTGAAACCTAATTGCTTGTTTCAGGGAATATATGAGTGGTTTACAGGATAGCAAAAGGTTAATTAGGTTTCGATCTTATTGCTATGTCTGAAGGGTAGTGCAAGAGAAAGACAACTTAATACTTCTCGTGGTAGAGTAAGTAGCCTTGCTTTCACTACCACGTACACAGAGGGAGAAAAGGTATTGCATTTCACCTAAAAATTTGGTACGAGGTTTCACTGCAAATAAAGGTTTTAGATCCACTGATTAAAAAAAAGAGCATTTTAAGAAAAAAGTCCAGGGTGTGGTATTTGTGAACAGCATAACTCATAAATGAAAAGTCAAAAAATACCAAACTTGGTATTTAGGCTCAGTACCACCCAAAGATTTTTCAAGAAAATTCCTCCAACACAAACTACACTTAACATGGAAATTTCTTTCAAAATGCCTGATTTTCTAAAAACTGGTAACAGTTTTGATTAAAATAGCACATGTTAAGGACATTTACAGGCTAATAAAATACATATCGTATTTTATGGCAATAGCTTGTGAAATCCTCTTCAATCGAACGGAAATTTGCAGTATCTTGTATAATTGGTAAACAATAAGATAGACAAAAAGCACTAAAAGAAAGCACATCTCTTTGAAACAGACAATATATTTAAAATAACATTTTTGTGGAATCAGCCATTTCCGAGTTATCCGTCATTAATCGTTTAAATCTTTCTTTTTTAAGTCCTGAAGACATTCAATTGTTTCTCGCGATGGCGTGGAAATAGCATGGAACTTGAGGCCGCCATATAGCGTCCGGTTCTAAAACATCTGGCTATAGCTATTCCCTTTGTATTCATAATGAAATGTGTAATGCAGCTATTTCTGGAAATGTTTATCCTGATTAAAACGAAGTAGATAGGAAAATCAACTTTCATAGGAACAATTTGTACTCGTATACCCGCTAATAAGGGAGAGGGTAGGGAAAGCAATGTGAATGTAACACATTAAAAATTTTAAACTAGAGTGACAGACAAAATGAGACAGTCGTTTCAATATCCTTTGTAGGCATTCCATTGCATTTATTTGTATGAAAGTAATGCAGTAAATACATTTTAATGGCATAACACAAGCTATTTACCTCAGTTTTACCTCTTTGCTTCTCTTTGTCTCCTGCAATCAGGAAGCACCACGCAAATTTGTATCTGGGTGTACTGAAACTAACTAGTAAGAAGAAACATTATATTTTGTGATTAAGGAAAGCAGAGTGGATAAACAAATGTTATATCAAGGAAACTGTTTTCCCCATAAAACTGTATTTATCAATATTTTGCAACTTTGAATATTAAGATATACACTACTTTTATATTAAATTTGGAATAAACATTAAATTACAGATTTCAACAAGCTTCTCTAACGATTTCCTTTGTTGGGTATTAATAAGACCCTAAAATACTATTGGAAGCTTATAAATTTGATAACATTGAACAAACGTTAGTAACAATGAAACATATTGTACTTATGTGAAGTTTACTGAGCAGTTAGGTATGTTTCAGTCAGTAGAGCAGGGGAAGTAACGTAGGGACTTGCGGTTATGTTGCTGCATATTTATATATGACACTGTAAACAAACAGTTCAATGTGTTGTTCCTATCATATGCATTATTACAATAATATAGATTACTGTCAGCGTTATTTATTTCTATAAAACTTCTGTGTAATCAGATTACTGTCCCATTTAAATGCTGGCCGAAAAGTTCACATTAGAAACACGATGTCGAGAGCTCTGTACGGAGTATGCACTGAATTCCCAGAGAGACAGTGAAGTGGTATACTTGTTAAGTTATATTTAATTTGTTGAGCCCCACGTTTGGGAGCCAATTTGCGGCGGTATTATTAACGTTGTTTATGTATGTTTACTCCACGTGGTGAAGCCATTTTGTGACGTGATTCTTTGTTAGGTTTGTAGCTCCATCTGGTGTTAGCAATTTGCGGCAGTATTAGTGTTTGTTTTAAAGAATTGCTACTGTTATTTTATTTAATTTTGGTTCACTGTCCTCCGGCTAGCTATGATCTTTTTGGTCGAGCACTTCTCTTTATACAGGTTGTGTAAACGGAAAGGAATCTTTTATCCAAAGATAACACTGATGAAAGAATTTGTTTTACACTTTTATTGTCGAACACATTCACTATCACATTTACACATTGATCTTAACACTCGCCAAACTGAAACTGTTATAATAACTTCATTACTGATCATTCCTAATTCGCGTACTTCAACTTTTTGTATAATTAACTTTACAACACTTTAGATTTGTCATAACTCTGCTACGCGTAACTTGTGAATCGATAGCCGACGTGTACTTTACAAATATTTTCGGTGAACTGACGGACTGAAGGCGACGTGTAGCATACAAATATTTTCGGTGAACTGACGGACTGAAGGACTTTACCTCTAACCTAGCCCTATTTATACTCCTACACCCCGATATGCCTAAAGATTATAACTGAGCTGCAATTGGCTAATAAAACGCGCCAACATTAGCGTCTATTTTTATATCCAATGAAAATTATGAATACATATGCTCTAGGAAAATGTTCCAGAAGATTCTAAAGGAAAAACGCGCCAACATT
Organism: Deroplatys truncata; assembly: GCA_030765065.1. NCBI lineage: Eukaryota > Metazoa > Arthropoda > Insecta > Mantodea > Mantidae > Deroplatys > Deroplatys truncata. Next base: position 129,208,459 of record CM060979.1, on the reverse strand, counting down.
ACGTAACTTCCTCGTCTCTAATAATGATAAACAGCTCACCCCCTCGCTGCATTATTGCACGCTATTATTGTCAGTTTCAGTAAGGCAGTATAAACTTACTTCCCAACAATAATTACAATCAACAAACATCTCAAATCAATGTCACATAAAAATACATATTCATACTATAATCACTCTTTACATTTAAATAATTTGTGATACAAATTACTGCATCAACAGTTATGGGACCCGTTCTCAGATTTAAAGAAATTACTTTGTTAAATGCTGGATTGTTAAAACACCCGATGACAGCTTTAGAATGTTCTACGTCGTCTCTTACAGGAAGAAGACATTTCAAAAGCTTAAGCCTGTGCGTCAATGTAACATTTAAGCTGTACAATAAGTGAGGTACAGGAAATATAACCACATGGCAACGCAAGTCACTTGAATTTGTGTAACTGGATCAAGTTTCGATAAATTACATAGCAGTAAACAAGAGCAAGGCAGACATATATACTGCTCCAGATGAAGCATAGTCTGATCTCTATATAAATTAACGACATGTTTGCAAATGATTCTGTAGAACATGTTATTTTGTTTCCAGCAGATGCAACATACACTTCAAACAAGCCATACCTAGCAGCTTTAACCACAAAAACGTAAATCACAAAGTAAGCAAGCGCGAAGACCTGAAAATGTGGTTAACGAATCACAAAATGTTCTTATTTTAAGGATCCTCACAAGGCTGAGTGAACGTTATTGTTCAATGATTTATTTAGATTATGAATACGTGGTATAACGTTGAGGAAAAACAAGTATTTAAAAAACCGTAAGACTCCGCCCAAGACAAATAATCAAAAGCTTGTGTATAATCTTTAAACCTCCTTTATCGCACAGGTAAAGCCGCATACGCGGCTAGGTACTGTGGCGATTATATTTCGCCCAAGTGAACCTGGGCGACCTGTTCTCGATTTCTGGAAGGGATTTATATACTGTAATGTATACCTACTTTATAATTCCAGTGTCAGTGTTGATAAACCCAAGTTAAATGTCTCTATTTGCTGCTGCTCTGAGCATGGTGAAGAGTTAAACATGCACACAAAAATTCCTTACAGTTAGTTTCAAGGTTTTAAGGCTAACCAGCAAAGATTATATAAGATAAATACACGAAAGAGTAAGAATTTTACAACTTTTGCCTTATACACCAAACTACATATTGTAAATGTCAACGATTGCATGTCATATGTGGATAATTGTCTTATCTTAAAAGGTAAGTTATGTCTTTAAAATGTGACAAATCACTGCAGTCTTCATAAATGTCTTTATTTGTATGAGTTTCTCCCTTCATGATTCGAATTAAGCATTTTCAAACTATACAAAAAAATAACTACCTGTTCACAAATGCTGTATAACTTTATGGCATTAATGAACGAAATAATGGTTTTTCAGCTTGGCAACCAATAAAGCTCTTATCAGAAGTCTCACACCGGTATGGTTTTTTACCCTCATGTATCAAATTGCATTTTTGAATCTAACAACCGCGTGAAGCTCTTTTCACAAATTTTACATTGGTGTGTAAATTAAGCATTTTCTAATCTGACAACTGAGTAAAGCCCCTTAACACAAGTTTTACACTGGTGTGTCTTCTTAACCTCGTGAATCAAATTATATTTTTTTCAAACTTGACGAACGATTAAAGCTGTTATAATTTTTACATTGGTGTGGCTATTCGGGCCACTATGAGCTCATTTTCTGAACGCTGTATGTGACATCACTTCTGCCTTCTTCGGGAAGAAGATGGAAGCTCTCCATTTTGCGTTGTACTCGCCGTGGCTTATTGAAAATATTTCTTTATTTAACTGCCGAGTTCCTTAGCGTCCCATTCTATATTGAGCTTGAAAGACCGATAATTTTGCTCAGAGGTTTCTTTTTATCAGGCTTGAGGCTCTTCTACGTGCCGTAAATTTACGACACGGGACCACCGGCTTTACTTCCCTTCCGAAGGAAGTCATGTTTAGGATTTTTACACCCGAAAAAAATCCATCGCCCTCCGCCGGGTTTGAATCTGCGACCTCGGGAACTAGACGCTAGCATGGTAACCATCACACCACGGAAGACATAAAAAAGACCGTTAAAAAGATTTGTGCGGGGCACCTTTGGCCCCCTAATGGGGAAACAGCATGTATTTAGAGTGTATAAATAAATATTTTCAGTTATGAATACGCAATGCAACACCATTCTAACTGGTACTATGTGAGTGGCAAGCTTTTGTATTTGATTATACAGTCCACATTTGCCATTTCCCGCCACTACATTGGCTTGGTCCTCTCGACCCAGATTATTCATTTGGTTTGCTGTTATCGACCCGGATTATCAGTATACTACTTCTCCGGTGCACATGCAATGATGTCAAATGACTAATGTGGAATCCACACCGAGAAAATTAAATTGACTTTTATTTATGGACGCTCTTTAACTACTATGGTTCTTAACATCGCATTCTATATTGGACGTGAAAGACTGCAGTTTTTGCTCAGAGACTTATCAGACTTGAGGTTCTTTTACGTGCCGTAAATCTACAACATGGGGCACCGGCTTTACTTTCCTTCCGAAGGAAGCCACGCAAAGGATTTTTACGCCCGAAAAAAATACATCGCCCTCCGCTGGGTTTGAAACCGCGATCTTGGGAACTAGAGGCTAGCATAGTATAGACGGCTCCAAATGTTTTCCGTTGCACCTTAGCGGGGCAAGCGGGGTGCTTATCGAGAGGTTATTCCAGGTATCTTAGCTCATACCCGCTCTACAAGGAAGGTTAAGAAATGTAACAGACTAAACAAAATATCATTCCAACACATTTCCCTTAGACTTGGCTATAAGAATGTAATAACTGTGAAAAGAAAACAGCAATAACACTACAACACAGCTACATAAGCAGTATACAAACTAATTTTTAGGAATTAGAGGCCTCATATTATTGTATAACAAGCAAGTGTTAAAACAAAATGGTTTGGTTTTCAATATTTACTGCTTTCTCTACCCATTATAAGCTAACACATGTTCTTTATTTTCATAATGTCCTTATGAAGTATGATTTTTCCGTGCATCGTGACAACAATTTAGGCCAGAATTTATTTAAAGTTACAATCTAAGTTACACTTTTCCCTATTTGGTTGCATGCAAGATGCCGTAATGACAACCAGCCGCTTATCTATTCCACAACTCATATTTTTACTGTCTCTACTATTTACCTATAATAAGTAGGGAAAGTGTTGTATTCCACCCAAAAATTAAAAAACGAGATTCCCCGGAAATACACTTTTTGAGACCCACTGAATCCAAAGAAAGCATTTTTACTTTTCCTACTACGCACTTACAGTAAGCAGAGGAAGTATTGTATTCCACCCAAAAATTCAATAACAATATCACCGGAAACACACGTTTAGAGCCCCATTGAATTTACTTTCCCTACTACGTAGATACAGTAAGTAGAGCAAGTATTGTATTCCACCCAAAAATTTAATAACGGGATTAATACTCGGAACGGAAACACTCGTTTTCAGGCTCTCTAAAACCAAACAAAGGTTTTTACTTTATCTGCTACGTAGTTACAGCAAGTAGAGCAAGTATTGTGTTCCACCCAAACATTGAATGAGATTCACCGGATATACACGTTTTAAGACCCCCGAATCCAAACAATGCATTTTTACTTTCTCTACTACGTAGCTACAGGAGGTAAAGAAAGTATTGTATTCCACCCAAAAACTGAATAACGAGATTCACCGGATATACACGTTTTGAGACTCTCTGGATCCAAAGAAAACATGTTTACTTTCTCTATTAGGTAGTTACATAAGTAGAGAAAGTATTGCATACCACCCAAAATTGAATAACGAGATTCAACGGAATTCACATTTTGAAACCCCGGAATCCAAAGTAAGCATTTTTACTTTCTCTACTACGTAGCTATAGTAAGTAGAGAAAGTATTGTGTTCCATCTGAAAATTCAATGTCATAATTTCACCAAAAATCATGTTTGTGACCCCTGAATCCAATAAATTTATTTTTAGACAATGGTCCAAGTGTGTGCGTGTGTGTGTGTATCCACGAATAGCATAACTCAAAAGCAAAAGGTTGGTTAAAACCCGAACTTGGTGTTTAAGTTCGTCTTCCAAGAATGCGACACTGAGATTTTAAAGAAAATCCTCTACTCCAAACTATCATTGGACATTTTTCGAACTTTTTTATTCTTTCAAAAATGACTCTAAGGATTTTGATTAAAATACATATGTTTAAGCTATTTTCATGATAAATAGAATGTATATCTGTTATTTTCTAGGAATAGTCTGTAAATTAGTCTTAGTGTCTTTTGATAATTAGTAAATCGTAAGCGAGAGAGACAAAATCTTACCGCACAACAGTAGATCTTGTTAAAGCACAAAATTTATATCAAATAACATTTCTATTTTATGTCAAATAACTTTTATATTTTACCTATCCTGAAAGTTTCTTTGTTATTAGTTTAAATCTTCAAATATTATATACTTCCCTCAACTGCAAATAGCTATTGTTTTTTCTTTCTTTGTGTTCATACAAAGAGAACAGAATTTCAAAGCTATCACGTCTGTGGCTCACATTCGGGAGGTCGTGGGTTGGATTCCTCTGGCCGACCTTCCCGACCCATAGGTTTTTCGGGGGTTTTCCCGGGTCGCCAGGCGAGTCCTGGGAAGGATTCTCACATCCCCGAATTTTCGGACCTCCATTTCATCTCTGTTCTAATTTCCCTTCATCTTTCATCCGTTGGTATGTTTCAGGGTTGGAAGTGTCGGCGGTGGTGTTTCGGTGGAGTGTGGGAGGGGAAAATAATGTTTTTTTTGTGATTTTCTCCGTCCCTCAGCTTTCGGCTGCCTGTCGGGAGTATCCTAACTTCCTTGAGGAGCGTTGGACACCCTCTGTGCTGGGTGGAGTCCGCGGTCTGCCTGTCCGTCTGACGGGGAGTCCCTATCTGAAAACTTAGGGACCCTGCCATTCCTGTGCCGTTTTTCCTGGTTCCGGACGCTCGGTGTCTTGTCTCGCCTCATCCTGCCTCCCGGAGATGCCCCCTTGTGGGGCGTAGGCACAATATCCACTATGCGGATCAGTGCCGAGCCCCTTCTGTGACCAACCAATCCAAAGCTATCACGTAGCGATAAGCTTTGAGGGATATGGCTATCGCTTTAGCTTAATATGTTCTGGTTATACCTACAAGGAATTGTGAAAATAAGTGATGAAGGTTTGTGGGTATTAACATAACATAGGTGCAAAATAAGCTTTGTAAGAAGAGTGAGTAGAGAAATTCATGCGAATGCAACACATCATATTTTAGGGCAAAACCTCCATATGCCTGCGTCTCTGTGAACAACATAAATCCAAAGCGAAAAGTCGGTTAACTACCAAACTTGATATTTAAATTCAGCATCTTTCAAAGTTGTGACAAGAATTTTCAAGAAAATTTCCCCATCCTGAACAACCCTTTACATGGAAAAATTTTCGAAATTTATTTTCTTAAAAATGGCTCTAATGATTTTGATTAAACTATTTACATGACAAACGAAATATATATTTTGAACTGACTGAGAAGAGCCTCTAAAGCCTTCTTCATTCTGAATAACTAAAAGATTGGACAAAGTTTTGATACACAAGAAATGCAGACCCGTTAAAGCACGCAGTTTGTTATACACATATTTTATGAGATTAACTAATTCCCAGATATTTTCTGTTATTGGTTTGAATATTTTTTGTAACTGAGAAGTCGCTATTAGTTTTTTTTGTCGCGGTCATATTAACAGCATGGAATTCCAAAGCATCACGTAGTGACATGCTTTTTGAAAATGTGACTATCGCTTTATCTCATATACTACAACGAAACGTGTAAATGTGAACTTTTTCTTTTGGTATTTAATTAAAGTCCTTTAACCGGGTAGGCCATTACGAACGGTGAATGAACGAAATGATGCTCAAATGGGCCCGAGGTCACTAGGAATTAGAATCAAACATTCATCTTTTCAGGATAAGAGGAAACCCTGGAAAAAAACTTTACCCAGGTATTTCACTTTAACCGAGATTCTAACTCGGGACCTCTTGAATGTGAGGCAGACCCCCACACCACACAGATGAGCTAAATGTGATTTGCAAGTTTATCTGGATTATAAGTGGACAGAAAAATGAGATTTTAAAGAATTTGTAGAACGGTGATAAGAGAAAGTTATGTGAATGCAACACGTTAGTTTGTTCAATTTAAAATAACAATGTTATCTATATTTAAATATAATTCTCCCTAATCATAATTCTCGTGGTAATGCAAAGAGCGTGGAGTTTCAAAGACACCACATAAAAATCTGACTATCGTTTGAGTTACTGCATTCTTCTTATACTTACAACGAAGTTTGTAATTGCAGTTTCATCTCAATTAACAAAAAGACTCTTTCACTCAAGCCGTGTATAGGACAAGGTTCCGCCAGGTATTTCCTTTCTTTCCTTTATTAATCACAATGACTGATCCATTTAAAGTGAAGGTTGTAAGAGTAAGGGGGATAACAAACAGAAAACTGACTTATATACAAGTGTTTGTATCCACGTTTGATGCTGAAAAAAATAACGTAGAAGAATTGCAGGGAAGACACAAGTAATTATCTAAATTGCTAGATCACCATGAAACTATTCAGGATCAGCTTGAAATTAATTCGGAAAACCCTGATGATCATTATCAGGATAGGGAGGAATTTATGGATAAATTCTAATGTAGAGGCACAGTTAAGTGAAATAGTAAATAAGAATTTCAAAATTCCTTCACCTCCACCATCGGGCAGTAGTCACGTGTTTATCAAGCTTCCCAGTATAAACATACCTTCATTCGATGGTAATGTGAGGTTATAGATTCACTATCATGACACATTCACTGGTTTGGTTTTGCATAATAGTTTGCTTACAAGAATCCAGAAATTTCACTATTTGATTTCCTCACTCAAGGGAGAACCCAAGGGTTTGTTGGACAGTTTATCCATAACTGAGGACAACTTTGATACTGCTTGGGGAGTTTTTGCAAGACAGATACAACAATAAGGTTATTGCTACCAACCATGTAAAGGCATTGTTAAGTTTGCCTTACGTAAAAAAATGGAAATGACAGTGAATACAGAATTCTAGTAAATTAAGCAGTTGGCAAGAGATAATCATTAGAATACCTTAAACGTGATGTTCCATCCATTGCATGACATGATTTTGGTAGGGACTGTCCTGGATAAATTGAGGAAGCAGGATAGGCAGAGTGGGAGATAAAAATTGCATATGATAAATTTGTCTTAAGGTTTTGACTGCATTTATAGAAGCTAAAGCACAAGCTCTTGAAATAATTGACTTTAGAAATGATAAAAAAAACTAAGCCTGTATCTAGCAGATCATTTACTACTATTGCTTCTGCATCCTGCACTTACTGCCATGAATCATCACATTGTAGAAACTTCAAGTGCTTGATTTATAAGAGGAATTTTCTTAGAAGTGCAAAATTGTGCTTTTCTTGCTTAGGTAGTGGCCTCAGATTTCTAAACTGTAAGTCACTTTGTGCTGTATGTAAGGGCAAGCATCACCAGATGTTGCACTTCAACAATGCTAAAGAAAGCATTGGCCAGTTTACTTCTGCTGATCAGAAATTTCTAGCTACACAAGCATAAAAAGCAATACCTTTTATAGCTCAAAAGCACATTGCCCATTGTTATTGTGGAAGTAGCTAACAATCAAGACTGCATGATAAAGTGTCATGGTATGATGGATTCAGGAAACCACGACTGTTGTATCTTCATTAGTTAAAATTGGACTTCCTGTGGCTGATAAATGTTCTATAAACGGCATAAATAACATACCTGCTGCTAAGGTAATGCATAAGTGTGCTGTTAATATTAGGTCAAGTATGATGACTCTGAATTTAGAGTTAACTGTGCAGTCCTGGATAACATTACAAGTGCGGTGCCCGCTAGTCCTATTTGTTATGCTCATTGGAACTGTCTAGTAACATTGAATTATCTGATCCTGATTTCTATAAATCTGGTAAAATTGAACTGTTATTTGTTTTGATGCAATTCTGGCGAGCCTAGAAGAGGCTCTGGTTACCTTACATTGATATGACCTGCTTGATAACCAGCTTAGGAAGTTTTGGGAAACCAAGGAAATTATCCATGTTCCGCATACAAAAGAGAAATTCTGTGAACATTTTATGGAAAACATTGCTAGGACTGATGAGGTTTATAGTGAGCATCTCTGTCAGACCAGACATCACAATAAGTAACATTTATAAGCAGGCACCAAGCTGAATGAAGTACCTCAAGAAAAGATTCAAGTGTAATAAAGAATTGCATGATTATGTACATTTCATGAAAGAATATAGTGAACTGAGACATGGAGTTACGTGAATCTCTTAATGAGCCTAAATACTTTATTATTCCACAACCAAGCTGAGAGTTGTCTTTGATGGTTCCACCTTGTCTTCCAATAATTTTTCTTTGAACAACATTCTTTGTGTTGGTCTCGTCATTCAAGAGGATTTTATTCTATTGTTCTACACTTTTGTAAGCATCCAGTGGTCATGACAACTGATGTTGCTAAGATGTATAGGCAGATTGTTGTTGACCCTAGAGATAGGTGCTTAAAGAGAATTCTTTGGAGGACATCGGAACAGGATAAGCTACTTTGCTATGATTTGACTACTGTGACTTATTGCACTAGTCCTACTAGTTTTTTAGCTACCAGATGTCTTAAGCAACTCAGTGATGAGCATACGTAAGATTTTCCAATGGCTGCTGAAGCATTAAAAAGTGATTTCTATGTTGGTGATAATTTAATTGGAGCTGCTTCAGTTGAAGCTACAGCACAGCAAACACAACTGATTACCTTACTAGCAAGAGCAAGATTTTCACTTAGATAATGGTCGTCAAAACATGAAGTTTTACTAAATGTTGAGCCTGCTCTTTGGGAGGATTTGTCTCATTCAAAAATGATTGGCAGTGAAACCATTAAAGCATTGCGAATAAGCTGGCATCCAAATACTATTTTATTTTTGCATTTGCTGCAAAGGCAATAACAAAGGTAACCAACTGCAACACACAATCTGCAATATCTTCCATATTTGATCCTCTTGGCTTGTTAATTCCAGTTGTTATAGAGTGAAAAATATTGATTCAAGGTCTTCAGGTACTAAAGGTCAGATGGGATGATTTATTGCCTATATCTGTGCTACAAGAATGGCTTAAGTTGTATGAGCACTTTAATTGCTTAAATAGTTTATCCATTGATCATAAACTTATTCCATTTGCATGCTCCAAAAAGTTTAACTGCATGGATTCAGCAACAGTTCTGAGAAAGCCTGTGGTGCTTGTTGCTACTTGAGAGTATGATGATTAAATTAAACTGAGTTTTTTATTTATGGATGCTCTGTAACACCTGTGGTCCTTAGCGTCCCATTCTATTTTGGGCATGAAAGACCGGTAATTTTGCTCAGAGGCACCTTTATCAGGCTTGAGGTTCTTTTACGTACCATAAATCTACGACATGGGAGCACTGGCTTACTTCCCCTCCAAAGGAAGCCATGCAAAGAATTTTTATGCCCAAAAAAAAATCCACCGCCCTCCACCAGGTTTGAATTGGCAATCTCAGGAACTAGAGACTAGCATGGTAATCACTACAAAATGGAGGACGACTTGAGAGTATGATGATTCTGTATCCATTTCCTTGATGGCAGCAAAGTCTAGACTTGCTCTAATTAAACTGCAATCTTTACCTAGGTTGGAACTATGTGCAGCATTATTGCTCTCTCATCTGCTGAAGGTGTTATCCACGTTTAAACTTGAAAAACTTAATCAGATTTTTCTGTAGACTCCATAATAGTTTTGTGCTGGTTACAAACACTTCCTGCAAAGCTAAAAAAACTTTTGTTTAAACAAGAGCATCAAAATGACACTGACATTGAATGTTGGCATTCCCACTACTGATAATCCTGCAGACCTCATTACCTGTGGTGTATTACCACAGAAGTTGGTATCATTGGATTTATGGTGGGATGGTCCAACCATTTGCTGAAAATGGCTTATGCTATCCTGATTCAGGTGGCACCTCTTCTGTTGCCTCTGTATATGCTCAGCTACCTGATTTTATTGATTGTGAGCAGACGAGTTCTGCTAAAGGAAGCCTTTTCCTTCTTGCATTCAAATCTGGGAGATAAATAAAGCTCTGAAGAAATATTCTTCGATTCAGAAGCTGAAGAGAGTTTTTGCTTACATTCTACAATTTATATTCAATGCTAGGAAGCTCCATGAGAGAAGAATTCTTGGATGCCTCAGTGCGACAAAAGTCAATTTAGCATTTAATGCCATTCTGTGACTGATGCTGGAAGAGGATTATTTTTAAGAAATTGCTTGACTTAAGAAAGGAAAGTGTATCTCTACGAAATTGAAGTCCCTGCATGCATTCATAGATGCAGATTGTCTGCTTAGGGTTGGAGAATATTCTGGAACAATGTAAGTAACAAGGTCTTTTTTATTTGATTATAGTCCATCACTACAGTGGCTTTTTACCCTCATGAATCCAATTATACCTTTTCAAACTTGACAACCGATTAAAGCTCCTATCACAAGTCTTACAATGGTGTGGTTTCTTACCCCTCTTAAGGGGGAAACAATATGTACTTAAAGTGTGTAAAACAGTATTCAGTTACGAACATGTAATTAAAACACCAGTATAACTACTACAATGTAAGTAACAAGGTCTTTTTTATTTGATTATACAGTCCATCATTCACCATTTCCTGCCACTACAGTGGCTTTTTACCTTCATGAATCCAATTATGCCTTTTCAAACTTGACAACCGATTAAAGCTCCTATCACAAGTCTTACAATGGTGTGGTTTCTTACCCTCGTGAATCAAATTATGCCTTTTCAAATCTGAAAACTGAGTAAAGCTCATATCACATGTTTTACACTTGTGTGGCTTCTTACCCTCATGAATCAAATCATGTATTTTCAAATGTGACAAACAAGTAAAGCTCTTATCACAAGTTTTACACTTATGTGGCTTCTTACCCTTGTGAATAAAATTATGCCTTTTCAAATCTGACAAATGAGTAAAACTAATATCACAAGTTTTACATTGGCGTGGCTTCTTATTCTTGTGAATCAAACTATGTATTCTCAAATGTGACAACTGAGTAAAGCTGGTATCACAAGTTTTACACTGATGTGGCTTCTTACCCTCATGAATCAAATTATGCTTTTTCAAATATGACAAACAAGTAAAGCTCTTATCACAAATTTTACACTGGTGTGGCTTCTTACTCTTGTGAATCAAATTATGCCTTTTCAAACTTGACAACCGATTAAAGCTCCTATCACATGTCTTACACTGGTGTGGCTTCTTACCCTCGTGAATCAAATTATGCCTTTTCAAACTTGACAACTCAGTAAAGCTCTTGTCACACGTTTTACACTGATGTGGCTTCTTACCCTCGTGAATCAAATTATGTCTTTTTAAATTTGACAACTGAGTAAAGCTCTTATCACAAATGTTACACCTGTGTGGCCTTTTGGCCTTATGAATCAAATTCTTCTGCTTGAAGTACAAAGCCCTGCTGTAAACTTCCCCCCCATCACTACATTTACCAGATTGTTCCGAAGGAACATGTTCTTCTACAGTTGGTATTTCTGCGAAATCACTTTCCTGACTTTGAAATTCAGGACAATTCTTTCCATTATAGAAGCTTGTGTCTCTTTCCGAGACTTCAGGAGAGGACACTGGTGATTTACCACTGCTATCACCAGAAACTGCTTCCATGAATAATCTGAAATGTTGGTGGATTTAGTACATTAAGTACAATAATCAGACAATTAAATCTGAAACAGAATCTCTATTTACATACAGGGTGGAAGTGAATTAGTCCTGTGAACTGGGGGAGGTGGGAGAGTAGATGTAGATGAACAAAGACCTCCAACACTTTTTTGTAATTAAATGCACCATTAACTAGCTAATCATGCTTAAAAGTAGGAGTATTTGGCAACGTGGCATAACTTGTTGATTGAGTAGTCTGCCTCTACCGGCAGTGCCTTGAACTATTCCAACACTCTATCAAACCATTTAAGTAACGTTGGCCACGTATCGAATTCAGATGTTTTGTTGCTGGTGTATGAGACATCTAAGAGCCACTAGCTGATGATGAAGACAAGTTGTCTTCGAAATGCGTACAAGGTAATTTATCTTGAAAGAGTGAAGTTACAGTGTGTTGCCACTAAATTTGTATTAATATTTTATCTACTTCACTGTTTCCCATCAAGTGTTATGTTATAATACAAATAATATTTGTTACATACACCGAGAATTACATCAACTTCCAGGTTTTCCTTAATGGCAACTACTCAAAGTAGCCTTGTAAGCAATTTCTATGATGATTACATTTGGCAAAAAAACTGTGGTTATCAACATGTCACCAGTGATTACTAAATTGCAATAATTGCATGGTTTCAGCCCTGGTTCTCTCCCAGGACATGAAATTTGATCAGATAAAGATTAACATCTTAACGCACTACTCTCCAGGTTGCCAGACAGTACAATCATGTCATGAATCTAAACTCATACAACCAATATTCAATTTGTTATTCATCATCCATACCAATTTATTTTTAACTTGATAAAAATATTGCCTTAAGTGCTGATTTGAGATTTATCTTCAAAGATGCTTCTTACAGCTTTTTCAGGTTTTAACCCATTTTTCTTTGATTAACTGACTCTTCCAGGCTCCTGTCCATGACATTCACATGAAACATTTTTTGTAAGTATAAGATTAGTAAAATCTGTGAAAGTGGATTGCTATATACTGGCTGTGAAATTCAACACTCTTCACACATCATAAGAAACAAAAGGCCAAAACCCATATACCAGAAAAGGTTAATGCCACAAAGAGAATTGACAAATTGTTTTTTTTTATCTGTCTCCTGCTCACACACACACACTTTCTTTCTCAAAATGCTTTTTTTGTTTTGGTTTCAGGGGTCTTACCTTGAATAGTTCATTGGAGGGAAGTCGCGATCCTGTAACAGAATAATTCAAATGTACAGTTTAACAAAATCATCTTGGAACAGTTATAACATAATGAAAAACTCACCTGAAGTATTGCTTGGATATATTTGTTGTTGATTATCAAATAACTAATATGCTTATCATGTTTTCTTATTTGTTACTGAATATGTTTATGTATTTTAATTTGCATATGTCCAGAATGAGTAAAATAACAAGATAACAGAAATTCAAGCCTTACATGGCCAACCATAACAAAAACTGTCAATAAGGAAATTTTGTAGGTTTTGTCAATAACCACAGAAAAACAACCAAGAATACTTATGGACTGCCAAGAAGATCATAGTCATAAATAAGGTAATTTTCAGGAAAGAAGCCATTGAATGATTGCCTCTCATTCATCCATAGTGAACATTACCTAACACGCATACCAGACATATTTAATCAATTGTAATATTATGTACAACTGAATTAAATTTATTGAACAAGTTGTTTTACAATTTTTATACAATATATATCTCTCGTATCCCTACATCTTATGTACAATTTGTCTGGTATTTGTTTTCTTATTGAGCCACTAATATTGCTTGGCTCCCAGGCCTTATCACTCACTGAGCGGCCCTTCTTTCTCTGCCTTTCTTACTTTTCTAGACCATTTTCCTTTACCTTCCTTAAAAAATTCTCCCATGCCCTTGATTTGCTTTTCTTCTTTCCCCACACTCTTTCCCTCCAGCTCCTAATTCCTTACATTCTGTCATATAGTGTTCTGTACTTTCTCTTCCTTCACACACAAATCGCATATCCCTCTTCTGCTACCTCTCATCCTTGTTAAATACATCGATCCCATTCTCATCCATGCTAAACCTTCCCTTTCTTGTCTATTACAACAATTAACATACCTCTCTCTCCCCCACCCCTTCTTTATCAATTTATAAAAGCTTAATGATGTTTTATCTTCAAGGTTTCCCTATATCTTGTTCTATATCTTCCACTCTGTTTCTTACTACTTTCCAAAAACCATTCATATTTCTTTCCTCTGGCCCCCATAGATTCCCCATCCCAATTAATTCTATTATTTTTTCAGTTTCTTTCCACCAGCGGATTTTGCTTGTTAGAACCTTTTGCTGAGTCATGCATATCTTTAAAATTTCACCTTCCTCCATTGTCATACATCTAAATCAAAATTTTAAAATTCTTTCGACTATTATACCTTTCCTCCTAGTTCTTTCTCATCCTACTAATGCGACTTCACCTGGTGCTCCTCTTGGTATTCCAATTAATTCTTTACAAAACATTGTATAAGTTTGGTCAATTTTCTTACTATATTCACACCTCCATATTTCCACCATATAGGGATTTTTTATTCTATCAATGCCTCATACATTCTCTCCAACCATTTTGTTGACATCTCTAATTTATATTTGCATATTCTTATTTCTGGCTTAGTGCCTTCCTTTACGCTAACATCTTCCTGCCTCATTCCCTGCTATTACTAAACCTTACTCCTAAATACTCATATTATTTGACTACCTCCAGTTCTTGGCCACCTGGAAACCATTTTTCTTCCTTTCCCAGTTTATTTCCCTTTTTAAAAACTTTCACTTTGGTTTTATTTATATTTACCTAAATTTCCGATTTTTCACAAAATTCTTGAATTTTATTTATTGCTTTTTGTAACCCTATTATACATATAGGGTCATCTGCATATAATAAACCTGGAATCTCCTCATCCCTTATTACTAGACATGCTGAATTCTTTTTTTACTCTTTCTAATATATCATCTATGAATAGGTTAAATAACATTGGACTCAACTTACATCCCTGTCTTAATCCTATTTTGTTGTTGAATTGTCTCTGTGATGCTGCTTTTTTCACCATGTATACCAAGGTTTACATCTTTATACATAATGTAACAAAAATATTTGGCACAAATTGCAGGACACATTCCTCACACATAGACGAAGAAATTATGTTATATGAACATGGGTCTGAAAATGCTTTTGTTTCCATGTTACAACTCATTTTCTCCAACTCATTAATCATGGAAAGAATACACACATCGTTGGGAACATGCACTCTTGGTTACGTTGTCATTGTCATAGGTGCACCGCCAGTGTTTTGTTTTACATGTCCCTGTTGCCATGTGACTTACATCATTGCTTGTTTGCAGGTAATATCAACTTCCAGTGTGCAGTATGACCTTGGCAAGCACACAGGTTACTAGTATAGTTGACTCGTGCAATGAGTGTACACAAATGCAGAGATGGCAGATACCCATTTGATGTATGGATTAGTAGATGGCAATGGAGCTTGCGCTCAATGTTTCTACTGGGAGAGATTTCCAGGATGAAGGTGCCCTGACAGGAAAACGTTTGAAGCCATTGCCATCTTAGGGAACATGGGCATTTCAGCCTGATACTCACAACCGGAGGAGGCCGAGAAGGATGAGGATACCGCAATGGGAGGCGGCAATTCTTCAGGCAGTTGATGACGACCCTAGTGTCAGTACAACACAAGAAGCTACAACAATGAATATTGACCACATGACTGTCTGGCGAGTGTTACCACAAGGTCTGGTTGTATCCATACCATTTAGAGAGTGTGCAGGCACTATCAGCAGCTGATTTTCCTGCACGGGTACACTTCTGCAAATGGTTCATGCAAAAAAGTGTCAACCCTAATTTTAGTGCAACGGTGCTGTTTATAGATGAGGCATCATTTCAATGAGACCAGATTGTAAATTATCACAATTAACATGTATGGGCTGATGTCAATCCTAACGCAACTGTTGAAGCAAGTCATCAACAAAGATTTTCTGTTAATGTTTGGGCCGCCAGCATTGTTGGTGACTGTTTGATAGGGCCTCACGTTCTTCCATCCAGGTTCAATGGACAAAGTTACCATAATTTCTTAGAGAAATGTTCTACCTGATCTGTTAGCAGATTTTCCTTTAGCTGTGCCTTTACTTCATGCACGATGGAGGACCTTTTCATTTTAGCGATAGTGTCTGTCGGCTTCTAAATAATAGATTCGGTGACGAATGGATACCTAGAAGTGGACCAACTGCCTGGCCTCCATGCTCCCTGGACCTAAACCCACTTTTCCCCCTTATTTTGAACGAAGAAAGCTTAGTAATGAAAGAAAAGGCATATTTTTATGGTTTTGCAATATTATGAACTATATGGAATGTGTAAATTGCACGTGGAAGAAATCTTATGCTGCTGATAGTTTGGAGCCAAGAATTTGTGTCTTATTACAGTATTATGTTAGTCACAAAAACAATCCTTTTCATTTTGGAGAAAAAATAATAAAGGAATCAGTAAAACTCGTACAAGGAAGTTAGATACCAAACATAACCTATAACTTATCTCACAGATAGCATTTTGATAAACTGCATTGAAGCCGTGATTAACAGAGAATACAAGATTGTCACTTTAGCTTGCATTATTTACACACTGTCTGATGTAACAAGGCAGAGATTGCATTTCTTTTCACTTATCATTGATTACACATCATCATCTGTCAACTACCAGAGGGATTATCATCAATAGTAACTCTACAGCACCGAGTGCTGGAATTTTTTAGTTAATAATTAAACCCGATAATAATAAATTGCACTGTAAGTTGCTTCACTAAGAATTAATTTCCTGAACATGTTGCGTACATCATCAGCAGATTTTGATGTGAAGTTCATAATAAGATTTCCTTGTTTTGGACACCAAATAACCTATCACTTGCCAAAGAAAATATTCAGTTACAAATGACTTACTTTCTTAATATACAACTAAGGAAAATACAACAGCAAAAATTCAGTAGAAGGTAGCTTGAGGCAGTATTTTTAACACTTGAATTATATAATATGTAAATTCAATAACAGCCCGCCTTGAAGCAATATGTATGTAATAATTTTTAAAATGTATGTGTCATTGCAATTTAATAATGTAAGAGCTGTGAGAATAATAAGTTTAACGTTGCTAACAATGAGGTAACAATGAAGTAACCTTGAGGCAATAATGAGTTTGAGAGCTTAAATGTTACTAGTCATTATTAGGGCAAAGATAATGTAAATTTTGTGACAGTTTAAAATTAGCCAATCAACAGCCAGAAAAAACTTTAATTAAATGCAGGTATTCTATTGGACTAGGATTAGCCAATCAGAGACTTGAAATACAGAAGCTTACAGGCTTGGACGATTGAAATATGTTCAGTTGCCTGTAGACCTTGGTAGTGACCGGATGGAAGATGTGTTCTGTAAAGAAATATTATGTATTCGTGTGTAACGAAAATTAAGTAAACGCGTTAACAAAGTGCAAGTTTTAAATTAAAGAATCTCACAGCTCTTAATATCAGTGTAGTGCTATATAATTTGTGAAGGATTAATAAAAAAAAGTGAATTTAAACTTAAAATCTGTGTAAGCCTACATTCTTGTCATATCATGCCCTGTCTAAGAGATACGTGACTCTAAAACAATAATGAAGCAGCCAAGGCAAACATACACATAAATACTACCTATAGAAGCAGTTTAATAACAAAGTTAAGTTTATATTTTTTTTTAAAAAACTTGCGAGCATAACAAACAATCTTCTTTCAAATTAACGCCAAAAGCATGGTGCAAAACTCCTACAACAAAAACGAAGTAAATCAAATACTTTCTTCAAATTGGCTTCCCAAGCATGTGGCTAACAACAACAGTAAAACTTCAACAACAATAAACTACAACAGTTGAAGAACAATACTTCTTCAACCTGAACCAGATAAATTAATTGTATCAAAATTTAGTACATAAAAATCTGAAGATTACTATAGTATGATCTAATTATATAATTAAGAACATCATTGACTTTATATACCTTCCTTTATGTTATCTTATTATTTGGATGTCCAAAGAAGGTATCCTTCCTGATATGCAAAAATTAAGAGTAACTAAAGCTACACACTAAAAAGGAGATAAAAAACAATCCAAACAGTCACTGACCAATCTCCCTTGTTCATGTTATATCTAAAATAGATGAAAGATTAATACAAATACAGCTTTGTCAATGTTTTGAAGCTAATAAGTTGTTAAATGAGGCTCAGTTTATATTTAGTAGTGGTCTATCCGCTGTTACAGTGGTAGAACAGCTCCTAACTGCTAAACTGAATAGCTTTGTAACAGAAAGAAATAGCTTGTGTTACACTGATAGCAAAGTGTTTGATAGTACATCACATAATATACTGCTAGAAAAACTTAATTACTATAGAATTACAGATTAAGAGTTTGCACTCATGCTATCTTATTTAACAAATAGGCAACAAATGGTAACAACTAATAGGAGTGCTAAGCAAGCAGTGGAAGAGAGTGGATGTGTGTGGAGGAAGCTCCTGGAATGGAAGAAAGAAGGGCTTAAGTAACCATGGGAATTGGTATTGAGGTGCACAGAGCAAGAATTGGAGTATTTAATAAATTAAAATGGAAGGATTTCAAAACAAACAAAGGTGTAGAAGAGATGGTAAACATGTTTCTTCTCACATGTGTAATAGGTATACTATTGGTAATTGGTGGAGTTTAAATTAACCCTGGGCCAAATGGGGATCGAAACGTCATGGAACAAACATTTGCATACATTAAAGATATGGATGAGAGATTAGGAAATAAACTCAATGGAATGGAAAAGGAACTAATAGATATTAAGGGAGAGATTAAAAATGAAATGCAAGATATACGAAATGAGGTACAGAAAGTTAAAAGAAGAGTTGAGCTGCTGGAAGAGAGACACCGAAGATTTAATTTGGTTATAGCAGGAGTGAAAGAAAGGAATGGAGTATGGCCTGTAGATGAGGTCAGAGAGATTATAGAAGGAAAGCTTGGTTTGAAGGTACAGGGCTGGGAGATTAGAGAAGCATTTAGAGTGGGGAGATCAAGAGGAGCCAGAATGATAGTTGCAAGATTTACGTCAGTGCAGTTTGTTTATGAAGTATTGAAGAAATCAAAGCTACTAAAAGGAACAAATATCTTTATAAATAGAGATTTATCGGTGGAACAACGGGCCTTGAAGAAGGATCTAATACAACAAATGAGGCTGGCAAGAATGGAAGGGAAACGGGCCTTCATAAAGAACCTACGATTATGGGTCGATGGGCGTATGGTGATGGGGTACGAAAGTGACACAAGGAACAGCAGATCGCAGGGGCAGGATATGATTCAGCGATATTCATCGGCGACTAGAGAGAAGGAATGCAGAGGAAGTCTAAAGAGCAATCGGAGACCAGAGGATAAGGTTAGACATATGGAAGTTACGTCACCGGCACGTGGGGCTGGCGGAAAGAAGATGACAGTGTTACAGGGTAGGCGTGGCCAAGACGCAGGCAGAACGTCAGATCAGAGTGACGTAAGAGCATCAGCTGGCGAAATAAGGAAAATGGAAGTTATGTCACTGCTAAGTGGGGCTGGTGGGAAGAAGATAGCTGAGTCAGAGAAGAGATCAGGAGCCGAAGCAGTGACGTCAGATCAGAGTGATGTATGGACAACAGCTGGCAAAGTTTGGAAAGTGGCATCATCGAGGAGGGAGGGAGTTCAATCGTCACGTGATATGATTGCGGGCAGGGCAGAGGCGGGGTTTCAGAGTGGTGAATTGGTGGAAGAAGAAACTATTGTGTTAACACCCAATGGGAGTCTACGGATTTTGGACAGAAACAATGTGGGACTGTTAAAGGAGCCACCAGAAATAGATTTATGGAGTAGGAAAGTGTGCCATACATATAGAAATAGTGCAGGTTCTGTGAGAAATATGGGAAAACAGAAGCAGTAATAATGAGGAAGTATATAGAATAAGAAGGGAGAGTGACTATAGAATGTATAGAAAGCTACAAAGTAGACAAAGTAAAGACAAGGTTTTGATAGGCAAGTGATAGATTTTATGAAATCGTGAAGTGAATGATTTAGATATAAAGGACGGTAAATATGAGAGGGTTAGGAGGAAGAGGTTCATTTCTTAGTATGAACGAGCAAGTGTTGTTATGGACGATTAGTGCGGGGAACAAGTAAACATTCTCTAAATTGCATCTAATAGTTCCCATTTCCCGCTGATAGGGAGTATTAAAGACGGCGGAGGAAGCAAGGGAAGGAGATGGGAAGGGGACAAGAACAGTAAGCAGTATAGTGAATTTAAATGGGAAACGTTAGCGATATGAAGCTAACTCAACACACATGCCTTGTAAATGCGGAAGCTTGGGTACGATCGGCAAAAGGAGCTAGGGCTCGACGCTGATCATGCCCAAATGATTGTATTAGCTCAACACTCAATAAAGATATCATATCATATCATAACAACTAATAGTGAACAAAAAATCTGAATTTTTAAAAATAAAGAAAGGAAAACCTCAAAATTAATGTTTTTTAATTCTGATCTTATGAACTTAAAACAATTGAACAAACTCATATTTGAAAACTCTGCCACATGGTTTCATGTTAAACTAGTACTAAATGAAAATAAATGTAGCCAAGTTTATTTTACTTTAAAACACACACCTAAATTTGATCAAGAGAATAAGGCTGTAAAATTGTTAGGAATATGTCTTAATGGAAAACTGAGCAGGAATCAACACACTTTGAGAATACACATCAAATTGTCAAAAGCAATGTATGTACTGAAAAAACTTAAGTTTAAAGTTAGTACTTAAGTTATATTAATGACATATTATGCTTTCTTTCACACTCATATACAATATGGTATTCTTCTCTGCGGAAACTCGAGAGGAGTAGAACAAGTATTTAAATGGCAATCAGATGTATCAAAGGTCTTGAAAGATTTGCTTCATGTAAAAGTCTTTTATGGAACTAGGCATGTTAACAGTCCCCAGTTTTTTATCTTATATGCTCTTTTATATAACAGAGAAAATATAAATACCTTTAACCTCAGAATGGATATACACAAACATAATACAGGGGGAAAAATGAATAGACATTCCTAATGCAAGATTAACGATAAATCAACATCATTATACCTATATGTGTATTTAACCTTATAACAGGCTCTCCCAAGAACTAGGATTAATTAGTATTGAACGCTTCAAGTATGTGATTACAAAACGGTTAAGGATAAAATCTTTTTATGACCTAAATGAGTATTTTGACTGTCCTATAGATGATTTATGTTATTAATGATGTATGAATTAATAATATATACTTTAATAATTCTATAATTTTAGCAATATTATTAGCAGTATTAGGTTTATTATAATAGACAAACATTGCAAATTGTGATTAAACCAATATGTTGTAAGATCTGATGTGAATAAAATTCTGATTCATTCCAGCACACTTACAAGTAGTTTGATGGTAACTGATGTGTTATGTCATATGACAATACAAGATGGTGACCTCTGATGTACAGAAACAAACAGAAGTTTCTGAAATGAGCACAAATGCCTCTTGTTTTAAGTGACCTGGACCATATTTTTAATAAAGATTACTGATGTTTTGAAGAAAATCAATCCTGTTTCTATTAGCAAAGAATATTTTACATTTGGTGAAGAAATTTAAATAGATGATGTCCACTGCGCAATGTAGCTAGACTTCATAAAATATCACTTAAAAACATTACCTTTTGTATGCATTTAAAAACTTTCAGTTTTTTTGTAGTCTATGGAATATGTTTAATACTGTCATCTTATGATATGTTAGTCATGTCACCTATTTATATAATGAATTTATTACATTAGTATGGTGAATATCAAGGAACTAAAACTTTTTCATTTAAATGTTTGTATATTTTCAGAATAGGCCCTGCAGAGTTTTAATTAAACACATTGTTTCAATAAGTATGGTACTTCATTTTAATTATGATATGCCTTATACCAAGCCTGATATCCAATAGTTGCTATGATATATGTGCATTATTAATACTAACATTGCCTGTGAAGTACTAGTTGGGTACTTCAGCTTCTTATGTTATGGAAAGATCTGGTAGCATTCAAGAAGAAAAAGTGACAACTCTTAGCTCCACAAGTCAGATTTAAAGACACGCTTTTTGGCATTTTGTAAATACAACAGTACTACTTGTTGCACTTGTTACATATTGCATTTAATATCCCTTAGTTCAGTTTTTGTTTCATTAAAACAAAAAAAAAATATGCCAAATATAAAGGTCTGTACTGCAATGCAGAAATTTAAAATGTGACCATTTAAATTAGATCACTTTATTGTGTATCTGGTAACAGCAACTCTTGGGTTTAAATGGCTATCAGGCAATGGATTAAAGCTTTATTAACTGAATTGTCTGTTCTCTTCAAGTTAGTGAATTTCCTTTTGGCATCATTTAACATTCATTTAACTTTTGACTTCAAGTGTAGTTGATTGTCAGATGCTACAATATCACAGAATATTTTGGTTTGATTTCAATGAAACTTCCCTAAAGTATTATATAATCTTCAAGAACTATAACCACCATTACTTTTAACTCTTTAAATACACCATCTGACAAACACTGTACACACTTACAAACTATCTCTCATCCTTATTAATTTTATATCACATAAGTGAAATATTTTATTGAGTGTAAATAAATAAAAGTTGTAGCTTTCAACAAAACTTACCTTAATGTTATCACAAACAGATGAAGTTTTGGCTTCCAGCCACCAAGGTTCTTCTTTAATTTCTAGTTTGTTATCCACTTCATGGTCACTGTTACATTTCTCAACTTTCATTACAGGATCCTCTCGAATAAATTCTCTCTCATTCTGTGAACAAAAGTCTGAAACCAGAGTCTGTGCCTCATTTTCTGTTTTTGTATCCATCTCATAGTTGTTGCTGCAGGTGGCAGTTTGAGACTTAGTCTGCTTTATGAAATGCTTGGTAAAATAGTCTCTCTCTTTCTGCAAACAAAAGCCTAGAAAAGGAATCTCTGATTTAATTTTGGTTTTGATTGCCACATCACAATCATCATTTGGAAGTATAGCATCACTGTTTGTCTTCATTGTAACATCCATGCGAACAATCTCCCTCTCATTCTGTGAGGCTATGTCATATGAGAGAGGATCCTCTTCTTTGATTTCTATTTTGGTATCCATTTCACAACTGTTGCTGTTCTTAATTTCATTAACAAATCTGTGGAGAAAGAAATATGTATACCATAAAATATCTGTAATTTTGACCATTAGTTTCTTTGAATTCATCAGGCATTGTTCAAGCTACTCCACACTCTTCCACTGTTCTCTCACAAATAAACCCACTTCTTTGAAAGTTGAATCAGACTTGAAAAATTCAATGCCATGTCCAGGACTAAAACCATGAATCTCTGCCCCTTCTTACCAATGCTATTACCACTATGGTTACCATGTTGAGATACCTGTATAAACATTAAACCTTCTTCAGCTGATTAAAGTACCATGGTTTACCTTGCAATGTTGACAACTATTAATGTTTTGATAAATATTCCTCCTACTTGTGTGCAGCAAATAAGTTGAAAAATTAACCCTAATACTAGTTAACTATAAAGCAGCTACAACATTACAAGTCACATTTGAAATCATTGGAACTTTCACACAGTGAAGTAAATATAATATGATAGAAAATGAATCAATGTTAAACACTCATATTGCTCACATACCAAATAATTGGTGGATACAATGGATTACATAAACTGCAATAGAGGTACAGACTAATGAAAAAATGTGCATAAGAAAAAATATGAAAACGTGATAGGAGGGATGAATAAAAAAAGTATCAGAACCCCTACAAGAAAACAGTTAGTACATGGATTGAAAAGGATGTAATTTACACAAAAACAGATAAGGAGAATAAAATAGCTATCGTGGATAAAACAAATTGTCTGAAAAGAATACTAAATATGTTAAAAAGTGATAATTTCACCAAGATTCATAAAGATTCCCTAGATAAATGTGTTGTTTGTAAATGAAGCGATAAAGAAAATACTTCTACTTAATAAGCAATTTCAAGTCAGAGCTCCAAACCCCACTGCAGCTAGAATATATGGTCTACCTAAATTGCACAAACCAGGAAACAGCATGTGACCAATTACAAGTAATATTGGTTCCTCATAATATTAGTAACTTGATGGAGCTAACTGAAAACTTAAAAAACGTAAAATTCTCCTCTAAGTGAACAACTTATTTCATGATGTCAAATCTCTTTTTTCCAGCATTCTGAAGACAAAGATGTTAAACCATTTGCAAGAATGGCTAAACTCTCATAACCTAGAAAAGAACAGAATTGAGATATATATAAGCTTAACAATAATCTGTATAAATTAAGCATGTTTATATTTAATGACAAATTCTATAAACGGGAATCACGTCTAGCCATGAGGAACCCTATCTCCATTTTCTGGTGAATCTGTACATGAGACACTTTGAGACCCACATCAGTAAAACATATCCTGATATTTAATATCTGGTATAGTTATGTAGATGTTGTGTTTGCTGTGATAAATGAAAATGCTATAAATGACTCACTATTAAATCTTCAGGAACAAGCAATCAAATTCACTTTAGAAAAGAAAAGGATAATGCACTAAACTTAATTGAATCTAAAATTCACCAAGATTAAGGATAGAATTGAATTTGATTTTACAGAAAAAGCACACATAATGACAATGATAACAAAACCAGCAGTATAAACTTAGATCATACAAACATGCTACATCGTCTTCCATAAAAATTAAATTAAATTAAGTTTTATTTATGAACACTCTTTAATTGCTGTGGTCCTTAGCATCCCATTCTATACTGGACATGAAAGATTGAGAATTTTGCTCAGAGGCCTCTTTATCAGGCTTGAGGTTCCTTTACATGTCGTAGATTTGCAACACATAAAAGAACCTCAAGCCTGATAAAGAGGGCCTCTGAGCAAAATTCTCGGTCTTTCATGCCCGGTATAGAATGGGATGCTAAGGACCACAGCAGTTAAAGAGTGTCCATAAATAAAACTCAATTTAATTTTAACAAACATGCTACAATCAACAGTCTAACTAACAGATTGGTAAACACTACATTAAACAAACAAGAATATCAAAAATAATTAGATACATATTAAACAGTGCTGAACATAGTGCATTCAAAATTTAAATACCTGAAAAGAAGATTAAAAGGTTCAGAAGAAAAAACAGCTCAAAGAAGTACCTACACTAATCCCCAACAAGGATAAACCTAAATTAAGAAGCTCACATATCACCCCTGGACATTTCACAAATTCCAGAAGATTTTTAACAAGTTCAACATGGGTCCTAGCACCATACAGTAAATCAAGTTAAAAAGCATTCTGAAATCAGAACAAAAAGGCAGAATCACATCAGAAAAGAAATCAGGCATATATAAAATAGATTGTTTAGATTGCAACAAAACATACAGTGGAAAAGCCTAGAGAACATATGCATAAGACTAAAGGAACACTTCAGAAATATCAGATACAGATAAATCAGCTGTAGCCAATCACTTCCGGGAAGAAAATCACATTATACAGTAAACTTGTGATTATTCGTGTGCAGGTTATTCGGGCATCTTTGTACAGAAAAAAGTAAATACATTATTTTTCATTCTCTTGTGAACTAAGCTTTCTGTGTTTGAGTCGACAGCAATAAACCACCTGCTGCATAACAATAGGGTACCTTTCCAGTGTTATTGGCCTGCTTTTTGCATGAAAATTGAAAACAAGCTCAGTTTTCTGGTGTTAATCAGCATGTGTCAACAAAGCAAGTTAAGCAACGTTTGATAAAGAGATGGCAGAGAAACGAGAGAGAGAGAGAGAAACAAACGTGTTGATAATAAAATGAAAATAATAATTAATTGAAAGATCTGAGGAGAAGGAAATTGTTGCAAACCTAAGTGCTGATTATGGGATTGGAGTGAGACTGTTTGGGACATTAAAATGTATACGCAGAAAATAAAGGACTTTATCAGGAACTGCAATTCTAATTCCAGACCATATGTACAAAAAAGCATGGAGTAATCCACATCCAATGCATTAGATGTTGCTCTTTTCCAGTAGTTTAACAAAAAACGAGCAGCAGATGTGATTGTTTCAGGCTTGATGTGTGCCGAAAAAGCTACATTTATTCATGAAGCTCTAGGATTACAGGGAAAATTTAATGTCTCAACTGGTTGAATAATCAGATTCAAACGTCATAGGATATGCGAACTTGCCGTGCAAGGAGAGCGGCTTAGTTCAAATGTTGCGGCAGCTGCTTCCTTCCAGGACGAGTTCCAGAAATTTGTGGAAAAAGAGAATTTCATACTAGATCAAATTTATAATGCAGATGAGAGTGGTCTGTATTGGAAATGTCTATCAACTAGAACCCTTATTTTTAAGAATGAGGTTCATGCTCCTGGACATAAGTCATCTAAAGAACACATTACAGTTTTGTGTACTGGTAATGCTTCTGGAAAGCCAAACTGAAACTACAAATGATCAGAAAAGCAAAAAATGCTGATCATTTAAGGGCACCACAGCTAAGGATCTTCTGCCCATTATTAGAACCAAAAAGGAGAATGGGTGGATAGTGAAATTTTCAAAAACTGGTTCCACATACATTTTGTGCAAGTTTGGCAATTTCTAGAAGAGAAAGGAATGCTGCAGAAGGCTGTTCTAGTGCTTGATAATGCCCCTTCACATTCCGTTGAGAGCATTCTCATATCTGATGATGGACTCATAACTAGTTTTTACCTCCTACCGTGACTGCCATTAAACAGCCAATGGACCAAGACATAATTGCATTGGCAAAACAGTGCTGCTGGGCTGGTCTAATGAGAATGCTACTTGATGAAGCTGATTTGGTGTTCTGGAAGAAATTGACAATTCTAGATGGCATACATGGGATTTCTGATGCCTGGTAGGAAGTCAAGCCACATACACTAGTATGATTATGGAGGAAAATTCTTCCAGATATAAAAGAAAATGATTTTCAAAGTTTCAGCAATGAAGAAAATTTGAATGAGTAGCTGAAGATGGACAAATGTGAATCTGGCTTCCAGAACATGAGTGACGCCGAAATTGTGACACTGCTTCACAACAAAACAGAGGACAGTGAATGTGAAAGTGCAGATGAAGACAGTGACCTTGCCAGTCATTGCAATGTGTTGATGCACTTATAAATTATATGAGCCAGAGGAGGTTTCAGTAGAATGTCATTGCTGCAAGATAAATTTGAACTGCAGTGCAAAAAAGTATGAACTCCTCTTAAAAGCACACCAACATCATGGACTATTTCAAGAAATAAATAGGCCTCCAGTACCTATGTTAATGTGAATTAATTTAGCAGTATAGAACTTGGATAAATACTGGAGAAAAAAATTACTTGCACTAAAATAAGCCTTTTTTAAAAGTAATTTACTATTTATGTATATTGTACCTTAAATAAAACATTAAATTACAGGTTTCCCAATTATTCCTGCTTTTCGATTTTTTGCACACCTTCTCCCCCCATTACCCCAAATAATTAAAGAGTTTACTGCAGTATCAAAAGTCAAGCTGCTAAAATCAGTACATAACCGTGTAGAACTGAGCTTATGCTAAAGAACATACATTAAAAGTTTCGAACATAAAATTATGAACTTTGAAATTCTAACAGAGGTTACTTAAGTTTTTAAATTCACCAACACTACACCTGGTGACACTACAATTTGATACGGTTCAACTAGGCCCCGTATTTGATTTAATAGTATATAGATTAAATAAAGATGTAAAATGTCAACTTGGTTCCATATTCGAAATGGTTGTAAATAGACTAAACAAAGATGTAAAATATTGTATTTAATATTATAACTCGATAGAAAGAAAACCTTCATGCGGAAACATTGCAAATTGTATGAGGAAGTAAGGTTCGACGACCCAAACCTTTTCCTTGCGACAGGAAAAGGGTTCGTCGGCAAAACTGAATACAAAGCATAGAGCCATTAAAAAGGGTCTACGAGGAAAGTGCTTGTTTCTTTTCAAAGTGGAAGAAACATGAGGTTTGTACCGAGAAAAGGTTTAAAGCCATAAACATACGTACATGCTACAGCATAAATTAAACAAATTGAAAATAGTACCGTGGGAAAATAAAGCTGTGCAGAACTGAAAATTTTAGCCAGTAAATGGAATGCCATAAATACAAACTGACGAATCCGAAAACAGGAGATCGTCACATGATTGAAAATCAAACTCGGAGTAGGGATGAAATCAGACATGGCGAAATTCACAAAATACTAGTAATGACACTCTTTCCTAAACTCTACGACAAGTAACTATCTTTGCTAAACTCTAGGACAAGTAACTACACTTCTTCGTTGAACTTTACAAGCAATGACACTCATTGCTACCTGCTACATGTAACTTCGTTTCTTCGTTTAAACCCTACGACAAGTAACTCTTGGCTGAACACCACACCGTACAAGTTAGGCCACGGCTATGAATGCAGGGAAAACTTATTCAATACATCATAATACTGCCGACTACAAAGCATCACTATGTCAGTCGCGGATAATTAACGAAGTGGAGGTTCGCGTTCCTGAATGCGTAATATAACAGTATAATAAAGTCAATACTCACCAGAGCCGATGTTGCTATTATCGTAATCGATATAATTTCACCACACCCAGTAGACCTTACAGAGTCGACACTGCTCAATGCTAGCCAGAGAAAGAAGAGAAATATGCATCGAGGAAGCAAACAACTTCACATGAACAGCGTCATGTGCCACCAATGCTTATAAACAACTTCATAAGGCGACAACATTCTATGAACTGTATCATATGACACCCAACAAATATGAACAGCGCCATATGAACAATATCAAATTACCCAGAAAAGATGATCAAGAAATCACTGATTAGTTGACCGGCAGTCAAACATGTCCTAGCAGTGACTTGTTAAATGGAGCAATAAGAGTATTTAATGTTGAATGATTTTCCATCATTTAATTACATGTAACCTTTGAGGTGGTGGTGATGATGATACTGTTTAAGAGTACTCAAATGCTAGGTCATTAGCACTCTCACCTTTGAGACAGGTTATGTCTGCATTTGATATTAACTTTAAGGTTTACTGTGTTACTTAAACAGAATGAGAAGGTTTAACCCTTATATGGGCATCCTGCCATAGCATGTCAAGTGATTAGAACATCAGCTCAAAGCTGCAAACTCCAGATATTTAGTCCCGGCTGTGGAATTGAATTTTTCAAATCTAATTCAATTTTCCAACTTATTCTCTACATGGCTAGTCATAAAAACCAATTATCAAAAGCACACAAACCACTTTCTGTGAGATCGGCTTTAAACTGAAAATAAGTATAGTATCCAAATGTTTCATTTTGAATAAGCATGCTGAGTAATGGATACAAACAAAATTATCAAAATTACATGTTTGACATTATAACTGAAAGGTGCTAGAATATTATTTGTATCATACATCCTCTTTTTTGATTTCCTCTGGATCTTATTTCAAATCATCAATTCATCTAACTTACCTTATTTACAATGTTTTTGTAAATCATGCATGAAGCTGGGCACTTAAAAATATAAATGAAATGCAGTGTTATTGGTAAGCTGATTATGTTGTTATGAATTTTATTTGTTGGAAAAGCTCCGTTAGATGCCAATCTGGAACATGTAGGAGGTGAGCATAGGTTGTAGTGAACCACAATGAAACTAAGGAGTCCTGTATTTTCTAGATTTAATCCAAAGCTAGGTGTGTATATGAACTGATGTTACTGTACTTAGTTATGACCTAAGCAGCAAGACTGTCAGAGTTAGCAGCTGAAATTCTGCTTCTTCTAAAGCTAACAATAAGTTAAAATTAATTTGCAGCACATAACAAATTAACATACTATTGCATAATGAAGCTTTTTCCAAGAAACAAAACCAATATAAATGTTATCAGCATAAAATTATGTAACAGTAACAATGTATTCATTAATTTTTTCAAGCACCCTAACATCTGCATAATATGCTTATTTACTTTTCTAACAAGCATCTACTGTTCACATTATATTAATTTTCTAAAAGATGAACACACATTCAATTGTAATTTATATATTTATATACTTCTATCTGTCTTACAGCACATGACACAGGCATATTCTTATGTTTATAGTATATGTCAGAAATCATAAAAATTATTTGCCTCAAGTAAACTTGGACTACATAAGCTGTAAGCTTGGTTGAATAATTGTAATTTGTGAAATGTTCAAAAAGTAGCCCCCTCCCTGCCTTCAAATGAAATCACATGCTGCTCCCTCAAAACAAATGGAAGGCAGCATTCTTTAATCCATGGAACATTATAGAAATGTGTTTCAGCATCATTTATGTAGTGTTTATTTACATTATTGGGAATTCTACACTTTTATCAATCTCCAAAATCCTAAACATTTAAAATTGTTTTCCCTGCTGCACAAATGGTTTTCACGACATGCCAAGTTTTGAGGATTGCCTGTATGTATTCATGTCCTCCTCAGGTAAGCATAGGACATTAAAACCACAGCTTTCTCATTTCAACACTTAATCCAAGAAGAGATTTAGGTTTGTGTGTGCATGAACTCATTGTCAATGTGGTACATCGTTAGGCTGTAAGCAGAGGTATTGCTACTTAAGTAAATAATCACTTAAAATTTTAATTTGTATGCTTATAGCACCTAAGCGGCAAAGTGAATTAATATTTACAGACCTATACCTTTTTCATTACAAGCTGAAAGGTGAAATAAACAAAACCACGAGACAAGACAGCACTTTATTGGCTGGTGGTCAAACTACAACCTCCCCACTTAGCCTGTGGTCTCTTCCTCTACAAAAAAAAAAAAAAAAAAAAAAAAAAACAGTTCAGTTCAAAACATTTTGTGGTTATTATCATGCAGAGAAATTTAAAAAATTCATTATTGTAACACTTCAATTTCTGAAACTAAATGTGTTTGTTCAGATTCACCTATAACTAAATAAACCATTATAGCAGAGGCTTTAAGAGGCTATGCGCAGGTGCTGCAGTTTGTTTCTGGCTGAGAATCCTCTACCACCGTGGAAAACATAAACACGACAAATGGAAAGAAGACAATTGTGTTAAATGCTTTTAACAAATTCTGTGAAAAGTACCCACCTTTAATCGACAATGAATATGGTTGGCCATTGTTTAGCAATAATTTAACTTCTTTGTTAGTGATGCAGAATTGTTGCTTGGATAGCTTGGGTCGCGTTTGTTTTCTGCTGTGTTTTAACCTATAGCACTAATCGTTATTTAACTTGTTGACTCATAAAAGGTTAAAGCAAAGGTGGTATACTGATATTAGTCATTAAATGAATGATTTCTAAAGCTTGTAGTTAAGAACAATTTAATCCAGTACCTTTAATCACAGATGCCAAACTGTTCAGGTACAACTTTTATTTCTCTACTCTTAGTATTACGTGTTAGACGTTTAGGATGTAAGGAAAAATATAGTAATAAGACATACAATGCCCCCAAGCTGCACAATATACTGTATTCACATTCTGTCTGAAGCAATTTTCTCTCATGGGTACTTTAGTTCCCATCATCCTCCATGTGGCGCTGCCATGTGCTCGGCGGAGTGATACATTTAAGTTTTGTTTAATTCTCCTTTCAACTTATACTGAAAAAGGTATAGTTGCCCCTTATTTTGAATTATCTCTCCTTAAAGCTAGAAGAATTACAGTGTACGGGGATGGATCTCTCTATGTATAATATGCTGAACCGCAACATTGTTGATAATTATGGTAACATTGAATGGCTTACAAACTCACACTAATTTCAGCCCAATCCAGGGTTAAATATACAAATTTCAGTCTCTAGTGGTTTCACTATGTCCTGAAAGCTGAGCTTGTCTCTTACTCATTTTAAGGTTAAAGCACTTGGTTAAGCACAGCAAACATTGCTAAGGCTAGAAATGGGAACTACAAACGGTATGTCATTTTAAAAATTTAGAACACGTATCTAGTCGATTAAGTACAAGAATATCTTGTGGTATTGGCGTTATCTGAGGAATCTCTTTTGTTTTATAATCATCAACTGGTGCACTTCCAGAGTACTTACATACATTTAAGAAAGATTCCTCTTTTATTACCATTTGAACAATGCATGATAAATTTTCAGTATCTACTTTAAATATGTGTCATTGTAGTAAGATATTCTCACCATCTTCCTTCTATAAAATTTACTTTTCTTCACTTTCTCAGGGAAGTTAAAGACTGAAGTACAGTATTTTTCTTTGGTAATCTATAATGAGTGCAGGTCTTATGAGGCATCAGTCATTATACTAAAATGGTTACAACTTGCACTACATGGAAGGATGTCATTTTATTTATTTGTTGTATAAGGTCCCAATGATCCCTAGGTTCATATACAAGGACAATCTCAATTACAAAAAAAGCGTTATAGAAGGCACTATAAATCACAGTATCTTAACATAAATACACATAGCAATTTAAATTTGAGAATAGAAAAATATATTAATATTGTACAGACACAAAAATGGGAACTACACACTATCATTGGAATACAAACATAATAAATATGTTTTTGACAGTTTTTGAACTGTGTTAAAGTACTGGCATTCCTGATATGATTAAGGAGTTAATTATAATGAGTAGACATCATTGATAAAACTTCACATTTTGTGGTTCTGACATTACTTAGTGTGCATTCTTTTAGAATACGGATTATAGTTATTTGATTTTAGAATACCCATTTAGATTAGAGTGATGGGGATTATGAAGTAATTTGAATGGAAATGTTATAATAGCCTCAGGTTAAATGAGATTGGCAGAATATCTCTATGTTCATAAAGAATTTAGTTATTGCAGCATTTCAAGCTGATGCTGTTGAGCCTTAAAGCAGGATTGCCACAATATATTTAAAATGTTGTGTTTATAATAAAGATGTAGGTAATCCAACATTCCTTAGTTTAAAAATAATATCAATATCCGATGTGACTACTCCAACTAAGGGATGGATACATCAAGAAACAAGATCTACACTACGTGATCAAAAGTATCCAGACACCTGGCTGAAAATGACGTACAAGTTTGTGGCACCCTCCATTGGTAATGCTGGAAGTCAATAACATGTTGGCCCACCCTTAGCCTTGATGACAGTGTTCACTCTCACAGGCATATTTTCAATCAGGTGCTAGAAGGTTTCTTGGGGAATGGCAGCCCATTCTTCACAGAATGCGGAACTGAGGAGAGGTATCGATGTAGGTTGGTGAGGCCTGGTATGAAGTCGGCATTCCTAAACATCCCAAAGGTGTTCTATAGGATTCAAGTCAACACTTTGTGCAGGCCACTCCATTACAGGGATGTTATTGTCGTGTAACCACTCTGCCGCAGCCTGTGCAGTATGAACAGGTGCTCGATCGTGTTGAAAGATGCAATTGCCATCCTCGAATTGCTCTTCAACAGTGGGAAGCAAGAAGGTGCTTAAAATATCAATGTAGGTCTGCGCTGTGATCGTGGAATGCAAAATAACAAGGGATGCAAGCCCCCACCAGGAAAAACATGACCACACCATAACACCACCACCTCCGAATTTCACTGTTGGCACTACATACATTGGCAGATGACGTTCACCGGGCATTCGCCATACCCACATCCTGCCATCGGATCACCACATTGTGTACCGTGATTCATCACTCCACACAATGTTTTGCCACTGTTCAATCGTGTAATGTTGACGCTCCTTACACCAAGCGAGGCATTGTTTGGCATTTTCCTGCGTGATGTGTGGCTTATGAGCAGCCGCTTGACCATGGAATCCAAGGTTTCTCACCTCACACCTGTCATATTACTTGGAGTGGATCCTGATGCACTTTGGAATTCCTGTGTGATGGTCTGGATAGATGTCTGCCTATTATTCTTTATGACCCCCTTCAAATGTCGGCGGTCTCTGTCAGTGAACAGATGAGGTCGGCCTGTACGCTTTTGTGGTGTACATGTCCCTTCACGTTTCCACTTCACTATCACATCAGAAACGGTGGACCTAGGGATGTTTAGGAGTGTGGAAATCTTGCGTACAGACTTCTGACACAAGTGACACCCAATCACCTGATCACGTTTGAAGTCCGTGAGTTCCACAGAGCGACCCATTGTGCTGTTTCACGATGTCTAATGACTACTGAGGTCGCAGATGAGTACCAGGCAGTAGGTGGCAGTACAATGCACCTAAGATGAAAAACGTATGTTTTGTGGGGTGTCCGGATACTTTAGATCACATAGTGTAGTTTACTTCCTTTACTATTTCGTCGGCAAGAATGCTGCACAATGGGAAACTTGGATTTTTTAAACCACATGTACTTGGTTTTAGTTGTATTGAGTACCAACTTTTTGTATTAATCTTTTATAATTATGTCAGACTGCACATTGACAAGAACTTGTGCTTCATTTTTACTTTCTCTACTACGTATAGTAAGTAGGGGAAGTATTGTATTCCACCCAAAAATTTGATACCGAGATTTCACCGGAAATACATGTTTTGAGATCCCCTGAATCCAAAAAAAGCATTTTTGGAAACATGTCCGTGTGTGTCTGTGAACAGCATAACTCAGAAACGAACAGTCTGATAAACACCAAACTTGGTATTTAGGTTCAGTATCTTCCAGGGATGTGACACAAAAGTTTTCTAGAAAATCCCCCCACCCCAGGATACCTTTTACATGGAAGATTTTTCGAAAATTTTAATTTTCTCGAAAACGGCTCTAACGATTTTGATTAAAATATCATATGTTTAAGATATTTTCATGACAAATAAAACATATATCTTGAATTTTCTGGGAATGTCTCCAAAAGTGTTCTTCATTGTGAACGACTTTTGCATAACCAGTAAACCATAAGAGATAGAGAAAATTTTACTACACAAAAAATGTACATCGCATTAAAATACACAATTTATGTCATATGCATTTTTTTTGTTGAGTGAACCATTTTCGAGATATTGCTTGTTATTCTGTTAAATTTTTCAATACTTATTTTCTTAAATGGGAATTCGTTACTCATTTTTTTGTCTTTGATATGCAAAGAGTATTAATCTGTGGCAAAGGGAATGGTGATGCGCCTAGCAACCAGCTATTAAGAGATATGTATATGCTTAAAGGATACTGTATTTCTATATTGCCCTTGTAAATATATATTCCCCTTACATCTACAAGAAAATTAGCAATAAGATAGAGTCTGCAAATGTTTAGCTTGATTAACATGAAGTAGATGGAGAATAAGCGTTTGTAAAAATAGTTTGTACAAGAGTAGAGAAAGTCATGTGAGTGGAACACATCAGATTTTTACTAGCATAGAGTAGTAATAACAAGTCGTAAGCAAATAGTTATTTTGCTTTTAAATTTTTTTATTTCAGATATTAAGAATAGTATAGGCCACAATATGGAAACCCTGGGGAGGACTACATCATATATAATTAGATTTAATGCTGTTGATAAAGATATACTAACTTCTATTTTGTGAGTACTTCTTGAACCATTGCAAGTTTGTTCCATGTTCTCCTAATTTATTCAATTTGTATAAAAGATCATGATCAACTGTACTGAATGCTTTCTTAAGATCAATGAAAAGACCAGCTGCAATTTAATTTCAATCAAGTGCTTTTTGCACAGTTACTAGGGAGTCTACTACTGCATTTACTGTGCATCAATTTTGCAGGAAACCATATAAGTCAGCATTGAGTAAGCTATTTGTAGTTGTTAATGAATGTCAATAATGTTTTTTTCAATGATTTTTTATAGATTAGGAAACATGATAATGGGTCTATAAATATTAGGATTCATTTTGTCACCACCTTTAAAAATAGGTACTATTTTTACAGTATTATCCCAGTGTTGAATGATATACTTTGGTTAGCCTAGTTATGGCACTAAATAATGTGAACCCTAAACATAAAAATAGAAACAAGATATGAATCTGAGGACAGCAGGCACATTAGTGTGTAGCAAACCACAGTAAATTGACAGGGTCCTATGGTTTCAAGATTTACCCAAGGTTAGGAAAAATTAAATTTAGTTTTATTTATGGATGCTCTTTAACCCTTTCGGGGATATGGATGTCATGTGACATCCATGTTAAAATGCAGGAGAAAGGATATGGACATCAATAGATGTCCTGTGTATACATGCATTTAATGCTTATTTAACCCTAATTATTATAATTTTTCTCTTTGATAATAAATTTAAATAAATTCTATAAGATATCAAGGCTTACCTTTAAAGATTTCTTCTTGAATGGTATACCTTAAAACATGGATAAACACACAAGGGCACATCACATTCATGGCAAATCATATTGGTTTCCTTGCAAACACCTTTTTTGCGACACACCAGACACTTTCGAAATGGCCGCAACTTTTTTGCTGTGAATGTTATACTGCTCAATTAGGCTACGAGCTATTGATATGCGGAAGTCCAGGTATGTCATTGTCTTGCGTGGGTTTACAGCTCTCCAAATTACCAAACAATTGTGTATGGTTATATCCAACTGGTGCAAAAATACTTGTTTATACCACTTAACTGTTTTTCGTAAAGAGGGATTTGCTTGCAACACCTGATCTATTAGATCCACACCCCCATATGCATATTGTATTCCTGAATAACATCTGGCTTGAAAATTGACATTTTGGTGTGAGAATCTATTTTTCCAGTGTCAATCATCAAAATCTTAGTGCTGCAATTGGATAATGCCGTAACTACCCTCCTGTCTTGCCAAGCAATGTAGGTCAAAGGTGGGAGCTGACACACCTGCATTTCTCCTCTCCTTAGACCCTTTGTATTCACGTCCTTTGGCAAGCCAATATGATTTGAACATACTGTTCCAATTGCATTTGTTTTTCTTTTGTATAAGGCCATGTATAATTTTGGGGAGCTGTACCAATTATCTAAATATACAGTCCTACCCTGATCAAGTAGAGGTTTCATCAGGTGCATCACTATGGAGCCAGATAACCCCAAATCTTTGTCTCCAGTAATATCAGTCCCTTGACCAGTGTATATGTAACTATTACAAAGATATCCCGTTTTACTTTCACAAAGATCGAAACTCTTTATGCCAAATCTGGCCCTCTTTGTTTTGATGTATTGCTTCCAACCTAGCGGCCCTTCCAAAGCATCAAGCTTTCACCAACAGTGACTTTTTCACTAGGCACATAATTTTCTTTAAATTTTGAAAAAATATAACAAAAAGCCGGTGTGATTTTGTGTAGCTTATCATTTACATTTTCTGTGCATGTGAAATGTAGGAACCGCAAAATGGAAGTAAACCTGTTATTTGACAAGCATTTCCCAAAAAATGGAATAGCTAACATGTCATCTGTAGATCAGTACATGTGTAATGTAGGTTTACAAATAATGCCCATGAGCGTAATTAGACCAAGTAGCCTGTAAATCTCATTCAGTGTTAGTTCTGTCCACTTCTGAATTCTACTCTTAGGGCCTAAATTGCCTTTAGAGGTCAGGTCTTCCTTCACCTTACTCGCATATACATTTGTTTCCGTAACAATGAGTGAGACACACTTAAGTCAGCAGTAAAAAAAATTTATGAAAATGTCAATTGGTTGGCTGTCAGAAGTCAGTTGAGCCTGGGGTTGTACACCAGAGGCTGTGTTCGTGAAGATATGTCTATTTGCGTTGGAGTTATTTTCACCACTCCACAATGTTGATTCTTCACGAACACTGAAGGAAGAGTGTCATTTTCTTCCTCACTGCTACCTATATCCTCAATACCCCCCTCAAAATCTGAAAACCTGCCGTCTATATCCAAATCACTATATCACACAGCAAAAAGTCCTCTACATTTTCTGAAGTAATTTCAGAAGCCCATAAGCGAGCTAATTGATTTGCTACATTGCTAGTTGAAGCCATGATTAGCACTGAGATATAACCATTTCAAATGTGCTTTTCAGTACAGAACACGAAAGCTTTTCAGACTGAATGAAAATATCACTGCATTCTTCTACCATACACTTCGGTTGTGTAATATTCTAAGATGTAGGCACATACAAAAGCTGACAGACAGGTTTGCTTTGTTTGTAGCTGGCATGTTTCAATACACAGAAGTACATTATCGCGTTGTAATATAAACGAAAGCATGAAACCTTGAGCTGGAGAACACATCGCTGAGGCAGCTATATCGTTCGTACGCACAAACAAGAAGCTGACTCACAAATTAGGTGCGTTCGACACGCAAATGGCTTGTGCTACAGAGAAACAAAGTAGTGATATTTCAAGGTTTTTTAAAATAGTTTACACTTTGTTGATACTGTATATGTATACTACCTTTAATGAGCTTTAAACCAGTTTTGGTTTCATTAAGATAACTTAATAAATATGGAAGATATGAATGTGTATTTATGCAGCATTTTTACCCCATTTAACAATTTAAATGTCTTGCGCTGTTTATTGGGTATCCATTCATGGCCCATGCAGGGTTTAAATGGCCGTCGCTGAAACGGTTAACTAGTATGGTCCTTAGTGTCCCATTCTATATTGGGCGTGAAGGACGAAATTTTGCTCAGAGGCCTCTATCAGGCTTGAGGTTCTTTTATGTGCCATAAATTTACGACACAGGGCCATTGGATTTACTTCCCTTCCAAAAGAAGTCATGCTAAGGATTTTTACGCCTGAAAAAAAACCATCGCTGTCCACTGCGTTTGAAGTCAGGGTAGTGTGTATACAAATTGGTTTCAAATAACAGGTATGATATCAGAAATTGTGCAGCCAAGGAGATCAGAGCAAAGTTTATATGCTCGCCTAAATCTTGAGCCTCATAATGATGCCAGAGATGAATTGTTAATGTGTGTGTTTAGGAGAGAAAAACATTGCTATTTTTGCACATTATCCAGCAGAGTTGAGTTGCCACTTTCTTTTGTGCATGCGCAGTATTAACAAAACAGAGTACTTTGTTGACATTTTGCAGTGAATTTACTATAGTGAAAAAAGTCTCAAAAAGGGACGGCCAGTTGTTTAAGGGAAGTGCTCACATCTCTTCTTAGAGCCAATAATATATGCATTTTCATTCCCTAAATCGTTTGCTGCTGCTTCTTTTTTGCACAAGCAATATGCAAGTATTAACTTTTTTTTGTTTTGCTTGTTGTGTAATGAGTTAATATAGAACAGCACCTTCCCCCCCCCTAATAAAGAGGCCTCTGAGCAAAATTACCGGTCTTTCATGCTCAATATAGAATGGGACACTAAGGACCATAGTAGTTAAAGAGCATCCATAAATAATAAATAAAACTCAATTTTGTACCGCTTTTTTAAGCACCATTTTGGCTCACCAGATTGTGTATGTTAGAGTATGCATATGACTTTTTTTATTTATTAGTGATAAAAGTTCATCATGGTTTGTGGTTAAGTATGTTTTACTTGTATTTCATTCTTGGTTGTGCAATTTCTTTCACAAAGTTAACAAATTTTAAAGTGACGGTAATATTTTGTGGTTATTCTTATAAATATTAAATTGAGTTTTATCTAAGGATGCTCTTTAACTAGTGTTCCATTCTATATTGGACTGCAGGATCCAAAATTTTGGTCAGACGCCTCTTTATCAGGCTTCAGGTTCTTTTATGTGCCGTAAATGTATGACCCAGCACCACTGGCTCTTCCTTTCCAAAGACATGCTAAGGATTCTTATGTGCAAAAAATGCATTGCCCTCCACCAAGTTTGAACCTGTGATCTCAGGAATTAGAGGCTAACATGGTACCCCTAGGCCATAGAGGACGACTGGTTATTCTTGTGGAGAGAAATTTAAAAGCTCCATTATTGTAACAGTTCAATTTATGAAACAAAATCTGTTTATTCAGATTCAGCTATAACTAACTGATGCATTATAGCAAACGGTTTAAGAGGCTATGCACAAGTGCTGCAGTTCGTTTCCAGATAAGTCGTCAGTTTATGCCTTGCCATATGTTGAGAAAATATTATGTACTTTTGAGAGTGTCTTGGCTAAGAATCCCTGCCATTGTGAAAAACATAAACATGGAAAATGAAAAGAAGACAAGCGTGTTAAATGTTTTTAACAAATTCTGTGAAAAGTACTCACTTTTAATCAACAATAAATAGGGCTGACTGTTGTTTAGCAATAACGGAACTTCTTTGTTACTGATACAGAATTGTTTTTCAGATTGCTTGGTCACATTTGTTTTCTGTTTATTTTCTAACCTATAGTGCTCATCATTCTCTTAACTCATTAGCCATCAACACTCATAAAGCTATGCTGGTATTAATCATAAAATGAATGATTTCTAAAACCTGAAGTTAAGAACAGTAGCTTTAATCAAAGATGCAAACTATTCAGGTACCACTTTTGTCTTCTCTTAGTATTATATGTTAGAAGTTTAGCATGTAAGGCAAAATATAGGAATAAAATAAAATTTTTGAAAGCTAATGATTCCCGCAATTCGCATGCTGTCTGAAGCAATTTCCTCTTGCAGGTGCTTAATCCCTGTCATCCTGAAACATGGTGCTATTGTGCACTCAGGGGAATGCTATATTAAGTTTTGTTTATATCTACTTTATAGTTAAAGGTTTTTTTTTGATGCTCTTTAACTACTATGGTTCTTAGTGTCCCATTCCATATTGAGTGTGAAAGACCATAATTTTGCTCAGAGGCCTCTTTATCAGGCTTGAGGTTCCTTTACGTGCCGTAAATCTACGACACTGGACCACCAGCTTTACTTCCCTTCCAAAGGAAGCCATGCTAAGGATTTTTACGCCCGAAAAAATCCATCGCCCTCCACCGGGTTTGAACCATCTGTGACCTGGGAACTAGAGGCTAGCACGGTACCACTAGTCCACGGAGGACGACATAGTTAAGAGTGAAACAGGTATAGTATGATATTGGATTATGGGTGAAATGCATCTTAAGTACTTACAAAGTCCATTTTGAGGTGAATGGTTGCCAACCAAAGACAAAATGTGGCTAGGCAATTGAATCATTGGGGTTTAGACTCACAGATCCTAGCTAACCCTGTTGTGGCTCTGCAGTTGCACCCTCAAATACCATACTAGAAGTATATCCAGGACTTACATTGCAGATAAAAATCAGTTATGTCTGAAAGCGTGAGGGGAGAAGCAAAATTCCTGTAGCTTTATAACCATTTATATCAACATTTCACTATCTTTTAACCCTGTTTAATGACATCAATGTCCTAACCTAAACAAAATGAGCTGTACGTGTTCAAGATTACTTTTAACACTTCTAACGTTTAGTATTCGCATCTATTAGATTTGTACTCTTGGCTAAACTGAATTACTTTGGTCTTCATTGAAAATGTTAATAAAAGCTAAAAGAAAGGGAATAAATTACCTTAGGAGTGAGTTTAGAAGTAGATGTCTCTTCTATATCTGGTGCCTACTGTTTTACTTTTATAGCAAAATTACGATGTGAAGACAACAAATGCAGCCATTTTGTTGCTATCACTCATGTGCAATGGGAACTGCCAACCTAAATCAGAAGTGAAATCCGTGGAAAAAGTGATGTGTTGTTGTTACTTCTTCATTTTGTATTGCCGCTGACAAAAATGCAACACATTGTTATTAAAGACTTTTCATCAGACGTTTAATTTTTTGATTGTTATAGCAAAAGTTGTGTTATATTAAAATGTTATTGCATTAAAAGTTTAATAAAGAAGTTGCTTTACAGTAACACTGGTACATAAGTAGTGGTAGATAGTTAACCTAAGCTTATATATACATAAAATAAATTAATTAATTAAAAAAAAACCTAACCTCTAGCCTCCTGTGAAACAGAAACCTAAGCTCGCATGCTTTGATATAACCACTAGTAACT
The DNA here is from genome assembly GCA_030765065.1 of Deroplatys truncata. NCBI lineage: Eukaryota > Metazoa > Arthropoda > Insecta > Mantodea > Mantidae > Deroplatys > Deroplatys truncata. The sequence continues at coordinate 129,166,641 of CM060979.1, read as the reverse complement.
AATTAAAACAAGCTTATATATAAAATAAAAAAATTAAAAAAAACCTAAACTTAGGAATGCATGTGAAATTAAAACAAGGTTTTATGTATATAAAAATAAGAAAGAGAAGAAAAAAAACTAAACCTAACCTCCCATGAATCAGAAACCTAAGCATGTATATATAAAAACTAAACATAACCTCCTGTGAATCAGAAAGCTAAAAAAATTAATAAACCTAAAATAAAAAGCAATTAGGAACGCAGGTGGAGATCGTTGGCGGTTTCTTACTGGCTTTGGCGGTAATTGTTATTCATATTATTGCCAGCATTGTGTTGGAGCTAGAGGATGACATAGGGTGACATCTGTAGGGCATTTAATGCACCACTTTCATCACTTCTGAAGACCAAAAATCAGAAAGTCGGTACTCCTTAACGCAATGTACGCTGCTATCACAGCTATGTTCAATATAATGAAGGTTATTCATAACCTAAAACATCCTTCATATTCTTTTAAAACTTCTCTTATGAGGTAATCTATTAAATAAACGAAAGCACACATTGATATCATATTTACAACTCTTGCGAACTTTTGTCTGGATCTGTTTCTACAAGGACTGAAAAAGAGAAACCTAATTTACAAGAACATAAATTAAAAGTAGTGTTACATCATACCTGTGCAAACACGAGATGCAATCTCCGTTATTTCTCGCACTGCTCCTTTTGTAATTTTATATTTATTTTCTGAGCAATGTTTTATTCAAGCTATCAGCTATCGATCGATTCAATGAGTCAAACATGAATCCACATGGGAGTGAAGTAGACTTCCAGCAGAAAGCAATATGGTGACCCCGCGACTTCTCATTAATGAAAGATAAATAGAGCACAACAGTGGCGGTATTTGGGTGATCACATACTTATCTAGTGCACATCCACTGATTTTATCCTGTATTTACCTCTATTGGTATGTTAACGAGAAGGTCGAACTTATCGGTAATTTTGCTGCCATCCTTTTCCTTAGCTACGTCACGCCGCTAAACCATACCAACGTTTATTCTGTTCAACGTTCTTTTGTATGAACTTGCTAATACAATCCCCCCCATGCCTTCTTTGCCAAACGCCAGTCATTTTATCCACGAGCTGTAGAGATGCATAAACGAAATTTTGCGACTGGTGAAACAAGCTTACTCAAGATAAGATGTCGGATTTTTTTCGGGCGTAAAAATCCTTAGTATGGCTTCCTTCGGAAGGGAAGCAAAGCCGGTGGTCCCGTGTCGTAGATTTACGGCACGTAAAAGAACCTCAAGCCTGATAAAGAGGCCTCTGAGCAAAATTAGCTGTCTTTCACGCCCAATATAGAATGGGACGCTAAGGACCATAGTAGTTAAAGAGCGTCCATAAATAAAACTCAATTTAAATTTCTCAAGACAAGATTGCGGGTGGTGTTGCCAACACAAATATTTATTACGTTAAACTCAAGCTAAAATCCGCTAAATTGTCATTGTTGTTTGCCCTCTAAGTGAAATTTCAATGTACTGATAATTTACAAAGACAATTGTTCATCATAGTCATCATAATTTATTATTATTAAAAGTTTAGATTCCACTCACTATATTAATGCAGTTAAAGCCACAGCATTTAATTTTGCTCATCTTGCAATAGGGTGTCTTGTGTGTCCACATGAAGTGCTGGGACCGGGCGGAGATATCTGCAGCATGGTTATCCTGCATAATAGCGGCCTGTCTTCTGCTAGCAGCGGCCTGGGCGTGGCTTAAGTAGTTCGAGCGTTGCCAACGGTAGGAAATGAAGACGCGGAAGCTAACAACATTGTAACACGAAATTCGCGGTGCCTGGTCGTGGCTTAAGGAATTCGAGCGTTGCCAACCGTAAGAAATGAAGGCGCGGAAGATAACATTGTAACACGAAATTCACGGTGCGGCGCGATTATTTCAAACACATACAAATTTTCGTTGTTTGTTATATTGCATTGAAGCACACTTATTGTACAAAGTTAACCAAACCTGCATGTTGATTCATACCCAGTGAAAATGTTTTTCTTTTAGGGCAAACACATTATCGCACATATACGTTATTACACAGAAGCAGTGGCAGCATTGTTGTCATTGTCCATGAGCCACAAAACACACATTGTTGTATTAATGTACTGCAATGAGGTGGCAACGGGAAATATGATGAAGACATGTAAATTAGGTGAAATATCAGGAGCATAGGTTATTACACAGAAGCAGTGGCAGCATTGTTGTCATTGTCCATGAGCCACAAAACACACATTGTTGTATTAATGTACTGCAATGAGGTGGCAACGGGAAATATGATGAAGACGTGTAAATTAGGTGTAATAGCAGGAGCATACGTTGTTACACAGAAGCGGTGGCAGCATTGTTGTCATTGTCCATGAGCCACAAAAACACACTGTTGTATTAATGTACTGCAATGAGGTGACAATGGGAAATCTGATGAAGACGTGTAAATTAGGTGAAATATCAGGAGCATACGTTAGTAGTATTTGTATGTTCTGCGATCATTGTAGAACATACAATGTATCTAAACGCATTGGTGTGAAAGAGATGGAAAATGATCGTAGAACATACAATGTAACTAAACGTATGCGAGTGAAAGAGATGGTTGTATGGTGTGTAAGAGTAGTGGAAATGTGGATGAGTAGGGATGATGGTAACATGGTAGGGTATATGGGTCACTTGTGTATTGGGGGTAACTGTGTACGAACATCAATGTGATAAAACCGATAAGAGCGATAAAAAAGAATGATTGAAAACTAGTATCAAACTCTAACATCATCATTCCCGGTAGGCGTGATATGTGCGATATTCGCAGTACAAGAGCCCCTTGGTAAAAAAAAAAAGGGTTTCGAACCCCGAACCCTGAAGTGATATGTGCGTTATTCGCAGTAACGAACCCCTTGGTATAAAGCATATGAGTAACGAACCCTGGTATCGAACCTAGGAGTGAAAGCATATGAGTAACGAAACCTGGTATCGAACCTAGGAGTGATAGGTGCGTTATTCGCAGTAACGAACCCCTTGGTATAAAGCATATGAGTAACGAACCCTGGTATTGAACCTAGGAGGGATATTCGCAGTAACGAACCCAAAATCATCGAATCCAGGTGTGATATGTGCGATATTCGCAGTTACGAACCCCTTGGTATAAAGCATATGAGTAACGAACCCCGGTATCCAACCCAGGTGTGATATGTGCGATATTCGCAGTAACGAACCCCTTAGCATCGAACCCCAGGAGTGATATGAATAATATTCCCGCCTAGCTGTGATATTACAGTGAAGAAGTCGAGGTTCACATCCGCCTGAGTATAAACGATCCAATATAAAGCAATCACATGCTTGTACCATCATGTTGCTGCAAGCACAACACATCAGAGCATGGGGAAGTAGAGTATATGAGCTGTGAGGGATCGCCACACGCTTACACACATTCTCGAGACGAGTAGCAAGATGGAGAGTGACAACGCAACACGGGTCACACACACCTTCGAGGAGATGCGTCAGCACTGTCTCGAGAAACATATCGAGAAGTGTGAAAGTGTGACACATCGCGTCATATGTACCGAGCTATCGAAGCATCGGGAGATGAGCTTCTTCAGCTGCTTCGAGCATTGCAACGTGAAACGTGAGGCCGAGTCAACACTCGAAGGTGTGGATCTCCCACCACCCATCTGGGAAGACGTGACAGAAGGGTAAGTACAGTAACCGCTGAATAAGGTAATAAAGTGGTATGTAAATGAACGTCAATCTAATAATGAACGTATGTGTGTGATACAGTGCGGACAAAGAGAAAAAGGAGGCGGTAACAAAGAAGAAGAGAAGCAGACACAGGAGGAACAATAAGAAGGATGAGCAGCTTGTCGTCATCTTCCTCGATCCCCTACACCACCACAAGCGCCAGCAGCAGCAGCAGCAACCAAAAATGAGTGAACTATGCATAGTCGACAGAGATACCTCCATAACCCCCATATACGTGTGAACATAGGATTGCATCACCAAACACCTGTTTTATACGTTACAACTGACAATGGAAAATTTGTGTATATAACGCTAAAGGACTGGAAAATAATAAGGTTAAACTTACCAGTGATTGTAAAATATCTCAAAGAGGAGGTGTACCCACCATCAATGGAATATTGTGAAATCATAATATATGCTTACAATGTATTAATTATGACCGATAGGGAATATATAAGAATAGAAAATAATTGTTTAAATGAAAACGTAATAGAACTGGATTGGGATGCAATACGAGGACTTGAAAGATACTCATCACACAATGAAAAGTATCTTCAACAACTCCAAGATGTTCACAAGTTACTAAATTCCTATTGTATACCAAGTAAAAAGATGAGGAAGAGGGTAGTGGAGATGTATGAGGGAAAATGCAATTAAGATATTGTATAAAATATGAAAACATTGTTTTATTTATTCATATTATAGCCTGTACAACATGTGATAAAGGTTTGTATGTGAATAGTTTATCATGGATAATCAAACAAAACGTTGATGTTTGACGTGCTATATTCCTCGAGGTTTGTACATCCAGACGTATGTTGACAGCGCCATTCACGACCTCTTCAGGCTGATGGGAGCAGTCGATGATGAAAAGCAGTGCGGAGGTAAGTAAATCATCCCTCTTGAATAGCGGGTAATTATCCTTTTCATAATATGCACTTTGGAATCTAGAGTACAGTTCATACAGAAAGGCAATCTTCGAATTGTCAAAATCTAAATTCATGTCATGGTAGGGATATCATTCACCGTTGATGTATAGCTTCATATTAGTAATGTTACAGTGATCGTAAAGAGAGCAATCAGAATTGGAATTATTCAGGCGGTTAGTTTGCATTCCAACGATGACAAAACGTGGCTTCTCAAGCTTCGAGATAGTGGAAACATTCCAAGTGAAGGCTTTAGTCTGTGGTACTGCAGGCTGTACATGTAGCTCCCATGTTCTAAACGCGACATGCAGTGCTGGATCGGACTTGACCAATTTAAGCTTCTCGGCTCTCTCGCCATCGGAAAGGCGAAGTACTGGCATCCTCCATTCGAGTCTCGTCAGCTGCACGACCGCCTCTTCCTCGCCAACGATGCAATTCTTTGAATTCTTAGCTCTAATGAGAATTAACTAATACCTGCTATTAAGTACAATCTCCTTGTGATCGTCGGCAAAACCGAGAAGCATGGATAGAGGAACTACAGCATTGAAACTTCCGTTGGTAGCGTTCACAATCTTCACCTCTTCTCCCGGGTACACCCAGCCAGCGTTCTGTAGACGAAAGGATTCCATAGCATTGAGACATGCATAGTTATGTAGCGTGGATGAAATACCAGGAAGTCTTGTTCTATCTATGGTAGTACCATTCATATCCAAACGAATCTCATCAAAGAGAAAGGCCATAACATTGTTGACAAGTTTGAGGATGTCGGTTCTCCTGTAGGTTTAGTGATAGTACCTTCAATATACAGATAACCCTTGCTAGGTAATATGTACAGATCCTCAGCCTGACACGGAATTTGAATTTCATCATTCTCACCCAGTGCCGACGCATTGTAGGGTAGAAATATATGTTCCTCCTCCTTGGTAATCTTATCATCGAAGGATGGAACTCCGGTCACATCTAATATATCCATCATCTCACCTTGTAGCCCAGGCTCTCGAGGAACTTTCGATTAGATGATGTTAACAGCTTGGATGTAGAATATCGAGTATGCTTTAGTTTAGAGAAGAAGGGCTTAATATACTGACGACGATGTTTCAAGTCTAGACCCATTTCTTTGGATGTGTAGTCTCACGGCTATGACTTCGTGTCTGAAATCTATAGGAGTGCCGTTCTGTTCTACTGCTCGAATGGTGATCTGATCATTGAGATTCGTATCGATGAGTGGTAAATACATAGGGTTGGATGGTTCCTGTGAGATGTGAAATCCTGGAGGGACAGATGGAAAAAAAAACTCATAGATAGAATGTCCACTCTTACCATCGATAAATGATCCCGTTGCAATGCTACACTCGATGCGTATGATGCTCACTTTGAATATGTTGACCAAAGCGTCAGATGCGGTCATCACACTTGCATCCACCAGACCAGTATTCATAAAGCCCAGGAGCGAACCGATAGAGTTGGCCTTAGAAAAATCAATCGTTAATGGACATCGTATCTCGGCCTTCATGGTATTATTATTAGCACGTAGAACGAAAGCATCACCCACGCCGAGCATCTTGTTGATGAGAGCGTCGAGATCGTCGATCTCATACGTACCAGGAGGGAGTTCCAGTACGTGAGATTCGCCATCTCGAATATAATGAAAGGTATTATTGCTTGCGTCGACGTTAGGTATGGAGTAAAATGTTTCGAAATTCCGAAGGGCAATCTCGTAGAGTCCATTGGAATCCAGGTAGATGGGCGGATTTATATATGTGGAAATGGCGGAATCAGTTCCACTTACAGTAATCGTATTACTCATAGTGACAGGAACTGAAGACACAAGTATCCGCAAATGACTGAATCGAAATCTTGATATCTCTGTTATACAGTACTTTGATTCCTTTCAGATAGGATGCAATCTCCCTCGGAGGTTTCAGATTATCAAAAGTATGGAAATACAATGCTGTATCCCCATTCTTACGTATAGCAACCCAATGAGTACCTGGGTTACTTGAAATATCCATGTTAACTATGATGCGCTCCTTGTACCTTGGTTTTGTCGGTAGAGTGTCCAGCATATACACGTCTCAAAAATGTGGAATGCGTAGACGTTTGGCATACTTCACTAGTTCCGTATTGCTCAACGCTTTCTCCGCGATATGTACAAGCCTCGACCTTTTTTTTCCTACGAAAACCTTTTCCCATGGGCAAGGCCTCCATGTACTGATTATGACGTTTTAACTCATCCAACTGCCGATCGGTGGCACGCTTCTTATTCACTGCCGTAGCGATGCCAGGTGCACCGCCTGCAAGGCTTCCAGCATCGCCCAAGGCCGCTATAAGCGGTATCAGCGGTAGAAAACGACCAGTCTTCTTCTTAAGCCCAGCGCCTACAGCATCCTTACCCTTCATCAGTGACGTAACTAGACGTGCAGCCAGTCTCTCTCCAAACGTTGCATCTGCCGACTTAAACCTATTCCAAGCCTTCTCTACAAGGATGCGATCAGCAATATATCTCGAAGCGGTATCTGGATGCTCAGAGTATGCAATATCGTGCTCCCTACACGCCTCATCAAGCTTATTTACACCCCGATCACCTCTCGCCAGACAGTTCCTGAGCTTCGTACCCGGTCCGCAAAAAATCCTGGAAGATGGGCTTCGAAAGGCATAGCACTGCTGAGGGAATTAGGAATTCCCGATCCACTCTTCCTCATACTCCTAGCTCTCATGATAGAATAGTAAATAAATAGTGCATAGGGTGGTTATAAGGTCTTAGTTACAAGATGGAAGTTGTAAAGCAAGCCTGTTCCCTACCCATACAGGTGTTAGACTTCGAAAGCGACGTACAAAGAGGAAGACATGCTCTACTCTTTCCAAACAATGCTCGTACCCTCATACTAGGCAGTTCGAATGCCGGCAAGACCAACGTGCTACTCAATCTACTCATACACGTGAACGGTCTCAGATTTGAGAATTTATACATATATTCAAAATCAATACATCAACCGAAATATCAGTACCTACACAAGGTGCTATGAAACATACCCGACATTGAAGTTTACAGCTACACCGATGGTGAAAAGGTCTTGAATACGTCGGATGCTAAAGAAAACTCAATCTTCATCTTCGATGACGTCATCAACGAGGAGCAAGGAAAAATTGCCTCGTACTAAAGCATGGGTAGACATCGCAACGTCGATGCGGTCTACCTAGCTCTATCATATGCTAAAGTTCCTAAACATTTAATTAGAGATAATGCAACTATGATTATCCTCTTTAGACAAGACAACCGTAACCTAAAACACATATACGATGATTATGTCAATACTGATATAAGTTTTGTAGAATACAGAGATTTGTGTAAGAATGTATGGGAGAGTAATGGGAAAGAGAATGTGAGACCGTTCATGGCGATAGTTCCCGAATTTCCGCTAAACGAGGGGCGCTACAGACGCGGCTTCGATACCTTTATCAAGATCTGTAAATAACCATCTCCAGACACAACAGTCATGAGTATTGATCGATTCGGTACTCAAAGAAAGGCATACGTCAAGACGCTGATCAACCGATACATCGTCGACAGAAATGTAGAGGGCAACTACCTTTTCACCAGTCGACGATTACGTCAGGTGCAGCTGACTAGGGAAATTAGCGATGCGGCTAATAAGGGTATGTGGATACGCATACGTCTAATATGGAGGATAGTATGAGACATGGAATGCAGAAACAAGAGAGCATGCTCAGAGCGTACGTACACACGACGCTCGACATGAGGACGTACGTTGGGAAACACCTGCTGAAACGTGACGCTGAAAACAACATCCTACTCGATAAGACGAGACTCAAGGTAACGCTTCCTCCAGAGCACGATCATGATGTACCCAACAGGAGATACGTAACAAATTACGTGAAGGCACGCGTTCCACCCATCACCTCGGACGGTAGCTTAAAGTTCCTCAAGAGAAGAATAATAGATCTAGCAGATCCCGTCAACGATATGGATGGGGTAAATAAGAGATATCTGCTAAGAGAGATAAATGAATTACAACAAAGTATAAATAGTGATATGGTTACGACTACTATAAACATCGATAAGGTAGTTAGCGGTAAGCTAGAATCCGTTGATTTTGCGCTCACTCATAACATGGAAATACATGTTGAAAATATAAAGTAGCAAATAGAAAACGTAAACAAGTCGCTTCAGACACTCGAAAGGAATACCCTGAACACGTCAGATATTGAAAAATAATATAAACATGAAACTACAATATAGTTTAAACCAAGTATCTGCACGCTTCAGTGATGAAATTTCAAAACTCGAGACACTATTCAATAATAAACTACAGTCAAGTGTAAACATCCTTATGAATAATCTAAGCGACGCAACTGCAAATACCATGACTCGAATGAGTGAACTTACAGCTCAGGCCAGATCTATAGATGAGCTCACTGCACAGGTGGTCGATAGTAACAAGTCAAGAGTGAATGATCTTGCAAAACAAATGAGATCGACCGACGAGCTCTTAGCTAAGGCTATGGACACATTGCAAACACGTATGGTTGCCATGTCGAGTAATCTCATCATACATCTTCGCTCCCTACCGCTGAGGAGAGCCAACACGTATGTGTTATCATCTGGATTATCACTCTATACATTTCCATCAAGGCTGAACTTATAGCGTGCTGGATCACGTCACAGGATCCTGTAGGCGGACCGAGAAGTAGTATAATTGCTTAAGAGAGAAACGATACAATAGTTGCGATAAATGATGTCATCACCGAATATCCCACATCCTTTAACATAGGTGATAAAATAACATTCACACCACCTCCTCATCGTGCGATTGACGGTCATACGCTGCACATCGAAATGCTCGTATCATATAAAATGAATGTACGCTAATAATGATCTATCATTGACAATATGGATACCGATGCTATAGCTCTGAAACAATCCATTGTGAAGCACACGAATGCCATTAGGGAAAAGTTGCGTTCCCTTAGAGGTCTACGGTTCGAGACGCAGCGCGCAATGACTGAGGTGCTGAAGCCTGTAACTACACCACTGAATGTCACATTGGAGAATACCAAGAAGAAGGATGAGGTGGAGGTGAAGAGTAGGCAGGATAATGAACTAGAGCGTCAACTGAAAGGGATGCAACGTTTAGGTAAAAATAATTTGGATACCACATATGGAATTCGATACGTGGATGGTATTATCGTTTGGGAAATAAAATAATCGTCATAGAGGAGAATGATCACATTCGAGTGGGAAGCGAACGCTACAAGACTACCCCTGGCCTGCTAGAACTCGTCTTCAAGAGGAAACCTCTCACCTATACCGATGAGGAACTAGATGTATATGGTGAAATCTTAAATCAAACACTAGCGTACAGAAGTGGACACACCATCACCGGACGGATAAAATCGAACACTGGACACAAGTATACACACATCATTTGCAAACTCGTGACTGACAAGGTGACCGGTTCGGGATTCGAGTGGAAAGAGCTGCAGAATAATCAAACCGATTACATATTCTGGTCCGATGTGAATGTACTAGTGGATCGTCTCAAATTACCCATTGCGTCGCAGGAAGTTGGAAATAGAGGTCACACGTCCGAGATTGTTGAGGAATTGAAGAGAGCTAAAATTATAGCATGATCAATCGTACAATTGCAAAGGAATTACATGCGTCAGCCAGACGGAATTTTGAACTTAGAAAGATAATTACAAACGGTCTTCATGATTAATGTAGATCGATCTAATGGAAATGATTCCATATGCATGCGTAAATAAGAATCATAAATACATATTGATTGCAATAGACTTTTATACAAAAAAGGCATATGGTAGAGCATTGAAGAATAAGAGGAGTGAGGATGTGACGCAAGCAATGGAATCCATTCTGAAGGAAATGAAGATTCCGCCCAAACATATTCAGTCAGATAATGGAAAAGAGTTTTATAATAACCCATTCAAGCAGTTAATTGCAAAATATAAGATTAATCATTACAGTACGTTCAGTAGCATAAAGGTTGGTGCTGTCGAACGACTTATACGCACTCTAAAGGTCTTCTCTACAGAGAATTTCTAGTGCAAGGTTCGTATAAATGGTTGGAGCTCCTGCCTAAAATACTTACTCAGTATAATAATACTTACCATTCAACGATTTGCATGAAGCCAAACGATATCACGAGCAATGATTTGCTGCTAACGGTATACAGTCAGCCGCACCAGCGGCAACCTCATCGATTCAAGATTGGTGATTACGCATCTCCAGACATAAGGCGCATTTTGAAAAGGGCTAGTTTCCCAATAGGAGTACCGAAATATTTTAGATCTATCAAATTAGGAATTCTCAACCTCCAGTCTACCTTTTGAAGGATTCGGAAGGTGAGGTGATAAAAGGCGGATTTTATAGACAGGAACTTCAAAGGACACGGTATCATGACATCTTCCTGATTGAAAAGGTATTGAAACGCTCCAAGGATAGGATTCTTGTCAAGTGGTGGGGATTTCCAAACCCCGAATGGATTAAACGTGAGAATGTACTTTGAGCATGCACATATGAAATAAATAAATGTTTTTTATTCATAACTCATCTTGTTCTTATTTTCCTTATCCCACACAATTAAAAGTAAATGATAGGATAGAAGGGAATACTGAAATAAGTAACTCATTTTATTTGTATCAGTTATATATTCCACAAGCCTAGAAGCTGGTATCTCAGAAACAAACATGTATTATGCAGAATTACTTTTTTAAAATCATAAACAAACATGTAGGTAGAATCTGAATATTTTTTTAAAAGCGGACCGCCCGTCACACCTAGAGCTGAAAATGAAATGCCAAGAATCCACATAACACTGAACTACTTGTGTGTTTTGAAATCTCCGCACAAACATGTGCATACCTCCCCAATACTGAACTACTTTTTTAATGCTTGCAAACATGCGTGTATGAGTGTACATTTACTCCAATACATTCAATACCTTCGTTATTCCACATAACATTTATACAGAATTACTTTTTAATGCTTACAAACATGTGTGTATGAACATACATTTACCTTAATACATTCATTATTTTTTAATTGAACATACCCCCATTATCTTCATATACAGTTAATGCTTCACCCTGATAGCCCCATGCTAATGTCAAATGACTAGCATAATTAAGGATTATACGCTTGTCATCGAATGCGTCCAGCGTGCGTTTGTTTGATTCGATGGTATACACATCGTGTTTGAAACTTCTAAAACCCAACTCAATCGAATAATATGTTTTGGACTTATCGTTTAAACATGTCTTGTAATCCTCAAATTTAATTGTCCGCATTGCCTGTTTGGTAATACCCTTAGCCTTTTTGGTTTCCTCCCCTTCATATTTAAATACATACAGTTTAGAACGTAAACTTACTACATATTTTGACATTACCTTACCCGATAGCTCATCCTTAAATGTTCCAATAACTTTATGATTAACCCTTGGTATACCGTAAACATTGTTTTCCAGATAATTGGAGGTATCGAAATAATTGAGATTCTCTTTAACAAATTCACACACACACACACACACACACAGATATATATATATATATATATATATATATATATATATATCAGTGCTGGTTTTGAAAAAGAAAGGCATCTGTATACAGTAATTTAAGACCCTTCAGATTCGGCTTCATCTCATTTTAGTAAAATGTATACATAAACCATTTTGACTTCTCTAATATTGCCTGTCCGATGTATATAGGTTTGGTTATTTTAATCTCCTGGCGTGCCATCTCGATACCGACCAGACTCCGAGCACCTAATGTAGCGAACAAAGTTTGGTCGAGATATCAATTTACGTGCCTGTTTCCACGACGTGAAAAGTCGAAAGTCATTGTATTTCCTTACATTCTCAATCGCTTTACCATATATCGCATTATTTAGCATTTTATAAAGGTTCTGTCCGAATTTTGAGGTCTCTCGTGCGCGTAGCTCGGAATTCATCATTATGTATCTTTTAAGCCATTCTGATTGCTCATACACAATCACATTATGTATATAGTTTAATTTCATACCTAACTGAAGACATTGCTGTAGATTTCGATAATGAATCACATATTTATCTTTATTCGTTAGTGTAGCTAGTATTTTTTTTATATTTCCCGTTTGGCGGTATTTCCGAACGTGCACACAGTGGCAGATCATTGTGAAAATCGTGAATTTCCGAAGGATATTCAATGTCTACTTCTAGCACATATATATCCAATCGGAGAGTTTTCGGGCACACTTGCAAAGTCAATGTTTTCAATTTCATTTCTGGTTAACCATCTGAGCCCCCCATATGGAAGGGTCCCCATCATAGCCTGGCAATATAAATTCGTACAGTCGTAGTAGCCTAAATATTTCATTTGCTATGAGCTATCATAGTCCGAAACGAATTTATTATTTGCTTTTGCATATCTACCAGAGACAGTACAGTTCCCACCACGTATTCAATCATGCAATGCATCTCTTTATCTGTAATTAGGGAAAGCGTTACATTGGTTATCTTGAGCATTGCATCGATTGCAAGTCCGGGAGTGTAAAGTAATGAGCACAGTCCAACTGATAAACATTTAAAATGATGTAACGAAACCTTTCGAAAATGTCGGCTAACAAACATGTATCGGTTTTCAGGTATAAATCGCTATACTGTCCTTGCGTTTCTATATTAAATGTTCGAAAAACGGCAAGGACATGTTCGTATTGCTCTGTTGTTATATCATCAAACTTTGTAATATCGGGCAACTCTGTCTCATTCAATTTAGATAAACAATAAATATAACTATATGGGAATACACCTTTCTTTCTAACGAGATTCTGTTGTGTCACAGTCTTGAATTCACTTTTTATAAATTTGAAATCATCCATACATAGCATATCAGCAAGGTTTGATAATTTATCATTCGTGAATCGATAGCTATCTAGAAATCTTAGGTAAATTGTTTTATACTTTTTACTGAATGAAAAGTACTTTTCAGAGCTTTGTGCTATGCAACATATAGGTTTAGTGTCATAGTTGAGATGTTTCACTATAAAGTGAGCGTTGTATGACGTTAGACAATGAAAGAATATGGTTGTAAAATTTGGCGCTTTTCTACTTAAATTACAAGAGCTGTGGCTAGCCCCTTTATAATTTCCATTCCAATGTTCGTAATCGCGTACCTTATCGTTAGCTTGCATTTCGCGATTTTACATATGTGACAAACAGTTGCATTCCAAAAATTCAACTCATCTTCAGGTGTCATTGTTAATTTAACATTTTTTACATATAATGCTATAGTTTCATCTGCTATACTTTTTACTTCATTGAGAAAGTCTGTGATTGCATTGGGTCCGCGAAAGAGTTTAAATGTTGAAAGAGAGGGAAACGGTCTACATACCATCTGTAGAACGACTGACATAACCTCATGCTTCTGTTTGGGACGCGAACAACTATGGTCATTATCAGGTTCACATGTCTGGACTCGAACCAGTACACTTTCCATGTCTGCATAAATGACCACTGGTACGTCGAATGCTTTGTTGTGTGCTTTAAAAATAATTTATCATCCACTCCAACCTCAGGATTACTATGAACTGTGTTTCCGTACATTTTAGCGTATGTTTCCTTAAAGCCCCTGCATTTGAAAACCGTCTAAGACATCCCTCGCACATCTGCATTCTCCGCGTATTCTTAATGATTTGACTGTTAAGTAGACATGATAAATTGGTGATTAGTACGTAATGTGCATGTGTTTCGTTCTCAATACGTAGTAAATTGACATGATTTCTTTTTCTAGGCATTGTCTGATATAATAGAATGATTGATTGATTTTCTATGCCATATACTGACAATGATGTGTCTTTATTCTGTTGTTCGAATAGCTCTAACTGATCCAACCCCACCGGAAAGGAAATGTTATTTAATACAAATTCATCATGTATTTTAAATTTGCTATAAGCTGATTGTCGATTCCTGTTGGATAAAGATGGATATTTCGCTGCTAGCAATGAGTAGACAAAGCATAGTGAATTGTCATTACGTATATTACAGGTTGCTTTCTTTCGACTGATAAAATCGGGGAGTTTAATATAGCGCGAAGCATTCAACGGATCACATCTACACATATTTATCTCCAATGATATAATTTCATGTAGTGCTTTTGAACTAGCGCGACATACGAAGTTTTCAATCTGCTTAATTATAGGATCTTCAATTTTACCCTATTAAAACAGCTCAAAATCTGTTGATTGGAGGATGAAGGACATCCTACTATTGAAACAAAACTTTTCAATTACCTCTTCATCTGATTTATTTAGTATATATACACATGCTAGTGTTGCACCCACTTTAAGACCGGTTTTGTGCTTGTTTAGATTCTGCTTTGTTTGTTGTTCAACCAACGGTTTACACTGTTCAAGAAAATCGGATGGATTACTGGCACCAATAACATTTTCAATTCTATATGTGACTAACCTGCGTTTAAAGGCGGTCTCGATCTCATGACATTCCAATTCTCTCCTACATTTTTTGATGTTGATGGCCTATCCTCGGCTTTTCGCTTCACTTCTGAGGTATGCACTGTCATATCTGTAAAAACATATGTGATAATTAGTATTGATGCTTTCTCGGAATGAACATATAATGCTATTCTGAGGGTTGACACATACCTTTCTTTATTGCTGCTGTAAAAAAGCAATGCAGTGCTTTCTGAAGCCTGATGGTTGGGTTTCGAGTCCTCGGTATTGTAGAGCATACGTTCCAGATTCTAGCTGCATCCTCATGTCATGTCACATATTCGTGTAGCGTGCTGGGAGGAAGACTTGAATCTCATCATCATCCTCGGAGGTGTACGATAGTTCTAGTACCGTAACGTGTCGCCACTGTTCTGCATTGCGTGATCCTGTAGGTGATATGTTGTTGCAGGTCGCTAAGCTTCCGTAGCTCGGGAAATGTACTTCCAGCCTCAAGTTCAGCTAATCTATCGAGCAGCATAACTGAAATGAAGAGAGATTCATGTATAAACATTTTAGGAATGCAAGTACAGTTGCATATGATTTGAGGAATGTACATACAGTTGCATAACTGAAAGTAAACATGATACAAATTTTATACCGCAATTCTAGAATATACTAGAAATGTACATACAGTTGCATAACTGAAAGTAAACATATATAAACATTTTAGAGATGTGTGTACAGTTACATAACAAAATGTAAGAAACACACAAACAATCTAACATGTATAAGAATAACTGAAATGTAAACATTGCATGAGAAACACACAATCGATCTAACGAATGTAGAACATGCAAATTTATACTACAATTCTAGAATATACACTAAAAATTCGGTAGATCATACAGTAAAACATACAATTTACACTACTACATTGAAATTCGTAAACCACATAGTCAAGCTGAAACAAATCGTAAAAATGTGTATTATAGGTTAGGCTACAATACGTAAGCTGAAAACAAATGTACACCACTACATTGAAATTAGTAAACCACATAATCAAGCTGAAGCGAATCGTAAAAGATGCGTATTATAGGTTAGGCTACAATACGTAAGCTGAAAAGAATGTATTGTTTATTACCGTCCTCAACCATTTCCTGCGAAATCATGCGACGCTGTCTGGTTTCGTTGTATTCACAGCGTATGTACTGATGATGATGATGATGATGATGATGAAGATATGCGGTTTAATGGCGCTAAACTGCTGAGGTCATCAGCGCCCTTACAATGTATAAAATATAAGGTAAAAATATAAAAGACAGGTAAAAGAACCGCATAATTAAAAAACGGGACACAAACCCGCGATGTCAAAAAGCTAAAAATAACAATGATATAACAATAACAATAACGATAACAACAATAATAACAATAACAAAAATAACAATAACAACAATAATAACAATAATAACAATACAAATATCTGAAAAACCAACACACTAAAAGCATAGGCAATAAAAGATTAAAACGTGTCAAGAACTGTAGAATGTCAGGGACACGAGCGCCAATGTCCATTGGGGAGGAGATGCCCCATTAAAAACAAGAGAAAAGTACATAGTCAAAAGACGCTCAGCGCATCAAATGCGTCTGGTAAATCCAATGTCATTGATAAAACGTAAAAGACACTCTACAGCACGCGCGTCGTCTGCCAGAACGTTGGCTAGGCCAACAGGCAGACCAACACGGACGCGCAAAGGAGCTAAAACTTGACACTCTGCTAAAATGTGACGCACCGTTAAGGGCGCACCACACTGCCCACAGAGTGGCGCGGGGTCACCACTCAGCAAATACTTATGACTAAAAATGCAATGTCCGATACGAAGGCGGGTTAAAATTACCTCTTCCCGACGAGAAGGACGGGAAGAGGTAGCCCAGACTAACGGGAGAGGCTTAACCTCCCGCAACTTGTTCCCCCGGAGGGCCGTCCACTCATCGCTCCAAAGCGAGAGGATGCGGCGACGTAAAACAATAAACAAATCTGACGAGGGAACAACAGAGGTAAAACGTCTGGGTGATAAAATCGCCGACTTGGCAGCGACATCGGCAGACTCATTACCTGAGATGCCCACATGACCTGGAATCCACAAGAAGGAGACGCTGATGCCAGAGACATCAAGCGAGTGGAGCAGGTCATGAATGCGCTGTACGAGCGGGTGGTAACTGTACAGCGAGCTAATACTTTGAAGAGCACTCAGGGAGTCGGAACAAATAAAACAGTGCCGTAAGTCGTGCCGCTGAATATATAAAAGAGACTGATAAATGCTAAAAAGTTCGGCGGTAAAAATCGAACATTGCTCTGGTAAACGAAAGGTAAAACTATTTCCACCACAAAAAAGGCACATCCTACTCCAGCATCAGTCTTAGATCCATCAGTAAAGATAAAAGGCAAGTCCCCGAATTGCGACTGAAGTTCTAAAAACGCTGATCTAAAGACTGAAGAAGGGGTCTCATTCTTCGGCATTGACGATAACCCAAGGTGACAGAGGGCCTCAGCGCGCGACCATGGAGGAAAACGCGTTTCCCCCCTTGGAAGGGCCGGCGCTGGCGTAACGTCCAAATGCCGAAGTAGCAGTCGAAATCGAACCCCTGGAGGGAGCAATGCAGAGGAGCTAACTAAATATTGCCGGTCAAGTGAATCCTCGAAAAATGCCGCGAAAGACGGGTGGTCAGGCAAGCTTGAGAGTCGACAGGCATAGCTGCACAAGAGCATCTCACGCCTGGAAGACAGCGGAGGCTCTGCAGCTTCAGCATAAAGACTGGGCACGGGGCTAGTTGGAAAGGCCCCTGTAGCGACTCTAAGACCACGATGATGAATGGGATTCAAACGACGTAACACAGATGGACGTGCCGACGAATAAACAAAACACCCGTAATCAAGTTTGGATCGGACCAAAGAGCGATAAAGGCGAAGAAGGACGGTCCGATCAGCTCCCCAGGATGTGCCACTTAAAACACGTAAAAGATTAAGAGAACGGTCACACTTTGCTTTTAAAAAGGAAACGTGCGAGGTCCAACACAACTTCCTATCAAAAATCAACCCCAAAAATTTCGCCTCGTCTGCAAACGGAAGTATCCCTGGCCCAAGATGGAGAGAGGGCGGAGGGAAATACTTCCGGCGCCAGAAGTTGATGCAGACGGATTTCTCGGCGGAGAAATTAAAGCCGTTGGCGTTACTCCAGGCGTAGAGACGGTCGATACAGCTCTGGAGACGGCGTTCGAGTAGACAGGTCCGCCGTGAACTGCAATAAATAGCGAAATCGTCAACAAAAAGGGACGATGAAATGCCAGGTGGAATACAATCAACAATGGGGTTGATAGCAATCGCAAAAAGTGTGACACTGAGTACAGAGCCCTGCGGTACTCCGTTCTCTTGAATAAAACGACGAGATAAAACCGAGCCCACACGTACACGAAAGACGCGGTCCGTCATAAACTCCCGAAGAAATATGGGAAGACGACCGCGGATATTCCAATCGTGAAGTGTACGTAAAATGCCGCCCCTCCAACAAGTGTCATAAGCTTTCTCCAGGTCAAAAATACAGCCACGGTTTGACACTTTCTCAGAAATCCATTCATAATATGCGTCGACAAGGACACCAGATGGTCGACGGTAGAGCGATAGCGACGAAACCCGCACTGAGCGTTCGCTAGAAGTTTCTGAGACTCAAGCCACCATGTCAACCGCCCGTTGATAATGCGCTCCATCACCTTACAAATGCAACTGGTGAGGGAGATAGGGCGGTAGCTGGAAGGTAGTTGGCGATCCTTCCCAGGCTTAAGTATAGGGACAATGGTGGCTTCGCGCCAAACGGAAGGAAAAATGCCGTCTTGTCAAATACGGTTATAGACCTGTAAGAGAAATAGTTTACTGTCGGCTGAAAGGTTCTTTAACATCAGGACATGAATGCCGTCCGGCCCAGGAGCGGAGAGCCGAGAGCAATGAAGAGCGTGATCCAGCTCCCTCATTGTGAATAGTTCGTTATAGCATTCATCATTAGCAGACCGAAAAGTATATGATGCGGAATCCAGCCGGTCTTTAATAGAGCGAAAGCCGGCGGAATAATGGTCTGAACTGGAAACCGCCTCAAAGGCAGCACCCAGAGTGTTAGCGATGGCAGCCGGATCCACTATGGTGGCATTAGAAACCTGAAGGCCAGAAACAGTACAATGTGACACTTTACCTGAGAAGCGACGAAGTTTATCCCAAACAACGGATGAAGGCGTGATGATGATGATGATGATATGCGGTTTAAGGGCGCTAAACTGCTGCGGTCATCAGCGCCCTTACAATGAGTAAAATATAAGGTCACAATATAAAAGACAGGTAAAAAACCGCATAATTAAAAAACGGGACAGAAACCCGCGATGTCAAAAAAGTTAAAAATAACAATAGAATAACAATAACAAGAATAACAATAACAATAAAAACAATAACAATAATAACAATAACAATAAAAACAATAACAATAATAACAATAACAAGAATAACAAATATATCTGTAAAACCAACACGCTAAAATCATGGTCACTAAAAGAATAAAACGTGTCAAGAACTGTAGAATGCAAGGAACATGAGCGCCTTATGTCCGGGGAGAAGGGCCCCATTAAAACTAACAATATAAAATCAAACAGCTAAAAGGCGCTCAGCGCATCAAATGCGACGGCTAAAACCAATGTCAGTGATAAAACGTAAAAGACATTCTACAGCATGCGCGTCATCTGCCAACACGTTGGCTAGGCCAACAGGCAGACCCACGCGAACGCGCAGTGGAGCTAAAACTTGACACTCGGTTAAAATGTGACGGACCGTTAAGGGCACGTCACACTGACCACACAGAGGTGCGGGATCACCACTTAACAGGTATCTATGACTAAAAAGGCAATGTCCGATACGAAGGCGTGTTAAAAGTACCTCTTCCCGACGAGAAGCACGGGAAGAGGTAGCCCAGACTAGCGGAAGAGGTTTAACCTCCCGCAACTTGTTCCCCCGGAGGGCCGTCCACTCATCGCGCCAGCGCGAGAGGATGCGGCGACGTAAAATAACACACGAATCTGACGAGGGAACAACAGAAGTAAAAAATCTGGGTAATAAAATCGCCGATTTCGCAGCGGCGTAGGCCGACTCATTCCCTGAGATACCCACATGACCTGGAATCCACATAAAAGAGACGCTGATGCCAGTGGCACCTAGCGAATGGAGGTCATGAATGCGCTGTACGAGGGGGTGATAAGAGTACAGCGCGTTAATACTCTGAAGGGCACTCAGAGAGTCCGAACAAACAACACAACGCCGTAAGACATGCCGCTGAATGTATAAAACACATTGATAGATACTAAAAAGTTCGGCGGTATAAATCGAACATTGCCCGGGTAAACGAAAAGTAAAACTATGCGTACCTAAAACAAAGGCACATCCTACTCCAACATCAGTCTTAGACCCATCAGTATAAATAAAATTACAGTCCCCGAATGTTGCCTGAAGTTCTAAAAATGCGGATCCAAGGACTGAAGCAGGGGTCTCATTCTTCGGCATCGACGTTAGCCCAAGGTGGATGTGGGCCTCAGCGCGCGACCATGGAGGAAAGCGCGTTTCCCCTCGGGTAAGGGCCGGCGCTGGCGTAACGTCCAAATGCCGAAGTAGCAGTCGAAATCGAACCCCTGGAGGGAGCAATGCAGAGGAGCTAACGAAATATTGGCGATCAAGCGAATCCTCGTAAAATACATCGAAGGACGGGTGGTTAGGCAAGCTTGAGAGTCGACAAGCATAGCTGCACAAAAGCATCTCACGCCGGAAGGATAGCGGAGGCTCTGAAGCTTCTGCGTACAGACTGGGTACAGGGCTAGTTGGAAAGGCCCCTGTAGCGACTCTTATGCCACGATGGTGAATGGCATTCAATCGACGTAACACCGATGGACGTGCCGACGAATAAACAATACACCCGTAATCAAGCTTGGATCGGACCAAAGAGCGATAAAGGCGAAGAAGGACGGTCCGATCAGCTCCCCAGGATGTGCCACTTAAAACACGTAAAAGATTAAGAGAACGGTCACACTTGGCTTTTAAAAAGGAAACGTGCGAGGTCCAACACAACTTCCTGTCAAAAATCAACCCCAAAAATTTCGCCTCGTCTGCAAACGGAAGTATCCCTGGCCCAAGATGGAGAGAGGGCGGAGGGAAATACTTTCGGCGCCAAAAGTTGATGCAGACGGATTTCTCGGCGGAGAAATTAAAGCCGTTGGCGTTACTCCAGGCGTAGAGACGGTCGATACAGCTCTGGAGACGGCGTTCGAGTAGACAGGTCCGCCGTGAACTACAATAAATAGCGAAATCGTCAACAAAAAGGGACGATGAAATGCCAGGTGGAATACAATCAACAATGGGGTTGATAGCAATCGCAAAAAGTGTGACACTGAGTACAGAGCCCTGCGGTACTCCGTTCTCTTGAATAAAACGACGAGATAAAACCGAGCCCACACGTACACGAAAGACGCGGTCCGTCATAAACTCCCGAAGAAATATGGGAAGACGACCGCGGATATTCCAATCGTGAAGTGTACGTAAAATGCCGCCCCTCCAACAAGTGTCATAAGCTTTCTCCAGGTCAAAAAATACAGCCACGGTTGGACACTTTCTCAGAAATCCATTCATAACATGCGTCGACAAGGACACCAGATGGTCGACGGTAGAGCGATAGCGACGAAACCCGCACTGAGCGTTCGCTAGAAGTTTCTGAGACTCAAGCCACCATGTCAACCGCCCGTTGATCATGCGCTCCATCACCTTGCAAATGCAACTGGTGAGGGAGATAGGGCGGTAGCTGGAAGGTAGTTGGCGATCCTTCCCAGGCTTAAGTATAGGGACAATGGTGGCTTCGCGCCAAACGGAAGGAAAAATGCCGTCTTGCCAAATACGGTTATAGACCTGTAAGAGAAAGAGTTTACTGTCGGATGAAAGGTTCTTTAACATCAGAACATGAATGCCGTCCGGCCCAGGAGCGGAGTGCCGAGAGCAATGAAGAGCGTGCTCCAGCTCCCTCATTGTGAATAGTTCGTTATAGCATTCATCATTAGCAGACCGAAAAGTATATGTTGCGGAACCCAGCCGGTCTTTAATAGAGCGAAAGCCGGCGGAATAATGGTCTGAACTGGAAACCGCCTCAAAGGCAGCACCCAGTGTGTTAGCGATGGCAGCCGGATCCACTATGGTGGCATTAGAAACCTGAAGGCCAGAAACAGTACAATGTGACACTTTACCTGAGAAGCGACGAAGTTTATCCCAAACAACGGATGAAGGCGTAAAACGATTAAAAGACTCGACAAAACGAGCCCAAGATGCCTTCTTGCTATCCTGAATAATGCGACGAGCCCTGGCGCGCGATTGTTTAAAAGTCACCAAATTATCAAGTGTAGGGTGTCGCCGAAACACCCTAAGTGCAGTCCTACGGGCACGAACGGCGTCCCGACAATCCTCGTTCCACCACGGAACAGGTGGCCGCCGAGGTTGGGAGGATGAACGGGGTATTGCGCGTTCGGCGGCAGAGAAAATAACAGACGTAAGGTGCTGCACTAGTTGGTGAATGTCGGAGAAGGGCTGGTCGTCAAAATGCACGAGGCTGGAATACAAGCTCCAGTCGGCTTTTGCGAATATCCAGGTAGGTACTCTGGAATGCTGTACGTGGTGCGACAGAAGAGAAACGATGCAGGGGTAATGGTCGCTGGAGTAGGTGTCAGCGACGACGTTCCACTGAAGACGACGTGCAAGCTGGAGTGAGCAAATTGCAAGGTCCAGGTGAGAAAATGTACCAGAAGAATCAGATATAAAAGTAGGTGCACCTGTATTGAGGATGGAAAGATTGAACTGATAAAAAATCTCGGAAAGAAGAGTTCCCCTCGCACAAGCCCTTGGCGAACCCCATAGTGGGTGATGGGCATTAAAATCTCCCAACAGAAGAAATGGTGTTGGGAGAGCGGACAGGAGAGATCGAATGTCCGCGGGAGCGAGGGGAGACGATGGAGGTGTATACACAGAACAAACAGAAAAGAAAAAACCGGGTAACTGCAGTCTAATGGCAACAGCTTGCAAGTCGGACGTAAGTGTGATAGTTTGAAAATGAACGTCATTACGCACCAAAATCATGACACCACCATGAGCAGGAGTACCCTCCTCCGGTTCAAGGTCGTAGCGAACCGGAGTATATCCGCGGAGATCAAAAGGATCGTGAGGGCGAAGCTTAGTCTCCTGCAAACACACGACCATAGGCGAATGGGAACGCAATAAAAAATGCAGTTCCGCCCTATGCGATCGTACACCACGTACATTCCAGGTCAGGATAGCCATTAAGAAAAAAGGGATAAACTGTCTATTTAGAAGGGCGGCTTAAAATTACCTTTTGTTTAACCTTTGGGCTCGGCCTTTTTGTATGGAGTTGGTCAGACTCCATAGCTTCCTCGGAGGGAGGGCCCACGCGCTCAGTGCCAGAAACCGATTCAAGCGCCGTGAATCGGTTCTGGGTGGCGATGGGTGAAGGGACCTTCCTGGGACAGCGACCTCCGAGGAGGAGAAGGTGAACTTTTGTTACCGCGCGCACGCGGAGGGTCTTTCAAAAAATCTTCCCTACGAAGTTTCTGCTTGGGCTTCTTTTCAACGGCTTGCGACTTCATGGACTTGGGACCAGGTTTATACGGCTTGGTAACTGTAGCCTTAATAGACGGCCGGATGGTAGTGGCGGTTAATCCAGTCAAGGTCCAGGTCTGAGTTTCGGCATCTACTCGGGGTACTGGCGAGGCAACAACAGAACTAAATGTGCCAGATCGCAGGAGTGAAGGTTGGCGCGGATGGTAACGCCTCCGGGCTTCAGCGAAGGAGAGTTTTTCCTTTACCCGGATCTCCTGGATCGCCTTCTCGTCCAAGTACCGCGGACAGTCGGCAAACGAAGCAGAATGAGACCCTTTACAATTAACGCAGACGGGGGCTGTTGAACAGGTACCTTCGTGTGAGGGCTGGCTACAGGTTGCACAGATGTTAACGGCACTCTTACAGGAGACTTGCGTATGCCCAAAACGTTGGCATTTAAAACATCGCAGAGGTCTAGGAATATAAGGCCTCACAGAAATCCGTTCGTACCCTGCGGAAATGCTCGTAGGCAGATCGACGCCATCAAATGTTAGAAACAGGGTACGAGTGGGTACCAACACGCCGTCGCGTTTGGCCTGCACTCGATGCACTGCAGTCACCTTTTGATCAGATAGATATTCTACGAGATCCTCGTCCGATATACCATCGAGGCTATGGGTGGTAACGACGCCCCGACAGGAGTTCAATGTGCGGTGCATCTCAACACGGATGGGGTAACCGTGGAGAAGCGTAGCGCGCAACAAGGTCTTACTTTGCTGATCGGACTTAGTTTGTGCCAATAAGGAACCATTCCGTAGACGAGTGCATGATTGAACCGTACCAGCAATAGCATCTATGCCTTTCTGAATTACAAAAGGGTTCACCTTCTCAAAGTTTTGTCCTTCTTCTGTTCTTGAAATGACTAAGTAACAACCAAATGTCGGCGGTGCTACTTCTGTTACAATAGTTTTTCGGCGCTTGTTTGTATTAATGGAGAAAGGGTGCTCCATAGCGAAAAGAAATCCTCCACCATTGCAACCGTCTCCGACCTCGGGCTCTGACTTCCCGGGCGTTACCCCGGCTTGGGTGAGTGGCCTA
This sequence comes from Deroplatys truncata, assembly GCA_030765065.1. Classification (NCBI taxonomy): domain Eukaryota; kingdom Metazoa; phylum Arthropoda; class Insecta; order Mantodea; family Mantidae; genus Deroplatys; species Deroplatys truncata. The sequence continues at coordinate 129,141,723 of CM060979.1, read as the reverse complement.
TCTATACCGATCTCACCCCAGGGTCACACCTCCCAGAACATTGACAGAGGGACCCAATCGCCGTCGGAAGCCAGCAGCTCATGCAATGGCCCCCCGCGGGACTGCAGTTGAACAGCGGATACGAACAACAACCCTACATGACGACCCCGGGTGGTGGGGATGACGCCATTACCCACTCACCCAGCTGCGCACGCGGTGCGCGGGTATCCGTCAGGCTGTGTCCACGGAGGATTTAAATAAAAAGATAAAAGAAACTAAAACTGTGTGGGCGTTTCGCACGCAAGGTAGGCCGGCGGGGAAGAAAAAGAGAGATATGCGAATGTCGTGGTGCGAAATGGCCGGAAAGTGACAAGAGAAGAAAGAAACGATGGTGAGGTGCGGTATGAATGGAATGTAACGAACGCACGAGAGCCTACCTTGTGTCCACCGGTCACTTGAAGAACCCACCTCGACCGGATGGGGGTGAGGGGATGAATGTGGCGATGACCGGCTCGGGAACCCCCGGGTGCGCCAAAAACCCGTACTCACATAAGGTGAGCCCCTGAGGGGCGGATGAAGGCGTAAAACGATTAAAAGACTCGACAAAACGAGCCCAAGATGCCTTCTTGCTATCCTGAATAATGCGACGAGCCCTGGCGCGCGATTGTTTAAAAGTCACCAAATTATCAAGTGTAGGGTGTCGCCGAAACACCCTAAGTGCAGTCCTATGGGCACGAACGGCGTCCCGACAATCCTCGTTCCACCACGGAACAGGTGGCCGCCGAGGTTGGGAGGATGAACGGGGTATTGGACGTTCGGCGGCTGAGAAAATAATAGACGTAAGGTGCTGCACTAGGTGATTAATGTCGGAGAGGGGCTGGTCGTCAAAATGCACGAGGCTGGAATACAAGCTCCAGTCGGCTTTTGCGAATATCCAGGTAGGTACTCTGGAATGCTGTACGTGGTGCGACAGAAGAGAAACGATGCAGGGGTAATGGTCGCTGGAGTAGGTGTCAGCGACGACGTTCCACTGAAGACGACGTGCAAGCGGGAGTGAGCAAATGGCAAGGTCCAGGTGAGAGAATGTACCAGAAGAATCAGAAATAAAAGTAGGTGCACCTGTATTGAGGATGGAAAGATTGAACTGATAAAAAATGTCGGAAAGAAGAGTTCCCCTCGCACAAGCCCTTGGCGAACCCCATAGTGGGTGATGGGCATTACAATCTCCCAACAGAAGAAATGGTGTTGGGAGAGCGGACAGGAGAGATCGAATGTCCGCGGGAGCGAGGGGAGACGATGGAGGTGAATATACAGAGCAAACAGAAAACAAAAAGCCGGGTAAGTGAAGGCGAACGGCAACAGCTTGCAAGTCGGATGTAAGTGTGACAGGTGTAAAATGAACGTCGTTACGCACTAAGAACATGACACCTCCATGAGCAGGAGTACCCTCCTCCGGTTCAAGGTCGTAGCGAACCGGAGTATATCCTCGGAGATCAAAAGGATCGTGAGGGCGAAGCTTAGTCTCCTGCAAACACACGACCATAGGCGAATGGGAACGCAATAAAAAATGCAGTTCCGCCCTATGCGATCGTACACCACGTACATTCCAGGTCAGGATAGCCATTAAGAAAAAAGGGATAAACTGTCTACTTAGAAGGGCGGCTTAAAATTACCTTTTGTTTAACCTTGGGGCTCGGGCTTTTGGTATGAAGTTGGTCAGACTCCATAGCTTCCTCGGAGGGAGGGCCCACGCGCTCAGTGCCAGAAATCTATTCAAGCGCCGTGAAACGGTTCTGAGTGGCGATGGGTGAGGGGTGCCGCTGAGCGCGGCTTGTCCCAGGACCTTCCTGGGACAGCGACCTCCGAGGAGGAGAAGGTGAACTATTGTTACCGCGCGCACGCGGTGGGTCTTTCAAAAAATCTTCCCTACGAAGTTTCTGCTTGGGCTTCTTTTCAGCGGCTTGCGACTTCATTGATTTTGGACCAGGTTTATTGGGCTTGGTAACAGTAGCTTTAATGGACGGCCGGATGGTAGTGGCGGTTAATCCTGTCATGGTCCAAGTCTGAGTTTCGGCATCTACTCGTGGTACTGGCGAGGCAACAACAGAACTAAATGTGCCAGATCGCAGGAGTGAAGGTTGGCGTGCATGGTAACGCCTCCGGGCTTCAGCGAAGGAGAGTATTTCCTTTACCCGGATCTCCTGGATCGCCTTCTCGTCCAAGTACCGCGGACAGTCGGCAAACGAAGCAGAATGAGACCCTTTACAATTAACGCAGACGGGGGCTGTTGAACAGGTACCTTCGTGTGAGGACTGGCTACATGTTGCACAGGTGTTAACGGCACTCTTACAGGAGACTTGCGTAGCCTAAAACGTTGGCATTTAAAACAACGCAGAGGTCTAGGAATATAAGGCCTCACAGAAATCCGTTCGTACCCTGCGGAAATGCTCGTGGGCAGATCGACGCCATCAAATGTAATAAACAGGGTACGAGTGGGTACCAATACGCCGTCGCGTTTGGCCTGCACTCGATGCACTGCAGTCACCTTTTGATCAGATAGATATTCTACGAGATCCTCGTCCGATATACCATCGAGGCTATGGGTGGTAACGACGCCCCGACAGGAGTTCAATGTGCGGTGCTTCTCAACACGGATGGGGTAACCGTGGAGAAGCGTAGCGCGCAACAAGGTCTTACTTTGCTGATCGGACTTAGTTTGTGCCAATAAGGAACCATTCCGTAGACGAGTGCATGATTGAACCGCACCAGCAATAGCATCTATGCCCTTCTGAATTATAAAAGGGTTCACCTTCTCAAAGTTTTGTCGTTCTTCTGTTCTCGAAATGACCAAGTAACAACCAGATGACGGCGGTGCTACTTCTGTTACAATAACTTTTCGGCGCTTGTTTGTATTAATGGAGGAAGGGTGCTCCATAGCGAGATAAATCCTCCACCATTGCAACCGTCTCCGACCTCGGGCTCTGACTTCTCGGGCGTTACCCCGGCTTGGGTGAGTGGCCTATCTATACCAGACTCACCCCAGGGTCACACCTCCCAGAACATAGACAGAGGGACCCAATCGCCGTCAGAAGTCAGCAGCTCATGCAATGGCCCCCCCGCGGGACTGCAGTTGAACAGCGGATACGAACACAAACCCTACATGACGACCCCGGGTGGTGGGGATGACGCCATTACCCACTCACCCAGCTGCGCACGCGGTGCGCGGGTATCCGTCAGGCTGTGTCCACGGAGGATTTAAATAAAAAGATAAAAGAAACTAAAACTCTGTGGGCGTTTCGCACGCAAGGTAGGCCGGCGGGGAAGAAAAAGAGATATGCGAATGTCGTGGTGCGAAATGGCCGGAAAGTGATAAGGGAAGAAAGAAACGATGGTGAGGTGCGGTATGGATGGAATGCAAAGAACGCACGAGAGCCTACCTTGTGTCCACCGGTCACTTGAAGAACCCACCTCGACCGGATGGGGGTGAGGGGATGAATGTGGCGATGATTGGCTCGGGAACCCCGGGTGCGCCAAAAACCCGTACTCACATAAGGTGAGCCCCTGAGGGGGCGTATGCACTGTGACACTATTTATACAATGACGTCTTGTTGTCCTCCTTTGAGATACCAGCCTCTGGGCTTGAAATATTATATACTTACAGGCTTCTAGCCCTAAGCCTGAAAGGTTGTATATTATAGAGTTTATATTTTACTAGGTCTAATATATTTTATGTAGGATTTTTATGCTGGTTTACACTCCTACACATCTCATCTAGCGTCTCGGTGGGGGTGGTAGGGGTGGCCTCTTTACATGCTTTGTATGACGTCTGTTTCTTTTTCCCTCGAGATTGTATAATGTCTTCACATTGCACACAGGTGACCTACATTCGTAAGAGTAACACTGTTCTCTTGTTATATTTGTTACGGCTATTACATCCATGCAATTAGTTACTGGTAATTTGCACTCATCGTATCGAGAGCACTATAATGTTCCTCGCTTGCTAAGTGAAAATGTTTATTTTGCCATGGAATGACCTACCTATCGGCTCTGTCTACAACTAATGTCACTTCGCTAAGTGAGATTGTTTGTTCACTACATTACCAGAGCGAACGTCTGACGGTTTTTTCCATGAATAGAGCACTAATCGCTATTGCATACACTTCCTTAGACAGACTTGCATGATTTACACAGTCCTCGATTCGAGTGATATGTAGCCACCTCAGCTGCTGTTTCATGGTGTGTCGAAAGCTTACATTTACGTTTGAAATCATTCATACAAGCGTTGAGGGTTTTCTTTACTGCAACTGAAATATCATTCATATTACTCCTGTGGTTCGTTACTGCGAATATCGCACATATCACACCTGGGTTCAATACCGGGGTTCGTTACTCATATGCTTTATACCAAGGGTTTCGTTACTGCGAATAACGCACATATCACTCCCAGGTTTGATATCAGGATTCGTTACTCACATACTTTCACTCCTAGGTTCGATACCAAGGGGTTCATTACTGCGAATAACGCACATATCACTTCTAGGTTCGATACCAGGGTTCGTTACTCATATGCTTTCACTCCTAGGTTGGATACCAGGGTTCGTTACTCATATGCTTTGTACCAAGGGTTTCGTTACTGCGAATAACGCACATATCACTCCCAGGTTTGATATCAGGATTCGTTACTCACATACTTTCACTCCTAGGTTCGATACCAAGGGGTTCATTACTGCGGATAACGCACATATCACTCCTAGGTTCGATACCAGGATTCGTTACTCATATGCTTTCACTCCTAGGTTCGATACCACGGTTCGTTACATATATGCTTTATACCAAGGGGTTCGTTACTGGGAATAACGCACATATCACTTCAGGGTTCGATGTCATTTTGTTTCTTACCAAGGGGCTCTTTTACTGCGAATATCGCACATATCACGCCTACCCGGAATGATGATGTTAGTCAGAGTTCGATATTCGTTTTCAATCATTCTTTTTTATCGCCCTTATCGGCTTTATCACATTGATGCTCGTACAGTTACCCCCAATACACAAGTGACCCACATCCCCTACCATGTTACCATCATCCCTACTCATCCACATTTCCACTACTCTCACATACCATACAACCATCTCTTTCACTCACATACGTTTAGATACATTGTATGTTCTACAATCATTTCCCATCTCTTTCACACCAATGCGTTTAGATACATTGTATGTTCTACAATGATCGCAGAACATACAAATACATACTACTTAGGTTATTACACAGAAGCGGTGGCAGCATTGTTTTCATTGTCCATGAGCCACAAAAACACATTGTTGCATTAATGTACTGCAATGAGGTGGCAATGGGAAATCTATGAAGACGTGTAAATTAAGTGAAATATCAGGAGCAGGCATTATTACACAGAAGCGGTGTCAGCATTGTTGTCTTTGTTCATGAGCCACAAAACACACATTGTTGTATTAATGTACTGCAATGAGGTGGCAATATGCATACTGTTGCCATGGCATCGTGAGAAACAATTGAATTCGACAAGACTTTAAAAGAATGAAAACTATTGAAAAATTCGAATCTTTGATAACGGATATCCCAGAAATGGGTTATGCCACAGAAAACATTTTAAGTGAATTGTGTGTTTTAAAGAGATCTACATTTTTGTGTGGTATGTTTTCTTCTATCGCTAACGTTTACCAATTATACAAGATTATACAAAACTCCTGCCGAATGAAGAGGACTTCGCAGGCCATTTCCAGAGAATTCAAGATATAAATCTTATTTTTCTTCAAGTTCCATTTGTACTCTACCTTTAACCATATTGATCTTATCGGCGGCCTTTTCTGTGGAACTTATTGCCTAAAGCAATGGTGTTAACTCGCATTCGCTTGTCGTTGGGTTTCTTGCACTTTTGGTTTTTTTAATCATTAGATCACACACACACATACACACATTCACACTCTTATTCATACTTCCAGACTCTGGGAGGATATGAATAATTTTGGCTAGAAAAAAAATCCCACCCCCAGCCGGGAATCGAACCCGGGACCCTTGGCACAAAAAGCAGGCACTCTAAAGACTGAACTACGGAGCCAGCCACATGTTATTTGTCATGTAAATATCTTTAATATATGATATTTTAATAAAAATTGTTAGCCATTTTTCAAAGAATGAAAAGTTTCGAAAAATGCTGCATGTAAAGGGTAGTTGGGGAAGGAGATTTTTTTGAAAACTCATCGTGTCGCATCTTTGGAAGGTCCTGAACCTAAATACCAGGTGTGGTATTTATCCAACTTTTCAATTATGCTTTGTTTGGATTCACGGGACCTCAAATCATGTAGTTGCAGCGAAAGCTCGGTATGGAATTTTTGGATGGAATTCAATACCTTCTCTTCGTACTAGGTACGTGATAGAGAAAGTAAAAGCTTGAGTAAGAATAATTTGTGTACCCAGATAGAGGGTAGAGAAAGGCATGTGAATGTATCACATCAGATTTTTAGTACATGAAACATCGTATTCCACCCACAAATTCGATACCGAGATTTCAGCTAAAATACATGTTTTGAAAGATCTTAAATAAAAAAAGAAAGCATGTTTAAAAAAAGCGCACCCGTGTGTCTGTCAACACCACAACTCAAAAACGAAGAATCCTATGAATACCAAACTTGGTTTTAAATTCTATATCTTGCAAAGATGCACGACACGATTTTCAAAAAAATATGTTCATGCGTGTTCAATTTTCTGGTAATAGGCTGTGAAATCCTATTCATTCTGAATGAATTTCGTATAATTGGTAAACCGTAACAGATAGACAAAACCTTATGATACAATGAATTTAGATCTCATTAAAACACATAACTTATGTAAAATGAAATTTTTGGTGGCGTTAACTATTTGCAACATATTTATTCTGCATTATTGGTTTCAATTTGCAGATAGGTTATAAGTTTCTCAAGTGCAAATCGCTATTCGAGTCTTAACTTTTTTCTCGTGTTCATGCAATAAGAACGCAATCTCAAAGTCGTCGCATTGCGACCGGGCTTGAAAACATTTGACTGTTGCGTTAGCTTATTGTCGTTCTTTAAGTTTAACGCCCCTAACTTGGTAGTCATATCGGATGACGAAAGAATGAAATGGGTGAAATGATGCAAATGAGCCCGGGGTCCATAGAGCTTACAGTTGTCCAACATTCGACTTCTCAAGATAAGGGAAAACTCCAAAAAAGGTTTATCCGGACAACTCGCTCTAACCGAGACTAGAGCTCAGGAACTCTTGAATTTGAGGCAAACACACTACCCGCACACCGCCGAGGCGGTACGTTCTATATTGTTTTTATACCCACATACAACGAAATGTGTCATGCAGGTTTACCTACATTAACAAGAAGGAGATAGAAGAAGAAACTTTTATAAGATTAATGGGTAGAGAAAGTTATGTGAATCCAACATCAGGTTTTTAATCAAGTACAACGTTAAGAGCCGAATCTTTGCAGGGCTGCAGTAGTTTAGGCACAAAAATGTGAAGTGTAACATCTTGTATGAAAGTTTCCATTTTTCATAACACTTGTACGTGACTTTTAAGATCCGCAAAGCTCAGACCCTCCCTACCTGCCTGGGACTTTGCAAGAGGTAGTGTTTGAACATTCCGAAAGCAATTCATGTTTATGATGGGCAGTAAATGACTCTCAACCAGGAATACAACACCACCACATGTTAAAAGTGGATGGGGGAACATCTGTTCCGCAGAAGGTACAACCTTTGGCTAACAAGAAACTCCAGACCGACAATTCGCAATGCAAACAGTACTCAAGCAATTATTTAGTTTAATTCCAAGAAAAATTCCGCATTCTAGATGAAACAAAGTGAGTATCGTTGAGTAGCATATACCGCGATTTAAGGAATATAATTGACGAATGCTTTGTGGTAAAGTGTTTCTTTTCCTCCCTGTCTCGGCCTGCGTTCTATTCCAGTAGCAAGAGCTATTCGGAAAGGCTTTTCCGAGTTTTAGTTTATGCCGTAAGAGACAATTTCCAAGAAAGTTTTAAGAAGAAAAATACCGGGCTCATCTATGCCATAATTATCTTTTCTATTCCTTCAATTATTAAGAACAATCAGGCAGAAAGAAAGCTGCATAGTACTCCATAAAATTCTATATTTCTAAATCTATACTTTTAGTCACTGATTTTACTTTACACTAAACAATAAAGTAAAAAAGGGGGGGTTCGAGGAGGAAAGTGCAACAAAGGATTAAACAATCCTTAGATAATTTATAGCTTAAAACGCTAGCTTTAAACGCTGACTCAGTGAATTTACACTGTGTAGTTTAAAATCACAATTTTATGTTTAAGGATTAGAAAACAATAGGAACCTTCACAGTTAGACGAAGTCCTCTAGTGATTAAAAATCAATATTCTTACTTGACAAAAAATACTCATATCGTGGAAAATATAATCTGAATAGAAGCCTAATTTTGCATGAATGCTATATGGTATTCACGTTAAATTTACTACGAAAAATATTTTTGACCACTATTAATTACAAATTTCATTACAATGAACTTGGTTACATACACCATACGGAAAACTAAAAACGCCACATGTAGCATTTGTGTATGTGTCTGTGTGTGTGTTTTAATGAGTTGTAATGCCTGAGTGTGTATGTGTTAATATGAGTTATAGTGCCTTAGTGTGTGAGTGTGTATGTATATGTATTTTAATGAATTGCAGTGCCTGAGTGTGTGTATGTGTGTGTTTTAATGAGTTGTAGTGCCTTAGTGTGTGAGTGTATACTTTTAATGAGTTGTAGTGACTAACTGTGTGTGTGTTTTAATGAGTTATAGTGCCTGAGTGTGTATGTGTTAATATGGGTTGTAGTGCCTTAGTGTGTGAGTGTGTACTTTTAATGAGTTGTAGTGACTGACTGTGTGTGTTTTAATGAGTTATAGTGCCTGAGTGTGTATGTGTTAATATGAGTTGTAGTGCCTTAGTGTGAGAGTGTGTATTTTAATGGGTTGTAGTGCCTGAGTGTGTGTATGTGTTTTAATGAGTTGTAGTGCTTGAGTGTGTGTTTGTGTTAATGAGTTGTGGAGCATGAGTGTGTGATTTTGTGTGTATGTGAGCTTTGGAGTGTGCGTGTGTTTGTGCTAGTGAGTTGTAGTGTTTGATCGCGAGTTTTTGAACTGAATTGGGATATTAAGGGCCCAAAACCGGAAAGGTCATTAGCGCCGTCACAGATAAAATACAAGTAGGTTAGCTGCTAAAAACCAGACAAATAAAAAGGCCTAAAATAAAGGACTGAAAGTTAGAAAATGTCAGCTTAAAACTCAACCAGAAATAAAAGAAGCAGTGTCGTAGACTGTAGAACGCGAAACTAACAAAAAGGTAGCTAAAATAATGGGTCTACAACACACTAAAAGCAAGAAAAGCAACTCAAGGACAGGTCAAATTCTGTCATATAAACTGCTGCGTTGAATGAAAGTTAAAACACGTTCCACAGCCAACATGTCATCCGCCAGAATGGCGGACAATGCCGCGTCCATCCGTAGAGTGGTACGAAGAGCAGCAAAACACTGACACTGCTCTAAAACAAGCCGAACCGTCAACGGCGAACCGCAACGATTACAAACGGCTCTCGGCGCAACAAGTGACAGTGGCTAAAATGATAGTGCCCGATGCGAAATCTACATGAAATTACTTCCTCCCGACGGGAGGAACGGGAAAAAGTGGCCCACGTAGAGGCTTTATCTCCCGCAATTTGTTACCCTGGACAGAGGACCAGGCACCAAAACAACGGGAGAAATAGACTTGTTTAAGTAATGACTAAAATCATCCGCAGGAACACAGGGGCTAAAATAATATTGGGATAAAATAGCACTCTTGGCAGCGGCATGCGCACCTTCATGGGATATACACTACGTGATCAAAAGTATCCGGACACCTGGCTGAAAATGACGTACAAGTTCGTGGCACCCTCCATCGGTAATGCTGGAAGCCAATAACGTGTTGGCCCACCCTTAGCCTTGATGACAGCGTTCACTCTCACAGGCATACTTTCAATCAGGTGCTGGAAGGTTTCTTGGGGAATGACAGCCCATTCTTCACGGAGTGCGGAACTGAGGAGAGGTATCGATGTAGGTCGGTGAGGTCTGGCACGAAGTCGGTGTTCCATAGGTGTTCTATAGGATTCAAGTCAGGACTCTTGTGCAGGCCAGTCCATTACAGGGATGTTATTGTCGTGTAACCACTCCGCCACAGCCCGTGCAGTATGAACAAGTGCTCGATCGTGTTGAAAGATGCAACCGCCATCCCCGAATTCCTCTTCAACAATGGGAATCAAGAAGGTGCTTAAAATATCAATGTAGGTCTGCGCTGTCATCGTGCCACGCCAAACAACAAGGGCTGCAAGCCCCACATAGCACAAGTCATATAGATATATAAAACTAAACCGATGAGTATAAACGCCTTATATTAAGATGATTAAATCAGCATTTGGAAATTTACTTTAGAAACACAATTAAAAATCCTATGAACCGCTTGCTTATTATCCGCTAAAACCTCTGCAAGACTGTCCGGCAGTTACAGAGAGTTCCGAAGATGTACTAGAGCAATACACTCTAGCAACATGTGGCGGACCGAAAGACGTTGGCCACAAAGCGGACAAATAGGAGCAGGGTCACCCTTCAAAAGATAACTGTGCGTAAAATTGCAGTGACCAATACGCAACCGAGCCAAAATCACCTCCTTGCGACGAGACACGCGAGAGGAACTTACCCAGTTTATCGGAATGTCTTTAACTACCCTAAGCTTGTTTCCGCGGAGAGCTAACCACTCCTCGCGCCAGCACGACAGCACCGCTCTCCGCACAACAAGCCTAAAGTCTTCCGACGTTACTCGAGGTTTTGTAATACTGGGTTCTGTGGTTGCCGCCTTAGCTGCCAAATCCGCAAGTTCATTCCCCGGCAAGCCAACGTGACCAGGTATCCAAGCACACTCCACATTAACGCCAGAAGCGTATAAAACATGGAGGGCATCCTGGATTCGCTGAACAATGGGGTGGTAGTTATACAGCTCACGAAGGCTCTGAAGTGCACTTAGGGAATCACTCAAAATGAGACAGTCTCCCAATTTTAGACGCCGCATATGCAAAAGGCCCGGTATATGGCATATAGCTCTGCACTATAAATGGATGTGCTATCATGAAAACCGAATGTATAGGGTTCGGTTCCATGAACATAAGCACATCCAACACAGTTGGTGCTCTTAGATCCATCGGTGTAGATTAAAATTCGGTCACTGTAACCGGACAGAAATTCTAAAATACAGGTGCGCATACTAAAAGTAGGCATCGTAAACTTCCGGTATACCATCATCCCAAGATCTACGTGAGATGTCGTACATAACCAAGGGGGAAACACCCTCTCCCCCTTAGCATACATAATAGGCATTTCATTGTCGTGCTTTCTTTGTAGCTCCCGGAAACGAACACCTGCAGGCCTTGGATTAATGGAGCGATTGCTATAACGTTCGTCCAGCGCAGTGTGGGAAAACGAAGCGAACGTTGGATGTTGAGACATACATTTAAGTGCACAGCGATAATTTCCCAAGAGGATTTCACGCCGATAACGCAGAGGAGGTTCTGCAGATTCGGCGTAAAGACTTAGAACTGGGATAGTGGGAAAAGCGCCAATAGCCACTCGAATGCCCCGGTTATGGACTGCGTCTAATCTCCTCAGCACAGATGGTCATGCTGAGGAATAAATGATACACCCATAGTCCAGTTTTGATCGGACCAATGCGCGATACCGTCGCAGCAAAATAGTCCAATCCGCTACCCAAGATTTACCATTTAATATCCGCAAAATATTCAGAGAGCGGTCACATCGCGCTTTCAACTGTCCTATATGCGATGAACAGCTAAGTTTCCGATCAAACGTCAACCCCAGGAATCTCGTCAAATCTGCGAATGGTAGTAAATCTGGACCGAATCGGAGCGAAGGTGGTAATCGTCTCCTACGGCGCCAGAAGTTCACACAGATCGACTTCTCAGTTGAGAAACGAAAGCCGTTTTTAGAACTCTAATCTTGGAGATTATCTAAGCATTGCTGTATACGGCGTTCCAAAATCGGCGTACACAGAGTACAATAAACGGTAAAGTCGTCTACGAATAAGTATGACGATTCCCCTGGAGGAACACATTTAGAGATAGAATTAATTGCTATAGCAAACAGTGTAACGCTTAGTACCGATCCTTGAGGTACTCCGTTCTTCTGAACAAAAAAGTTCGAAAAAACCGAGCCGACCCTTACTCGGAAAACGCGGTCCTTCGTAAACTCCTGAACGAACTGTGGTAAGCGTCCACGTATATACCAGGCGTGTAGGAAACGTAGTATCCCTGCTCGCCAACGCGCATCATAAGCCTTCTCGAGGTCAAACATATCGCAACGGTTTGACAATTTTTCATGAATCCGTTCATGATCTGTGTCGACAATCACACAATGCTGAACGGCGCCTCCGAAAACCGCACTGGGTGTTGGTCAGCAGGTTGTGAGTTTCCAACCACTATAGCAACCGTCCATTGATCATGCGTTCCATCACCTTGCAAACGCAACTGGTGAAGGAAATAGGATGGTAGCTGGACGGGAGATGATGATCCTTTCCAGCTTTCAAAATGGGTATGACAGAGGCCTCCTGCCACTTTTCTGGAAAAGTGGCATCAACCCAAGCATTTTTACGTGGATGCAATCAGGTGCTGGTGCTGATAGTCGCGAAGATGAAAGAGCGTGTTCTAACTCCGCCATGGTGAAGAGGCGATTGTAATCTTCAAGATTTCCTGAACGAAAAACGAAACCTTGATATTCAACCTCAGTCTTAACAGGAAGGAACTCAAGCGAATAGTTATCTGAGCTAGACACTTGAGCAAAAGCACAGTCAAATGTTTCAGCCACGTCAAATGCATCAACAACAGCTCCTGCAGCTGTTTTAAGACCGGGAATTGGCATGTGGGTCGATTTCCGGGTCAATCGTCTTACTTATCCCAAACGACAGAGGAAGGTGTATGTCGATTAAATGAAGCTACAAACTTGGTTCATGATGTCTTTTTGCTATCCTTTATAATATATCTAGACTTGGCACGCACTTGCTTGTATTCAATTAGGTTATCCAGTGTGGGGCGACGCTAGAAAACCCTAAGAGCACGCCTACGAGCACGAATGGCATTTCGGCACTCTTCCGTCCACCTAGGGACTGGAAATCGACGAGGATTGGCAGTCGACCGTGGAATAACTTGCTCAGCAGCCGAAAGAATCTTCTCCGTGAGATGTTGGACCAAAACATCCACACAGTCGTGCTCATTGTAATTAAACACGGCCAACTGGGAGTAAAGATTCCAGTTGGCTGAATCTACGCGGCATCTAGGTAAGCGTGTGGAACATATATCCTGTGCTAAGAGACTAATAAGACAAGGAAAGTGGTCACTAGAGTGTAAATCAGAGATGGCATTCCATTGCAAGGAAACTGCTAACTGTGGTGACCTAACTGCAATTTAAGGTGTTAAAAAGTGTTGTCGAGTCTAAGAGAAATGTAGGCTCTCCGGTGTTCAGAAGAGCTAGGTTATTATTGTCCAGAAACTCAGCAATTAATTTACCTCTCGCAGAAGCCCGAGTTGAGCCCCAAAGAGGGTGATGGGCATTAACGTCTCCCACCAACAGAATAGGCGTTAGTAACTGAGAGACTAGATCTTCTAAATCCATGAGCGAGAGGTCAACGGATGGAGGCAGGTATAATCGGCGCAACAGTTCTAGACACGTGAAAATTTTAATGAGAGCTATGATGCGAGTTGCTTACCAGATCAGGTGGTGACCGGTGGACTGCATACTGCAGGAGTGCGTGGGACAGTCATCGTCAAATATCCACACCGGTTATGCACTGCTTTGCGCTGATAAACTTAGTTATATACAGTATATTAAAATCCACGCTGTAAAAAGCGCTTAATATAAAAAACGCTGTCAATCATTGCCTTCAATTCTTCCACACCTAACAACCCTTCCTCTTCTGCGGAATCACTCACATCATTGCCGTCATCGCTGCTGTCACTACTTTCTACACCATCATCTTGGATGAGAATTCTTTCTATTTGATTTTCTGCAATTCCGTATTTTTCGAAATAATGATTCTTAATTTATTCAACATGTCGACATACATTTTCCCATTCTGGCCTTCCAATTTCAGCAAATTGCTGGCGTTGTAACTGCTCCACATATTTTAATTTAAAAGTCATATTTCTGCATGCCACCCATTTTTTGATATCAGCCCAGATTAATTCGATTGGGTTTAGATCTGGGTGATGCGATGGGAGTCCAAGTACATTATGACGATGTTGTATTACTATCTGGTCAAGTATGTATGACGTCTGAAGCTGCTTGTTGGTTTTAATTAAGTTATATAGCTTTGTTTTACTCATGCTTTCATCTAAAGCTATATTATGTCTAAGTAACCAAGCTCTCATTTCTTCTTTCAATGAATTTGAGGTAGGTGGTTTGTCAATTGAGTGTTGACGCATTGTGAAGCATTGTCGATGACCAGAACAGACCCAGCAGACATATTAGGTCTCAACATGGCGTTGATTCACTTCATGTACTTTTCTGTATTCATTTCTTGAAAATCTCCTGTTGTTTTTGCAACTTGTAAAAGAAGGGCATTTGGAACGAAGCCGATCTCTCCAACAGCATGAACGATAATAAGTATTTGCCCTTTAGCAACAGGAACCTGCAACCTAATTCGCTATCGTCACTCCAACTTTTAGATGCTGTACGACTGCTGTGTATGTATGACTCATCTTCATACACTATAGTATTTTTCTGAAATTTGTAGCACCACCTTAAAAATTGATGCTGATATAAGTACACACTGATATAAGTACATATAAAATTATACTCATTTGGAAAGGTAGAATCAGACTGAAAAATTCAATGCCATAGCCGGGATTTGAACCACGGATCTTAGGCTTTCCGTGCCGTTGGTCTAACCGACTAAGCTATCATAGCAACATTTACTTTTATTTTTTTATTTTCTACTTTATTTATATATTTATTTATTTATTTTGCTTTTCTGTTAGAGTTCTTCTATTTGATTTCGGTTTCTTCCACTTGAACCCTAAATCTTTAATAATTTTTCTGAGATTTGCAGCACCACCTTGTAAGTTTCTGCTGTCTTTCAGCTTGATGAGCAATCTGCTTATTGTTAGCACAGTTTTTTCTTCCACATAGGAATTGTGAATCGTGCGCCGAATGACGCATTCGAAATCGTCTATTTCTGTAATACGTTTAGGGACCTTATGTTTCTTCCCAGGTGTGTCAAATGGTACTCTTTCATCCATATGTTTTTTCTCTTATCTTTGAGAACTCTGGAATCGGAACTCGGTGAAACACCAGTTGCTTTGACTACTCTTTCTTTCATTCTCTTAAGGCTTTTGTGGAACTCGGATGAACATATATTTTCTTCCTTCATCTCTGCTTCTTGCTTCATAAAGTCGAGGACATTTGCAATTATTTTCCTACTTTGACTACGTAACACCTTACCACTTAACTTTGAAAACATAGGAGCCATGGTTATAAATATAACAAATATAAAATAAGTACTATTTAGATACTGCAGCTCTCTTTAAAATTACAACCAGATGCAGACACTTTCTATGCAGACTGTATGTGTTACGCACTGTGAGTAAGCAAAGGTATTATATCGCTATCGTTGATAAAGCTAAACATAAACCATTCCTAGGCTCGGCAGCTGGGATGGCAATCAAGGTCACGATTCCAGAAGTTTTGCGCGAGTAATAAATGTTACAGATGGTAAATCGGATGGATTGCAGTTAATCCTTACAGCCACTGACTGGATGTCAGACTGTATGGATACAGATTCCACAAATACATCATCTCTGATGAGCATCATAGTGCCGCCCTGCTCAGGAATACCATCTTCCGGTGTGAGATCACATCGTACTAGAGTATATGGAGTTGAAATCTGTCTTGCGGACGGAGTTTAGTCTCTTGTAAACACACGATGAAAGGCTCATACTTGTTGAGCAGAAGTTCAAGCTCTGGTCGATGAGTTCTAATTCCACGGATGTTCCATTGTAGGATAGTCATTAGAATTATAACGGGATAAGTTCTTAACCCTAGAAGCTTAATACGTTCTAGAAAGCGGTGGTCGAATCACTTTTCCCTTTTTCTTTGGTGTCGGGCTAACACCCTTAACGGAGGATTTATCCTGCCTCTTTTTCACTGTCGTTCTGGCAGTGTGGGCAGAATCCTCCTGCTCCATCTCCTCCCCGGGGGTGGACCCCTTTCCAATAGAAAATCTCGGTTCGAGAACCTCGAACCGATTGGAAGTGGAGATCGGCGAAGATGTAGATCGCCGATTCGAGTCCTTCCCAGAAGATTCCTCAGAAGTGTATCTCCGAGGAGATGTTTGTGGACTTTTCCTTTCCTTAGATGTTCCGGGTAGAGACTTTGCATTTTCTTTCAGGAAGTCAGTTCGGTTATAGCTGGTCTTAAACTTTATCTGTATGCATTATAGGTTACGGCCTTGCCAGTCCTATTGCTTGAAGTAGATGGTCTTGATGCTGAATTTACTGAAGGGATCTTTGCAGGTGTTGTAGCAGATGTAGATGCTGATTTCGTGGACTTTGGAACTGATTTGGATACGAGAATCTTTTCTGAAATTGTGGCCCCATTAGTATCGCTTGTTTGAGTTGCGATTTCCCGGCACGGTACCGATCTAGCTGCAACTGAGCTATAGGTATCGCACCTCGGGGCAGAGGGTTGGGGGACACGCAGGAGTTTCCGGGCTTCCGAGAAGGAAACCTTCTCCCTAATCCGGATCTCCTGGATCGCCCTCTCCTCTGTAAAACGGGGACATTCTCGGAAACTAGATGGATGTTCACCACTGCAGTTAACGCATGTTGGAGCTGATGTACATTCTCCCTCGTGTGAGATTTCTCCACAGTTAACTCAGGTAGCTTCACCGAAACAGAAATCACTTAATTGACCAAAGCGCTGGCACTTATAACATTTGAGCGGGTTGGGGATATGAGGCCTAACTTCAATGGGTTCATACCCTGTCTTAATCCTTTGAGGTAATTCTACCCGATCAAATGTAAGAAACAGGGTACGAGTAGGCACAGATTCACCAGCTTGTCTCCGCTGAACCCGATATACAGATGTCACACCTTGATCTTCCATATTCTCTTGAATCTCCTCATTGGACATACCATCCAATGCGCAGGTATTTACTACACCGTGCGAGGAGTTCAAGGTCTCGTGCATCTCCACTCTAACTGGATAGCTTCCCAGTAAGTTGGCTTTAAAGATAGTCGCTGCCTGGGATGTTGAATTTGCTTCAACCAGGAGCGTGCCATTGCGAGTTGTAATATAGGATTTTACTGCACCAGCAATTTCATCCAGACCCTTTTGGATAGTGAATGGACTAACCGTACTGAACTTCCTTCCTCAGTTCTTCTGATAACTAAGTAGAGAGGACCACAACAATCGATTACTTCTTTCACAAGTACTTTTGTGTATTTTTTGGATTTTTTTTGTATCCATAGCGATAAATTCCTACACCATTACAAATGTCTCCGATGGCATGCTCACATCTGGGCGCCACCCCAGCTTAGGTGAGAGTCCTGGCCCGGACCTTTCTCACCTTAGAGTCTCACCTCCCAATACATAGATAGAGGGACCAAATCACCTTCAGGTGTGTAACAGCTCATGTAATGGCCTCTCCCGGGACTGACCTTTATCAGCGGATACGAACACAGTCCTACATGATATTCAGGAGTTGGGAGTTACGCATAACCCAGGCACCCCTTGCGATTCCCCTTCTCCGTCCCGCACAGCAGTATCCATCAGACTGTGTTCATGGAGGTAATCAGAAATTAATCAAATACATTTGTGGATCACAGTTTATTGGGAGTTTGGCATAAGCCCTCTCACCTCTTAAGAGGAACCCAATCGAGAGTGTGGCTCGGGACTCCGGGTGCGCCAAACCCGTACTCACATAAAGTGAGTCCCTGGGGGGAGTAACGTAGGGACTTGGGAGGTCATGTTGCTGCAAATTATACATGACACTTGAGGCAGTATTTTTAACACTTGAATAATTTTAATTAAATTATGTGGTATGTAATTTCAATAACAGACCGCCTTGAAGCAATATGTATGTAATA
This sequence comes from Deroplatys truncata, assembly GCA_030765065.1. NCBI lineage: Eukaryota > Metazoa > Arthropoda > Insecta > Mantodea > Mantidae > Deroplatys > Deroplatys truncata. The sequence continues at coordinate 129,123,525 of CM060979.1, read as the reverse complement.
ATTTTGAAAAATGTATGTAACAGTCATTGCAAATGCTTATATTATTGTAAACAAGTTTAATAATGTTATGTGAATGCATTATATAATTTAATATTATAAGAGCAGTGAGAATAATAAGTTTAAAGTTGCTAACAATGAGGTAACCTTGAGGCAATAATGAGTTTGAGAGTTTAAATGTTACTAGTCATTATTAGAGCAATGAGAATGTAAATTTTGTGACAGTTTAAAATTAGCCAATCAACAGCCAGAAAAAGCTTTAGTAAAATGCAGGTATTCTATTGGACTAGGATTAGCCAATCAGAGACTTGAAATACAAAAAGTTAAAAGTTTATACGGTTGAAATATGTTCAGTTGCTGGCAGACCTTGGTAGTGACCGGATGGAAGATGTGTTCTTTAAAGAAATATTACGTATTCATGTGAAATGAAAATTATGTATACGCATTAACAAAGTGCAAGTATTAAATAAAAGAATCTCACAGCTCTTAAAATCAGTGTAGTGCTATTTAATTTGTGTCAAGGATTAATAAAAAAGAAGTGAATTTAAACTTAAATCTGTGTAAGCCTACATTCTTGTCACACCATGCCCTGATTAACAGAAACGTGTCTCTAAAGTAATACTGACGCAGCCGAGGCAAACATAAACATAACTACTACCTATAGAAGCAGTTTAATAACAAAGTTAAATTATATCTTTTAAATTTGGAGCGTAACAACAAAAATACATTTTCAAATTGGCTTCTCATACGTAGCAGCATATTACATAACAAACAATCCACTTCAAATTAATGCCCAAAGCATGGTGCAAAACTCAAACAACAAACTCCTAAAGACAATAACTTCTTCAAGTTGGCTCCCATACATGGGGCAGTTAAACGTAAAACAACCTACTTCATCAAGTTGGCTCCCATACGAGGAGCATAACATGTTCACTCTATAAACAAACAGCTCAATCCGATTGTTTCTATCACTTGCATTATTACATGAGTAGACATTACTGTCAGCGCCATTTATTTCTGTATAACTACCGTGTACGCAGATTATCATCCCACTGAAATGCTGGCGAAAAAGTTTACATTAGAACAAAGGATTTTTGTGTATGACACACATCTGAAAACTGACTATGTAGAGAGTTCTGAATGGAGTAAACAGTGAATTTCCAGAAAGACAGTTATGGGACTTAATCTTAGATTTAAAGAAATCACTTTGTTAAATGTTGGATTGTTAGGCACTTGATGGTAGCTTTAGAATGCTCCGCATCGTCTGCTACAAGAAGAAGGCATTTCAAAAGCTTAAGCCTGTGCGTCAAATTAACTTTGAAGCTGTAGAATGAGTGAGGTACAGGAAATACAACCATGTGACAACATGTCACTTGAATTTCTGTAATTGGATCAGGTTGCAATAAATTACAAAGCAGTAAACATGAGCAAGGCAGACATGTATACTGCCCTGGGTGAAACATAAGCTGATATTCCTATATAAATTAGTGACATGTTTGCGATTGTTCTATAAAACATATTTTTTGTTTCCAGCAGATGGAACACACACTGCAAACACACTATTACCTAGCAGCATTAACCATAACCACATAAATAAAACACAAAGTGAACAAGAAGCGAAGAGCTGAAGATGTGGTTATTGAATCACTAAAAAATGTTCTCCTTTTAAGTATCTTCGAAAAGCTGAGTGAACCCTAATGTTCACTCATTTATGTGGACTATGCATACGTTGTATATCATTTAGGAAAAGCAATTATTTACAAAATTGTAAGGCATTTATTTACTCTAATATCTTCCTTATAATACCAGCACAAGTAAAGATAAAAAAATCCAAGTTAAACGCCTTAATTTGGTGCGGGTCTGAGCTTGTTGCAGACCGTAACCTGTTGAACATTCACACAAAACATTTCTTATGATTGAAGACTCAAGCTTTTAAGGCAAAACAGCAGAAATTATAAGACAAATACAGGAAAAGGTGAAAATTCCACAAAATTATGTAATGCAAATTACAAAGAGGCCCTTATGTATAGTCACATGTATATAGCTGTTTGATTTTACAAGCTACAGGTCTTTAAAATATAACAAATCACTGAAGCATCAAAATGTCTTTATTTCAATTATATATTTTAGAGTATATATTAGAAAAGAAAAATAAACCCAGTGTTCACCAAAGTCACACTTATATGAGTATATAGCACTGATTATCAAATTCGGTATTTTCAAACATGACAATAGTAAATCTCTTATCACAAGTTTTTCACTGGCATGGCTTCTTACCCTCATGAATCAAATTATGCATTTTCAAATGTGGCAAATGAGTGAAGCTAATATCACAAGTTTTACACTTGTGCGGCTTCTTATCCTCATGAATCAAGTTATGCATTTTTAAATGTGATAAACAAGTAAAGCTTTTATCACAACTTTTACACTTGTGTGGCTTCTTACCCTCATGAATCAAATTATGCACCTTCAAATGTGACAACTGGGTAAAACTCTTATCACAGGTTTTGCACTTATGTGGCCTTTCACCCCCATGAATAAAATTATGCATTTTCAAACTTGACAAACGAGTAAAGCTCCTATCACAAGTTTTACATTGGTGTGGCTTCTTACCCTCATGAATAAAATTATGCATTTTCAAATGTGACAACTGAGTAAAGCTTTTATTACAAGTTTTACACTGGTGTGGCTTCTTACCCTCATGAATCAAATTGTGCGTTTTCAAATTTGACAACCGAGCAAAGCTCTTATCACAAGTTTTACATTGGTGTGGCTTCTTACCCTCATGAATCAAATTATGCATTTTCAAATCTGACAACTGAGTAAAGCTCCTAATGCAAATTTTACACTGGTGTGGCTTCTTACCCTCATGTATCAAATTATGCCTTTTCAAATGTGACAACTGTGTAAAGGTTTTATTACAAGTGTTACACTGGTATGGCTTCTTACCCTCATGAACTAAATTATGCATTTTCAAATGTGACAACTGGGTAAAGCTCTTATCACAAGTTTTACACCTCTGTGGCCTTTCATCTCCATCAAGAAGTTCATGACTGTTTAAACGTGATACGTGGGTAAATCTCTTCTCACAAATGTTACACTTGTATGGCTTTTCGCCCTTATCAATCAAATTCCTTTGTTTCAAGTATAAAGCGCTGCTGTAAATTTCTCCATCACTACATTTACCTGATTGTTCTGAATGAAAAAGTCCTTCTACAGTTGGTATTTCTGTGACTTCACTTTCCTGACTTTCACATTCAGGACAATGGTTTCCATTATAGAAGCTTACGTTTCTTCCTGGAACTTTAGCAGAGGGCAAAGGTGATTTACCACTGTTATCACCAGAAACTGCTGGTGTGCATAATCTGAAATGTTGGAGGATACAGTTCACTAAGTATAATAGAAAATTAAATTTGAAAACAGAATCTCTCTTTGCTAACATAGGGTACATGCTCAGAAATAGGTGATAACTGTTGTTATAAATTCTACACGTAAAGCAACTATGTTGAATTTTGTTAATCTACAATAAAATCTTTCAAATGAAAAATATATTAATAGTAAAACCAGTTGGATGTTTTTCGCAATACATGTAATGTTTGTTACATGCAGTAAGAATTAAATCAACTTCCAGGTTTGCTTTGACAGCATCTATTCAAAATAGTTTTACAAGCAATTCATGTGCTAATTACATCTGACAACAAAGTGGTCTCAACAAGTCAGTACTCAACAAGGGCAGATCCAGGGGTTTCTGTAACGGGATGGGCACACCAGGTGGTTTGGGGGTCCTCCACAGAAAATTTTTAAAAATTAGTTTTGAAAATTTAGGAGACAGAGTAAAATTGGAGGATCATATCCTAAAGGGAGCAAAATAAAAATACTTTATCTCATACTAACAATGTTTATTATATTTTCAAAAAAGGAGCACCCATGTAAAGAGTGAAAAAACAACTTCCTTTCTGCATACATTTTTACTTAAATATAAAGTCCATCTTTCTGTGTATCTGTCTGCCAAATGTATTTATAACACATTGTTGACACATTCTGCAGTTTGTATTCTTTTTATTAATGTTTTGCTTAATGAGGGGGTGCACACCTCCTGTACTCTCTCTTCTGGATCCTTGGTACACAGTCAGCAGCTAATACATGGATGGAATATTAGGCACAACAAAATTCCAAACTGTTTCTACGACATAAGAAACAAACAGCAACCTAAAACAACTAAAAATTATAACGTATTTGAAATTTCAAATAAATATAAAAAACACCCCAGAAATAGTTAGTTGCAAAAGAATGTATTTCACAAATTTTACATTTAGTAACACTTTGTCTCTACCTTATGATTTGCCAATAATACAAAATTAAATTCATTCAGAATGAAGAGGACATCAAAGGCAATTGAAAGCAAATGCACACAACATTGCATACAACAAGCTACTTCTCTCATCAGCACAATTAATGAGCAGCGGTGGGTATTTCTGTATATATTCCTGCGTTCATAACATAGAGCAAGTCACTTCTCTCATCAGTAGCACAATGAGTGAGCAGCGGAGGAGATTTCTGTATACTTTCCATGGCTTGTAACATACAAATAGCTACTTCTCTCATCAGCAGCACAATGAATGAACAGTGGTGGGGATTGCTGTATACATTCGTGTATTTGTAACATACAGCAAGTCACTTCTCTCATCAGCAGCACAATGAGAGAGCAGTCGCGGGGATTTCTGTATACTTTCCTGTGTTCATAACATACAGCAAGTCACTTCTCTCGCCAGTAGCACAATGAGTGAGCAGTTGAGGTGATTTCTGTATACATACCTCCGTTCATAACATGCAGCAAGTTACTTCTCTCATCAGTGGCACAAAGACTGAGCAAAGGTGGGGATTTCTGTTTACATTAATGTGTTCATAACATGCAAAAAGTCACTTCTCTCATCAGTACAAGAGTAAATGAGCAGTGGTGGGCATTTCTGTATACCTTCCCATGTTCAAAACATTCAGCAAGTCACTTCTTTCATGAGTAGCACCATGAGAGATCAGTGGGGGAGACTTCTGTATACATTCCTGTGTTCAATACATACAGCAAGTCACTTCTTTCATGAGTAGCACAATGAGAGACCAGTGGTGGAAACTTCTGTATACATTCCTGTGTTCAAAACATACAGCAAGTCACTTCTTTCATGAGTAGCACCATGAGAGACCAGTGGTGGAGACTTCTGTATACATTCCTGTGTTCAAAACATACAGCAAGTCACTTCTTTCATGAGTAGCACAATGACAGACCAGTGGTGGAGACTTCTGTATACATTCCTGTGTTCAATACATACAGCAAGTCACTTCTTTCATGAGTAGCACAATGAGAGACCCATGGTGGAGACTTCTGTATACATACCTGTGTTCAATACATACAGCAAGCCACTTCTCTCATGAGTAGCACAATGAGAGACCAGTGGTGGAGACTTCTGTATACATTCCTGTGTTCAAAACATACAGCAAGTCACTTCTTTCATGAGTGACACAATGAGAGATCAGTGGGGGAGACTTCTGTATACATTCCTGTGTTCAAAACATACAGCAAGTCATTTCTTTCATGAGTAGCACTATGAGAGACCATCGGTGGAGACTTCTGTATACATTCCTGTGTTCAAAACATACAGCAAGTCACTTCTTTCATGAGTAGCACAATGAGAGATCAGTGGTGGAGACTTCTGTATACATTCCTGTGTTCAAAACATACAGCAAGTCACTTCTTTCATGAGTAGCACCATGAGAGATCAGTGATGGTGACTTCTGTATACATTCCTGTGTTCAAAACATACAGCAAGTCGCTTCTTTCATGAGTAGCACCATAAGAGACCAGTGGTGGAGACTTCTGTATACATTCCTGTGTTCAAAACATACAGCAAGTCACTTCTGTCATGAGTAGCACCATAAGAGACCAGTGGTGGAGACTTCTGTACACATTCCTGTGTTCAAAACATACAGCAAGTCACTTCTTTCATGAGTAGCACCATTAGAGACCAGTGATGGAGACTTCTGTATACATTCCTGTGTTCAATACATACAGCAAGTCACTTCTTTCATGAGTAGCACAATGAGAGACCAGTGGTGGAGACTTCTGTATACATTCCTGTGTTCAAAACATACAGCAAGTCACTTCTTTCATGAGTAGCACTATGAGAGACCATTGGTGGAGACTTCTGTATACATTCCTGAGTTCAAAACATACAGCAAGTCACTTCTTTCATGAGTAGCACAATGAGAGATCAGTGGTGGAGATTTCTGTATACATTCCTGTGTTCAAAACATACAGCAAGTCACTTCTTTCATGAGTAGCACCATAAGAGATCAGTGATGGTGACTTCTGTATACATTCCTGTGTTCAAAACATACAGCAAGTCACTTCTTTCATGAGTAGCACCATAAGAGACCAGTGGTGGAGACTTCTGTATACATTCCTGTGTTCAAAACATACAGCAAGTCACTTCTTTCATGAGTAGCACAATGAGAGATCAGTGGTGGAGATTTCTGTATACATTCCTGTGTTCAAAACATACAGCAAGTCACTTCTTTCATGAGTAGCACCATAAGAGATCAGTGATGGTGACTTCTGTATACATTCCTGTGTTCAAAACATACAGCAAGTCACTTCTTTCATGAGAAGCACCTTGAGAGATCAGTGGGGGAGACTTCTGTATACATTCCTGTGTTCAATACATACAGCAAGTCACTTCTTTCATGAGTAGCACAATGAGAGACCAGTGGTGGAGACTTCTGTATACATTCCTGTGTTCAAAACATACAGCAAGTCACTTCTTTCATGAGTAGCACCATGAGAGACCAGTGGTGGAGATTTCTGTATACATTACTGTGTTCAAAACATACAGCAAGTCACTTCTTTCATGAGTAGCACAATGAGACCAGGGGTGGAGACTTCTGTATACATTCCTTTGTTCAATACATACAGTAAGTCACTTCTTTCATGAGTAGCACAATGAGAGAACAGTGGTGGAGACTTCTGTATACATTCCTGTGTTCAAAACATACAGCAAGTCACTTCTTTCATGAGTAATACAATGAGAGATCAGTGGGGGAGACTTCTGTATACATTCCTGTGTTCAAAACATACAGCAAGTCACTTCTTTCATGAGTAGCACTATGAGAGACCATTGGTGGAGACTTCTGTATACATTCCTGTGTTCACAACATACAGCAAGTCACTTCTTTCATGAGTAGCACAATGAGAGATCAGTGGTGGAGACTTCTGTATACATTCCTGTGTTCAAAACATACAGCAAGTCAGTTCTTTCATGAGTAGCACCATGAGAGACCAGTGATGGTGACTTCTGTATACATTCCTGTGTTCAAAACATACAACAAGGCACTTCTTTCATGAGTAGCACCATTAGAGACCAGTGGTGGAAACTTCTGTATACATTCCTGTGTTCAAAACATACAGCAAGTCACTTCTGTCATGAGTAGCACCATAAGAGACCAGTGGTGGAGACTTCTGTATACATTCCTGTGTTCAAAACATACAGCAAGTCACTTCTTTCATGAGTAGCACCATTAGAGACCAGTGATGGCGACTTCTGTATACATTCCTGTGTTCAAAACATACAGCAAGTCACTTCTTTCATGAGTAGCACCATGAGAGAACAGTGGGGGAGACTTCTGTATACATTCCTGTGTTCAATACATACAGCAAGTCATTTCTTTCATGAGTAGCACAATGAGAGACCAGTGGTGGAGACTGCTGTATACATTCCTGTGTTCAAAACATACAGCAAGTCACTTCTTTCATGAGTAGCACAATGAGAGACCAGTGGTGGAGACTTCTGTATACATTCCTGTGTTCAAAACACACAGCAAGTCACTTCTGTCATGAGTAGCACCAGAAGAGACCAGTGGTGGGGACTTCTCTATACATTCCTGTGTTCAAAACATACAGCAAGTCACTTCTTGCATGAGTAGCACAATGAGAGACCCATGGTGAAGACTTCTGAATACATTCCTGTGTTCAATACATACAGCAAGTCACTTCTTTCATGAGTAGCACAATGAGAGACCAGTGGTGGAGACTTCTGTATACATTCCTGTGTTCAAAACATACAGCAAGTCACTTCTTTCATGAGTAACACAATGAGAGATCAGTGGGGGAGACTTCTGTATACATTCCTGTGTTCAAAACATACAGCACGTCACTTCTTTCATGAGTAGCACTATGAGAGACCAGTGGTGGAGACTTCTGTATACATTCCTGTGTTCAAAACATACAGCAAGTCACTTCTTTCATGAGTAGCACAATGAGAGATCAGTGGTGGAGACTTCTGTATACATTCCTGTGTTCAAAACATACAGCAAGTCACTTCTTTCATGAGTAGCACCATGAGAGATCAGTGATGGTGACTTCTGTATACATTCCTGTGTTCAAAACATACAGCAAGTCACTTCTTTCATGAGTAGCACCATTAGAGACCAGTGATGGAGACTTCTGTATACACTCCTGTGTTCAAAACATACAGCAAGTCACTTCTTTCATGAGTAGCACCATGAGAGACCAGTGATGGAGACTTCTGTATACATTCCTGTGTTCAAAACATACAGCAAGTCACTTCTTTCATGAGTAGCACATTGAGAGACCAGTGGTGGAGACTTCTGTATTCATTCCTGTGTTCATAACATACAGCATGTCACTACTCTCATCAATAACGCAATTTGAGAGTAGTGGTGGGGATGCTGTATACATTCTCTGGTGCAATATATACAATAAGCTACTTCTCTCATCAGCAGCACAATGAGTAAACAATGGTCGGGATTTCTGTATACACTCTATGATTCATAACATAGCTAGCTACTTTTTTCATCAGCAGCACGAAGAGTGAGCAGTGTTTGGGATTTCTGTATAAATTCCTGTATTCAGCACATACATCAAGCTACTTCTCTCATCAGGAGCACAATGCGTGCGCAGTGGTGTGGTTTTCTGAACACATTCCTGTGTTCAAAGCATACAACAAGCTACATCTCTCATCAGCAGCACAATGAGTGGTCAGTGATGGGGATTTCTATATACTTTCCTGTGTTCATAACATAAAGGAAGTCTTCTCTCATCAGTAGCACAATGAGTGAGCAGTGGTGGGTATTTCTGTATACATTCCTGTGTTCATAATATACAACAAGCTGCCTCTGTCATCAGTAGCACAATGAGAGAGCAGTGGTGGGTATTGCTGTATACATTCCCTGGTGCATAATAAACAACAAGCTACTTCTTTCATGAGCAGCACAATGTGTGAGCAATGCTTGGGATTTCCGTATACATTCCTTGATTCATAACATACAACTAGCTACTTGCCTCATTAGCGGTACTGAGAGTGAGTAGTGGTAGGGATTCTGTATACATTCGTTGGTTCATAACTTACAAGCTACTTCTCTCATCAGTAGCACAATGAGAGAGGAGTGGAGGGAATATATGTATACATTCCTTGGTTCATAACATACAAGTGACTTCTCTCATCAAGAGCACAATGAGTGAGCACTGTTGGGGATTTCTGTATATTTTCCTTGGTTCATAACATACAAGTGACTTCTCTCATCAGGTGCACGAGTGAGCAGTAGTGGGAATTTCTGTATACGTTCCTTGGTTCATAACATACATTACACTTCTCTCGTCAGGAGCAGAACGACTAAGCAGTGGTGGGGATTTCTGTATACATTCCTTGGTTCATAACATACAACAGGTCACTTCTCTCATCAGGTGCACAATGAGTGAGCAGTGTGGGGGATTTCTGTATACGTTCCTTGGTTCATAACATACATGTCACTTCTCTCATCAGGAGCACAATGAGTAAGCAGTGGTGGGGATTTCTGTATAGATTCCTTGGTTCATAACATACAACAGGTCACTTCTCTAATACGGTGCACAATGAGTGAGCAGTGTTGGGGATTTCTGTATACGTTCCTTGGTTCATAACATACAACAGGTCACTTCTCTCATCAGGAGCACTAAGAGTAAGCAGTGGTGGGGATTTCTGTATACATTCCTTGGTTCATAACATACAACATGTCAATTCTCTCATCAGGAGCACAATGAGTAAACAGTGGTGGGGATTTATGTATACGTTCCTTGAATCATAACATACAACACGTCACTTCTCTCATCAGGAGCACAATGAGTAAGCAGTGGTGGGGATTTCTGTATACGTTCCTTGGTGCATAACATACAACAGGTCACTTCTCTCATCAGGAGCACAATGAGTAAGCAGTGGTGGGGATTTCTGTATACGTTCCTTGGTTCATAACATACAACAGGTCACTTCTCACATCAGGAGCACAATGAGTAAGCAGTGGTGGGGATTTCTGTATACGTTGCTTGGTTCATAACATACAACACGTCACTTCTCTCATCAGGAGCAGAATAAGTGAGCAGTGGTGGGGATTTCTGTATACATTCCTTGGTTCATAACATACAACAGGTCACTTCTCTCATCAGGAGCAGAATAAGTGAGCAGTGGTGTGGATTTCTGTATCCGTTCCTTGGTTCATAACATACAACAGGTCACTTCTCTCATCAGGAGCACAATGAGTAAGCAGTGGTGGGGATTACTGAATACGTTCCTTGGTTCATAACATACAACTGGTCACTTCTCTCATCAGGAGATCAATGAGTAAGTAGTGGTGGGGATTTATGTATACATTCCTTGGTTCATAACATACATGTCACTTATCTCATCAGGAGCACAATCAGTAAGCAGTGGTGGGGATTTCTGTATACGTTCCTTGGTTCATAACATACAACAGGTCACTTCTCTCATCAGGAGCACAATGAGTAAGCAGTGGTGGGGATTTCTGTATACATTCCTCGGTTCAAAACATACAACAGGTCACTTCTCTCATCAGCACAATGAGTAAACAGTGGTGGGGAATTCTGTATACATTCCTCGGTTAAAAACATACAACAGGTCTGTTCTCTCATAAGTAGCACAATGAGGGAACAGTGGTGATGACTTCTGTATACATTCCTTCGTTCATAACATACAGCAATTCTGTTCTCTCATAAGTAGCACAATGAGTAAGCAGTGGTGGGGATTTCTGTATACATTCCTTGGTTCATAACATACAACAGGTCACTTCTCTCATCAGGAGCAGAACAAGTGAGCAGTGGTGAGGATTTCTGCGTACGTTCCTTGGTTCATAACATACAACAGGTCACTTCTCTCATCAGGTGCACAATGAGTGAATAGTGTTGGGGATTTCTGTATACGTTCCTTGGTTCAGAACATACAACAGGTCACATCTCTTATCAGGTGCACAATGAGTGAGCAGTGGTTGGGATTTCTGTATACATTCCTTGGTTCATAACATACAACAGGTCACTTCTCTCATCAGGAGCACAATGAGTGAGCAGTAGTGGGGATTTCTGTATAGGCTCCTTGGTTCATAACATACAACAGGTCACTTCTCTCATCAGGAGCACAATGAGTGAGCAGTGGTGGGGATTTCTGTATACGTTCCTTGGTTCATAACATACAATAGGTCACTTCTCTTATCAGGAGCACAATGAGTAAGCAGTGGTGGGGATTTCTGTATACATTCCTTGGTTCATAACATACAACACGTCACTTCTCTCATCAGGAGCAGAATAAGTGAGCAGTGGTGGGGATTTCTGTATACATTCCTTGGTTCATAACATACAACAAGCTGCCTCTGTCATCAGTAGCACAATGAGAGAGCAGTGGTGGGTATTGCTGTATACATTTCCTGGTGCATAATATACAACAAGCTACTTCATTCATGAGCAGCACAATGAATGAGCAATGGTTGGGATTTCTGTATACATTCCTTGATTCATAACATACAACTAGCTACTTGTCTCATTAGCGGTACTGAGAGTGAGTAGTGGTAGGGATTCTGTATCATTCGTTGGTTCAGAAGTTACAAGCTACTTCTCTCATCAGTAGCACAATGAGAGAGGAGTGGAGGGAATATCTGTATACATTCCTTGCTTCATAACATACAAGTGACTTCTCTCATCAAGAGCACAATGAGTGAGCAATGTTGGGGATTTCTGTATATGTTCCTTGGTTCATATTATACAAGTGACTTCTCTCATCAAGAGCACAATGAGTGAGCTCTGTTGGGAATTTCTGTATATTTTCCTTGGTTCATAACATACAACAAGTGACTTCTATCATCAGGAGCACAATGAATGAGCAGTGGTGGGGATTTCTGTATACATTCCTTGGTTCATAACATACAACAGGTCACTTCTCTCATCAGGTGCATAATGAGTGAGCAGTGTTGAGGATTTCTGTATACGTTCCTTGGTTCATAACGTACAACAGGTCACTTCTCTCATCAGGAGCACAATGAGTAAGCAGTGGTGGGGATTTCTGTATACATTCCTTGATTCATAACATAATACAGGTCACTTCTCTCATCAGGAGCACAATGAGTAAGCAGTGAAGGGGATTTCTGTATACGTTCCTTGGTTCATAACATACAACAGGTCACTTCTCTCATAAGGTGCACAATGAGTGAGCAATGTTGGGGATTTCTGTATACGTTCCTTGGTTCATAACATACAACAGGTCACTTCTCTGATCAGGAGCACTAAGAGTAAGCAGTGGTGGGGATTTCTGTATACATTCCTTGGTTCATTACATACAACAGGTCACTTCTCTCATCAGTAGCACAATGAGTAAGCAGTGGTGGGGATTTCTGTATACATTCCTTGGTTCGTAACATAGAACAGGTCACTTCTCTCATCAGGAGCAGAATAAGTGAGCAGTGGTAAGGATTTCTGTATACGTTCTTTGGTTCATAACATACAACAGGTCACTTCTCTCATCAGGTGCACAATGAGTGAGCAGTGATGGGGATTTCTGTACACGTTCCTTGGTTCATAACATACAACAGGTCACTTCTCTCATCAGGTGCACAATGAGTGAGCAGTGGTGGGGATTTCTGTATACATTCCTTGGTTCATAACATAGAACAGGTCACTTCTTTCATCAGGAGCACAATGAGTGAGCAGTAGTGGGCATTTCTGTATACGTTCCTTGGTTCATAACATACAACAGGTCACTTTTCTCATCAGGAGCACAATGAGTGAGCAGTGGCGGGGATTGCTGTATACATTCCTTGGTTCATAACATACAACAGGTCACTTCTCTCATCAGGAGCAGAATAAGTGAGCAGTGGTGGGGATTTCTGTATCCGTTCCTTGGTTCATAACATACAACAGGTCACTTCTCTCATCAGGAGCACAATGAGTAGGCAGTGGTGGCGATTTCTGTATACGTTCCTTGGTTCATAACATACAACTGGTCACTTCTCTCATCAGGAGCACAATGAGTAAGTAGTGGTGGGGATTTCTGTATACACTCCTTGGTTCCTAACATACATGTCACTTCTCTCATCAGGAGCACAATGAGTAAGCAGTGGTGGGGATTTCTGTATACGCTCCTTGGTTCATAACACACAACAGGTCACTTCTCTCATCAGGAGCTCAATGAATAAGCAGTGGTGGGGATTTCTGTATACGTTCCTTGGTTCATAACATACAACAGGTCACTTCTCTCATCAGGAGCACAATGAGTAAGCAGTGGTGGGGATTTCTGTATACGTTCCTTGGTTCATAACATACAACAGGTCACTTCTCTCATCAGGAGCACAATGAGTAAACAGTGGTGGGGATTTCTGTATACATTCGTCGGCTCAAAACATACAACAGGTCACTTCTCTCATCAGGAGCACAATGAGTTAGCAGTGGTGGGAATTTCTGTATACGTTCCTTGGTTCATAACATACAACAGGTCACTTCTCTCATCAGGAGCACAATGAGTAAGCAGTGGTGGGGATTTCTGTATACGTTCCTTGATTCATAACATACATGTCACTTCTCTCTTCAGGAGCAGAATAAGTGAGCAGTGGTGGGGATTTCTGTATACATTCCTTGGTTCATAACATAAAACAAGGCACTTTACTCATTAAGAGCACAATTAGTGAGCAGTGGTGGGGATTTCTGTATACATTTCTTGGTTCATAACATACAGCAAGTCTGTTCTCTCATAAGTAGCACAATGAGGGAGCAGTGGTGATGACTTCTGTATACATTCCTTGGTTCATAACATACAGCAAGTCTGTTCTCTCATAAGTGGCACAATGAGTAAGCAGTGGTGGGGATTTCTGTACACATTCCTTGGTTCATAAGATACATGTCACTTCTGTCATCAGGAGCAGAATAAGTGAGCAGTGGTGGGGATTTCTGTATACATTCCTTGGTTCATAAAATAAAACAAGGCACTTCACTCATCAAGAGCACAATTAATGAGCAGTGGTGGGGATTTCTGTATACATTCCTTGGTTTATAACATACATGTCACTTCTCTCATCAGGAGCAGAATAAGTGAGCAGTGGTGGGGATTTCTGTATACATTCCTTCGTTCATAACATAAAACAAGGCACTTCACTCATCAAGAGCACAATTAGTGAGCAGTGGTGGGGATTTCTGTATACATTCCTTGGATTATAACATACAAGCAACTTCTCTCAATAAGCAGCACAATGAGTGAGCAGTGGTGGAGATTTCTGTTTACATTCCTGTGTTCGTAACATAAGGCAATTAAGTTATCTCATAAGTAGCTCAATGAAAGAGCAGTGGAGGGGATTTCTGTATACATTCCTTGGTTCATAACATACATGTCACTTCTGTCATCGGGAGCAGAATAAGTGAGCAGTGGTGGGGATTTCTGTATACAGTCCTTGGTTCATAACATAAAACAAGGCACTTCACTCATCAAGAGCACAATTAGTGAGCAGTGGTGGGGATTTGTGTATACATTCCTTGGTTTATAACATACATGTCACTTCTCTCATCAGGAGCAGAATAAGTGAGCAGTGGTGGGGATTTCTGTATACATTCCTTGGTTCATAACATAAAACAAGGCACTTCACTCATCAAGAGCACAATTAGTGAGCAGTGATGGGGATTTCTGTATACATTCCTTGGTTTATAACATACAAGCAACTTCTCTCAATAAGCAGCACAATGAGTGAGCAGTGGTGGAGATTTCTGTTTACATTCCTGTGTTCGTAACATAGAGCAATTCAGTTCTCTCATAAGTAGCACAATGAAAGAGCAGTCGCGGGGATTTCTGTATACTTTCCTGTGTTCATAACATACAGCAAGTCACTTCTCTCACCAGTAGCACAATGAGTGAGCAGTTGAGGTGATTTCTGTATACATACCTCCGTTCATAACATGCAGCAAGTTACTTCGCTCATCAGTGGCACAAACCCTGAGCAAAGGTGGGGATTTCTGTTTACATTAATGTGTTCATAACATGCAAAAAGTCACTTCTTTCATCAGTACAAGAGTAAATGAGCAGTGGTGGGCATTTCTGTATACCTTCCTATGTTCAAAACATACAGAAAGTCACTTTTTTCATGAGTAGCACCATGAGAGATCAGTGGGGGACACTTCTGTATACATTCCTGTGTTCAATACATACAGCAAGTATTTCTTTCATGAGTAGCACCATGAGACACCAGTGATGGAGACTCCTGTATACATTCCTGTGTTCAAAACATACAGCAAGTCACTTCTTTCATGAGTAGCACTATGAGAGACCAGTGGTGGTGACTTCTGTATACATTCCTGTGTCCATAACATACAGCATGTCAACACTCTCATCAATAACGCAATTTGAGAGCAGTGGTGGGGATTGCTGTATACATTCTCTGGTGCAAAATATACAATAAGCTACTTCTCTCATCAGCAGCACAATGAGTGAGCAATGGTCGGGATTTTTGTATACATTCTTTGATTCATAACATAACCAGCTACTTTTTTCATCAGCAGCACGAAGAGTGAGCAGTGTTTGGGATTTCTGTATAAATTCCTGTGTTCAGCACATACATCAAACTACTTCTCTCATCAGGAGCACAATGAGGGCGCAGTGGTGTGGTTTTCTGAATACATTCCTGTGTTCAAAGCATACAACAAGCTACGTTTATCATTAGCAGCACAACGAGTGGTCAGTGATGGGGATTTCTATATACATTCCTGTGTTCATAACATAAAGGAAGTCTTCCCTCATCAGTAGCACAATAAGTGAGCAGTGGTGGGTATTTCTGTATACATTCCTGTGTTCATAACATACAACAAGATGCCTCTGTCATCAGTAGCACAATGAGAGAGCAGTGGTGGGTAATGCTCTATACATTCCCTGGTGCATATAATACAAGAAGCTACTTCCTTCACGAGCACCACAATGAGTGAGCAATGGTTGGGATTTCTGTATACATTCCTTGATTCATAACATACAACTAGGTACCTGTCTCATTAGCGGTACTGAGAGTGAGTAGTGGTAGGGATTTCTGTATACATTCGTTGGTACATAACTTACAAGCTACTTCTCTCATCAGTAGCACAATGAGAGAGGAGTGGAGGGAATATCTGTATACATTCCTTGCTTCATAACATACAAGTGACTTCTCTCATCAACAGCACAATGAGTGAGCAATGTTGGGGATTTCTGTATACATTCCTTGGTTCATAACATACATGTCACTTCTGTCATCAGGAGGAGAATCAGTGAGCAGTGGTGCGGATTTCTGTATACATTCCTTGGTTCATAACATACATGTCACTTCTGTCATCAGGAGGAGAATCAGTGAGCAGTGGTGCGGATTTCTGTATACATTCCTTGGTTCATAACATAAAAAAAGGCACTTCACTCATCAAGAGCACAATTAGTGAGCAGTGGTGGGGATTTCTGTATACATTCCTTGGTTCATTAAATAAAACAAGGCACTTCACTCATCAAGAGCACAATTAGTGAGCAGTGGTGGGGATTTCTGTATACATTTCTTGGTTCATAACATACATGTCACTTCTGTCATCAGGAGGAGAATCAGTGAGCAGTGGTGGGGATTTCTGTATACATTCCTTGGTTTATAACATACATGTCACTTCTCTTTTCAGGAGCAGAATAAGTGAGCAGTGGTGGGGATTTCTGTATACATTCCTTGGTTCATAACATAAAAAAAGGCACTTCACTCATCAAGAGCACAACTAGTGAGCAGTGGTGGGGATTTCTGTGTACATTCCTTGGTTTATAACATACATGTCACTTCTCTCATCAAGAGCAGAATAAGTGAGCAGTGGTGGGGATTTCTGTATACATTCCTTGGTTCATAAAATAAAACAAGGCACTTCACTCATCAAGAGCACAATTAGTGAGCAGTGGTGGGGATTTCTGTATACATTCCTTGGTTTATAACATACAAGCAACTTCTCTCAATAAGCAGCACAATGAGTGAGCAGTGGTGGAGATTTCTGTTTACATTCCTGTGTTCGTAACATAGGGCAATTAAGTTCTCTCATAAGTTGCTCAATGAAAGAGCAGTGGAGGGGATTTCTGTATACATTCCTGTGTTTATAACATACAACAAGCTACTTCTCTTATTAGCATCACAATTTTTGAGTAGTGGTGAGAATTTCTGTATACATTCCTGTGTTCATAACATACAGCAAGTCACTTCTCTCATCAGTAGCACAATGAGTGAGCAGTGGGAAGGGGATTTCTGTATACATTCCTGTGTTCATAACATACAGCAAGTCACTTCTCTCATCAAGAGCATAATTAGTGAGCAGTGGTGGGGATTTCTGTATACATTCCTTGGTTTATAACATACAAGCAACTTCTCTCAATAAGCAGCACAATGAGTGAGCAGTGTTGGAGATTTCTGTTTACATTCCTGTGTTCGTAACATAGAGCAATTCAGTTCACTCATAAGTAGCACAATGAAAGAGCAGTCACGTGGATTTCTGTATACTTTCCTGTGTTCATAACATACAGCAAGTCACTTCTCTCGCCAGTAGCGCAATGAGTGAGCAGTTGAGGTGATTTCTGTATACATACCTCCGTTCATAACATGCAGCAAGTTACTTCTCTCATCAGTGGCACAAAGACTGAGCAAAGGTGGGGATTTCTGTTTACATTAATGTGTTCATAACATGCAAAAAGTCACTTCTCTCATCAGTACAAGAGTAAATGAGCAGTGGTGGGCATTTCTGATACCTTCCCATGTTCAAAACATACAGCAAGTCACTTCTTTCATGAGCAGCACCATGAGAGATCAGTGGGGGAGACTTCTGTATACATTCCTGTATTCAATACATAGAGCAAGTCACTTTTTTCATGAGCAGCACAATGAGAGACCAGTGGTGGAGACTTCTGTATACATTCCTGTGTTCAAAACATACAGCAAGTCACTTCTTTCATGAGTAGCACCGTGAGAGACCAGTGGTGGAGACTTCTGTATACATTCCTGTGTCCAAAACATACAGCAAGTCACTTCTTTCATGAGTAGCACAATGAGAGACCAGTGGTGGAGACTTCTGTATACATTCCTGTGTTCAATACATACAGCAAGTCACTTCTTTCATGAGTAACACAATGATAGACCAGTGGTGGTGACTACTGTATACATTCCTGTGTTCAATACATACAGCAAGTCACTTCTTTCATGAGTAGCACAATGAGAGACCAGTGGTGGAGACTTCTGTATACATTCCTGTGTTCAAAACATACAGCAAGTCACTTCTTTCATGAGTAGCACAATGAGAGATCAGTGGTGGAGACTTCTGTATACATTCCTGTGTTCAAAACATACAGCAAGTCACTTCTTTCATGAATAGCACTATGAGAGACCAGTTTTGGAGACTTCTGTATACATTCCTGTGTTCAAAACATACAGCACGTCACTTCTTTCATGAGTAGCACAATGAGAGATCAGTGGTGGAGACTTCTGTATACATTCCAGTGTTCAAAGCATACAGATAATCACTTCTTTCATGAGTAGCACCATGAGAGATCAGTGGTGGAGACTTCTGTATACATTCCTGTGTTCAAAACATACAGCAAGTCACTTCTTTCATGAGTAGCACCATGAGAGATCAGTGATGGTGACTTCTGTATACATTCCTGTGTTCAAAACATACAGCAAGTCGCTTGTTTCATGAGTAGCACCATAAGAGACCAGTGGTGGAGACTTCTGTATACATTCCTGTGTTTAAAACATACAGCAAGTCACTTCTTTCATGAGTAGCACCATAAGAAACCAGTGGTGGAGACTTCTGTATACATTCCTGTGTTCAAAACATACAGCAAGTCACTTCTTTCATGAGTAGCACCATTAGAGACCAGTGATGGAGACTTCTGTATACATTCCTGTGTTCAAAACATACAGCAAGTCACTTCTTTCATGAGTAGCACCATGAGAGACCAGTGGTGGAGACTTCTGTATACATTCCTGTGTTCATAACATACAGCATGTCACTACTCTCATCAATAACGCAATTTGAGAGCAGTAGTGGGGATTGCTGTATACATTCTCTGGTGCAAAATATACAATAAGCTACTTCTCTCATCAGCAGCACAGTGAGTGAGCAATGGTCGGGATTTCTGTATAAATTCTTTGATTCATAACATAACTAGCTACTTTTTCATCAGCAGCACGAAGAGTGAGCAGTGTTTGGGATTTCTTTATAAATTCCTGTGTTCAGCACATACATCAGGCTACTTCTCTCATCAGGAGCACAATGAGTGCGCAGTGGTGTGGTTTTCTGAATACATTCCTGTGTTCAAAGCATACAACAAGCTACGTTTCTCATCAGCATCACAATGAGTGGTCAGTGATGGGGATTTCTATACACATTCCTGTGTTCATAACATAAAGGAAGTCTTGTCTCATCAGTAGCACAATAAGTGAGCAGTGGTGGGTATTTCTGTATATGTTCCTTGGTTCATAACATACAACAGGTCACTTCTCTCATCAGGAGCACAATGAATAAGCAGTGGTGGGAAATTCTGTATACCTTCCTTGGTTCAAAACATACAACAGGTCACTTCTCTCATCAGGATCACAATGAGTAAGCAGTGGTGGGTATTTCTGTATACGTTCCTTGGTTCATAACATACATGTCACTTCTCTCTTCAGGAGCAGAATAAGTGAGCAGTGGTGGGGATTTCTGCATACATTCCTTGGTTCATAACATAAAACAAGGCACTACACTCATCAAGAGCACAATTAGTGAGCAGTGGTGGGGATTTCTGAATACATTTCTTGGTTCATAACTTACAGCAAGTCTGTTATCTCATAAGTAGCACAATGAGGGAGCAGTGGTGGGGACTTCTGTATAAATTCCTTGGTTCATAACATAAAACAAGGCACTTCACTCATCAAGAGCACAATTAGTGAGCAGTGGTGGGGATTTCTGTATACATTCCTTAGTTTATAACATACTTGTCAATTCTCTCATCAGGAGCAGAATAAGTGAGCAGTGGTGGGGATTTCTGTATACATTCCTTGGTTCAAAACATAAAACAAGGCACTTCACTCATCAAGAGCACAATTAGTGAGCAGTGGTGGGGATTTCTGTATACATTCATTGGTTTATAACATACAAGCAACTTCTCTCAATAAGCAGCACAATGAGTGAGCAGTGGTGGAGATTTCTGTTTACATTCCTGTGTTCGTAACATAGAGCAATTCAGTTCTCTCATAAGTAGCACAATGAAAGAGCAGTTGCGGGGATTTCTGTATACTTTCCTGTGTTCATAACATACAGCAAGTCACTTCTCTCTCCAATAGCACAATGAGTGAGCAGTTGAGGTGATTTCTGTAAACATACCTCCGTTCATAACATGCAGCAAGTTAATTCGCTCATTTGTGGCACAAAACCTGAGCAAAGGTGGGGATTTCTGTTTACATTAATGTGTTCATAACATGCAAAAAGTTACTTCTCTCATCAGTACAAGAGTGAATGAGCAGTGGTGGGCATTTCTGTATACCCTCCCATGTTCAAAACATACAGCAAGTCACTTTTTTCATGACTAGCACCATGAGAGATCAGTGGGGGAGACTTCTGTATACATTCCTGTGTTCAATATATACAGCAAGTCATTTCTTTCATGAGTAGCACAATGAGAGACCAGTGGTGGAGACTTCTGTATACATTCCTGTGTTCAAAGCATACAGCAAGTCACTTCTTTCATGAGTAGCACAATGAGAGATCAGTGGTGGAGACTTCTGTATACATTCCTGTGTTCAAAACATACAGCAAGTAACTTCTTTCATGAGTAGCACTATGAGAGACCAGTGGTGGAAACTTCTGTATACAGTCCTGTGTTCAAAACATACAGCAAGTCACTTCTTTCATGAGTAGCACAATGAGAGATCAGTGGTGGAGGCCTCTGTATACATTCCTGTGTTCAAAACATACAGCAAGTCACTTCTTTCATGAGTAGCACCATGAGAGATCAGTGATGGTGACTTCTGTATACATTCCTGTGTTCAAAACATACAGCAAGTCACTTCATTCATGAGTAGCAGCATTAAAGACCAGTGATGGAGACTTCTGTATACATTCCTGTGTTCAAAACATACAGCAAGTCACTTCTTTCATGAGTAGCACCATGAGACACCAGTGATGGAGACTTCTGTATACATTCCTATGTTCAAAACATACAGCAAGTCACTTCTTTCATGAGTAGCACTATGAGAGACCAGTGGTGGAGACTTCTGTATACATTCCTGTGTTAATAGCATACAGCATGTCAACACTCTCTCATCAATAACACAATTTGAGAGCAGTGGTGGGGATTGCTGTATACATTCTCTGGTGCAAAATATACAATAAGCTACTTCTCTCATCAGCAGCACAATGAGTGAGCAATGGTCGGGATTTCTGTATACATTCTTTGATTCATAACATAACTAGCTACTTTTTTCATCAGCAGCACGAAGAGTGAGCAGTGTTTGGGATTTCTGTATAAATTCCTGTGTTCAGCACATACATGAAACTACTTCTGTTATCAGGAGCACAATGAGTGCGCAGTGGTGTGGTTTTCTGAATACATTCCTTGGTTCATAAAATAAAACAAGGCATTTCACTCATCAAGAGCACAATTAGTGAGCAGTGGTGGGGATTTCTGTATACATTCCTTGGTTTATAACATACAAGCAACTTCTCTCAATAAGCAGCACAATGAGTGAGCAGTGGTGGAGATTTCTGTTTACATTCCTGTGTTCGTAACATAGGGCAATTAAGTTCTCTCATAAGTAGCTCAATGAAAGAGCAGTGGAGGGGATTTCTGTATACATTCCTGTGTTTATAACATACAACAAGCTACTTCTCTTATTAGCATCACAATTTTTGAGTAGTGGTGGGAATTTCTGTATACATTCCTGTGTTCATAACATACAGCAAGTCACTTCTCTCATCAGTAGCACAATGAGTGAGCAGTGGTGGGGATTTCTGTATACATTCCTGTGTTCATAACATACAGAAAGTCACTTCTCTCATCAAGAGCATAATTAGTGAGCAGTGGTGGGGATTTCTGTATAGATTCCTTGGTTTATAACATACAAGCAACTTCTCTCAATAAGCAGCACAATGAGTGAGCAGTGTTGGAGATTTCTGTTTACATTCCTGTGTTCGTAACATAGAGCAATTCAGTTCACTCATAAGTAGCACAATGAAAGAGCAGTCACGTGGATTTCTGTATACTTTCCTGTGTTCATAACATACAGCAAGTCACTTCTCTCGCCAGTAGCGCAATGAGTGAGCAGTTGAGGTGATTTCTGTATACATACCTCCGTTCATAACATGCAGCAAGTTACTTCTCTCATCAGTGGCACAAAGACTGAGCAAAGGTGGGGATTTCTGTTTACATTAATGTGTTCATAACATGCAAAAAGTCACTTCTCTCATCAGTACAAGAGTAAATGAGCAGTGGTGGGCATTTCTGATACCTTCCCATGTTCAAAACATACAGCAAGTCACTTCTTTCATGAGCAGCACCATGAGAGATCAGTGGGGGAGACTTCTGTATACATTCCTGTGTTCAATACATAGAGCAAGTCACTTCTTTCATGAGCAGCACAATGAGAGACCAGTGGTGGAGACTTCTGTATACATTCCTGTGTTCAAAACATACAGCAAGTCACTTCTTTCATGAGTAGCACCGTGAGAGACCAGTGGTGGAGACTTCTGTATACATTCCTGTGTCCAAAACATACAGCAAGTCACTTCTTTCATGAATAGCACAATGAGAGACCAGTGGTGGAGACTTCTGTATACATTCCTGTGTTCAATACATACAGCAAGTCACTTCTTTCATGAGTAACACAATGATAGACCAGTGGTGGTGACTACTGTATACATTCCTGTGTTCAATACATACAGCAAGTCACTTCTTTCATGAGTAGCACAATGAGAGACCAGTGGTGGAGACTTCTGTATACATTCCTGTGTTCAAAACATACAGCAAGTCACTTCTTTCATGAGTAGCACAATGAGAGATCAGTGGTGGAGACTTCTGTATACATTCCTGTGTTCAAAACATACAGCAAGTCACTTCTTTCATGAATAGCACTATGAGAGACCAGTTTTGGAGACTTCTGTATACATTCCTGTGTTCAAAACATACAGCAAGTCACTTCTTTCATGAGTAGCACAATGAGAGATCAGTGGTGGAGACTTCTGTATACATTCCTGTGTTCAAAACATAGAGATAATCACTTCTTTCATGAGTAGCAGCATGAGAGATCAGTGGTGGAGACTTCTGTATACATTCCTGTGTTCAAAACATACAGCAAGTCACTTCTTTCATGAGTAGCACCATGAGAGATCAGTGATGGTGACTTCTGTATACATTCCTGTGTTCAAAACATACAGCAAGTCACTTCTTTCATGAGTAGCACCATAAGAAACCAGTGGTGGAGACTTCTGTATACATTCCTGTGTTCAAAACGTACAGCAAGTCACTTCTTTCATGAGTAGCACCATTAGAGACCAGTGATGGAGACTTCTGTATACATTCCTGTGTTCAAAACATACAGCAAGCCACTTCTTTCATGAGTAGCACCATGAGAGACCAGTGGTGGAGACTTCTGTATACATTCCTGTGTTCATAACATACAGCATGTCAGTACTCTCATCAATAACGCAATTTGAGAGCAGTAGTGGGGATTGCTGTATACATTCTCTGGTGCAAAATATACAATAAGCTACTTCTCTCATCAGCAGCACAGTGAGTGAGCAATGGTCGGGATTTCTGTATAAATTTTTTGATTCATAACATAACTAGCTACTTTTTTCATCAGCAGCACGAAGAGTGAGCAGTGTTTGGGATTTCTTTATAAATTCCTGTGTTCAGCACATACATCAGGCTACTTCTCTCATCAGGAGCACAATGAGTGCGCAGTGGTGTGGTTTTCTGAATACATTCCTGTGTTCAAAGCATACAACAAGCTACGTTTCTCATCAGCATCACAACGAGTAGTCAGTGATGGGGATTTCTATACACATTCCTGTGTTCATAACATAAAGGAAGTCTTCTCTCATCAGTAGCACAATAAGTGAGCAGTGGTGGGTATTTCTGTATATGTTCCTTGGTTCATAACATACAAGTGACTTCTCTCATCAAGAGCACAATGAGTGAGCACTGTTGGGGAATTCTGTATATGTTCCTTGGTTCATAACATACAACAGGTCACTTCTCTCATCAGGAGCACAATGATTAAGCAGTGGTGGGAAATTCTGTATACCTTCCTTGGTTCAAAACATACAACAGGTCACTTCTCTCATCAGGATCACAATGAGTAAGCAGTGGTGGGTATTTCTGTATACGTTCCTTGGTTCATAACATACATGTCACTTCTCTCTTCAGGAGCAGAATAAGTGAGCAGTGGTGGGCATTTCTGCATACATTCCTTGGTTCATAACATAAAACAAGGCACTACACTCATCAAGAGCACAATTAGTGAGCAGTGGTGGGGATTTCTGAATACATTTCTTGGTTCATAACTTACAGCAAGTCTGTTATCTCATAAGTAGCACAATGAGGGAGCAGTGGTGGGGAATTCTGTATAAATTCCTTGGTTCATAACATAAAACAAGGCACTTCACTCATCAAGAGCACAATTAGTGAGCAGTGGTGGGGATTTCTGTATACATTCCTTAGTTTATAACATACTTGTCAATTCTCTCATCAGGAGCAGAATAAGTGAGCAGTGGTGGGGATTTCTGTATACATTCCTTGGTTCAAAACATAAAACAAGGCACTTCACTCATCAAGAGCACAATTAGTGAGCAGTGGTGGGGATTTCTGTATACATTCCTTGGTTTATAACATACAAGCAACTTCTCTCAATAAGCAGCACAATGAGTGAGCAGTGGTGGAGATATCTGCTTACATTCCTGTGTTCGTAACATAGAGCAATTCAGTTCTCTCATAAGTAGCACAATGAAAGAGCAGTCGCGGGGATTTCTGTATACTTTCCTGTGTTCATAACATACAGCAAGTCACCTCTCTCTCCAATAGCACCATGAGTGAGCAGTTGAGGTGATTTCTGTGAACATACCTCCGTTCATAACATGCAGCAAGTTAATTCGCTCATCAGTGGCACAAAACCTGAGCAAATGTGGGGATTTCTGTTTACATTAGTGTGTTCATAACATGCAAAAAGTTACTTCTCTCATCAGTACAAGAGTAAATGAGCAGTGGTGGGCATTTCTGTATACCCTCCCATGTTCAAAACATACAGCAAGTCACTTTTTTCATGACTAGCACCATGAGAGATCAGTGGGGGAGACTTCTGTATACATTCCTGTGTTCAATATATACAGCAAGTCATTTCTTTCATGAGTAGCACAATGAGAGACCAGTGGTGGAGACTTCTGTATACATTCCTGTGTTCAAAGCATACAGCAAGTCACTTCTTTCATGAGTAGCACAATGAGAGATCAGTGGTGGAGACTTCTGTATACATTCCTGTGTTCAAAACATACAGCAAGTAACTTCTTTCATGAGTAGCACTATGAGAGACCAGTGGTGGAGACTTCTGTATACAGTCCTGTGTTCAAAACATACAGCAAGTCACTTCTTTCATGAGTAGCACAATGAGAGATCGGTGGTGGAGGCCTCTGTATACATTCCTGTGTTCAAAACATACAGCAAGTCACTTCTTTCATGAGTAGCACCATGAGAGATCAGTGATGGTGACTTCTGTATACATTCCTGTGTTCAAAACATACAGCAAGTCACTTCATTCATGAGTAGCAGCATTAAAGACCAGTGATGGAGACTTCTGTATACATTCCTGTGTTCAAAACATACAGCAAGTCACTTCTTTCATGAGTAGCACCATGAGACACCAGTGATGGAGACTTCTGTATACATTCCTATGTTCAAAACATACAGCAAGTCACTTCTTTCATGAGTAGCACTATGAGAGACCAGTGGTGGAGACTTCTGTATACATTCCTGTGTTAATAGCATACAGCATGTCAACACTCTCTCATCAATAACACAATTTGAGAGCAGTGGTGGGGATTGCTGTATACATTCTCTGGTGCAAAATATACAATAAGCTACTTCTCTCATCAGCAGCACAATGAGTGAGCAATGGTCGGGATTTCTGTATACATTCTTTGATTCATAACATAACTAGCTACTTTTTTCATCAGCAGCACGAAGAGTGAGCAGTGTTTGGGATTTCTGTATAAATTCCTGTGTTCAGCACATACATGAAACTACTTCTGTTATCAGGAGCACAACGAGTGCGCAGTGGTGTGGTTTTCTGAATACATTCCTGTGTTCAAAGCATACAACAAGCTACGTTTCTCATCAGGAGCACAACGAGTGGTCAGTGATGGGGATTTCTATATACATTCCTGTGTTCATAACATAAAGGAAGTCTTCTCTCATCAGTAAGTCAATAAGTGAGCAGTGGTGGGTATTTCTGTATACATTCCTGTGTTCATAACATACAACAAGCTGCCTCTGTCTTCAGTAGCACAATGAGAGAGCAGTGGTGGGTATTGCTCTATACATTCCCTGGTGCATATTATACAACAAGCTACTTCTTTCACGAGCACCACAATGAGTGAGCAATGGTTGGCATTTCTGTATACATTCCTTGATTCATAACATACAACTAGCTACTTGTCTCATTAGCGGTACTGAGAGTGAGTAGTGGTAGGGATTTCTGTATACATTCGTTGGTTCGTAACTTACAAGCTACTTCTCTCATCAGTAGCACAATGAGAGAGGAGTGGAGGGAATATCTGTATACATTCCTTGCTTCATAACATACAGGTGACTTCTCTCATCAAGAGCACAATGAGTAAGCAGTGGTGGGAATTTCTGTATACGTTCCTTGGTTCATAACATACAACAGGTCACTTCTCTCATCAGGAGCACAATGAGTAAGCAGTGGTGGGGATTTCTGTGTACGTTCCTTGGTTGATAACATACATGTCACTTCTCTCTTCAGGAGCAGAATAAGTGAGCAGTGGTGGGGATTTCTGTATACATTCCTTGGTTCATAACATAAAACAAGGCACTTCACTCATCAAGAGCACAATTAGTGAGCAGTGGTGGGGATTTCTGAATACATTTCTTAGTTCATAACATACAGCAAGTCTGTTCTCTCATAAGTAGCACAATGGGGGAGCAGTGGTGGGGACTTCTGTATACATTCCTTGGTTCATAACATACAGCAAGTCTGTTCTCTCATAAGTAGCACAATGAGTAAGCAGTGGTGGGGATTTCTGTATACATTCCTTGGTTCATAACATACATGTCACTTCTGTCATCAGGAGGAGAATCAGTGAGCAGTGGTGGGAAATTCTGTATACCTTCCTTGGTTCAAAACATACAACAGGTCACTTCTCTCATCAGGATCACAATGAGTAAGCAGTGGTGGGTATTTCTGTATACGTTCCTTGGTTCATAACATACATGTCACTTCTCTCTTCAGGAGCAGAATAAGTGAGCAGTGGTGGGCATTTCTGCATACATTCCTTGGTTCATAACATAAAACAAGGCACTACACTCATCAAGAGCACAATTAGTGAGCAGTGGTGGGGATTTCTGAATACATTTCTTGGTTCATAACTTACAGCAAGTCTGTTATCTCATAAGTAGCACAATGAGGGAGCAGTGGTGGGGAATTCTGTATAAATTCCTTGGTTCATAACATAAAACAAGGCACTTCACTCATCAAGAGCACAATTAGTGAGCAGTGGTGGGGATTTCTGTATACATTCCTTAGTTTATAACATACTTGTCAATTCTCTCATCAGGAGCAGAATAAGTGAGCAGTGGTGGGGATTTCTGTATACATTCCTTGGTTCAAAACATAAAACAAGGCACTTCACTCATCAAGAGCACAATTAGTGAGCAGTGGTGGGGATTTCTGTATACATTCCTTGGTTTATAACATACAAGCAACTTCTCTCAATAAGCAGCACAATGAGTGAGCAGTGGTGGAGATATCTGCTTACATTCCTGTGTTCGTAACATAGAGCAATTCAGTTCTCTCATAAGTAGCACAATGAAAGAGCAGTCGCGGGGATTTCTGTATACTTTCCTGTGTTCATAACATACAGCAAGTCACCTCTCTCTCCAATAGCACCATGAGTGAGCAGTTGAGGTGATTTCTGTGAACATACCTCCGTTCATAACATGCAGCAAGTTAATTCGCTCATCAGTGGCACAAAACCTGAGCAAATGTGGGGATTTCTGTTTACATTAGTGTGTTCATAACATGCAAAAAGTTACTTCTCTCATCAGTACAAGAGTAAATGAGCAGTGGTGGGCATTTCTGTATACCCTCCCATGTTCAAAACATACAGCAAGTCACTTTTTTCATGACTAGCACCATGAGAGATCAGTGGGGGAGACTTCTGTATACATTCCTGTGTTCAATATATACAGCAAGTCATTTCTTTCATGAGTAGCACAATGAGAGACCAGTGGTGGAGACTTCTGTATACATTCCTGTGTTCAAAGCATACAGCAAGTCACTTCTTTCATGAGTAGCACAATGAGAGATCAGTGGTGGAGACTTCTGTATACATTCCTGTGTTCAAAACATACAGCAAGTAACTTCTTTCATGAGTAGCACTATGAGAGACCAGTGGTGGAGACTTCTGTATACAGTCCTGTGTTCAAAACATACAGCAAGTCACTTCTTTCATGAGTAGCACAATGAGAGATCGGTGGTGGAGGCCTCTGTATACATTCCTGTGTTCAAAACATACAGCAAGTCACTTCTTTCATGAGTAGCACCATGAGAGATCAGTGATGGTGACTTCTGTATACATTCCTGTGTTCAAAACATACAGCAAGTCACTTCATTCATGAGTAGCAGCATTAAAGACCAGTGATGGAGACTTCTGTATACATTCCTGTGTTCAAAACATACAGCAAGTCACTTCTTTCATGAGTAGCACCATGAGACACCAGTGATGGAGACTTCTGTATACATTCCTATGTTCAAAACATACAGCAAGTCACTTCTTTCATGAGTAGCACTATGAGAGACCAGTGGTGGAGACTTCTGTATACATTCCTGTGTTAATAGCATACAGCATGTCAACACTCTCTCATCAATAACACAATTTGAGAGCAGTGGTGGGGATTGCTGTATACATTCTCTGGTGCAAAATATACAATAAGCTACTTCTCTCATCAGCAGCACAATGAGTGAGCAATGGTCGGGATTTCTGTATACATTCTTTGATTCATAACATAACTAGCTACTTTTTTCATCAGCAGCACGAAGAGTGAGCAGTGTTTGGGATTTCTGTATAAATTCCTGTGTTCAGCACATACATGAAACTACTTCTGTTATCAGGAGCACAACGAGTGCGCAGTGGTGTGGTTTTCTGAATACATTCCTGTGTTCAAAGCATACAACAAGCTACGTTTCTCATCAGGAGCACAACGAGTGGTCAGTGATGGGGATTTCTATATAC
Source organism: Deroplatys truncata (assembly GCA_030765065.1). Classification (NCBI taxonomy): domain Eukaryota; kingdom Metazoa; phylum Arthropoda; class Insecta; order Mantodea; family Mantidae; genus Deroplatys; species Deroplatys truncata. The sequence continues at coordinate 129,093,692 of CM060979.1, read as the reverse complement.
ATTCCTGTGTTCATAACATAAAGGAAGTCTTCTCTCATCAGTAAGTCAATAAGTGAGCAGTGGTGGGTATTTCTGTATACATTCCTGTGTTCATAACATACAACAAGCTGCCTCTGTCTTCAGTAGCACAATGAGAGAGCAGTGGTGGGTATTGCTCTATACATTCCCTGGTGCATATTATACAACAAGCTACTTCTTTCACGAGCACCACAATGAGTGAGCAATGGTTGGCATTTCTGTATACATTCCTTGATTCATAACATACAACTAGCTACTTGTCTCATTAGCGGTACTGAGAGTGAGTAGTGGTAGGGATTTCTGTATACATTCGTTGGTTCGTAACTTACAAGCTACTTCTCTCATCAGTAGCACAATGAGAGAGGAGTGGAGGGAATATCTGTATACATTCCTTGCTTCATAACATACAGGTGACTTCTCTCATCAAGAGCACAATGAGTAAGCAGTGGTGGGAATTTCTGTATACGTTCCTTGGTTCATAACATACAACAGGTCACTTCTCTCATCAGGAGCACAATGAGTAAGCAGTGGTGGGGATTTCTGTGTACGTTCCTTGGTTGATAACATACATGTCACTTCTCTCTTCAGGAGCAGAATAAGTGAGCAGTGGTGGGGATTTCTGTATACATTCCTTGGTTCATAACATAAAACAAGGCACTTCACTCATCAAGAGCACAATTAGTGAGCAGTGGTGGGGATTTCTGAATACATTTCTTAGTTCATAACATACAGCAAGTCTGTTCTCTCATAAGTAGCACAATGGGGGAGCAGTGGTGGGGACTTCTGTATACATTCCTTGGTTCATAACATACAGCAAGTCTGTTCTCTCATAAGTAGCACAATGAGTAAGCAGTGGTGGGGATTTCTGTATACATTCCTTGGTTCATAACATACATGTCACTTCTGTCATCAGGAGGAGAATCAGTGAGCAGTGGTGGGGGATTTCTGTATACATTCCTTGGTTCATAACATAAAAAAAGGCACTTCACTCATCAAGAGCACAATTAGTGAGCAGTGGTGGGGATTTCTGTATACATTCCTTGGTTTATAAAATACATGTCACTTCTCTCATCAAGAGCAGAATAAGTGAGCAGTGGTGGGGATTTCTGTATACATTCCTTGGTTCATAAAATAAAACAAGGCACTTTACTCATCAAGAGCACAATTAGTGAGCAGTGGTGGGGATTTCTGTATACATTCGTTGGTTTATAACATACAAGCAACTTCTCTCAATAAGCAGCACAATGAGTGAGCAGTGGTGGAGATTTCTGTTTACATTCCTCTGTTCGTAACATAGGGCAATTAAGTTCTCTCATAAGTAGCTCAATGAAAGAGCAGTGGAGGGGATTTCTGTATACATTCCTGTGTTTATAACATACAACAAGCTACTTCTCTTATTAGCAGCATAATTTTTGAGTAGTGGTGGGAATTTCTGTACACATTCCTGTGTTCATAACATACAGCAAGTCACTTCTCTCGCCAGTAGCGCAATGAGTGAGCAGTTGAGGTGATTTCTGTATACATACCTCCGTTCATAACATGCAGCAAGTTACTTCTCTCATCAGTGGCACAAAGACTGAGCAAAGGTGGGGATTTCTGTTTACATTAATGTGTTCATAACATGCAAAAAAACACTTCTCTCATCAGTACAAGAGTAAATGAGCAGTGGTGGGCATTTCTGATAGCTTCCTATGTTCAAAACATACAGCAAGTCACTTCTTTCATGAGTAGCACCATGAGAGATCAGTGGGGGAGACTTCTGTATACATTCCTGTGTTCAATACATACAGCAAGTCGCTTCTTTCATGAGCTGCACAATGAGAGACCAGTGGTGGAGACTTCTGTATACATTCCTGTGTTCAATACATACAGCAAGTCACTTCCTTCATGAGTAGCACAATGATAGACCAGTGGTGGTGACTACTGTATACATTCCTGTGTTCAATACATACAGCAAGTCACTTCTTTCATGAGTAGCGCAATGAGAGACCAGTGGTGGAGAGTTCTGTATACATTCCTGTGTTCATAACATACAGCATGTCACTAATCTCATCAATAACGCAATTTGAGAGCAGTGGTGTGGATTGCTGTATACATTCTCTGCTGCAAAATATACAATAAGCTACTTCTCTCATCAGCAGCACAATGAGTGAGCAATGGTCGGGATTTCTGTATACATTCTTTATTCATAACATAACTAGCTACTTTTTTCATCAGCAGCACGAAGAGTGAGCAGTGTTTGGGATTTCTGTATAAATTCCTGTGTTCAGCACATACATCAAACTACTTCTCTCATCAGGAGCACAATGAGTGCGCAGTGGTGTGGTTTTCTGAATACATTCCTGTGTTGAAAGCATACAACAAGCTACGTCTCTCATCAGCAGCACAATGAGTGGTCAGTGATGGGGATTTCTATATACATTCCTGTGTTCATAACATAAAGGAAGTCTTCTCTCATCAGTAGCACAATGAGTGAGCAGTGGTGGGTACTTCTGTATACATTCCTGTGTTCATAACATACAACAAGCTGCCTATGTCATCAGTAGCACAATGAGAGAGCAGTGGTGAGTATTGCTGTATACATTCCCTGGTGCATAATATACAACAAGCTACTTCTTTCATGAGCAGCACAATGAGTGAGCAGGGGTTGGGATTTCTGTATACATTCATTGATTCATAACATACCACTAGCTACTTGTCTCATTAGAGGTACTGAGAGTGAGTAGTGGTAGGGACTTCTGTATACATTCCTTGCTTCATAACATACAACAAGTGACTGCTCTCATCAAGAGCACAATGAGTGAGCAATGTTGGGTATTTCTGTATATGTTCCTTGTTTCATAACATACAAGTGACTTCTCTCATCAAGAGCACAATGACTGAGCACTGTTGGGGATTTCTGTATATGTTCCTTAGTTCATAACATACAAGAAGTGACTTCTCTCATCAGGAGCACAATGAGTGAGCAGTGGTGCGGATTTCTGTATAAGTTCCTTGGTTCATAACATACAACAAGTGACTCCTCTCATCAGGTGCACAATGAGTGAGCAGTAGTGGGAATTTCTCTATATCTGTTCCTTGGTTCATAACATACATGTCACTTCTCTCTCGAGGAGCAGAATGACTAAGCAGTGGTGGGGATTTCTGTATACATTCCTTGGTTCATAACATACAACAGGTCACTTCTCTCATCAGATGCACAATGAGTGAGCAGTGTTGGGGATTTCTGTATACGTTCCTTGGTTCATAACATACAACAGGTCACTTCTCTCATCAGGAGCACAATGAGTAAGCAGTGGTGGGGATTTCTGTATACATTCCTTGGTTCATAACATACAACAGGTCACTTCTCTCATCAGGTGCACAATGAGTGAGCAGTTTTGGGGATTTCTGTATACATTCCTTGGTTCATAACATACAACAGGTCACTTCTCTCATCAGTAGCACTATGAGTAAGCAGTGGTGGGGATTTCTGTATACATTCCTTGGTTCATAACATACCACAGGTCACTTCTCTCATCAGGAGCAGAATAACTCATCGGTAATGAGGATTTCTGTATACGTTCCTTGGTTCATAATATACAACAGGTCACTTCTCTCATCAGGTGCACAATGAGTGAGCAGTGTTGGGGATTTCTGTATACGTTCCTTGGTTCATAACATACAACAGGTCACTTCTCTCATCAGGTGCACAATGAGTGAGCAGTGGTGGCGATTTCTGTATACATTCCTTGGTTCATAACATACAACAGGTCACTTCTCTCATTAGGAGCACAATGAGTGAGCAGTAGTGGGGATTTCTGTATACGTTCCTTGGTTCATAACATACAACAGGTCACTTCTCTCATCAGGAGCACAATGAGTGAGCAGTGGTGGGGATTTCTGTATACGTTCCTTGGTTCATACCATACAACAGGTCACTTCTCTCATCAGGAGCACAATGAGTAAGCAGTGGTGGGGATTTCTGTATACATTCCTTGGTTCATAACATACAACAGGTCAATTCTCTCATCAGGAGCACAATGAGTAAGCAGTGGTGGGGATTTCTGTATACGTTCTTTGGTTCATAACATACAACAGGTCACTTCTCTCATTAGGAGCAGAATAAGTGAGCAATGGTGGGGATTTCTGTATACATTCCTTGGCTCATAACATACAACATGTCACTTCTCTCATCAGGAGCAGAATAAGTGAGCAGTGGTGGGGATTTCTGTATACGTTCCTTGGTTCATAACATACAACAGGTCACTTCTCTCATCAGGAGCACAATGAGTAAGCAGTGGTGGGGATTTCTGTATACGTTCCTTGGTTCATAACATACAACTGATCACTTCTCCCATCAGGAGCACAATGAGTAAGCAGTGGTGGGGATTTCTGTATACATTCCTTGGTTCATAACATACATGTCACTTCTCTCATCAGGTGCACAATGAGTAAGCAGTGGTGGGGATTTCTGTATACGTTCCTTTATTCATAACACACAACAGGTCACTTCTCTCATCAGGAGCACAATGAGTAAGCAGTGGTGGGGATTTCTGTATACGTTCCTTGGTTCATAACATACAACAGGTCACTTCTCTCTTCAGGAGCAGAATAAGTGAGCAATGGTGGGCATTTCTGTATACATTCTTTGGTTCATAACATACAACAGGTCACTTCTCTCATCAGGAGCAGAATAAGTGAGCAGTGGTGGGGATTTCTGTTTACATTCCTTGGTTCATAACATAAAACAAGGCACTTCATTCATCAAGAGCACAATTAGTGAGCAGTGGTGGGGATTTCTGTATACATTCCTTGGTTTATAACATACATGTCACTTCTCTCATCAGGAGCAGAATAAGTGAGCAGTGGTGGGGATTTCTGTATACATTCCTTGGTTCATAACATAAAACAAGGCACTTCACTCATCAAGAGCACAATTAGTGAGCAGTGGTGGGGATTTCTGAATACATTTCTTAGTTCATAACATACAGCAAGTCTGTTCTCTCATAAGTAGCACAATGGGGGAGCAGTGGTGGGGACTTCTGTATACATTCCTTGGTTCATAACATACAGCAAGTCATTTCTCTCTTAAGTAGCACAATGAGTAAGCAGTGGTGGGGATTTCTGTATACATTCCTTGGTTCATAACATACATGTCACTTCTGTCATCAGGAGGAGAATCAGTGAGCAGTGGTGGGGGATTTCTGTATACATTCCTTGGTTCATAACATAAAAAAAGGCACTTCACTCATCAAGAGCACAATTAGTGAGCAGTGGTGGGGATTTCTGTATACATTCCTTGGTTTATAACATACATGTCACTTCTCTCATCAAGAGCAGAATAAGTGAGCAGTGGTGGGGATTTCTGTATACATTCCTTGGTTCATAAAATAAAACAAGCCACTTTACTCATCAAGAGCACAATTAGTGAGCAGTGGTGGGGATTTCTGTATACATTCGTTGGTTTATAACATACAAGCAACTTCTCTCAATAAGCAGCACAATGAGTGAGCAGTGGTGGAGATTTCTGTTTACATTCCTGTGTTCGTAACATAGGTCAATTAAGTTCTCTCATAAGTAGCTCAATGAAAGAGCAGTGGAGGTGATTTCTGTATACATTCCTGTGTTTATAACATACAACAAGCTACTTCTCTTATTAGCAGCACAATTTTTGAGTAGTGGTGGGAATTTCTGTACACATTCCTGTGTTCATAACACACAGCAAGTCACTTCTCTCATCAGTAGCACAATGAGTGAGCAGTGGTGGGGATTTCTGTATACATTCCTTGGTTTATAACATACAAGCAACTTCTCTCAATAAGCAGCACAATGAGTGAGCAGTGTTGAAGATTTCTGTTTACATTCCTATGTTCGTAACATAGAGCAATTCAGTTCTCGCATAAGTAGCACAATGAAAGAGCAGTCACGTGGATTTCTGTATACTTTCCTGTGTTCATAACATACAGCAAGTCACTTCTCTCGCCAGTAGCGCAATGAGTGAGCAGTTGAGGTGATTTCTGTATACATATCTCCGTTCATAACATGCAGCAAGTTACTTCTCTCATCAGTGGCACAAAGACTGAGAAAAGGTGGGGATTTCTGTTTACATTAATGTGCTCATAACATGCAAAAAAACACTTCTCTCATCAGTACAAGAGTAAATGAGCAGTGGTGGGCATTTCTGATACCTTCCTATGTTCAAAACATACAGCAAGTCACTTCTTTCATGAGTAGCACCATGAGAGATCAGTGGGGGAGACCTTTGTATACATTCCTGTGTTCAATACATACAGCAAGTCGCTTCTTTCATGAGCAGCACAATGAGAGACCAGTGGTGGAGACTTCTGTATACATTCCTGTGTTCAATACATACAGCAAGTCACTTCTTTCATGAGTAGCACAATGATAGACCAGTGGTGGTGACTACTGTATACATTCCTGTGTTCAATACATACAGCAAGTCACTTCTTTCATGAGTAGCACAATGAGAGACCAGTGGTGGAGACTTCTGTATACATTCCTGTGTTCAAAACATACAGCAAGTCACTTGTTTCATGAGTAGTACAATGAGAGATCAGTGGTGGAGACTTCTGTATACATTCCTGTGTTCAAAACATACAGCAAGTCACTTCTTTCATGAGTAGCACTATGAGAGACCAATGTTGGAGACTTCTGTATACATTCCTGTGTTCAAAACATACAGCAAGTCACTTCTTTCATGAGTAGCACTATGAGAGACCAGTGTTGGAGACTTCTGTATACATTCCTGTGTTCAAAACATACAGCAAGTCACTTCTTTCATGAGTAGCACAATGAGAGATCAGTGGTGGAGACTTCTGTATACATTCCTGTGTTCAAAACATACAGCAAGTCACTTCTTTCATGAGTAGCACCATGAGAGATCAGTGATGGTGACTTCTGTATACATTCCTGTGTTCAAAACATACAGCAAGTCGCTTCTTTCATGAGTAGCACCATAAGAGACCAGTGGTAGAGACTTTTGTATACATTCCTGTGTTTAAAACATACAGCAAGTCACTTCTTTCATGAGTAGCACCATAACAAACCAGTGGTGGAGACTTCTGTATACATTCCTGTGTTCAAAACATACAGCAAGTCACTTCTTTCATGAGTAGCACCATTAGAGACCAGTGATGGAGACTTCTGTATACATTCCTGTGTTCAAAACATACAGCAAGTCACTTCTTTCATGAGTAGCACCATAACAGACCAGTGATGGAGACTTTTTATACATTCCTGTGTTCAAAACATACAGCAAGTCACTTCTTTCATGAGTAGCACCAGGAGAGACCAGTGGTGGAGACTTCTGTATACATTCCTGTGTTCATAACATACAGCATGTCACCACTCTCATCAATAACGCAATTTGAGACCAGTGGTGGGGATTGCTCTATACATTCTCTGGTGCAAAATATACAATAAGCTACTTCTCTCATCAGCAGCACAGTGAGTGAGCAATGGTCGGGATTTCTGTATAAATTCTTTGATTCATAACATAACTAGCTACTTTTATCATCAGCAGCATGAAGAGTCAGCAGTGTTTGGGATTTGTTTATAAATTCCTGTGTTCAGCACATACATCAAGCTACTTCTCTCATCAGGAGCACAATGAGTGCGCAGTGGTGTGGTTTTCTGAATACATTCCTGTGTTTAAAGCATACAACAAGCTACGTTTCTCATCAGCATCACAACGAGTGGTCAGTGATGGGGATTTCTATATACATTCCTGTGTTCATAACATAAAGGAAGTCCTCTCTCATCAGTAGCACAATAAGTGAGCAGTGGTGGGTATTTCTGTATACATTCCTGTGTTCATAACATACAACAGGCTGCCTCTGTCATCAGTAGCACAATGAGAGAGCAGTGGTAGGTATTGCTGTATACATTCCCTGGTGCATAATATACAACAAGCTACTTCTTTCATGAGCACCACAATGAGTGCGCAATGGTTGGGATTTCTGTATACATGCCTTGATTCATAACATACAACTAGCTGCTTGTCTCATTAGCGGTACTGAGAGTGAGTAGTGGTAGGGATTTCTGTATACATTCGTTGGTTCATAACTTACAAGCTACTTCTCTCATCAGTAGCACAATGACAGAGCAGTGGAGGGAATATCTGTATACATTCCTTGCCTCAAAACATACGACAAGTGACTTTGGAGACTTCTGTATACATTGCTGTGTTCAAAACATACAGCAAATCACTTCTTTCATGAGTAGCACCGTGAGAGATCAGTGGTGGAGACTTCTGTATACATTCCTGTGTTCAAAACATACAGCAAGTCACTTCTTTCATGAGTAGCACCATGAGAGATCAGTGATGGTGAATTCGGTATACATTCCTGTGTTCAAAACATACAGCAAGTCGCTTCTTTCATGAGTAGCACCATAAGAGACCAGTGGTGGAGACTTCTGTATACATTCCTGTGTTTAAAACATACAGCAAGTCACTTCTTGCATGAGTAGCACCATAAGAGGCCAGTGGTGGAGACTTCTGTATACATTCCTGTGTTCAAAACATACAACAAGGCACTTCTTACATGAGTAGCACCTTTAGAGACCAGTGATGGAGACTTCTGTATACATTCCTGTGTTCAATACATACAGCAAGTCACTTCTTTCATGAGTAGCACAATGAGAGATCAGTGGTGGAGACTTCTGTATACATTCCTGTGTTTAAAACATACAGCAAGTCACTTCTTTCATGAGTAGCACTATGACAGACCAGTGGTGGAAACTTCTGTATACATTCCTGTGTTCAAAACATACAGCAAGTCACTTCTTTCATGAGTAGCACAATGAGAGATCAGTGGTGGAGACTTCTGTATACATTCCTGTGTTCAAAACATACAGCAAGTCACTTCTTTCATGAGTAGCACTATGAGAGACCAGTGTTGGAGACTACTGTATACATTCCTGTGTTCAAAACATACAGCAAGTCACTTCTTTCATGAGTAGCACAATGAGAGATCAGTGGTGGAGACTTCTGTATACATTCCTGTGTTCAAAACATACAGATAATCACTTCTTTCATGAGTAGCACCATGAGAGATCAGTGGTGGAGACTTCTGTATACATTCCTGTGTTCAAAACATACAGCAAGTCACTTCTTTCATGAGTAGCACCATGAGAGATGAGTGATGGTGACTTCTGTATACATTCCTGTGTTCAAAACATACAGCAAGTCGCTTCTTTCATGAGTAGCACCATAAGAGACCAGTGGTGGAGACTTTTGTATACATTCCTGTGTTTAAAACATACAGCAAGTCACTTCTTTCATGAGTAGCACCATAACAAACCAGTGGTGGAGACTTCTGTATACATTCCTGTGTTCAAAACATACAGCAAGTCACTTCTTTCATGAGTAGCACCATTAGAGACCAGTGATGGAGACTTCTGTAAACATTCCTGTGTTCATAACATACAGCAAGTCACTTCTTTCATGAGTAGCACCATGAGAGACCAATGATGGAGACTTCTGTATACATTCCTGTGTTTAAAACATACAGCAAGTCACTTCTATCATGAGTAGCACCATGAGAGACCAGTGGTGGAGAGTTCTGTATACATTCCTGTGTTCATAACATACAGCATGTCACTAATCTCATCAATAACGCAATTTGAGAGCAGTGGTGGGGATTGCTGTATACATTCTCTGCTGCAAAATATACAATAAGCTACTTCTCTCATCAGCAGCACAATGAGTGAGCAATGGTCGGGATTTCTGTATACATTCTTTATTCATAACATAACTAGCTACTTTTTTCATCAGCAGCACGAAGAGTGAGCAGTGTTTGGGATTTCTGTATAAATTCCTGTGTTCAGCACATACATCAAACTACTTCTCTCATCAGGAGCACAATGAGTGCGCAGTGGTGTGGTTTTCTGAATACATTCCTGTGTTGAAAGCATACAAGAAGCTACGTCTCTCATCAGCAGCATAATGAGTGGTCAGTGATGGGGATTTCTATATACATTCCTGTGTTCATAACATAAAGGAAGTCTTCTGTCATCAGTAGCACAATGAGTGAGCAGTGGTGGGTACTTCTGTATACATTCCTGTGTTCATAACATACAACAAGCTGCCTATGTCATCAGTAGCACAATGAGAGAGCAGTGGTGAGTATTGCTGTATACATTTCCTGGTGCATAATATACAACAAGCTACTTCTATCATGAGTAGCACAATGAGTGAGTAATGGTTGGGATTTCTGTATACATTCATTGATTCATAACATACCACTAGCTACTTGTCTCATTAGCGGTACTGAGAGTGAGTAGTGGTAGGGACTTCTGTATACATTCCTTGCTTCATAACATACAACAAGTGACTGCTCTCATCAAGAGCACAATGAGTGAGTAATGTTGGGTATTTCTGTATATGTTCCTTGTTTCATAACATACAAGTGACTTCTCTCATCAAGAGCACAATGAGCGAGCACTGTTGGGGATTTCTGTATATGTTCCTTGGTTCATAACATACAAGAAGTGACTTCTCTCATCAGGAGCACAATGAGTGAGCAGTGGTGCGGATTTCTGTATACGTTCCTTGGTTCATAACATACAACAAGTGACTCCTCTCATCAGGTGCACAATGAGTGAGCAGTAGTGGGAATTTCTCTATATCTGTTCCTTGGTTCATAACATACATGTCACTTCTCTCTCGAGGAGCAGAATGACTAAGCAGTGGTGGGGATTTCTGTATACATTCCTTGGTTCATAACATACAACAGGTCACTTCTCTCATCAGATGCACAATGAGTGAGCAGTGTTGGGGATTTCTGTATACGTTCCTTGGTTCATAACATACAACAGGTCACTTCTCTCATCAGGAGCACAATGAGTAAGTAGTGGTGGGGATTTCTGTATACATTCCTTGGTTCATAACATACAACAGGTCACTTCTCTCATCAGGTGCACAATGAGTGAGCAGTTTTGGGGATTTCTGTATACATTCCTTGGTTCATAACATACAACAGGTCACTTCTCTCATCAGGAGCACTATGAGTAAGCAGTGGTGGGGATTTCTGTATACATTCCTTGGTTCATAACATACAAGAAGTCACTTCTCTCATCAGGAGCACAATGAGTAAGCAGTGGTGGGGATTTCTGTATACATTCCTTGGTTCATAACATACCACAGGTCACTTCTCTCATCAGGAGCAGAATAACTGATCAGTGGTGAGGATTTCTGTATACGTTCCTTGGTTCATAATATACAACAGGTCACTTCTCTCATCAGGTGCACAATGAGTGAGCAGTGTTGGGGATTTCTGTATACGTTCCTTGGTTCATAACATAGAACAGGTCACTTCTCTCATCAGGTGCACAATGAGTGAGCAGTGGTGGGGATTTCTGTATACATTCCTTGGTTCATAACATACAACAGGTCACTTCTCTCATCAGGTGCATAATGAGTGAGCAGTGTTGAGGATTTCTGTATACGTTCCTTGGTTCATAACGTACAACAGGTCACTTCTCTCATCAGGAGCACAATGAGTAAGCAGTGGTGGGGATTTCTGTATACATTCCTTGATTCATAACATAATACAGGTCACTTCTCTCATCAGGAGCACAATGAGTAAGCAGTGAAGGGGATTTCTGTATACGTTCCTTGGTTCATAACATACAACAGGTCACTTCTCTCATAAGGTGCACAATGAGTGAGCAATGTTGGGGATTTCTGTATACGTTCCTTGGTTCATAACATACAACAGGTCACTTCTCTGATCAGGAGCACTAAGAGTAAGCAGTGGTGGGGATTTCTGTATACATTCCTTGGTTCATTACATACAACAGGTCACTTCTCTCATCAGGAGCACAATGAGTAAGCAGTGGTGGGGATTTCTGTATACATTCCTTGGTTCGTAACATAGAACAGGTCACTTCTCTCATCAGGAGCAGAATAAGTGAGCAGTGGTAAGGATTTCTGTATACGTTCCTTGGTTCATAACATACAACAGGTCACTTCTCTCATCAGGAGGACAATGAGTGAGCAGTGGTGGGGATTTCTGTATACGTTCCTTGGTTCATAACATACAACAGGTCACTTCTCTCATCAGGAGCACAATGAGTAAGCAGTGGTGGGGATTTCTGTATACATTCCTTGGTTCATAACATACAACAGGTCAATTCTCTCATCAGGAGCACAATGAGTAAGCAGTGGTGGGGATTTCTGTATACGTTCTTTGGTTCATAACATACAACAGGTCACTTCTCTCATTAGGAGCAGAATAAGTGAGCAATGGTGGGGATTTCTGTATACATTCCTTGGTTCATAACATACAACATGTCACTTCTCTCATCAGGAGCAGAATAAGTGAGCAGTGGTGGGGATTTCTGTATACGTTCCTTGGTTCATAACATACAACAGGTCACGTTTCTCATCAGGAGCACAATGAGTAAGCAGTGGTGGGGATTTCTGTATACGTTCCTTGGTTCATAACATACAACTGATCACTTCTCTCATCAGGAGCACAATGAGTAAGCAGTGGTGGGGATTTCTGTATACATTCCTTGGTTCATAACATACATGTCACTTCTCTCATCAGGTGCACAATGAGTAAGCAGTGGTGGGGATTTCTGTATACGTTCCTTTATTCATAACTCACAACAGGTCACTTCTCTCATCAGGAGCACAATGAGTAAGCAGTGGTGGGGATTTCTGTATACGTTCCTTGGTTCATAACATACAACAGGTCACTTCTCTCATCAGGAGCACAATGAGTAAACAGTGGTGGGGATTTCTGTATACATTCCTTGGTTCATAATATACAACAGGTCACTTCTCTCATCAGGAGCACAATGAGTAAGCAGTGGTGGGGATTTCTGTATACGTTCCTTGGTTCATAACATACATGTCACTTCTCTCTTCAGGAGCAGAATAAGTGAGCAGTGGTGGCCATTTCTGTATACATTCCTTGGTTCATAACATACATGTCACTTCTCTCTTCAGGAGCAGAATAAGTGAGCAGTGGTGGGCATTTCTGTATACATTCCTTGGTTCATAACATACAACAGGTCACTTCTCTCATCAGGAGCAGAATAAGTGAGCAGTGGTGGGGATTTCTGTTTACATTCCTTGGTTCATAACATAAAACAAGGCACTTCACTCATCAAGAGCACAATTAGTGAGCAGTGGTGGGGATTTCTGTATACATTCCTTGGTTTATAACATATATGTCACTTCTCTCATCAGGAGCAGAATAAGTGAGCAGTGGTGGGGATTTCTGTATACATTCCTTGGTTCATAACATAAAACAAGGCACTTCACTCATCAAGAGCACAATTAGTGAGCAGTGGTGGGGATTTCTGTATACATTGCTTGGTTTATAACATACAAGTAACTTCTCGCAATAAGTAGCACAATGAGTGAGCAGTGGTGGAGATTTCTGTTTACATTCCTGTGTTTGTAACATAGAGCAATTCAGTTCTCTCATAAGTAGCACAATGAAAGAGCAGTGGAGGGGATTTCTGTATACATTCCTGTGTTTATAACATACAACAAGGTAGTTCTCTTATTAGCAGCACAATTTTTGAGTAGTGGTGGGAATTTCTGTATACATTCCTGTGTTCATAACATGCTAGAAGCTACTTCTCACATCAGAAGCACAATGAGTGTGAAGTTATATCAGCAGTGTGTATCAGTTACAGGAGTGATCAAAGTTTGTAAATTTGTTGAGTTTGACGGGCACATACCAAACTCGGAAGTTACAGTGACATTGTGAATCAGGTAGAGATCACTATCAACCCAGCATTTATGATTGACTTTAGCTATGGAGAGTTTCTGCCAGGTGGTTTCTTCATCTGCTTACTCAGTACCTGCAAGTCTGTCAGTGGCTACAAGGAGGAGGGAGACATGTCCTTCTCCATGGCAACACATGATCAATTATGGCTATGGTGATGTGTGAAAACGATGCGTTGGCCAGGTCAGGAAACCCTCCTTACAGTCCTGACTTATCCCACTGTCACTATGGCCTAAGGTTATTGGCAGGTCAGCGTCGGGCAGTCAAGGTTAACAAGTGCTACATGGAAAAAATAAAACTGAGTTTTGTTTATGCACGCTCTTTAACTGCTGTGGTCCTTAGCATCACATTCTATATTTGGGATGAAAGACCAGTAGAACCAGGGGTGGGAGGCCTAAGTGCTGGAGTTATGTGGAGCCTGGAGTCCTAAGGGTGGACTGTGAGCACACCCCAGACAAGAATCAGGAGAACCATTAAGGGCTGGCGCAAAGAGGGGCATGTCAGCGCTGTCACCACCTTCCCCTCGCTTCACATTGAACACCGTGGCTGGAAACAATAAGGATAGACTGGTAGCACACAGATGGATTTGGGACCATCCCTGTAGAGTGCTGCTTGACACAGGGGCCTCACTAATAATCACCAGGCCTGATATACTACGGGGACTACCAAAATGGACACCGGTCAGGCGCAACAAGCTGTGAACTGCCTTGGGTGAAACCCTGTCCATGACTGAGGAAGCATTTCTGGCGTTGACACTCAGCAGAAGCAGGCTACAAATGGGGCTTTCATTTCCACAATTGCTGAGGAAGTTATCCTAGGCCTGTACGCTCTTCAGTTCTTTGAAGCCAAGGTGGACGTCGGATGCTGCATTTTGCACCTGGGCCACGACGAGACCTGTTGAACCACCGAGGCTCTTACTTGCTGAACAAAAGGGGGTTTTAGTGTAGAGTCAGAGGGTGTTGTCGGCGTGGGCAGAGAAACGCTCTACGAGGAACATGATGTGGTTAGATGAGGACTCCACTGAGATGGAGTTATGTCACAAGGGCACTAGCTTGGGAGACCGTCACAGTGAGAGTCCTTAATGCTAGCAACTGGGATCAGAAATTGCTTGGCAGAACTACCCTGGGGAAGTGCAAGCCAGTTGCCTCTATATTATCTGCAGCCAAAGACACTGAGGGAAGACCGAACACCAAGTAACTCATAAGTAGGCTTGATAACCTAGTCCAGGAGGCGGCTGAAAACCTCTCGTGAGGTGAGAAGAAGCACATCCTTAACCTGCTTGCTGAATTCCAGACATCCTCAGCCTATTTGAAGATGATTACGGCCATACAGATAAAATGATGCATCACATCGATGTCAGCTATGCTCAACTGATTAGGTAGCCACCTCGCCGTGTCCCACTAGCGAAGCAGAGGGAAGTAGATAACCAGATAGCACACATGATCAGAGGCATAATAGAGGAATCTGGTTGCCTGTGGTCATCACCAGTAGTGCTAGTGAAAAAGAAGGGTGGAAATTTGTGCTTATGCGTTGGTCACCGGAAGCTGAACATCACCAAGAAAGACTGCTTCCCACTACCATGGATTGACGATATCCTAGACAACTTAGCGGAAGCACAGTGGTTTTTCACCCTGGGCCTGAAGTTGGGGTACAGGCAAGTGGCACTTCACCTTGATGGCAAGCAGAAGATAGCATTTTCTACTTAACATGCTCTGAGGTAGTTCATGGTAATGCCTTTCAGTCTCTGCAAAGCCCCTGCAACCTTCCAAACTTAATAAGAGGCCTTAAATACATAACTTGTCTCCTTAACCTCGACATCATTGTTATAGGCAAGATTTCAAGGATCATCTGAGCAACTATGAAAAGTTTTTGAAAGGCTTCGCCAAGACAACCTTAAATTGAATCCCAAGAAAGCTCAACTTTTTAAAACGGATGTGCACTACTTAAGACACATCATAAGCACTGGTGGAGTGACTGCAGACCCCCAGAAGCTAGAGATAGTCAAGGAGTGTTCTAGGCCAAGGAAAAAAATGAATTCCACTGGTTCCTGGGCCTCCGGATGTACTACCAGAAATTTGTGATGGGGTATGCAAACATTGCCAAACCGCTGACATAGGAATGCAGAGTCTTCCAGTGGTCCGACCAAGCTGAGAAGTCTTTCCACACCCTGTGCAAGTCCCCAGTACTAGGATACCCAATCCTGGTAAAAAGTTCATTGTGGACATGGATGGCAGTAACTTCAGCATTGGGGATTTCCTTTCATAAGAGCAGGACGGAGAAGATGGAGTACTGGCTTACTTCAGTAGAGCGCTGTCCAAGGCCAAACCAAACTAATGTGTGATGAGAGCTCTTGGCTATTGTAGAGATCCTGAAGCACTTCCACAAATATCTTTACTGACAGGAGTTCCACCTCCGAGCGGACCACTCCGCCCTAACTTGACTATTAGGGTTTCATAATTTGGAAGGACAGATGGCCCACTGGGCCCAATGGCTGCAGGAATTCAATTCTATCTTGGAGCACCAGGCAGGAAAGTGCCATTCTAATGCAGACGCCCTTTCCCGAAGACCGTGCTAGGAAAACTACAACCCCGGTGTGAAATTTGAGGCAAAGGAGTGTGCTGCAGCCATATGGCCAATCGCAATGCAACCTGTAGTCGTTTGGGATGAAGAGACTTTAGGAGAGAGCACCTGGTGGATCAACATAGGGCTGATCCTGACGGATAAAGAATCGGATGAATGATCTGCATGAGCAGGCGCATTCCAAGGGACCCAATATGTAAGAGCTATTGGGCCCAGTGGAACTTCCAGGTGGTCAGGAACCATATACTGAAAGCAGCATGGGAGCACGCAGATGAAGAACTAAAGTGGAACAGTTGGTACTCCGAGCAGCAAGGTGAAAGAAGTTCTTGAAGAGAACCATGCCAGAGGTCACCTGAGTGTAAATAAGACTTTCAAGAAGATTCAACGCTGATTTTATAGGCTGCATCTTCATAGCAACGTGGAGAGGTGGTGCCAATAATATGATATCTGCACGGCAAGTCGTGGGCCCCAAACTCGAAGTCCGGGCCAGATGCAACAATACATCGGAGCGCAGTTCGAAAGAGTTGCCATCGACGTGGCTGGTCCTTTCCAAGGACAGACAGAAATTCGCTACCTGCTGTTAGCTATGGACTATTTCACCACGTGGCCAGAGGTTTACGCGATTCCTAATCAAGAGGCTTCGACCACACCTAACTGGTAGACTTCTTTTGTCAGTTTGGGATTACCTGGAAGCTCCACTGTGATCAGCGGATGACTATTGAATCCAACCTTATGCAGGAGCTTTTCCAGTGCTTCGAGAGCCACAAGACCCATGCTACTCCCCTTCACCCACAGTCAGACGGAATGGTGGAGCGTTCTATTAAGACAGTCGAGGAGTGCCTCCAGAAAGTGGTATTCAGACATCAGCGAGATTGGAATGTGCACATACCATTATTCCTCTTGGGCCATCGAGCATCAGTACCTGAATCCACTGGCATGACATCGTCCAACATGCTATTCAGACGGGAGTTACGCCAACCTTGTGATCTGTTGTTTGGCACACCTCCTGATGCTGACCAGCCCTCAATGAATTATGTCGGGGCGCTAAACAGCCAGGGAGCACCTGAAGCTGGCAAGTGATTGACTATGACCATCTGGCTAACACTGCTGGATTCCAGGAGGGTGACCTTGTATGGCTGAACCTTCCAACAAGGACTTAAGGGAAATTGCAACGTTCCTGGGTAACGATAACGATGTGATTACCTTATACAATCAACAATGTGGTATACGCATTCAGCATTAACCTTGAAGAAAGCTGATGGTGAATGCAGAGCTGCTCAGGACGACTAGCTGAGGGGGGGACTGTGCAATGCAGCAGTTATGGCCCAAGGTTATTGGGTGTCAGAGTAAACAAGATAAGTGCCGCTCGCCAGCATAAACAGTGGGCATGCTATTGGCAGATAACTAGAACCTTCCTCTCCCTCCTTCCTCCAGAAAGTGTGTTGAAGTAGTTCCAGAAAGTTTGAGAACCTTATATAAGGGAGCATTCTCGTGAGAGTTATTGAGTAAGTCAGTAAATGAGCGAGTGTGTGTCTGCTATGACATCAAGAGTGATTCTCTGAGCAGGTTGGTGATGACTGTTGTGACATGCAGTGAATGCTACTGTGGAGAATTGAACTAGTTCACTATATCTGCATGAAGTAAACTCCCACTGAAGCTGAACTTGGTAAGAACAAAAGAGTAGTGACAATGAGAACTGAGAGATGACACAGTCATAAAACTGTATAGTCACACTATCATTTGTGGAGGGGTGTAAAAATTATGTGATGATGCAGCAGTGGAAAAGTTCTGCATAACTGGCTGCTCACACTTCTTTTCTTTCTTCAAGGAAGAAAGGAAAATATGCCAATTCATTAGGGAAAGTGTACTTTGAAATCAGAAGACTATATAGAAAGGTAATACACTATTGTTTTCGTTGGTACAATAAATTATTTGAAACAAAAAAAAAGCTATCTGATGTCTTATTTCACATTACTCTCTTATTGTTTATTTTGACTCCTCCCCTACTAGGTATGTATTCCTAGAAATCTTAACTGTAAAGATTTAATTACACATTTTTTATGGGTACAAGGAGACATTAGAAGGCTGAAACAATAGTCAAATCTTTAAAAAGTGACTCGCTAGATTGACATACTCTTCACAGATTAAAAGAAACAAAATGAGTTGAAACCAATAGCAACAAATATATCACAAATGGTTAATACCACAAACACAATAGACATAGTCTGTGTGTTTTAATCAGAATTGTACTTTTTATGTGTTAAGCTTTTGTCTGTTATGCTTTACCAGTAACAAAAATTTATAAAAAAATCACTCAGAAATAAAAGGGCTTCACAAGCTATTCACAGAAAGTTCAAGACATGTTTTATTAGTCATAAATATCTCCCCTTGTTCCAGAGATCATGGGTTCAAACCTGGCAGAGACCAATGGCTTTTTGGGAATAAAAATCCTTAGCATGGCTTCCTATGGAACAGAAGTAAAGCCAGTAGTCCTATATCATAGATTTATGACACGTAAAAGAACCTCAAGCCTGATAAAGAGCCTCTAAGCAAAATTTCCGGTTTTCACGTCCAATATAGAATGGGATGCTAAGACCATATTAGTTAAAGAGCGTCCATAAATAAAACCCAATTTAAGTTTGCTAATACCTTATACCTATGGCATTTTAATCAAAATCATTAGCACAAATTTTGAGAATATCCAAAATAATGAAAATTCTTCAAAGTGAAGAGCAGTTTGTGATGTGAGGATTTTCTTGAAAATCTGTGTGTTGTATATGCAAAACCTTGATACCAAGGTATTTATGAGACATTTTGCTTTTGAGTTTAATATCTCTCTCTCCCTCCCTCCCCCCCTCTCTCTCTCTCACACATTTATACACATTTTGTTTTATAAAATTATATATGCTAGGTTCAGAGGACTTTAAAACACACATTTCAATTGAAATCTTGATGCTGAATTTCTTGTTGGAACATAATAATTCTTCTAATAACTCCAGGTATGTAGTAGACAAAGTATAAAACCAATATGTATTTGATTCATCCTCGCATAAGGGTGTAAAACCTCCATACTATAGTAAGACCTGTAGTCTCAATCATACAACAAGAATGAAGCACAAAATTTCAATATGTAATTTGATGGATTGATTATTATATTCACATTTATATCAGTTCAAGAATCCGAGACATTTGTTACAAGATAAATATGAGAGTTACACAAAAATTAAAGGAAAACTTAACACCAGAAGCAGAAGGCTTCTAATAGAAACATTAGCCAAGAGACAAATCTTACCTTGAAGATTTTACTGGAGGGAAGTTCCCATCCTGTAACAAAATAATTCAAATGTACAGTTTCACACAATCATCTGTACAGAGTTGGTTAAATGTCCTGCATAACATGGTTATCTGGACATTTAACCAGGTTTGATTTGTTTGTAATTGGTATATGGCATTAGGAGATAAGTGGAAACTAAAATTTGACATTTCATGATGTAATGAGGTATAAGAAAACCAAGCAATAGAGAAAGTGTTTACATCAGAACTAGACAAACTGTTTGGTTTGGAGAACACAGAATTGGCAAAAGGAATGTTCAGTGCATCAGAATATATGATTCAGTCAGGTGTTTAGGAAAATTAAGACGGAAATGCCTGAAATGTGTGAGACAATGGGAGGGAAGAGAAGAGAAATAAACTGAATTCTTCACTGCCAATAACCCAGATGTTGAGGTTTATAAGATACTAGGTTTACAAACAAGAATTTTAGAAATTTAATTTTACATCAATTATTTTTCCACAAATTGTAAGGAGATTATTAACCACGATAACAACAATAATAACAATAAATTCACAAAGGTTTTCAGAAATACAGGGTTTGTTCAAAAGCCAGTCAGATCTGAATATATTTTATAGAACATTGCGTTCCATTTAAAACAAAGAGAATTGGAGGAGCCCAAGGTGTAAAAGTGACAATGTCTGTTCTTTTCACAAGTATTCAGATACCTATAAATAATTATATACATTGAATATTATAAAGAGAAAAAGTATGTGTATGTGTGTGTTCCAGGATATCTCAGAGAGCATTCAAATGATTTTGATAATTCCTTCACCAGTGCATAGCCACATAATCTAATTTCACCCTGTTTTCTCAAATATTAACATGAGGGGATTTTTTGATCCTTTACTGCAAATAAGGCTGATCTTTTTGTTCCTTTCTTTCTTTTCTTTAGGCTCTACAATCCTAAGGAATAAAAGGAGAGATATTAACGTCTTTCCCTATATGGAGGTTTACAGACATCCAATGCAAGATGATTCCAAGCAATATGGATGTGTACAGACATAGGGCAAGAAACCACAATAAGGGCAGAAACCTGTTATTTGACATGCATTTTCTAAAAAGTGGAGTTGATAGCATGGCATCTGTAGACCAGTGCATGTTTAATGTAGGTTTTCTAATAACATCCATAAGAATAATCATTCAAAGTAGCCTGTAAATCTCAATGTGCTACATTTAAGCCACTTCTGAATCCTACTTTTACATCCTAATTTGCTTTTTGAAATCAGATCTTAATGCACTTTACATTTATATACATTTGTTTCAGTGAGAAACTTAATGAAAAAAAAATCAAATGGTTGGCTAATGAGCTGGGTATGAGGCTGTACTCCAGATAACATGTTGTTTTGTGCCACAAAAGTTTGAGGAATACCATAATCCTGTCTCTGAAATAACACCTGCATCTTCACTGCTGCCCACATTCTCAACACCAGCTTCAAAACTGGAAAGCTCCCTGTCGAATTCAATTCACTCTCACATTCAATGTTCTCTGAAATTATTTAACAAGCTTCAATACTTCCTATGCAAGCTAATTTAGAAGCTGTTGAAACCAGGATTTGAACTGGGTAACAGTTAGTAATTTTTAGCCAAGAGTACATTGTTTCACACATACAAAAACAAAAACCATATGGTGGCTAGAACAGATTCAGTAAAAGTGATAACTTACAGAATTTATATTGGGAAGCCAGAGGGAAAATAATGCAAATCAATTAATTCCCAGTGCCATTGGTGAACAACAACACAGATTCAGTTGCATACTTGTGTATCTCAACAGCAGCATAACAAAATAGTGTTTAATGCCCATTCTTAATACAGGCAATGAAATGTTGCAGGTACTTCCCTGCATTTACCAGTTATGGGGACTGAGAGGATGGTCCTGACAAGAGCCTCACATGTTAACATGTCACAGATGGTATAGCTAATTGCAACATGCAAAAACAATATCTCATCTAAACACACACATACATAAGAGGAGCCTCACTAACTCCACCTGCAGACAAAATAATTCTGATACAGATTTCACCTATTTCAATAGTGCTGAATCGATCTATGTAATCCATTTCTTTCAAACAGCACTGCTTATTATAAAATGGTTTCCAAATACAGCATTTGTTTCAGAAAGCACTTAGTTTACCAAGACGACACCGTTTTTCAGAAGCAAAGAATTGCTTATGTGACAGTGTGTACATATATGCCTATGGCTGCTGTATTTGTGTTCTGTGGAACTAGAAATGCACATGTTGTTGCCAAACAATATCGGATATTGCTTTCTTGGGTCTTCTTAAAATGTTACATCATGCTAAATGAATGAATAAACGAATCTCCTTATGAGAAGCTCTGTATCAAGGAAGCACTAACAGTACATTTGCCAAAGTAGCATGAAAAAGCTAATTGTTGCAGGCAATGGTAATGGTACCAGAAAGAGAATGAAAATGGAGTAAAACTGAGGTAAATAGCTTGTGTCATTTTATTAAAATACAGTTTTTGTATTACGCTTGTGCATATAAATGCAGTGGAATACTAGGATGATGCTCTGTGTTGTTTGGCCTTTCATGGTAGAAAAACTAGCAAAATGTATTAAGCTCTCTTTTTCTTGCATTATCCTTCAATAAGGCTATAAGATCCAAATGAACTTTTTGCCATCCTCTACACCATTCCTATCTCCACTGAAAAGAGGAGTTATGTTTGTATCTAACTCATATATAGGGTTTTAACGCTCAAAAGTAGAGTCAATGTAGCAAAGAAGAAGGTTGTTGATACACTCTTAAAGATGAGATTCGAGAGTGAATGCAGACATGAGGCAGAGCTGCAGTTTTATGTGAAGGTTGTGGATGAAAAGTCTGCATACTGTAGTGAAACCAGAATGAAGAACAATTTAACTATTTGGAGGAAGAAATGGGCATTGCTAAAACACAGAAATACAGTTGTTTGTTGAAAGAAACACTGACATAAAACTGTTTATAGGAGTCAAAAATGAAATTTGAAAACTCACTTTTTTCTTCAAAGAAATGTAAAAAGCAAAGTATAAATTGCTTTTATTACAATATCAATATAATTTTTTCCACTTTTCTACATGTGAAAAATAGTATTTTCAGTCTGCCTCAAAACATATTAAGTGCAAAATATTTTTAATTATAAATGTGGTATTAAAAAAAAAGATTTTGGTGATAACAGTACTTAGAAAAGTAGCATTTCCACTACAGTTAGGTGTGAAGCACTTTAAAAAGCACTGGAAATTTTGGAGATATGAGTTTTTCCTCTCTCTTGAAAACTTTAATAGGCACTTAGTGCTTTTGATTGGATGCTCCTCATATACAAACCTAATCTGTTTGTACAGAAAGAGCTATAGGCATGCATGTATTTGTCTATCAAACACTTCTAGAAGCACACTGGAACTTGGAAATGAAAACCTACTTGCTTCCAATGCAAAAGAAGTATTAAGCCACGTTAGCATTCCAGAAGCAAAGACAAGAACTCTTTTAGCTCCATAAATGGGAATCAAAGGCACACTTTTTATAATTTTGTTAATAAATACAGTTTTACTTCTAGTTGGTACATATTGCATTTAATATCCTTTTATTCAATTTTTTTTAGTAAAATATGATAAAAATAAACATAAAACTAAGATTTGTTCTGCAAAGCAGAAATACAATTGTAGACCAATTTAAATACACAGATCTGTTTATTACATATCCAGGAAGAGACAGTGTGGGGTTCTAATGGCCATTATGCAAAGGCTTAAAGGTTCATAACTGCAATATCTGTTGTCTTTGAATATATGAACTTCCTTTTGAAATCACTTATTACTCATTCAATTTTTTATTTCAAGTGTAGCTGTTCATAAGATGCTACAATATCACAGAATATTTTGGTATGGTTTTACAAATATTCCCCAAGTATCTTATAATTTTCAAAAGCCATCACCACCATTACTTCAACCCTTTAAATACACCATCTGACAAACACTGTACACATTTACAAACTATCTCTTCTCATTATTAATTCTGTACTACAAAATTCAAACATTTTATTGAGTGTACAATAAACAAACTAGTAACTGCAGTAGATTTCTATAAAACTTACCTCAATGTCACAAACAGATGAAGTTTCTGTTTGGAGCCACCAAGGTTCTTCTTTAATTTCTATTTTGTTATCCACTTCATGGTCACTGTTGTATTTCTTAACCTTCATTACAGGATCCTCTGGAAGAAATTCTCTCTCATTCTGTGAACCAAAGTGTGAAACTAGAATCTGTTCCTCAATTCCTGTTTTCATAACTATCTCGCAATTGTTGCTGCATGTAACAGTTTCAGACATAACCTGCTTTACAAAATGTTCGGTAAAACATTCTCTCTCTTTCTGTGAACAGAAATCTGGAGAAGTCTCTGATTTAATTTCTGTTTTGATTGCCACTTCACAATCATTATCCAGAAGCACAGCATCACTGTTTGTCTTCATTGTAACATTCTTGAGAAAGAACCCTCTCTCATTCTGCAAAGGTATGTCGTCTGAGAGAGGATTGTCTTCTTTGACTTCTACTTTGATATCCATTTCACAACTGTTGCCGTTCTTAATTTCATTAACAAGTCTGTGAAGAAAGAAACATACCATGTATACATTTAAGTATCTATAATTTTAACCATCAGCTTCTTTGAATTCATCAGCCATACACCTCCACTCTTCTCTTACAAATACACCTAGTTCTTTGAAAGTTGATTCAGACTTGAAAAATTCAATGCCATGCCCAGGACTCAAAACATGTATCTTCACCTCTCCATGCCAATGCTATTACTACTCCAGATACCAAGTTGAGATACCTGCATGAACATTAAACCTTCTCATCTGATGCTTAACCTTCAAGGCAATCTGAAATATTAGATGCACCTTAAAGACAACTTGTAATGTTGATGACTATTAGGATTAACTTGTATTTTGATAATTATTCTTCCATGCTTGCCATGTGCAGGAAATATGTGAGAAATTAACCTTAAAAGTTTTCAACTATAATGCACCTAAAACATTACAAGCTGCCTTTATCACCAGAATTATTTTGCTCTCTCTTTTTCTAATTCCTGAACTAGCTTTTATCTCCCTTTCACCAGCACTATAATCAATACGATTCGAATAGCCGTGATTGTTAGAGTGATATAAAATGGACTGGCCATCCATTCAAAGCCAAACATCACAAGTTCGGGTCCCAGCGACTGCAGTGAAAAGTGCCTAAGGTAAAGGACGGGAAGGGCCCAAGTAAAATAACCAGTGTGTTGGCATGCTTGGATGCTGACAGGGTTACATTTGACTGCAGTTGCATGGATTTTGCTTATTAAAAAAAAAATAACCTACAATTTCATTGAATAAAATTCATATTTTTTGCAACATAAAGCAACTTAAATAGCTTAATGTTATTGCTCAAGGTTAGTACATTATGAAATGAGAAAAATTAATATGATTAAAAAACCTAAAATCTAAAGAAAAAGAATCTTTGTAACAAATATGGTAACAAGCTATAAAGGGTTAAGGTTTACTGTGGTACTTAAACCACATACAAAGGTTTAATGCTTGTATGCACACATTGCCATGCACTTCAAGTGGCAAGAACATTGATTCAGAGCAACAAAGCTCCATGGCTCAAGCCCCGGCTGAGGAACTGAATTTTTCAAATCTGATTCAATTTTATAAGTACAGTCATCTAACTCAGAACATTGTTAAATGTTTCATTTAAAATAAGTATGCTGGATAATGGATACAACAGAATTACATGTATGACAACAGTGAAAGCTACTAGAATATAATTTATATCACACTTCATGTTGTTGAATTTCCTCTGGATCTCGTTTCCAATCACTGATTCATCTGACTCACCTTTATTTACATTATTTTTGGTAATCATGATGAGGCTGGGCACTTAAAAAAATTAATGAAATGCAGCATTACTGGTAGGTTGATTTATGCTGGTTATGTTGTTACCAATTTTGTTTGTTGGAAAAGCTCCATTAGTTAGATGCTAATCTGGTCATGTAGGAGGTGAGCATGGACCGTAGTGAGCCACAGTGAAACTAAGGGGTCCTGTGTTTTCTAGATTTAACCCAAGGTTAGTCTTAGGTTTAGTGTGTGTATATGAATTGATGTTATTGTAATTAGATATAAACTAAATAGCAGCAGCCAGAGTTAGCAGCTAATATTCTGCTCTTTCTAAGGCTAACAATAAGTTAAAATTAATTTGCTATATATAACAAACTAACATATTATTGCATAATGAAGCTTTTCCAAGAAACCAAACTGCTAGAAATGTTATCAGCATAAAATTATATATCGGTAACAATGTATTCATTAATTTTTTCAAGCAGCCTAACATCTGCATAATGTCCTTATTTATTTTTCTAATGAATATCTACAGTTTGCATTTTATTAATTTTCTAAAAAATGAAGAAAAAAAATTCAGTTGTAATCTATATTTTTTTCTATCTGTCTTACAGCTTACAGTGCATGCTACAGGTATATTCTTACGTTTAAAGTGTGTGTGAGGAATTATAAATATTATTTGCATCAGCCAAACTTGGACAACTTACACTTTAAAGTTGGCTGAAAAATTGTAATTTGTTTAAATTTTCCAGATGCATCTTTGCCTTATGATGATGATGCGATTCCTTACATTTCTGAAATGTTGAGCAAGTAGCCCCCTCCAAATGGAAATCATGTGCCATTCCCTCAAAACAAATGAAAGGCAGTATGTGTTTAATCCACAGAACAGATTATAACTGCGCTTCAGATCATTTATTTACATTAATGGAAATTTCCACTTTTATCAATGTAATGACTTAATCTCAACCTCTAAAATCCTAAACATTTTAACTGTTCTTCCTGCACAAATGGTTTTCAAGACATGCCCAGTTTTGTGGACTGCCTACAGATATTTATGTGCTACTCAGACATTAAAACCATAACAAGTCATAGTAAACCATAGAGTCTTCTCATTTCAACATTTAATCCACCAGAGGTTTAGGTATGTGTGTGTATGAACTCATTGTCAATGTAGCACATTGTTCGGCTAAAGGCAGAGGTATCGCTATTAAGCATATAATTACCAAAACTTGAATTCATGTGGTTATAACGCTTCATAGCCTAAACAGCACAATGAATTGATATTTATAGACCTAGTTGCCCCTTATTTCAATTATCCCCCCTTAAAACCAGAGTCATTATAGTGTATGGGGATGCATCTCTCCATGTATAATATGCTGAACCACAACTTAGTTGGTAATAACACTAACACTGAATCTGTCACAACCCCATACTAATTTAAGCCAAATCTAGGTTAAATACACAAGTTTCAGTCCCTAGTAGTTTCACTGAGGGTCACTATGTCCTGAAAACCTGAGCTCACCTCTTACTCATTTGAGGTTAAAGCACTTAGTTAAGCAGTGAACATTGCTGACTCTACAAATGGGAGGTACAAACTACATGTCATTTTACAAATTTAGAACACACATCTAGTTCATAAGTCCAAAGAATATCTTGTGGTATTCTCATGTGAGAAATTTCATTTGTCCAATTACCATCAAGTGATGCTTTTCAAAAGAGTACTTACTTTAAGAAATCTCACACTTTTATTACCATTTGAGTGATATCATAAATTGTCAGTGCCTACTTTGGATAAATGCCATTTTAACCTTAGTAGTAGACCCTGTGATAATATATTCTGACAACACTTCGAAACTTCTGCTATGATGGGATTGCCAATGTTGGCAGCAGAAGCATAGCACATGCAGCATTCCTATAATGCTTCAAGTAGAATATGCGTGATGGGTATTGAGTAACTTCTTTATAAGGAACAACAATGCCAATAATTATTATAAATGTATTGAAATATATTATCTAAAGCATAAATTGAAGTCCATTATATAAGGCTGTCAAGTGCAAAACTCACCTTATCCAGGTAAAACAAATTTTCAGAAAATGCGAATAACTAAAATTAGGCAAACAGCAGAACATTTGAAAATTCTCTTAATGTAATAATGTCCGGACTAGACCCTTAAAGATGCGTGTATTCTCTTGAAAATTAGTCTCAAATAATATGCCGGTAAATCAAAATTTAAATTAGGATAAGGCGAGTTTTGCACACAATGGAAGTGGATTTGGCGAGTTTTGGTGAAACACAATACTAAATTACAATTAAGTACAAACATTTTCGCATTTACTTTTAAATATGTGTGTTTGACAATGTTAATAAATGACTTCTTGCAATATCTGTATTAAGTACAACCATTTCTGATTTCATTTTAGTTAACAAAATCTAAATTTTCACAATTTTTTCACCAATTCCGCACAAGAATTTCCATGATCACTCCTTTCAAGTTTGCTCACTAAAATTGATCAGTTTTCATATCACATACATCTTATGACTTGTAAAATTTATAAGTTATGTTTAAAATGTAGTATTAATAATTAATATTCAAAAACAAAGATATCAAATTATAATTTGTCCTTCCTCGCTATCTAAGAAACGGGGAGTCGTAAGCCAGCAGCAAGAGGGGAAGGTTGTGTAACGGAGCAAGCATGAAAGAACAAGAAAAGAATGGGAGTGGACGTACAAACTTACTGATGCAGAATCGGAAGTTTCGGCAGGAAAAAAATAAGAAAAGACAGAAAAATAAAACTGGAAATTCAGATATGGAGAGTCATCATAATGATAATCATGATTTTGCTGATAATAGGAGAAGTGGAACAGAACCCAGGACCAACGGAAACGAACAAAATAATGGAGGAAATAAGGGAGATGGGAATGCAACTAGGAAAAAGGATGGATAACAATACAAGAGAATTGAAAGAAGCAATGAAAATACAAAGGAAAGAAATGGAGAAACAGATATCAGAATGCAAAGAAAGAATAGTTGGGATGGAAAAAAGATACGAAATGGATAAGAGAAGAAAAAACTGCGTAATATTTGGAGTGGCAGAGGACGGAAGAAATCTGGAAGACACGGTATATGAAATTATAGATGATGTGATGGGAATACAGATGTTTGGCTGGGAAATTGAAGACACATTTAGGATAGGCAAGAAAGGAAGAAAGCCAAGACCTATTATTTTGAAATTGACAACAATGAGAAAAAAGTGGGAGATTTTAAGACAAACAAGAAGACTAAGGGGGACAAAAATATTTATAGAACAGGACTATACAAAAGAGGAACAAGACCAAAGGAAGGAATTAATTAAAAGAATGAATGAAGCAAGGGCAGTAGGAAAAAAAGCATATCTAAGAGGTCTACAATTAATACTGGAAGGTGAAAATTGGAATATGAGCATTAAAAGAAACAAAATTACAGGAACATATGGACTACAGCAAAATACAGACCTGCCGGAAAACGCAGGACAAAGAAAGACCTGAACAGAGAATGGAACCATCAGTAGGATTTCAGCAAAGTCAAACATGGGTAAGAAGAGGTCAGCAACATGAGAGGACAGCTGAGCAAGAGGGCAGAAGAAGTGGGAGAAGCAGCTGTGAAGAAAGGCGAGAGGAGGTGACAAGGGAGATACATCAGCAAGAGACAAGGGGAAGGCAGGAAGAACAGTTGGTAGTGGAGGGAGAAAACGAAGAAGCAACATTGGTCAGCAAAATGCCCGAGAGGGAGGAGCCAGAAGAAAGAGGAGTGGCAGCAGGAGTTGTGATGAGAGAGAAGGGAGGCAGGGAAAAGGGAAAGTGCAAAGAGGGGTAAAATGCAAAGTGGGGAAGTGTTACTGGTAGGGTCCATAAGTGAAGCAGAAGAAGTAATAAAAAAGAAAGGATCAAAAATTTTATCCAAGGATTACATCAGCTTAAGGATGTAAGGGAAGAAAGGGAAATGGAGCCTAGAACTATAAGATACAGGAAATTGATGGAGAGTTTTAAATTTCAAGTACAACCAAAGAATAAATAGGGAAAGGGGCTAAAATTAATGATTTGGAATGCGGAAGGGCTAAGAAATAAGATAGGCAGCGGGGAAATTAAAAACATTATGTATTCAATGGATTTTGTGGGAGTAGCAGAGACATGGTTGGGAAAGGAAGAGGTAGTAGAGATAGCAGGTTTTAAGTTTCTAGAGAAAAAGGCATGGAAAAGATGTGGCAGGGGAAGAGCATCAGGAGGAGTAGGTTTGTTTATAAAGAATGATACGGTAAAAATTATTGATACAGAAAAAATGGAGAACAGAGGCACCAATGTGCTATGGTCAATAATTAAACAGAATAACAGAGTAAGATTAGGGAATAAGGGTGGCATATAACTCACCAGAAGCATCATATTTTTACAATAGTAACTTTTATAGTAAATTAGAAGAAGACATAGAAGAAAGACGAGAAAAGATGCCAGAGACAGAATTTGTAATGGGAGATTTGAATGCGAGAATATGAGAAGAGAATGGTAGGTTATTAGGTAAAGAGCAGATACAAGAAGATAGGGATGTGATAAGACCAAGGAAAAGCAGGGACATAGTGATTAATAGGGAGGGAAAAAAATTACTAGAATTTTGCGAGGTAAACAACATGCTAATATGTAATGGATCAATGGAAGGAGCCGAAGAAAGGGAGTTTACATTCGTAAACACAAACGGACAAAGTGTAGTAGATTACATGATATGTAGTGAGGAACTGGAGGATAGAATCACCACATTTAAAATAATAAATGAAGTAGTAGGTAGTAGCCACTTCCCACTAATGATGGAAATAAATCTTTTGTAACAGAAGGTAAAGAATAAGGAAATAGCTAAAATAAAAACAAATAAAAGTGTATAAATGGAGGGAAGTACTAAAAGAGGACTTTGTGAAAGAATTAAAGTCAAAGGTAAGTCAGATTGTGGAGTGTGGTATAAAAATGGCTATGGATGAGGGAAATTAGAAAAAGTATTACAGTTACTAAAATTATTGCTAACAAGAGCAGGAGCAGGGATGGAAGGAAAGCACAGAAAAGGCCAAGAAATTAAGGGGTGGTTTGATGAAGAGTGCAGAGTAAAAAAAAAGGAGGTATTTAAAGAGCTTATTAGATGGAGGAGGTCAGAGAAGGAAAGGGATAGACAAAATCTGATGAAACTTAAGGGAGAATATAAAGGTTTGCTTGAGGCTAAGAGGAAAGAATGGCAGGGGAATATAGAAAAGGAAACTAAAGGCAGCAATAGAGAGTAAGGATAGCAAAAAAAATATGGGAAATATGAGGATGATGAACAAGAAGAGAGGATAAAAACGAAATTACACTGAATGAATGAATAGGGTACTTTAGAAGGCTAATTGGAGAAGGGAAGAGGGTAAAGTTAGACATAAAAGAGGTAGGACAAGGAAGAATATTTAATGAAAAATTAGATGGTAAAATCATGGAGCTGGAAGTTTACCAGCCAATAAAGAATATAAAAAAAGGCAAGGCAGTAGGAATAGATGGAATACCAGGGGAATGCTGGAAAATATATGGGGAAATGCAAGGTGGTCTAAAAGTGATGACAAAATTATTAAATAAAATTAAAGAAAAGAATGATGTACCAGAATGTTAAAATAAGTATGGTGGTACCAATCTACAAAGGAAAGGGAGGAGCAAATAGACCAGAAAACTATAGGGGAATAAGTTCATTATCAATATTAGGAGAAATATACACAGGTATACTGGCCAGCAGATTAAGAAGCTGGGTGGAAGAAGGAAAACTGTCAGAATATCAAGCACGGTTTAGGAAAGGTAAACAAACAATAGATAATATGTTTATAATAAAGACTATAACAGATAAGTATTTGAGCAGGAAAAGAGGAAGGACATACATGTTTTTTGCAGATTTTGAAAAAGCATTTGATTCAATACATAGAGAAGCATTAGCTTATAAATTAAGCAAGAAAGGGGTAGCAAAAATGTTACAAAAGAAATAAAAAAGATTTATAAGGATATAAGATTTTGTATAAGATGTAAAAATAATGGAGTTACAGAAATGACGGAGCAAAAAATAGGATTAAGACAAGGGTGCAAATTGAATCCTATACTATTTAATACATTCATAGATGACATATTAGAAAGAGTGAAAGAAAAAAATCTGCACTGCCCCATAATAGAAAATACAGAGATACCAGGTTTATTATACGCGGATGATCTTATGTTCGGGGCTATAATGGCAATTAGGCTACAGAAAGCAGTTAATGGAATACATGAATTCTGCGAAGAATGGGGAATCAAAGTAAATATAAATAAATCAAAAGTTATGGCATTTAAAGGAGGAAATAAGCTAAAAAGAGAAGAGAAATGGCAGATAGGGGGTTTAAAGTTAGAAGTTGTCAAGGAGATGGATTACTTGGGGGTGAGGATGAGCAGTAATGGCCAATGGAGGGCGCATAGCAGGAAGGTTGTGGCTAAAGGAAAGGCAGCAATGACAGGAGTAAGGATGTGCATATATAAATTAGAAATGCCAACTAAATGTATAGAAAGAATGTATGAAGCATTGGTAGAAGCAAGAATACTATATGCAGTAGGAATTTGGGGGAGAGGGGGATCTGAATTAAGCAGAAAAATAGACCAGAGCTACAGAACGTTCTGTAAAGAGCTACTAGGGTTAACAAGATCAGCACCAGGGGCAGTAGCATTAGCGGAATTAGGAAGAATAAGAAGAAAGCGAGTGACACTGGAAAGGATATTAAAATTCTGGTTTAGATGACTGAGAAAAGATAAAGAGGAAATTTTAAAGATATGCATGGAACAACAAAAGAGTATGAAAAATATAAATAGCTGGTGGACAGGGATAGAAAAAATTATGGAGAAGATAGGAATGGGAGATTTTTGGAGAACAGGAGAAAGAAATAGCAATGGTTTCTGGATAACAGTAAGAAACAGAGTGGAGGACATAGAAAGACAAGAGATTTGGGGAAGCTTAGAGAATAAAAAGTCACTAGGGTTCTATAGATTAGTAAAAAGGAAATGGGGAAGAGAAGGGTATGTGGATTATTGTAATAGAGCAGAAAAAGAAGCGTTTGCATGGATGAGAACAGGATCAATGTATCTGAGAGGGCTAAGAGGTAAAAAAAATGGAATTTGTGAATTATGCGGAGGCAGTGAAAGCACAGAGCATTATATGACAGAATGCAAAGAATTAGCAGAATGGAGACAAGAAGTACGGGAGGAAAAATGGGAAAAAATGGGTAGAAAAATAGTAGCAATTCAAATGCTAACGAGAAAAGAAGAAAAGCAAAATAAGAATATGGAGGAGTTCTTAAAGAAAGTAAAAGAGAAATGTATTAGAAAAGTAAGAGAGATAAGAAAGGTAGAAAGGCAAATGGAGGAAGGAGAAGATGGGCAATAGGGATTAAAGGTAGCAAGGAATGCTTAAGGTGAGTCCACACTGTTCAACATATCAACAGTTAACATTCAACAATTAACAAAATGTTTCATTCAACGTGTTAAATGCCTTCAACATGTTATAACTGTGAACCTTTAACGTTCCAACCACACCAGTTGACTTGTTGGGACAACAAAATCTCTCAACTAAAAGCAAAATGGACTCCAGTGATGAGGAATTGACCATTGTTATTTGTATCTGTGCTTGATTTGTAATAAAAAGAAAAGTAGAAGGTGATAAGGCTCTATCTTGTTAATTGGCACAGGAGTGAAGATATTTTTAATGAGTTTAAAATTCGGAGCAGGTTTGACTTCAATTTCTTGAGAACAATCAAAGTGTCTTCAACTTAGCTTTGACCAAGGTTTCTAACCTATAATTCACAAAAAGAAATACTTTTGAGAGCAGCCGTTCCAGCTGTCAGACTTGAGCTGTCTTTTGCAATTCTCTAACAAAGTGAAGCTATTTTTCTTTTCTGATATTACCTCTGGAACAACAATAAACTGTACATAGTTTGGTATAATTGTCCATCCTTTTTATTACATATATTACAATGTTCCATAATGATAGGCTCAAAAAAGATTTTATTAATGAAAGTGTCTTTTCTTTCGTCCATTCCATAACCTCACATGAAGCAAACCAAATCAATGATACAAGCACAGAATGAGTCAACACGGAACTACCGAACACAATAGCTTGAAGGAATCAGAAGTACACCATTGCCATGGTTACAGTGGAAACTTCTGAAGTTCACCCAATCACATACACAGAGAGCAAATTGACTTAACAAGTTTTCCATTAAAAGCGGAAAACACCCAACATGTTAAAAGTGTCAAGCACAACTCTTTTGGTTAACATGTTAAGTCAATTCTGATATCGAAATTTGGCCAACATGCAAACTGTTAACATGTTGCACTTGACAAGTTTTGTTAAATGTTAACCAGTGTGGACAGGGCTTAAGTAGAGGAATCCAAATGTAATGGATATGCATTTACGTAATGTTTACTTTTAACGAATTTTGACGTTGGCGTGGCTAAATTGGAAGTAGGTGAAAAATGTCATTGGTCAGTTAAAAACAAATGAAATCCCAATGCGCAAAATCGACTTTCACTTTGTGATCGATATGCATTCCCGTTACCGGGCTGTTGTGAACCAATATTTTGTATGCTGCATTGCTTCCCGGTTGTGAACCAGCCTTTACACCGTAGCCATCAATAATTAAAGTGAAGGTTATTCGTAACCTAAATTTACTCTTCGTTCTCGTTTAAAATTTGT
This sequence comes from Deroplatys truncata, assembly GCA_030765065.1. Taxonomy (NCBI): domain Eukaryota; kingdom Metazoa; phylum Arthropoda; class Insecta; order Mantodea; family Mantidae; genus Deroplatys; species Deroplatys truncata. The sequence continues at coordinate 129,059,406 of CM060979.1, read as the reverse complement.
TATGAGAGAACCTACCAAATAAGCAAAAGTGTAGATTAAATTAACATCACCCGCGAAGTTTTGTATGGCTCTGTTTCCGCAAGAATTGGAAGAGAGGGAGAGAAAAAGGAACCTAATTTACAAGAACACCAAATTAAAAATACTATTATATTGTACCTGTGAAAACAATATACATTCTCCGCTATTTCTTGCACTGTTCCATTTGTAATATATACTTTCTGGCTACTGTTTAATCTATTTTTAATTCAAGCTACCACAATACTTATAAAGTAAAGCTATTCATCGATGCACACAGTGTGTCACTGTTAACAAAAGGATATCCATTCATCCATTGGGGAGTGAACTTTCACCAGAAAGCAATATGGCGACTCAGCCACTGTATTAAAACATTGTACAATTCGTGATGGAATGATAATCTTCAAACTCTCTGAGGGCAATGTAATATTGGAAGCCAGGAAATGGACTTAGAATCATGTGTTATACTATTATACATTTATGGTCGAAGTAGTGGCGCTAACTCCAGTGGCGTGACTCGATTTGCGGAAAGCAATAAGCGTTTGGCAAACCTCCTCTTAGTGTATCCCCGTTGAAAATTCTTATAAAAGCAAAAGGAATTCGAATAAATTACCTTAGGAGTGAATTTAGAAGTAGATGTGATCTCTTCAATATCTGGTGCCCACCCCCCTGCAGGTATTTTTTAGGCAAATCGCGTTATGAACACAACAAACGTAGCCATTTTTTCGCTAAATCACATGCAACGTGGGAACTGCCAACCTAAATAAAAAGTGAAATCCGCTAAATATGCGATGTGCTGTTGTTTCTGCGAACGTGAATCATTCGAGTTTTAGACACGTAGATCCCTCGGCTACGCCCTGTCGTCGCTTCGCAGTTGCGGCCAAAAAAATATCCCTCGGCTACACTTTGAGGCTGAGGGCCCTCAATCTCTCGGCTACGCCTTCAGGCTGAGTATCTTAACGGCTTTGGTGGCATAAGTTGCCAGCATTACGTTAGAGCAAGCGTATGACATGGGGTGACTTCTGTTGTACATATAACACATCATTTTCATCACTGTGGAGGATACACTAAGAGGAGAATATCGAAACGTTTTAATGTGAATAAGTATCACTATTGTTAAAGTAAATCCTTAGGGCGTAAAAATCCTTAGCATGGCTTCCTTCGGAAGGGAAGTAAAGCCGGTGGATTTACGGCACGTAAAAGAACCTCAAGCCTCATAAAGAGGCCTCTGAGCAAAATTACCGGTCTTTCACGCCCAATATGGAATGGGACGCTAAGAACCATAGTAGTTAAAGAGCGTCCATAAATAAAACTCAATTTGATTTTAATGTTAAAGTTCTGCTAAGTTAAAAAAAATCTGATGTGTTACACTCACATGACTTTTTCTACTCTTGTACAAACTATTTTTACAAACGCTTATTCCCCATATGCTTCATGTTAATCGATATCGATACAAGGAATAAGGATACTCACAAAGCCAATTGTTTGAAACATCCTTTAAGTATAACGGCTTAAAATTATATAACCATTTACCCAGGTACTTTAAAAATATAACCTCGTCAAATAAATATAAGGTAGAATTACATAAGTTCTTTGGAAAAAATCAGGTTTACTCTTTAGATGAATATGTGGAATACTGTACGAGCAAAACTTAAATATTTACAATCTTGTGAACTCATTTGTTTCATGGGTCCTGTTTCCATCTGAGGGAGCCACTTCGGCCAAGAGGATGTCTGCCTTTGAAACCATTGTATAATTGCTGTTCTCTTCAAGATTATATTAAATGATGACATACAAGGATTGACAAGAGCTTGTATACCTGTATATTGTTTTTCTTAATACAACTTGTACGTATGTTCTCCTTGTATATACTTGTGGACGAAACCAATAACTCTGTATGATTTCTTATGGTGAATAAATGTGTGTGTGTGTGTGTGTGTGTGTGTGTGTGTGTGTGTGTGTGTTTTGCTAATTTTCTTGTAGATGCAAGGGGAATTGGTAGGCTTTAAGCTATAGTCAAACATTTTAAGAGCTGGTTGCTATATGGAGTGTTCCATTCTCTTTGCATTACCAGGACAAAAAAAAAAATTCTGATGTGTTACACTCACATGACTTTCTCTACTCTTGTGCAAACTATTTTTACAAACGCTTATTCTCCATCTACTTCATCTTGTTCGAGATAAACATTTGCAGACTATCTTATTGCTAATTTTCTTGTAGATGTAAGGGGAATATATATTTACAAGGGCAATATAGAAATACAGTAACCTTTAAGCATATACATATCTCTTAATAGCTGGTCGCTATGTGCAGCACCATTCTCTTTGCCGCAGATTAATACTCTTTGCATATCCAAGACAAAAACAAAATGAATAACGAATTCCCATTTGAGAAAATAAGTATTGAAAAATTTAGGGTAATAACAAGCAATATCTCAAAAATGGTTCACTCAACAAAAACAAACAAAAAAAAATGTAATGACATAAATTGTGTATTTTAACGCGATCTACACTTTTTGTGTAGTAAAATTTTGTCTCTCTCTTATGGTTTACCAGTTATGCAAAAGTCGTTCACAATGAAGAATACGTTTGGAGGCATTCCCAGAAAATTCGAGATATACATTTCATTTGTCATGAAAATACGTTAAACTTATGATATTTTAATCAAAATCGTTAGAACCATTTTTGAGAAAATTAAAATTTTAGAAAAATGTTCCATGTAAAGGGTAATCTGGGGTGGAGGAATTTTCTTGAAAACCTTCGTGTCGCATCTCTGGAAGATACTGAACCTAAATACCAAGTTTGGTGTTTATCCGACTGTTCGTTTCTGAGTTATGCTGTTCACAGACACACACACAGGCATGTTTCCAAAAATTCAGGGGTCTCAAAACATGTATTTCCGGTGAAATCTCGGTATCGAATTTTTGGGTGGAATACAATACTTCCCCTACTTACTATACGTAGTAGAGAAAGTAAAAATCTCACCCCAGATTTTGGGCAATTGTACATGGCCGTCCTCGCCGGAGCATGTGTACTGCGGCGTGTAGCTGTGGTAGGGGCACCACCAACCGTTGTTGAAGAAATGCACTGCATGCAATATAAGCATCGCCAACCTAGGAAAAAGTGAACTAGCTGAGGCGCGTTTCGGACGGTCGAACGCATGAAAAAGGTCGTACTGTTGCTTTTAATTACTTAGTAACGCTGTAAGATAGTAAATGGCAATATCCTAAAGGTGTCATAGTTGTCAACGGTATAAGAGACTGTTTAATTTTACTTTATTATACACGTATGAACAGCATTATGTGATTCAAACGTGCATTTTTTCTCGTGGCAGTTCTATAATAACTAAGCAATGAATACTATTGCTTTTCGACACCAATGCTAAGATTTTCAGCTATTATAAATGTATCTTTATTTTTCCTATCGGAAGATTCTGCTTTCCGATGAATGTGGTGTACAAAGTTGTAAAGAACAATGACTAGGAACTTTGTCAATAAACCATATGTCACGACTTTTAAAAGAATTGCTCAATGACGAGGCAAGACTTTTTTTTAGAAATTATTGCACTGTGTTCTCCATATTATTTTTAAATTTAAATCTGAAAGTGTGTTTAGCCCTTCCATTTTGGTACTCATAATATAAAAATCATAATGTTTGAGCAGGCCCTTTTCTGCAAACTCTGCCTCAATTATGCCAACTTTTTAAGTTTTCCTGGGAAAAATGAATGCGTTTGGTCCCCGTTACATTATCCCACTTCGCTTACCTTACTGTTTTTTAAACGAGAATATGCTGAAAATGAGTGCCAAAATAAAGTTGTTCCAGTTGCACAGAGTTCCACACATTTTTACTTTTTCTACTATGAATAGTATGTAGTAGAAGTATTGCATTCCACCCAAAACTTCGATACCGAGATTTCTCCGGAAATACATGTTTGAGGCACCCTGAATCCAAATAAAGCATTTTGTAAACATGTCAGTGTGTGTGTGTGTGTGTGTGTGTGTGTGTGCGCGCTCGCGCGCCTGTCTGTGAACATCATAACTCAAAAACGAAAATTCGGATAAATACCAAACTTGGCATTCAAGTTCGGCGTCCATTTCACGGAAATACATGTTTTGAGGCGCCCTAAAGCCAAATAAAACATTTTTGGAAACGCCTACGCCTGTCTGTGAACAGCATAACTCAAAAACGAAAAGTCGTATAAATATCAAACTTGGTATTTAAGTTTGGTGCCTTCCAAGGATGTGGCAGGAAACTTTTCAAGAAAATCCCCACCCCAACGATAAGCCAGCTATATACAAAAAATTCTATACCGAAATATCACCGGAAATACATGTATTGAGGCGCCCTGAAATCCAAATAAAGCATTTTTGGAAACGTGCGTGCGTGTGTGCGTCTGTCTGTGAACAGCATAACTAAAAAACGAAAAATCGCATAAATACCAAACTTGGTATTTAACTTAAGCGTCCTCTAATAATGCGACACACAGATTTTGAAGAAAATACCCCCACCCCAACTACATTTTTTGAAAATTCTGATTTTCTAAAAAAATGGATCTAACGATTTTGATTAAAATACCGGATATGAAAGATATTTACATGATAAATAAAATGCATATTTTGGGTTTTCTGGGAATAGCCTAAGAAGCCCTCTTCATTCGGAAGGACTTTTGTATAATCTTGTAAACATTAAGCGACATACAAAAGCATACAGCACAAAGAATGTAGATCTCTTTAAAACACACAACTTGCTTAAAATAAGTTTTTTGTGTGGCATAAGCCGTTTGAGATATCCATTATTAAAGGTTCAAATTGTTGAATACTTGTCATTGTTTTCAAGTCCCATCGATTTTCAGATGTTTCTCGTGATTGCACGGAAACAATATGGAATTTTAAGGCAACATATAGCGTCCAGTTCTTAAACAATTGACTATCGCTGTTCTCTTTATATTTATAACGAAAAGTGTAATGTAGTTACTTTTGTAAAGGTTTATTTGGATTAAATGTAGCAGATACGAAAATAAGCTTTAGCAAAAATAGTTTGTATACCCACTAATAAAGATAGAAGGCAGGGAAAGTCATGTGAATATATAAAACCATATTTTTCTTTATTTTACCATAGACTAATAAAAGAAGAAACAGTATTTGCATGATTATTTAAACTTATTTTCAGACAAATAATTAGGTTGTAAGTAACTTATGTATTTTGAAAAGGGTCAGTGCGTGTATATACATACATACATACATACATACATACATATACGCACATATATGTTCTTTTTCAGGCAAGCACTTGTCATTGTCAATAGTTATTCATATACTAAGTGCTTGCCTGAAAAGGAGCTGGTTGATATATATACCCACTGACCCTTATCAACATACATAGCAACAGTTATTTACAATCTAATTATTTGTCTGAAAATAAGTTTAAATAATCATGTGTCTTCTTCTATTAGTCTATGGTAAAATATATAAAACAAAATCTGGTGTGATATATTCACATGACTTTCCCTATCCTCTATCTTTATTAGTGGACATATAAAGTATTTTTACTACAGATTTACTACAGCTTATTTTAGTATCTACTACATTTAATCCAATTAACCTTTACAAAAATAACTACATTACAATTTTCATTATAAATACAAAGAGAACAGGGATAGTGAATTGTTTAAGAACTGGACGCTGTATGCTGCCTTAAAATTCCATACAGTTTCCATGCAATCACGAGAAACGCCTGAAAATTGATGGGACTTGTAAACAATGACAAGTATTCAAGAATTCGAACCTTTAATAATGAATATCTCAGAAACAGCTTATCCCACAAAAAAAACCCCTCATTTTAAGAAGCAAATTGTGTGTTTTAAAGAGATCTACATTCTTTGTGTGTCGCTTAAGTTTACAAGTTACACAAGATTAGATATACAAATTTCTTTCCGAATGGAGGACATCTTAGGCTATTCCAGAAAAGTCAAGATATACATTTCATTTATCATGCAAATATCTTTCATATGCAGTAATTTAATCAAAATCGTTAGATGCATTTTTTTTAGAAAATAAAATTTTTCGAAAAATGTTCCACATAAAGAGTAGTTGGGGTGGAGTGGGCTGTAGTTATCTGTCATATTCTTTGAGGATGCCTAACTTAAATACCAAGTTTGGTATTTATCCAAATTTTCGTTTTTGAGTTATGCTGTTCACAGACTAATACATAGACAGATAAGTGCGCGATACACATGGACATGTTTCCAAAAATGCTTTATTTGGATTCAGGGTGCCTCAAAACATGTATTTCCGGTGTAATCTCGGTATCAAAGTTTTGGAATGAAATACTTCCCCTACTTACTATATGTAGTAGAAGTGTGTGGAACTATGTGCACAGGAACAACTTTATTTAACTTAACACCCATTTTCAATTAAAAAATAGTAAGGTAATCCAAAGCAATAACATACACATACCAACGCATTTACGATTGCCATTTACTTGCTTACATTACTATGTAATTAAAAGCGTCTCGTGCAACAGTACGACCTTTTTCATGCGTTCGACCGTCCGAGACGCTCAACTAGTTCACTTTCTCCTAGATTGGCAATGTTTAAATTGCATGGTGAATTTCTTGAACAACGGTTGGTGATACCCGCACCACCATCAGCAACATCCCGCAGTACGCATGCTCTGGCACTTATATAGGGTCTTTCAACAAGTGTCCTATCTTTGAACTTAAAACACGTTCTATAAATGATAGAGGTTTATTTATTTTTTTTTATTTTGGAACATAATTCATGTCATTACGTGTGTAAGAGAACCTCACTTGAATGACCGCCGCGACTTTGTTGGGTTGCGCGTATACGGTTGACCCAATTTTCAATGACAGAAGAGCGTAAATTAGGTCCAACTTCACGAATAACACGCGTGATGTTATTCATAAGATCATTTACTGTTTCTGGCTTGTTGACATAAACTCGAGATTTAACATAACCCCACAAGAAGTAATCCAACGGCGCTAAATCACATGACCTCGGGGGCCACTTAACATCACCACCACTGGAAATGATGAAACCTCTGAACTTCTTCAAAAGATCCATTGTTTCGAGAGCAGTATGACATGTGGCACCATCTTGCTGGAACCAGATGTTTCTGAGATCCATACCATCCAATTGAGGCCAAAAATAGTCCCTTATAAAAGCCCGGTATCTTTCTCCATTGACAGAGCTTCTCCATCTCCATCTTGGAAAAAATATGGACCAATGATTTCACCATACCAAAATCCACACAACACAGTAACCTTTTGGGGATGAAGTGGTCGTTCTTGAATCTCTATTGGATTATGATTGCTCCAATAGCGGCAAGTTTGTTTGTTAACACAACCATCCATCCAAAAGTGGGCTTCGTCGCTGAAGATGATTTTTCGACAAAAATCCGGGTCAGCTTCCAATTGCTCCATAGCCCAGTCAGCAAATACACGGCGCAACCTATGGTCGTTGGGCTTTAGTTCTTGAGTTCACACCATTTTGTAAGCGTGAAACTTCAAGTCCAGATGCAGAATTCGCCAAGTTGTGGTCGGCGAAAGCCCCAATTCTTAAACTCGACGAGCAATTGATTTGTTTCCGTTCTCACGTACTCTCTCACGAACGGCGCCTATGTTTTCGCTGGAGCGCTTACGTCGATTACGTACAGGGGTTCTTTGATTGCTGACAGAACCACTTCTTTCAAATTTATCGATCAAACGTCGAATCGTTCTCTCGCAGGGACGATTATGCACACCATAAACTTCACGCAAAACACGGAAGGTTTGGCGAACAGATGATCCATTTTGGTAATGAATTTTCACAATTTCTACGCGTTGTTGAATGCTGTAACGTTCCATGGCTATTTGTCAATAACTGTAACCACATGAAAAAAATAACTACTGTAACTCAATAACGGCAGCTATCACGTTATAGGTAGGACACTCTTGTTGAAAGACCCTTTTACTTCAAAGCAAGGATGGCCAGGTACAATGGCCCTACTATTATAATTTTTTGTGATGCAACTAGATTTTTTGATATTTCTTTGCAAATAGGCAGTTACATCCTGAAAGCTCGATGTGGACTGTATAGTTTGACTAACACAGTTTCTCATTTTCAGTGCATAGGATGATAATTCAGACTGGCTCTAAGAGTTTTTGAAATACTTATTTATTATTTTTAAAGTGGAAAATTGCTGTTCATTAGCACAAGTTACTGGTATGGTTAATAATAACTAACAAAGTTTTTATGTTTGTGGAAAACAAGATGTCAGCTCTAAATTTTGCTTGACTGATATGTCATATTTTACAGCATATTGGGATGCGAATAGATTACCATACATTCACTTTTTTAAAGCCACAGAATGAAAGAGAGAACCATAATTTTCATGGAAATGTTCTCTGGAAACCAGATATATAGTAGCTCATTTCCATTATATACTTTCAATAGGAGCAGATTTTGCTATTATAGCAGGGTTTATTCATTGATACCCTTTATTTACCAAATTATCATTAAATTCAAATTGATTAAAAAGTCAATTTTTTACAATATTTATAGGAGTTAATCTAACAAGCAATTACCTACAGGTATTCCAAAAAGGAGTTTACTACAATGGTGTAGTGCTATTTTATTCACTTTCATCATATATAAAGGAACTGAAAACTAATAAAAATAAAATCAAGTTAGCATTAGAAAAATACCTTATCACTTACACCTTCTAAACAGAGGAGGATTTCTTTCATTCAGAAAAATAACCACTACTAATTTTACTCCAAAAATTAACACAGTTTTGTAAATATTTTGAATGTAAATAACATTGATTCCCAGCTATGGCATTGAATTTTTCGGTCGTCTGATTCTACCTTTCTAACCTTGTCCAACACATGGCTTGTATGAAAGAACAATTAATTCCATTGATTTGTAATTTTTAGCTCTGGCATACTCTACATAAGAGTTACAATTTATTTTCCAATTCTGTAGTTTTGACACAATTTATATCCTAGTTTAGACGAACACTTTTGTAAGCTGACCTCTCTACAGGATCTACATATTGATATATGATACATAAACATTTCAAACTGAGTGTTTGCATCATATGCTTTATTACACGAATAGACATTACTGTCAGCATTATTTATTTCTGTATAACTTCTGTGTAAGCAGATTATTATCTAACTGAAATGCTGGCCAAAGGGTTCACATTAGAATTAAGGATTTTCATGTATGATACATGTGAAAGCTGACTATGTTGAGAGTTCTGTATGGAGAAAGCAGTGAAAATTATGGGACTGTTCTCAGATTTAAATAAATTACTTTGTTAATTATTAGATTGTTATACACTTGATGGCAGCTTTAAAGTATTCTTCATCATCTGTTACAAGAAGAAGACATTTCAAAAGTTTAAGCTTGTGTGTCAACTGAACTTTGAAGCGTTACAATGAGTGAGGTACAGGAAAAACACCCATTGATAACAGGGGTCACTTGAATTTCTGTAAATGGACCAGATTGCAATAAATTACATAGTAGTAAACATGAGCAAGGCACACATGCATACTGCTCCACGTGAAATACAGTCTGATCTCTCTATATAAATTAGCGACAAGTTTGCAAAAAATATATCTGTTGTTTCCAGCAGATGGAACATACACCATAACCTTTCCTCTACCTAGCAGCATTAACTATAACCATGTAAATCACAAAGTGAACAAGAAGTGAAGAGCTGAAGATATGGTTATTGAATCATAAAAAGTGTTCTTATTTAACTGTCTTAAAAAAGCTGAGTGAACGTTAACGGTCACAGATTTATGTAGTTTATGAATATGTGGTATAACATTTAAGGAAAAACAGGTATTTAAAAAATCTATGTGTTACACTCACATGACTTTCTCTACTCTTGTACAAACTATTTTTACAAATGCTTATTCTCCATTTACTTCATGTTAATCGAGATAAACATTTGCACACTATCTTATTGCTAATTTTCTTGTAGGGTATATGGTAGGCTTTAAACGATAGTCAAATCTTTTAAGAGCTGGTTGCTATGTGGAGCATTCCATGTCCAGGACATAAAAAAAATAAAGCATTTTTGGAAACATGTCCATATGTATGTCTGTCTGTGAACAGCATAACTCAAAAATGAAAAGTCAGATAAACACCAAACTTGGTATTTAGGTTCAATATGTTCCAGGGATGCGAAATGACAGCTTTCAAGAAAATCCCCCACTCCATACCGCCCCTTACATGGAACATTTTTCGAAAACTTTTATTTTCTCTAACAATTTTGATTAAAGTATCATATGTTTAAGACATTTTTATGGGAAATAAAATGTATATCTTGAATTTTCTGGGGATGTCCCCAAAAGTCCTCTTCATTATCAGCTACTTTTGCATAACTGGTAAATCGCAAGAAATAGACAAAATTTTACTACATTAAAAATGTAGATCTCGTTAAAACACACCATATATGTCAAACATTTTTTTGTAAAGTGAACCATTTTCGAGATATTCCTTGTTATTTCTTTGAATTTTCCAATACTTACACTTTTTCTCAACTGAGAATTCATTGTTCTTTTTTTATGTTCCTGACATGCAAAGAGAATTACATTTTACACATAGCGACCAGTTCTAAAAATATTTCACTATTGTTTAAGGCCTACAATGTTCCCCTTGTTTTGTATCAGAAATATATATAGAAATACAGTAGCCTTTAAGCATAGACATCTCTCTTAATAGCTGGTTGCTATGTGCAGCACCATTCTCTTTGCCACAGATTAATACTTTTTGCATATCCAAGACAAAAAAATGAATAATGAATTCCCATTTGAGAAAAAGTATAAGTATTGGAAAATTTAAGGGAATACAAGCAATATTGACTACTTTTGAAGATTTAAAGGCTAGTAGCAGTGATGTGTCATAATTTAAAATAAAGAGAGTTGAAGGTTGTTAGTGATGTAGTGTAACAACCTTCAACTCTCTTTATTTTAAACAAGCAATATCTTGAAAATGATTCACTCAACAAAAAAATGTATATGACAAAGTGTGTATTTTAACGCAACCTACATTTTTTGTGTATTAAAATTTTGCCTATCTTTTATGGTTTACCAGTTATGCAAAAGTCGTTCCCAATGAAGAATACTTTTACAGACATTCCCAGAAAATTCAAGATATACATTTTATTTGCCATAAAAATGTCTTACATTCATGTCGCATCTCTGGAAGATACTGAACCTAAATACCGAGTTTGGTGTTTATCCGACTGTTCGTTTCTGAGTTATGCGTTCACAGACACACACACGGACATGTTTCCAAAAATACTCTTTTTGGATTCAAGAGGTCTCAAAACATATATTTCTGGTGAAATCTCGGTATCAAATTTTTGAGTGGAATGCTATACTTCCCCTACTTACTATATGTAGTAGAGAAAGTAAAAATTGTAAGGGATTTATTTATTGTAATGTATACTTCATAATTCCAGTGCCAAGGTTTACAGTAAATCTAAGTTAAATGTCTTTATTTACTGCTGCTCTGAGCTTGGTGCAGAGCATAACCTGTTGAACACTGAAACAAAATACTCCTTATAGTTGAGGACTCGAGGTTTTAACCTTCTTGCTGCCGCGCATTGATTAGATCAATGGTGCTTGCCCAGTGTTTAAATACCAAGTTCAAATATGCCAGTAGGGATTAAAAATGTCGGACTTCTACATCTTGTAGTACTGGTATTCAGAAAAAAATTCACAACAAATGTAATTTTAAAGCTAGAATGATAATCTAAATAATGAATTTTCCTAGATAAGTTTCTTTTTAGTAATCTACTAGCTAGAAGAATAATCAGAAAGCGAATCAATATCTAGCATATATTTGATTACAGCAAAAAAGAATACTAACCTTTGTATTCTAATTTGAGATAAAATATCGCACATTTATATAGAAATAGTAAGAATGACAGTTAACACAATAAAATGTATATCCAATTACAAATAAAATAAGTATAAACATATCTTTAAAACTATGTTATGTTTTATGAAAATATACAAAATACAACTCACCAGTATTGATGGTTTCAGTGTTTTTTGCATTAAGATTATAAATTCTTCAGTTATAATCATGGTTTTACCGCACTAGTTTTAACACTACATCATGGATCTTTCAATTCTCAGTTTACATATATACATAAAAATTAATCACTTCTGGTCTGGTCATTAGAAAATCAAAAAAGAAATACTAATTAACAAAAATAAGTTTCGGTGCAGTTAAACACTTTAAGACATGTTAAAAAAAAAGAGCACTAGCACTAGATTTATTAAAAATTGAATTAATTATACTGATATTATTCAGTTATGAATCACTTTGTATTTATTTAAAGCACTTAGGATGTAATCCCTTTTCACATTTTATGCACAGCTTACACAATCCTTCTCTTTGCTCTGGCCTATAGCACACTGGTGTTTCTACTTCTTTGGCAATAATTTCACACCATATGATGGAGAAAAATTGTCTCTCTAGCCATTTTAAATTGACACACCTACTCTTTGCATGTGGTGAGCCCGGAGACATCTCAGGTACACAATCATCACTGTCACTGTTAGCTTAGAGTATTTGGTATGACATCACACTCATTATAATATACAAAGATTTTATCATTGTCCCTCCCTGGCTTAAAAACATTCCTGGAACAACTTTCCATGTTCAGTTTTACACAGTAAAAACCCAACTAAACTAGAAAAGGTCAAGTATAATTGGCAAGGGTTGCAGATACCGTCCTTCAGATAACAAATGTTTCCTCTGAAATTCCTTGAAACATAACATTATAAACTTTTCTCTTTTTAGTGGCATTAAGCACATCCTTAAAGGTGTTTCAAAAATAGGTTTACAGTCTCAAAAACACTGTATCTATAGGATCGAAGCTGGTAGTCTTCGCTCGGTATAGTACAGTCAATTGTATCGAGTCTCAGCGTTTTGCGGTAGAAACAATTTAAACAGCTCAGCAGAAAGAGGGCTAAGGCAAAACAGCAGAAATTGAAAGTTGAAACAAAAATTTGAGAATTTTACACATTTTGCCTTATACTCAAAATTATAAACTGTAAATGTTAATGGAGCCATGAATGCATGTCATACGTGGATAACTGTCTTATTTTACAAGGTACATTACGTCTTTAAAATGTAACAAATCACAGAAGTCCTCATAAATATCTTTATTTTTATGAAATTTTCTCCCGGTGATTCAAGTCATGCATTTTCAAACTACACAAAAAAGTAACTATCTGTTTACCAACGTTGCATTTGTATGACGTGACTTTATAACACTACTGAATTAAATGATGGCTTTTCAACTTAAAAACCACGTATATTTCTTATGCCAAGTTTTACACCATTAGGACTTTTTACACACATGAACCAAATTATGCCTTTTCAAATTTGACAACCGAGTAAAGTTCTTATCACAAATTTTACACTGGTGTGGATTTTTAGCAACATGAACCAAATTATGCCTTTTCAAATGTGACAACCGAGTAAATCTCTTTTCACAAGTTTTACACTGGTATGGCTTCTTACCCTCATGTATCAAATTATGCCTTTTCAAATTAGACAACCGAGTAAAGAGCTTATCACAAGTTTTACAATAGCGTGGTTTCTTAACCTCATGTATCAAATAATGCATTTTCAAATTTGACAACCGAGTAAAGCTCTTTTCACAAATTTTACACTGGTGTGGCTTCTTACCCTGATGTATCAAATTATGCATTTTCAAATCTGTCAACTGGGTAAAACTCTTTTCACAATTTTTACACTGGTGTGGCTTCTTAAACTCGTGGACCAAACTATGCCTTTTCAAATTTGTCAACCGAGTAAAGATCTTATCACAAGTTTTACACTGGTGAGGCTTCTTATCCTCATGTATCAAATTATGCATTTCCAAGTTTGACAACCGATTAAAGCTCCTATCACAAGTTTTACACTGGTGTGGCTTCTTACCCTCATGGATTATATTAGGCCTTTTCAAACTTGACAACTCAGTAAAACTCTTATCATAAATGTTGCACTTCTGTGGCCTTTTGGCCTTATGAACCAAATTATTTTGCTTGAAGTATAAAGCCCTGCTGTAAATCTCCTCCCCTTCACTACATTTACCAGATTGTTCCGAGTTAACATATTCTTTTATAGTCAGTATTTCTGCGACATGGCTTTTCTGATTTTCACATTCAGGATCATCCTTTCCATTACAGAAGCTTGTGTCTCTTCCTGAGACTTCAGGAGAGGGCACAGGTGATTTACTATTGCTATTAGCAGAAACTGCTCCTGTGAATAATCTGAAATGTTGGAGGATTTAGCACATTAAGTACAATAATCAGAGAATTAAATCTGAAAACAGAATCACTTGAGTTTGAGTTTTTTTTTTATTTATTTATGGATGCTCCTTAACTACTTTGGTGTATAGCATCCCATTCTATATTGGGTGTGAAAGACTGATAATTTTGCTCAGAGGCCTCTTTATCAGGCTTGAGGTTCTTTTATGTGTCGTAAATCTACGACAAGGGACCACCAGCTTTACTTCCCTTCTGAAGGAAGCCATGCTAAGGATTTTTGCACCCGAAGAAATCCATCACCCTCCGCCAGGTTTGAACCCGCAATCTTGGGAACTAGAGGCTAGCATGACAGAATCACTTGTGTCCTAATAACAGGTACATGTGTTACTCAAATATATGTGAAAACTTTAGTTATAAATTCATGTAAAGCATCTTTGTGTAGCATTGCAACTGAATTAAGTTTGCTAATCCATAATATCATTAGGTAATTAATAAAATCCATCAAATGAAAAACATGTTAATCGTAAAATCAGTCTGATGTTTGATACTTGCTGTAGTATCTGTTTGATACTTGCAATGAGAATTACTTCAATTTTCAGGTTTACTATAACAGCAAATATTCAAAGTAATTTTGCATGCAATTCCTGTGGTGATTACATTTCATAAGAATGTGGTTATCAACTTGTCACCAGCCAGTACATTGGATGGAATGTTTCATGACAAAATTTTGTACATTTCTGTGACACTACAAGAAACAAACAAACGTCAACCAAAACATTTCTAGAAATTATGAAGTATTTGAAATCAACAAGAAAAAAACTCTTAAATAGTTAATATCACAAAAAAAATGTATTTCACAAACCGTGTGCTTTATTAAAGTTTATATTTTACATTTAGTAAGTGTTTGTCTCTAACTTCTGATTTACCAGTAATACAAAATTAAAATGTATTCAAAACGTATAGGACTTCAAAGGCTATTCACAGAAAATGCAAATATCAGCCATCAGAATATATTAAACACACAATTAGATCAAAACTGTCAAGAGATATTTTTGAGAAATCAAAAATTCAATACAAATCTACATTTTCAAGAAAATAAAAAATAAGTACAAATTTTCCATGCAAGAATTTGAGTTGCAGATTTTCTTCAAAATTTTTGTGTCGATTTTTGAAGATTCTTAACTTAAATAATGTTTGAAATTTTATCCGAATTTGAGTTATGCTGTCCAGAGGCACATACATACCTTTTTAAGACAAGTTCTTTCTTCTCAGAGGAACTCAAAATAGGGTTCTTCTAGTGAAAACCCAATTTATAATTTTTGGGTGGAATATAATACTTTCTGTACTTGCTATAGGTATAAGGTAGAGGAAGTAAAACTACTCACAAGATTTAAGTTTTAATGAGCTCTATATTTTAGCTACAGTAAATGTGTATTAGTCATTTCTGAGAAAAAGATGAAAAACAAAAATGTATATGTAAAATGAATATTTGTTATGTAGCAGCAAAGTCAATGTAATGAATATTGATCACCAGCTGCATGTGAATATCTCAAGAGTCAAGAACATATTGTCTCAAAATACTGAGAAGGAAGGAGAAGAATAATTTTATTTTTAGACATACACATAATAAGAAGTTGATATTCACTTGACTTTACAGTTTTGAATTCATTATAAGTAATAATGTAGAAGCAGATGATAGTGAAGTATTTCAAATGAAAATGAACGAGGAGTAGGAAAACTGATTTACACTCTTCACTTAAGTGATGTTAGTGTAACAATTCCGACTCACCTTTAAATAAATTCAATACACATCACTGTTTCTAGTTTCTTTTCATTACAATTGACTTACTTATTGATCTTTCACACCTATTTACTTTTAACTTGATAAAGATATTGCCCTAAATTCCTGATTTGATATTTATCTCCAAAAACGCTCCTCAGGTTTTAGCTCAACCCATCTTTCTCTGATTAACTGACTCTCCAGGCTCTTGTCTCTGGACATCCACAAGGAACATTTTGTTGCAAATATAAGTAAGCTACAGGATACTGAAATTATAGTAAAATCTTTAAAAGTGGATCACTATATGCTGGTCTTGAAATGCAATACTCTTCACACATTACATGAAACAAAATAAACTAAAACCAATATACCAGAAATGTCACAAAGGGAACTGAAATAGATTGTGCTTTTAATGATATCTGCATTTTTGGTGTGGTAGATTTTTGTCTATCTCTTATGGTTTACAAGTAACAACATTTTATGTAATATTTATTCAGAATGAAAACGACTTCACAATGTGTTCACAGAAAATTTAAAATATATGTTTTATTTGTCTGCAAATATCTTAAACCTATGGTATTTTAGTGAAAATCATCAGCCAATTTTGAGAAAATAAAAGATGGTAAAAAATCACTTTAAAGGGCAGTGTTGGGGTGGGCGAGTTTTCTTGGATACCTGTGTGTTGCATGTTTGCAGGTTGTATCTTTGATATTTATGAGACATCATTTCTGAGTTTTACTCACTTTCTTTCTAAAAATGCATTGTTTTGGTTTCAGGGGTCTTACCTTGAATATTTTACTAGAGGGAACTCCCCATCCTGTAAAAGAATAATCCAAATGTACATTTTCCACAATCATCCATATAGTGTTAGTTAAATGTCCTGCTTAACATAGTCATGTGTTAAACTACCTGGTCTTATTTGTTTACATATTGGTACATGGCATTAGGAGATATGTGGAAATTAAAATTTGACAGTTCATCATGTAACAGGGTGTAAGAAAATCATGAATTGGAGAAAGTGTTTGGATCTAGATAAACTGTTTGGTTTATGGAACAGAGAACTAGCAAAAGGACTGTGAAGTAAATCAGAATTATGACACAAATAGCCAAGTATTTAGTAAAAATTAAGACGGAAATATTTTCAGGGCACAGGGAGACAGAGACAGGGAATAGGAGAGGAATAAATGGATTTAAGGTTTATAAGATAGTAGGTGTGAAACAAAAAAATTGTTAGATATTTAATTTTACATCAATAGTTTAAGTACTGATGGACTCCATCCTTTCACCTCTGAGGAGATAATTATTGACATAATACTCATATTGGTTTTCAGAAATACAGGCTTTGTGCACTTTGCAGTTGGATCTGAACCATATCTTATAGAACAACCATATTCACTTTAAAAATAAAGGGAAAAACTGGAACACATCAAAATGTAAAAGTAGAATCTCCATCGCTTTCCTAAGCATCCACATACTGGTCTATAATAATTTATACAGCTCATTAGACAAACAGAAAGTGTCTGTATGTTTGAGTTCAAGGGAAAACCTTAAAACTTTCAGCTAAATTTTGAGAGTTTCTACACCAGGAATTATATTTTTCCAGCAAGACACGCCATAAAATATTCACCAAGATTTTTAAAAATATGTGGCTAGGGAATTTCCATAGTCACAAGTTGCAATTGCAGCCTAGTTTTCACAAATATTATTAGCAGAAGCATTTCTTTATCCTTAGTCAATACAGATGTGCAAAATCATCCAAAGTAAAATGTGCTGAGTGATATGAATGTGTATAGTTACCAATATAAAATGTGACAGTGATATGAATGTGTATAGTTACCAAACATAAAATGTGACAGTGATATGAATGTGTATATTTATCAAATATAAAATGTGACAGTGATATGAATGTATAAAGTTATCAAATATAAAATGTGACAGTGATATGAATGTGTATATTTATCAAATATAAAATATGACAGTGATATAAATGTGTATATTTATCAAATATAAAATGTGACAGTGATATGAATGTATAAAGTTATCAAATATAAAATGTGACAGTGATATGAATGTGTATAGTTACCAATATAAAATGTGACAGTGATATGAATGTGTATATTTATCAAATATAAAATGTGACAGTGATATGAATGTATAAAGTTATCAAATATAAAATGTGACAGTGATATGAATGTATAAAGTTATCAAATATAAAATGTGACAGTGATATGAATGTGTATAGTTACCAATATAAAATGTGACAGTGATATGAATGTGTATATTTATCAAATATAAAATGTGACAGTGATATGAATGTATAAAGTTATCAAATATAAAATGTGACAGTGATATGAATGTGTATATTTATCAAATATAAAATGTGACAGTGATATCAATGTGTAAACTTATCAAATATAAAATGTGACAGTTATATCAATGTGTAAGTTTATCAAATATAAAATGTGACAGTATTATGAATGTGTAAATTTATCAAATATAAAATGTGACAGTTATATCAATGTGCAAGTTTATCAAATATAAAATGTGACAGTATTATGAATGTGTAAATTTATCAAATATAAAATGTGACAGTGATATGAATGTGTATATTTATCAAATATAAAATATGACAGTGATATAAATGTGTATATTTATCAAATATAAAATCTGACAATCATATGAATGTGTAAATTTATCAAATGTAAAATGTGACAGTGATATAAATGTGTATATTTATCAAATATAAAATGTGACAGTTATATCAATGTGCAAGTTTATCAAATATAAAATGTGACAGTATTATGAATGTGTAAATTTATCAAATATAAAATGTGACAGTGATATGAATGTGCAAGTTTATCAAATATAAAATGTGACAGTATTATGAATGTGTAAATTTATCAAATATAAAATGTGACAGTGATATGAATGTGTATATTTATCAAATATAAAATATGACAGTGATATAAATGTGTATATTTATCAAATATAAAATGTGACAATCATATGAATGTGTAAATTTATCAAATGTAAAATGTGACAGTGATATAAATGTGTATATTTATCAAATATAAAATGTGACAATCATATGAATGTGTAAATTTATCAAATGTAAAATATGACAGTGATATAAATGTGTATATTTATCAAATATAAAATCTGACAATCATATGAATGTGTAAATTTATCAAATGTAAAATGTGACAGTGATATAAATGTGTATATTTATCAAATATAAAATGTGACAGTTATATCAATGTGCAAGTTTATCAAATATAAAATGTGACAGTATTATGAATGTGTAAATTTATCAAATATAAAATGTGACAGTTATATCAATGTGCAAGTTTATCAAATATAAAATGTGACAGTATTATGAATGTGTAAATTTATCAAATATAAAATGTGACAGTGATATGAATGTGTATATTTATCAAATATAAAATATGACAGTGATATAAATGTGTATATTTATCAAATATAAAATGTGACAATCATATGAATGTGTAAATTTATCAAATATAAAATGTGACAGTGATATAAATGTGTATATTTATTAAATATAAAATGTGACAATGAAATGAATGCGAAGAGAGGAGTTTTCCATGTATTGATGACTCACTGTCTAATTAGTTTCTTTATTTTTCTATTTCATCTGCCTTTAGTACCATTGTTTTGTAGGCATTCCTAACCATTGCTCAATGACTTTACCCAAATGATTTCCCAAAGCTTTTATGTTTTTATCCTCTTTTGCAGACAAAATCTCCCTTATTAATGCTTCCCCATCCAAGTTTATACATTTCTGTAGCCAAACTTGTTCTCATGTCTTTGATTACAATATACAATGGGCATCCATGTTCACTTAAGCGGATATTGGACATTTTCCTATATCCTCGTCATGTATTATGCTTTTCAAGTTTGTAATTCCTTTTCTTGCCCATATAAATCCTTCTCACCCTAGTTTATTACATATCTATGTACTTTCCCCTCTCTCATAGCATTTTTATTTCCTTATATATATTCTCAAAGAGCTTTTCTCTCTAGTACTGCCAAAAATATCTTGTCTGTCATTATATAGCCAACTATGGATGTGTATAGTTGCTTACGTGAAATCTGCCCAAGTGATATGGATGTCATATGTAAAATGTGCATGGGTGATATGGATGTGTATAGTCATTCAATGTAAAATGTGGCTGAGTGGTACAAATGTGTATAAACATCCAATGTAAAATGAAGTTTTATTGAAATTTGTATTATTGTTTTAATTTTTTATTTCAAGTGTAAAACTGATTGTAAATTGCTACAATATCAAGAATATTTTGGTATAATTTCAGCAAAACTTCCCTGAAGTATCCTATAATTTTCAAGAACAATAACCGGCATTATTTTGAACACATTAAATACGTCAACAAACACTGTAGACATTCACAAACTATCTCCTATTAATTTTGTACTAAATAATTCAAAATGTTTTAGAATGTGCTAAACACAAATTATAACTGCTGCAGATTTCTACAAAACTTACCTTAATGTCATCACAAACAGATAAAGTTTCTGTTTCTAGCCACAAAGGTTCTTCTTTAATTTCTATTTTGTTATGCACTTCAGGATCACTGTTGTATTTCTTATCCTTCATTACAGGATCTTCTGGAAGAAATTCTCTCTCGTTCTGTGAACCAAAGTCTAAAACCAGAGTCTGTTCCTCAATTTCTGTTTTCATATCTATCTCACAGTTGTTGCTGATTGTAACAGTTTCAGACTTAATCTGCTTTATGAGATGTTTGGTAAAGCACTCTCTCTCTTTCTGTGAACAAAAGTCCGGAAAAGGAGTCTCTGATTTAGTTTCTGTTTTGATTGCCATGTCACAATCATCATCCAGAAGTACAGCATCACTGTTTGTCTTCACTGTAACATCCCTGGGAAAGAACTCTGTCTTATTCTGTAAGGCTACGTCATCAGGGAAAGGATCCTCTTCTTTGATTTCTATTTTAGTATCCATTTCACAACTGTTACTGCATCTGATGGTGTGGCTTTTGATTTCATTAACAAGTCTGTGGAGAAAGAAAAAAAATAAAAGTTTACCATAAAACATCTGTATTTGAAACCGTCAGCTTCTTTGAACCGATCAGCCATTGTTCAAACCATGCCACACACATCCATTGCTCTCTCAGAAATAAACCTACTTTGAAAGTTGAATCAGACTTTAAAAATTCAATGCCATGCCCGGGACTATAACCATGGATCTTTGCCTCTTCATGCCAATGCTATTGACATTCCAGATACCATGTTGAGACAACTATATGAGCATTAAACCTTCTCATCTGATGGTTAACCTTCAAGGCAATCTCAAATATTAGATATATCTCAAAGGCAACTTGCAATGTTTACAACTACTGCGGTTAATAGGTGTTTTGATAATTCTTCTTCCACACAAGCTGTGTGCAACAAACAAGTTGCAAAAATTAATCCTCTTAGTGGTTACTATCTTGGCCTACAAGTACATATTATAAATGACCTGCTCATTTACTGTGAGAAGTGTATTCAAGTGTCTGCACAGAGTAGTACACCTAGCCGCATGGCTGCAGTAGTGTTTGTCCATTTCCAATTCCCTATAATATTATACTACCTATGATTAGTTTACGAACTGCAATGGATAAATTATATATATAAATATAATTGCTATAAGCTGATGTGACTATGTGCCACATATTTATAACAAACACAATCCATTCATTGATTTGTCAAGCTTACATAGTATACAAAAGGCATTTTATCACAGTTGAATAACAGAAAATTGTACTTGAATGAATATGAATTGAATTTATTTGTACAAGATAATTTATAGTACTTCTACAATACTAGAATTAACTATACCTATGTACAAATTATCTGGTCTCTAAGCCTCTCGGATTACTTGGCTCCCTGGGTACACATAAGGTAAAGCTGCTTCAGTGGCAGAATCAATTGATGCTACAATCTTCACAAATTCCATGGCAGGATAGAAACTGCCACCAGTTTTCAAGAGTGACAGTATAGGAATTTCAATCCTATCTATCACAAGAATAGATTTACAGTTTTCACATTCTAAGTTACTGCTCAGATCAGACAACTAGTGATAAATGATAAAACGGCCAACTTTAATGTTGTGCCTTGGTGGCCAATACCACTTTCAGGTAATTTTAGGTGGGATTCAAGCCAAATGTGAAGATCACTATTATGATCATGGGCTTAAGAAGTGATAATGTTTTTCTGTCATAGTATTGAACATGTCATAACTGTGTTAATATCTTTTTACAGCCAATATAATTAATTCCAGTTACCAATATTTTATGTAGAACCTGGACTACCACAACTGGATTGGCTCCCTCCTAGTTTTCTAACTGAAGTGAGCAACATTTCTATGTGATCAATCACTTGAAAATGTCCTTGTAAGAACAAAGTGGAATCCACACACCTATGCACTTTGCTGTTAAACCTTTCACTGCTGCCTTAGTAAACGTACATGCATACATTCTGAGCTGAATTTTAACTGTTGGAATTTTAAAAATCTTACCTTACTTTCTGGTTTCTTATCCACCCCTCTCTGCAGAAAATACCATTAATATTTTATCCTGTCATTGCAAATATCTGTTGCATGCCACTGGTAATAGTATGGAATGCACCAACAATTTTCTACTCTTCTGTATAAATGTCAAATTTATACTACACTTTATTATAACAATATATTACAAAACCCTAAGCATCTATTTTTTTCCTCATACCTAGAGCCCTAATACTGAAGGAGGGTGTGGTATCTTTCTAAACAGGGCACAACACACAACGCTACTTTGTACTGGAAGCACAAACTTTTGGTTTCCCTTCTCTTTCTCTCAGGTGTTGGAGCAGACTGCGCAATGTCTTGTTGGACCTTGTGGGGGTACAAGGAATGGAAAGTGACTTTTTTGCAAATAAAGGTGGTAATCATGAGATGTGGAAGGACATCTCTTTTTACCCGACTGTTTTGGAGTAGCATACCTTTATAGAATTTCTAAAAATACTGTCCAGCGGAAATCTGCAAGAGTTATCTTTGCACTTGTGTTTACATTGTATAAGATATGAGTATTCAACAGTGATAAGTCCAACAGATTGAAGGAGAACTTTTTATGCCACTTGTTAGACTTATGCATGGACTGAACAGAAGAAAGCTACATATCAGACCTGTCAAGGACACAGTCAACCTTGTGAATGGGATTCTTTTGTTTAACTTACTACTGATCTTCCTCCCCCCCCCCCCCCCACTGCTGTGGAGGGTTGAAAGCATGCAAATTTCCCATCTGTCCATCCATTCGAGTGCCATCATATTCAAAGTACATTTTGCGTCTGTTTCACCCTTTTGTAATTTCTTTGTAAACAGAGGCATTCCTTGATGGCCGTTTCTTACTGTTCCACAAATATGGAACTTTTGTTTGTGCAGAAAATTAAACAGCAGGGGGACTTGAATACCAATTATGAATCCACAAACTGTGCCGTTTTCCAGAATACTTTACTATAAGAGTCTGAACTACAGCTCCAGACATGCCTATATTTGAATAGAAACTATTTCTGTTTCTTGCCAGTATATACAATGAAATCCAGAATGTATCTCATCTCACAATGACAAATAATAAACAATTCCAAATTCGGTTTGTTTGGAAGGGGTGAACTGACACAAGATTAGTCTACCCTTGAACAAAACCATGCTCTCATCTATGCAGAGATTTGAAAATGGATTCAAAGAAGAGCTGAATTTATGCCAAAGTGGTCTATAATTGCTTTCAATTTATCAGTCACCTCTCTATTACATATTGTTGTTGCAGAAATGGTGGCAGTAACAGTAAATACCTATCCCACGACATGTAATCATGGAAATGGGGTGCTTCAATTAGGGCATCAGTAGACCAATACTCTTTCTCTTGAGACCTTATTCATTCTTGACAAGAACATGGTCAACACACACATCTCAGCTACATTATTGTTGCACCAATTTTTAGCCGAGAGAAAGGGGAAAGTGGAGTCTTGTTTGTCATAAATATATAAAAACTATTTGCTTCCTCTACAATTTGTTTTGCATAATGTCAAAACACGACAGAAATAGTCAGCAACATTTGCTTCACCACTGAAAGTTCCGGCACTAATTCCAGCAACACTATTACCAAATGGGTGAATTTGCAGCACAAACACATGATCTTTCCAATGGAACAAAGGAGCTTGCATTCACGGTCTTTTACAAAGATGAGATGGACTGGCACTATTATTATTGATTACTTCATTTTCAGTGTCACATTCTGATTCATTTGAAGGAAAATTATATACTTCTGATTCTAAAGTAGGGGTGAATATGTTTTAAAAGTTCCTGCTCAGAAAGTGCCTTACCCAATCAAAAAGATGGCATCTTAGTTTGCACTGGCAGTCATGGCAGTGGCTTATTGCAATTCACAGAAACTATGCATAACTTGGTGCAGAGTTTTGTTCATTCACCTGTAGATGTTATACAAAACCAGAGACGAGTTTGGAAAACATCTCAAAGTGAAGCCAAGAGATGGCAGTGCATGTTGGAGTGCTGTAATGCATGCAGTTGAGCAGATAAGAGTTTTAGGAAAGTGCCGTTGTGTCACATTTAGTATACCTGATCTTAGCACCACAGTATAGAAACACTGTAGTCGACTTAACTCAATTTTAGCAGTGAAAGGGTTCAATATACAAATTTCAGTTCCAGTGGTTTCACTGTGGGTCACTATGTCCTGAAAGCCTGAGCTCGTCTCTTACTCATTTGAGGTTAAAGCTCTTAAGCACAGAGGACAGTGTTACACTACAAATCTGAGGTACAAACAACATGTTGTTTTACAAATTAGAACACCCATCTAGTCTAGAAGTCCAAAGAATATGTTATGGTATTAGCATTATGTGAGGAATTTCATTTGTTTACCATTAACTGGTACATTTCCGAAACAGTACTTAATACATTTAAGAAACATCACATTTTATTATCATTTGAGTGACATCATGATAAATTTTCAGTACCTGCTTTGAATAAATGCCATTCTACCCTGTAATAAAATATTCTTACCATTTTCCTTTTCTTACTTGTGCAGGGAAGTTAAACACTGAAGTACAGTATTTTTCTTCAGTAATCTTTTATGAGTGCAGCTCTTATGAATAATACGTCATTATACTAAAACAGTTACAATTTATGTTACACAGGATACCAATTTATTTATTTGTTGTATAAGGTCTTGATGTTCCCTAGGATTCACACACAAGGGCAATCATAAAGATTGTATTAGAAATTACAAAAAATGTTACAAGCTATTGTAAATCAGAGGATCTTTATATAAATATATATAGCAATTTAAATGTAATAATAAAAAAAATATTAATATTGTACAGACACAAAACTGAAAATTAATACTATCATTGAAAAACAAACATAATAAAAGCTTTTAAAACTGTGTTAAAGTAATGGCATTCTTGACTGCCATATATCTAAAATGTTGTGTACTAGTGCATTTATAACAAAGATCTAGGTAATTCAACATTGCTTAATTTAAAAATAACAGCAATAACTAACGTGATTCTTCTCTTAATTTTGTCAATGTGACTATTTCAACTAGGGAATGAATAGACCAAGAAACAAGATATATTTTAGTTACTTAACTATTTCATTGTCAAGAATGAGGTGTGAATGCTGCACAATGGAAGAGCTGGATTTTTTAAACCACATGTACTTGGTTTTAGTTGTTTTGAGCACTAACTCATTTGTCTTAATCCATTCATTTTTGATAAGTCACAAGGAAACTAGTCATTTTGCCTTTAAATTTTTTATTTCAGATATTAAGAATAGTATAGGTCCCAATACAGAAATCTGGGGAATGCTACATTATATTAATTAATCAGATTTAATGCTGTTAACATAGATATACTGACTTCTATTTTGTAAATAATTCTTAAACCATTGTACATTTATTTCACATACTTCAACTTTATGTAACTTGTACAGATCATTATCAACTGCCTTGAATGCTTTCTTAAGATCAATAATAAAAAAAAAAAAAAACAGCTGCAATTTGTTTGATCAAGCACTCTTTGTACAGATACTAGGAAGTCTACTACTGCATTTACTGTGCGTGACTTTTGCAATAAACCATTGGTCGATCTATTTTTAAAGTTGTTAATGAATGACAATATTGTTTTCTCAATTATGTTTTATACATTAGGAAACATGCTAATGGGTCTATAATTATTAGGTTTATTTTGTCACCACCTTTAAAAATGGATATCAGTTTTACTTCTTTACAAATATCCGGCATTATCACTGTGTTGAATTATAGATTTTAGTTTGACTAGATAACGTGAATACTAAAAAAAAAAACCAGAAGCAAAAACAAAAATGAAGAAATATGTATGAGGAGAGCAAAAGCCATTAGGCTGTAGCGAGCCACAGTAAATTGACAGCGTCCTATGGTTTCAAGATTTACCCAAGGTAAAGTTTAGCTTAGTGTGTGTGTGTGTGTGTGTGTGTATATATGAACTGGTTTCAAATAACGGGTATTAAATCATAAATTGTGCAGTAAATGTGGGAGAGTAAAGTTTATATGCTCGCCTACATATTATGCTTCATAATGATACATAGAGACGAATTGTTAATGAATGTGTTTAGAAGAACTAAAATCATTGCTACTTGCACATTATACCAGAACAGTTGAGTTGCCACTTTCTTTTGTGCATGTGCAGTATTAACAAAATGGAGTACTTTGTTTATTTTTTGCAATGACTTTACTATATAAGAAAATATCTCAAAAAGAGAGGGTGGGGTGTTTACAGGAAGTGTTCACGTCTCCTCTTAAAGCCATTAATATATGCACTTTCAGTCCCTAAATCCTTTTGTTTCTTTTTTTTTTTTCTTTTTTTGTTAGCACCAACTATACTGAAATGTTACCTTTTTTTTGGTCTGTTGTGTAATGAGTTAATTTAGAAGAGTGCTGCTTTTATACCTCACCAGATCTAATAGAGTATTAATTCATACATATGACTTTTTTTGTTTTATTAGTGATAAAAGTTCATCATGGTTTGTGGTAAGCATGTATTGCTTGTATTTCATTCTCAGTTGTGCAACTTACTTCACTAATTAAAAAATTTTAGAGTAAACATGTTTACATTGATGTTATCATTAAAAGGGTATCTGAAAACATAATGGTTTAGCTTAATAAAATCAATTTCAAAGAACTATTGCAAATCCGTTTGTTACTTAAGTGCCTCATTATTGGGATTTATCTGGAGAATGAGCAACTTATGGTCACTTATATCCAACAATATGTTTCACAAAAATAACTTATCATCCGAAGGTTCACAAGGGAAATGATGTAAAACTCGGGTGGGTGGGTAGGCAGGCAGGTAGTTTGTTACATGGTTAAGATTAAAACTTTTACAAATGTTGATGCAACACTACTGCTCACATTGAAGGTATTAATAGTAAAATCATGTAATACATAGTAAAGCATTTAGATTTTTTCACTGATACAGCCTCAAAGTCTGTTAGGAACTCTGTGGTATTAGTGAATTTCAGATTATAGACTTCAATTATATAAAGTTTACTATTATATCATTCTACACAAAGGCACCATATACTGTGTTACTTATTCATTCTTATTTCTTTTTAAAAACAAATATGTTCCTAACATAGATTGAGACACTACCTCCATTTTTTCTGGTTAAGGTGTCAAATTTCAGGGTTGGCTCAAGGGGGGGTTGAGTTGTGCCACTGCCCAGGGCAGCAAAATGTTAAAACATGAACAAGATATGTGAAAATATGATGGAATTGCAATAATTGCAATTTGGATGCTACCCTCATTGATGATTATCATCAAAACATCCCATACAAGACAGGTGTTTAACAATAAGCATTACGTTTATTAACAGAATGTTTTGAGCCTTTATAGCTTATTTGCTTACATTGGTTTATCGTGAACCTTGTTAGTAACTACTGCTTTTAACTTAAGAGAAACTCAACTGGGCAACTTTATGAGCATCCTACCACATGCAAACTTACTTCTTCACTTAAAGAAGTAGAGCTATTTTAGCAAAGTCTTGTGTCTTTGAACAAGTCTTACATGATGCCAGATTTGAGTTCAAGACAATAAATAAAAGAAAAACAATACTTAAAAGATCTAATATTGTAGCCCTAAGAGCATTATTTTTAAGATAAATGCTCCATAACATCTTGTGTCATTGTTATGAACTATGCCCTATCACATGGCCCAAACAGATAAGCATACACTAACAGTAATGCTAAAGCACAAAGATGCTCACCATAATGTGGCATGTAACACCACAATGAAAGATGGGGTTTTATTAACTTTTGTTCCTCATAAATGAACAGGCCCAAATATGCTGTGGATTATTAACCAGTGCTCTCAACTGTCAAGTGTATTTTTTAGTCTTTTTCACTCATAATAAAGAGGTAAACTTGAAATATTAAATATTTTTGTGTGTGACTTTGCATGTTTTATCTTTCATTGAGAACAATCTCGTCATTTAAACACACATACACTTGGTACTTTGTTATTTTTTATATTTATAAACAATCTGCCATATTATCCTAGCAAAGATTCAATAGCTGTGCTTTTTGCAGATCATACCAGGAATTTATATCTGAAAAGTCGCATCGGCAATTAAGAAATTCTGTCAATAAAGTGTTTGAACAGCTCAACTTATGGTTTGCAGCTAATAAGCTTTCATTAAACTATGATAAAACCAATTTTATTCAATTTCAAACGAAGCATAAACAAGTGAGTGAATTAACAATCAGGTACAATTACACCATAAATAAGGTATCTGATACAAAATTTCTTGGACTTCAAATAGATGGAGAGCTCAACTGGAGAAAACAAATAAAAATCATGCTGCCACAACTTAGATCGGCTTGCTTTGGCTTAAGAAACTTAAAAAAATTGCTCCACCAAAATGTCTTAAAAACAGCGTATTTTGACTACTTTCACTCCCTATTGCGATATGGAATAATGTTTTGGGGTAATTCGGCACATAGCAAGCATATATTTATGTTAAAAAAAAAGAATGTGTATTATCTGTAGTGTTGGGCCCCATCATTCCTGTAGACACCTGTTCAAAACCCCAAAAATTCTTACTCTTACTTGTGAATACTACATTCTCTCTTGAGCTACCTTACAGATAATTATGATAACTCCACAATGAACCTTGATGTGCACGACCACAATACAAGGCATGCAGGCGATTTGCATAGACCAGCAAAAGCTTAAAACTCTTCCAAAAAGGATGTTACTATTCTGCAATAACAATTTATAATAACCTTCCATGCTACTTAAAACTACCAGACAAGCCCAATCAACATAAAAATCTTTAAAAGCTAAAGTCTTTCTTATATACCCACTCCGGTAATGTTGCTGCCAGCCTCTCCCTGTCCTACTTCACCGTATGTTGCCAACACGCTAAATTAAAACATCACTAGAAATACGCGAGTAGCAGTAACGCATGAGGATAATTTTGGCATTATGTATAAATGTCGACGAGATGAAGAAGACCGCGCGAAATTTAGGTGTTCTGTGGCGCGAAAGTCGTTCAAAATGGCTAACTATTACTATTGTCCATTCCAAACCAGAGTTCCCTCTGATGTAAACAGAAGCACGTGCTTCGGCTTGTCACGAACCCAAGAATATACTCTTACGCCAACGTAAGTAGTTCCTTAATACATGTATTGTATTATGAAATATTAGAGCAGGAAAGGTATAGAGCTGCACATTTTATTGCTGTTATAAGAACTCATCGTTAAAGGTAATGGATATATACTAGCTGTTAAGAGATTACAAAATATGATTTTCGCCTGCTGTTGCGCTAACGCAGAGAGCATCTTGCTTGTTAATACCAACCGACATGCAGGACTGCCAATCTCTTACATATACACGAAATGCAGCAATGAATTCCCAGAGGTGCTATCTGAGTACCGAATAAACACTTTGCGTAACACAGGATACGATAAGCGAACAGTCATTCATAATACACTAACACACATATGCTCAGCTCAGGTCAAATCTTGTGATTTAGCCAGTTGGTATTTGAGCTCACATGGCAGCGGAAGGTGCGTGTAGCGCGAACACAGTGCGAATAAACTGTTCAAACACAGAAGCGGGAAACATTTAAGAAGTGGCTAAAAACAAACAATACTTCATCTATTCAACTCACTATTACAAAAATACCCAACACTTGCATTATTGCATATTACGAAACTAACATCGGATTTTACAGGCGTTTCAGTGAGAAGTGTAACGAAAGCAGGGAATATAAACAGACATAATACAACATAGAAGAGGATAAAAAGTGGGAACTTGTTTTAAGTGCGACAGTGCTGTGGAATTGTGGATAAGCTTGTCATTATTTTGGAGAGTAGTTCTGATTCTGATACGGCAGCTGAGTCATCTTCGGAGGATTCGGATTTGGGTGTTGCACTTTTGCCCGAGGATTGTGATTAACGTAAGTAAAATGTTCATTGCCGCATACTTATAAAATCGATTGTTACCTCAGGTTGCATTTTGAACTATGATTCTCACGCAGGGCGCCTTTTTATAGATTAAATAGTGTTCAACAAGCACGTGGGAGGGGAGCAAGCAGACATTATGGGCGGGGATTGCGAACTACTTTCGCGCGGATAATACAAAGAGTTTGATTTCAGTGAAAGGCACTCTGGTTTGGAATGGACCATAGGTAATGATGTGTTATAGCGGCTGTCGTCTGCTAGCGAGCGGCCTGGGCGTGGCTTAGGTGGTTGTTGCCAACGGTGAGAATCGAAAACACGCTGTAGGCATAACATGTAGCCAACCCATGCACGCAATGTACAGCGAGCCATTGTAGTTGTATACTTATACGGCCCGCGTGTCGTTATTTATCGTTGTTGATGTATTATTATGAGAATGATTATTATTACTATTATGTATTATTATCATCGGCATCCAAATAAAGCATTTGTGGAAACGTCGTGTGTGTCATAACTCAAAACGAAAAGTCGGATAAATACCTAAACTCCCATGACATGGAATATTGTTGGGAATTTTTGATGTTCTAACATGGCTGAAACGATTTTGATTAAAATACCATTCATAAAAATATTTACATGGCAAATGAAATGTATATCTCGGATTTTCGGGAAAGAGCCTATGAAGTCCTTCATTCGGAAGGTATTTTTTATAACCTTGTATAACTGGTAATCCTTAAGTGATAGAGGAAGACGTGCTGCACCAAAAATGTAAATCTCTTTAAAGCTACAAAATATTTAAAATAAGCTTTATTGTGGCATGAGCCCTTTCTGAGATATCCGTTATTAAATGTGCGAATTGCTCATTTTTACTTTCTCTACTACGTATAGTAAGTAGGGGAAGTATTGTATTCCACCCAAAAATTCGATACCGAGATTTCACCGGAAATACATGTTTTGAGACCCCCTGAATCCAAAAAAAGCATTTCTGGAAACATGTCCGTGTGTGTGTCTGTGAACAGCATAACTCAGAAACGAACTGTCGGATAAACACCAAACTTGGTATTTGGGTTTAGTATCTTCCAAGGATGCGACACAAAGGTTTTCAAGAAAATCCCCCCACCCCAGAGTACCCTTTACATGGAAGATTTTTCGAAAATAATAATTTTCTCAAAAATGGCTCTAACGATTTTGATTAAAATATCATATGTTTAAGATATTTTTATGGTAAATAAAATGTATATCTTGAATTTTGTGGGAATGTCTCCAAAAGTATTCTTTATTGTGAACGACTTTTGCATAACTGGTAAACCATAAGAGATAGACAAAATGTTACTAGACAAAAAATATAGATCGCGTTAAAATACACAATTTATGTCATATACATTTTTTTGTTGAGTGAACCATTTTCGAGATATTGCTTGTTATTCCCTTAAATTTTTCAATACTTATTTTCTCAAATGGGAATTCGTTATTCATTTTTTTTTGTCTTGGATATGCAAAGAGTTATAATCTGTGGCAAAGGGAATGCTGTTGCACCTAGCAACCAGCTATTAAGAGATATGTATGTGCTTAAAGGCTACTGTTTTTCTATATTGCCCTTGTAAATATATTTTCCCCTACATCTACAAGAAAATTAGCAATAAGATAGGGTCTGCAAATGTTTATCTCGATTAACATGAACTAGATGGAGAATAAGCGTTTGTAAAAATACTTTGTACAAGAGTAGAGAAAGTCATGTGAGTGTAATACATCAGATTTTTTGAGGGTTTCAATTGTTCATTTTTTTGGTCATTATCTTAAAGTCCTTTCAACACTCAGTTGTTTCTCGTGATGTCATAGAAACAGAATGGAATTTTAAGGCCAGCATATAGCGTCCAGTTGTTAAACATTTGACTATCGCTGTTCTCTTTGTATCGATAACGAAATGTGTAATGTAGATATTTCTGCAAAGTCTTTTTTTTATATTAAAATGTAGTAGACAGAAAAAAGGTTGATTAAGAAAGTAGTTGGTTAACGCGGCTTTTGACACAGCTACGTATGTGTGTTTGTACCCGTGGAATGATTAGACGGTTTTAGAAACCGTCTATATGAGTAACGTGAGGGGATTACGTGATGTTGAGAGTCTAAGGTGAAGTGTGTATGAATCTCGTCCCTCTCCCTCCCTCCCTCCCTCTGTGGGTTTTTTTTGAAACAGGTATGTATGTATGTATGTATGTATGTATGTATGTATGTATGTATGTATGTATGTATGTATGTGTGTGTTAGAAGCCGTGTAATGAATAATCGGAGTTAGTACCCGTGCGTGGGATTACGTGACGTTTGGGAGTCTTGAGTGGTAGAATTCTGAAGTCCGTCCCCCTCCCTGTATTGTTATGTTGTGAAATTAAATGAATAATAAAATAATTAAAAGCCGAGAAAAAAAATCTGTAGCACGCTATTTCCCCTCGTGAAGTTGATGATACACTGTTATTTTATGTTGCAGAGTTAAATGAAGAATAAAATAATTAAAAGCCGAAAAAAAATATCTGTGTGTGTGCGCGCGTGCGCGCTCACGTGTAGTAAAATTTTGTCTATCTCTTATTATTTTTTTACCAGTTATGCAAAAGTCGTTCACAATGAAGAATCGTTAGAGCCATTTTTGAGAAAAATGTTCCATGTAAAGGGTATTCTGGGATGGTGGGGATTTTTTTCTTGAAAAAACCTTCGTGAAGATACTGAACCAAAATACTAAGTTTGGTGTTTCCCACAGCTAAAAACTTGGAATCTTTCATCAAGAAGGCAATGGACTATAAAATAAGAAATCCATGCGAGGCTAATATAATATTCGAGTTAGGTGTATGAATGTTAGGCTGCATGAGTATGTTACAGAAGACTGTGTATGTGAGAAAGTGCCCACGTGCGTAACGGTATAAACCAGGTCAGTGCAAGAACGAGCATGTTCAATCCCCACCACCGCTCCTATCCATTAAATGTGAAACGAGAATGGATCGGCGTTCACAGTCGACTGTGAGCCAGCACGATGAGTAGTGAAAATATCAGAATCGCGAGCGATAGTGACAATTGTTGCTGGGTGAACCTCGAGGAGTACGAGCAAATGAAGCAGCACTGTCTCGATAAGCATGAGGAAATATGTGATGGCGATACGCATACCATCATCTGTAAGGAACCATCACAGCATCAACAAATGTCGTCATTCTTCCGTTGTGGAGAGTGCTGCGACGTGTATCTCAAAGCAAAAGGGTAAGTAAGTAAAGAACATGTGATAGAATATATTTAGTAGGGGGAGAAAAAAGATAGCTAGCAAAAAACCTGTGCCTTTATTTTTACAGAACGCCCGAAGGAGAAGATGTGCCACCGCATCGCGACGTGGATCGGTCGGTGTCGACATCCGAACCCGTGGAGGAGAAAGAAGAAGAAAGGTAAGCAGAATCATTGTGAATAAAAAGAAAGAGTTTTTTTATTAATGACTCGTGTGTGTTAAAACAGAGACGTTGTGTATATGTCTACAGGTCCGAAAAAAAGCCTGACAAGAAGAGGAACAAGGCAAAAGTCGTAAACAAGAAGAAGATGTTGGAAGCCTCTCGAGAGAACGTTATAGTGCTCATCTTTGACCCCATCCCAGAAAAGTCAGAGGAAGATGAATCCAAATAGCGTGTTTATGCACGACGACATCTCCATCAGCTCCAAGCATCGTGTGAATATAGGACTGCATTACGAACTCGCATCCCTCTTCATCAAAGCAGTTGACGAAACTTTTGTATACATAACAAAAGAGGACTGGCAGATAATAGTTCGAAATATAGCTGTGATTGAAACGTATGTGAAAGACGGTAAGCTTCCTCGTTTATCGTACAGTGAGAATATAATCTATGCATATAACGTAACAGTGCATATGAATAAAGTTAATGAAATAGCATTTGTGAATACGTGTCTAAACGAAA
Source organism: Deroplatys truncata (assembly GCA_030765065.1). Taxonomy (NCBI): domain Eukaryota; kingdom Metazoa; phylum Arthropoda; class Insecta; order Mantodea; family Mantidae; genus Deroplatys; species Deroplatys truncata. Next base: position 129,024,842 of record CM060979.1, on the reverse strand, counting down.
ATGTCATAAACCTGGACATTGTTGCAATAGCAGGACTGAAGAGACTAATTCCATACATTGAAATACATTTATTTCAATTGCATGACGTTCATAAATCAATGTGTTCATACGATGTTAGAGGTAGGAGTGTCAGAAAAAAGTTAAAGGAGATGTATGCTAAAATCAATAAAAAAATATAAAAATTTCATTCTTTATTGATATAAAAAATACATTTTTCATTTCTTATATGATAGATTGAACAACATGAGTTAGGGGTTTATAAGTGAACAATTTGTCATGAATAATCAAACAAAACAAAGATGTTTGTGCAGGAAAATTCGCCGATGCTTGAACTTCCAATCTGATGTTAACGGCTCCAGTCACGGTCTCCTCCGGTTGATGAGAACAGTCTATGACGAATAGTGGTGCATATTTCAGAAAATCGCCTCTCTTCAAAAGAGGGTAATTTTCTTTGCCATAATAAGAGTATTGAAATTTAGAATACTGATCATACAGAGATGCAAACTTTGAATTTGCAAAATCCAAATTCATGTCATGATACGGATAACATTCGCTGTTGAGATAAAGCTTCAGATTGGTGATATTGCAGTGATCAAAGATAGAGCTATCTTTAGCAAGGTAGTTCAGTCTGTCGGTCTGTGCACCCACTATGACAAAACGCGGTTTCTCAAGCTTCGATGTCGTTGCAACGTTCCACGTGAACGCTTTGGTCTGCGGTACTGCAGGTTGAGTGTGAAGGTCCAGGGTTCGAAAAGCAACGTGCAGTGGGCGATCTGACTGGACGAGTTTAAGTTTCTCCACCCTCTCGGCATCGGAGAGTTTAAGTACGGGCATCCTCCATTCGATACGGTTTAGTTTAATGATAGTCACATCGTTGCCCATCACACAATTATTAGAATTTTTAGATCTAATGAGAACCAGTTCAAACTTGCTATTAAGTATCAGCTCCTTGTGATCGTCTGCGAAACCCAGAAGCATCGAAAGAGGAACGATAGCGTTGAATACACCGTTCGATGCGTTCACGATGTCTACAGGTTCTCCGGGATACGTCCAGCCGGCGTTCTGCAGGCGATTGGAGTCCAAAGTGTTGAGAGCCGCATAGTTGCGCATAGTCGTAGAAATTCCAGGATTTCTCGTTCTATCTATGGTAGTACCATTCATATCTAAGCGAACTTCATCGAACAGAAACGCCATGGCATTGTTGGTCAGTGTTGCAGATGAAGCTTCGCCAGTAGGTTTTGTCACAGATCCCTCTATGTAGAGGTAACTTCTGCTAGGAAGCGTGTACAAATCCTCGGCTTGGCATGGTATTCTAATTTCATCATTCACATCTAGAGCAGACGTATTGTAAGGTAGGAAGACATGTTCCTCCTCTTTACTAATCTTATCGTCAAACGTCGGAACCCCGGTCACATCTAAAACATCCATTACAGAACCTTGAATCCCAGACGCTCGAGGAACTCTCGGTTGGATGGTGTTAGCAGTTTGCGTGTCGAAGACTGAGTAGGTATCAATCTCGAGAGAAACTTTTTATTATAGTAATGCCTTTTAAAATTTATTCCCATTCCGTCTTATGTGCAGTCTCACTGTTATAGTTTCGTTTCTGAAGTCGAGCGTATCCCCGTTCTGGTCTACCACGCGAATGCTGAGATGATCAATGAGATTCGTGTCGATGATGGGTAGATATATAGGACTGGGCGGTTCCTGCGAGATGTGGTAGCCCGGAGGAACCTACGGGAAAAACTCGTAGAGAGAATGCCCGCTTTTACCGTTGATGAAGGATCCAGTGGCAAGGCTGCACTCGACGCGTATGATGCTGACCTTAAAGATGTTCACCAGTTCGTCAGACTCGGTCAGTACACCCGGTTCCACCGTGCGCTTGCCGGTGAAACCGAGAAGAGAGCCCACCGATCTCTCTCGAGCGAAATCGATAAAGTAGGGGCACCGAACCTCAGCCTTCATAGTGTTATTATTGGGACGGAGAAAAAAGTCATCGCCGGCTTTGAGTCTATCCTTGAGGAAGGTGTTTATATCTTCTATTTCATAAGTTCCAGGTGGAATTTCGACAGTTTCAAGTTTTCCATCCCGCACGTAATGGAAAAGGTTATTGCTAGGATCAACATTTGGTATCGAGTAAAATGTCTCGAAATTCAGTAGAGCAATCTCGTAAACCCCATCTGGATCCAGATGGAGTGGCGGATTCAAATGGGTAGAGAAACTAGAATCAGATCCGCTCACAGTGATAGTGTAACTCATTTTGACCATTCGAACATCCTGTCGAAAGTGTTTTATAACAGAAACTGCAAGCACAGATGACCACAAATGACAGAATCGAAATTCTGATACCTGTGTCTGTTATACATGATCTTAACACCGTCGAGATAGGATTCTATCTCTCTTGGAGGTTTCAGATTGCCGAAACTGTCAAAATAAAATGCTAAATTACCATCCTTGCGTATAGCAACCCAATGGGTACCGGGATTCTGCGAGTTGTCCAAATTGACGACGATCCTCTCTGCACGTCTAGGTCGTAGAGGCAGTTTATCTAGCATGTATACGCCTCTAAAATTAGGAATGCGTAGACGTTCAGCATAAGTTTCAATCTCCGCACCGCTTAAGGCTTTTTCCGGGATAAGTACAGACCTCGCCCCGAGTTTTTTGGACGTAGATACAAGCCCCTCCCCTTCCTGCGTCGTCCACCTCCCTTCTTAAGACCTCTGCCCTTGCCCGTGGCTAATGCTTCCATGTGCTGATTGTGACGAACCAGCTCGTTCAGTTGCTTCTCCGCAGCACGTTTCTTATTCACCGAGGTAGCGATCTGTGCGGCTCCACCTGCCAAGCTACCTGCAGCACCCAATGCTGCCAAAAGCGGTAGCAAAGGTAAGATCCCACCTCTAGCGGGTGGCGGTAGTATTCTCTTCCGACGTTTGCGCAATCCGGCACCCATGGCCAGCTTTCCCTTCATGATTGCGGTCACAAGTCTAGCGGCAAGCTTCTCGCCAAAAGTAGCGTCGGCAGACTGCACCCGATTCCAGGCTTTTTCCACAAGAACCTTATCAGCCAAATGCCTCGGAACAGTATCTTGATGTGTGGCGTAGGCGATATCGTGTTCTCGACACGCAGCGTCCAATGCGTTTATAGGAGGATCCCCTCGCTGCAATCGCTTATGTAGCTTAGTTCCGGGACCGCAGTACCTGTAGCCGGGCAAATGAGCCTCAAACGGTAGAGAATTAATCAAAGAATTAAGTACTCCGGAACCCTTCCGAGCGCGTCCAGAGCTCATGATACACTATGAAAATAAAAAGCGAAAGATATAACTTATAATCTTAGTCGCACGATGGAAGTAGTGAAGCAAAAGTGCTCGTTACCCATACAAGTTTTAGACTTCGACAATGACATTCGCGAGGGAAGGCACGGCTCTCTCTTCCCGAGCAACGTCAGAGCGCTCATTCTGGGTAGCTCGAATGCGGGGAAGACGAATATCTTACTCAACCTGCTAATCCACGAGAACGGGCTAAGGTTCGAGAATCTTTACATTTACTCGAAATCACTGCATCAACCGAAATATCAGTACCTGCTCAAAGTGCTGAAAACCATACCCGATATAGGAGTGTACACGTTCGAGGACGGTGAAAAAGTACTGGAAACCTCAGAAGCCAGAGAAAATTCCATATTCGTATTCGATGACGTCATCAACGAGAAACAGGGTAAAATAGCTTCGTATTACAGCATGGGCAGACACCGTAACGTCGATGCTGTATATCTAGCACAATCTTATGCAAAGGTACCCAAACATCTAATTAGAGACAATGCAAATATGATCGTACTATTCCGACAAGATAATCTCAACTTAAAGCACATATACGACGATTACGTAAATACTGACATGTCTTTTACGGAATTCAGGGAGTTGTGTAAGCAAGTATGGGAGAGTAATGACAGATCGAACTCGAGACCCTTTGTTGTCATGGTACCTGAATTTCCACTGAATGAAGGACGATACAGAAACGGTTTCGATGTATTTATCAGAGTGAATAAATAGAGAGTATCGCTCATTACAGCTATGAGTATCGACAGATTCGGATCGCGCAGGATCATCCCATCCAGGGGTGTGCTTAACCGTTATATTATAAATCGAGATGACACGGGAAACTATCAATTCAAGAAAAAGCGATTATGCAACATTCAGGATCCTGAAGAAGAATATGATGCAACGACTAAACACTATGTGGATACGCTTACGACTATCGTCGAGCATCGAATGCAGACGTTCACCGAAAAGACTTCATATCAGCGTATGGGCGAATTTGAAGCTATGCTTAGGCAGCACGTGCAAACATCGCTCGAAGGTCAACATCAGAGCCTAATGGAATACCTGAGTAAATATGCTTTCAAACGCGATGCAGAAACTAATGTCATTCTGGATACAATAAGAATGAAGGTACTATTGCCTCCAGTTGACGATCATGATGTTCCGAATAAAAAATATATTTTGGATTACATAAATGCACACACACCGCTTCCCGATTCGAACGGTAACGTTTCCTTTCGAAAGAAACGGATAAGAGAGATAGCCGATCCCGTGGACGATAACGATGCCGCAAATAAAAAATATGTTAGACATTTAGTTGTAAAGAAAAATGCGGAAACACAGACAGTTTTAAACCGAACTCTAGCTTCTATGCCTCAAGAAATTATTGCAGCAGTAGAAAAAAATCTTGATACCGTGGTAGCCTCAATTATGAATAGTATTGCTAATCTTAATTCGCGAGTGAATCTAATAAATACTATTTTAGGGAAAATGAGTGGACAGCTCATCATTACATTGCAAACGAAACCGTACAGAGGTAACTCACAGAGATACATGCTAACTTCGGGACTCGAATACTACAGGTCCCCGGTTAGCGGAGAGGTGTTTGGCTGCAATATGATTTCATCATCGCATCCCAATACGAGAACGGATGCAATATTTGCAATAAATGATAAACGCGTTGAAAGTTATCCTGCACTCGTCATGTTGGGCGATAAGTTGACCTTCACAGCTCCAGTTAATCGTGCTAAAGATGGACATATTCTAAGTATCGACTTAAAAATCTCCTATATATTGATGCCAGCAGCTTAAACCTGCATTCATTTTACGATGGATGTAGAAGGCATCAGACTCAAGCAGTCCATCGCTCGACACAGTAAAGCGATAAGGGAAAACTTACGTTCCCTGAGGGGTCTCAGGTTCGAAACCCAACGCGTGATGTCCGAGGTTCTTCAGCCCGTCACCGTTCCTCTGAAGGATATACTAAAGAATCAAGAAAAAAGCAAAACCCCTCTCTCTCACCCCGAAGAAGAAGAAGAAGAAGCCGATACCCTTGTGAATTATCTGAAGAAGGTTCGAACAGCTAGCGGCAGCGATCTGGACGTTACCTTTGGAGTACGGTATGAAGACGGGGATTATAAGATAGGAAATAAATTAATTACATTTGCAGATAACAGTGTTCAGATAGGAGATGAGACTTATGAGGCTAGCCCCGGGCTGTACGAACTATTATTCAAGCGAGTACCTCAGACCTCATCGTATACGGAAGACGATCTGGATATTTATTCTCAGATTTTGAAACAAACTCTAGTTCACAGACAGGGCTACAGCAGGAGCGGTCGTCTGAGATCGAACAAGGGGTATAAATATCAGAATATCATACGCAGGCTTATCGACACTACGACCGGTTCCGGTCTCGAATGGAAGCAGCACGTTCCGGGTAGGAAGTTGGACTACGTATACTGGTCCGATCCTAATAGTCTGATTAGCAGACTCAGATTGCTCATTGCATCGAGAGAGGCTGGCAATTTGAATCATACAACGGAAATTCAAGAGATCATCACAGAATTGAAAAACTCGAAAATAATAGCATGATTAGACGAAACATCGTTAGTGAATTACATTCCCCGGCCAGAAGGAAGTTTCTACGTAGGAAAATAATTAGTAAAGGTCTTAATGACTTATTACAAATAGACCTTATTGAAATGATACCATACGCAAAACAAAACAGAAACTATAAGTACATTCTTATTGCTGTTAATTTTTACTCAAAAATGGCTTATGCAAGACCTGTGAAGGACAAGACCGGAGTGAATGTTACAAAAGCAATGCGAGATATACTGGAGGATCTGAATACAACACCTAAGAATATTCAATCCGATAACGGCAAGGAATTTTACAATAAGCATTTCAAGCAATTAATGACCAGGTATGGAATTAATCACTATAGTACATTCAGTGTCATTAAGGCTGCTGCTGTCGAGCGTTTAATAAGAACGCTTAAAACTATGATGCATAAGGAATTTTTGACTAAAGGTTCATATAAATGGCTGGATCTCTTGCCAAGAATCATTAACATCTACAATAATACTTACCATTCGACGATTCAGATGAAGCCTCGCGACGTCAGGAACAACGATCTCCTCCTCACGGTGTATCGTCGTGATGTTATGAGGTACGAAAAGAGGAACGCCAGGAGGTTCAGTGTTGGGGACCGTGTTAGGATCTCTAGGCATAAGGGTCTACTCGAGAAAGGTTACACACCTAATTGGAGCACTGAAATCTTTCGCATTGTCAGGGTAAGAAGCACAGTCCCACCCACCTATCATCTGGAAGATGGTGAGGGGAAGGTAATACAAGGTGGATTCTATGGTCATGAATTATTAAGAACTAGTTACCCTGACACATATCTCGTAGAAAAAGTACTACGTCGACGTGGGAATAGGTTACTCGTCAAGTGGCTAGGCTTTCCAAAAAGTGAATGGATAGAAAGGACTGCTGTAGTGTAGAAGATGCAAAAAACTAAGACAAAATGTTTTTAGGATTCAGGATGTGTGTTGTATAATTTTATTTCTTAAGAAATAAAGCAACAGAATCCAAAAGTAATTGAGTTTTATTTATTTTTTAAAAATAACCCTACTTATTCCCCATCACCCCCAAAAAGTATAAACATGTAAAAATGAGTACTTATTCAGGTGGACATGTGTTTGCATTTATAAAACAAGATTTTGTGAACTTCAAAGCATAAAATGAAATCTCTCTAAAAAGTATGGTTTACATCATAAAAAGCTTTAAGTATAAGAAATGCACAACAATCTCTCACATTAAGCAGAATTACATTAAATGGGGACGACATTCATAAACAACACTTGTGAACTCAAAAAATTGGTTTACATAACATATACCATAAACTTTAAAGAAAATATAACCCTCATCCCAAAAAAGTATAAACATGTAAAAATGAGTACTTATTCAGGTGAACATGTGTTTTCATTTATAAAACAATATTTGTGAAGTTCAAAGTATATAAAAAGTTCAATTACAAAGAAAATGAGTACTGGACATGTGAACTCGAAAAAAGTATGGTTTACCAAGTCCCTCATTAAGCAGAATTACATGAAATGGCATACTTTTAATAATGTAAAAAACACATAGTCTCTCTCTCTCTCTCTCTCATTAAACAGAATTACATGAAATGGCATACTTTCAAATAAGGTAAAAAACACATAGTCTCTCTCTCTCGAATTACATTACAATGTCAGCTGTGCTCAGAGGTAGCAGGATCTCTTGGAATAGAAAAATGTCCCCAGGCCATAGTTTTATGCGAGTTTTCAATCATATAACGTTTGGTATCAAGCCCTCTCAGTGCAATTTTGTTCATTTCTACTGTGTGAACGTTATGCTTACGACTTTGGAAAGTTGTTTGTCTGGCATAATGTGCTACATTCATGTCATTGAGACAAGATAGGTAATCATCAAAAGTTATTGAACGCATTGCAGCCTTTGAAACGCCTTTTGACTTCTTAACGATCTGACCATCAAAACGATATGAGTACAGCTTAGACCTTAGCCCAGCGTATTCTGTCATTAATTTGCCCGATAATTCGTCTTTAAATAAGCCCATTACTTTCCTGTTTACCAGAGGTATCGAATATATGTTATCGGGTGGGTAATTGGTTGTATCAAAATGCTGAATGTTGGTTTTGATAAAATCATAAACATCTGTACTAGTTTCAAACAAAAATGAATCGGTATCCATGTAATTTAGAGACAAATCATTTAGGTTCTTTTTCAGAATGTTATAATAAAAGTGGTACATCACATATTTAGAAATGTCAAGTATTGCCTGTCCTATGTATATGGGCTTACACATGTGAATTTCTTCCTTTGCCAGTTCGATACCCACAAGGTTCTCGTCAAATATAATGTGACGCAAAAACGTTTGACGCGATATCAGCTTTTTCGCTTGTTTCCAACTGGTAACGAGACGAAAATCGTTATACTTACGTACATTTTCCATAAATTTTCCATAAACACAATTATTCATTTTTTTCCATAGATTCTGACCGAATTTAGATTTCTCCTCAGCACGTTTTGCAGCGTTCAAGTCAATGTATGATTTTAACCAGAAGGATTGTTTGTAAGCCACTGCTCTATGTATGCATTTCAATTTCATTCCTAATTCTACACATTGCTGTAGATTACGGTAATGCAAGACATACTTTGACTTATCAGATAGTGTTGCAAGGAGCTTATTGCATGTATCCTTTGGAGGTATTTCGCTCTTTGGACACAGTGGAAGATCGTTGTGTTCGTCGTGAATGGCTTTAGGATATTCGAGATCGACTTCAAGCACATAACCCGTTTCCGAATCTGGCGGTACGTTTAAGAATTCTATTGCATTAATTTCATCTCTATTTAACCATCTGAGTTCGCCACATGGAGTTGCATGTCTTGCCATAACAAATCCGTATAAGTTTGTACAATCGAAAAGTGCTAAGTATTTAGGTGGTAGAGATTCGTTGTATTCATTCATGTACTTGTTATTGGCTTTGGAGTATCGCTGCGACACCGTGCAAAGCCAACCCCTGATTCCTGACTCGAAAAACTCTAGCATTTCTTTGTCGGTGATTAGCGATAATTTTGTTTTAGTCGTCTTTAACATCGCCTGATAGGCCAACCCGGGAGCAGTGTAGAAATGGCACGGATCTAGTTTATATAAATTTAGGCATAAGTTTCTGAAAGTTTCAAAAATGTCAGTCAATAACAATGTGTCAGTCTTAAGATATAGATCGCTGTATTCGCCTAAGTTTCTGATATTTAACTCTCGCCATACTGTTTGAGCATGCAAGTAATCTTCCGTTGTTATATCATCAAATTGTGATATATCTGGTAATGCGGTCTCTTTCAATTTCTCTACGCAATCCAGATATGTGTATGGAAATACGCCTTTACGTATCATTAGCTGCCGATGTGCAGGATTTTCGTATGCTCTGTTTGTATCTTTAAAGTCCTCGGGGTTTAGCATATCAGCTAAATTGCTCAATTTATCATCGAGGAATCTATAACTATCAAGAAATCTGAAATATATACTTTTTCCATTGGACGTATATCTCTTACTGAATGATAGATAGTTTTCAGATGTTTGTGAAATACATGATATGGGTTCTCGATCGTAAGCGAGATGTTTCACGAGAAAATGTGAATCGTAGTTTGACAGACAATGAAAAAAAATCGGTATGTAATTTGGTAACTTTCTATTCAGATTACACGAATTGTGGGCCGCTCCTATGAATCTACCGGTCAAATGGCAATGGTCTAATATTTTGTCAGATTCGGACTCAAATTTATCTTCACACAGATGACAGAAATCAGTATTTCTGAATTTTATTTTATCTGCATCGGTCATATTTAACTCTTTGTTTTTCGAGTAAATATCGATTACATCGTCTGCAATTACAGTTAATTCGCTGAAAAAATCTTGAATCGCATTAGGACCTCTAAAGATTTTGAATTTCGATAAGGTATCGTCATAATTGCATACAAGGTTTAAAGCTATTGATACTGCTTCGTGTCTTTGTATCGATCTCGTCCAACTGCTATCTGCGGAGGGCTGACATGAATGCACTTTTTTAAGTATTGATTCGATATCTGCATATATGACAAATGGCACCGGAGAGCACTTCGAGTATGAATTGAATCGAATGGTGTCATTTACCCCTATTTCAGGCATACTAACAACTTGCGATTTCATGCATCTCCTTTTATGTTTAGCTAGGTTGCTTTCATTCGAGAAGTATTTCATGCATGCCTCACATATACACATCCTACACTTGCGTTTAGTTAATTGTGAGGACAACAGGCGAGATAGGTCATTTATTAAGCAATAGTGTGATCTAGCTTCATCGGCAATTCTTAAGAGGTTCACATGATGCTCTTTACGTTCCGAGGTTTGATATAATGGAATAATTGAATATTCGTCTATACCATATACAGTGATAGATATATTATCATTTTGCTTTTCAAATTTTTGTATGTCATCTAAAGATACTGGAAACTTTATTCCTGCGAAATTAAATTCTTTAAACATATTGTACTTGGAGTACGAACTCACTCTATAGCTGTTACGCTTTACCGGAAATTTGGATGCCAGTAGGCAATATCCGAAACATTTGTTATCAGTATTCCTAATATTGGTCACTGCTCTCTTGTGTTTTATGAAATCTGGCACTTTTATGTTGCAACCTGCATTTAGCGGATCGTAGTGACAGAAATTTAGAATTAACGAACATATTTGGTATAGTGATTTCGAACTGCTTTTCGATTCGAATGTATCAATGTTGAACAATATGGGATGTTTAAGTTTATTCTCATACCAATCGCTAATGTTTGTACCTTGTAAGATAGCATCCATTTTACTATCGAAATTAAATGTCTCGATCTTTTCATTTTCGGGTGTTTGGATGACATATTTGCATACTAATGTGGCACATAACTTTATTCCTGACAAATGACGAGCGAGATTGCTCCGGATTTCACTGCTAACGAGCGGTTGACATTCATCTAGAAATGTTTCAGGATCTATCATTCCCACCGAGTTTTCTATTTGACTCGTATAGATCCGATTTTTAAATGCCGATTCAATAGTCATGCATGCAAGATCCTTCTGCCTCTGTTCACTCACCGATTCTGTTCTTGGTTTCTTTGATGGAGACGCGCTATCATCTTTCGGCGACGTAGTCCTCTTGTTCGGGGATCCGGTCTTATTTGAGATCACGTGCACGTGTTCCTCTGAAATTGAAATAAATGAGGTGTCATCAGTAATACATATTTGATATCTTTTAAGCTGAAAAAAATGTTCAGGTAAAGTTTTTTTAAAAAAACTAAAATCGAATTTTCTTTTTTTCGTGATATTAATTTGTTACCTTTTTGAAGCATGCATGAAAGCTGAAAAATCTATAACAAATAGTTCATTTTTTTATTTACAGTAATCAAAGTATCTTTAAGCTGGAAATAATGTTGATTTTATTTCAAGTAAAGTTTTTTAAATCGAATTTTCGTTTTTCGTGATATTAATTTGTTACTTTTTTGAAGCATGCATGAAAGCTGAAACAAAAATATATAGTTCACTTTATTAAGGCTGAAAACAAAATTGTCATTTTATTTCAAAGTAAAGTTTAAAACCTGAAATCTAATTTTCTTTAAAGCTGAAAAGAAAAATATCCCTTTTTTAGCATGAAATACACTTATATAACAAAACTGCTTCATTATTAATCTTTGATGCTACTGACATTAAAGTTATATATTAAAAAGAGGAAATGGAATTTTACTTATAGCTGAAAAAAGAAATATTGTCAAATTATATTTTTTTGTTGAATGTTTAAGCTGAAAAAATTTATTATCTTATCCGATTACTTTAATGTAATGTTTTGTTTTAACACATACATGCGAACATAAACTCACCTTTTCTTGTCATGGAGTGGATTACTGCAGTGTCTGCAGATGCATCTCCTTCGCTTGAGAATTCTCCTGCATGTTTGAACTCGTCTGAAAATTATACAATTCATTATTGCAACGATCTGAGAAGTGAAAATAGTAACATTTTATCGACTGGCTATAATCTGAAATTTCGAGATACACGTACAAAGACAAGATTTTTATCCAAATTAATCTTAAAAGGTCAAAATGTTAGAACTATTCCATTAAGAATTTTTTTCTCTTTTCCGAGATGCATTATTTTTTTCTGAACTGAGCTAACACATGCAAAAACTGTTTTAATATACCTTTTTTGTAAAAAAGTAATCTTGTGACGTCGATACCCGCTAGCTAGCGTCTCTTGTCCCATGTACACAAGGTGATAGCCTCCTTCATTTATAGCAGTTTTCTGTTCTGTAGTCATACTCTTAAATCGCTCGGGAAGAAAGATCTGATACTGATCTAATATTACTACGACGCGTTCCCCATATCTCGTGCTAAGCGTCTTCAGCTTGTTTATTTTGAACGGCACGTTTATTTCCAGATCTGCAAGTTTCTTTGTTGGTACTATTGGAGCGCCTTTTCCAATTTCATTGAGCTGGCTTATGATTTGATCTGAAACATACAGACGCGTTTCAACAGGTTTATATTATTTAGGTCACGAAAAAACACGGAAATAAAAGACACATTGAATCGATCGTTTGGGTCACTGAAGTATATGTAAAAAGACACATTGTAAGAAATAATAATTTTTTTCACTTACCATCCATGTTCTTTCCTGGCTGCGCACTTCTGTTGCAAATGGTCTTTTTTCGGACTCCCTTACACATTTTATATGTCCCCGACGTTGTTAGCCCCCCCTCCCCACAAACACTTGTTCTATACTGCAGTCACATGTCCAACCGAATAAGTACTAAGTTCTTAAGAACGGTATCCTACGTCTTTATAAGTTCACGATACTATTACGCCTATTTTCCCTTCTCCTTCCACGTATGCGCACGCAGTTATCTGACCATTGGCTGACATTCGTTCGTGACAAAAAATTACCTTGTCCACCTGGCCCCTGTACTTACGATAATTATAGCATTGGTAGGATCCGTGTTGCTGCTTCCTTTTTGCTACAGGCAATTTCTTACGCTACTTTCAGTTTTTCCATAACCTATAATTATTTAAAAATTCTGAAGTCCTGGTTTCTCTCTATGCCTTCGGGTTACAGGGACGAGAGAAAAGACATTGCATTTGCATGTCTCAGCATGTGAGCTCGATATGCCGAGGTTTTTTTAAAGCATTTAATTTTAGTAATTTTTTAGTTCATTCTGTCTTGACCCTTCTGTTACTGATCCAGCGTGAACGGGAATCACTCGCATGGATTTCTTATTTTGCCTTCTTGATGAAAGATTCCAAGTTTTTACCTGCGGGGGACTCGAAAACGTACGTACGTAACGGTACACCTGACTCGGAATATTATTAGCCCCCTTAGTTCTTTTTCTCATTGCCTTCTTACTGAACGGGATCTCTTCTTCTTTGATTCATACATTGAAAACAAAACCTTGGATATGACGAGATAACCGTACACATAACTCGAATTCACATGTCCTCTGCCTCTGAACGCAGGAGCCATACATTAGTTTTTTTTTAGCAAACGCGGTAACCATACACATAACTCGAATATTATTTAAGCCATACATCTTTTTTCTCACTTCATTGCCTCTCTTCTTGCAATTCTTTACTTTATCTACTACGTATAGTAAGTATTGCATTCCGCCCAAAAATTCGATACCGAGATTTCACAGGAAATACATGTTTTGAAACCCCCCATTTTTGGAAACATGTCCGTGTGTCTGTATGTGAACAGTCGGATAAACACCAAACTTAGTATTTTGGTTCAGTATCTTCACGAAGGTTTTTTCAAGAAAAAATCCCCACCATCCCAGAATACCCTTTACATGGAACATTTTTCTCAAAAATGGCTCTAACGATTCTTCATTGTGAACGACTTTTGCATAACTGGTAAAAAAATAATAAGAGATAGACAAAATTTTACTACACGTGAGCGCGCAGGCGCGCACACACACAGATATTTTTTTTCGGCTTTTAATTATTTTATTCTTCATTTAACTCTGCAACATAAAATAACAGTGTATCATCAACTTCACGAGGGGAAATAACGTGCTACAGATATTTTTTTTCGGCTTTTAATTATTTTATTATTCATTTAATTTCACAACATAACAATACAGGGAGGGGGACGGACTTCAGAATTCTACCACTCAAGACTCCCAAACGTCACGTAATCCCACACACGGGTACTAACTCCGATTATTCATTACACGGCTTCTAACACACACATACATACATACCTGTTTCAAAAAAAACCCACAGAGGGAGGGAGGGAGGGAGAGGGACGAGATTCATACACACTTCACCTTAGACTCTCAACATCACGTAATCCCCTCACGTTACTCATATAGACGGTTTCTAAAACCGTCTAATCATTCCACGGGTACAAACACACATACGTAGCTGTGTCAAAAGCCGCGTTAACCAACTACTTAAGAATAATAATATATGTATCTACTAATAAACGATAGAGGATAGAGAAAGTCATGTGAATGAATCAATTGTAATTTTATTATTGTTTTTATAAAAGGAGTTGAAAGGAAATAAACTTTCTGTGCTACCAAGCTGCAAAGAATGTCATTATTGAAGTGTTTTGAGCTACTAAATGTATGCTTTTCAGCAATTCCTTTTTTTCAGTCTGTACAAAGCAAGAAATATGAAATGAATGAATTTTCGGGTAAAGCAGCTGTAATATAAAATGATTTTTCAGACTTAAAACACCCCTAAGGCTGTTATAAGATTATGCAAACTTTCATACATTTATAATACACTTTTAGGTGCAAAGTGACGTAGTAATTTGTATCACAAATTATGTAAATGTAAAGAGTGATTGTAGTGTGAATATGCATTATTGTGTGACATTGATTTGAGATGTTTGTTGATTGTAATTATTGTTGAGAAGTGGGTTTATACGGCCTTACTGAAACTGACAATAATAGCGTGCAATAATGTAGCAAGGGGGTGAGCTGTTTATCATTATTAGAGACGAGCAAATGACGTAATATTGGCGCGTTTTTCTTAGAATTTGCTGGAACATTTTTCCTAGAGCATATGTTTTCGTAATTTTCATTGGATATAAAAATAGACGCTAATGTTGGCGCGTTTTATTAACCAATAGCAGCTCGGTTATAATCTTTAGGTATATCGGGGTGTAGGAGTATAAAAAGGGCTAGGTCAGAGTCAAATTCGTTCAGTCCATCGGAAATATTTGTACATTACACGTCGGTTTCAGTCCATCGGAAACATTTGTGCATTACACGTCGCTGAATACATCACACAGTTTATCGATTCGCAGGTTACGCGTAGCAGAGTTATGAAAAATCTCAAGTGTTGTAAAGTTAATTACACAAAAAGTTGAAGTACGCGAATTAATAATGTGCAGTAAATAAGTTATAACAGTTTCAGTTTGGCGAGTGTCAAGATTAATACGTAAAAGTGCATAATGTGTTATGACAATAAAAGTATAAAACAAATTCTTTCATCAGTGTTATCTTTGGATAAAAGACTTCTTTCCGTTTACACACCTTGATTAAGAGACTTGCTTGACCGAGAGATCATAGCTAGCCGGAGGACAGTGAACCAAAATTAAATAAAATAACAGGCGCTCAGTAAAAGCTAACACGAAGTGACCGCGACAAATTGTCTTTTATACGTGCGGCAGATAAACAGTAGCATTCTTTCAAACTTAACAAAGAATACCGTCGCAAAATGGCTACCACAACGTGGGGCTAACAAATAAATAACATTAATACTGTCGCAAAAAGTGCAATGACATTTCCTGCAATATTATCCCAAATGCTAACACAAGAAAATATTTGTTTGCCTCAAACTGCATTTTAGAGCATTTCATAATTTCCTAGATACTTAGCGCAACACACAAAATTCAATCAGAATGAACGGGAGTTCACAGGCTATTTCCAGAAAATTCAAAATGCATGCTTTATTTGAACTCACCAGCACAACCACACTAACACTCCGTAGCTCACACACACGCCTTCAAACACTACAAATCACTAGCAAAAACACACTCACACTCCAAAGCGAACACACTCGCAATCAAACACTACAATACACCAGCACAAACACACTCAACACCAAAGCTCACACACTCGCAGTCACAGACTACAACTCACTAGCAGAAACACACCCACACTCCAAAGCTGACACACCCCCAGTCACAAACTGCAACTCATCAGGAAAAACACACTCAAACGCCAAAGCCCACACACTCGCAATCAAACACTACAACTCACCAGCAAAACACACTCACAGTTCACCCCCCCCCAGGGGCTCGCTACGTGAGTATGGCTTTGACGTACCCAGAGTGTCCGAGCCAGTCCTCACCCTCATCTGGACTAGCCACGTTAACTTCATTTATTTTACTGTTCCTTTTCTACAATTATTTCTTATACTGGGTTCAGGTTCTATGGTTTTATTAACACCTGTCTCACCAACAGGGAACTTTTCTATTTCCGTGGTTGCTGTCCCACTGTTTCAACGCAGCTTCCAACCCCCCAGGGGCTCACTTTATGTGAGTACGGGTTTGGCACACCCGGGGTCCCGAGCCACTCATCACCATCGTCATCCCTCCACCCTTATCCGGTCGAGGTGGGTTCGTCCTCTTGACCGGGAGACACAAGGTGCGCTCTCGTGCGTTCTTTTCATTTCGTTCCATACCCCCCTCGCCACGCTTCTTTTTTCTCTAATCCATTTACAAACATTTCGCACCACGACCATTCACATGTCTCTTTTTCTTCCTCGCCGGCCTACCTTGCGTGTGAAACGCCCACACACTTTTGGATTATTTTCCAATTTTATTTTAATCCTCCGTGGACACAGCCTGACGGATACCCGCGCACTGGGTGCGCAGCTGGGTGAATGGATAATGGCGTCATTCCCACTACCCGGGGTCGTCATGTAGGGTGTGTGTTCGTATCTGCTGTTCAACTGCAGTCCCGCGGGGGGCACTACATGAGCTGCTGACTTCCCACGGCCATTTTGTTCCTCTGTCTATGTTCTGGGAGGTGTGACCCTGGGGTGAGAGCGGTATGGATAGGCCACTCACCCAAGCCGGGGTAACGCCCGGGAAGACAGAGCCTGAAGTCGGAGACGGTTGCAGTGCTGGAGGATTTATTTCGCTATGGAGTCCTCTTTCTCCATTATTAATAACACGCCGAAACGTTTTGGTAACAGAAGTAGCACCACCGTCATCTGATTGTTACTTAGTCATTACGCAAACAGAGAAAGGACAAACGTTTGAGAAGGTGAACCCTTTTATAATACAGAAGGGATTGACTCTATTGCTGGTCCGGTTCATTCCTTCGCCTTCATCTCGGTTCATTGTTGGTTCAGTCTCTGAGTAAACTTTCCGTCCTTTCACGCCCAATATAGTATAGGACGCTAAGAACCATAGTAGTTATAGAGCGTCCATAAATAAAAAAACTCAACCCTCAATAGCCTCGAAAAAACGTCGGACGATGAACTGGTCGACTATCTTTCTGATCAAAAGGTGACAGCAGTTCATCGATTGCAGGCTAAACGTGATGGAGTGTTGGTACCCTGTTTCTCACCTATGGCGTCGATCTGCCCACGAGTCTTTCAGCAGGGTACGAACGCACTGTGGTGAGCTATATTCCTAGACCTCTGCGTTGTTTTAAATGCCAACGTTTTAGGCATACGCAAGTCTCTTGTAAGAGTGACGTTTCCATCGGTGCCTCATGTAGTCAGCCCTCACACGATGGTACCTGTTCATCAGCCTCGTCTGCGTTAATTGCAAAGGATCTCATTCTGCGTCATTTGGCGACTGTCCGCGGTACTTGGACGAGAAGGCGATCCAGGAGATCCGGATAAACGAAAAGCTATCCTTCGCTGAATCCCGGAGGTGTTACCATATTCGCCAACCTGCGCTCCTGCGATCGGGTACATTCAGCTCTGTTGTTGCCTCGCCAGTATCCCGGAAGGATGCCGAAACTGAACCATGACTACCTTTACCGCAACTACCATCCGGACGTCCATCTCTGGCACAGTTATTAAGCCATCTAAAGCTGATCCTAGGGTACTGAAGTCACAAGGCACTCAGAAGAAATCCAAGCAGAAACTTCGCAAGGAACATTTTCTTAAACACCCTCCGCGTGCGCGCGGTAAGAAAACTTCACCTTCTTCTCTGAGGTAGCAGTACCAGGATGCTCCTGGGACAAGTCGCGCTCAGCGGCACCCTTCACCCATTGCCACCCAGAACCGATTCTCGGCGCTTGAATCGGTTTCTGGCACTGAGCGCGTGGGCCCTTCTTTCGATGAGCCTATGGAGTCTGAACAACTCCATACCAAAAGCTCGAGCCCCAAAGTTAAGTAGAAGGTAATTTTGAGCCGCCCTTCTAAGTAGACAGTTTATCCCTTTTATTCATGGTTATCCTGGCCTGAAATTTACGTGGTGTACGATCGCATAGGGCGGAACTGCAACTTTTATTGTGTTACCATTCACCTATGGTCGTGAGTTTGCAAGAGACCAAGCTTCGCCCTCACGATCCTTTTGATCTCCGCTACAATCTTGCACCGGATGAAGGTACTCCTGCTCATGGAGGTGTCATGCTATTAGTGCGTCACGGCGTTCATTTTCAGACTCTCACACTTACGTCCGACTTGCAAGCTGTTGCCGTTAGGATTCAATTCCCCGGCTTTTTCTATTCTCCTTGCTCCGTCTATTCACCTCCATCGTCTCTCCTCGCTAACGCGGACGTTCGAGATCTCCTGTCCGCTCTCCCAGCACCATTTCTTCTGTTGGGAGATTTTAATGCCCATCACCCCCTGTGGGGTTCGCCTAGGGCTTGTGCAAGGGGAACGCTTCTTTCCGACATTTTTGCTCAGTTCAGCCTCTCCATCCTCAATACAGGTGAGCCTACTTTTCTTTCTGATTCTTCTGGTACATTCTCTCACTTGGATCTTGCCGTTTGCTCAATCCAGCTTGCTTGTCGTCTGCAGTGGAACGTCGTCGCTGACACCTACTCCAGCGATCATTACCTCTGCATCGTGTCTTTTCTGTCTCACCACGTCCAACATTCCAGAGTACCTATCTGGCAATTCCATAAAGCCGATTGGAGACTGTATTCCAGCCTCGTGTCTTTTGTGGACCAGCCCTCCACTGACGTTAACCAATTAGTGCATTACCTTACGTCTACGATCCTATCTGCCGCCGAATGCACAATTCCCCGTTGGTCCTCCCACCCTCGGCGTATTCCAGTTCCGTGGCAGACCGAGGCCTGTCAGGACGCCGTTCGTGCCCGTAGATCTGCGCTCAGGGTGTTTCAGTGACACCCTACACTTGATAATTTGGTTACTTTTAAACAATCGCGCGCCAGGGCTCGTCGCATTATTCAGTATAGCAAGAAGGCCTGGATTCGTTTTGTCGAGTCTTTTAATAGCTTCATGCCTTCCTCTGCTGTTTGGGATAAACGTCGTCGCTTCTCCTGTAAAGTGTCGAATTGTACTGTGTATGGCCTTCAGGTTTCCAAGGTCACCATAGTGGATACGGCTGCCATTGCTAACACTTGGATGCTACCTTTGAGGCGGTTTCCAGTTCTGACCATTATTCCGCCGGTTTTCGCACTCTCAAAGACCGGCTGGATTCCGTGACCTATAGTTTTCGGTCTCCTAATCAGGAGTGTTATAATGACTTTTTCTCAATAAGGTAGCTGAAGCACGCCCTCAATTTCTCTAAGCACTCCGCTGCTGGGCCGGACGGCATTCATGTCTTGAAGTTACAGAACCGTTCGGTCGACAGTAAACTCTTTCTCTTACAGTTCTATAACCGTATTCGGCAAGACGGCGTTTTACCTTCAGTTTGGCGCGAAGCCACCATCGTCCCTATACTTAAGCCTTGGAAGGATCGCCAACTACCTTCCAGCTACCGCTTATCTCCCTCACCAGTTACATTTGCAAGGTGATGGAGCCGATGATCAACGGGCGGTTGACATGGTGGCTTGAGTCTCAGAACCTTCTGCCAAAGCTCAATGCGGGTTTCGTCACCATCGCTCTTCCGTCGACCATCTGGTATCTCTGTCGACGCATATTATGAACGGATTCCTGAGAAAGTGTCAAACAGTGGCTGTGTTTTTTGACCTGGATAAAGCTTATACACTTGTTGGAGGGGCGGCATTTTACGTACACTCCATCAGTGGAGTTTCCATGGCCGTCTCACTGTCTTCATTCATGAGTTTATGAAGGACCGTGTATTTCGTGTGCGTGTAGGATTCGTTTCATCTTCAACTTTTATCCAAGAGAACGGAGTACCTCAAGTCTTGGTCATACTCTTTCCAATTGCGATTAACCCTACTGCTGCCTGTGTTCCACCCGGAATTTCCTTGCTTTCGTTGCTTTTTGTTGACGATTTCGCCGTATTCGCAACTTCTCGTCGCACCTGTATGTTGGAACGCCGACTACAGCAGTGTCTTAACTGCCTTCACTCTTGGAGCATTGACAAGGGGTTCCAATTTTCTGCCGAGGAGGCATTCTGCGTTAATTTCTGTCGCAGAAAAGCGTTCCCTCCACCTTGTCTCCGACTCGGTGCGGCACTCCTCCCCTTTTCGGACGAAACGAAATTCCTCGGATTAATCTTTGATAGGAAGTTGTGTTGGTCGTCGCATATCACCTATTTGAAAGCAAGGCGTGAAGGTTTCTGTCCATCTTATGTGTTTTAAATGTCATCTTGGGGTGCAGATCGCACGCTACTTTTGCGACTTTATCGATCATTGGTTCGATCAAAGCTTGACTATGGGTGTATTGTGTATTCCGCTGCGCGACCTTCCATCCTGAGTCGCTTGAACGCAGTTCACCACCAGGGCCTCCGGCTATCAACTGGCGGTTTTCATACCAGTCTTACTTTGAGTCTTTGTGCAGAAGTTGTAGAACCTCCGCTCTCTTATCGTCGTGACGTTCTTCTCTGCAGCTATGCTTGTCGGTTATCCGTGTGCCTCAACACAGGGGTCACACACACTTCCCTCCTTGGCTGCATTCCGAAATATCTTGCCACCTTGATTTGACGCCCATGCCAAAGTCCACGACCCCCGATCCGGTCATCCGTTTGGCTTTTGCCGAAGTTCAAGCGCACTTTGGCAGCCATTGTTTTATTTCTTCTGACGGCTCAAAGGATGATCGTGGAGTTGGACGTGCCTTTTTATTTGGTGTAGAATGTTTTATCTTTCGTCTCTGATCAGTGCTCGGTTTTTACTGCTGAACTTATTGCTCTGGAACAAGCTCTGTCCTTTATCCGTCAGCGTGGTCTGGAGAATTGTGTTTTCTGCACGGACTCTCTAAGCATCCTTTCTAGCCTTCGTGCGCTGTACGTTCGTAATCCCATCGTGCAGCGTCTCCAGGATTGTCCCCACCAGCTTACCACTGATGGGATCAGCGTATCGTTTGTCTGGGTTCCTGGTCACGTCGGCATATCCTGTCGTCCTCCGTGCACTAGTGGTACCGTGCTATCTTCTAGTTCCCGAGATCGCGGGTTCAAACCCGGCGGAGGGCGATGAATTATTTCGGGTGTAAAAATCCTTAGCATGGCTTCCTTCGGAAGGTAAGTAAAACCGGTAGTCCCGTGTCGTAGATTTACGGCATGTAAAAGAACCTCAAGCCTGATAAAGAAGCCTCTGAGCAAAATTTTCGGCCTTTCACGCCCAATATAGAATAGGACGCTAAGGACCATAGTAGTTAAAGAGCGTCCATAAATAAAACTCACTTTAATTTAATTTCGGCATACGCGATAATGAAGGTACATATATCCAATGAAGGTGCGCATGCCGCTGCCAAGAGTGCCATTTTATCCCAATCTTATTTTAGCCTCTGTGTTCCTGCGGATGATTTTAATCCTTACTTAAAGAAGTCTATTTCTCCGGTTGTTTTGGTGCCTGGTCCTCTATCCAGCACACTCCAATGCTCACATACACACAAAATCAAACACTCATGCTCCACAACTCATTAAAACAAACACACACTCAGGCACTACAGCTCATTAAAACACACAGCCTCTGGCACTACAACTCATTAAAACACACACACTCAGGCACTACAACTCATTAAAACACACACACACACTCAGGCATTACAACTAATTAAAACACACACACACACTAAGGCATTACAACTCATTAAAACACACACACTCAGGCATTACAACTTATTAAAACACACACACTCAGGCACTACAACTCATTAAAACACACACACACACATACACGCACTCAGACACTACCTCTCATTAACACACACACATAGACACACACACACAGACATATACACAAACGCTACATGTGGCGTTTTTAGTTTTCCGTATGGTGGATGTAACCAAGTTCATTATAA
The DNA here is from genome assembly GCA_030765065.1 of Deroplatys truncata. NCBI lineage: Eukaryota > Metazoa > Arthropoda > Insecta > Mantodea > Mantidae > Deroplatys > Deroplatys truncata. Next base: position 129,002,587 of record CM060979.1, on the reverse strand, counting down.
TGAAATATGTAATTAATAGTGGTCAAAAATATTTTTCGTAGGAAATTTAACGTGAATACCATATAGCATTCATGCAAAATTAGGCTTCTGTTCACATACATTTTCCACGATATGAGTATTTTTTGTCGAGTAAGAATATTGATTTTTAATCAGTAGAGGGCTTCGTCTAACTGTGAAGGTTCCTATTGATTTCTAATCCTTAAACATAAAATTGTGATTTTGAACTACACAGTGTAAATTCACTGTGTCAGCGTTTTAAGCTGTATTATCTAAGGATTGTTTAATCCTTTCTTGCACTTTCCTCCTCGAATCCCCGTTTTTTTCTTTGTTTTTTAGTGTAAAGTAAATCAATGACTAAAAGTATAGTTTTGCAAATATAGAATTTTATGGAGTATTCCTCAAATTCCTTTCTGCCTGATTGTTCTTAGTAATGGAAGGAATGGAAAAGATAATTATGGCATAGATGAGTACGATATTTTTCTTCTTAAAACTTTCTTGGAAATTGTCTCTACGGGATAAACGAAAACTGGGGAAAGCCTTTCCGAATAGCTCTTGCTACTGGAATAAAACGCAGGCCGACAGAAACACTTTACCACAAAGCATTCGTCAATTATATTCCTTAAATCGCGGTATATGCTACTCACTTTATTTCATCTAGAATGCGGATTTTTTCTTGGAATTAAACGTAAATAAGTGTATTCGAATTGCTTGAGTACTGTTTGCAGTGCGGTCTGGAGTTTCTTGTTAGCCAAAGGTTGTACCTTCTGCGGAACAGATGTTACCCCATCCACTTTTAACATGTGGTGCTGTTGTATTGTATTCCTGGTTGAGACTCATTTACTGCCCATCATAAACATGAATTGCTTTCGGAATGTTCAAACACTACCCCTTGCAAAGTCCCAGGCAGGTAGGGAGGGTCTGAACTTTGCGGTTCTTAAAAGTCACGTACAAGTGTTATGAAAAATGGAAACGTTCATACAAGATGTTACACTTAACATTTTTGTTCCTTAAGTACTGCAACCCTGCAAAGATTCGGCTCTTAAGGTTGTGCTTAATTAAAAACCTGATGTTGGATTCACATAACTTTCTCTACCCATTATTCTTATAACAGTTTCTTCTTCTATCTCCTTGTTAATATAGATAAACCTGCATGACACATTTCGTTGTATGTGGTTATAAAACAATATAGAAAGTACTGACTCTGCAGTGTGCGGGGAGTTTGTTTGCCTCACATTCAAGAGGTCCCGAGTTCTAGTTTCGGTTAGGGTGAGTTGTTCGGATAAACGTTTTTCGTAGTTTTCCCTTATATTGAGAAGTCGAATGTCGGATAACTGTAAGCTCTATGGAACCCGGGCTCATTTGCATCATTTCACCATTTCATTCATTCGTCATCCGATACGACTATCAAGTTAGGGACGTTAAACTTAAAGAACGACATTGGGTGATGTTAATAAAAACAAGCAAAAGCTTGTGAGCTGTAGCTCCAAGCAAGTTGAGAAACGAGCATCAGTCGTGGTTTGGTATAAATAAAAGTTTCGCCTCTTCGATGAGCTATTGCTATCACCTACCAAGCTTTTGCTCAGTGACCTTCACCACGACACATCATCTAAGTAAACAAACACGCCCATTCTTCTGTCAGCAGGTGATTTAAATCTTTACTGAACCTAAATATTCATATACTCATTCATGTTAATCATACTCTCTCATTTATGAAACCTAATAGAGATGCAAATTTTGTATAAGACAATTATAATTAAAGATTTCGCAAATGAAACAGACATTGAGATTCACCCAACTTTTAATAGCTAACGCTCATCCCCTTTCTAAATCCAATCCCTCATTTCCTTATTTGATAGTATTACAAACGTGTCACCAACTGATATATTAAAAGTAGGTTATTTGTACTTCTGTTTTTGCGCCTTTACATTGATATCCTCTGCATCTATATAAAATATCACGACGTAATTCCAAGAATTTATAAGATGTTACCATGAATTAAAGTTAAACTGGATGAAAGAGTTTCATTTGAAAGTTAAATTTAAGTTTGGTTTTAATTGAAATTCTTTAGTTATAATCCGGTTTTGATTTGTGCGAACATTCTGCTCTATGTAAGTTTATTTGTATATCGCTTTGATTATATTACCGTCTGTATATCGCTTTGATTATATTACCAGTCTTCCGGTAATAAGAGCGGCTCACTATGACCTCACTCACATTCTGTTTAGCGTTATAGTACCCAGATGAAAACACCTCAGGATCTTTTCAGCATTGTTAGAAGGTCCACCTCGTGTTTGATTTGCCTCTGGAAGAAAATGTTGCGCAACCTTTTACATTTTCTCTTTTAAATAACTGTTTATATCAGCACACATCCGAGTCCTTGCGTCTTGAAACAATTTTTAATTTCACTATCACTTACGTATAGCAAGTAGAGGAAGTATTGCATTCTACGCAAAAATTCAATACCGAGATTTCATCAGAGATACACGTTTTGAGAGTGCTGAATTAAAAAGAAACATCTTTAGGAAATGTGTGAGTGTGAACAGCATAAACAAAAAAAACATTTTTTCAAACTTAGTATCCTCCAAAATGTGTTAAGATTTTCAAGAAAATTCGTCTACCCCAAAACTATCCCTTTTCTCAAAAATGGTTCCAACAATTTTGATTAAAAACCGCTATTGTTGAAGATATTTTCATGGCAAATATAATTAGGTATATCTCGAATTTTCTGGGAATAGCCAGTGAAGTGCTCTTCATTCTGAATGACTTTTATGTAACACTAAGCTGTAAGAGATTATACTACAAGAGTCCTACTACGCATCTGTGTCTGAACAGCAAACTCAGAAAGGAAAATTCGTTAAATAACAAGTTTGCTATTTTAAGCTCAGCACCTTCCAAACATGCGTCAGGAAGATTTTCAAGAAATTTACCCCCCCCCAATACCCTTTACATGGAAATTTTTGCCAAAAGCTTTTTATTTTCTCAAAAATGACTTAACGATTTTGATTAAACACGACATGTTTAAAATGTTTTCATGTCAAATGCATATATTGCATTTCCTGGGTATATCCTCTGAAGCCCCCTTCATTCTGAGTAACTTTTGCACAATTGGTAAACTATAAGATAGGCAAATCTGTCTACAAAAAGAAAATTGTTCTCGTTAAAGCACACAATTTATGTCAAAGCATTTCTGTTTTACTTTCTTTTTTTAAGTTTACCATTCTGAGATATTCCTTCTTATTGGTTTAAACTTTCAAATACATACTTATAATTCTCTCAAATGGGAAGTCGGTATTCGATATTTTCTCGTGGTCACGCAAAGGGCATCGAATTTCAAAGCCCTCATATACCATGCGCTCTTTAAAAAGCTGACTCACTTTACCTACTGTATCGTATAACAAAATTGTAAATGTAAATTGAACGTTTATCTGGATTAACAAGAAGAAGCTGGAATAATAAGCTCTTGTAAGTATACTTTGTGGAAGAATGATTAGAGAAAGCCATGTAAAAGTATATCATCAGGATTTTTTTTCCGCGATCACCTGAAAAAAACGGAATTTCAAATCCATCAAATAGCGACCCACATTTAAAATATTTGACTATCCCTTTAGTTTACTGCATTCTTCTTATTCCTACAATGAAAGTTTATCTCGATTAACAAGAAGTAGATACCAAGAATCAGCTTTTGTAAGTATTGTTTGAAAAAGAGTGATAGAGAAAGTCATGTGATTTTTATTTTCCTCTCTGGAGCCAAGATCATGAACTCCACCAATGTATTAAAATGCAGTTGAGCAAGCTGAGTGAACAGTGTTCAAGAACAGTGAACAACAATGCTGCCACCGCTTCTGTCTAATAACGTATGCTGCTGGTAATTCACCTAACTTACACGTCTTCTCCAGTTTCTTATTGCCACGTCATTGCAGTACATTAATACAACAATGTGTGTTTTGTGACTCAAGAACAGTGAACAACAATGCTGCCACCGCTTCTGTCTAATAACGTATGCTGCTAGTATTTCACCTAACTTACACGTCTTCTCCAGTTTCCTATTGCCACGTCATTGCAGTACATTAATACAACAATGTGTGTTTTGTGACTCATGGATATTGACAACAATGATGCCACTGTTTTTGTGTTATACGGTATGCTGCTGATATTTCACCTAATTTACAACAATGTGTGTACGTGGCTCAAGGACAATGAGAACAATGCTGCCACTGCTTCTGTGTAATAAGGTATGCTGCTGATATTGCACCTAATTTACAACAATGTGTGTTTGTGGTTCAAGGACAATGTCAACAAAGCTACCACTGCTTCTGTGTAATAACGTATATGTGCGATAATGTGTTTGGCCTGAAATAACACCATTTTCTTTGGGCATGAATCAACATGCACGTTTGGTTAACTTTGTACAATAGGTGTGCTTCAATGCAATATACAAAAACATCGCCAAATTGTGTGTTTGAAATAACCGCGTCGCATTGCGATTTTCGTGTTACATAGTTGTTATCTTTCGCGCGTACATTTATTACGGTTGGCAACGCTCGAACTCCTTAAGCCACGCCCAGGCCGCTCGCTAGCAGACGACAGCCGCTATAACACATCATTACCCTATTACTATTACGCGTTATTTGCTTTCATTTATCTCAGCATTTTAATTGGCTGCTTAATCACGTGAAGATCTGGTTGATTATTCATAAAGTTACGATTATTATTTACTTTACGTCTTTTACTGTCATGTGTATTAACTGTTAGCAACACATTTATTTGATATTGGCATGTTGCGAATGCATTACATTACTTAATTCAACCCAAAATATAAAATTGAGCAGTACAATTGCAGAATAATTGTGGTGAAATAAACTTTGGTTAAGCTATATACCGCATAACCTCAAATAATTATTACATCATAACCTCGAGTAATTCCCCAATAGGTAAATGACCTTAAAATGCAACATATCGTATATTCGCTTATTTAACCAACACGCAGTTTGGTGTTCTGTGGTTCCAGTACTAGTGTGACTGACAAACGCTATACTTTAAATATCCCGTAGCACCAAATACCTTTCACTTTAGCAAATATATGAGGATTTACCTAAAAAACGCATCGCAGGCCTCCTTTTTCCTGATCATGAATATTGGCTTTTCCTACAATCCGTTCCAATTACACTTTACGGTGCATTCCGCGGCTACCGTCAGGGTCCTGCTACCGTGATTCGACACATCCGTTCCTGCATGTAACTCGCATTCATTCTTGTGCTCTTAATCGCTACAACGTTGGTATGATTTAGCCAGGTGACGTAGGACAGGGAGTGGCTGGCAACATTACCCCCACTCCTCATACACTACGGAGGAATTTTTTAATATGTCGTGTAACATATAAATATTCAGTACATAGGCATATGACAGTGACTTACACTTATTTGTTATTGTCCTACTGCAATGCATGTTGAGAGGTTTACTCTTGGAATGGTGATGGTTTGCCAATTTTTATTTCTTAGATAACGCATGGCGTGAAGAGAGGGATGGGGGAGAGAAATGGGTAATGATGTGTTATAGCGGCTGTCGTCTGCTAGCGAGCGGCCTGGGCGTGGCTTAAGGAGTTCGAGCGTTGCCAACCGTAAGAAATGTACGCGCGGAAGATAATAACTATGTAACACGAAATTCGCAATTTCAAACACACAATTTGTCGATGTTTTTACTTTCTCTACTACGTATAGTAAGTAGGGGAAGTATTGTATTCCACCCAAAAATTCCATACCGAGATTTCACCGGTAATACATGTTTTGAGACCCCCTGAATCCAAAAAAAACATTTTTGGAAACATGTCCGTGTGTGTGTCTGTGTGTGTGTGTCTGTGAACAGCATAACTCAGAAACGAACAGTCGGATAAACACCAAACTTGGTATTTAAGTCAGTATCTTCCAAGGATGCGACACGAAGGTTTTCAAGAAAATTTTTGGGGGGGACCCCAGAGTACCCTTTACATGGAAGATTTTTCGAAAATTTTAATTTTCTCAAAAATTGCTCTAACGATTTTGATTAAAATATCATATGTTTAAGATATTTGTATGACAAATAAAATGTATATCTTGAATTTTCTGGGAATGTCTCCAAAAGTATTCTTCATTGTGAACGACTTTTGCATAACTGGTAAACCATAAGAGATAGACAAAATTTTACTACACAAAAAATGTAGATCGCGTTAAAATACACAATTTATGTCATATACATTTTTGTTGTTGAGTGAACTATTTTCGAGATATCGCTTGTTATTCCCTTAAATTTTTCAATACTTATTTTCTCAAATGGGAATTCGTTATTCATTTTTTTGTCTTGGATATGCAAAGAGTTATAATCTGTGGCAAAGGGAATGGTGCTGCACCTAGCAACCAGCTATTAAGAGATATGTATGTCCTTAAAGGCTACTGTTTTTCTATATTGCCCTTACATCTACAAGAAAATTAGCAATAAGATAGAGTCTGCAAATGTTTATCTCGATTAACATGAAGTAGATGGAGAATAAAGGCTGGTTCACAACCAACGAGAACGGTAACCAGAACGAGAACGGGAAAGTTGAAATACATGTATTCAAATGGGAGTGTCCACAACCGACGGGAAGCCTTCCCGGGCCCCGAGAACGGGAAGAAGAGTTGCCCAACTTTTAACTTTCTCGTTCTCGTTCCCGGGCACGGCATATTAGATCCCTATTGTGCATATTAGACTCTTCACTCTAGAGGTTATTCTAAGCGGCCGTGACATGAAACAGCCACTAGTGCTCTCTATAGTCGCAAGCTGGAAACATGAAACTGGAAGGAATTAGTAGTAAATGTGCTTCCTAACCTCATCCCGATACCCGCAAATCTAATCAACGTTGGTTCCTCTGGTGAAGGGATCATTTGTAGTTTGTTTATATGCAACTCAAAACTGGCTATTACCGAAAAAACAATGGCAAAAGCTACAAAGAACAGCTAAATACGGTGGAAATGAAAAAAGAATAAACAATTTTAATGTATGCCATTAAATAAAGGAATGAAAGTTTGGCATAAGTAGAGGGATCGGAAATGTAATGAATATGCATTTAGATAATGTTTACTCTATCGAATTTTGACGTTGGCTTGGCTAAATTGGAAGTAGGTGAAAAAATGTCATTGGTCAGTTAAAAACAAATGAAATCCCAATGTGCAAAATCGATTTTCACTTTGTGATCGATATGCATTCCCGTTCTCGTTACCGGGCTGTTGTGAATCAAAATTTCTTGCTTCCCGTTCTCGTTTCCGTTCTGGTTACCGTTACCGGGTGGTTGTGAACCAGCCTTAAGCGTTTGTAAAAATAGTTTGTACAGGAGTAGAGAAAGTCATGTGAGTGTAACACATCAAATTTTTTACATTGCATTGAAGCACACCTATTGTACAAAGTTAACCAAACCTGCATGTTGATTCATACCCAAAGAAAATGCTGTTATTTCAGGCCAAACACATTATCGCACATATACGTTATTACACAGAAGCAGTGGTAGCTTTGTTGACATGTCCTTGAACCACAAACACACATTGTTGTAAATTAGGTGCAATATCAGCAGCATACCTTATTACACAGAAGCAGTGGCAGCATTGTTCTCATTGTCCTTGAGCCACGTACACACATTGTTGTAAACTAGGTGAAATATCAGCAGCATACCGTATAACACAAAAACAGTGGCATCATTGTTGTCAATATCCATGAGTCACAAAACACACATTATTGTATTAATGTACTGCAATGACGTGGCAATAGGAAAACTGGAGAAGACGTGTAAGTTAGGTGAAATACTAGCAGCATACGTTATTACACAGAAGCGGTGGCAGCATTGTTGTTCACTGTTCTTGAGTCACAAAACACACATTGTTGTATTAATGTACTGCAATGACGTGGCAATAGGAAAACTGGAGAAGACGTGTAAGTTAGGTGAATTACCAGCAGCATACGTTATTAGACAGAAGCGGTGGCAGCATTGTTGTTCACTGTTCTTGAGTCACAAAACACACATTGTTGTATTAATGTACTGCAATGACGTGGCAATAGGAAAACTGGAGAAGACGTGTAAGTTAGGTGAATTACCAGCAGCATACGTTATTAGACAGAAGCGGTGGCAGCATTGTTCTCATTGTCCTTGAGCCACGTACACACATTGTTGTATTAATGCACTGCAATGAGATGGGAATCGGAAATCTGATGTCATTAAAATAAATAGAATTTGAAGTATGCGCCTTTGATTAAATTTGACATTGTTGAGTTACACCGGGTAATGCTGCGCTATCACATCCAATATTACGCCAAACATGTCTTGTCCCCGAAAACGATTCCGGAAGATGAATTCGTGGAGATAGGACGTGAAGAGGGCGTCACTGGTACCAAATTGCCACCGAAGTTTCCTCTTCACCCTCATCCACATGTTTTCGACATTCTGCGTGTGGCTGGTGTCGTCCTCGGGTCTACAAAGTTCTGCTCATGGACAATTACGTCGTGTATATATACGCCGTCTAGCAGATTTCCGATGTTGGCGTAAGAAGCCCATCCATCGGAGATGATGCGGCTTCCAGGCAAAATATGCTGCATGATAAGGGCTTCCAGGGTTTGAATAATGGGTAGAGAAAGTTATGTGAATCCAACATCAGGTTTTGAATTAAGCACAACCTTAAGAGCCGAATCTTTGCAGGGTTGCAGTACTTTAGGGACAAAAATTTTAAGTGTAACATCTTGTATGAACGTTTCCATTTTTCATAACACTTGTACGTGAACCACAAAGCTCAGACCCTCCCTACCTGCCTGGGACTTTGCAAGGGGTAGTGTTTGAACATTCCGAAAGCAATTCATGTTTATGATGGGCAGTAAATGACTCTCAACCAGGAATACAATACAGCAGTACCACATGTTAAAAGTGGATGGGGGAACATCTGTTCAGCAGAAGGTACAACCTTTGGCTAACAAGAAACTCCAGACCGCACTGCAAACAGTACTCAAGCAATTCGAATTCCAAGAAAACTTCCGCATTCTAGATGAAATAAAGTGAGTAGCATATGCCGCGATTTAAGGAATATAATTGACGAATGCTTTGTGGTAAAGTGTTTCTGTTCCTCCCTGTCGGCCTGCGTTTTATTCCAGTAGCAAGAGCTATTCGGAAAGGCTTTCCCCAGTTTTCGTTTATCCCGTAGAGACAATTTCCAAGAAAGTTTTAAGAAGAAGAATACCGTGCTCATCTATACCATAATTATCTTTTCCATTCCTTCCATTACTAAGAACAATCAGGCAGAAAGGAAGTTGAAGAATACTCCATAAAATTCTATATTTGCAAAACTTACTTTTAGTCATTGATTTACTTTACACTAAAAACAAAGAAAAAAACGGGGATTCGAGGAGGAAAGTGCAAGAAGGGATTAAACAATCCTTAGATAATTTATAGCTTAAAACGCTGACAGGAATTTACACTGTGTAGTTCAAAATCACAATTTTATGTTTAAGGATTAGAACTCAATAGGAACCTTCACAGTTAGACGAAGTCCTCTACTGATTAAAAATCAATATTCTTACTCGACAAAAAAAATTCTCATATCGTGGAAAATGTAATGTGAATAGAAGCCTAATTTTGCGTGAATGCTATATGGTATTCACGTTAAATTTCCTACGAAAAATATATTTGACCACTATTAATTACATATTTCATTACAATGAACTTGGTTACATCCACCATACGGAAAACTAAAAACGCCACATGTAGCATTTGTGTATATATCTGTGTGTGTGTGTGTGTGTGTGTTTTAATGAGAGGTAGTGTCTGAGTGCGTGTATGTGTGTGTTTTAATAAGTTGTAATGCCTGAGTGTGTGTGTGTGTGTGTGTTTAATAAGTTGTAATGCCTGAGTGTGTGTGTTTTTTAATAAGTTGTAATGCCTGAGTGTGTGTTTAATGAGTTGTAGTGCCAGAGGCTGTGTGTTTTAATGAGTTGTAGTGCCTGAGTGTGTGTTTGTTTTAATGAGTTGTGGAGCATGAGTGTTTGATTTTGTGTGTATGTGAGCATTGGAGTGTGCTGGACAGAGGACCAGGCACCAAAACAACAGGAGAAATAGAATTCTTTAAGTAATGACTAAAATCATCCGCAGGAACACAGAGGCTAAAATACGATTAGGATAAAATGGCACTCTTGGCAGCGGCATGCGCACCTTCATTGGATATATGTAACTTCATTATCGCGTATGCCGAAATTGAATTAAAGTTTTTTTTTAATTTATGGACGCTCTCTAACCACTATGGTTCTTAGCGTCCTATTCTATATTGGGCATGAAAGGCCGGAAAGTTTGCTCAGAGGCCTCTTTATCAGGCTTGAGGTTCTTTTACGTGCCGTAAATCTACGACACGGGACCACCGGCTTTACTTCCCTTCTGAAGGAAGCCGTGCTAAAAATTTTTACGCCCGAAAAAATCCATCGCGCCCCGCCGGGTTGTAACGACGCCTCGACAGGAATTCAAGGTGCGGTGCTTCTCAACACGGATGGGATAACCGTGGAGAAGCGTCGCGCGCAACAAAGTCTTATTTTGTTGATCGGACTTACTCTGAACCAACAATGAACCGAAGGAATGAACCGGACCAGCAATACAGTCAATGCCCTTCTGTATTATAAAAGGGTTCACCTTCTCAAACGTTTGCCCTGTCTCTGTTTGCGTAATGACTAAGTAACAACCAGATGACGGTGGTGTTACTTCTGTTACCAAAACTTTTCGGCGTGTTATTAATAATGGAGAAAGAGGGCTCCATAGCGAAATAAATTCTCCACCACTGCAAGCGTCTCCGACTTCAGGCTCTGTCTTCCCGGGCGTTACCCCGGCTTGGGTGAGAGGCCTATCCATACCGGTCTCACCCCAGGGTCACACCTCCCTGAACATAGACAGAGGGACCCAATGGCCGTGGGAAGTCAGCAGCTCATGTAGTGCCCCCCGCGGGACTGTAGTTGAACAGCAGATACGAGCACACACCCTACATGACGACCCCGGGTAGTGGGGCTGACGCCATTATCCACTCACCCAGCTACGCACCCACTGCGCGGGTATCCGTCAAGCTGTGTCCACGGAGGATTAAAAGAAAATTGGAAAATAAACCAAAAGTGTGTGGGCGTTTCACACGCAAGGTATGCCGGCAAGGAAGAAAAAGAGATATGTGAATGGTCGTGGTCCGAATTGTTTGTAAATAGATTAGAGAAAAAAGAAACGTGGCGAGGGGGGTATGGAACGAAATGAAAATAACGCACGAGAGCGCATCTTGTGTCTCCCGGTCAAGAGGACGAATCCACCTCGACCGGATAAGGGTGGAGGGATGACGACGGTGATGAGTGGCTCGGGACCCCGGGTGTGCCAAACCCGTACTCACATAAAGTGAGCCCCTGGGGGGTTGGAAGCTGCGTTGAAACAGTGGGAGAGCAACCACGGAAATAGAAAAGATCCCTGTTGGTGAGACAGGTGTTAATAAAACCATAGAACCTGAACCCAGTACAAGAAATAATTGTAGAAAAGGAAGCGTAAAATAAATGAAGATAACGTGGCTAGTCCAGATGAGGGTGAGGACTGGCTCGGGCACTCTGGGTACGTCAAAGCCATACTCACATAGTGAGCCCCTGGGGGGGGGGGGTTGAACTGTGAGTGTGTTTTGCTGGTGAGTTGTAGTGTTTGATTGCGAGTGTGTGGGCTTTGGAGTGTGAGTGTGTTTTTGCTAGTGATTTGTAGTGTGTGACTGTGTGGGTGTGAGCTTTGGTGTTGAGCGTGTTTGTGCTGGTGTATTGTAATGTTTGATTGCGAGTGTGTTCGCTTTGGAGTGTGAGTGTGTTTTTGCTAGTGATTTGTAGTGTTTGAAGGCGAGTGTGTGAGCTACGGAGTGTTAGTGTGGTTGTGCTGGTGAGTTCAAATAAAGCATGTATTTTGAATTTTCTGGAAATAGCCTGTGAACTCCCGTTCATTCTGATTGAATTTTGTGTATTGCGCTAAGTATCTAGGAAACTATGAAATGCTCTAAAATGCAGTTTGAGGCAAAACAATATTTTCTTATGTTAGCATTTGTGATAATATTCCAGGAAATGTCATTGCACCTTTGCACTTAAAAGTGTATTATAAATGTATGAAAGTTTGCATAATCTTATAACAACCTTAGGGGTGTTTTAAGTCTGAAAAATCATTTTATATTACAGCTGCTTTACCCGAAAATATATTCATTTCATATTTCTTGCTTGGTACAGACTGAAAAAAAAGGAATTGCTGAAAAGCATACATTTAGTAGCTCAAAACACTTTAATAATGACATTCTTTGCAACTTGGTAGCACAGAAAGTTAATTTCCTTTCAACTCCTTTTATAAAAATCAATAATAAAATTACAATTGATTCATTCACATGACTTTCTCTATCCTCTATCGTTTATTAGTAGATACATAAATTATTATTCTTAATCAACCTTTTTTTCTGACTACTACATTTTAATATAAAAAAAAGACTTTGCAGAAATATCTACATTACACATTTCGTTATCGATACAAAGAGAACAGCGATAGTCAAATGTTTAACAACTGGACGCTATATGCTGGCCTTAAAATTCCATTCTGTTTCTATGACATCACGAGAAACGACTGAGTGTTGAAAGGACTTTAAGATAATGACCAAAAAAATGAACAATTGAAACCTTCAAAAAATGAGCAATTCGCACATTTAATAACGGATATCTCAGAAAGGGCTCATGCCACAATAAAGCTTATTTTAAATATATTGTAGCTTTAAAGAGATTTATATTTTTGGTGTAGCACGTCTTCCTCTATCACTTAAGGATTACCAGTTATACAAGGTTATAAAAAATTCCTTCCGAATGAAGGACTTCATAGGCTCTTTCCCGAAAATCCGAGATATACATTTCATTTGCCATGCAAATATTTTTATGAATGGATTTTAATCAAAATCGTTTCAGCCATGTTTAGAACATCAAAAATTCCCCAAAATATTCCATGTCAAGGGAGTTTAGGTATTTATCCGACTTTTCGTTTTGAGTTATGGCACACACGGCGTTTCCACAAATGCTTTATTTGGATGCCGATGATAATAATACATAATAGTAATAATAATCATTCTCATAATAATATAATACATCAACAACGATAAATAACAACACGCGGGCCGTATAAGTATACAACTACAATGGCTCGCTGTACATTGCGTGCATGGGTTGGCTACATGTTATGCCAACAGCGTGTTTTCGATTCTCACCGTTGGCAACAACCACCTAAGCCACGCCCAGGCCGCTCGCTAGCACACGACAGCCGCTATAACACATCATTACCGAGAAATGTTCTTGGTGTTGGGTATGCTATTAGTTAAACAAAAATAGTTCTTGGTGATGGGTATGTTCATTAGTTATTCTGCATACTTCATAATTGTATGAAGTGTTCAATGTCCCTGAGCGTGGCTCAGTGGGACCAAATCAATGAACGAACAATCAATCTTCCTAATCTTTAAAACTTCTGTTATGAAGGAACCTATTAAATAAATGAAAGCATAGATTCAATACCATATTTACAACTCACGCAAACTTTTGTATGGCTCTATGTTTTTGCAAGGACTGCAAAATAGGAACTTAATTAGCAAGAACATTAAATTAAAATTAGTGTTACATCATACTTGTGAAAACACAAGATGTAATCTCCGTTGTTTCTCGCACTGCTTCTTTAGTAATTTCATATTTATTTTCTTACCAATGTTTAATCTTGTTTTTTATTCAAACTACCAGCTATCGATTGATTCACTATAATGGTCAAGCGTGAACAAAAGTAATCCTTTGAGTTTGAAGTGAATTTCCAGCAGAGAGCAAGACGGCGACTCCGCGAATTCTGAATGACACATCGCATAGTAAACGTAAATCTCCAATCGTTCATTCCTTTATTTAATGGCATACATTGAAGTTATTTATTGTTCTTTTTTAATTTCCACCGGTTTTTGTTGTTCTTTGTAGCCATTGTTTTTTAGGTAATAGCCAGCTTTGAGTTGCATATAAACAAACTACAATTGACCCTTTCACCAGAGGAACCAACGCTCATTGGATTTGCAGGTGTCGGGATGTTAGGAAGCTCATTTAGTGAGGAAAGATAAATTATTATACAATTATATAATTATGGTCGAAGAAGTGGAGCTAACTGCGGTGGTGAGGCGTGACTTTCGATTTGAGTAAAGCACAATAAATGTTTCAAAAATTAAAGAGAAATGTTTTAATATGAATAATAAACCACTAATGTTTCAGTAAGAAAAATGTTAAGAATGTTACCCCCTTTTTTTATTTGTAATGCATCTCAATTCTTTGATATTTCTTTACAAATAGCTGGATAACATCCTGAAAGTTTGGTGTGGCCTGTACAGTTTGGCTAACAGGATTAAGCATCGGTGTATAGGATGATAATCCAGTCTAGCTCTGTAAGTTTCTGAAATAGTCATTTATTCTTTTTAAAGCGAAATGACCGTTTATTAGCACACTAGTTGCTGGTATGGTTAATATTACTAACAAAGCTTTTATGTTTGGGAAAACGTATCTCAACTCTAGTTTTTGCATCACATATATATATTTTTAAGCATATCTGGACCCGAATAGATTAAAGAAAGTTCACGTTTCAAAGCCACAAAATCAAAGAAAGTTCCATAATTCTATCTTAGCCACCGAAACGCTCCTTCTGGGAATGATATTTTATGATCCTAAAAATAATTTGAATAAAAAAGTAAAACAGCAAACTTTTGGGTTCTTGGGAAAATCGTTCGAAAACGGTATGGTGTATTGTGTCAATGTTCTCATTATATTGCAACAAATGAGAGCACCACTCAGACATTCAGCATAACACTTGAATCACCATTGTAACAAACTCTGAACTTACAGCTGAAGTGCACTCGGCACTGTTTTTACCTTTCAAGTGAGTGTCCTAACTGCGCTAATCAATTCCTTATACAGGCCCTGCATACAAACTGGAATGTTCTTGAAGGGGAGCTCACTAGAATCTACCGAAAGGAATCTTCTGGAGCAGTAATGTACCCAAACTGCTAGAAAGCCACATAATGATTTTGTTGCGTGGATACTCTTTTGAAGGGCCGATCGTTAGCCACACCCATCCAGCCAGGTAAACAGCTCAGGATGCGCTCACTGCGTCGGCCGCAGTCATAATATAATCGTATAATGGGGCATCCTTCTTCCCCTTTTATTGAGTTACTATGAATTCTTTTGCATGTGACAGTTTAGTCCAGAGCTGATCAAAATTGTCTCCAAAACGTTACAGATAGTCTTTAAATTCCCCAATCCTTTTACATCAAAATACTACGTCGAATTTTTGGTTTGGATGATTTTAAAGACACATCAGAACAAGGACAAATCAAGAAAGAAAGAAAGAAAGAAAAACAATAAGAAATTGAATTTGAAATTACTTTGGAGCAAAAAAGACCACGAACAGAAGAAATTATTTCCACTTCCCATTGATCTTAATCTTCAATAATTTGAAGCAAAGCTTTCAATCCCATCTCTGTATTTGTGGACAGTTTCAAGTAAGCGACTTTGATATTGCCAATGAGTTGGTGCCACGAATGGAAATCTTTTAAGATTCCTGCTAAAGCCTCTGCTCACTTAGTAGACTTTAAGAAAAAGGGATCTTAAAGCTGGGAAGAGTGGTAAAGAACACCATTATTTCCTTCATGAAATTGGTAGACTGAAAAGGTACTGGGTTTAATTTATGTGCACGGCAGTGGACTAATGTCGCACTTATATCATGCTAGGGAATCTTTCCTTACATACCACCATGTTGCCTAACCATTACAGCAGTACCATCATAAGTCGCTCAGTTGGTTAGGCACTGACCTTTTGATCCCAAAGTCACGCATTGAAACCCAACTTAGAACGGTTGGTGTTTAAGTGTATCTAAAAGTGACGCTGCATGTCATGGATTTACTAGCATGTAAAAGAAAATCTGTGGGATGAAATTATGGCATACTGATGACATTGATATATCCTAGCAAGACAGCGGTATATATATATATATATATATATATATATATTTATTTATTTATAGCACCATCATATCTGTGCCACACATTTATAACCATATTCATACCCTCTTAACAGTCCTCCAACATAATTAAGAGGGAAGTAGCAGAATTTCTATTGCTCACATCTGTTAAATGTACAAATCATACTTTAACCGTACCATCACTTGTGACATACCTAATAACTGAGGACATCTGTTCTCTTGTCAAGGATTAAAGCCACGGATTTAGTGTAGAAAATTCCATTTTTTATTTAAATGATCTTAATTCAGAAATGGCTTGCATTAACCCATTATACATATCAGCAGAACAACCCTGAAACAAAATTGATGACTCTAAATGATTTTGCAAATTCAAATCACTGTGCATTAACACTTTGTGAATTGTCTCTATTGACAGATGAATTGCTTTTTTCATGATCCTTAAAGGTAAGACCTTGCAACCATAAAAGGCATACTGCAGTGATTAAATGCCCAACAAATTTTCTATTTTCCCTGAATAAATTATTGTGCCTTTTAGTTGCAATTTTATATTGACTGCTGAGAGGAAATTCAATTCTTGTCTTATTCTTGCCAAAGAACATAATGTGATTGGAAGCTTTCCCATGTTATTTGTCTGCCTTATAAATTGTATTATATGATCATAACGCATCTATTAAAAAGTGCTTATCTTTGGAATATAGTAGCCTGGATGGAATCCGTACTGCTTGAATATATCACAGAAGAAAAAGTATCAAGGGCTTTCTATCAGCACTGGATTGCAAGATTTGATGTTCCATCACGTGTGATCACTGAGCAAGGAACACAGTTTAAATCTCAATTGTTTAACTATTCAGCTAAAGTATGTGGAGTGAAACTTCAGCATGCAATCTTCAATGTAATGGCACAGTTGAATCACTACATAAGACCTTGAAGTCTGCAATCAAGGCCCACAATTGGACAGAAACTTTATAGGTCGCGCACAGATTTTGGCATGTGAAAATTTTAATGGAAAGTTACGATGCGAGTCATTTACCATATATATGTATGGCACATGGGCTGCAGCTCGAAGAATGGTGCATGTTGAGATGGGAGTTGTATACGGTGGAAGGAACTGGACCACAACTGGACAGAAGGGACCACGTGCTACTTGCAAGGGAGGTATTGAAACATCAGAGGCTGCCTGACTGGGCTAGCCCTGAAGGTCATATGCCAATATCTCTGCCAAGACCTATACCTGCTGTGCTACAAGGATTGCAAACAGACACACTAAGCCACACCACTGCACACAGTGTGTGTGCTAAAACCATTAGACTACTTCCTGGAGAACTTTTTGAGGAGTCAAGTACACAAATTGATTCTGATCTGTGAAAGCAAATGCTAAGATGAAGCGAAGAAGCCTAAACATTGCCCACCTGGATCAACATTTGTGCCAAAAGACCTACAGACATGTTCCCATGTATTCTAATAGGGTCATAAAACCATTAGATATACATATGATTGCCCTATTCTTGTTATAACAGGTACAAAAATAGTTCACCATCACGTGCAATGGTAAAAATATGAATGTGTCACTGGAGAGACTTAAACCAGCCCACCTCTTGCAAGAGGAGCTTCAAGATGAAATACCATAAAATGTCAGAAGGGTCTAGAAGGATTACAGTTTCATTTTTAGAGCAAGTTATTCCTGCTAATTTTTCTGCATGCGCCCGTGAATGTATAGGCAGATATTACAAGAAGTTTGAATTTGAAATGTTTTTATAATTGCTAACACCTTTACTACACCATCTTTAAAAATCTGATGTGTTGCACTCACATGACTTATCTACTCTTGTACAAACTATTTTTACAAACGCTTATTCTCCATCTACTTCATGTTAATCGAGATAAACATTTGCAGACTCTATCTTATTGCTAATTTTCTTGTAGAAGTAAGGGGAATATATATTTACAAGGGCAATATAGAAATACAGTAACCTTTAAGCACATACATATCTCTTAATAGCTGGTTGCTAGGTGCAGCACCATTCCCTTTGCCACAGATTAATACTCTTTGCATATCCAAAACAAAAACATAAATAACGAATTCCCATTTGAGAATATAAGTATTGAAAAATTTAAGAGAATAACAAGCAATATCTCAAAAATGGTTCACTCAACAAAAAAAATGTATATGACATAAATTGTGAATTTTAACACGATCTACATTTTTTGTGTAGTAAAATTTTGTCTATATCTTATGGTTTACCAATTATGCAAAAGTCGTACACAATGAACAATACTTTTGGAGACATTCCCAGAAAATTCAAGATATACATTTTATTTGTCATGAAAATATCAAAAACATATGATATTTTAATCAAAATCGTTAGAGCCATTTTTGAGAAAATTAAAATTTTCGAAAAATCTTCCATGTAAAGAGTAATCTGGGGTGAGGGGATTTTCTTGAAAACCTTCGTGTCGCATCTCTGGAAGATACTGAACCTAAATACCAAGTTTGGTGTTTATCCGACTGTTCGTTTCTGAGTTATGCTGTTCACAGGTAGATAGACAGACACACACACACACACGGACCTGTTACCAAAAATGCTTTTTTTGGATTCAGGGGGTCTGAAAACATGTATTTCCGGTGAAATCTCAGTATTGAATTTTTGGGTGGAATACAATGCTTCCCCTACTTACTATACGTAGTAGAGAAAGTAAAAATGACTTGTTTATTGAGATTTAGCATGTTTACTTAATCTGTTACACTTTTAATACCCAATTGATCTATTTAGCAACTATGTTGACCAGTCATCTTATGTATTTCATGACTTCATTACTGTTGGAGATGTAGTGCGAGGTCACAGTACTCTCTAGTCAAAGTACTTTAAGTTTGTATTAAAATACTGGCAATAAAAACAAAAGAGTATTCTTCTATTCGGAAGTTAAAAAATAAGCTGTAACAAATTTTTGTTTATATAAAATGTGAAGAAATAAAACCTGTTTTCAAAGATTGAATATCCAGTTCCCTCATATGCAGCTACCACTAAGGAGCGAGGTATGCTTTGGTATAACAAATATACTTTATTCCCTACCTTAAATTTATGCGGACTCCGCTTAGGCATATAATGTTTAGCAAATTTCTGCTGGAATTTTAACACCATCAAACTGAATGGACACCGGCCATAACTGTCTTGCTGTGCACTATTAAACGCAACCTGTAATTAGTGGAAGTTCTGATCCCACTCTGCATGGTCACGTGAATGACATGCAATAACTGCATTTTTCAAATTTTGGTTTAATGTTTCACTTAATAATGGTTTACAATAATGAGCAACCATTAAAATATGTTTAATACTGGCCAAAAAAGAAAAATAGTAACATCAGTTGCTACTAACTCTGGGACAACAAAACAAGCAATTATACCAGTTATTGAACTCGCATGCAGCACTTACAGTGTTAGCTTCCTGCACTGGTTTTAACCACATGTATTTAGAAAAAGGATTCACCACTGCTAATTTATACTTATTCCCCAGCTTACTCTGCAGCGAAGGTCCAATAGAATCCACAAACAATTTTTGCATGGGCTTTTCTACCAAGGTAGAAGACAAACAGTCCAATTGTGTAGCCCGTGCCAGCTTACTCCTTGAACAAACCTGAATTCTGGTCCATACATCTGTATCCATTCTTTTTCAAATGAACTTTTCGTGCATCTGTGTATGCATCTTAAAAGGTTGTAAATATAATGAAACAACTAAGGAACCAATAGGTACCATTACCTTTAACTTGCCAAACCGATCCTCACAACACAATACTTCATGCTGAAATACATGCTTTCCTATTATTTCCACATTTGCAGGTGAATCCTGATAAATTTTTAATTCTGCATCCTGCTAAGAGATATCTTCAAGTAACAAAGGACAATCTTTTACAACTGTACAAACTGGGAGTGGTTGTTGAACCTTACTTAAGTAGAAGATTTAATAAGCTGTCACAGCTACAAGTATGTTCCAGACAGGGTGTTTAGCAGTGGGAAAGCCTACTGCTAAAAGGAAGAAATTTTGCCACCAATTTAACACTATGAAGTGCTGGGACCATGGTACTGTTGTCAAGATACTAAATAAACATGGATCTGTATTCCAGTACTCTAAAGGCCTTTAAGATCTTACATACCTTTCAAAATAGTTGCCCAACGGATGATTACTTAGGAAAAATCTTAAGTACATAAAGAAGGTATTGCTGTTAGTATTGGACACTTATACTGGAAGTCCAAACTCCAGTTAGGAAACCAGCAGCTACTTTAAACCAGAATGAGCAGGCAAGTTGACATTGCTGAAACACAACAACAGGTTTCTAGTTTTCTATCATTGGCACCCAACTGCTAAGGAACAATGTGCTACTTCATTTATTGTAATGTAGCATTAACAATACAGATGCTTCCTTTATAGTATTGAAAGGGTAGAGGAAAGGAAGGCAAACAAATATACATTTAATTACATTGTTAATGTACATACTAACAAAACTTTACACCTTTGCATTTATCAACTTTTTAAAAATTTGGATATTTTATCCTCCATTTTGACATTAGGGATAAAAACTTTATAAACACCTAACATACAATCAAATATCAGCTTAAAACATATTGTAAATGTTAACGCTTTTTGCTCCTATAATTAGTATTTCAGTGTGGTATTTGTGGAGCATTGAGCCAAAAAGCACTAAGTACATAAAGAAATTTTCAGGAGAAAGCAAAAACTGGTATCTCCTATACTTATTGGCGCTCTTTAAAGCTGTTCTAAAGTGCAAATACAACTTTCCTAAATACTGTTATCAATAAAATTACTTTTTGTTTATTATCACACTTGTAATGAAAAATGTCAGGATTAGTGCATTTTGAACCAATTACGCTGAAAAGTGTCATGCCCTTAATTTGAAGGGGGTTGAGGGCATTATTTTTGGGGAGCTGATGATGATTTGTGTTTAACGGTGCTCAACTGCAGGTTATTAACTAGTAACCTATATTAGTTTAATATAGGTTATTAAATGAAGACAACACTTTATAATATCTGTAGTCTTGTCAAGGATTAAAGAGGCAGATTCAGTGTAGGAAACTCCATTTTTTATTTCAATGAACATTAATTCACAAATGGCCAGAGGAGGAGGCCAGAGGAATGTCAGGACGATCGGGGACTTTGCCCCGGTCGTGTGTCAGTTGCCGCAGTACCGAGCCGCTTTGCGGCTTAACCTGCGAAATGAGCACTAGGATGTATATGTTCTGCAGGAATTTTTGTTTTAAGGTTGTGTTTTCGAGATGGAATGTAAAATTTTGGGTTTTGTGTTCAGTTTGGATAGATGGGACACGCCCACGGGTAGGCGCGCGGGCCAATCAGATGGCCGCGCGTTTTCCTCCCGCCTAATTTGTTTAATCGGTCACTCAATTTGATGGTGACCGAGGTACTAGTTAATTAACCCCGTCTTGATTACGGGTGATATGTCGCTTGTCCATTGTTACCAAGAATCGATGCCTTTTGATCGATTTTGGTGAATGGGGACGTGGCTTAGCCGAGCGGACCAATGGCGTCCCTTGGCAGTTTGTATGATGGCAAGCGACGTGGCTCTCTCTGATTGTAATTTCCCAGAGTGTTGACCAGCTGGTTTGGGTGGGAATTGATTTTGATGTACATTGATCGGGCCCTCGATCTGATGACGTCGATAATGTACGGGATGCCAGAATGTTCGTGGAGAATGTGAGATGGGAATCTCCAGCCGGTACCGTAGATTGTCCTGAGTGCCCTGTTCTGCAAAGTCTGGAGTCTGATGAGGGTGTAATTAGCCACCGTTCCCCAGATCTCACAGCCATACAGAACTAAGGGCGGCACTATCGCACGATATAGCTGGAGTTTCAGGCGTAGGGGCATGCTCTTTGAGCTCAGGATGGGATATAACTGCCGGAGAACTCCGTGACCCTGGGACACCTTGCCTCTGACATGATGGACGAAAGTTAGTTTCCGGTCCAACGTCACCCCGAGATACTTCGCCGTGTTCACCCAGGGGATTCGACGGCGTCGCAGCACGAAGTTTCGCTGGAGTCGGTTGGCTCTGGTTTTCGCCAGGAGAATCGCAGAGCTTTTCTCCGGGTTAATGGCCATTCGCCATTTCTCGCTCCATCTGCCAATGGCGCGGAGCTGGGTTTGTAGCTGCCGATAGCTGTAGCGGGCATTCCTGTTTATTGCGAAGATCATGAGATCGTCCGCATACTGACAAGTGTGGGTGTTGTGGTGGGTTGGGATGTCGGCCATGTAAGCTGCAAAGAGTGCCGGCGACAGTACACTGCCTTCCGGGACCCCCGCGCCAATGGGCCGCTCTGTGGAAAGTTCCCCCTCCACTTTTACTCGGAAGCTGCGGTTTTGTAGAAAACCGGCTACCAAGGAAATGTATGGAGAGGGGATGTCATGCTGTATGAGTTTATAGATGAGCCCTTCGTGCCAAGTTGTAGAGAAGGCTTTTTCCACGTCGAGCAATACCGCTACCGTTTTAGACCTTTCCTGGAAAGCCAGGGAAGTCTTTTCGGCTACTTTGTGTTAGCTCATGGTATATATCGGGAGAAACCCCGCCCCCCCCAAAGAAAGATAAATAGGTAATGACTATGATTTTGCAATTTCAAATCACTGTGCATTAACACTTCATGAATTTCATTGTAATAGTCTCTATTGAGAGATGAGTTGCTTTTTTCACAATCCTTAAAGGCAAGACCTTGCAAACATAAAAGGCACATTGCAGTATTATATGCCCAACAAATTTTATATTTTCTCTGACTAAATTATTGTGCCTTTCAGTTGCAATCTTATATTAACTGCCAAGAGGAGTTCAATTCCTGTCTTATTCTTACCAAAGAACGTAAGCTATAAACTTTGGGGAGCATAGCTAGATGTAAGTTTGGGTGAGCACTCAGGTTACCAAGACATAACTTATAAAAATATATAACTTTAATAAAAGTAAATGAAATAGGGAACACAATAGTATGCAAGCAAGCAAATCTGTTTCACTTTGACTACAAATACTTAGTAGCAGATTACTTTATTGAGCAGATGTAAAGTTGAATGCCATGCCTGGATGGCATCCTGGGTAGCCCATTTTTTGGGTAATGCCTCCAACATACCCTTGGTGATGGTTCTATCAAGATTATCCTGCCCATTAATTTATAGAGGAACTATTTATACTACAGACCTTCCCACAGAACATGACAAAATATGGTGAGATAGCCTTTGCTTTCTTAGTTTGCATACACAACCCACATGAAACCAAAGGAAATGACTGGTGCTGACTGACAGCTGTATACATCCTAAGTTGCACCATGTGAAGTAACTACTTGAGAAAATAATTTAACTTAGCCTGGTCCATATTTTACATTATTATCATGAGCATTAAGAAAGCTTGTGTTTAGTCAAGTTTTAATAGACTTTTTTTGGGGGTGACAGGAATAGGTAGGTGAAGTTAAGCAGAGGAATTGAAAGGAGAAGTGAGGAAAGGTGCAGAAGGTAACTGCCAGCGGGTGAAGGAGATATCCAGGAGACAGCCATGACCGTGCCAGGGCCCTGACTGGCCCCCGGGGAGTGAATCGGGATTGGAAGTGGTTTTTATTCATCTTTATTGATGTATTTTGTGTACTGTTGCACCCCTCGAGAGGAGCGCTTAGGTTGGTATCTGCTGCCGTATGTGAAAGGGCTTGCTTGCGCAATCATGTAGTTGTGCAGTCTTTCCTGTCCACCCTTCAGGTCGCTGAGAACCGGAGTCCATTTGGAAGTCATGGTGATCAGGACTTTCACGAGACCTATTAGCATGAGCCTGAACTCTTCCAGGTGAGCTGTTGGAGCTGGCGGTGATGAGTTCAGTGGCAGGCTGTCGATGACTTGTCCCAGGCCACTGTTTGTGGTGTCTGTGTTGTCGAATCGCTGCAGGTAGCTGGTGGTGAAGGCGTGGAAGGTCGTTGTGAAGGCGGTGGTGATGGCGTGAAGATGTATTGCTGATTCTATGGCGGCAAGTCGGCGGAGTTGGTATTCTGTGTTGGCAGAGTTGACGGCAGTGATAAACGAAGATAACATTTCGTCTTGCTGAGAGATGCGGGAGCCTACGTTGAGGACCTCTGAATGGAGATCCTGGACCGCATCTCGCAGAGTGTTGTCTGTTGCGGCCGGTGCTGGAGCTGCGAGTACGGTTGAGGCCGGAGTAGATCGACGGCTTCTCGGATAGAGGGAACACTGCGCCAGCCCGGTGAAGTGGCCATGGCCGTTGCAGGAGGCGCAGTACCGGCGGCGTCGGCGGAGGTCGTAGCTGGTGCACTGCGCAGTCAAGGTACCTCGGAGGTGCAGCGCAGGTGGTGGTCTCGTGCCCGTAGCATCGGCATCGGCGGCATGGCTGGTGGCCTTTGGCTCAGCTAGCCTCGACACGAAAAACCTGCCCTAACAAGGGCAGGCCGGACCTCAAGGCAGCCTAATGGTCGGTCGGGTCAGCGAATACCAGGCGAAACAGCGTTGTAGGTCCTCGGGACGTGATTGATTCTTGTGGCCTTCAAGGCTGAAGGCCACCGGTGTTGAGCGGCAGTGAAGACTTATCTTGAAGCAAGATCCCGGGGTACTCCGAATGTCACAGCGCTGAATCGCGATGACAGCGGCGGTGGTGAAGTAGGTAGTGGTGCTGGCTGCTGCGAGGGGTGTTGAGTTGCGATGATGTCGTGTAAGGCTGGTGGAATCGACTGCTGCGGCGGAAGGTGAGGTGCGGTGTTGACTTGGCAAGAGAAATGTTGCTGTTGGTGCCCAAGAAGGCCCGGTCACCGGGGACGGCGAGGCAGCGTTCCCGGCAGATGCCAGGGGCGCGGCCGGCGAGACCCGGAGTAGGCTCACCAGAGGACGGCCCCTTCGGCGGCTTGGCGTGTCCTTCTCTTCCCCATCTCCGACGAAAAATCCTCGAGTTTAATAAGAAATTTCACCTACCAAAGCAGTTTTATACTTTACTTTGTGCATTTTGTTTAAAAAAAAATGAGTCAAGTTTCATTTGTAAGTTTTTTTGTAAACACCTTTGTCAATGGTTCTTTCAACGAACACAACTGTACTTCTGTATTTAAACAATGCCCATTTCTTCATTCTAGTTTTTGCTACAGAATGCAGACTCTTGATCCACAACTGCAACTCAGCCGTATGTCTCCATTCACTCCCAAACTTCTTCTTTGGAGTGTTAAACCTGTGTTATAAACTGAAATGTAACTCCTCGTTTCTGGAGATATCAATAAGTTCATTAGGTTTGGGTCTTATTGCTGTATCTGACAGGTAGTGCAACAAAGGGAGAACTTAATTTTCCTGGTAGAGTAAGTATCTTTAATTTCTCTACCACGTACATAGTGGATAGAAAAGATATTGCATTCTACCCAAAAATCAAGTATTGAGATTTCATCATAAATACATGCTTTGAGGTACCCTGGGTAAACCTCATTTTCACAAATAAGTTCCATGTGTGGAGTACGTGAACTGCATAACTCCAACTTAGTATTTAATTCAATACCATCCAAAGATGCGACACAAAGATTTTAAATAATATATCCCCATGCAAAACTACCCTTCATATGGAAAACTTTTTGAAATGTTTGATTTTCTACAAAAAATTACTCTAAATCATTTGAATTAATATAACATATATTAAAATATTTATGTGGCAATACAATGTATTCCCTGAATTTTCTGAGAATAACCTGTGAAGTCATTTCATTTGGAAGAAATTTTGTAAAATCTTGTTTAAGTGGTAAAAAATAAGCAATAGAATGTAAACACATAACACAAAAAATGTAGATCTCTTTAAAGCACATAGTTTATGTCAAAAAGCTTTTCAATGGAATAAGCCATTTCCGAGATATCTGTGATTAATGATTCAAATTGTTCAATACTTTGGGTGGAATGCATAAAGTCAAGCATATGCTTTACCTTGCTAATTTTCAAGTGTAATCTTGGCTTTTAATGCATAAAACAGCTTCAACTTGACTTAAGTCTAGCATTTGCTTTGGAGCCAGCTAGCTGCCTAGCTTTAGCTTGAATTTTCCAGCAATGACTTGACTTTAAGTGCAAATCCGATGCATAAAACAAGCGAAAGCTTCACTTCCTCTAGATTAATCTTGACTTTTTTCAAGTTACCTCAGTAGGTGACTTGATTCATACAAGAGAAGTCTTAAGAGTTGTTTTATCACACAAAATGGCACAGTTCATGAATATCCGTCAAAGAAAAGTGTAAAAAGTTAAATTAACTGTAACTTTAGTATGTATTTGGAAGTACCAAATTTAAAAATGTCGTGTTAGAAGCTCCCTATAACGGAAGAAGCAATAATGCATACTACTCAACAGCGCTATTAAAATGTTTGCCTCTGTTTTCATCTATTGTTGCGGCATGTAAACATCACACATTTCAGAAATGCCGCGCGCCACTGACCACCTCTTTCGACTATAGCTAGAAAATGATAACTGAATCATTAATCACAGATATCTCGGAAATGGCTTATTCCATTGAAAAGCTTTTTGACATAAACTATGTGCTTTAAAGAGATCTATATTTTTTGTGTTATGTGTTTACATTCTATTGCTTATTTTTTACCACTTAAACAAGATTTTACAAAATTTCTTCCAAATGAAATGACTTCACAGGTTATTCTCAGAAAATTCAGGGAATACATTGTATTGCCACATAAATATTTTAATATATGTTATATTAATTACTTTATTATTGTAAGGTAATGCGCAAGATTTCATAATCTAATTATTTAATAGTTTCCTTATTCGAACGGTCTCCCTTCGTTTTAAAAATACTTTTATATTCATAAATCTACTCTTATTTGCTTAAATAACGGAATTAGGCACTTTTAGGTTCTATCACAAAAAATAGGGTTTATTAGGTCCTAACGTAAAATTAGGTCAATTTAGGCTCTATAAAATTGAAGTATATTACTAGTTGGTAACTAAAACATTAATATAAACCGAAGTTTGGAGTGTATGAGGTCAGGAATAAAATAGGTCAGAACCTAAGAATCCGGGGCTTAGTTATTAGTAATGTAACCTTCATTAGATTATTCAGAGGTGATCCTAAAAGTGAAATTTCTTCAGTAGCAGAGGGATACAGATGATGTCAATTGTCATTGTTCTTTCAATAATTAACATCTTACGTATAAATGCTGAGATTACTTTTGCTCATAATAACTTCAAATCTCAATGAAAATGAGGAATTTCTTAAGAGAAATTAGTTATAAGCTGGTAAAACTAGCTCCATCAAACAAGAGCTATAGACAGTTACATTTTGGAACTCTTAGAACTAGAGGAGCCACAATAGAAAAGAAAGATTTTCCAATAAAACTTATATAAATGGTAAACTCAACAACGTCCAGTTGTTAACCAGAAATAAAGGCAACTAAAATAAGCAATTTTAGTGTTGTTTACAGGAAAGACATGTGTAAACCCGTTTGAAAACTGTCTTGAAGAACCTGATAAAATTCATAATCAAGCAGCTGCAGAAATTCTTCTTCCCACCTTTTTAACCTTAGTTACTGATTTCCCGTGGCCTTACGGTCAGTTTTTCTTTTTAATTCAGTCTTCATATTCTGAATCTTTTTCTGCACCTGCTGTGGAGTGAATTTTCTGCCTCAAGTTTCTTCCAGTTTGATGCAGGTGGTTTGCAAAGCGTTCACTTTCTCTTCTTTGATGCTCAGGATTTGCGATTTATTCAACAGTATTGGAAACTGCTTAAGAATTGCTAGAAAGGTATTATGAATATTCACTTCGTCTGCCATTACGCATATAACTTCGATATAGGTTAGGTACCGTATTTGCAAAACACTTCTGTACTCGCCACATGAGACAACAGTTATGAGCCGCATTTGGCAGATGACAGCTGCGCGCGCAACGTATTTCAAGCGTTTGCTGGAAAAACGTCTAGCGAAAGCTTGCTAGATTAAGATTCTTTTTATGCATGAGTTGAACAAGCCAAAGCTTAATCTTGTAGATTAATCTTAAAGCTTTCGCTTTAACTTAAAGACTAATCTTCAAGACAAAGCTTGGATTTTATGCATTCCACCCTTTGTCTTTCTTTTGAAGTTCCTGTTGACATTCAGTTGTTTCTCGTGATGTCATAAACAGAGTAACAAATTTTAAGACCAGCATATAGCATCCGGTTCTAAACATTTCACTATCGCTATTGCCTTTGTATTTATAGCAAAATGTGCTATTTCCAGAAATGTTTATCTTGATTAAAACAAAGTAGATAGGAAAATGTACTTTCAAAGCAACATTTGCACTTGTATATCCACTAATAAGTGAGGGTATAAAGAAAGACATGTGAATGTAATACAACAGATATATTAAAGCTAGTATGAAAGACAAAGCAACACAAGGTCATCTCAATTTTGCAAGTATTCCACTGCATTTATTTGAATGAGAGTAATACAAGAAGTACATTTTAATGACATTACCCAAGCTATTTACCTCAGTTTCACTTCCTTGCTTCTCTTTGTCTCGTGGAATCAGAAGCACCACCCAAATTTTTATCTGGGTGTACTGAAACTAAAGAGTAAGAAAAACACATTATCTATGATTAGGAGAAGCAGAATGGATAAAGTAGCTTTATCAAGGAAACTGTCTGTCCCATAAAATTGTATTTGTTAATATTTTGCAAATTTGAATATTAAGATATACAGTACTTTCATGTTAAATTTGGAATAAACATTAAATTACACTTCTTTCAACAAATCTTTCTAACAATTTCATCTATTGGTATTAACAAGTCCCTAAAAATAATATTGGAAACCTATAAATATAGTACTGAACAAAAGTTACTAACAGCAAAGCAAATTGTACTTATTTAAAGTCTACTGAGCAGTTAGGTACAGTAGAGCTTGGGGTCATGAGTTGCGTATGTATAGATGGCACTATAAACAAACAGCTCAATGTGACTGTTCCTATCACATGCATTGTTACACGAGTATACATTACTGCCAGCGTTATTTATTTCTGTATAACTTCTGTGTAAGCAGATTATTACCCCAATGAAATGCTGGCCGAAAAGTTCACATTAAAACAAAGAATTTTCATGTACAGCACATATATGAAAACTATGTAGAGAATTCTGTATGGAGTAAGCACTGAATTTCCAGACAGACAGTTATAGGACTTGTTCTTAGATTATAAGAAATTACTTTGTTAAGCATGTTAGAATGTTCTACGTCATCTGTTACAAGAAGGAGCCATTTTAACTTAAGCCTGTGCATCAACTCGACTTTGAAGCTGTACAATGAGTGAGATACAGGAAATAAACTCATGTGACAATATACGTCACTTGAATATCTATAACTGGATCAGGTTGCAATAAATTACATAGCAGTAAACTTGAGCAAGACAGACATGTATACTGATCAGGGAAACATAACCTGATCGCTCTATATAAATTAGTGATAAGGTTGCAAATGATTCAATAAAACATATCATTTTTTCCAGCAGATGGAACATACACTACAAACAATGCACTACCTAGAAGCATTAACCATAACCACGTATATCACAAAGTGAACAAGAATTTAAGAGCTGAAGACAAGGTTATTGAATCACAAAAAAAAAAATTATTTTAACTATTTTCAAAAACCTGAGTAGCTTAATGGTCGCTGATTTATGTAGATTATGAATACATTGCATAACATTTAGGAAAACTAAGTAATTAAAAAATTGCAAGGCATTTATTGTAATGTATACTTTATTCCAGTGCCAGTATTGATAATAAATGTAAGTTAAATATCTTTATTTGCTGCTGCTCTGAGCTTTGTACAGAGCACAACCCGTGGAACATTCACACAAAGCATTCCTTGTGATTAAACGCTCAAGGTTTTAAGGCAAAGCAGCAGAAACTATAATAGAAATACATGAAAAAGTGAGAATTTAACAAATTTTGCCTCATATACTGTAAATCTTAATGCAGTCCTGATTGAATATCATGTGTATAATTGTCTTATATTACAAAGTAAGTTATGTTTTTAAAATTTAACAAATCACTGAAGTCCTCATAAATGTCTTCATTTGTATGCGTTCCTCTCCGGATTATTCAAATTACACAGTTTCAATCTATATAAAAAAGGAGCATCTCTTCACAAATGTTGAATTTTACAACTTTAGAGCGCTAATGAATTAAATTGTGGCTTTTTAATATAACAACTGAGTAAAACTCTTATTATAAGTTTTACACAATTAAGGCTTCTTACCCTCATGAACCAAATAATGCCCTTTCAAATGTGACAACCGAGTGAAGCTCTTATTACAAGTTTTACACTGGTGTGGCTTCTTACCTTCATGAATCAAATTATGTTTTTTCAAATCTGACAATCGAGCAAAGCTCCTTTCACAAGTTCTACATTGGTGTGGCTTCTTACCTTCATGAACCAAAAAATGGCCTTTCAAATTTGACAACTGCGTGAAACTCTTATTACAAATTTTACACTGGTGTGGCTTCTTACCCTCGTGAATCAAATTATGTTTTTTCAAATATGACAACCGAATGAAGCTTTTTTCACAAATTCTACACTGATGTGCCTTGTTACCCTCGTGTATCAAATTATGCATTTTTAAATCTGACAACCAAGTAAAGCTCTTTTCACAAGTTTTACACTGATGTGGCTTCTTACCTTCATGAATCAGATTATGTGTTTTCAAATGCAACAAATCAGTAAAGCTCTTATCACAAGTTTTACATTGATGTAGTGTCTTACACTCATGGATCAAATTATGTGTTTTCAAATGTGACAAATGAATAAAGCTCTTATCACAAGTTTTACATTGGTATGGCTTCTTATCCTCATGGATGAAATTATGTATTTTCAAATGTGATACCTGAATAAAGCTCTTATGACAAGTTTTACACTGATGTGGCCTCTTACCCTCATGAATCAAATTATGCATTTTCAAGTGTGACACCTGAGTAAAGCTCCTATTACAAGTTTTACATTGGTGTGGCTTCTTACCCTCATGGATGAAATTATGCATTTTCAAATGTGACAACTGAGTAAAGCTCTTATCACAAGTTTTACATTGGTATGGCTTCTTATCCTCATGGATGAAATTATGTATTTTCAAATGTGATACCTGAATAAAGCTCTTATGACAAGTTTTACACTGATGTGGCCTCTTACCCTCATGAATCAAATTATGCATTTTCAAGTGTGACACCTGAGTAAAGCTCCTATTACAAGTTTTACATTGGTGTGGCTTCTTACCCTCATGGATGAAATTATGCATTTTCAAATGTGACAACTGAGTAAAGCTCTTATCACAAGTTTTACACTTGTGTGGCTTCTTACCCTCATGTATCAAATTATGCCTTTTCAAATTTGACAACCGATTAAAGCTTCTATCACAAGTCTTACAATGGTGTGGATTCTTACCCTCATGATTCAAATTAGGCCTTTTCAAACTTGACAACCAATTACACCTCCTATCACAAGTCCTACACTGGTGTGGCTTAACCTCATGAGTTAGATTATGCCTTCTCAAGCTTGACAAACCCATAAAGTTTTTATCACAAATGTTACACTTGTGTGGCCTTCTGGCCTTATGAACCAAATTCTTTTGTTGGAAGTATAAAGCTCTGCTGTAAATTTCCCCCCCCATTACTACATTTAGCAGATTGTTCCAAGTGAATATGTTCTTCTGCAGTTGATATTTCTGTTACATCACTTTCATGGTTCTTACATTCAGGGCCATCCTTTCCATTGTAGAAGCGTGTGTCTCTTTCCAAGACTTCAGAAGGCATTGGTGATTTACCACTGCTATCACCAGAAACTGCTTCCATAAATAATCTGAAATGTTGGGACGTTTAGCACATTAAGTACAACAATCAGAGAATTAAATCTGAAAACAGAATCTGTGTTTGCTAACAATAGTATATATGTTACTCAGATATGTGACATTTGTTATAATTCATGTGGAACATTTTGTGTTTCATTACAAATGAATTGACTTTGTTAATCCACAATATCATTAGGTAATTAATAAACTCTTTTAAATGTAAAACATCTTAATAGTACAACCAGCCTGATATTTTGGCAATATAAGTAACGTTTGTTACATGCAGTGAGAATTACATCACTTTCCAGGTTTTCTTTAACAGCAACTATTCAAAGTAGTTTTTGTGCTGATTACATTTGGCAAGGAAATATATTCATAACAGTGTGCTTAACAACATTGTACCAGCCTAAACACTGGATGGAATGTTTCTCATGGCAAAATTCTGTACTGTTTCTATGACACCACACGAAACACAAACATCAACCAAATACTTCTAGAAATTATTCAGCATTTGAAATTTCAAATCAAGCAAAAAATTCATAAATAGTTAATGTTACGAACAATTATATTTCATAAGCTGTGTGTTTTATCAAGATTTATATTTTACATTTAGTAACTCTTTGTCTCTGTGTTATGGTTTATCACTAATACAAAATTAAATGTATAGAATAGAACTTCAGAGGCTATTCACAGAAAATGCAAATATCAGCCATGAGAATATATTAAACACACAAGAATTAGATCAAGAGTGTCAAAGGACATTTTTAAAAAAAATAAAAACTATGTACAAATTTTCATGAGGTTGCGTGTTTTCTTCAAAACCTTTGTGTCATTCTCTTGAAGATTCTGAAACTAAACACTAAGTTTGAAATTTTACTGAATTTTCGTTTTTGATTGATGCTGTCCACACACACATATACATGGAAACTTCTTAAAACAACTTCTTTGTTTTCAGGGAACCTAAAAAGATGTATTTTATAGTGAAATCCAGATTTCTAATTTTTGGGTGTAATATAATAATTGGTCTCCTTGTTATAGGTATGTATAAAGGAGGTAAAACTGTTCACAAATTTTGTTTTAATAAGGTATTCATTTTAGAAATGTGTATCAGTCATTTCTGAGGAGATGAAGAAAAACAAAAATGTACATGCAAAGAGAATATTTGTTATGCAGCAGCAAGGACAACATAATGAGCATTTATCACTAGCTGCACATGAATATCTCAAGAACAAGGCCTAGTCTCAAAATACTAGGAAGGAAGGAGAAGAATCATTTTATTATTAAATTCCAAGCATTAGACACACATGTGATAAGAAGTGCATATTTATTTTACTTTTCAGTTTTGAATTCATTGTTTTTTAGACATAACACATGTATTTCAAAATTCTCTCTTTTTAGTTTCAGGAAACCTCAAATTGTGTATTCCTGGAGAAATCTAAATACTGAATTTTTGGGTGGAATATGATACCACTTCTACCCAGCATAGGATAAAGGGTTCAGAAATTACTCCACTGCAATGTCCATAATTGCCCACAAAGTAACATTTTTATTTGCAGATAAATGCTTCAAAAGGTGCGACATCTTAGGGAAGTGTTGATGCACTCTAAATACAACACAAGATACTGACAAAATCAAAAGAGAACAAATGACGAATCAAGCAAGTGTTATGCTTGGTTTGTTCACATAAACCTGCAAATGTCCAACCCAGCACTACAAATTTTGCCCTGTTCTATCGAGTGCTGAAAAAAAGTAAACATGTCAATGTATCAGTTAATGCCCACAGTAAGGTGGTCAACTATGCACATACAAGGATCTGGTTATTCTATCACAGCAATGATGCCATGTACAGTAAACAAAAACTACATTTCCTTTACTTCCCTGCCACTTATGCCCAGTAAGTGAATCAAGTTTTGAGTTCCCTGAACATATAAAATTCATTTCTCTCATGAGGGAGATGGAGAAGAATAATTGTCAATTTCCCTTTTCTTTCTTCCAGAAAGAAACAAAACTTATGCAAATTCATCAGGAAAGTGTAATTTGAAATCAAAAGACTATGTAGAAAAGTGATATATTATTGTTGTACCTTTTCATTGGTTTAATGGATTATAAATATATATAAAAAAGCCTGTGTGTTACACTGGCATTCATTTCTCTAGCCCCTAATGTGTATATTTATCTCTCTTCTAGTGTTTATTCTCCTATTGACTTTATGCTAATCTACATAAATCTTAACAGAAAAACTGTCATTACACATTTTGTTGTAATATTTATTGAAGCACTAAGTGATTACAAAATTGCAATGTATATGGCTTGGTTTCAGTCCTGGCTGTCTCCCAAGCCATGAAATCTTATCACATAACAAAGCTTAACATGATAAAATACTACATCCATTAATATAATTCTCCAGATGGCAACACCGTTCAAGCAATCCAAGTCATGAACCTAAACTCATACAACCAATATTCACTTAGTTACTGATCATGTATACTCATTCTTTTTTAAGTTGATAAAGATTTTGCCCTGAATTCCTGATTTGACATTTATCTCCAAATATGTTCCTCAAATTTTCACTGAACAAATTTTTCTTTGGTTAACTGACTTCTCCAGGCTCTTGTCCCTGAACATTCACATAGAGCATTTTGTTGCAAGCATAACAAGGCTACAGGATGCTGAAATTATAGTTACATTTTTAAAAGTAGATAGCTATATCCTGGCATTGAAATTCAATACTCTCCACATATTACAAGAAACAAAATAAACAAACCATTATATCAGAAATGCCACAAACAGAATTGACATAAACTGTGCTTTAATGATATACACATATTTAGTGCAGTAGGTTTTGTTTTCTATGGTTTACAAGTAATAAAGAACTTATGTAATGTTCATTCATAATGAAAAGGATTTCACAATCTGTTCACAGAAAATTTGGGACATATTTTATTTATCTGCAAATATCTTAAGCATATGGTATTTTAATCAAAATTAGAGAAACTAAAAGTTAATGTAAAATTTTCAAGTTAAAGCCCAGTTTGGAGGAGAATTTTTCTAATACAGCAGTGTGTTACATATTTGCAAGATGAAAAACTTTGATAGCAAGTTTGATGTTTGTGAGACATCATTGCTGAGTTATACTCTCTAATTCCCCCACACACATCTTTTCCTCTAAACATGTTTAATTTGATTTCAGAGGTCTTACCTTGAATAATTTACTGGAGGGAACTCCCCATTCTGTAACAGAATTATTCAAATGCACATTAGCACACAATCATATATACAGTGTTATTTAATGTGCTGCACAACATGCTTATTTGATAAAGTACCTGGTTTGATTTGCTTATAAATTAGTGTTTGAAGATTTGGAGATATGTGGGAACTAAAATTTGACATTTCATGATGTAATGGGATGTAAGAAAACCAAGCAATAGAAAAGTGTTTAGAACTAGATAAGTTGTTTGATTTGCAGAACACAGAACTAGGAAAAGGAATGTTTAGTAAATCAGAATATATGATAGACTTAGCTAAGTATTTAGAAAAATCAAAATAGAACTGGTTTCAATACATAAGGAGACATTGACAGGGAAGAGGACAGGAATAAACTAGCTTCTTTTAAGCCAATAACCTGGGTTTGAAGTTTATAAGATTCTACGTCTGTATACAAGATCTTAGAATTTCAAACTTAAATTAGTAGTTTAAGAGCTGATGAAGCCCACCATACAACTTCTAAGCAGATAATTAAGTTGATGATGATAATAAAAATAATCATAATGATAATACCAGTGATGGTAGGTGTGGTGGAGGCAGCTGTGACAAAATAGTAAATTCATTTGAGTTTTCAGAATTACAGGCTTTGTTTACATTCCACTTGGATCTGAATTATATCTTATAGAACACTATCACTTTAAAATAAAGGCAATTGGAAGAACCCAAAGTGTAAAAGTAGCAAGTGTATTCTTTTCCTAAGTACTCATATATGAGGTATGATAAAAAAAAAAATAACGGGAACTTTTTAATTTCGTGAGCTTTATACATGCAATGTTCAAACTTTTGTTTTATCTTGTTGGTACACATGTTCCTGATGTATGTTTTCATTTTCAGCTGTTTTGAATATTTAGTTTATTGTTGACAGCCGAAAAAGTTATACGTGCTTATGAGTGCTTGGCAAATTTTTACTTTCAAAAAGATGGATCAAAGAATTTGCATTCAATTTTGCTTGAAAAACGGAATAAAGTGCAGCACCACATTCAAAATGTTGACTGTGGCTTTTGGCAAATCTACTTTGAATAAGACAAGAGTTTACAAGTGGTACAAGCGTTTCAAAGAGGGTCGAGAAGACACTGAAGATGACAACCGTCCTGGACATCCTAGCACATCAATTACGGACTACAATGTGGAAGTAAAGAAAATGGTTCTGAAAAATCGCTGAATCACCATCAGAGAGGTTGCTGATGTCAGCATATCCTTTGGCTCATACCAAGCAATTTTTTCGAATGTTTTGGGCATGAAACGTGTAGCAGCAAAGTTTGTTCCACCAAAATTGACATCACGTAGACATTGCTCAGGAATTGCTGAATGAAATCGAAAACTATCCAGAACTTCTAAAGGTTGTAATGGGTATATGGGCATGACGTCGAAACTAAGACCCAATTGTCCCAATGGAAACTGCCTAAAGACCCAATATCGAAAAAAGTTCAGCAAGTCTGATCACACGTGAAGGTTCTTCTCACCGTTTTCTTCAATTACAATGGGATAGTGCATCAGGAGTTCCTGCCTTATGGTCAATAAGGAATACCACTTGGAAATTATGCGCCATTTGCATGAAGCTATCTGAAGAAAACGACCAGAATTGTGGCTAGCCACTTGTGGAAATTGTATCACGATAGTGCTACCGTTTGTGGTTTTTTTGGAAAACACACCAAAAAAAACCAAACATTATGCTGGCTCAGCCACCTTATTCACCGGACATGGACCCCTGTGACTTCTTTCTATTTCTGAGGCTGAAGAGAAACATGAAAGGACGATATTTTACCACCATTGATGAGATAAAAACAGAACCGCTGAAGGAGCTGAACACCATAATGAAAAGTGCATTCCAGAAGTGCTTCAAAGATTGGAAAAAGCATTGCCACATGTATATTATATCTGAGGGGGATTACTTCAAAGGGGTCATTGATGTTGATGATGATTAAATTGAAATTCATTAAGAAAAACAAAAATTTCCATTACTTTTTCATCACACCTCATACTTGCCTGCCATAATATATACAGACAGAAAGTGTGTGTGTGTTCAAGCTAATATCTGAAAACATTCAAATCATTTTCATAATTCCTAAACCACTGAATTGTTTTCTGCTATAAGACACACCATAAAATACCAAGATTTAAAAAAAATACGTGGTTAGGGAATCTACTTAGTGACATTTTCCAATTTTAGGCCATTTTTTTCAAACATTAATATCAGGGGATTTTTTTTTTTTAAATCCTTATGCAATAGGGATGTACAGAGAGAACCAATGTAAAATGTGCCTGAGTGATATTAAAAATTAAATTTGGTTCTATTTATGAATGCTCTTTTAATTGCTGTGGTTTTAAGTATCCTTTTCCATATTGGGCGCGAAAGATCGTAAATTTTACTCAGAGCCTCTTTATCAGGCCTGAAGTTCCTTTACATGCCATAAATCTACAACATGGAACCACTGGCATTAGTTTCCTTTGAAGGAAGCCATGCTAAGCATATTTATGCCCGAAAAAAAACCTATCACCCTCTTCTGCGTTTGTAACCATGACCTTGGGAACCAGATGCAAGCATAGTGCCCCTAGACCACGGAGGACAACCCTGAGTGATATGGAACTGTAGATATCCAATGTAAAAAATCTGATGTGTTCAGTTTCTCTACTCTTGTACGAACTATTTATACAAACGCTTATTCTCCATCTACTTCAAGTTAATCGAGATAAACATTTGCAGAGTCTATCTTATTGCTAATTTTCTTGTAGATGTAAGGGGAATATATATATTTACAAGGGAAATTTGGAAATACAGTAGCCTTTAAGCACATACACATTTCTTAATAGCTGGTTGCTAGGTGCAGCACCGTTCCCTTTCCCACAGATTAATACTCTTTGCATATCCAAGACAAAAAAATGAAAAACGAATTCCCATTTGAGAAAATAAGTATTGAAAAATTTAAGTGAATAACAAGCAATATGTCGAAAATGGTTCACTCAACAAAAAAAATGCATCTGACATAAATTGTGTATTTTAACGCGATCTACATTTTTTGTGTAGTAAAATTTTGTCTATCTCTTATGGTTTACCAGTTATGCAAAAGTCGTTTACAATGAAGAATACTTTTGGAGACATTCCCAGGAAATTCAAGATATACATTTTATTTGTCATAAAAATATCTTAAACATATGATATTTAAATCAAAATCGATAGAGCCATTTTTGAGAAAATTAAAATTTCGAAAAATCTTCCATGTAAAGGGTAATCTGGGGTGGGGGGATTTTCTTGAAAACCTTCATGTTGCATCCTTGGAAGATACTGAACCTAAATACCAAGTTTGGTGTTTATCCGAATGTTCGTTTCTGAGTTATGCTGTTCACAGACAGACACACACACACACACACACACACACACACACACACACACATGCGCGCGGATATGTTTCCAAAAATGCTTTTTTTGGATTCAGGGGTCTGAAAACATGTATTTCCGGTGAAATCTCGGTATCGAATTTTTTAGTGGAATACAATACTTCCCCTACTTACTATACATAGTAGAGAAAGTAAAAAGAGCCAGATTGATGTAGATGTGTAGAGACAACCAATGCAAAAATGTGCCTGGGTGATACAGATATGCAATACAAAATGTGCCTGAGAGAAATGGATGTATAGAGACATCAATGTAAAAAGAGCCAGAATGATACAGATGTGTAGAGACATCCAATGTAAAATATGCCAGAGTGAAATAATGTAGAGAGACATCCAATGTAAAATATGTCTGAGAAATATGGATGTATAGAGACATCCAATGTAAAATATGCCTGAGTGATATAGGTGTGCAGAGACATCCAATGTAAAACATGCCTGAGTGATACAGATGTGTAGAGACATCAAAAGTAAAATATGCCTGAGTGATATAGATGTGTAGAGACATACAATGAAAAACATGCCTGAGTGATACAGATGTATAGAGACATCAAAAGTAAAATATGCCTGAGTGGTATAGATGTATATATGCAACCAATGTAAAATATGCCTGAGTGATATAGATGTCTATAGACAACCAATGTAAAATATGCCTGAGTGATACAGATGTCTATAGGCAACCAATGTAAAACATGCCTGAGTGATATAGATGTCTATAGGCAACCAATGTAAAATATGCCTGAGTGATACAGATGTGTAGACATCCAACGGCAAATATGCCTGAGTGATATAGATGTGTAGAGACATCCAATGTAAAATATGCCTGAGTGATATAGATGTCTATAGGCAACCAATGTAAAATATGCCTGAGTGATATAAATGTATAGAGACATCCAATGTAAAATATGCCTGAGTGATACAGATGTGTAGAGACATCCAATGTAAAATATGCCTGATGATGTAGATGTGTAGATACATCCAATGTAAAATATGCCTGAGTGATACAGATGTGTAGAGACATCCAACGTAAAATATGCCTGAGTGATATAGATGTCTACAGGCAACCAATGTAAAATATGCCTGAGTGATATAGATGTCTATAGGCAACCAATGTAAAATATGCCTGAGTGATATAGATGTGTAGAGACATCCAATGTAAAATATGCCTGAGTGATATAGATGTATAGACATCCAATGTAAAATATGCCTGAGTGATACAGATGTGTAGAGACACCCAATGTAAAATATGCCTGAGTGATACAGATGTGTAGAGACATCCAACATCAAATATGCATGAGTGATATAGATGTCTATAGGCAACCAATGTAAAATATGCCTGAGCGATACAGATGTGTAGACATCCAATGTCAAATATGCCTGAGTGATACAGATGTGTAGAGACATCCAACGTCAAATATGCCTGAGTGATATAGATGTCTATAGGCAACCAATGTAAAATATGCCTGAGTGATACAGATGTGTAGAGACATCCAACGTCAAATATGCCTGAGTGATATAGATGTCCATAGGTAACCAATCTAAAATATGCCTGAGCGATACAGATGTGTAGAGACATCCAATGTCAAATATGCCTGAGTGATACAGATGTGTAGAGACATCCAACGTCAAATATGCCTGAGTGATATAGATGTCTATACGCAACCAATGTAAGATATGCCTTTGTGATATAGATGTGTAGAGACATCCAATGTAAAATATGCCTGAGTGATATAGATGTATAGAGACATCCAATGTAAAATATGCCTGAGTGATACAGATGTGTAGAGACATCCAACATCAAATATGCCTGAGTGATATAGATGTCTATAGGCAACCAATGTAAAATATGCCTGTCATACAGATGTTTAGAGACATGCAATGTAAAATATTCCTGAGTGATATAGATGTGTAGACACATTCAATGTAAAATAGGCCTGAGTGATACAGCTGTGTATGCACATCCAATGTAAAATATGCCTGAGTCAGATAGATGTGTAGAGACATCCAATGTAAAATATGCCTGAGTGATGCAGATGTGTACAGACATCCAAATTAAAATATGCCTAGGTGATACAGATGTGTAGAGACATCCAATTTAAAATATGCCTGAGTGATACAGATGTGTACAGACATCCAAATTAAAATATGCCTAGGTGATACAGATGTGTAGAGACATCCAATTTAAAATATGCTTTAGTGATTCAGATGTGTATGCACATCCAATGT
This sequence comes from Deroplatys truncata, assembly GCA_030765065.1. Taxonomy (NCBI): domain Eukaryota; kingdom Metazoa; phylum Arthropoda; class Insecta; order Mantodea; family Mantidae; genus Deroplatys; species Deroplatys truncata. The sequence continues at coordinate 128,961,826 of CM060979.1, read as the reverse complement.
AAACTATGCCTGAGTGATACAGATGTGTAGAGACATCCAATGTAAAATATTTCTGAATGATATAGATGTGTAGACAGCCAATGTAAAATATTCCTGAGTGATATAGATGTGTAGAGACAGACAATGTAAAAAGTGCCAGAATGATATAGTGTATAGACATTCAATGTAAAAAATGCCTGAGTGATACAGATGTGTAGAGATATCCAATGTAAAATATGCTTGAGTGATATAGATATGTAGAGACATCAATGTAAAATATGCCTGAGTGATATAGCTGTATAGAGACATCCAATGTAAAATATGCCTGAGTGATACAGATATGTAGAGACACCCAATGTAAAATATGCCTGAGTTATATAGATGCGTATAGACATCTAATGTAAAACATGCCTGAGTGGTATAGATGTGTGTACACATCCAATGTAGAATATGCCTGAGTGATATGAATGTGTAGAGACATCAATGTAAAATATGCCTGAGTGATATAGATGTGTAGAGACATCCATTATAAAATATGCTTGAGTGATATAGATGTATAGACACATCCAATGTAAAATATGCCTGAGTGATATGAATGTGTAAAGACATCATGTAAAATATGCCCGAGTGATATAGATGTGTAGAGACATCCATTATAAAATATGCTTGAGTGATATAAATGTGTAGAGACATGAATGTAAAATATGCCAGAGTAAGGTAGATGTATAGAGACAGCCAATGTAAAATATGCCTGAGTGATATGAATGTGTAGAGACATCAATGTAAAATATGCCTCAGTGATATAGATGTTTAGAGACATCCAATATAAAATATGCTTGAGTGATATGAATGTGTAGAGACATGAATGTAAAATATGCCTGAGTAAGATAGATGTATAGAGACATCCAATGTACAATATGCCTGAGTGATATAGATGTGCAGAGACATCCAATGTAAAATATGGCTAAGTGATATAGATGAGTATAGATGTCCAATATAAAATGTGACTGAGTGATATAGATGTGTAAAGTCACCGAATGTGAAAGATGCCTGAGTGATATAGACGAGTATAGATGTCCAATATAAAATGTGACTAAGTGATAGGCATATGTATAGATGCAAATGTGAATTCACTTATTACTCTTTAACTTTTTTATTTTACATATTGCTGATGTAAGATGCTACAATATCACACAATATTTTGGTATAATTTAAATATCGTTTCCCTCATGTATCTTATAATTTTCAAGAGCTATCACTACCAATACTTTCAACCCTTTAAGTGCACCTCTGGCAAACACTGTACATTTTCATGAACTACCTTTACCCTTACTAATTTTGTATTATATAATTAAAATATGTTATTGAGTGTAAAATAAACACAAAATGTAACTGATGTAGATGTTTATAAAGCTTACCTGAATGTCATCACAAACAGATGAAGTTTCTGTTTTCAGCCCCCAAATTTCTTCTTTAACTTCTATTTTGTCATTCATTTCATGATCACTGTTGTATTTCTTAACCTTCACCACAGGATCCTCCTGAAGAAATTCTGTCTCGTTCTGTGTGCCAAAGTCTGAACCCAGATTCTGTTCCTCAATTTCTGTTTTCACATCTATCTCACAGTTGTTGCTGCATGTAAGAGTTTCAGACTTAATCTGCTTAAGGAGATGTTTGGTAAAACTATCTCTTTCTCTCTGTGGACAAAAGTCTGGAAAAGGAGTCTCTGATTTAATTTCTGTTTTGATTGCCATGTCACAATCATCATCCAGAAGCACTGCATCACTGTTTGCGTTCATTTCAACATCCTTGAGAAAGAAGAGTGTCTCATTCTGTAAGGCTATATCGCCTGATACAGGATCCTCTTCTTTGATTTTTATTTTGGTATCTATTTCACTACTGTTGCTGCTCTTAATTTCGTTACCAACTCTGTGGATAAAGAAACACATTAATTACACCATAAAATATATTTAGTTTTAACCATAAGCTTCTTTGAATTTGTCAGCCACAGCTCAAACTATACCACACACCTTCACTATTCTCTCACAAATAAACCTACTTCTTTGGAAGTTGATTCAGTCGATAGGCTTAATGCCATTCCCGGGACTCTAAGCATGGATCTTCGCTCTTCATACCAATGATATTGGCACTCCAGATACCATGTTGAGATACCTTCTCATCTGATGGTTAAACTTCAAGGCTATCTCAAATATTAGTATACCTAAAAGGGAAATTCCAATACTATTGTGGTTAGTTTGTGTTTTGATAATTGTTCTTCACAAAGCCATAAGCAGTAACAAATAGGTTGAAAAACTTATGCTAATACTAGTTATTAGCTTGACCTAAAAGTATTATAAATGAGTTGCTCATTTACTGTGAGAAAAATGTGTTTGAGTGTCCACATGGACTACTGCAACTAGCCTCATGGCTGCACTAGCATTTGTCCATTTCCAAGGTTGTTTGTAATCCACTATTGCACAGCTACAATAGTATATTATCTATAATTAGTTTACGAACTGCAAAGGATAGATTATATACAATATACATAATTGTTATAAGCTCAGGTGGCCATTTATAATGGAAACAATCCATTCATTGCCTTGTCAAGTTTACATTGATATACAAAGTGTATTTTAACACAATTCAATCACAGAAAACTAAAAATGTTAATGTCCTATTTCTATGCAATTATGGTGCAAAATCCTAGTTTATAATTGACATAAAGTGGCTGTAACCTTAATTGCATTATTGGAGCTCCGGTGACTGGATAAAAACATAATTGGGAGCAACACATCATTCTGAAGTCATTTATAAGATGGCTTTAAACACAGAATCACATAATTTAAATCTGTTATCTATCAACAAGTCTATTATCTTCAATCACTGTTACATAACTTGTAGCTAGTAAATAAAACTTATAGTGTTCTGTAGGCCTGCACAAATTCACTTTTAACACAGTAATATGTAATTAATTGGACCTATTTTTGACACTGTTACGTAACTTGAGGCTAATATATAACATTTAGTAACACACAAGATTTATGTCTGCAATATGCTTTGTATATTTTTCTCAATAATAGTTTCGTGCAGAAAACTTTTCTCCTTACCTTCAGTCTCTGTGGACTTTTGCAGTAATTACTGATGTAAGGTCTTAGGAAATTGTTTAGAGCAAGAGTTGACAATTTTTTCATATGATCATTGTTATGATCATTGTCATTATTACAAATCAGTCGTGGGTTCCAACTTAAGCTTGTCTGAAAGAGCTCCACCAATTCGTGGAACAGCCTTGTCATGACTCTACACATAAGGTACAGCTGCTTCAGTGGTGAAATCAGTTGCTGCCACAACTTCCATGGTAGGTTAGAAATAGCAACAACTATAAATATTTATCGAGAGTGACAGTAAGGGAATGTCAATCCTAAAGCAAAAATTCATTTACAGTTTTCACATTCTAAATTACTGTTTGGATCAGATAACCAGTGATAACTGATAAAGTGGCTGACCTTAAAGTTGTGCCTATGTGGTCAATATCACCTTCAAGTAGCTTTAGATGAGATTCAAGCAAAATGTGAAGATTGTTATTATGATTATCAGCTTCACAAGTCATGTTTATCTGCCATGGTATTGAACATGTATATATTGTGTTAATTCCTTTTTGAGGGTCAACATAATTAGCACTGGGAGACAGAAATTAATTCCAGCAATCCATATTTTATGTACTGCCTGGACTACACAACAGCATTAGCTCCCTCCTTGCCTTCTAACTGAATTGAGCAACACTTCTATGTGATTGCTTGAAAATTTCCTTGTAAGAACAAAGTGGAATCCACATGTTGAGAAACAACTTCCAATATAGAAAGAAATGCATCAGTAACAATGTTAGAAATTGGAGCACTATATTTTTCACTACTGAAATTTAAGACATATATATTTCAGAAGAAAGTGAAAATATATACAGATCATATTAGCTTAACTTTCATTCAGAAATGTAAATTATGTAGTGGCAAGTTAGCTAGAATGATTCTCGCTATAATGGAATTTGATGTTGAAATTATCCATATTCCAGGCAAACAAAATACATTCAGTAATAAGTCACAACAAACAATTTCCAGAAAGTTGTTCAAGACAAGAATATGAAATTAAAGTGCTTACAATAGACATTCCATAGAAGAAGGAATTGAAGAACCAATTCAAAAATATTAAAGAAGAGCAAGACAAAGATATTAAACTAGCAAGTTTAAAAGAAAAAGCTCCAAAGATAGAAGAGGCAAAGAACAGTACAATCGCTGTTAAAGATGGTGTATTATATAAGAAACATGGAAAGAAAATAAAGAGGTGGAAAACATATATTCCAACAAGCACGGAATTAGAAATAATAGAACAATTTCATTTAGGATTAATACAGGCAGGTACAGAGAAGACAACCCTAACTATTTTGGAAAATTTATATATCTCTAAATTAGGACATAAAGTAAGAAAATGCATATAATGTTGTGATCTTTGTCAGAAAGCAAAACAAATTAATGTTGCTTATGACTATACAACAAACTCAATACTTAGAGATAAACCAAGATGTTTATTAAGTTTAGATTTACATAGGGTCAATGCCTGTAAGTACATTGGGGTACAAATTTTTATTTGTATGTTATGACGTATTTAGCAAATATGTTAGAATATATGCACTCAAGAATGCAAACAGCATAGCATGCTTAAACAAATTAACAAAATCATATTTCCCAGAGGAAGGTATAGTTGAGGCCATACTTTGTGATAATGCATCAGTGTTTACCAGTTCTAAATTTATGAATGGAATTAAAGATTTGGGAGTCAAACAGTATTTCTCATCAAGATACAGACCAAATGCCAATCCAGTAGAAAGAGAGATAAAAGAAATTATCTACATATAGTGTGTCATAACAAACAGAGCAGTTGGTACTCAACTCATACATCAGTATGATTCAAAATCTACTAAATCAATCCATAAATGCAGTTACAGGATTTAAACCAATTGAACTTCACCAGGGAAAACCGTACCATACTTTGAGCCATAATGTACCAAAAGTTATTGAAGACCAAGCAGTTAAATTACCAGAAAAAGAGGAAATCTTCAAATTAGCACTTTCGAAAATACAAGCAAAAGCCCTCAATAGAAAACAAAAACATGAAGAAAGAAAAAGAAGAGTTTGAAAAATAAAGATAGGAGATCAAGTGTTAGTGAAGAACAAAAGATTGTCAAATACGCTTCGTAAAGAATATTGGAGATTATTTCTGAGCTACCATGATCCTTATGAAGTAATAAATATATTTGGAACAGATACATATGAACTTAGGAACAATAAAACAAATAAAATAATTGGAAGATTTCACAAACAAATGTTAAAGCCATATAAAAGTAAACAACTTGAGGCACAAGAAGAGAAAGAAAATAATGTATCTGGAACATAAAAGGGGAAGCAATAGTTTAAAAATTGTAAAGTACTATTTAAAACAAAAATTTTTTATTTACTAAATGTAGAAAATTGTCAATAACATAGGAAAGTTTAGATAAAGAGAAGTAATAAAAATCCATTGTTAATAAGAAAAACTGAATAGCAACTACATTTATATTGTATAAGTTAGAAAGTGTAAGAAATATTAAAAATGTTTAGGAAATAAATTGTAAAGAAAGGGTAACAAGTGTAAATATGTCTAATTTTATGTAAAATGTATAGCATATAAAATGCTTAATAGTGAATGTGATGGTGAATGAGCAAACTTTGCTCAGATCATTAATCTTATACCACGTCATTAATCTTGGAAAGTGTCAAACAAGTGAATATGAAGTGTTCTGCTATACACGAGTGTAGTAAAAAACCAGTGAGTGTTAAAGAAAAAGTGATAAAGTGACAGTGAAAGATAGGAAGTGCAATAATAATAATAATAATAATAATAATAATAATAATAATAATAATAAAACCTATGTTTCTTTCTTTCAGGAGACTTAGAAAATATTTAAAAATTTAAAGAACAAAACAAAAAGAATAAATTTTAAATATTTCTAAAAGGGGACAATTTGAGGCAGTATTTTAATACCTGAATAATTTCAATTGTATTTTATAATAAGTAAATTCAATAACAGCCTGCCTTGAAACAATATCTATGTAATAATTATTTAAAATGTATGTAACACTCATTGCATATGCTTATTTTTATTGTAAAATATGTTTACTAATGTTATGTGAATACATTATTTACTTTAATAATACAAGAGCTGTGAGAATAATAAGTTTTACAGTTTGAAAATTACTAGTCATGATTAAAGCAATAATAATGTAATTTCTCTAACAGTTTAAAATTAGCCAATCAACAGCAAAGAAAAGCTTTAAGTAAAATGCAGATATTCTATTGGACTAGAATTAGCCAATCAGAGACTTGAAATACCGAAGCTTACAGGTTTTGACCATTGAAAGTTGCTCAGTTGCTGGCAAATCTTGGTAGTGAACAGACGGAAGATGTGTTCTCTACAGAAATATTATGCGTGAATCGTAAAAATATGTATACACGCTAAGAGAAAGTATTAAAGATTCTCACAGTTCTTAAAAAGTGTAGTGCTTTATAAAAATTGTGCAATGATTAATAAAAGAAGTGAATTTAAAAAGTTAAATTCTGTGATGTCTACATTCTTGTTGCACCACGCCTTGACTAAGACACATGACTCTACAAACATTACTGATGCAGCCGAGGCAAATTCAAACATAAATAATATATAGAAGCAGTGTTAATAACAAAGTTAAAAATTATAGTGTAAAACTTGAAGTATAATAACAAAAACACATCTTGAAATCAGCTTCTCATACGTAGCAGCATATTGCGTAATAACAGTAACTATTACGTAATCAACAAATTCAAACTGACGCCCAAAGCGTGTTGCAAACTCCTTAAAGCAAATAAATATTACGTAAAAGCATAATTACTTAACAAACACATCTTCTTCAAGTTGGCTCCCATATGTGGGGCAGTTAAAATTATGTAACCAAACAAAACAAAAGCAACACAACATAATCTTCAAGTTTACGTAAACATATTTACGTGAAGCAACAAACTTTCTATTTCAAATATAGAATTTTGACTTTGGCTAACCCGCCGCATTATGTTCGCTGAATTGGAAATTTGGAAGCAGTTGAAAAAAATATCAGTTAAAAACAAATTAAATGTTAATGTGCAAAATTGACTATCACTTTGTGATCTAAATATGCAGCTGGGCTGTTGTGAACCATCTTTACAGCAGCACTACATAGGTCAGTCTGGGTGGCTCAGTTGTTTAGGCGCTGGCCTTCTAACCCCATGGTCATGGGTTAAATCCTGACCCAGAACCTTGGTTTTTAAGTGTGTACAAAAGTGACAGGCCCATGTCAGTAGATTTACTACATATAAAAGGATTCCTGTGGACAAAATTCTGGCACACTCTTATATGTATATATATCACCATCAATCATAGGTCTGTGCCATAAGTTTAGAACCACATTTATACTTGCTTAACAATCCAACATGATTAAGAGGGAAGTAATAGAATGGCTACTGCTGACATCTGTTTAAGATTCAACCTTAGCGTCACTTGTGACAGACGTAATAACTGAAATCATCTTTTGACACTTCATAGTAATATCTATAATCTTATTCAAGGATTAAAGCCACAGATTTAGCCTAGGAAATTTCCTTTTTTATTTCAAGGATCATTAATTCAGAAACAGCTTGCACTAACTCATTTTGTGTATCCGGAGAAGAACCTGATTACTAAATGATTTTGCAATTCCAAATCATTGTGCACTAACAGTTTGAGAAGTTCATTGTAATTGTTTCTATCGAGAGATGAGTTGCTTTTAGCATGACCCTTAAAGGCAAGAATTTGTGACCTTAAAAAGCAGACTGCTATGATTAAATGCCCAATAAATTCTCTATTTTGTCTTATTAAGTTATGGTGCCTTTTAGAGTCATCCTTGGTGATGTAGTGGTTACCATGTTAGCCTCTAGTTCCCGAAGATCGCAGGTTAAAACCCAGCGGAGGGCAATGTATTTTTTCGGGCATAAAAATCCTTAGCATGGCTTCCCTTGGAAGGGAAGTAAAGCCAGTGGTCCTGTGTCATAGATTTACAGCATGTAAAAGAACCTCAAGCCCAATAAAGAGGCCTCTAAGCAAAATTACCGGTTTTTCATGCCCAATATAGAATGGTACACTAAGGACCATAGCAGTTATAGCATCCATAGATAAAACTCAATTTAATTTTGATTTTTGCGCCTTTTAGTTGCAATTTTATATTTTGACTGCTGAGAGAAATTCAATGCTTGTATTATTCTTGCCAAAGAATTTAAGTTCTTGAAGACAAGCAGTATGAATAGTAGCTTGCTTATATCATTTGTCTGCCTTAAAAATTGTATTAAATAATCATAACACATGTATTAAAAATGCATTTATCTTTGGAATATAGTAGCTTGGATGGAATCCATACTAGTCAAAGACATCACAGAACAAAAAGTGTCAACGGCTTTCTACCAGCACTGGATTGCATGATTTGAAGTTCCATTACATGTGATCACTGATCAAGGAACACAGATTAGATTACAATTGTTTAACAATTCAGCTAAAGTAAGTGGAGTGAAACTTCAGCACACAATGCCACATCCTCCTCAATGTAATGGCAAAGTTGAATGACTGCATAGGAACTTGAATTCTGCAAACAAGGCCCACAATTACACAGAAACTTGACCTACTATGCTACTGGGATTGCATAGAGCATTATGAAAGAAATTATATTAAATTGAGTTCTATTTATGGACGCTCTTCAATTACAATGATTCTTGGCATCCAACTTTATATTGGGCTTGAAAGACCGGAAAGTTTGCTCAGAGACCCCTTTATTAGGCTTGAGGTTCTTTTATGCGCCTTAAATCTACAACATGGGACCACCGCTTTACTTCCCTCCTGAAGGAAGACATGCTAAAGGATTTTTACACCTGAAAACTCCATTCCCTTGCCAGGTTTGAAACCATGACCTCGGGAACTAGAGGCTACATGGTACCCTACGACTACTATGAGAGATGTCAAAGCTTATCACTGGACAGATGGCATATGGCAAAACCTGGTAAATTTTTTAAGGAGCCAATTACACAATTTGATTCTGATCTGCAAAAGCAAATCCTAAGTTTGAAGCCTAGTAAGCCTAAACATTGCGCAACTTCCTATTTGTGCCAAAAGACCTACAGATATGTTCCCATTTGTTTGTGAGATGTAGTAGGGTCAGAAAACCATTAGAACTCATATGATTGCCCTTTTCGCATTATAACAAGAGACAAAAAGTATTTCATCACTACGTACAAGGGTAAAAATATAAATGGTCATGGACAGACTTAAACCAGCCTCTCTTGCAAGACAGAAAGGAAATCACCAAATGCCAGAATATCAAAGACAGGAAGGACTATAAGGTATCCAGTTTGATTTTTATAGCAACGTTTTCTTGCTAATTTTTCTGCATACACAGGTGAATAGTGAATGTGCAGATATAACAAGAAGTTTAAATTTGAAATGTTACTTATAACTGTTAATAACTTTACTGCACCTTTAGAAAATTACTTGTTTAATGAGTTTCTATTTGAGTTTTAACATGTTTACGTAATGTTGCATTTTTAATACCCAGTTAATATATTCAGTAACCATGTTGATCTATCATGTTTATTTTGTAACTTCATTACTGTTGGGGGAGTAGTGTAAGGTCACAGTTACCATCAAAAGCATAATTTCTCAGGAAAGAGAAAATTCTTGATGGTTTCACCCTTATTCCAGGAAGGTCTTCAATAAGTATTTTGATTTGGTATTTGAGGAGCATCAAATCAAAAAGCACTAAGTGCACAATAAAGAGCTTTTTAGGAAAGACAAAAAACTAATATCTCTCCTAAACTTACCAGCAATTTTTAAAGCTGTTCAAACCTAACTTTAATGCAAATACCACTTTCCTAAATACCAAAACCATTTTTTGTTTATCATATTTATGATGAAAAATGTATAAACCATTAATCAATTATTCATAATGGGTTACTTCTACACTCTCTAGTCACAGAATTGTATTAAAATGTTGGCAATAAAAAACAAAAGTGAGTCTTCCTTCTTCTTGGAAGTTGTTAAAAAGAGAGAGCTGTAACAAATATTTGTGTAAACAAAATGTGAACAAATAAAACCTGTTTTCAAACAATGCATTGTAAATGTTGAGTATGCCAGTTCCCCATATACAGCTAGATATTGAGGAGCAAGCTTTGCTATAAAGTAATGCTTTACTCTGAGGATGGATTAACAAATATACTTTATTCCGTACCTTAAATTTATACATACTTCCTTTTCATTTTTTTATATCCTTTGGGAAATGAAAGAATGACCATAAATCCCTTTCTACTTCAGAGTTATTACAACCGAAAACTGCACAGACTTTTCCAGCCATGTTTTATTCATCATTAAGTAAACATGTTATCTTATCAAGAATATATGTCAAACAAATTAACATAAAGCACACATTCATGAAGCATTAAACACCACAAACGAATACAATGAAACAGGTCTGGCCACCAGAGAACACTGCTGTCTTTGTCGCAAGATGGCTGCTAGAAGATGGCTATCTTGCCCTCTTGCTTTTGATAGAAGGTAGAGAAGGTATTGCATTTCACCCAAAAATTCAGTACCAAGATTTCACTGCAAATACATGTTTGAGGTCTCCTGAATATATATAAAAGGCATGCTTAGAAAAAGGTAGGTGCATGCATGTTTGTATGTATCTGTGAACATAACCCAAAAACCAAAGGTTGCACAAATATCAAACTTGGTATTTTAAGTTTAGTACCATCCAAAGGTGTAGCATGAAGATTTTCAAGAAAATCCCCCCACCCACCCTCAAATGGAAAAGTTTTTTAAATGTTTGATTTTCTACAAAAAATGGCTAACGATTTTGGTTAAACTAGTATATATTAAAATATTTACACGACAAAATGTCTTGAATTTTCTGGGAGTAGCTATGAAGTCCTCTTCATTCAGAAGGAACTTTGGTAATCTTATATAACTGGTAAACAATAACCAATAGATGAAAACGCACTTCACAAAAATGTATATCTAAAATACAGTGGAGTCAACCTAAACACACCTACCTACTAGCTTCATTCACTCATTTATTTTGCAGAACATGTATCATGAGCATGAGCTCACAACATCAGCTGCCTGTTGACTTTTGGATGAACACTCGAGTCGTATTGTTGAAAGCCTGGGGTGTCCTCTGGACTCAAGAATGAGCAAGCCAGAACATGTATACTACTCCAGGTGAAACAAAATCTGATCTCTGTATACAAATTAGTGACAAGTTTGCAAATGATTCCATAAAACATCTCTTTTGTTTCCAGTAGATGGAACATACACTGCAAACAATCCACTACCCAGCAGTGTTAGCCATAATCATGTAAATCAACACGAACAAGAAGCAAGAAGCTTAAGATGTGGTCATTGAATCACAAAAATGTTTCTATTCCAAGTATCTTCAAAAAACTGAATGAACCTTAATTGTCAGTGATTTATATATTATAAATCTATAGCATAATATTTATAGAAAAAATAAGTTGTATTTGATTTGTGTTTAAGGGCGTTCAACTTCAAGGTTATTAGAGCAGAAAAAAAAGTATTTAAAATATTGTAAGGGATTTATTTATTGTAATGTTTAATTTTTAATTCCAATGGTAGAGTTGATAATAGATGCAAGTTAAATGGATTTATTTACTGCTGCTCTGAGCTTGTTGCAGAGCGCAACCTGTTGAACATTCACATAAAACATTCCTTAAAGTTTTAAGGCAAAACAGCAGAAATTACAAGTGAAATACATAAGAAGCTGAGAATTTTACAACTTGTGCCTTACACACAAAATTATATATTGTAAATCTCAATGAAGCCAAGAATGCATGTCATATGTATGTAAGTCTTATTTTAGAAGATGTTATACACCTTTAAAATGTGACAAATCACTGAAATCCTCATAAATGTCTATTTGTATGAGCTTCTCCCCTGATGATTCAAATTATGTATTTTCAAGTGAGGCAGTATTTTTGACACCTAAATGATTTCAGTCAAATTATATAAATATAAATTCAATAACAGCCCGCCTTGAAGCAATATGCATATGTAATAAATTGTAAAATGTATGTAACAGTCGTTGCATATGCTTATATTATTGTAAACATGTTCAATAATGTTATGTGAATGCATTACATAATTTAATAATGTAGGAGCTGTGAGAATAATAAGTTAACAATGAGGTAACCTTGAGGCAATAATTAGTAAGGAAGTTTAAATACTACTAGTCATTATTAGAAAGCAATAATGTAAATTTTGAGACAGTTTAAAAATAACCAATCCACAGCCAGAAAAAGCTTTAGTTAAATGAAGCTATCCTATTGGACTAGGATTAGCCAATCAGAGACTTGAGATACAGAAATTTACAAATTTAGGCGGTGGAAAACAGTTCAGTTGCCTTCAAACAGTGCTCATAACCAGACATGTTGCTTCTAGACAGTGCTCATAACCAGATGCGAGATGTGTCCTCGAGAAATTAAATACGTATTTGTGTGAGACAAAAATAGTTTAAGTGTTAAAAAGTGCAAGTATTAAATAAAAGAGTCTCACAGCTCTCTAAATCAGTGAAATGCTATTTAATTTTTATCAAGGATTAATAAAAAGGAGTGACTTAAAACTTAAAATCTGTGTATGCCTACATTCTTGTTGCACCACAACCCTGATAAGAGAAAAGTGTCTCTAACAATAATACTGACGCAGCCGAGGCAAACATAAATATAAAATATCTAAAGAAACAGTCAAATTACAAAGCTAATAATTTTAAACTTGGGGTGAAGGCTACCGAAAACTGGGTAATATATGTGTGGTTGCAACGAATTTTAAGTTCGGCTCCCCAACAGTTGAACTATAACACAACTCCTTCAATACTCCTACTTCAAATCAGCTTTTCATACATAGCAACAACAAAAACTACTTCAAATCTAAACAAAAGTAACTAACCGTTCACAAATGTTCCATTTGTATGACTTTATGGCACTAATGAATTAAATTAAGTCATTTTAACCTAACGACAGAGTACAGCTCTTATCTCACAAGATTTACATTGTTAATACTTCTTACCCTGATGAACCAAATTATGCCTTTTCAAATTTGACAGCCAAGTAAAGCTTTTATCACAAGTTTTACACTGGTGTGGCTTATTACCTTCATGAATCAAATTATGCATTTTTAAATCTGACAACCGAATAAAGCTCTTATTACAACTTTTACACTGGTGTGGCTTTTTACCCTCATGAATCAAGTTATGTTTTTTCAAATCTGATAACCGAGTAAAACGCTTTTTGCAAGTTTTACACTGGTGCGCCTTATTACCCTCATGAATCAAATTATGCCTTTTCAAATTTGACAACCGAGTAAAGCTCTTATTACAGATTTTACACTGGTATGGCTTCTTACCCTCATGAATCAAATTATGTATTTTCAAATCTGACAGCCGAGTAAAGCTCTTAACACAAGTTTTACACTGATGTTGCTTGTTACCCTCATGAATCAAATGATGTATTTTCAAATCTGACAACCGAGTAAAGCTATTATTACAAGTTTTACACTGGTGTGGCTTCTTACCCTCATGAATCAAGTTATGTATTTTCAAATCTGACAACCGAGTAAAACACTTTTTGCAAGTTTTACACTGGTGTGCCTTCTTACCCCCTTGAATCAAATTATGCATCTTCAAATTTGACACCTGAGTAAAGCCCTTATCACAAGCTTTGCACTGGTGTGGCTTGTTAACCTCATGAATCAAATGATGCCTTTTTAAATCTGACAGGCGAGTGAAGCTCTTATCACAAGTTTTACACTGGTGTGGCTTCTTACTCTTGTGAATCAAATAATGAATTTTTAAATTTGACACCTGAATAAAGCTCTTATCACAATCTTTGCACTGGTGAGGCTTGTTAACCTCATGAATCAAATGATGCCTTTTTAAATCTGACAGCCGAGTGAAGTTCTTATTACAAGTTTTACACTGGTGTGGCTTCTTACTCTCGTGAATCAAATAATGAATTTTCAAACTCGACAGAAGAGTAAAGCTCTTATCACAAGCTTTGCACTGGTGTGGCTTCTTACCATCATGAATCAAATGATGCCTTTTTAAATCTGACTGCCAAGTAAAGCTCTTATCACAAGTTTTACACTGGTGTGGCTTCTTACCCTCATGAATTAAATGATGCCTTTTTAAATCTGACAGCCGAGTGAAGCTCTTATCACAAACTTTACACTGGTGTGGTTTCTTAGTCTCAAGAATCAAATTATGCATTTTCAAATTTGACAACAGAGTAAAGCTCTTATCAGGAATCTTACACTTGTGTGGATCTTTAGCCTCATGGATCAAATTCTTTTGCTTGAAGTATAAAGTTCTGGGGCAAATTTCCCCCTCATTGTTACATTTACCAGATTGTTCTGAGTGAACATGCTCTTCTACAGTTGGTATTTCTATGACACTACTTTCCTGACTTTCACATTCACGGCTATCTTTTCCATTATAGAAGCTTGTCTCTCTTCCTGAAACTTCAGGAGAGGGCATGTGTGATTTAACACTGCTATCACCAGAAAATGCTTCCGTGAATAATCTGAAATGTTGGAGGATTTAGTACATTAAGTACAACAATCAAAGAATTAAATCTGAAAACAGAAGCTCTGTTTGTTAATAACAGGCGCATATGTTACTCAGATATAGGTGACAACTTTATTATAAATTCTTCATGTAGAACATCTTGTATTTCATTAAAACTGAATTAATTTTGTTAATCCACAATATCATTAGGTAATTAGTAAACTCTCTGAAATAAAAGCATGTTAATGGCCAAACCATACTGTTTGTGGATACACAAGCATTGTTTTTTATTTGCACCAAGAATAACATCAACTGCCAATATTTCTTTCACAGCAACTAATCCAAATGGTTTTACAAGTAATTTCCTGTGTTGATTACATTTAGCAAGAAAATATATTCATAATAATGTGATTATCAACATGTCACAAGCCAATACATGGGATAGAATGTTTATCACAACAAAATTCTGCAAACTATTTCTATGGCACCACAAGGCACAAACAAATATCAACCAAACAATTCTGGAAATTATTAAGTATTTCAAACCAACAGCAAAAAGAATTTCAGAAAGAGTTAATGTTACCAAAAACTATATTTCACAAACTGTGTACTTTATCAAAATTTATATTTTACATTTAGTAACACTTTGTCTTATGTTACCTAAGGACGAAAGTAATCTTCACATGCTGTGCCACTGCCAAGTAACATAGCTCGATGAAACTTGAATCATAAATAGAGGGAACTGCTACAGTAGGCAACTAAATGAAATATGCAATGAGACGAACATAAATGCCACTTTTATTCATAGACCATAAGCTACACTATAGTCAATACAACATATGATGTCATCCTCCGTGATGTAGTGGTTACCATACTAGCCTCTAGTTTCCGAGGTCATGGGTTCAAACCTAGCAGAGGGCGATGGATTTTTTCAGGCGTAAAACTCCTTAGCATGGCTTCCTTCGGAAGGGAAGTAGAGCCGGTGGTCCCGTTTCTTAGATTTATGGCACGTAAAAGAACCTCAAGCCTAATAAAGAGGCCTCTGAGCAAAATTACCGGTCTTTCATACCCAATGTGGAATGTGACACTAAGGACCACAGCAGTTAAAGAGTGTCCATAAATAAACGACATATGATGGCGCTCTAGATTTACAGAAACAGATACATGGTGCTTAAAAGGGTGCATGATCACCACAGACAGCAATGCATGCTCTGCATTGTGCTCCCATGCTGGCCAAAAGGTTGGTAAGCAGTTCTTGTGGTAGGGCATTCCATTCCTCCACCAGCGCTGTTGATAACTGTTGGATGGTCATTGGTGCATGTGGATGTGCTGCAATGCATCTCCCCAAAGCATCCCACATGTGTTCGATGGGATTTAAATCGGGGAAACGGGCAGGCTAGTCCATTCGCCGAATATCCTCTTGTTCCAAGAGATCCTCCAACTGTGCTATTCGATGCAGTCGTGCATTGTCATTCGTAAAAATGAAGTCAGGGCCGACTGCACCTTTGAAAAGATGCACATGGGAAAGGAGTACAGTGTCACAATAATGTTGACCAGTGAACGTACCGTGTTCAAAGATTTGGAGGTTGGTGCGCCCATGCAACATTATGCCTCCCCAAACCATAACACCAGGACCACCAAAACGATCATGTTCAAGGATGTTCCTGGGTTCATTACGTGTTCCTACTTCTTGCCAGATGAGGGTATGTCAAGAATCACTACTTAGACTGAACCTGCTCTCATCCGAGAAGAGTACGCGACCCTATTCCTCGTTGGTCCAATTATGATGCTCTTGGGACCATCGAAAATAGTGCCGCCGATGTGCGGATGTCAATGGAACACAACGTACTGGCCATCGGGCAAAGAGACCATGTCTGTGTAGTTGCCGTGCCACGTGTATCGTGAGATTGCGTGCCTAGCTGTCCTGTTAAATATGGTTGCAATTGCACCCACTATTTGGCGTGGATCCCTTCTTGCCTGTTGCACAATGTAGCGGTCATCTATTGTTGTAGTTGAGCATGATCGACCACCACCTCTCCTTGGAACAGCAGTGCCTGTGTTTTGGAAGGTTCCCCATGGACGTGAAACAATGCTGTGAGCAATTCCAAACTCCTGAGCAACACTTGTCACACTTCACCCTTCTTCCAGTTTCCCAATGATTCCTCCCTGTGTGAAGTCATCCAAATGGTGTCTATGGGCCATATTGCATTGAAGAACACCACTACAGTGAACCGTAACAGCTCGCTAATTTGCCACACACCATCTTGTCCTGTTTCGTCAACTGCCCCGTGTTGCGGGACCAGACCCATTTGGCACTATAGGCTCGCTACACTTATGCCATGTGATGTCCAGCTTTCTGCATACGTGTGAGAGATCAATGGCAACATGCTCCCACACCTTCATCTACTTCCACCAAGTAGTTCATTTGTTATGTTACACTACTCATCTCGTCCTTAGGTTTTGCACACCAGTGTATGTTAAACTTGTGACAAATCAAAACTGTCAAGGGATGTTTTTGAGAAAATAAGTACAAATTTTCCATGCAAGTGTTGGGATTCCAGATTTTTTTTTCAAAATCTCCATGTCAATTTTTCAAAGGTCCTGAACTTGAATACTAATTTTGGAATTTATCTCAATTTTCATTTAAGCTACGCTGTCCACAGACACATATTTAAAGGCTTCTGAAGTCAGTTTTTTTCAGGGACCTCAAAACATGTAGTTCTGGTGAAATCCTGATTTCAATTTTTGGGTGGAATATAATACTTTGCTTGCCATAGTATGTACAGAGGATGTAAGAATGTTCACAAATTTTGTGTTTTAATAAGCTCTACATTTTAGCAATAGCAGATGTTTACTACTCAATTTCGTGAAGGGGATGAAGAAAAACAATGTATAACTGCAAAGAGAATGCTTGTTATGCAGGAGCAAAGACCACATAATGAACCCTGATCACCAGATACATGTGAATATCTCAAAAGTAGAGACGGCCTGGTCTCAAAATATTGGTAAAGAGGAGAATCATCTTCTTATTAAATGCTGAGTATTAGACACACACAATTTAGTTTTTATTTATGTATGCTCTTTAACTACTATGGTCCAATAGTGTTCCACTGTATATTGGGTATGACAAACTGGAAATTTTGCTCAGAGGCCTCTTTATCAGGCTTGAGATACTTTTACATACCATAAATGTATGACACAGGACCTCCAGCTTTACTTCCCTTCCAAAGGAAGCTATGCTAAGGATTTTTACACCTGAAGGAAAAAATCAATCGCCCTTCGTCGGGTTTGAACCTGCAACCTTGGGAACTACTTTGGGAATTTACCTTTGCAAAACAAAAATGGCCAGATTGTCACAGACTGTGTGTTGTATTGTTTAGGTCTATAGACATATAGTAGACTTTGAAATTATGACTGTGACATGTATGAATAATCACTTCCCATTAAGATAGAGCCTAAAATACTAGAGGACAGTAGCATTATGGGTTACGTATGCAATAGGATCTCTATAAATGGTAAAACGATCAAGCTGAGTTGTTTTATGTGAAACTAAAACAACAAAGAAAATGGTTAGAGGAAAACAATTTTATGGGACTAACAGAAGCTAGAAAAACATAGGAAAGTGTGTCAAGCATTGAGGAAGCTGTTGAAAGAAGAGGAAACAAAATAAAAGTTACCAAGAGGAGGTTTAAAATAAATAATAGTTGGTTGACAATGAATGCAGAGAAGGGTACTGAGAGAGTTATTGCATTGGAGACGAACAAGAGATAAATTAGAGAGAGACAATTACTGTGCAGAAAGACGGGAATACAGATGTTTATTAAATGCAAAAAACCAAGAGAAGGGGGGGGGGGAATCTTAGCCAGAAATTAAACGAAACAGCAAAGAAGAATGATGATAAAACAATCTGGATGACGGTAGACAAAATGCATAAAAGAAAGGAGGTAGATGATGTTATATCACCAATAACATAGTGCAAGTTTTTAAGGGCCTTTTGGAATTTAAAACTTTGGTCATACAAGACAATTTGATAAACAACAACCCATGGTCAATAGATGTGTTGGACAGCAAACTCACTCTAAACGAAATATTGGAACAAATTAAGAAGTTATGGTTCAATAGTAGAGCAGAATGATGTATGGAGTAGTAATTTGGAGGCTAGATGAGGGTTGGAAAACAATAAATGTGATAGGCTATTTTATAGACTTGCACTAGGATGGCCTAGATCTTTGCCACATGAAGTTACTGTAATGCAATTAGGAAGATTATGCTATAAAAGTAAGGTAGCAGCAAGAGTACTTAAGTACTAGTATAGAATATGAAAGTTACAAGAGGATAATATTATTAAATAATGTTTGGTAACACAAGTGAAAATTGAGGGGAAACAAATGTAGATATATAAAATCCAAAGTATGCTACAGGAGGTTGGCTTGGGAGCAATGTGGTTTGATAGCGAACGGATGGGAAAGGGATTCTGGAAAGAGGTAAAAACCAGAATAGAGGATATTGAAAAACAGGAATTATGGCTAATCCTATTAATAAAGATCTTTGAAACTATACAGATTATTGAAAAATAATTGGGGATGAGAAAAATATGTTGAAATTTGTGATGAAGCAGAAAGGAAAGGGTTGGCATGGTTCAGAATGCAGGTAACACACATAAGGAATGCATATAACAAGGGGAAATGTCCAATGTGTGAAGAAGCAGATAACACATGCCATTGTATTCTGGAATTTAAACAAACTAAAATGTGAAGGGATATGTTCCTTTTACAAAGGTAGAAAAATTCACCAAATGAAATAAGGGCAAAATATGAGGTGCATCCAGAAAATAAGTTTCCCGATTTTCTTTCCTTTAAAGAAAACGTATTTAACCCCGAAAATTGCATATAAATAACAGATCTATGACGTATTAATCATATGCTGGCTGGACAAGTCCCGTCTGGTGCCAGTAGCGCGCAGCACTGGCCCAAAATGGTGGCTCTTATTCGTTCTCCCACCGCCTATGAGGTTCGATCAGTGATAAAGTTCCTTACTGCACAAAACATAGCGCCGATCAAAATTCATCATCAGGTCTATGAGCCGAACATCATGAACAAACACATGGTGCATCAGTGGTGTAGGAAGATTTCCAAAGATCATCTAAATGTCCATGATGAAGAGCGCAATGGGTGACCATCCCTCATGAATCACAATCCTTGTTGCATGAAATTGTTGCTAAGCAACTGCTGTTTAGGAAATTGTGTGTCGGTGGGTGCCAAAAAACCTGACACAAGAGCACAAAATGAAATGCTTAGGATCAGCACTGACATTGCTGCAGTAGTATCATGATGACAGCGACAAGTTCAACAGGATTGTCATGGACGATGAGACGTGGATTTTGCACTTTACCCCAGAAACCAAGCAGCAGTCCATGCATTAGCATCACAGTGGATCTCCAGCCAAGACGAAATCCAAATAGACTGTGTTGGTTCAGAAATATATGTGCACAATGTGTTGGAACAGGTAGGGCATTCTGCTCATTGACTTCCTGCCCAGAGATGAAACAGTGAACACTGACCTTACTGTGAAACACTGTGGAAATTGCAACGTGTCATTCAAAACAAGAGGCATGGAATGCTTACTGCAGATGTTGTGCTACTCCATGACAATGCTCTTTCACATATGGCTCGGCGCACAGCAGCTGTTGCGCAGGAGTTTGGTTGGGAGCTGTTTGATCATCCACCATAAAGTCCTGATCTTCCTCCCAGCAATTTCCATCTTTTCTTGCAACTCTAAAAATTCCTGTCCTCCGGTCAGCATTTTGACAATGACAACTGTCACACCCTGGTTCCATTCACAGGCGACAGACTTCTACAACACAGGAATATACACAAGTTGATCCCACGATATAAGTGTCTCAATTCTTGTGGTGACTATGTCGAAAAATAGCTCAAACATTGCTGTACCTGTTTCCAATAAAGTTTTTCACATAACTATGTCTTCTTTGTTTTAAAAGCATTAGGAAAAATTACTTTCTGGAAGCACCCCGTAATTTTAAATCTAAGATTACAGAAAAACATAAAAAAACTGAGAAAGTACATAGGTAAGGTGAGACAAAAATGGCTATGTAACATTAAGAGGACTATGGAGATAACCTTGATTGAGGTATACAAGAAAATTTTAACTTTTTGGATGACTGATCCAATATATAATCCCATTATATAGATAACCTGGTGTTAAATATAATGGGAGGATGTTAAATTACAAATATAATTGTAGTAATAAGTTTACAGTAAAACTACACTATTGAAAAACAACCTATGTATGGAAAGTCTGTGAATAAACTCATTCATTAATATTAAATTTTGAGAATTAGACATATACATTATAAGACAGTGTAATGAAAGCTGATGACCATGTGAATATCTCATGAATGTAGGAAATCTGGTCCCAAAATATTGAGAAGCAATGAGAAGAATGATTTTATTATTAAATTCTGAGCATTAGACACAAACACATAAGCCAATGTCTATCTGAGCATTAGACACACACATAATAAAAAGTTTATATTCATTTGATCTTTCAGTTTCGAATTCATTGTTTCTCAGACATAACATATGTATTTCTAAAATTCCTTTTTTTAGGTTAAGGAGACCTCTAATAGTATATTTCTGGAGAAAACTACTGCAGAAGTTTTGAGTGGAATACAACACCACTTCTTCCTAGCATAGGGTAAAGGGTTCAGAAATTACTCCACCACAATGTTCATAACTCACACAAAGTAATGTTTCGAAACGTCAAAAGGTGTCTTACACAATTATTGATACATCGCAATAACAACATAAAAAACAGAGAGAAAATAAAACGGGTTACAAATGATGAGTCAACCAAGGATTATGCTTTGATTTGTGCACATAAACCTGCAAATGTGCAGCCCAATACCGCAATCTTTGCTTTGCTCTGTCGAGTGGTGAAAAAAGTGTAAATAAACACCTCACTGTATCAGTTAATGTCCACAAGGTACAGTAAAGTGGCCAACTGTATACATACAAGGATTTGGTTATTCTATCACAGCAATGATACTTCAGATGTCATGTACTGGTAAATAAAATACTGTATTTCTTTTACTTTCCTGTCACTTGTCTCCTGTGAGAGAATGAAGCTTTGTATTCTTTCTCTCATAACAAGAGAGAGAAGCATAAGGAAAATGTAATTTGAAATCACAAGAGTATGTAGAAAAGTGATATATTGTTGTTGCACCTTCATTCATTAAACACAAAAAAAAAAGGTTATATTCGCATTAATTTCCTCTCTTCTACTATCTATTCCTTATATTGACTTTATGCTAATCCATGCAAATGTTAACAGATAATGTTTCATTACACATTTTGTTGTAATAGTAATATTTATTGAAGTACTAAGCAATTACAAAGTAGGTGGCTTGGTTTCAACCTTGGCTCTCTCCCAGACCATGAAATAACGAAGATTAACATCTTAAAACACTAAATTCATGTATATAATTCTCTGGATTGCAACATCATTCAAACAATGAATGTCATGAATCCAAATTCATACAACAATATTCACTTATATATTGATCACACACACCCATTTATTTTTAACTTGATAAAGCTATTGCCTTAAATTCCTGATTTGATATTTATCCCAAAAAAAGGTTCCTCTGGCGTTAACCTAACCCAGTTTTCTTTGATTAACTCACTCCTCCTGACTCTTGTCCCTAGACATTCAACAGGACATTTTTCTTTGATTAACTCACCCCTCCATGCTCTTGTCCCTGGACATTCAAACAGAACATTTTTCTTTGATTAACTCACTCCTGGCTTTTGTCCCTGGACATTCAACAGAACATTTTTCTTTGATTAACTCACCCCTCCAGGCTCTTGTCCCTGGACATTCACACAGGACATTTTTCTTTGATTAACTCACACCTCCAGGCTCTTGTCCCTGGACATTCACACAGGACATTTTTCTTTGATTAACTCACTCCTCCTGGCTCTTCTCCCTGGACATTCAACAGGACATTTTTCTTTGATTAACTCACTTCTCCAGGCTCTTGTCCCTGGACATTCACACAGAACATTTTTCTTTGATTAGCTCACTCCTCCTGGCTCTTGTCACTGGACATTCACACAGAACCTTTTTCTTTGATTAACTCACTCCTCCTGGCTCTTGTCCCTGGACATTCAACAGAGTATTTTTCTTTGATTAACTCACTCCCCCTGGCTCTTGTTCCTGGACATTCACACAGGATATTTTTCTTTGATTAACTCACTCCTCCTGGCTCTTGTCCCTAGACATCCATACAGAACATTTTGTTGCGAGGTATAAGGAGGTTACAGGACACTGAAATGATAGTCAAATCTTCAAAGGTGGATTGCTATATGCTGGCTAGGGAATTTAATACTCTTCACACATTACAAGAAACAAAATAAACTGAAACCAATTTCCAGAAATGCTTATTGACACAAAGAGCATTGACAAAACTTGTAATAACTCTTAATTTTCTCAGGCTTCTAGCCAGCTAAGCAGACAGTTTGAAACCTACATTTCAAAGGTGTTTATCATCTTCATTTTCAGGATAAAATGATGAAAGTCAAAATCCAGATTTCAACATTTATAGTGCTGGGGTGAAACTGAAATGGTTTGAATGATTATTCAGGCATGTAGCAATTTGTATTTAATGTGATTGAGGTATGGGCATGCACCTGGTGGGAAACTATTTATAATATTGGTTACATCTGATAATTTTAATTTGCTTTATAATTCAAGCACAGACCTGGTAGAAACACCATGAACATTTCCTAAAATCTTGAAAGACATGTTGGCATCTAAGTGTTAAGATTTTTATTATCGGTACCCATGCCAAACTAAGTTATAGGCCTGAATCATGGTTAACATTATTTGTTTCAGATGAGATGGTTAAGGCTTCTTTTAAGCTTCTTTCCCAGTAGCTCAAACACTTTGCCATTATTTTGGTTTTGCTGAAATTGGGCCTGTGGCCTTTATCAATACTATGTTCGGCCAGTGCAAATTTTTCAGGTTACATGAGCCTAATAGTTCTTAAGTGTTCAGTAATATGTGTAGCAACAGTGAATCCCGTTTGGCCAATGTATGCTGTGCCTCATTCACAAGGAATGTGGTAGACACCAGGTACCCTTAGAGCTAAGCTGTCTTTTACTGGCTTAACCAAATTTATGGTTTTAGGCAGTGGCTTGTGGATGGTTTTGATGCCACATTTGTGGAGCAGTCTACTTATCTTTCCTGAAAAACTGGAAGTAAATAATATGCAACAAATATCTTAAACATATGGTATTTTAATCAAAATCGTCAGAAACAATTTTGAAAAATAAAAGGTAATAAACACCTTCAATTTACAGGGCATTTTGGATGGGTGAATTTTCTTGAATACCTGTGTGTTGCATATTTGCAAGATGCAAAATGTTGATACCAAGTTTTATATTTATGATACATCATTTCTGAGTTATACTATTCATCTCTATTTCCCTCTCACACACACACACATACACGTTTTTTTCTCAAAATGCCTTTTTTTTCCTTTTTTTAAGGGTTTTAGGGGTCTTACCTTGAATATTTTACTGGAGGGAAGTCTCCATCCTGTAACATAATAATTCAAACTTACAGTATAACACAATCATCTACACAGTGTTAGTTAAAAGTTTTGCATAACATAGTCATCTGTTAAAGTACCTGGTTTGATTTGTTTACATATTGGTATAAGGAGATATGTGAAAACTAAAATTTTATGTATCATGATGTAATAGGTTGTAACAAACCCAAGCAATGGAGAAAGTGTTTAGAACTAGAGAAATTGTTTAGTTTATAGAACACAGAACTGCCAAAAGGAATGTTTAGTAAATCAGAATACATGATCCAACTAGCCAAGTATCAGGAAGTTTAATACAGAAATGGTTTTAATGCATGGAGTAAGCAATACATGCAAGAGCAGAGCAAAGACTGGTTTCTTCTATGCCAATAACCTGGGTTTCAGGTTTATAAGATACATGGGTTACTAGATAGTATTGAGACATGGAAAATTGGTCACCCCTGGGGAAAGCATTGTTGCTTTGTCAAAATAGCTGACTCATTGGTAATGCAAAGGTAGCAGGCAGACCATTGTTGCATCATTCATTTTTGCTCAGTTTATGTTTGAAGTCTGAAAAGTATGGATGTTTTTTCAAGTGCAATGGAGATTCAGAGAGAGAGCATTTTCTTGCAATGATTTTGTACGACTTCAAATGTGGCTTAAATGAAACGCACTCACTTGAGCATTTGAAGGAAGCCTTTGGGGACTATTCACCGTATTTGGACTGTGTTCAGCTGGTTTGCAGAATTTAAGAGGTGGCAGCAATCTCTTAAAGATGAAGAGAAGAGTGGCAGACCAGCAACAGTAGTGACTGACAAAAACATCTCCATTGTAGAAACAATGATTACGGAAGATCCAAGACTAACCTACAATGACATTGAGTTGGCATTATGGAATAGTTCGCCAAGTGTTTCAACCATCTTTCATGAACACCTTTGCGTAAACAATATTTCTTCAAGATAAGTGCCCCATAATTTATCTGAAGTACAGAAGCAGCTCCAAAGGTGGAATGGTGCGAAGAAATGCTGAAAAGATTTAACTGTGGAGTCTCGCCATGTTTCAGATATTCTTACAGGTGACGAAATATGGATCTATCAGTTTGACCCTGAAACAAAACGCCAGTTCTCCATTTGGGTATTCCCAGATGACTAACCACCCATCAAGGTCAAGAGAGCAAGGAGTGCCAGAAGGAAAATGATTGCTTCTTTACTCTCCACAAGTGGTCAGTTGTGCTCGAAAATCAGAAAACTGTTACTGCAAAATGATACACAGAAGTTTGCCTTTCGAAAGTGTTACAAAGAACCCAAGAAAAGTGTCCAAAGACAAAACTAAGGGGCACATTGCTGCATCATGACAATGCATCATCTCACACTCCTAATGTTACAATGGAGTTCCTGCAAGGAACTGAAGCAAAACTATTGACTCATCCACCCTGTAGTCCCAATCTGACACCATGTGATCTCTCCCTGTTCCCTAAGATGAAGAACCGACTTCAAGGTCACCAATTTTCTTTTCCTGAAGAAGCAGTTCCTGAATACGAAGAGGAGTTATCTGCAGTGCAGAAAATGAGTGATGTGGATGCTTCCAGAAGTGGTTCTGGAGAATGGAACGCTGCATATAGTGCCAGGGGGAATACTTTGAGAAACTGGGATAAACAAAATGTTTCTGTGATTATTCATATTTTGTTGTCTCAATACATATTTAGTGACCCTCATACTAGGTCTGTAAACAATAATCTTAGAATTTTAATCTTTCATCTATAATTTAACAGCTGATCAACTCATATGTATGTGTTTGTATTCAAGGAAATCTCTAAAATAAATTGAGTTTTATTTATGGACGCTCTTTAACTAATATGGTCCTTAGCATCCCATTCTATATTGGGTGTGAAAGACAGGTAATTATGCTCACAGGCCTCTTTATCAGGGTTGAGGTTCTTTTACGTGCCATAAATCTACTGCATGGGACCACCTGCTTTACTCCCCTTCCAAAGAAAGCCATGCTAAGGGGTTTTAGCCAGAAAAAAACTATCACCATATGCCGGGTTTGAACCATCACCTTTTTTATAATTCCTTCATCAATGAATCATATAAAATATTAACCAAGGTCTTTAAAAATATGCAGTAAGGCTATTTCCAAAGTACATCTTGTAATTTCAAACCAGTCTTCACAAATATTAATATCAAAAGATCTTTTTATGCATATGCGATATGGATATGTGTAAACACACAATGTAAATTGTATCCGAATGATGAGTATGAACATCCAAAGTAAATTATGACTGAGTCATATGGATGTGTATAGACATGTAATATAATATGTGATAGTGATATGGATGTGCACAGCCATCCAATGTGATAATTAACTGAGTAATATGGATGTGTGGAAACATCCAATTTAAACACTGATTGAGTGATATTGATGTGTATAGTCATCCACTATAACATGCAACTGAGTGACATGGATGTGAATAGAAATCTAATGTAAAACGTGAATGACTGATATTGATGTGTATAGAGATTACAATATAAAATGTGATGAGAGGTATAGATGTCCAAAGACATTCAATCTAAAACTAAATTAAATAATATTGGTGTTTACAGACATCAATATAAAATGTGACTGAGTGGCATGGATGTGTACAGACATCTATTATCATATGCGACAGTGATTTTTTTTCTTCTGGATAATCTACAACTGCTTTAGTTCATAGCACCCCATTTAGATTGTACATGAAAGACCGGAAATTTTAAACACAGGCCTCAATATTAAGCTTGGGTTACAATTGTCCTGCAAGTCTACGACATGGTACATCTGAAATTACCTTCCTTTCAAACGATGCCTGCCAAACTGTGATCTTCGGGTCGGTCGGTCGGTAGGTGGCTGGGTGGGCGTGCGGGTGGGCAGGAGGGCGGGCCGGCGGAGTGATATAGATGAGTATAGTTACCCAATATAAATGGAATGGAATGTTGGTTTACGGCGCTCAACTACCAGGGTTATAAGCGCCGCTCTAAAACACAGGAAGATAAAAGCCAAAGGTATACACAAAAGTTAAAAATCACCGCAAAACCTGAGGATAGGAATAAGAATAAAAGCAAAGTAAAAGTCAAAGGTAAAGGGATATAAAGAGGAGAATAAAAATGAAACACCAACGGTGAAGCACTTCAGGTAGAAACATTAAAAACGCAAGTGTAAGATAGCCTCGGATAAAAACTTAAAAAGCTTATCAACCACATGAGGAGTGTACGCCAAGACCTCTGCAAGACTTGCCGGCAGCTGCAGAGCATCCCAAAGACATGCCAGGGAGGGACACTCCAACAACACCCCAATATAAAAAGTGACTGACTGATGAGAATGTGTATAGTTATCCATTATAAAAAGCGACCGAGTGATATGAATGTGTACAGAATTACTAAATAAAAAGTAATTGAGTAATATGAATGTGTATAGTTACGAAACATAAAAAGTGACTGAGTGATATGAATGTGTATAGTTACCCAACATGAAAAGTGACTGAGTGATATGAATGTGTATAGACATTCAATATAAAAAGTGACTAAATGATATGAATGAGTATAGACATAGAACTAAAAATTGACTGAGTGATATAAATGTGTATAGACATACAATATAAAAACTGACTGAGTGATATGAATGTGTATAGACATAATATATAAAAACTGACTTACTGATATGAATGTGTATAGACATACAATATAAAAAGTGAATGAGTGATTGGAATGTGTATAGTTACCAAAAATAAAAAGAAACTGAGTGAAGTGGATGTGTATAGTTGTCCAATATAATAAGTGACTGAGTAATATGAATGTGTAAAGTTATTCAAAGTAACTGATGGATATGAATGTGTATAGACATATAATATAAAAAGTAACTGATTGATATGAATGCCTATAGAACTACAAAAAGCATCTGACTGATATGAATCTGTATAGACATACAGTATAAAAAGTAACTGAGTGATATGAATGTGTACCGACATAAAATATAAAAAGTGACTGAGAGATATGAATGTATATGGACATAGAATGTAAGACGTGAAAGATTGATATGAATGTGTACACACATACAATATATAAAGTGACTGATTGATATGAATGTGTATAGACACACAATATAAAAAGTGATTGAGAGATACGAATGCATACGGACATACAATGTAAGAAGTGACTGAATGATATGAATGTGTACAGACATACAATATATAAAGTGACTGATTGATATGAATGTGTAGGGTTGCGCAATATAAAAAGTGAATGAGTGATATGAATATGTATAGTTAAGCAATATAAAACATGACTGAGTGATATGAATGTCATAGTTATCCAATATAAAAAGTGACTGCATGATATGAATGTGTATAGACATAGAATATAAAAAGAGACTAAATGATATGAATGTGTATAGACATACAATATAAAACCTGACTTAGTGATATGAATGTGTGTAGACATACAATATAAAAAGTGACTGAGTGATATGAATGTGTATAGACATAAAAACTGACTTACTGATATGAATGTGTATAGACATACAAAATAAAAAGTAACTGAGTACTATGAATGTGTATAGACATACAATATAAAAAGTGACTTAGTGATATGAATGTATTCTTCCAATTTAAGAAGTGACAGAATGATATTAATGTGTATAGTTACCCAATATAAAAAGTGGCTGTATGATATGAGTGTGAATAGTTATCCAATATAAAAACTGACAGAGATATGAATAAGTATAGACATACACTATAAAAACTACTGGCTGATATGAATGTGTATAGGCTACCAATATAAAAAGTAACTGAGTGAATTGAATGTGTATAGACATAGAATATAAAAAGTGACTGAGAGATATGAATGTATATGGACACACACTGTAAGGAGTGAAACACTGATATGAATGTGTACACACATACAATATATAAAGTGTCTGATTGATATGAATGTGTTATTTTATGCAATATAAAAAGTAAATGTGTGATATGAATGTGTATAGTTATTCAATATAATAAGTGACTGTGTAATATGAATGTGTATAGATATCCAAAGTAACTGATGGATATGAATATGTATAGACATACAATATAAAAACTAACTGATTGAAATGAATGCCTATAGAAATACAAAAAGTAACTGATTGATATGAAAGTGTATAGAGATACAGTATAAAAAGTAACTCAGTGATATGAATGTGTATAGACATATAATATAAAAACTAACTGATCAAAATGAATGCCTATCGAAATACAAAAAGTAACTGACTGATATGAATGTGTATAGACATACAGTATAAAAAGTAACTGAGTGATATGCATGTGTATAGACAAACAATATAAAATCTAACTGATTGAAATGAATGCCTATAGAAATACAAAAAGTAACTAATTTGAATGTGTATAGACACACAGTATAAAATGTAACTGAGTGATATGAATGTATAACGACATGCAATATAAAAAGTGACTTAGAGATATGAATGTATATGGACATACAATGTAAGAAGTGACTGATTGATATGAATGTGTACAGACATACAATATATAAAGTGACTGATTGATATTAATGTGTAAGGTTATGCAATATAAAAAGTGAATGAGTGGTATGAATGTGTATAGACATGCAATATATAATGTGACTGATAGATATGAATGAGTAAGCTAACGCAATATAAAAAGTGAATGATCCATATGAATGTGTATAGACATACAATATAAAAACTGCCTTAGCATTATGAATTTGTATTGACATACAATATAAAATTGACTTAGTGATATTAATGAGTGTAGACATACAATATAAAAAATGAGTGAGTGATATGAATGTGTATATTTACGCAACATAAAAAATTACTGAGTGATATGAATGTGTATAGCCGCCCAATATAAAAAGTGAATGAGTGATATGAATGTGTATAGACATACAATTTAAATAGTGACTAAATGATAAGAATGTGTATAGACACACAATATAAAAACTGATTTAGTGATATGAATGTGTATAGACACACAATATAAAAAGTGAATGAGTGATATGAATGTGTACAGACATACAATTTAAATAGCGACTAAATGATAAGAATGTGTATAGTCATACAATTAATAATTGACTGACTGATATAAATGTATATAGACATACAAATAAAAACGGACTGATTGATATGAATGTGTATAGACACACAATATAAAAACTGATTTAGTGATATGAATGTGTATAGACATACAATATAAAATGTAACTGTGATGTGAATGTGTGTAGACAGACAATATAAAATGTTACTATGTGATGTGAGTGTGTATAGACATAAGCTATAAAAACTGACTTACTGATATGATTGTGTATAGACATACAATATAAAAAGTGAATGAGTGATATAAATGTATAGTTACCAAATATAAAAAGTGACTGAGTGAAGTGAATGTGTATAGTTGTCCAATATAAAAAGTGATTACATGATATGAATGTGTATAGACATACAATATAAAAAGTAACTGAGTGCTACAAATGTGTATATACATACACTTTAAAAAGTGACTGAGTGATATGAATGTATTCTTTCAATTTATGAAATGACTGAGTGATATAAATATATATAGTTATCCATTATAAAAAGTTAATGTCTGATATGAATGTGAATAGTTATTCAATATAAAAACTGACAGAGATATGAATGAGTATAGACTAACAATATAAAAACTACCTGGCTGATACGAATGTCCATAGCATACAATATAAAAAGTGGCTGTGTGATATGAATGTGTAAAGTTACCCAATATAATAAGTGACTGAGTAATACGAATGAGTATAATTATCGAATATAATAAGTGACTGTGTAATATGAATGTGTATAGTTATCCAAAGTAACTGATGGATATGAATGTGTATAGACATACAATATAAAAACTAACTGAGTGATATGAATGTGTACCGACATACAATATAAAGAGAGATATGAATGTATATGGACATACAATGTAGGAAGTGACTGATTGATATGAAGGTGTACAGACATACAATATATAAAGTGACTGACATATGAATTTGTAAGGTTACAAAATATAAAAAGTGAATGAGTGATATGAATGTATATAGACATACAATATAAAAAGTAACTGAGTTATTAACGTATATCGACATACAATGTAAGAAGTGACTGACTGATATGAATGTGTACAGACATATAATATATAAAGTGACTGATTGATATCAATGTGTAAGGTTACGCAATATAAAAAGTGAATGAGTGATATGAATGTGTATGGCCATACATTATAAAAACTGAGTGCTCTGAATGTGAATAAACAAACAATATAAAAATTGACTGAGTGATATGAATGTGATAGTTATCCAATATAAAAAGTGACGGAGTGATATGAATGTGTATAGTTATCCAATATAAAAACTGACTGAGTGATATGAATGTGTAGAGACATACATAATCGAAAGTAACTCAGTGATATGAATGTCGTATATATCAAATATAAAAAGTGACTGAGTGATGTGAATGTGTACAGTTATCAAATATAAAACATGACTGAGTGATATGAATGTGTAGAGACATACATAATAAAAAGTGACTCAGTGATATCAATGTTATAGTTATCCAATATGAAAAGTGACTGAGTGATATGAATGTGTACAGACATACAACATAAAAAAATTACTAAATGATATGAATGTGTATAGACATACAATTAAAAGCTGACTGCGTGATATGATGTGTATAGACATACAATATAAAATTGGCTTAGTGATATGAATGAGTGTATATATACAATATAAAAAGTGAGTGAGGGATATGAATGTGTATAGACATAAACTATAAAAACTTACCTACTGATATGAATGTGTATAGACATACAACATTAAAAGTGAATGAGTGATGTGAATCTGTATAGTTACCAAATATAAAAAGTGAGTGAGTGAAGTGAATGTGTATAGTTGTCCTATATAAAAAGAGATTGAGTGATATGAATGTATATAGACATACAATATAAAAAGTAACTGAGTTCTATGAATGTGTATAGACATACACTATAAAATGTGACTTACAGATATGAATGTATCTTCCAAATTTAAGAAGTGACAGAGTGATATAAATGTGTATAGTTATACAATATAAAAAGTGACTGTGATATGAATGTGAATAATTATCCAATATAAAGACTGACAGCTATATGAATGAATATAGACATACAATATAAAAACTACCTGGCTGATATGAATGTGTATAGACTACCAATATAAAAAATAACTCAGTGATATGAATGTGTATACACATACAATATAAAAAGTGACTGGCTGATATGAAGGTGTATAGTTACCCAACATAAAAACTGATTGAGTGATAAGAATGTGTATAGACATACAATATAAAAAGTGACTGAGTGATATGAATTTGTACAGTTACCCATAATAAAAAGGAATTGAGTGATATGAATGTGTATAGACTACCAATATAAAAAGTGACTGGTGATATGAATGTGTATAGTTACCGAATAAAAACTGACTGCGTGATATGAATATCTATAGAAATACAATACATAAACTGACAGAGTGATATGAATGTGTATAATTATCCAATATAAAAAGTGACTGAGCGATATGAATGTGTATAGACATTCAAAATAAAAAGTGACAAAGTGATATGAAAGTGTATAGTTATACAATATAAAAGTGACTAAGTGATATGAAAGTGTATATTTATCCAATATAAAAAGTGACTGAAAAATATGAATGTTATAGACAGACCATTTAAAAATCAACTGATTGATACAAATATGTAAGGACATAAAATATAAAAAGTAACTGATTAATATAAACGTGTATAGTTATCCAAAATAAAAAGTAGCCGAGTGATATGAATGTGTATAGACATATGATATAAAAAGTGACTGAGTGATATGAATTTGTAGTTATCCAATATAAAAAGTGACAGTGTGATATGAATGTGTATACTTATCAAATATAAAAACTGACTTACAGATATGAATGAGCAGAGATATAAAATATAAAAAAGTGACCGAGTGATATGAATGTGTATAGTTATCCAATATAGAAACTAATTGACTGATGTGAACTTTTACAGTTGTCCAATATAAAAAGTGTCTGAGTGATATGAATGTGTATACAAATACAATATAAAAAGTGACTGAGTGATATTAAAGTGTATAGACATCCAATATAAAAACTATCCAATGTAAATGAATGTGTATATAGGCATACAATATAAAAAGTGACTTAGTAATATGAATAGGTATTTATCCAATATAAAAAGTGACAAAGTGATATGAATGTGTATAGTTATCCAATATAAAAAGTGACTGAGCAATATGAATGTGTATAGCCATAGAATATAAAACATAACTGAGTGATATGAATGTGTATAGACGTACAATAAAAAAAAGTGGCGGAGTGATATGAATGTGTATATGCATACAATATAAAAAGTAACAGAGTGATAAGAATGTGTATATACCTACAAAATAAAAAAGTCACTGAGTGATATGAAGGTGTATGGTTATCCATTATAAATAGGGACTGAGTGATATGAAAGTGTATAGACATCCAATGTAAAAACTAAGCGATGTATATAAATGTGTATAGACATACAACATAAAAAGTAACTGAGTGATATGAATGAATATAGAAACACAATATAAAAAGTGACTGAGTGATATGAATGTGTATTGTTTTCCAACATAAAAAGTGACTGAGCGATATGAATGTTAATAGACATACAATATTAAAAAAAAACTGATTGATATGAATGTGTATAAACATGCAATATAAAAAGGAACTGATTGATATGAATGTGTATAGACATGCAATTTAAAAAGTAACTGAGTGATATGAATGGGTACAGACATACAATATAAAAAGTGACTGAGAGATATCAATGTATATGGACATAGAATATAAGTAGTGACTGATTGATGTGAATGTGTACAGACATACAATATAAAAATCTGATGTGTTACACTCACATGACTCTCTCAACTCTTGTACAAACTATTTTTACAAATGCTTATTCTCCTTATACTTAATGTTAATCCAGATATCGAGATGTCAATCTTATTGCTAATTTTCCTGTAGATGCAAGGGAATATGGTAGGTTATAAGCGATAGTCAAATCTTTTAAGCGCTGCTTGCTATGTGGCGCATCCATTCTCTTTGCATGACCAGGACATAAAAAAAATGAATAACAAATTTGAGAAAAAGTATAAGTTTTGGAAAATTTAAGGGAATAACAAAGAATATTTCAAAAATCGTTCACTCAACAAAATAAAATGTATTTAACATAAATTGTGTATTTTAATGCGATCTACATTTTTTGTGTAATAAAATTTTGTCTATCTGTTATGGTTTACCAGTTATGCAAAAGTTGTTTACAATGAAGAATACTTTTGGAGACATTCTCAGAAAATTCGAGATATACATTTCATTGGTCATGGAAATCTCCTAAACATTTGATATTTTAATCAAAATCGTTGGAGCCATTTTTGAGAAAATTAAAATTTTAGAAATATGTTCCATGTAAAGGATAATCTCGGGTAGGGGGATTTCCTTGAAAACCTTCGTATCGCATCTCCGGAAGATACTGAACCAAAATACCAAGTTTGGTGTTTATCCCACTGTTCATTTCTGAGTTATGCTGTTCACAAACACACACACACAGACAGACACACACAAGGACATGTACCTAAAAATGCTTTTGTTTTGGATTCAGGGGGTACTAAAACATGTATTTCCAGTGAAATCTCGGTATGGAATTTTTGGGTGGAATACAATACTTTCACTTGCTATACGTAGTAGAGAAAGTATAAAGTGACTGATTAATATGAATGTGAATAATTACTCAATATGAAATGTGACTGAGTGATATGAATGTGTATAGTTATTCGATATAAAAAGTAAGTGAGTGATAAATGTCTATAGATATACAATATAAAAAGTGACTGAGTGATATGTATGTATATAGTTACGCAAAATAAAAACTGACTGAATGATATGAATGTGTATAGACATACATAATAAGAACTAACTGATTAAAATGAATGTTTATAGATATACAATATAAAAAGTAACAGAATGATATGAATGTGTATAGACGTACAATATAAAAAGTGACTTAGTAATATGAATAGATATTTATTCAATATAAAAACTGACTGAGTGACATGAATGTGTATAGTTATGCAATATAAAAAGTGACTGAGCGATATGAATGTGTATAGACATACATAATAACAACTAATTGATTTAAATGAATGTGTATAGGCATACAATATAAAAAGTAACTGATTGATATGAATGTGTATAGGTATTCAATATCAAAGGTAACTGAGTGATGTGCATGTGTATAGACACAAAATATAAAAAGTGAATGAGCGAAATGAACGTGTATAGCTATCCAATATAAAAAGTGACTGAGCAATATGAATGTGTATAGACATACATAATAAAAACTAACTGATTAAAATGAATGTTTATAGATATACAATATAAAAAGTAACAGAGTGATATGAATGTATATAGACTTACAATAGTAAAAGTGACTTAGTAATATGAATAGGTATTTATTCAATATAAAAACTGACTGAGTGACGATGAATATGTATACTTATGCAATATAAAAAGTGACAGCGATATGAATGTGTACAGACATACATAATAAAAACTAATTGATTGAAATGATATGATATGATATGATATCTTTATTGAGTGTTGAGCTAATACAATACATTTGGGCATGATCAGCGTCGAGCCCTGGCTCCTTTTGCCGATTGTACCCAAGCTTCCGCATTTACAAGGCATGTGTGTTGAGTTAGCTTCATATCACTAACATTTCTCATTTAAATTCACAATACTGCTTACTGTTCTTCTCCCCTTCCCATCTCCTTCCCTTGCTTCCTCCGCCATCTGTAATACTCCACTATCAGCAGGAAATGGGAACTATTAGATGCAATTAGAGAATGTTTATTTGTACCCCGTACTGATCGTCCATAATAACACTTGCTCGTTCATACTAAGAAATGTACCTCTCCCTCCTAGCCCTCTCGTGTTTACTGTCCTTTATATCTAAATCATTCACTTCACGATTTCATAAAATCTATCACTTGCTTAGCAATACCTTGTCTTTACTTTGCCTAATTTGTTCCCTTCTATACATTCTATAGTCACTCTCCCTCCCTATTCTATTTACTTCATTATTACTGCTTCTGTTTTCCCATACTTCTCACAGAGCCTGCACTGTTTCTATATGTATGGCACACTTTCGTACTCCATAAATCTATTTCTGTTGGCTCCTTTAACGATCCCGCTTTGTTTCTGTCCAAAATCCGTAGACTCCCATTAGGTGTCAACACAATGCTTTCTTCTTCCACCAATTCGCCACTCTGAAACCACGCCTCTGCCCTTCCCGCAATCAAATCACGTGTCGGTTGAACTCCCTCCCTCCTCGATGATGCCACTTTCCTAACTTTGCCAGCTGTTGTCCATACATCACTCCGATCTGACGTCACTGCCTCCGCTCTTAATCCCCTCTCTAATTCAGCCATCTTCTTCCCTCCAGCCCCACGTAGCAGTGACGTAACTTCCATTTTCTTTGTTTCGCCAGCTGATGCCCTTGTGTCACTTTGATCTGACGTTCTGACTGCGTCTTGGCCACGCCTACTCTCTAACACCGTCATCTTCTTTCTGCCAGCCCCACGTGCCGGTGATGTAACTTCCATATGTCGATCCTTATCCTCTGGTCTCCAATCGCTCTTTGGACTTGCTCTGCATTCCTTCTCTCTGGTCTCGGATGTATTTTGTTGAATCATATCCTGCTTCTGCGATCTGGTGTTCCTTGTGCCACTTTCGTATCCCATCACCATCGTAGATTCTTTATGAAGGCCCGTTTCCCTTCCATTCTAGCCAGCATCATTTGTTGTATTAAATCCTTCTACAAAGCCCGTTGTTCCACCTATAGATCCCTATTTATAAAGATATTTGTTCCTTTTAATAACTTTGATTTCTTCAATACTTCATAGACAAACTGCACTGATGTAAATCTTGCAACTATCATTCTGGCTCCTCTTGATCTCCCCACTCTAAAAGCTTCTCTAATCTCCCAGCCCTGAAGCTTCAAGCCAAGCTTTCCTTCTATAATCTCTCTGACCTCATCTACAGGCCATACTCCATTCCTTTCTTTCACTCCTGCTATAACCAAATTAAATCTTCGGTGTCTCTCTTCCAGCAGCTCAACTCTTCTTTTAACTTTCTGTACCTCATTTCGTATAACTTGCATTTCATTTTTAATCTCTCCCTTAATATCTATTAGTTCCTTTTCCATTCCATTGAGTTTATTTCCTAATCTCTCATCCATATCTTTAATGTATACAAACGTTTGTTCCACGACGTTTCGATCCCCATTTGGCCCAGGGTTAATTTCAACTCCACCAATTACCAATAGTATACCTATTACACATGTAAGAAGAAACATGTTTACCATCTCTTCTACACCTTTGTTTGTTTTAAAATCCTTCCATTTTAATTCATTAAATGCTCCAATTCTTGCTCTGTGCTCCTCAATACCAATTCCCATGGTTACTTAAGCCCTTCTTTCTTCCACTCCAGGAGCTTCCTCCTCACCCATCCACTTTCTTCCACTGCTTGCTTAGCACTCTGATTGAAATGAATGTGCATAAACATACAATATAAAATGTAACTGATTGATATGAACGTGTATAGGTATCCAATATCAAAAGTAACTGAGTGATATGCATGTGTATAGACACACAATACAAAAAGTGACTAAATGATATGAATGTGTATAGTTATCCAATATAAAAAGTGACTGAGCAATATGAATGTGTATAGACATACATAATAAAAACTAACTGATTTAAATGAATGTGTATAGGCATACAATATAAAAAGTAACTGAGTGATAAGAATGTGTATTGACATACAAATAAAAAAATTACCGAGTGCTATGAATGTGTATGGTTATCCAATATAAAAAGTGAGTGAGTGATATGAAAGTGTATAGACATCCAATATAAAAACTAACCAATGGAGATAAATGTGTATAAATACACAATATAAAAAGTAACTGAGTGATATGAATGTGTATAGACATACAATACAAAAAGTGACTTAGTAATATGAATAGGTATTTAACCAATACAAAACTGACTGAGTGACATGAATATGTATAGTTATCCAATATAAAAAGTGACTGAGCGATATGAATATGTATAGACATACATAATAAAAACTAATTGATTATACTGAATGTGTGCATACATACAATATAAAAAGTAACTGATTTATATAAATGTGTATAGGTATACAATATCAAAAGTAACTGAGTGATATGAATGTGTATAGTCACCCAATATAAAAACTGACCTGAATGATATGAATGTGTATAGACATACGATATAAAAAGTAACTCATTGATTCGAATGTGTATACAGATAGAATATAAAAAGAAACTAAATGATATGAATGTGCATAAACATACAATATAAATAGTAACTGAATGATATGAATGCGTATAGTAACCCAATATACAAACTGACTGCGTGACATGAATGCATATAGACATATAATATAAAAACTGACTGACTGATATGAATGTATATAGACACAATATAAAAATTTACTGAGTGATATGAATGTGTATAGACATACAATAATACAAGTGACTGAGTGATATGAATGGTATAGTTATCCAATATATAAACTGAGTGATATGCATGGGTATAGACATACAATATTAAAAAAAAACTGATTGATATGAACGTGTATAGATATGCTATATAAAAAGAAAGTGATTGATATGAATGTGTATAGACATGCAATTTAAAAAGTAACTGAGTGATATGAATGGGTACAGAAATACAATATAAAAAGAGACTGAAAGATATCAATGTATATGGACATAGAATATAAGAAGTGACTGATTGATGTGAATGTGTACTTACATACAATATAAAATCTGATGTGTTACACTCACATGACTTTCTCTACTCTTGTACAAACTATTTTTACAAACGCTTATTCTCCTTATGCTTAATGTTAATCCAGATATCGAGATGTCAATCTTATTGCTAATTTTCCTGTAGATGCAAGGGATTATGGTAGGTTATAAGCGAAAGTCAAATCTTTTAAGCGCTGCTTGCTATGTGATGCATTCCATTCTCTTTGCATGTCCAGGACATTAAAAAATGAATAACGAATTTGAGAAAAAGTATAAGTTTTGGAAAATTTAAGGGAATAACAACAATATTTCGAAAATGGTTCACTCAGCAAAAAAAAGGTATATAACATACATTGTGTATTTTAACACGATCTACATTTTTTGTGTAGTAAAATTTTGTCTATCTGTTATGGTTTACCAGTTATACAAAAGTCGTTTACAATGATGAATACTTTTAGAGACATTCCCAGATAATTCGAGTTATACATTTCATTGGTCATGAAAATATCTTATACATTTGATATTTTAATCAAAATCATTGGAGCCGTTTTTGAGAAAATTAAAATTTTTGAAATATGTTCCATGTAAAGGGTAATATGGGGTGGGGGATTTTCTTGAAAACCTTCGTATCGCATCTCTGGAAGATACTGAACCTAAATACCAAGTTTGGTGTTTAACCGACTGTTCGTTTATGAATTATGCTGTTCACAGACACACAGAAACACACACACGCACACAGACAGACACACACACACACACACACACACATGGACATGTTGCTAAAAATGCTTTTTTTGGATTTAGGGGGTCTCAAAACATCTATTTCCAGTGAAATCTCGGTATCGAATTTTTGGGTGGAGTACAATATTTCCCTACTTGCTATACGTAGTAGGTAAAGTATAAAGAGAATGATTGATATGAATGTGTATAGTTACTCAATATGAAATGTGACTGAGTGATATGAATGTGTATAGTTATTCGATATAAAGAGTGAGTGAAGAATGTCTGTAGATATACAATATAAAATGTGACTGAGTGATATGTATGTATATAGTTACCCAAAATAAAAACTGACTGAGTGATTTAAATGTGTATAGACATACATAATAAAAACTAACTGATTAAAATGAATGTTTATAGACATACAATATAAAAAGTACTGAGTGATATGAATGTATATACTTACCCAATATAAAAACTGACCTGAGTGATATGAATGTGTACAGACATACTTAATAAAAACTAATTGATTGAAATGAATGTGCATAAACATACAATATAAAAAGTAACTGAATGATATGAATGTGTATAGGTATCCAATATCAAAAGTGACTGAGTGATATGCATGTGTATAGACACACAATATAAAAAGTGACTGAGTGACATGAATGTGTAGTTATCCAATATAAAAAGTGACTGAGCAATATGAATGTTTATAGACATACAATATAAAAAATAACTGATTGATATGAATGTGTATAGTTATCCAATATAAAAAGTGACTGAGCAATATGAATGTGTATAGACATACATAATAAAAACTAATTGATTTTAAATGAATGTGTATAGGCATACAATATAAAAAGTAACTGATTGATTTCAATGTGTATAGGTATTCAATATCAAAAGTAACTGAGTGATATGCATGTGTATAGACACACAATACAAAAAGTGACTGAGTGATATGAATGTGTAAATGCTAAATACTCTGGTTCATGATATACATTTGTGTTCAAGGAAATCATTAATAGAATAAAAGGAGTGGTTAATTAGATGTGCCCTGAGACTGGATTTCAGCTGATTTACATTTCTAATTGCCTTGATATTACTTGGTAAATTATTATAAAGTTTAATGCCGGAGAATAAGATACTTTTTTGGTAGAGCGAGGTGTTGCAGCTGGTCATGTATTTGTATATTTTCCCTAGTATTGTGTTCATGCACCATATTATCAGTTATGAATAGTGAATCAGAAGCATCAATGTTCTTGACTATAAGCAGAATAACTGCATATATGTAAATGCAGGGAAGTGGGAGGATCCCCAGTTTTTTAAAGAGAGGTTTACATGACGACTTTGGGCTGACTCCTTCAATAGTTCTGATAATTTCTTTCTGTGCAATAAAGATTGACTTGACTAATTTTGAAGATTTAGAAGTTAGTAACAGTGATGTGTCATAATTTAAAATAGAGAGTTGAGGGTTGTTACACTACATCACTATGATATTCTTACTTGAACACGTTTCGGGAGACGGCTTGTTCCCATCATCAGCATTTTCTCTCAACTGATTTTTGCCGGTCATCGTCTGGGGGATGTGTGTGGTTAGTGGTGTTCTCTGGTGCTGGGCTGATGAACCTCCAAAGGCTGTTGGGTGGCGGCAGTTCGAAATTCATTAGGTGATTCCTGTGTTTGACAATATGTATTTTTTCCCAGATGTCCAATTCATTGCTGTTGTTGATCGGTTTTAAGAGTTTTATGTTTGGAGTGATATCATGGTTTGAAGACCAGAAATGATGTGCTACTGCTGATTTATCTTGCTGCTTTTGGTAAATGCATCTCATATGCTCTTTAAGTCTTATTTCAAGATTTCTTTTGGTTCTTCCTATGTATACCAGGTTACATTCATTACAATCAATTTGATATATACCAGCTGATTTATCGTTGGGGATAGGATCTTTTGTTCTGTTGCATAGTAGTTTCTGTATATTGTGGTTATTCTGTGGAGACAGGGTGATGTTGTATTTTTTGAAAATCCTTTGAAATTTATGATGTGTCCAAGGGTGATAAGTGAATTTTCTGTATGCTTGTGGTTTTTGTTGTCTGAGTAACGTAGTCATTTGTTGGATGTATTTCTGTCTTTCAAACCTTTTTATCTTCTTATCTATTGTTTTTTCTGGTATCCATTCATAGTGGCTATGTTGATAATGTGTTGGTATTCTTTCTGGTATTCCTCTTTCTCCATTGGTATATGTACTAACCTGTTTGTAATACTATTTAAAATTGCATGTTTGTGGCTTGTAGGATTGTAGCTATTGTTTTTAATATAGTTTTTTGTGTGCGTTGGTTTTCTGTAAATGCCGAACGTTAGTTTGTTGTGTGCATTATTTCTGATGATCCTGATGTCTAGGTAAGGTAATTGGCCATTTTCTTCTTTTTACATTGTGAATTTTATAGATCTTTTTTGTAAATTTAATAATTTCAAAGCATCTTCTGAAAGTTTTTTTGGAACAATAGCAAAAATATCATCTACATACCTATACCAGGTTTTGAATAGATGTGGGAAAGATTTAGTAATATGGGATTCAAAATGGCTCATATATAGTTCTGCTAAAAATGGTGAAAGGGGGTTTCCCATAGTTAGGCCTGAGGTTTGTTTAAAGATTTTGTGATGGAATGAAAAGAAATTCTGGTCCAGACATAATTTTGTTAGTTTCAGGTAATCTTCTGTTTGTGCTCTAGGTGTGCCATTGTTTAATATCCAATTTTCTAGGAGTGGTAATAATTCTTCTTTTGGTATGCTTGGGAAGAGTGCAGTGACATCAAATGATACCATCATGTCTGTGGGTGATATATTTATATTTGAAAGGTGACTGGTTAATTCTAAAGAATTTTTTATGCTAAGACTTTTGAACATAGGCATGGAGTTAAAGGTATTTGAAAGCCATTTTGCTAGTTTATATGTGAGAGAGTTTATGTTATTCACTATGGGCCTCATTTTGTTGCCGAGTTTGTGTATTTTTGGTAGTGCATAT
Organism: Deroplatys truncata; assembly: GCA_030765065.1. Lineage (NCBI taxonomy): Eukaryota > Metazoa > Arthropoda > Insecta > Mantodea > Mantidae > Deroplatys > Deroplatys truncata. The sequence goes on along the minus strand of CM060979.1, from coordinate 128,918,819 downwards.
AACCTAGGTATGGTGGGAAAATCTGGTTTAATTCTGGATTTTTCGGCTTTTGTTAATGTTTTGGTTTCTATTAATGTGTTCTGGACTGACTTGGTGCATTCTTTTAATGGATTTTTGCTGATTTCTATGTACTCTGGGTTATGTAGTAATTGCATAACTCTAAGATTGACTTGCTTGTTGGAGACTCACCCCAGAAGACTACTCCATAACTTAGGAGTGAGTGCACATGTGCAAAATATGCTACTCTGTTTCTTTACTTGTGCATGTTGTCAATATTCTTAGCATATAACATAGAGAGCTGAGTTTATCATTTATTAGGCTAGTGTGGGCATCCCATTTCAGATTGCTTTGTACGCAGACCCCGAGGAATTTTATAGATTCTACTTTTTTAAGTGTCTGATTAGAGAGTTGTATTTGAGGGGCAAGATAATTTTTGTTCAGATCTGTGCATATATCCATTGCTACAGTTTTGTTTGTGTTTATAATGAGATTATTCAATGTAAAATAGTTTGTGATTTTCTCTGAGACTTGGTGAATAGAGGTTAGAAAGGTTTCTTTTTGGGTTGCCTTAACCAGGATATATGTAACATCAGCATATAAAATGGTTTTAGTACATGGATCATTTATGTGGAAATCATTTATGAAAAGAAGAAACAGGATAGGACCTAGTATAGGACCTTGTGGCACACCATAGCTTACTTGGAGTGGACTGTGAGTGATAATAATTGATCTGATTATTTGATTTATCCTTTATTTCCACTATTTGCATACGACCACATAGATATGATTCTAATCATTTATTGGCCAACCCTCTTATGCCTAGAGCCTCTATTTTCGTTAACAAAAGCTGATGATCTATGGTGTCGAATGCCTTTGTTAAGTCTAAAAATATAGCCGAGGCATGTTGCTTTTGATCAATGGCTTTAAGGGACGCTGTTATAAATGAGAAAATTCCTGATTCAGTTGAGTAATTTTTCCTGAAGCCATGCTGAGCCATGCTGAGAGTCCGATAATAATTTATGTTTCTCTAAGAAGTTGGAAAGTTGTTTAAGAAACAGTTTCTCCAATATTTTAGAGAAAACTGAAAGTAGTGCTATGGGCCAATAATTAGACATATCATTGTTTTTCCCTTTCTTATGTAATGGTTTGATTATGGCTGTTTTTAGGCAAGTGAGAAAAGAACCTGAGCTTAAAGATTCCTTACATAGATGTGTTATTGGATTCACAATTACATGTGCGCATTTTTTAATAAGAAAGTCTGATACCCTATCAATGCCAGCCGAGCTTTTTCGCTTAAGATCTTTTATTATTTGTAAAATTTCTTTCTCGTTTGTCGGTGTAAGGTATATTGATTCATGTATTGAGCTGTGAAAATTTAATGTAGGAGGGGGAATATTTAATGAGGCTTGTTTTATGAGATTATCTGCTATATTAACAAAGTATATATTAAAGTTTTCTGCTACTTCAATTGGATCTACAACTTTTTTAGAATTTATGAGCAAGTTTATGTTGTTCACTGTTATTTTATTAGTACCCGTTTCCTTTTTAATTACATTCCTCATTGCTTTTGTTTTGTTACTTGCTATATTGATGAGTCGGTCATTTGTCATTGTTTTTGCTTCTCTTACTACTTTACTTAAGATTAGTTTATACTTCTTTATGTATTTTTGAAATTCCACGGTTAATGGGTATGTTTTTGATAATTTATGTAGATAGCGTTTAGTTTCACAGGATTTTTTAATTCCTGTAGTAATTCAGAATTTAGCATTTTTTTCTGGAACATTTTTTACAGTTTTGAATGGAAAAGCTAAGTTTATGTAATGTTGTAGTGTCTGAAGGAACAATTCAAACTTTTCTGATACACTTTTGGCTTTATAGATTTCTACCCATGCTTCGCTGCTAAGTAAGTGAGTAAAGTATTGGATATTCTCATCATTGAAGATCCTTTTTTAAGTGAATTCTATTGATTGGGAATATTTGTTAGCCAAGGGAAGGTTTAGTATTTGTGCATTATGGTCACTAAAACCCATATCAAAGGTTTGGCTTTTGCACAGGAGAGTATTGTTATTAACAAAAATTTGATCGATTAGTGTTGAAGAGTTTTCTGTGATTCGAGTTGGACCATGGATTGTGGGTTCCAGATTATAAGATTTTAACGTATTTAGTAGGTCAGAGGTAGCTTTTGATTCTTTACAAAAGTCAATATTGAAGTCACCACATACTATTACAGTATTTTTAAAGTGTTTAATATTATCTAGAACCATTTCCAGTCCACTCAGAAATGAATTTATGTTGGTGTCAGGAGCTGTATATATACAGAGTGTTGTTATTTGCAAATCAGGTAAATACACACCTGATATTTCTAGGTCCTGTTCCTTTGTAATACGATCGATGGTTTCTATGTTTCTGAAATTGATGCCTTTTCTTACAAGAATACATGTGCCCCCACCTTTTTTACTGTCCCTACATGACCATGCTGCTAGCGTCAAATCTTTGAATTTATTAAGCACAAATAGGTTACTTTTCTGAAGCCAGTGTACGCTAAAACACAGAACACTGACATGCTGTAGATAAGTTGCAAGTAGAATCTCTATGTCACTGATTTTGTTATTTAATGATTGAACGTTGTGGTGTAGAAGTATAAAACACTCTTTTAGCACATCTAAGTAACCACTTACCTTTGTATTTAGTGTGATCCAAAGTTCCCTGGTTCTTAGCTGGAGTTGATAAGCTCGACGTATAATTTGTATCAGCCTTCTTGTTTTGTTTTTTGGGTCGATTATCATTTTGAAAAACAGAGTTACTTTGCACAAAAGAATGTTCAACTGTCTGCCGACATTGCTTAGCTGCTGAATCAAGATCACAGTTCCCCTTGTTAATACTAGCAATATTATTGTAAAAATGTGAGCTGTTATTTAATGATCCACCCCTTACAATATTGAAACCACCAATATTACTCAATAATGCACAGAAGTTGTTACTGGTTCTATTACAATCGCTTTTTTTAAATGGCACTTTAACATCCACCTCACAGTTTATCAGTTTCCCTTTAATTCGCAGTCGATTACTTCACATAGTAGTTTCCCGAAGTTGAAGGAACCTTTACGATTCAAATGTATGCCATCACTTGCAAATTGATCTTCGGTAATCCAAAAGTTACCATCCACAAAAGTACACTTTTTTGTGTTACATAGCCAGTTAAATTCTTCGTTGATTTTTCTCGTCTTCCTTATTGTAGTATCGCATCTTCTTAGCATGCCACTGACTATGATCTTCGCTTCAGACGCTTCACACTTTATGCAGTTAATGAGGTCCATTGTTTCACCCATTATTTCTTGCGCACATAACCCTGGTCGTATGTTGTTTGTTCCAGCATGCATCATCACCACTTCTGGTTTCGTTTCTTTTAAGTTGAGCATATCAACTTGGTGCTGCAGTTCGCGAAGTTTAATGCCAGGGAAGCACCTTACTTCATATCCTTCATTAGTACATGTTTGCCCCGAGAATTTTAATAAGGAATCACCTATAACTAGAACATGCGATCCTTTCTTTCTTCCGCGAACATTGATCTCCGAGAATGCATGATGTTCATTGTTTGTTGAATCCTCCTTTGCATTATTTTCATTCAGTACATCATATCTGTTTTTTTAAAATCACTCCATGGCTGCTGTTTCCTTTATTTAGATATGTACCAAAGTACCATTTCTGATGATGCAATATAAATCTGACTTGGTGATATGAATATGTATAGTTACCCAATATAAAAAGAGACTGAGTGGTATGATTGTTTATAGTTAAACTATATAAAAACTGACTGATTGATATGTGTATAGACATACAATATAAAAAGTAACTCATTGATATGAATGTGTATAGGCATACAATATAAAAATTGACTGATTGATATGAATGTGTATAGAGATACAATATAACAAGAAACTGAATGATAAGAATGCATATAAACATACAATATAAAAAATAACTGAGTGATATAAATGCGTATAGTTACCCAATATACAAAACTTACTGAGAAACATGAATGTGTATAGTCATAGAATATAAAAACTGACTGAGTGATATGAATGTATATAGATACAATATAAAAAGTTACTGAGTGATATGAATGTATATAGATACGCAACATAAATACTGACTGAGCGATATGGATGTGTATAGACATAAAATAATAAAAGTGACTGAGTGATACGAATGTGTACAGTTATCCAATATAAAAACTGAGTGATATGTATGTGTATAGACATAAATATTAAAAGTAACCGATTGATATGAAAGTGTATAGATATACAATATAAAAAGGAATTGATTGTTATGAATGTGTATAGACATGCAATTTAAAAAGAAACTGATTGATATGCATGTGTATAGACATGCAATATAAAAAGGAACTCAGTGATATGAATGGGTACAGACATACAATATAAAAAGTGACTGAGATATATGAATGTGTATAGTTATCCAACATAAAAAGTGACTGAGCAATATGAATGTGTATAATTATTGAATATTAAAGCTTAATGAGGGATATGAATGTGTATACCCATATAATATAAAAAGTAACTGAGTGATAAGAATGTGTATAGACATACAAAATAAAAAACTTACTGAGCGCTATGAATGTGTATGGTTATCCAATATAAAAAGTGACTGAGTGATACGGAAGTGTATAGACATCCAATATAAAAACTAACCAATGGATATGAATGTGTATAAATACAAAATATAAAAAGTAACCGAGTGATATGAATGTGTACAGACATACAATACAAAAAGTGACTTAGTAATACGAATAGGTATTTATCCAATAGACAAACTGAGTGACATGAATATGTATAGTTAACCAATATAAAAAGTAACTGAGCGATATGAATGTGCATAGACATACACAATAATAACTAATTGATTACAATCAATGTGTGCATACATACAATATAAAAAGTAACTGATTTATATAAATGTGTATAGGTATCCAATATCAAAAGTAACTGAGTGATATGAATGTGTATAGTCACCCAATATAAAAATTGACCTGCGTGACATGAATGTGTATAGACACTCAATATAAAAACTGACTGAGTGATATGAATGTATATAGACACAATATAAAAACTTACTGAGTGATATGAATGTGTATAGTTACCCAACATAAATACCTACTGAGCGATATGGATGTGTATAGACATACAATATAAAAAGTGACACAGTAATATGAATGTGTATAGTTATCCAATATAAAAACTGAGTGATATGAATGTTAATAGAGATACAATATTAAAAGTAATTGATTGATATGAATGTGTATAAACATGCAATATAAAAAGGAACTGATTGATATGAATGTGTATAGACATGCAATTTAAAAAGTAACTGAGTGATATGAATGGGTACAGACATACAATATAAAACTCTGATGTGTTACACTCACATGACTTTCTCTACTCTTGTACAAACTATTTTTACAAACGCTTATTCTACTTATGCTTAATGTTAATCGAGATATCAAGATGTCAATCTTATTGCTAATTTTCCTGTAGATGCAAGGGAATATGGTACGTTATAAGTGATAGTCAAATCTTTTAAGCGCTGCTTGCTATATGGCGAATTTTATTCTCTTTGCATGTCCAGGACATAAAAAAAATGAATAACAAATTTGACAAAAAGTATAAGTATTGGAAAATTTAAGGGAATAACAAACGATATTTCGAAAATGCTTCACTCAACAAAAAAAACCTGCATAACATAAATTGTTTATTTTAATGCGCTCTACATTTTTTGTGTAGTAAAGTTTTGTCTATCTGTTATGGTTTACCAGTTATGCAAAAGTTGTTTGCAATGATGAATACTTTTGGAAACCTTCCCAGATAATTCGAGTTATACATTTCATTGATCATGAAAATATCTTAAACATTTGATACTTTAATCAATATCGTTGGAGCCGGTTTTAAGAAAATTAAAATTTTCGAAATATGTTCCTTGTAAAGGGTAATCTGGGGTGGGGGGATTTACTTAAAAACCCTTGTGTCGCATCTCTGGAAGATACTGAACCTCAATACCAAGTTTGGTGTTTATCCGACTGTTCTTTTCTGAATTATGATGTTCACAGACACACACACAGACAAACACACACACAGACATGTTGCTAAAAATGCTATTATGGATTCAGGGGGTCTCAAAACATGCATTTCCAGTGAAATCTTGGTATCAAATTCTTGGATGGAATAGTATATTTCCCTACTTGCTATATATAGTAGAGAAAGTATAAAGAGACAGACTGATACGAATGTCTATAGTTACTCAATATGAAATGTGACTGAGTGATATGAATGTGTAAAGTTATCCAATATAAAAAGTGAGTGATGAATGTCTATAGATATACAATATAAAAAGTGACTGAGTGATATGTATGTATAGAGTTATGCAAAATAAAAACTGACTGAGTGATATGAATGTGTATAGACATACATAATAAAAACTAACTGATTAAAATGAATGTTTATAGACATACAATATAAAAAGTACTGAGTGGTATGAATGTATATAGTTACCCAATATAAAAACTGACCTGAGTGATATGAATGTGTATAGACATTCAATATAAAAAGTGACTGAGTGATGTGAATGTTTATAGCTGTACAATATAAAAAGTGACTGAGTGATATGAATGTGTATACACATGCAATATAAAAAGTAACTGAGTGATATGAATGCGTATAGAACCACAAAATAAAAAAGCTTTTGAATGATATGAATGTGTATAGAACCACAAAATAAAAAAGCTATTGAGTGATATGAATGTGTATGGTAATCCAATATAAGGTACCTGAGTGATATGAAAGTGTATAGACATCCAATATAAAAATTAACCGATGGATATGAATGTGTACAGACGTACAATATAAAAAGTGACTGAGTGGTATGAATGTATATAGTTACACAATATAAAAGCTCACAGAGTGATATGAACGTGTATAGACATACAATATAAAAAGTAACTGACTGATATGAATTTGTATAGTTATCCAATACAAGAAGTGACAGAGCGGTATGAATGTATAAAGTTATCCAATAGAAAAAGTGCTGAGCGATTAGATTGTGTATAGTTATCCAATATAAAAACTGACTGAGTGACATGAATGTGTATAGTTATGCAATATAAAAAGTGACTGAGTGATATGAATGTGTACAGACATACATAATAAACACTAATTGATTGAAATGAATGTTTATAGACATACAATATAAAAAGTACTGAGTGGTATGAATGTATATATTACCCAATATAAAAACTGACCTGAGTGATACGAATGTGTATAGACATTCAATATAAAAAGTGACTGTGAGATATGAATGTGTACAGACATACAATATAAAACGTGACTGAGTGATATGAATGTGTAGAGACATACAATATAAAAAGCAAATGAGTGATATGAATGTGTATAGACATACAATACAAAAAGTGACGGAGTGATATGAGTGGGTATAGTTACCCAATATAAAAACTGACTGAGTGATATGAATGTGTATAATTATGGAATATAATAAGTAACTGAGTAATATGAATGTGTGTACCTATGCAACATAAAAACTGAGTTTTATGAATGTATATAGACATCCAATATTAATGGTAACAGATTGATATGAATGTGTATAGACATGCAGTGTAAAAAGGAACTGATTGACATGAATGTGTATAGAAATGCAATATAAAAAGTAACTGAGTGATATGAATGGGTACAGACATACAATATAAAAAGTGACTGAGAGATATGAATGTATATGGACAAAGAATATAAGAAGTGACTGATTGATGTGAATGTGTACAGACATACAATATAAAAAGTGACTGAGTGATATGAGTGTGTATAGTTATCCAATATAAAAGAGATTGATATCAATGTGTATAGACATATAATATAAAAAATAAATGATTGATATGAATGTGTATAGACATAGAATATAAAAAGTAACTGAGTGATATGAATGTGTATAGTTATCCAATATAAAAAGTGACTGAGCAATAAGAATTTGTATAGTTATCGAATATAAAAACTGACTGAGGGATATGAATGTGTAGAGACATACAATGTAAAAAGTAACTCATTGATGTGAATTTGTATAGACATACAATATAAAAAGTAACTGGATGATATAAATGTGTATAAACAAACCATATAAAAAGTAACTGTGTGATATGAATATGTGTAGTTACCTAATATACAAACTGACTGAGTGATATGAATGTGTATAGACACACAATATAAAAAGTGATTGAGTGATGTGAATGTGTATAGTTACCCAATATAAAAAGTGACTGAGCAATATGAATTTGTATAGTTATCGAATATAAAAACTGACTGAGGGATATGAATGTGTATAGACACACAACATAAAAACTGACTGAGTGATATGAATGTGTATAGTTATCCAATATAAAAAGTGACTGAGCAATATGAATTTGTATAGTTAACGAATATAAAAACTGACTGAGGGATATGAATGTGTAGAGACATACAATGTAAAAAGTAACTCATTGATATGAATTTGCATAGACATACAATATAAAAAGTAACTGCATGATATGAATGTGTATATACATACCATATAAAAAGTAACTGTGTGATATGAATATGTGTAGTTACCGAATATACAAACTGACTGAGTGATATGAATGTGTATAGACACACAATATAAAAAGTGATTGAGTGATGTGAATGTGTATAGTTACCATATATAAAAACTGACTGAGTGATATGAATGTGTATAGACATACAATATAAAAAGTGACTGTGAGATATGAATGTGTACAGACATACAATATAAAACGTGACTGAGTGATATGAATGTGTAGAGACATACAATATAAAAAGCAAATGAGTGATATGAATGTGTATAGACATACAATACAAAAAGTGACGGAGTGATATGAATGTGTATAGACATACAATATAAAAAGTGACTGAGTGATATGAATGTATATGGACATACAATACAAAAAGTAACTTTGAGATACGAATGTATATAGACATACAATATAAAGGTAACTGAGAGATATGAATGTATATGGACATGCAATATAAAAAGTAACTGAGTGATATGAATGTATATGAACATATAATATAAAAAGTAACTGATTGATATGAATGTGTATAGACATAGTGTATAAAAAGCAACTGAGAGATATGAGTTTGTATAGACATACAATATAAAAGTGTCTGAGAGATATGAATGTATATGGACATACAATATAGAAAGTGACTGAGAGATAGAATGTATATGGACATAGAATATAAAGAGCATCTGAGAGATATGAATGTGTATAGACATAGAATTTAAAAAGTGACTGAGAGATATGAGTGTGCATAGACATATAATATAAAAAGTGACTGAATGATATGATAATGTATAGATATACAATATAAGAAATGACTGAAAGATATGGATGTATATAGGCATATAATATAAAAAATGACTGAGTGATATAAATGTGTATAGATATAACATGTAAAAAGTGACAGTGATATGGACGTGTTAATCATCCAATATAAAATGTTACTGAATGATATGGATGTGTACTACATAAAATATAAGAAGTGACTGAGAGATAGGAATGTGTATAGACATATAATAGAAAAAATGACTGAGTGATAAAATGTGTATAGACATGCAATAAAAAAAGTGACTGAGAGATATGAATATGTATAGGCATACAATATAAAAAATGCCTGAGTAATATAATGTGTATAGACATACAATATAAAATGTTACTGAATAATATGGATGTGTATAGACATCGGACAAGAAACTACATTATGGATACAAAACCTGTTGTTTGTCAGCCAGTTTGCAAAAAATAGACTTTATAAAATGCCATGTGTAGAACAATGCATGTGTATTGTGGGTGTTCTAATAAATCCCATGGGAACAATCATGTCAAGCATTCTTTAAATCTCATTGTGTTGCATCGGTCCAGTGTTTGTTCTACTTGCAGATGCTAATTTGCCTTTTGGGGTTAGCTCTTTATGCACCTTATGTTTATATAGGACAATGACTAAGTATGCAAATCAAGGTTATATGAATGTGTATGTTGTTATATTAGAACAACTTATATATTTTCAGCACTCTATATTTATTGTTACAATCATTAATATAGTTTATTAGCTTTACAATCAAGTTTGTCTCTATAATAACTGATCTTGTATCAGTGAGAAACTTTATGAAAAAATCAATTGGTTAGCAATCACTTGTGAGCTGCATCTAAGACTGTACACTATATGTTGTACTCCAGAAAATGTTCCTCTTGTGTTGGAATAGTTTTTGCAACTGCATAAACTTGTTTCTGTACTAATACCTGCATGTTCACTACTGCCAACGTCCTCAAAACCAGCTTCAAAGCTAGAATACTCCCCATAAATATCCAAATCATTCTCAAACATCAAAATTCTTCAGTGTTCTCTGAGGTTATTTCAGGAGTGCCAATACTTTTTACTAATTTATAAGCTATATAACTTGTTGAAGCAATGTTTCACATGGGGAGTAACAATATAAAATTAAATATGAATTATTCAAAGACCACCACCCTCATCCTATTGTTTATTTTTAAGACATGGGTATATCAAAACCTTGCTAAAAGTTTAATCTGGCAGAACTGTAAAAGAAATGGCAGTCTGAAGATTCCATTAGGTAAAGGATCAGATCTAATAGTCTGTCAAATATGGTTTCACACAAGAGGCAGATTTAGTTTCATTTAAAATGTGGTGGTAATGAATGACTTCTCCATTTCCTTTTAGGATTGGAAGAATGATGCATCATAGAGATGGACAAAGTAGCAATGCTTAAAGAAAAACAACCTCAGTAGATTCCAGGAAAGCTAAAATTTTGTCAAGACTTCAAAGTAAGAATATACCTTATAGCCCTACACATTCAATAGTTGAGTAATAAACTCATTAAAAGAAAACAACAAACATTATCACTGTTGGTAGGTACTTGTTGACATCAGCTGTGAGGTCAGTTTACTGTACTTGCATAGGAGGGAGAGAGTGTAAAATGGGGATAAGGTGGTGTGTGCTTGATCTGCGTGGTTGAACTAAAAACACCATAGTCATACAAGAAAGGAAATTCTTGATTTGTTGTCTATTTTGTAGGAAGAAAAGGTTTTTAATGAAAGATTAAAACAAGGATATTTTTATGTTTTTGAGATATTATGAACTGTAGAGAATGTATAAATTGCACATGGAAGAAACTTTATCCTGCTGATATTTTGGAGCCAAAAATTTGAGCCTTATTCAATATTTTTGAGAAGAATTAATAAAGGAACAATAACACTCATATACAGAAGTTACGTACCAAGTATAACCTGTAACTTATCTCATAGAGAACATTTTCACAAACTGCACTGAAGCCATGACTAACAGAAAATATAACATTATCATTTTTGCTTGCACAATTTACCCACTGTCTGGGTGTGAACAACACAGAGGTTATATTTTTTTTCACCTATCTTGCATTACATATTGACTGTTCAATTCCAGAGGGATTATCATCAATACTAACTCTACAACACTGATAGTGACAGAATTTGTTAGGTTATAATTAAACCCCTTAATAATAATTGCAATGTGAGTTGTAAACTTGAGTTACTTCACTAACAATTCATTTCCTGAGTATACGATGTTGCCTACATCAGCAGCAGATTTCAATGTAGTTTCTTTGTTTTGGACAACAAATAACCTATCACTCACCAAAGGAAACACCTACAAACAGTTTGATGGTGACTGGCGTGTTGTGTCAAACGACAATACAAGATTGTGACCACTGATGATGTACAGAAACAAGTAGAAGTCTCTGTAATGACTCTGTTTTAAGTGGTCTGGACCATATTTTTAATACTCATATTTAGTAAAAATCTATACTCCAGTTGTTGCTAATAGCAGAGGGTATTTTACATCTGGTAAAGAAATGTAAATAGATGATGTCTACTGTGCAATGTAGCTCAGACTTCATAAAATATTACTTAAACAATATCACTTTTGTTAACCTTTTGTATGTGCTTAAAAACTTTCACCTCATTTGAAGTCTACGGGATGTGCTTAACTGTCACCTTATTACATTAGTCACATCACCTATTTATATAATAAATTTATTACATTAGTGAAGAATATCAAGGTACTAAAACTTTTGCAATTTAAATATTTGCATGATTTTCAGAATAGGTATTGTAGATTTTTAATCATTAAAGATTTGTTTCAATAACTATGGTACTACTTCTTAATTATGATATGCCTTACACAAAGCCTGATGCCCAATAGTTCTTATGATATATGTGCATTATTAATATTAACATTGCATGTGAAGCACTAGTTGGGTACTTCAGCTTCTTATGTTATGGAAAGACCTGATAACATTACAGAAGAAAAAGTAACCACTCTTTTAGCTCCATAAATCGGATTCAAACATACGCTTTTTTGACATTTTGTAAATAAATGAAGTACTGCTTATTGTACTTGGTGTATATTGCATTTAATATCCCTTAATTTAGTTTTTATTTCATTAAAACATCATAAAAGTATGCAAAATAAAAACTTTGTTTTACAAAGCAGAAATTTTAAAATGTTGCCATTTAAATACCTAGATCTGTTTATTGTGTATCCGGTAACACAATTCCAGTGTTTAAATGGCTATCAGGCAATAGGTTAAAGCTTTATTAACTAGATTGTCTTCAAATCACTGAATTTCCTTTTGACAACATATAGCATTCATGTAACTTTTCACTTCAAGTATAGCTGATCGTCAGATGTTACAGTATCACAGAATATTTTGGTATCATTTCAACAAAAGTTCCCTCAATCATCATATAATTTTCAGTAACACACCATCATTTTCAACCCTTTAAATAAGCCATCTGACAAGCACTGTACACATCCACAAACTATGTCTTACCCTTAATAATTTTATATATGTAATTAAAATATTTAATCAATTGTAAAATAAACAAATATTGTAATTGCTACATTTCTACAAAACTTACCTTATCATCATCATAAACAGACGTTTCTGTTCCCAGCCACCAAGGTTCATCTTTAATCTCTATTTTGTTATCCATTTCATGATCACTGTTGTATTTCTCAACCTTCATTACAGGATCCTCTGGAAGAAATTCTCTCTTGTTCTGTGAACCAAATTCTGAAACCAGAGTCTGTTCCTCAACTTCTCTTTTTGTATCTATCTCACAGTTGTTGTCGCATGTAACAGTTTCAGGTTTAATCTGCTTTATGAGCTGTCTGGTAAAGCATTCTATCTCTTTCTTTGAACAAAAGTCTGGAAAAGGAGTCTCTGGTTTAATTTCTGTTTTGATTGACATGTCACAATCATCATCCAGAAGCACAGCATCACTGTTTGTCTTCATTGTCACATTCTTTACAAACAACTCTCTCTCATTCTGAGAGGCCACATTGTCTGAGAGAGGATCCTCTTCTTTGATTTCTATTTTGGTATCCATTTCACAACTGTTGCGGTTCTTAATTTCATTAGCAAATCTGTGGAGAAAGAAACATATTATGTATACCATAAAATATATGTAATTTTAAGCATCAGCTTATTTGAATCCATCACCACTGTTCAAACTATCCCACACACCTCCTCTGCTCCCACAAATAAACCTACTACTTGGAAACATGAATCAGACTTGAAAAATTCAATGCCATGCCCGGGACTCTAACTATAGATCTACACCTCTTCATGCCAATGCTATCAGCACTACAGATACCTGTATCAGCATTAAACCTTCTCATTTGATAGTTAACCTTCAAGGCAATCTCAAATATTAGATATACCTCAAAGGCAACTTGCAATGTTAATAACTACTGCAATTAATTTGTGTTGTGATAATTGTTCCTCCACACAAGCTGTGTACAGCAAACATGTTGAAAAATTAACTCTAATAATGGTTGCCATTTCGACCTACAAGTATTATAAATGACCTGCTCATTTACTGCAAGAGCAGCATACTCAAGTGTCTGCCCAGAGTACTACAATTAGCCGCATGGCTGTGCTAGCATTCATCCATTTTGCAAAGCTTTCTTGAATTCCCCTATTGCATAGCTATAGTATTATATGGGGTGGTGCAAGAAAAACCATCCTCTCAAGCAGATACAAATAATAGATAAATAAATAAAATAAATTAAAAAAGAGGCTAACACAAGGTTTATATTCACTGAAATGATCTTGTCTTTTAGGTTAGGTGCTGAAAATGACCTCCTTGTGCTTCAACACACTTTTGAGTGTGCCTTACCACGTTATTATACACTTTGCATAACTCTGCTGCAGTTCTCAAAATTTCATTACGAATTTGTCGGCCAGGTCTTCTAATGTCCTTGACTTATTTCCGTACACTTTTCCCTTTAGACTGTCCCAGAGATAAAAGTAATAAGTGGTTCTGTCTGGCGAAGGCAGCGGCCACAATCCTTTGCTGACAGCCCTTTCTTCTGTGAATCTTTCATAATTTGTGAGACTGACTTGCGTGAAGTGTGAGAGATCGCCGCATCCTATTGAAAGACAGCATGCAAATTATTCATGGGGCATCAACTGTGCATAATATTCCTCAAAGATTCGCATATACACATCAGTGTTTACTCCTGTTTCAACAACCACAATCCCACTTGCTGAAACAGCACACCACATTCCAAGATTTTATTCTGAAGAGGTTCCTCATAAATCATATAGGGGTTGTTTGTTGACCAGTATCTATGAGTTAACATGTTCTGTCAGATGGAACCAGGCTTCATCACTAATGAAATACAGCAGCAGATCCAATATTCCACTCTGAATTGTTTGACATAGCCATGTGCAGTAATTCACATGTTTTGCATTGTCTTTCTTCTTCAGTTTTTGGACACATGATATTCTGTAGGGCTTACTCCCCATATGGTGAAAGATTTGACCAGTTCTACAGGAAATGTATGCTTATTGCAACAATTTACGGTCACCTTCTTGGAACTCTGGATCATTCATGGTCCAATATACATAACAGACAGGGATCAACTATTTTTACGTTTGCAACTGACCCTATAGTATACACTTTTTCACCAAATCCTGTATACTGCTCTTCGCTGGTAAGGAAACACCAGGAAATTTCTTTGCAAAAATGTCCCACATTTCCTTAAATAAACAGGTAGACATGTACACCTCCATTACTGCAATTGTTTCTTGAAGAGAGAATGTGTTTCTCTGAGATATTTACTTCACACCTATGAACCAAGTCTTCAGGGCTTTCATACTGACAAAACAGAGTCGCAACAATAGGTAACAATTGGTGGGCAATAATGAGCAGTCTGTATTTGGACTGGTTCTTCATGCCCCACACCTTATTATCTATAATTAGTTTATGAACTGCAAATGATAAATTACATATAATATACATAATTGCTGTAAGCTGAGGTGACTGTGTGCCATTCATTTATAATGAAAACAATCCATTCATTGTTTTGTCAAGATTACATTGTTATATGAAGAACATTTTGACAAAATTGAATCACAGAAAATTGTATCAAATGTTAATATTCAATTTCTGTGCAATAATGGCGCAAAATCATACTTTATCACTAATATAATTTAAATGCTAGCTTAATTGGCATTATTGGAGCTCTGGATTGGCTAAAACATAATTGGATGCAACACATTGTTCTTTGTAAGATGACTTTGAACACAGGATTTAATTGAAATTAGGCCTATTATCTTCACCAATATTATATAGCTTGTAGCTATTAAATAAAACTTAACACTGTTCTGTAGGCCTAAACAAGTTCACTTTTAACACAGTGTTATGTTTTGGTCCTATTATTTGACACTGTTATGTAACTTGTAGCTATTAAATAACACTTAATAATACATAAGATTTATCTCTATAGCTGTACTTTGTGCATTTTCCTTGATAATGGTTTCAGGAGAAAACTTTTCTCTACCAATTCCTAGTCTCCAAGGATTTTCAATAGTAATTACTGTTGTAAGATTTTAAGAATTTGTTTAGAATTAAAGTCAACAGTTTTTTCACATGATCGTCATTATTACAAGTCAGACTTGGATACCAACATAACTTGGCTGAAATAGATCCATCAATTTGTGAAAAGGTTTGCCATGATTGTATACATAAGGTGTAGCTGCTTCAGTGGTAGAAGCAATTGCTGCCACAATTTTCATAAATTCCATGGTAGGATAGAAATAGCCACAATTAATACCTTTTCAAGAGCAACAGCATAGGAATGCCACTTCTATCTGAAAAAAAAAAAATTACAAAAAAGTTACTGTCTGGATGAGATAACTAGCGATAACTGATAAAGTGGCTGACTTTAATGTTGTGTTGATACCACCTTCAAGTAGCTTTAGATGAGATTCAAGCAAATGTGAAGATCACTGTTACATATGATCATGGTCTTCAGAAGTAATAATACTTATCTGTCATGGTATTCAACATGTCATTGTTGTGTTAATTCCTCTTTTAGTACCGCCAACATAATTAGCACTGGGAGACACAGAAATTAATTCTAGTAGGTAGTCAATACTTTATGTATATCCTGAACTACCAAAGAGCACTAGCTGGCCATTGGTCTCTCCTAGTCTTCTTACTAAACTGAGCAACATTTCTTTGCTGTTGATAAGATAGTTAACACCACAGCTTCATAGTCCTTACTAAGAAACTGCTATCTGGAACGTTGGGAACTATTTCTCCAAGCATTTAAATAGTTCAGAAACTCATTCTCCAGCCAATGCAATCTAGAATCATAATTTGAGAAACAACGTTTTGATGTCTCATCACAAGAACATGTATGAATATTTGTGTTCTTCAGATTTAAAATTCTAAACCATTTTCTCATTATTTCCAAGAATTTAACTGCAGCATCACAATTTTGGAAACCCTCTAGCCCTAAAATACTCCCTTCTACCTTCAGTGCAAGTGAGAAGCTGCTACTTCTCTGAAAAAATCTGAAGTGCCCTTTTCACACTCATTTTTTGAAAACTGATAGAATTGAGACATTTTTCAGTCAGAAACTGATTTCTACTCTTCACCTTTTGGAATTTGAAAAAGCAGTAAAGCATTGTGAGGTATTTAGGAATAATTGATTTTGCATTATTGGTAAGTGATCTATGACAGTATTTATAAGATGGAGGGGTTGTTGAACATCACAAGGGTGAATATTTCTGATCAAGGAATTCCATCACATAATTAAAACATTTTTACATTTGTAGAATGCTTACTGATTACAACTCTTATCACTTGAATTTGGAGTCTTTCAATTTTTTGATAATATTAAGAGTCAATTGTTTCAATTCTTAACAGTCACACTACACTAACAAACAGAAAATATGTAACAGAAACAAAACCAGTTTTCCTTTACTAAATTGACCATGCTGATGGTGAAAATGTTCATGAAAATCTCTGATTAACTCTAGTTTCCAAACTGTAGGAGGGTAGTTCATTAACGATTTACAATTCCTTTTTATCTTTCTAATACTGCCTTTGAACCCTGCAGATTGTAGTGGGCATGATGTTGTTTCCTGCAAACAACACATATTGGTGTATTGTGTCTACTGTTGTTTGTTTTCAGCCTGGATTAATAACAACATGCGGAGGGGAAGGGACGGGCAGAGCATACAGTCTGTGGTGACACGTTGAAGTTCACTTTTTGTCTGTACAGCTGTGTTCTGTTCTTGTGCTGGAAGAATGAGATAAAACAGTGTCGTAATAGTGCTTCAGTTCAGTTTAATTCATGTGATTCAAAATTACTCGCAAATGCATAAACTCTGCTGGCAATTCTTGCTATATTTGTGGAAAGCTAACTTTGAAATCTAAATATGTGTCCAATAACGTCCAAAATAGTCCTCCTAATAATTTTAAAGGCTCCACATCAACTTTCAATCTCGGACTTTTGAATTTCTCATTGTGGATTATTATTATTTTTACAATCTAATTAAAATCACTTTCTATAAAATATTTCCATATACTCCAGTACTTTTGGTTGTCACAAAGTTTTTGCATTTCATAGCACATACGTTGATTCTTCTCTATCAGGGAATGAGTAATAACCAATATTTCTTTTTATGCCAGAATTATTTACACAGTCATAGGCACTGCATGCCAACATTCCTGACCTCACAGGCCTCTAGCAAAGGAAAACTACCCTACAATCACAACAGGAATTAAATGCAACTCAAGGCTCATTCATACAAGTGACGATGAGAAGCGCACATGCTCCAGGCCTGATGGCATCACCACGAGGTGGGGATTGAACATAAAATTGCTTCCAGAAGGAAAAGAGAAGTCGTAGAACGACACGGTTTTCAACAATGTGCTCAGGTTTGCTTATATTTTATTGTTAGAAGTCTTTAAAAATTTAGTTCAGTCCTCCTTTAGGATCCTCCTTTAATATAATGTCAATGCTATCATAGCCATGCTCACTAAAGTGAAGGTTATTCACAACATAAATTCACTCGTCTTCTTTTAAAACTTCTGTTATGAGGGAACCAGCTATTCTGAATTACTTTAGTCTTCATTGAAAACGTTAATAAAAGCTAAAAGAAAGGGAATAAATTACCTTAGGAGTGAGTTTAGAGTAGATGTTGTCTCTTCTATATCTGGTGCCCACCTGTCTGCCCGGTTTAGGTGTTTTACTTTTATAGCAAAATTACAATGTGAAGACAAAAAATGCAGCCATCTTGTTGCTATCGCACATGTGCAATGGGAACTGCCAACCTAAATGAGAAGTGAAATCTGCGGAAAAAGCAATGTGTTGTTACTTCTTCATTTTATATTGCCGTTGACAAAAACACAATGCATTGTTATTAAAGACTTTCCACCAGAAGTTTAATTTTTTTATTCTTATGGTGAAAATTGTGTTATATTAAAATGTTATTTGCATTAAAAGTTTAATAAAGAAGTTCCTTTACAGTAACACTGGTGGATAATTAGTGGTAGATAGTTAACCTAAGCTTATATAAAAAAAGAAAACTAAAACTAAACCTAACCTCCCGTGAATCAGAAACCTAAGCTTAGGAACGCACGCGAGTGAAGCGAGCGTGCTTTGATGTAACCACTGGTAACTAATTAAAACAAGCTTATATTATAATAATAAAAAAAAACTAAACCTACCTTACCTCCCATGAATCAGAAATGTAAAAAATTAATAAACCTAAAATAAAAAGTAATTAGGAATGCAGGCTAAGATCGTTGGCGGTATCTTACTGGCTTTGGCGATATTTGTTACATCACTTAATTGCTTCTGAAGACCAAAGTAAAGCAGAAATTCGAGGCAACCTACTAAATAAACAAAGTATAGATGAAATATTAATATCATCCGCTAAATTTTGCATGGCTGATGTTTCTGCAAGAATTGGAAAAAGAAACCTAATTTACAAGAACACTAAATTAATATAGTCATATATGCAATCAATCCCTTATGTCAGGGATATTTCTAGAAAAAATTATACAATTGTTAAGCCTCTATACAAGAAAGGAGACAAAAACTTGGCTTCAAATTATAGGCCCATCTCTCTTTTGACAGCCATTCCTAAAGTAATGGAAAAAGCTGTATATAATCGGGTTATAAAATACTTGGAGTTCAACAACATTCTCTCAGTATCTCAGTTCGGATTTAGGAAAAAAATATCAACAGAAAATGCAACATACATGCTCATTTCTGAAGTATTAACAGCCTTGGATAAAAAGGAACTACCATTAGGAATATTTTGTGACTTAGCTAAGGCATTTGACAGCATAGACCTCTTGCTGCAAAAGTTAAAAGTTAATGGCTTCAGTGATATCACTATAAAATGGTTCAGATCTCACTTAACAAATAGGATCCAGAAAACCAGAATCAATGATTGTGATTCAGAACCAGGTATTATTACTAGAGGTGTCCCACAAGGTTCTATACTTGGTCCTTTGTTATTTTTAATATCGATAAACAATCTGCCATACTATCTTAGCAAAGATTCAATAGCTGTGCTTTTTGCAGATGATACCAGTGTACTTATATCTGAAAAGTCACATCAGCAATTAATAAATTCTGTCAATAAAGTGTTCAAACAGCTCAACTTTTGGTTTGAAGCTAATAAGCTTTCATTAAACTATGATAAAACCAGTTTTATTCAATTTCAAACGAAGCATAAACAAGTGAGTGAATTAACAATCAGGTACAACAAATACACCATAAATAAGGTATCTGATACAAAATTTCTTGGGCTTCAAATAGATGGAGAGCTCAACTGGAGAAAACAAATAAATACCATGCTACCAAAACTCAGCTCACCTTGCTTTGCCTTAAGAAACTTAATGCTCTATCAAAATGCCTTAAGAACAGCATATTTTGCCTACTTTCACTCCCTGTTGCGATATGGAATAATGTTCTGAGGTAATTCGACACATAGCAATTAAGTATTTATATTACAAAAAAAGGCCATGCGTATTATCTGTGGTGTTGGGTCCCGTCATTCCTGTAGACCCTTGTTCAAAACCCAAAAAATTCTTACTGTCACTGGTGAATATGTATATTTTCTCTTGAGCTACCTTACAGATAATTGTGATAACTTCACAATGAACCTTGCTGTGCATGACCACAATACAAGGCATGCAGACGATTTGCATACACCATTAAATAGCTTAAAACTGTTCCAAAAAGAATGTTACTATTCTGCAATAACAATTTATAATAACCTTCCATGCTACTTAAAACTATTAGGCAAGCCTAATCAACATAACATCTTTAAGAAAGAGCTAAAGTCTTTCTTATATACTCACTCCCCATATACTATGGAGGAATTTTTTAATATGTCGTGCAATATATAAATATTCAATACATAGGACAATGGCATATGATAGTGACTTACACTTATTTGTTAATGTCCTACTGTAATGCATGTTGAGATGTTTACTCTTGGGAAAAAAAAAGATGATGGTTTGCAAATTTCAATTCTTAAATAATGCATAGTATGGAGAGGGAGAAATGTTCTTGATGTTGGTTATGTTTATTAGTTAAACATAGTTCTGGGTGCTGGGTATGTTTATTAGTTATGCTGCATATTTCATAATTGTATAACGTGTTCAATGTCCCTGAGTGTTGCTCACAGTGGGACCAAATGAACAAACACACAAAAGTACTTCATTATCATACCTGTGAAACAAAATATGCATTCTCCGTTATTTCTCGCACTGCTGCTTTTGTTATATTTATTTTCTAGTCAATGTTTAATGTTATTTTTAATTCAAGCTGACACAAACGAAATTCTGCTCTTAGAGCGTCTTCACAGTGATGAAAATGTGTTACATATTAAACAGATGTCATTATGTCATACGCTAACTCTAACGTAATACCGCCAAAGCCGGTAAGATACTCAGCCTCAAAGGAGCCAGGAGCAAGAACAGGTCGCCCGAGTTCAGCCTCAAAGCGTAGCCGAGGGATGTTTTATAGGAGAGGAGTGTAGCAAATGCAACCGCGAAGCGACGATAGGGCGTAGCCGAGGGATCTGCGCGTCTAAAACTCGAATGATTCACGTTCGCAGAAACAACAGCACATCGCACATTTAGCGGATGTCACTTTTTCTTTAGGTTGGCAGTTCCCATTTTGCATGTGCTTTAGTGCAAAAATGGCTATGTTTGTTGTGTTCATAACGCGTACCGGATTTTCCTATAAAAATAAAACACCTAATAGGAGCGGGTTTGTGTGCAACAGACATTAGAGAGATCACATCCTCTTCTAAACTTACTCCTAAGGAAATTTATTCAATTTCCTTTTGCTTTTATAAGCATTTTCCACAACGACGCTCTAAGAGCAGATTTGCCGTATGCTTTTTATAAAGTCTAGGTACTGTCCACGATGCAACTTAAATGGCTTGCAACTTCGAACTGCGCAACAAAAGTTGAGTTGCATCGTGTAAACTGCCAAGCAAGTAGGAAAATTGCACGCGCAACTCAAATTCAGCGCAAGTTCTAAGTGGCGTCAGCGAAAAAAAGAAAGTTGCGCCATCTGAAAGTGGCTTGAACAGTTTAGAAAACTTTTGTGGCGTATTCCGTGCAACTTTGTTATGTCGTCTGCTGTGATAGTAAATAGCTGTTTGAGAGGTAGGTACAAGGATGATAATTTGTGTTACAGTAAAGAATTAAGACAGATACGTGCATTTTATTTCCTTAACAATATGAAAAATTTATTGCAGTACGTTGACAATTTATTTCCTCATAGCTAATAATGTCCTTAACAATAAATGGACGAGGGAAATGACAAAAGCGTTTATTGAACTGATTGAGACCAAAGAGTCTCAAGTGTGGAGAGTAGACACTGCGGATTACAGAAATAAACAAAAGCGACAAAATGCGTTACATGATAGAGAAATAGAGTTCCACATGTCAGCAGAGGAAATTAAAGTAAAATTCCACAGGTTGAGAACCCAGTTCACCAACGAAAGGAACAAAATGAAGGCAGGGAAATCTGGAAGTGGTGCAAAAGACAAGTATAAAACAAAATGGGAATTTTACGATGTACTGCAATTTATGTTTTACCACACCAGCACCAACAATGATGCAGTAGATGAGTACATTGTTTGGTAAATACCAACACACTCACTTTAAATGTAGCGACATTGCCATGGAACCTCTCCTTCACGGCAAAAAATACTTCTTGAATTCCTAACGTTTTTGCTGCAGTATGAGTAATACTTGCAGTTCTTTACAACGGCACAAAGTCGTAGTTCTTGTTGTGCCAAATATAAGAAATAAACGACATTTTGCTCTAGTTGTGGCCCGCACATCTACTCCAGTATCAAGGCTGGTTCACAACCAACGAGAACGGTAACCAGAACGAGAACGGGAAAGTTGAAATACATGTATTCAAATGGGAGTGTCCACAACCGACGGGAAGCCTTCCCGGGCCCCGGGAACGGGAAGAAGAGTTGCCCAACTTTTAACTTTCTCGTTCTCGTTCCCGGGCACGGCATATTAGATCCATATTGTGCATATTAGACTCTTCACTCTAGAGGTTATTCTAAGCGGCCGTGACATGAAACAGCCACTAGTGCTCTCTATAGTCGCAAGCTGGAAACATGAAACTGGAAGGAATTAGTAGTAAATGTGCTTCCTAACCTCATCCCGATACCCGCAAATCTAATCAACGTTGGTTCCTCTGGTGAAGGGATCATTTGTAGTTTGTTTATATGCAACTCAAAACTGGCTATTACCTAAAAAACAATGGCAAAAGCTACAAAGAACAGCTAAATACGGTGGAAATGAAAAAAGAATAAACAATTTTAATGTATGCCATTAAATAAAGGAATGAAAGTTTGGCATAAGTAGAGGGATCGGAAATGTAATGAATATGCATTTAGATAGTGTTTACTCTATCGAATTTTGACGTTGGCTTGGCTAAATTGGAAGTAGGTGAAAAAATGTCATTGGTCAGTTAAAAACAAATGAAATCCCAATGTGCAAAATCGATTTTCACTTTGTGATCGATATGCATTCCCGTTCTCGTTACCGGGCTGTTGTGAATCAAAATTTCTTGCTTCCCGTTCTCGTTTCCGTTCTGGTTACCGTTACCGGGTGGTTGTGAACCAGCCTTCAGCCTCAAGGCGTAGCCGAGAGATTGAGGGCCCTCAGCCTCAAAGCGTAGCCGAGGGATGTTTTTTAGAAGGAGAGGAGTGTAGCAAGTTGCGGCCTTGCGAAGCGACGACAGGGCGTAGCCGAGGGATCTGCGCGTCTAAAACTCGAATCATTCACGTTCAGCTACTTCGACGGGCCACAACTAAAGCAACTTTGCCGAAATAAATACTTCTTTGACTGATAGCTGCTGCCTAAAAAAATCACATTGATTGTATAGATGACAGCCGAAAGTGTAAACTCGGTAATGTTGCCGCTCTATTATTTTAAGCCGAATTACCTATGGCTAGAAATCTCAGTGTCAACACAAGACGTTCTGTTGCTGATATTGACCTTCTCATTATTGTATCTTGCTTTTGTATTACAGGTGCTATTCTTCTAAGCAGATAATTAAAATCAACCGCTGACATGCATAGGACATTCTAAATTTTGATCTCCGTCATAGAGCTCTTGCAGCAAGTTGTTTACAACCCCACAATATTCGCACAAAATCCACTCTCTTACCCAATACTTTCTGGCCGTCCTTTTACGTTTTTCTCTACGTCAACGAAGTAAAATAAGAGACAGGTATACTACGGATAAAACTTCATTATCAGACATATTCGCCATAACAAGCACACAGCTGACTAGAAAGTGGCATGCAGAAAAATTACCGCCACAAATATAGCATCGTGTAAACGCTCGGTGCAACATTTCTGTGGACATGCCACTTTTATAGTGGCGCAACTCGAAATCGTGCAACTTTGCAAGCTGTGTGTAAACAGCAATTCTATGGCTAGAAATCTCAGTGTCAACACAAGACGTTCTGTTGCTGATATTGACCTTCTCATTATTGTATCTTGCTTTTGTATTACAGGTGCTATTCTTCTAAGCAGATAATTAAAATCAACCGCTGACATGCATAGGACATTCTAAATTTTGATCTCCGTCATAGAGCTCTTGCAGCAAGTTGTTTACAACCCCACAATATTCGCACAAAATCCACTCTCTTACCCAATACTTTCTGGCCGTCCTTTTACGTTTTTCTCTACGTCAACGAAGTAAAATAAGAGACAGGTATACTACGGATAAAACTTCATTATCAGACATATTCGCCATAACAAGCACACAGCTGACTAGAAAGTGGCATGCAGAAAAATTACCGCCACAAATATAGCATCGTGTAAACGCTCGGTGCAACATTTCTGTGGACATGCCACTTTTATAGTGGCGCAACTCGAAATCGTGCAACTTTGCAAGCTGTGTGTAAACAGAACGTGCCACATTTGTGGCCCGCAAGAAAAGTGGCATGCCATAAAACTGGCATCGTGGACGAGTACCTTAAGTGTTGCTGAATTTTATACTGTCTGATTTACTTTTCAGATATTGTGAGTCATCCAGACAGTGGAATATACGATTAATTTTCATGTTTGCACTTCATAATTGATGGGTGGAGATCACAGCCAAAAGTAGGTAAGGTAACAATCAACCTTTAATGCAAATTAATTAGCATGTTACTGTGCTAATATTCAAACACATAGATGCGGATCATGCGAGTGATACTTGTGTATAATTAAAAAATGTAGGATTATTGGTGGACTGACACACTAGCTGTCAAGGATAGCATGCCAATTATACTATAATTCTTTTAAGACAGTGCCCAAATGAAATTTTCTAATACAGAAAGAAGAAAGATATTTGATATCATTCACATATATTTCTGTAATTCACCCTCTTTTGGGCATCTAACTGCCACTATGTCTTTTTTAACTGGGCATGGTGTATGAAAATAGAAATTCTGGTAGCTTTTTTGACAACTCATGTCCTTGTAATCTGTTAGTACAGATGCTCAAAAGCATTTGTTTCCAAGAATGACTGAAGTGTTTGTTTTGAGTGAAATTAGCAGCTTCAGTATGTGTTCTGAGGCTTTGAAATTGCAAAGTGATTTCAATCTTTCATGTCCGTTTTCTACCATTTAAACTTTGTAGCAATTTTGATGATACAAAATCTTTCCCTTAAAGATACATTGTGCAGTAGTAATTAAGTTGCAGGATATTATAAGAAATGTGTACACATTTAAATGATGGTGTTGTTTTTGTGCAAAAATCAAAGGTTTTGAAGTAATGGGCATTTAATATTTTTTAAATGTATTGAAGCCTTTTAAGTTAACACATATGACAAACATGAAGTTAATCACGATATATGATGAATCAATTGTAGAATACTTATGAAAATAGCTTACTGTGAGTAGAGAAAGTCTTAGATGGCAGAGCAGTGGTATGGCAAGTTAAAGATTGCTGGTTTGAATCCCAGGCATGGCATTGAATTTTTTGTCTGATTGTATATACTCATCCGCTATTCTGTATATGCAAACAACCCATGCCTCTTTTCAGTGAAGGTTCCATGAATCTTTTCAATGAATTGGATCTTTTGAATGATCCTTTGATCTGTTATTTATAGTGAACATTTTAACACACCAAGTATTTTAAACGCTTTTCATATACAGCGCATTGCATCCGAGGTACTATGGGAGGTTAGGTTTCTTTTTATGTAAGCTTAGGTTTCTGAATTTATGGAAGGTTAGGATTAGGTTAGTTTATTTATATATTTATATATATATATATATATATATATATATATATATATATATATATATATATATATATATATAAGCTTAGTTTTCTGAATTCACAGAAGGTTAGTATTTTTTTTAATGAAAAGTGTTTTAAAATTTCAATAAATAACAGTTTGAAGGATCCTTCAAAAGATCTGATTCATTGAACCTTCAATGAAAAGATCCATGAATCCTTTGCGTATACTGAATTTTATTTTGTTAAAATAATACAAAGTGGTGGTGGTTTTACAATAAAAGTGTTATTTCCTTCTCATTTAGCACTTTATCAACCAAACTTTTTGCCACTTTTTAACAGTTTCCCAGTTTTGTGTTAAAACAGCTTATTCACACTACGCACTTCTTCCTTTGTCATGGCAACTCAAACACTAACTGATAAAATCAAAGATTTGACCTGAGCGGAGCATATGAGTGCTAGCGTATTATGAATGACTGTTTGCTTATCATATTTCCTGTGTTATGTAAAGAGTTTATTTGGTACTCAGATAGCACCGCTGCGAATTCATTGCTGCATTTCTCATTTAGGCAAGAGAATAGCAGTCATCCATACAGTTGGTAATTAACAAAAAGATACTCTTTGATTGTTAATGCAATAGCAGGTAGAATTAAGAAAATCATATTTTGTAATCTCTTAACAGTTATTATATATCCATTACCTTTAACAATGAGTTCTTACGATAACCGTAATAAAATGTGTAGTTCTATACCTTTCCTACTGCAATATTTCATGATACAATTCCTTTAAGGAACTATTTACATTGGTGTAAGCGTAGTGTTAGTTTCATGACAAGAGGAAGCATATGCTTTGTTTACATCAGAGAGAACTCTGGTTTACAGTGGATAGTGTGTAATATAATCACAAGGTGTTTGTAACCACAAATTTTTCCTTAATGTAAGCAATTTCTCTTTTCAGAAACCTACTTTTAAGGGTGGTTTAAACATGTGTGTTCTATTTACTTCTAGGATATACACAATGGAAAGTTGGAGTTAAGTTGTGGCTTTTGTATCCAGTGATGGTGCTTCAAGTCATAGCACAGAGAGTGACAATGACGTTAATAGTGTTAAATAGTGTGGTGAAACTTGCTAATGACATTTATTGCACTGCTAATAGCGATTTAGTGAATGACAAACAATAGCTACACTATTGCATATAATGTGTGCAGAAGTTTCTTTGTAGGAAATGGAATTAAGTTATTCATGTCAAATTGCATTGCTCTATCTAGAGAGTAGAATAAAATAACAAGTGTCAAATATGTGTTATTCTTCCAATTTTCCTGTCAAATTCCACATCCTACTGTTGGTTGGTTGCAAGTTCAAACAAACCATGGAGGCAGTTTAAGTGCAAAAGATTTTACTGTGAAGCATGCAGAAGAAATTATTGCAAGGTGCTTGATCTCATTCACTCTCAAAAATTTAAATGTGACCATTATGTATTATGACACAGAAACATTCAGCAACCACTATTAACCCCAATAACATTATATAAAAAGAAATTTATTTGCCGACTATTGGATAATTTAAATAAGTTACACAGGAATAAACAGTTGTGTTTTTCATACTAGCCTAGCTGTCAGGTGTTCAGCTGATCATAATTGTGTTCTAATATTGCATTGCTACAGATGACAGTGACGAGTTATTTTATGAGCTTTAATCGACTCCTTTAAAAAGAAATTTGAATAACTCAAAGTACAATCACAATTATTGAAGCTCACATAATTAACTTTGTACGTCGTCAGTAGCGATACAGTATTAGAACATATGATCAGCTGAGCAGACAGCTATGCAGGTATGAAAAATATAGCTGTAGTAGCTACGAGTGACGTCATAATCCGAGAGCACGATTTTTCATAGTTTAGTTCCATCCTCGATCACTACTCACGCTGCGATCGCCTTCGTGTTTCCACCATTTTAACACTAGGGTTGCACTTCTTATACTTTGGTGTTCTGTGTGAAGACTGTGAAGGATACTGTGGATACAGGAGAATGTCGTCCGTTATTTCTCGCACTGCTACTTTTGTAATTTCATGTTCATTTTCTAACCGCTACCAGCTGCCTGACCAAGTGTGAACAAAAGCTAAGCACTTAGGTGTGAAGAGAACTTCCAGCAGAAAGTCATATGGCGATTCCATGACTTCTGACTTGAAAGATAAATAGCACACAATAAACATAAATAGTTTTAATCTCCACTATAGAAAGTTGTTGGTGTCTCGTGCTTGAGTGTAGAGCTCATGGCGTGGTAATCATGGTATTGCTCACAGCCTTGCCACAACGTTCACAAACACAGTTTAAGTGCGGATGATGGAACTAATTTTGTACGTTAACTGTTTGGCTAGCAAGGACTTCTCAATATTCATCAGTGCAACGGATCATCTAGTCTGCTCTGGGAGTTCGTAAAATATTATTTTATATTTTGAAAGCGGAAAATCATTTCCATTTGCCGCACTAGTGACTGGCATGATTAATATTGGTTCAAAAAGTTTTCATGTTTCTGGGAAAACAGATGTAGAGTTGAAAAGGCTCTTTCTGTGAATGACATTTACCAAAAAGCATTCTGAATGAAAAGGTAAAGAAAGCAAGATTTGTGTCCTCCGAAACCCTTTCGGAAAAGTTACGGTGTACTACAGGAAGAGCCAAAAAACTACGAACCGCGTGAGCAGACGCGAACTGGAAAAACACCGCGCAGGTGGTAGGTAGTTTTTTGTTTCACCCGGTAGTATGAATGACTTCATTATATAGCCCTCTATAATGTGGGACATTTTCTTTCTTACCATTTCATTCGTCCAAATCAATTAATTTTTTTCTACGTGATAAGCAATGGAAAAAGAAATATCTACCATTTTTATCGAGAGATGTATCAACTTGTGTTTCAGACTTGGAGGTGGTCTTTAAGTTTGTCAACCTCTTCACTGCAAAATGCTACGTGAAATATTTGGATTGAGAAATTCTAAAAACAGCATCAGAATGAGGAAGAATAAAGAAAAACATTCCAAAATGAAATTAAGGTCTAAGTGGCTTAAAAGCACTAAAACAAAATTAAATTTTAAAAAAAAACATGAGGACATTCATTTGGAGCTTGAATCATACAAAGAGTATGGCATTCAATCCCAAAAACATTTGATCTCTTAGTAGACTTTGGAAAAGAAACTCAAAGGAAGAATGGCAAAGAATAAGCTTACTTCCTATAACAGCTCTTATCATATCATTGTTCACACCTGGCAAATATAGATATACCACATAGAAATATAACAACTACAACAAAACCTATGAGATCATTGTTCAACAATTAGCAAAGATAGTATTACCACATGGAAATATAACACAACTACAACAGCTGATATCAGCACACAACTACAACAGCTGCTATCAGATCATTGTTAAACACCTAGCAAATAGTTATACCACATGAAAATACAACATAACTACAACAGCTGCTATCAGATCCTTGTTCAACACGTAGCAAAGACAGTATTACCACATGGAAATATAACAGCTAAAACAGCTGCTATCAGCTACCAAAGGTAGTTATACCACACGGCAATATAGCACAACTACAACAGCTGCTATCAGATCATTGTTCAACACCTAGCAAAGATAGTTATACCACATGGAAATACAACATAACTACAACAGTTATTATCAGCTCATTGTTCAACACCTAGCAAAGATAGTATTACCACATGGAAATATAACACAACTACAACACTGCTATCAGCTACCAAAGGTAGTTATACCACACGGCAATATAGCACAACTACAACAGCTGCTATCAGATCATTGTTCAACACCTAGCAAAGATAGTTATACCACATGTAAATATAACACAACTGCAACAGCTGCTATTAGAGCATTGTTCAACACCTAGCAAAGATAAATATATCACATGGAAATATAACACAACCACTACAACTTCTATCAGATCATTGTTCAACACCTAGCAAAGATACTTATACCACAACTACAACAGTTGCTATCAGATCATTGTTCAATACCTAGCAAAGATAGTTAAACCACAAATACAACAGCTACTATCAGATCATTGTTCAACACCTAGCAAAGATAGTTATACCTCATGGATATATAACATAAATGCAACAGCTGCTATCAGATCACTGTTCAACACATAACAAAGATAGTTATATCACGTGAAAATACAACATAACTAAAAACAGCTGCTATTAGAGCATTGTTCAACACCTAGCAAAGATAGTTATACCACATGGAAACACAACACACATACAACAGCTGCTATCAGATCACTGCTCAATACCTAGCAAAGAGAGTTATTCCACAACTACAACAGCTGCTATGAGATCATTGTTCAACAAATAGCAAAGATAGATATACCACATGGAAATATAACACAACTGCAACAGCTGCTATTAGAGCATTGTTCAACACCTAGCAAAGATAAATATATCACATGGAACTATAACACAACCACTACAACTTCTATCAGATCATTGTTCAACACCTAGCAAAGATAGTTATACCACAACTACAACAGTTGCTATCAGATCATTGTTCAATACCTAGCAAAGATAGTTAAACCACAAATACAACAGCTACTATCAGATCATTGTTCAACACCTAGCAAAGATAGTTATACCTCATGGAAATATAACATAAATGCAACAGCTGCTATCAGATCACTGTTCAACACATAACAAAGATAGTTATATCACGTGAAAATACAACATAACTAAAAACAGCAGCTATTAGAGCATTGTTCAACACCTAGCAAAGATAGTTATACCACATGGAAACATAACACAACTACAACAGCTGCTATCAGATCATTGCTCAATACCTAGCAAAGAGAGTTATTCCACAACTACAACAGCTGCTATGAGATCATTGTTCAACAAATAGCAAAGATAGATATACCACATGGAAATATATCACAACTACTACAGCTGCTATCAGATCATTGTTCATCACCTAGCAAAGATAGTTATTCCACAACTACAACAGCTGCTATGAGATCATTGTTCAACAAATAGCAAAGATA
The DNA here is from genome assembly GCA_030765065.1 of Deroplatys truncata. Lineage (NCBI taxonomy): Eukaryota > Metazoa > Arthropoda > Insecta > Mantodea > Mantidae > Deroplatys > Deroplatys truncata. Next base: position 128,887,547 of record CM060979.1, on the reverse strand, counting down.
GATATACCACATGGAAATATATCACAACTACTACAGCTGCTATCAGATCATTGCTCAACACCTAGCAAAGATAGATATACCACATGTAAATATAACACAACTACTACAGCTGCTATCAGATCATTGTTCAACTCCTAGCAAAGATAGTATTACCACATGGAAATACAATATAACCACAACAGCTGCTATCAGCTACCAAATGTGGTTATACCACACGACAATATAACACAACTACAACAGCTGCTATCAGATCATTGTTCAACACCTAGCAAATAGTTATACCACATGGAAATATAACACAACTGCAACAGCTGCTATCAAATCATTGCTCAACACCTAGCAAACATAAATATACCACATGGAAATATAACACAACTACTACAGCTGCTATCAAATCATTGCTCAACACCTAGCAAAGATAGATATACCACATGGAAATATAACACAACTACTTCTTCTGCTATTTAGATCATTGTTAACACCTAGCAAAGATAGATATACCACATTGAAATATAACACAACTACTACAGCCGCTATCAGATCATTGTTCAACATCTAGCAAAGATAGATATACCAGATGGAAATATAACACAACTACTACAGCTGCTATCATATCACTGTTCAACACCTAGCAAAGATAGATATACCACATGGAAATATAGCATAACTACAACTGCTATCAGATCATTATTCAACACCTAGCAAAGATAGATATACCACATGGAAATATAACACAACTACAACAGCTGCTATCAGATCATTGTTCAACACTTAGCAGAGATAGGTATACCACATGGAAATATTGTAACACCCCACGGGGGTGGTTACCCCCGCAGTAGGTGATTACACTAGGGGGTGATAGCTCAGAGGTAGGGGGGATGCGTCGGAACTGGGGTGGTAGGTAGGCCAGGGTGGCGTTCCAGGATGGGGGTATTTAAATGATGCACAGGGGATGCATTGACCCAATAAATTATATTATTACTTTAAGTTAGTACACTGGCTACTCAGAATGGGCTGAAGCCCGACAAGTAAGCAGAACTTAGTAGAGATACATTCTTACCTGTTCACCCGGGCGTTGTGTTGGCGACTCGTGTACGGGGTCTCGACGACGGATTCAACAACTGACCTGACAACTACTCTTTGATAACTGCCCCCGATTGCCTTTTAATAACACTCTCGATTGCCCTCGGATAACTGCTCACTGACAACTGACAATCGACTACTCTTTGATAACTGCTCACGACCGAGTCAAAACCCTGTAGTATAAATACGTACAGAAGAGCTGACTCGGCGTTCCTTAGCGTGGTCGTGTAATTGTAACCTGGTTTCCACACTTTACGCTGGTTTACGACATATGCTGTAATACTCGGTGCTCAACCTGGTCCGCTACATCGTTCCCAGGTTCGTCAAATTCCGACCCGGGATTTAAAATTGAAGAGGAGGACAAACATCTTAGGGGGAACTATAATGTCCACTTAGACTGGGGTTGATAGAAAAAGAAAAAAACATGGTTTGAGCCTTATACAATTGAAATGCTCGGGTGTACTCTGCTGTCCAAGATTCGGATACTAGGGACAAAATTTATTTTTTTATTTTAAGGGTTGGTGAGTACGATAGTGGTGGGTTCGACTGCGCACCGCACCCTGCTGCAAATCTATGTCCCTTCTGTGCCGGTTGCTTACTTTCGTGCCCGGAGGTGAACCTTGCCTTGTATGATTGAGGTTCTGTACAGAACTGCTGATTAACTCCGCATACGTAGCTTTTTTCTTGGTAACGTAGGATTTATTTCCGCGCATGCTGCATTTCTTTGGTCAAGCAGTGGCGTTCCCTCAGAGCGCACCAATTCTTCGTGGTCTGGCGCGACTCCCGTGGTGAGTTACTGGCGTTCGTACTCTGGTGGCCACTGTTCGACCTGAGTCTTTTCTGTTGGTTGCTTCTCTTCTAGCTGTCTCTTGGTGCGCAGCAACAGGATTGTTTTTCAAAGATGGATTTTATTTCGGATAGGTGGGATGGATTATAGTGCGTTTTTAATTCCTACGGGATGAGACTAAACACAGCAGAGAAAAGGTAAATTTAGAAAGTGAGTGGGTACCCCTGCCGATTCCTTGTCTCTCCAAATTTTGAAAAAAAGAGGGAAAAACACGGAACAGAAAAAACATTAAGTTCCGTTATCCAGGTGTGATGCAACTACTCATAAGTTCTGCTTGCCTTGGTATGTTCGTTCGAACAACAACAAAATTAAATATGTACATATATCCAATCATTATTGTCTGTAACTGCACAAAATGTTTTTTTGTGTTTCATTGTGTGTAGGCGGTGTTTAGATGGTGTCCGCTTTTTGGTATTTTGCTGTTTCCTTGCTTCCGTAACACGGGGAGGAGGGTCGCTGAGGCTGCTGTAGACTGACCCTCTCTCGTGGTTTCTCTTGCATGCTTGAGGACGTCCTCTAAAACAGACTTAATTTTTTACTTTAGTTCCCAGAAATATTAATATTGTGGAAGTTGTGCCCAATGAAACACAACAAAAACATATTTACACTTCATTCTCTATTCACACACCTGTCCCAGTGTTGTACGCCACTGAGCAGTACAAAGTCAACTCTGTGTGTGAGGCGACAAATACCTGTGTCAGCGGAATTCATGGCAAGACTGCTGCTTTCGACACTTACCGTTCATTTAAAGTTGGATGTGTATAAAGGCGATGTCTGTGTTTCTTAGTTTGTGAACAGAATTTCTGTACTCATTCGCGTGTGTGGAAAGTGATACCTATTTTGTGTTGTGTAATTCGTGGAGGATACCTGTGCCTTTCCTGCCTTCATCTCCTTGTTTGTTTTGAGCCTTTTTATTTATTTATTTATTTTATTTCATTTATTTCTCCCTCTGTTAGTGTTGATTCTGAGGCGGACTGCAAGATTCAATATTTCTATATTCCTGGTCCATTTCGTGTATTATTTGCCCTGGTCGTGTGAGAAATTTGTTGATTTTTATTTGTTTATTTGCCACGTTATATTTATCTACTACTTTACACGTTGATATGCTTCGCCTTGCCTGTTAATTGACATTTATTTACTTTATAGCGCTTAGTTGTCGTGCCAGAGTGAACGTGATAGGATTTTTATTTCTACGTTTATCTATTCTCTATGCGCTACCGCATGTGTAAGGTGCGAAGAAAAGAATTCCTGGCATCAACCTATAGTTCTCAAAACACATTATCAACTACCTATCTTAAATTACTCTTAAACTAACAATTATATGAATAACAGTACTATGAAATAACTTTCTGTTACTAGCGTGCTGTATGTTATTTAGAGTGAATAAATATTCCTAGTGGCGAAAAACTCATATAACAGTTACCGTATGGGTAAATGTGTTCAATAAACTGAACATAATTAACTACTGATACCTGATGGAGGGTGGGCGTAACCTCATTTGGAGCGCACATGGCCGCGGAGTGATACAAACCGGTGATTTGTTTATGCCTACTTTATTCTTCTGGTGTACATAGCTTAGGTAGCGGGCGGATTCTACCCTGCGGACGAACTGTATGAGAGCGTCCACTGTTTGTGGGTTGTAGGGCAGTGCCTGTTCTATTAGTGATGGTTTAAGGCCCCTCACGATGTGTTTTACCCGTTCCTTCTCTGTCATTTCGGGGTTGACTAGATTACACAGAGCTACAATTTCATAAGCGTATTGCTCTGTGGGCTCACTAAGGTCCTGCACCCTCTGCCTTAGTCTGACCTCCATCATTTCCTCCTCTGCCGCGTGAATGAAGGCTTTTAATAACCCCTGTTTTCCCATTGGGCGTCCCTATTTCTATGGGAAAAGGTTTTGTACCAGTTTAGTGCGGTACTATTAAGGTAGCATGGTAAATACTACGCCTTATGCTGGTCGTCCCAATTATTGGCACGCGCTATCAACTCAAACTTATGTAGATAGTCCCTTATACTTTCCCCTGGTTTCCCCGCGAAGCTACCCGGATCTAATGGTGGACTACTAACGTGCATGGGTTGAGGTGCTTCAGTTACCATTCTACTTAAAACAGGCGAGTCCATTTTACTCATAGTATTTGTGTGTTCGTCTCCCTTATTCATGACTAACTGTTTTTCTACCCTACTTGTGCTTGGGCTAGAGGTGTTAATGATCTTGCCAGAGCGGAGACGTATTTGATTTGCCGTCTCAGCGTGTGCCGCCATCTCGTTTGAAATTCCTTTCAAATCAGTGATTAGAAATTCTTGGAATTTAAATTGTTCCCCCTGTATAGCTGCTAATTCTGCGCACAGATTTCTAATCTCTTTAGTAGTAGGACTAGTAGAGTTTCGAGTAGGTTCAGCCATGCATAATAACTTAAATGTACTACTCTAAAACAATATACATAACTTGAGAAAAGTAAACAAAGTTATATTCTGTGTAGGTGACTCATGATGCAAAAGGTGGGAGGGTGGGTCTTCACCAGATAACCTCAGGTAAAAGGTTATCCCGAAATGGGGTGTGTTTTACACCTTGAAAAAAATAATAAAGAGGGAGAAAAAAATTTATTACATCCCCTGGCTGGAAGAGGTAAGGGTGTTTTCCCCAATTGCGTCTGGCGCCGCCACCATATTGTAGCCGACGCCTCCGCCAAATTGTAGCCGGCGCCAACACCAAATTGTAACACCCCACGGTTACCCCCGCAGTAGGTGATGACACTAGGGGGGTGATAGCTCAGAGGTAGGGGGGATGCGTCGGTACTGGGGTGGTAGGTAGGCCAGGGTGGCGTTCCAGGATGGGGGTATTTAAATGATGCACAGGGGATGCATTGACCCAATAAATTATATTATTACTTTAAGTGAGTACACTGGCTACTCAGAATGGGCTGAAGCCCGACAAGTAAGCAGAACTTAGTAGAGATACATTCTTACCTGTTCACCCGGGCGTTGTTTTGGCGACTCGTGTACGGGGTCTCGACGACGGATTCAACAACTGACCTGACAGCTACTCTTTGATAAGTGCCCCCGATTGCCTTTTAATAACACTCTCGATTGCCCTCGGATAACTGCTCACTGACAACTGACAATCGACTACTCTTTGATAACTGCTCACGACCGAGTCAAAACCCTGTAGTATAAATACGTACAGAAGAGCTGACTCGGCGTTCCTTAGCGTGGTCGTGTAATCGTAACCTGGTTTCCACACTTTACGCTGGTTTACGACATATGCTGTAATACTCGGTGCTCAACCTGATCCGCTACAATATAATACAACTACAACAACCGGTATCAGATCATTGTTCAACACCTAGCAAAGATAGTTATACCACATGGAAATACAACATAACTACAACAGCTGCTATCAGATCATTGTTCAACACGCAGCAAAGATAGATATACCACATGGAAATGTAACGCAACTACTACAGCTGTTATCAGATCATTGTTCAACACCTAGCAAAGATAGATATACCCCATGGAAATACAACATAACTACAACAGCTGTTATCAGATCGTTGTTCAACACGTAGCAAAGATAGATATACCACATGGATATATAATGCAACTACTAAAGCTGCTATCTGATCATTGTTCAACACCTAGCAAAGATAGTTATACCACATGGAAATATAGCACAAACACTACAACTGCTATTAGATCATTGTTCAACACCTAGCAAAGATAGATATACCACATGGAAATATAACACAACTACAACAGCTGCTATCACATCATTGTTCAACACCTAGCAAAGATAGGTATACCACATGGAAATATAACACAACTACAACAGCTGCTATCAGATCATTGTTCAACAGGTAGCAAAGATAGATATACCACATGGAAATATAATGCAACTACTACAGCTGTTATCAGATCAGTGGTGAAGCTCTACCAAAGGTGGGCATGTCCAGAATGAAAGGACTTTTAAGGAGATTTTTAAGATAATGAAATAATATTAAACACAAGTGTTAATGAATAATTTTAAGTTAACTGCTGAGATCAACGATTTGAAATGGTAAAGAATTCAGAATAATTTTGATATGATGATTGTTTTTTAAAGGTACAATACTAAAATTTCCTGGCTTGAGGGCAGTGGTCTAAAGATAAATTTATTCATACCTAACGTTTTGGTCAAGCCTTTGATTGCCATCTTCATGAGGGTAACCCTGGACAGCAACAACTGCCAACTTGGCAGCAGATGCTTCATAATTTATACTTCATGCCAGGTTATCCACGTGCATTTGACCTTAACTTTTTCCTCTATTTTATTGATGTTATTGTAATGTTTATATATTTCAACTGTTTCTCTATAAAGTCTGGCATGGCAATATTTTGTTGTCTTCATAGAGAATACGATGACTCACAATGACAAGGTGTGCAGCCACTGGAGACTTATCTGTTTCTGCAGGATGGCAATGTGGCTTATGTTCTATAATTTGAGTATTAATGTGCATTTAGTTGTTCTGATGTAAAAGGGACTGCAAGTGCAAGGTATTTTGTATATCTCTGGAACACATGAGGGTTCTCTCTTATCTTTAACAGATTTTCAAGTTTGTTCAATTTTTATATTTTGTTTGTGTGTTGTATAGATTTTGTACTTTTTAAGTATTCTTTCAATGTGGTCTGTAACATTTTAACATAAGATAAGAAAACTTTCCCCTTATACGCAGGTTGTTCATGGCCTTGGTGTGTTTTCCATTTAGCATGGATTGCTCTGTTGAAATCTGTACAGCAGATCCATTTTGTAACATAGCCATCCTAACGTGTTCTATCTCCTCACCTAAATATCAACCAAAATGTCCAGCGTAAATATGTTTATCCTAGCACCATGACCTCCATCCTAAGATTTTAATATTGTATCTATTAGCTCCAGCCATGAAAGCATTCGCACCATTGTTTTTAAAGCTTTTTGACTCATATATAATGCTTGTAAGCAATAGTTCTTTCCTACTATTATAATTTGCTTCTCCAGCTGCAACTGCTTCAATTCTGTTTTAATCTTTTTCTATCTTATGCATTTTCTTCTGGTTTCCTTTCAGTAGCCAAGTCTGCCTTTTGCCTGGCTGGCATACTCTGGAAATTGAATATCCTATGCTGGTCTAAATTCTGATCAGGAGTATCCACTGACTGAAACCAGTATCCAGAAAACATATGACCAGTGAATTGGATTGGTTCCACAAACTAAGAGCACAAATGAATTGCCTAGTCCAATAATTCTTCAAAGAAGAAGTATCTACTTTAACTACCCAATTTGCCACTTAATGTAGCATTAAAGGATCACTTTTTCCCCCCTTTCTTGCAGAAACTTGCTACACTGCATCATTCTAGGTCTTCACACAAGTCTTTGCTTCCACAACCTGACTTAACTTACAATGCTCCTGTATTCTCCACCTCACTGGCTTCTGTTGTTGCTCCTCTCCCTTTATCATTCCTGACCCAGTCACTTCTGTTTTCCCATGTATGAGCAACAACGGTCCTAAACCACCATTTCAATGTTTTACGATATAGGCATTTGAAAGTTTGAAGTTAGCCATAGTGCTGCTATACATTTTATTGCATCCAGTGAAGAGGAACCATGATCATGATGGATACACACACAATTAAGCTCTGGTCTATCATAGCACTGCATACCATTTACTAGAGGTCACTAGTGGTGCCATACATTTTGTTGTAGCCCAGTGAAGGGGAACCATGGTCATGATGGATAGATACACAGATAAGCTCTGGTCTATCATAGCACTGTATATCATTTACTAGAGGTCACTGATGGTGCTATACATTTTGTTGCAGCCCAGTGAAGGGGAACCATGATCATGATGGATAGACACACAGATAAGCTCTGGTCTATCATAGCACTGTATATCATTTACTAGAGGTCACTGGTGGTGCTATACATTTTGTTGCAGCCCAGTGAAGGGGAACCATGGTCATGATGATGGACACACAGATAAGCTCTGGTCCAGCATAGCACTGTATACCATTTACTAGAGATCACTGATGGTGCTATACATTTTGTTGCATCCTAGTGAAAGGGGTACATTATTGTGATGAACGATAGACACACAGATAAGCTCTGGTCTATTTACTAGAGGACACTAGTGGTACTATTCATTTTGTTGTAGTCCAGTGAAGGGGAACCATGGTCATGATGGATAGACACACAGATAAGCTCTGGTCTATCATAGTACTGTATACCATTTACTAAAGGTCACTGGTGGTGCTATACATTTTGTTGCATCCTAGTGAAGGGGAACCATGTTCATGATGGATAGACACACAGATAAGCTCTGGTCCATCATAGCACTGATACCATTTACTAGAGGTCACTGGTGGTGCTATACATTTTGTTGCATCCTAGTGAAAGGGGACCATTATTGTGATGAACGATAGACACACAGATGAGCTTTGGTCTATTTACTAGAGGACACTAGTGGTACTATTCATTTTGTTGTACCCAGTGAAGGGGACCATGATCATGTTGAAAGATAGACACACAGATAAGGAAGGACTGACCTATCATAGTACTGTATACCATTCAGTCTGTAATCTTAAGTTAGAATGTAATGCGTTGAGTGTCCATGGTGAAAATCTGTAACACTTTGATAGTACTCACAAAGCCGTAAAAATGCTCCTTTGTCATAAAGTTGTAAAAAGGTCTCCGCTCCATATATTTTATGGGAAAATCATGAAAGTTATACTATGTTTAAATTGCAGCGTTAACAGAATTTTAAAAGAAAAGGTTGCCGAGCGCTTTATGTTCAACTGCTAAACTGAATCATTCAATTGTTCTGTTCTTACATCAGCATATTGCATCTAGGCACAATTTGTCTTAGCATTCCCAGGTTATGTTTTAGCCAGTCTTATGAAATTTTTAATTGACTGCATGTGGACCTTGACAGAATTCTGGAATGGGTCCATAGAACAAAGCTATAATGCTATCTGTTGATTTCTAGTGAGGTAATCCACTGGTAGGTGTTCAAAATTAATAATTTCATCTCTACAATTACAAATGAAGATGTTTCCCAAAATGGAAATTTTTTCCTTATCAGGTTGAGTAAAATAAACTCATAGAAGCCTGATATTTTCTTTCTTAAGCTTTACAGCAATGAAGTGCTTAATGGTTCTGTAGATTTACAGTGCTGATAGGACAATACCACTATTTCTCGATACCAGTACTGATTTTTGAGCACCGATACTCGGTATTCACTTTATTAAAGAACTGTAAAGGCAATAGCTTCTTCACTGAATTATGTTATTAGTAGTTTTCTATTTAACCCACATAACTAATTTTGTATTGTATGCCAATTCCAAAATTGTTCCTGCTTAACATTGTCCAGTTGTTTTGTTATCTTGAAATTGCCACAGGTTATATATCCCCTATTGTTAATCATGATGGAGGTTTTTTTTTTACTTTCTCTACTACGTATAGTAAGTAGGGGAAGTATTGCATTCCACCCAAAAATTCGATACTGAGATTTCACCGGAAATACATGTTTTGAGACCTCCTGAATCCAAAAAAAGCATTTTTAGAAACATGTCCGTGTGTGTGTGTGTGTCTGTGAACAGCATAACTCAAAAACGAACAGTCGGATAAGCACCAAACTTGGTATTTAGGTTCAGTATCTTCCGGCGATGCGACACGAAGGTTTTCAAGAAAATCCCCCCACCCCAGACTACCCATTACATGGAAGATTTTTCGAAAATTTTAATTTTCTCAAAAATGGCTCTAACGATTTTGATGAAAATATCATATGTTTAAGATAATGTCATGAGAAATGAAATGTATATCTCGAATTTTCTGGGAATGTCTCCAAAAGTATTCTTCATTGTGAACGACTTTTGCATAACTGGTAAACCATAAGAGATAGACAAAATTTTACTACACAAAAAATGTAGATCGCGTTAAAATACAAAACTTATGTCATATACATTTCTTTTGTTGAGTGAACCGTTTTCGAGATATTGCTTGTTATTTCCTTAAATTTTCCAATACTTATACTTTTTCTCAAATTCGTTATTCATTTTTTTTATGTCCTGGACATGCAAAGAGAATGGAATGCGCCACATAGCAACCAGCGTTAAAATATTTGACTATCGCTTAAAAGCTACCATATTCCCCTTGCATCTACAAGAAAATTACCAATAAGATTGACATCTCGATATCTCGATTAACATGAAGCATATGGAGAATAGGCGTTTGTAAAATTAGATTGTACAAGAGTAGAGAAAGTCATGTGAGTGTAACACATCAGATTTTTTTTATTTAAGAACAATTTTAACTGCTGTGGTCCTTAGCATCTCATTCTACATTAGGCGTGAAAGACTGGAAATTTCGCTCAGAGGCCTCTTTACCAGACTTGAGGTTCTTTTACGTGCCAAAAATCTATGACATAGGACCACCGGCTTTATTTCCTTTCCAAAGGAAGCAATGCTAAGGATTTTTATGCCCCAAAAAAAAATCCATCGCCCTCTGCCAAGTTTGAACCCAAGACCTCAGGAACTAATGGTAACCACTACACCATGGAGGACAACTATGTGGTGTTGGTGATAAGTTTTTTGTTTTGCTTTTTATATAACTATAATTTGTGCTGAAAACTTTCTTTTATAAGATTTTTTATCTATTGGTACAGGGTGGGGCAGAAACAATAAGCTGGTTTCAAAATGAAAAATGTTTATATTGGTAATATTTATATATATTCCTCTTACAGTATCTTAAAGCACAGAGATTGGAGAACGCAAGTCATTATGTAAGATATGCCGCACGCTACAAACTGACATGTGTAAAGCAGTGGCATGCTTCCTTGACAACCGTCATGGACTCCATTCCAGAGATATCTGTACTCGTGCTGTTTTGTTCTTTATGTGCAGAATGAGGTTGCCCAGGCGGTGATTGGTTTTTGACGCTACCTTCTGTAAGCCATTGTAGCATCCAATGATGAATAGTGTCCTTAGACAGTACACCACATCAATAAGTTCCCGTCGAAATGCTCTCCGAGTCTGTGTGGTTCTAATGCACCAATTTACAGCACAAATATGCTCCTTCACTATCTAGCACTCCATGACTTACTAACAGAATGGAGGGTTGGAAACTGCCCTCTACAGTCCTGACATGCACTTACAACAAACAACCCGCTTATAGTTTCTGCCCCACCCTGTATTCTGTAAGTTATGCTGGTGACCCAGTTTGATTTTCATAAACACAAACTAACAGATGGAAGGAAAGAACAAATATGCCATGCACTGTATTATATCACACCTTAAGTTCTGATTTGTTTCTGCCGGATTCACATATTTTGGTCACCGGAATAAGTAAATGTAATGCCTGAGAGTGAATCAGCAAACCAGTCTATTGCAAAAATGTGATTTAGTGTGTCAACTTCATCCACAACTTAGTTAACGGTCCATGTTACATGAGTACCTTTACTCCTTCCCCCATTGTTTTGCAAGTTTTCATTTAGATACAAGAGTGTATGGAATGTTACATTTATTCACCCACAGGAAATGCCATCAAGGTCTATAAAAATCTAGTCCAGCAATTCTTTGGGGACATGTGCAAGGCAATAACATCAACTCTCGACTCCTTTCATTCCTAATCTGGCATAAAGCTATGCGCAAAAACTTTTAATAATACAAAACTTAAAAATTTGAAGGTATCGAAGGTTTATCTCAAAATATTACACTTTGATACCAAGTATTGAGGTCCTATCTGTAGTTTACAGCCATTAATCAAATGTAACTGTTCTATATTAGTAATTTCTTTCAAATTCAGAAATTCTGGTATCATTTCTAAAAGGCACATTTGAAGCAAGAAATAAAAATACAGTAAGAACTTTGTTTTTTTTTCTTTTATATTCATTTCAAATAATGCATTTAACAGTTGTATTATCTATTTTTATTAATAAAACAATACGTTATAAATTAACATTGTAGTTACAAATAATGTGGCTGATGCTCCAATGCAAAGAGCATGGTGAACAACACAAACATATCTTAATGGTGTTCATGGTTCAACCAAGAAACACATACACAAGTATTTTAAACTAGCTCAATTTAATACAACCAACATTTTTTACACTGCTATATATACAAATGTTTTAAATAATGCATGTCTTTGTTTACTAACCAGATTAAGAATTGTGACAGAAAAGTAGTAATTATGCAGGTTTCCCTAAGAGCTAGAGAGAACAGTGGTTGCTATGAGGATGACTCAAATATAAACATTAATTATTTTTTTTTCATAGATTTATTGATTAATCATGTATACGAGTGACACATTCTCTACACACTTTTGCCAACAGTTTGGTAGCTTGAACATTCCTTGTTCAAGAAAAATTTAAGGACAAGTCATCAACCAGTTGTGTACATGCTCTTTGACCCTTCATTGTTTTCAAAACACTGCCCGCCAAGTGATTCTTCCATGGGCACGAACAAAAATAGTTGGGGGAGGACAAATCTGCACTGTAGGAAGGGTGGTTGAGGGTTTCCCAATGCATCTTTCAATGTGTTTCTTGTCAAATTCGCTGTGTGAGGCTTAGCATTGTCATGCAGAAGGATGACATATCTGATGGCATATGTCTTGTTTCAGTAAGCAGCTTTTGCTGACTTTAACTGGCAATAGTTAACTGCATTCACTGTACGTCGATCGTGAAGAAAATCAATAAGCAAAATTCCTCTATAGTCAAAAAACACTGTCACGAGAGCTTTTCTTGCTCTCGAGAGAATGGGCATCAAGCATGACCTTCATTTCTCGGCTGTCCTTAAATTCTCTGGCTCAAGTAAACACTGGCTTTTAGGAGACTGCAGCATTCCCAAACTGTGCCTTCAAATGAGTTTAAATCTCAGAGGGTTTAACCCTTTCATTGGTTAAAAACTTTATAATAATGTGTTGCACAACAGGTGAACCTCTTGTTCACTCATGACTGTACTGATGCCAGAACAGAGCGAAGCAGCTAACCAAGCCGGTCCCCCCCCCCACTGCCTCAATTACCATTTATATTTGAATCACCCTCGCATTTTACCACCAAGCACTTTAATTGAACAATACAAATAGAATTGCCATTAAGATGAATCACACATAGTCCAGTCATACAGTTCTCCGCACATATAACACTTCCACTGCTAATACGGACTTGTGTTGTTTTAGTTAGCAATATATGCCGATAGAGTGCACCTGTTCATAAAACAGAGTTTAAGTTACAGTAGCTGTTTGCTACTCCAGGTCGAGAGATTTTTTGAAAGAGAATATGCAAAATTACGACAAACACTTTTCTCAGAAAAACGTTTAATTATTGGGTATGTGTTGATTGTTGAGACAGGCCAATAGAGGGAGCTATGCAATGATGCTAAACGTTTTTCTAACAACTTGGCATTATGTGGCAGGTATGGTTAACTTCATGTGGAGCGAAACAATTTGTTTGCTTTCATTGGCTGAAGTGACTTGCTCATTTGTCAAATATCAGCAACAAAATCTTTATTCTCGGAAGTTGCTTAGTGCACGTAAAATGTTAAGTGCAGTAAATGCAAAAAAAAAAAAAAAAAAAAAAAAAAAAAAAAAAAAAAAGGAAAATAAATGGAAATTGTGTTTTATAAGAATCCTTAAAGGCCTGGTAGTACTGCTTCTTCTGAAATTCTTCCTGGTACCACAGTAAATATATATTAAAGCAAAGAACACCACTTCCTAGACTATACACAAATTTCTAGTCCATATTTTGCATTCCATAACATCAACTATAAACAAAAGCTATCACAAATAATGGGAAACTTATAGAATGTAAATAAAACAAACAATTTACATTAGGGAGTTAACTTTACAATTCATATCGTCCATTATTGAATGTTCATGCCCTGGTTACTAGAGGTCACTAGTGGTCTACACTATACATTTTCTTGTAGCCCAGCGAAGGGGGACCATGATCATGATGGATAGACACACAGCTCTGGTCTATCATAGCACTGTATACCATTTACTAGAGTTGCTATACATTTTGTTGCAGCCCAGTGAAGGGGCTGATGATGGATGAGCTCTATCATAGTATTGTATACCGTTCAGTCTGTAATCTTAATTACAATATAATGCAATAGAATTGAATGCTTTGTTATGTCCATGGTGAAAATCTGTAATGGTTTGAATCTACCCATAAAGCTGTAAAACAGACTCTGCTCCTGTATATCTTACAGGCAACCCGTAAAAGTTGGTATGTATGTTACTCCCTTGTTTACATAAAGAGTTATTTAATTTATTTTTATTTTCAAATTCAGAAACTCCTCTACAACATGAACTGTCAACTTGCAATGATGAAAGGCCTAGAGTCGGATATGATACATGTTCAGATTCTGAAGAATGTTTGATTATGTATTACAGTGTTTGAGTGAAATAAATGTTCATTTTTGTTGAATTTTGTTAAAATTTATGTTTATTATTTAAAATTCACATTTACAACTTGTTTGTTGAAGTTTTTTCCCTATGATATTTATCACTGTCGAAGAAAATCATAAATTAAACTTAAAATCTTTATATACCATTTAAAAGAAAAAAATTCAAACTTTTATGTCATGCAAGACTCAATCCATTCTAGGGAAACTTTTAAATTAAAATGTGAAATATCCTAAAACTGGACAGAAGTCAAGGTTTCATACAGTACTGCATTCAATACTTAGACTAGGGCTCCACTGGCAGTATTGTACTGCCTAAAAATGAGAAGCAACTTTTTATCTGGATGAGGCTACATAGGCCAGTGGAAGCCTCAAGGTCATACTGCCAAGAATAGGCCAGGTTCCATTTTCTTGCTTTAACTTACTGTCTGAATCCTGGCTCCACTGCGACTGTGTTTATTAAAATGGAGCTTGATAGTGAATTAATAGTAATTGAAGTTGAAAAATATCCAATCCCCTATAATCCTGAGAATGAAAGTTGAAGCCTGGAGGAAAATAACCAAGCCTGTTGAAATAACAAAAAAGGTTAGTCTTGTCATTTTTGTTTATAGTATGTGAAAGCAACAATAAAAACCACTTCCACTTCACACTGTATACTGTCAGTGCAATCAGGATCTCAGTCCAAGCAGTAAATGTACAAGGTGGTTCAAATATGAACAAGACTGATTTTTTTACGACCCTAAAACCGCACCAAGCATGTTAATGACCTTGGAAGGGGAAGTTGCTTCCCTCCTCTCTTGTTGTGAGCATGTTCAGTCTTGTCTAAGCTCTACAAGAAAGATGAATGAACAAAAAGTGTCAGTTAGCATGGAACAATGCATTATTATCAAATTTCTTACTGCAGAAGGGGTCCAACAATCAAAACTTCTTCAAAAGCTCGAAAAACAGTTTGGAGAAGCATATCTCTCGAGAATTCGAGTGTTAGAATGGTGTAAAGCCTTCACAGAGAGAACAGAGTGGAGAGCACGTTGCATAATCATGGACCACAAATATCAATCACCCCATCCAATTGTGACCGTGCTAACATGCTTATACAGGATAATAGGCATATTATTTCAACATTTTGTTGGGAGAAGTAACTAGGAAACCAGGAGGAAATCAGATGTCCTTCCTTCAAGACAATGCGAGGCCTCACAATGCCAGAAAAACCATGGAAACCATCAGCAAGCTTAACTGGGGCCTCTTTCCCCACCCACCTTACAGTCTAGATAAAGCCTCAAGTGGTTCTTTTTATTTGGGAGACTTAAAAGTGACTTGGAGGGAGTGTGGTTTGGTGCTAACAATGCAGTGATTGCATTTGCTCAGGAAGGGGTGCAAACTAAGCCAAATAACTTGGAAAAAGGGAATAAAACAGTTGCCAAAATACTGGAAAAAAATGTATAGCAGCCAATGGGGACTGCTTTGAAGGATAACATGTAAAACTGGTCAGTTTTCAATACAGTATTTTGTGAAAAAAGTCAATCCCGTTCATAATTGAACTACCTGAACGCACTCTTGATGCAAATAGTGACTGCTTAGTTTACTCTTTCCTCTCATTGACTCTAGTCCCTAAACCTCATGCACTGCACTAGTCTGGTGATTAGTCTACAAATCCAGAAATCCTGGGTTCAAGGTGGGAATTTTTCCTTAACCAGGATTATTCCCAATCATCCCTAGAGTCTCGAAGTATGAAAGTCAAAACCCGAAGTAATGCAACAGTGAGCAATCGTTCCACTGATATGACCTTAGATGTTAAAGACAGCATACAAATAGAAGAAACAAAAACAAAATCTGCACCAATCATTCCCTCTTTTTTTGTTTTTAAAGGAAAGTAACGGGTCTTCAAAATTATTCTGCTTTAACTGCCAGCCAGCTTAAATGAATGACGATATTAGTTCAACGAGCCCCGTCTCAAAGGAAAAATGTAAAACTGAACCTCGGACTGCATGCATTTCAGGCTTATTAATAGACAGGTTGATGTACACTAGGACATTTTCTGTGTTCTTTGCACATGAGATGGAAGTGAATTTGCATGGTTGAGTGCTACTTCCGAACTGAAACAATACAGGGAGGGAGTCCTTACGATATTAGAACAAAAAAGCTGTTTTTTTTTTTATTTTAACAAAAACAGTAGAAACAATCAAAATATTTTAAAATATTTGACTTTTTTAATAAAAAAACTGAAGTAACCTTTATAAATACTTTAAAGTTGTGCCATTAAAGCCAAGACGTAAGCAAAAGAAACGATCGAATAAATCTAAAGACCTGCATTATCAGTAAAATAACATGCCCTCGTGTAAACAATGCACTCTGATTGGAGGAATAATGGAACTACTTTTGTAACCACGTTTCATCCTGCTAACCTCTTTGCACAACACACTTCTAGAAATGCAGTAGCACTGCATAAATGAAACATAAACATCCCTAATCTGAAACAGGTTGAGTTCCTTCCTGGTAAAAGGCCATCCTCTCTTTCACTGTGCAATATGAGGACATTCCTTGGGTGTTTTAGTCCAGTATTTAGCCCCAATAGAAATACTTGCTTTTTACTCATATTCGAGTGTAACGATGGCCTTCATTTACCAATGTTTTGTCAGAAATTGCAGTATCCTGCCTGTGTGCAGAGATTTTCCTGAGGTAGTCTCAGGATGTTCTTGCTATTTCTTTCAAAATCTATTTCCAGCAACAGTTCATAAAAAGATATTTACCTGAACATAGGAAGGTCACCATTCACAAATGCAGGCACCTCTTTATTGTAGTAAGTGGTTCATTATTGTGGAAGAAATGAACACCACACTGCACTCCCATTAAATTTGTCACATTGAACTTCTAGCACTGGCACGGACTGTGAGCGGAATTAATGTTTAATGCTGACACAGCGATCAAGTTATCAGTATCCTTAACTAACAGCTAACTTGGTGTACTTCTCACAGAGTTGTGATATACATTCAGAATAATAACATTCTCACCACTCATTAAAGGATTCCCTACCGCACATGTTCTGCCAACTTAACAGAAGAAGTCAGTCTGTACATGTTGTTCACACAATTTCTGATAACTCATTTTGAGTAGCTGTATGCAATAATATGTTAAACATAGGTTTATTGCACGCATTTCAGTACTTAGCACACACTTA
Organism: Deroplatys truncata; assembly: GCA_030765065.1. Lineage (NCBI taxonomy): Eukaryota > Metazoa > Arthropoda > Insecta > Mantodea > Mantidae > Deroplatys > Deroplatys truncata. The sequence continues at coordinate 128,870,031 of CM060979.1, read as the reverse complement.
GAGACCTATGTACCACTTAACCTCTTCATGCATGAAGGTATCATATGACAACACATGATTTGATTTCCTTTTATATTTCACAAATATGGCATTACGACCACCCATGACTGCATGAAGGTAATGTTTGATGTCACAGCGTGTTGCTACAAAAGTGCACAATATCAGAAAATAGTGATGTACACAAATGATAACATTATGCATTTAGGTGTGCTGAAGATTTTGAGGTTATGTAACCATTCGTAATTTTACAACATAGTATTTTGATCTAATAATCTTGTATGCTTGCTTATGAGAATTATTTGAGCATTTCAGGTACGTTATTACAAATTTTCAATTTAGTAAAGGACAGAAATATCAATTATCAAAGGAGGAGATTGTGAAATTACTACCACCTTCAGATTCTGAAAGGAAGCATCTTCTGAGAGCTGTTATAAGGTAAATGGTTTGCTTCCTGATGAACAAGAAGTACCACCTACATTAGAAGTGAAAGAAAATGAAGCTAAAGGTGGAATAGGAAAGAAAAATCCACGATTTCTATTTCTGGTCCATTTAGTCAACATGTACATGGGTATAGTGGACGTTCTGAATTCTATGGTTGATTGCCCATTGGCCCCATTAGTTCAAAAATAAGAAATGGTACTTGAAGTGTTTGCCACATGGTTAATATCATATTGGTAAATCTATAAATACTTTATAGAGGTATTAATGGCAATAGATGTTATTTTGTGAAATTCAGATTTATTGTGCTTGATAATGAACATGAAAAGAGAGGGCATCCTTGAAATGATGCTGTTGCTGATCCACCACCTAAGAAACACACAGTTGTTTTAAATACAGCAATTGCTAACCTAAGCTTCCATGGAAGAGGTTGTTATCTTATGGAAGGTGACTAAGAAAAGGCAATGTGTTGTCATGACGACACATGTAAACAAAGAACGAGATGTACATGCAAGAAATGTAATACGCCCTGAATGCATCTAGAGCTTCCACTGAAGTAACATACGAGCTGCTCAAATTTTTCATTTTTGTACACTTTTTTGCATGTTTGTATTAGAGTCTCAAATGCATAATGTACACATGATACAATGTACACATGATACCATGTTCATAATTTATTCAAAAAATAATAATATGTATTGATGAGCCTGAAATCATATTATTTAATGTAGATTTGAACATTTTAAAGTATTAAATGTTTTTTTCTCATGTTCCTTGATAATTCATGCATGAAGAGGTTAAGATGCAGGATCAGCCAATGAGCATCCATTATATTTACTTTTGCACACTCCTCTTTGTTTACATCAGGACCTGTTCTTAAAGCGAAAGTAGCATTTCGTGTTACACGTACATATTGCTGTACAATAATGCTTATTTCTCTGACATAGATATGGTTCTCTTAACAGGGTTAACACTCTCATCTTAATTTGCAATCTTGTAGGATTATTATTTTATTTACAGGTTTAAAATATTGTGTTGGAACTACTGAGAAAAAAAATAGGTTTTTTTGAAGTAGATACATTTTCATTTCTGTATTCCTGCAAACAACATTTAAGGTTTTACTTTGTTATATCCTGTTTCTCATCCATAGTAAGCACTGTACCTGATATATTAATTGTAAACCTAACGTTTCACTGCTTGCTATTACGCTTGTAGCCTAATTAAAAAATATCTAGTCAGATTCATAAGGGTCACAAAAACTATCACTGAAAGCAGAACAACATCAGAAAACAAGACTTTTCATCCAATTAAAACCTCTATGCTAAATTCAGAAGTGTCTTTTTGTCTTTGGGACAGAAATCCCCTTCATCTTCTGTTCATGAATGCCTAAATCCAACCTATATGCAAAAACATGAGAATATTTATCATCACATTTGAAATTCATGCTTCGCTAGATAGAAAATGATGACCAACTCTCAGATGGTGGTACTCTCTAAAATACAGTGACTCTAGCAAATATAATCCTCAATGTAACTTGATAACATTTCTTCTATAGGAAAATTTATTTGTAAAAGGTTTCAGAAACTGTGGTAGTTCAGAATCTTGAGATTTAATTCTAGACTATGTTCAAATGATTGCACTTTATAAAATTTAATAAATATTATGAGTTTGTTGTACTTTGACTGTAGTTTAATATGCAATAGTTTTACTCAATCACAAGTTCAACAACAATATTTTACAGCTGTGCACCTTGGATAATTATTATGTACTTTATTGTCACAATTTACAGAGTAATGAAAACTCAACCCAAACACAAAGCAATAAGAAACTTAAATGTTTGAATAAATAAAATGGAGATGATAAAATTTACTGTTAAGCATTGAAGTTTTGCTTCATTTGTCGAAGGATAGGGACAAGTGATGACTTGACAATGGTGTTAACACATTTCAGAAAAATAATAGTTAACTTTCATTCCAAATTGAATAATTGCAACACAACAAAAAGTGCAAACCCATTGTCATGCACCATTATCGATCACAAGTATAATACTTTTATGTTCCTTGCTGTGCAGGCAATCCATCAACTTGCCTGGGCTTCAGCTTCTATGATACTTCCTTCCTTGCTTATTGGCCAAGAGGATAGTAGAGAGCCTGTAGATGCCGAGGCAAGAGTTTTCCTCACAGCTTCTACGTCATCCACCTCAAATGCCTGTTAACAAAACACAACACGTCAATTTCCTTTCAGACTTTGAATTCAAACACTAAGTCAGTAAGCTGAGGATATGACATTTTGCTCTAATTACACTGCATGTGAACCTCCAGCTCTGGACTTTGTCTAGATTATGACTACATAAAACACATAAGCAAATGGCTGGCTGTAACATACATCCGATATGTTGCATTCGCATGACCCTCTCTACTCTAAACTACTCTTACAAATGCTGCGGCCGAGTTCACCATTCTCAATCAAGATTTTATTGAGGTAAAATACCGACTTTACTGTAATGAACATTTGTAGTGCATCAACAACATTAAGTTTATCAAGGATTTTACCGTGGTTAAATCTGACCCACTTATGTCCAACTTCACTTGTGTTGTAATGTTAAAATGGCAGAATCATATAGGTTAGAATTCCCAAACAAAGGAAACACACTATTTTCACTAATGAACATGGCCTGATAAAGTTAAGGTCTGTGTGGTACTTTGTAGTTTTTAATGCCTGAAGACCTTTATGTGGCAGTTCGTGACTGCCCATAAAATATCGTGACCCAAGATGTAATGAAAATGCACACAGTCACGGCGTTACTTTTCATAATTACATTAGTTGAAGCATAGTTCCAAGAACAAGAGAGTAATGAATGGACAATTAGTACATTTTCAGGAATGTTGGGATACATAATTTTGATTACTCGAAATCATACATAAGAATTGAGTAACATAACAAGGTTAGTGCCAAAGTTTGAAGTCATCATGGTTTGGGGGTAGTGTGTGCACCCCATATGCAAGAGATTCTGAATTCAAATCTTGTCTGGGGCTGCCTCTCTCTTTCAGAAGGTGAATGTCACATAACTAAATAGAACTTTAATCAGCATGAAAGGGAAGGAAAGACATTACAGCATATTTTTCCATCATTGTAAGGCCAGCTTTCCCCACAAGGTTACTGCTTCTCTCTCTTTTCTTAAATTGCATGTTAAATTTAATAACACATCAACTTCATGTTTACTTGCTCCATGCACTCAGTAGAGTTTACCTGCAATGAGCAAGGCCAGCTAAACTGCGTAATCATTACCGCAGTAAACTGAAGGTCTCTCAAGGGTTTGTACACGGCCATTTTTCTTCTGCCAACTTATTGTTAATTGAAATAAACTTACATTATATATTTTGTTGTAGCTATAAAGATACAGTGATAGTCAGATTTTTAAAAAGGAAGTGGCTATATAATGGCTTGCACTTTAGACCACCACAAAAAAGTTTAAGTATTTAAAAATTGAAACCAAAAACAAAAAATATCTTGGGAGATGGTTAATGCCGCAAAAAGTTTTATTTGATATAAATTGTGCGTTGTAACGAGATTCTACATTTTGTGTACTTCTTACAGTTTACCAGTTATTTAGAATGAAGAGGACTTCACAGGATATGCATCTTATTTATATAACAAATATCTTAAACATATGATCTTTTAATCACAATTGTTAACAGCCATTTTTGAGAAAATAAAAAAATAATGCAAATTTTGCCATGTAAAAGGTAATTTTTAAATTATGACACATCACTGCTTCTAAATCTTCAAAATTAGTCAATTTTTGGAAGATGCTGAACTTAAATACCAAGTTCTGATTTCTGTTGTTCACAGATGCACACACACAGACCTCTACTTACTAAACAGAGTTGTCAATACAACTAGTGGCCAGCAGAACACAGTTGTCTCTCGCTCCTGAGGCATAATTGCAACAATTTGTTGTGTGATATTTGCTTTTAGACCCTCAGTTGCATGGGTGTTATTCTGATACACCTTGTTCTTGCCGAATGGAGCATCTAAGTAGTCCCCTTTATTGGTAGATATATAGCGTTAATGTCATATTTCTTTAAAACTTTCCCAATGCGGTCCGATATTCTAGGTATATATGGTAGAAAGAGCTTTCATTTGGATTTCTTATCTTCTGCAGCTGGACCTGGTACATTTATGTTTCTTTTCTTTTCACGTGTAAATCTATATTTATCAATAATTAAGCCTGGAAATAATTAGTTTTAATAATGAAGACTCCAGCTGTGAAGCCTACACTATTAAAGAGCTTAAAATTTTAAAATAATTGCCATATTAGTAATCTTAACTTTATATCAATTTTGGTCAAATTTGAAATCTGTAAACAAATCTCATATATAGCATTTCAACTTGAGCTTTGCATTAGTTGAGAAGTCTTCATATAAACTACTGATAACAATCCCTTACTTATAAAATGTTAATAGTGCAGTAGCACACACTTCATCAAACAATGTTAGTTCTAACACTTTCTTGTGTTAAGGTGTTTAACAAATGTCACAAACTGTTAATGTATTTCGAGTTTCTAATGGAGTCATGCATCATAATGAATTTCAAAACCTGCGAGAGCAGGAATATTTAAAGTGGTCGTGAGCAGGGCTGTAGAGGTAATATGAGAGGGGTTGGAATACTACCAACAGAAACATGCCTCATTCTTCTATGCTGCAAGTGTGTTCTGCTACTGGCATTTTTTCATTCAATGGTAGGTGATGATGTTGGCATTTTCAAAGCTATCGTTTGTGACTTTATCCGGAAAGTTTCTGAAGCATTTTTGTTGGGGTGTGGTTGATCCTTGATGAGTGATAACACACTTTCGTCCAGTTTAGTTTCAATGCAGTCTTCACCACCACTCTAAATCTTGTTCACAACTACATTTTATGTTAGCATAAAATTGTCACAATTAATTACTACAGCTGGGAGATATGCGTGCATCACAATTAAATTCCTCACTGATTTTCTTCCAGGTTGCATTCTTATCCTTTAATTTGAAGTCAATCAATTTTTTTTTTTTTTTTACACTTGACAATTCCTCTATACTTAGAAACCTGTATATACTTAACTCCTTTTTGAACAGTGACATATTAACTTAATGTACTTAATACTTGGTTTCAGAACATGTTTCAGAAGTAATTCCTTCCAACTTCAGCTTTACTTCATTTGGCAACACTGGAGACATTGTTGCTGGTGTTGGCTGTAGAGATGGCGTCATCTGGTTTACGTATGATGAAACTGCTGAGATTGTTTAACAGCAGGTTTTCAAAATTCATTGCACGCTCTTTCCTTTTTATGATGTGGATGTTTTCCCCTACTTTTAGTTCAGCGGACATACTAACATTTTTCAATAATGTCACTTTTGGATTGATGTCATGATTAGTATCCAAAAATGATTTGCTATGGCCACTTTTTCTATTTGTTTGTTGGTAATGCAACTGGAATATTCCATTGCCAAAATTCCAGAACCAAAAATACAGAAAGAACTCTACCCTCTGCATACAAGAATCACTCATTTCAAACCCAACATAATACATAACGTCACCAAATTCCAGGGGAAAAAAAATCCAAAAGAACAATACACTCTGCACACAAGAACCACTGGTTTCAAGCTCAACATAGTACATAAGAAGGTCCCAAAATTCCAGAACAAAAAAAGACATCAGAGAGATCACTAAATTCTGCACGCAAGAACCACTAGTTTCAAACTCAACATAGTACATAACAAGGTCACAAAATTCTAGAACCAAATAGGACATCAGAAAGAACCCTACCTGCTGCACACACAAACCACTGGTTTCAAACTCAACATAGTGTATAACAAGGTCACAAAATTCCAGAAGCAAATAGGACATCGGAAAGAACACCACCTGCTGCACACAAGAACCACTGGTTCAAACTCAACATAGTACATAACAAGGTCACAAAATTCCAGAACCAAATAGGACATCAGAAAGAACTGGTTTCAAACTCAACATAGTACATAACAAGGTCACAAAATTCCAGAAGCAAATAGGACATCAGAAAGAACACTACACTCTGCACACAAGAACCACTGGTTTCAAACTCAACATAGTACTTAACAAGGTCACAAAATTCCAGAAGCAAATAGGACATTGGAAAGAACACTACACTCTGCATACAAGAACTACTGGTTTCAAACTCAACATAACAAGGTCACAAAATCACAGAACAAAAAAAAAAAAACATCAGAAAGAACACTACCCTGTACACAAGAACTACGACAATTTGTAAAATTCACTTATCATCCTAGTTTGATCTACAGCTTCAGCAAAATTTTCAAGAATTATAACATAACTTTAGCACCACAGAACAGGTATACCATAGAGAATTTGCTTGTATCTCCATTAAAAGACAAAATGCCACCAGAACAAAAATCAGGCATCTACGTAACTGCAAAAATTATAACCAAATGTAAGTAGGCAAAACTAAAAGAAACATTGTAACCAGAAGAAAGGACCATTTCAGTTGCATTACCAACAAGCTAATAGTAAAATTGGCTGTAACAAATCATTACATCAATCCAAAAATGAATATTATTCAAAAAGTTAGCATGTCCACCAAAGTAAAAGTTTGTGAAAACTTCCACATCATAAAAATGAATTTTAAAATCCTGGCCTTTAATAACCTTAACTGTTTCATCATAAGGTAACCAGATGATGCTGGACCAAGGCTGAAGATGGAAAAAACTGCTTCTGAAACCAAGTTTTAAGTAAGTGAAGTTAGTGTCACTAACCAACGAAACATTTGTTCTTCTGCACCTAAATTTTTCAGTTGACATTGCAATTTTAACTTCAACCAGCAAAAGCATATAAACTTAACTAGTTGTCTGCTACTGAAACGGAGGGCATTACAATGTATAGACAAAAGTGTATAAGAGTCACTGCCTTCTTCAAAGTTGTTGTTGACGTTAACAGATGTGAAGTAATGTGCCTGAACATGACAAACCATTGCAATACCAGCTACATGTTAAACAATCAAAAACAAACAAAACAAAAAATGAATTTTTAAAACATTTCATTTTATAAAGTTGCTTAGAGCAAATTCAGGTATCGAAATGAGGATGGTTTATGAACAGCTCATGGCTCCAAAAGCAGACAGCGTACAGCTGTTAGTATGCTCTTATGTGCATTGTAGTTGTAAGAAACAGCTATAATTATATTTTTCACTTTCTCTACCAAGTGAATAGTAGGTAGAGAAGTTATTGCATTTCATACAAAAACTTTTATACCAAGATTTCATTCTATATAAAGGTCCCTGTGTGTGCGTGCATTTGAACATCATAACTCAAACATTTAAAGTTGGATAAATACCAAACTTGGTATTTAAATTCAATATCTTCCAAAGATGTGACACAAATATTTTCAAGAAAATCCTCCCACCCCAAACTACCCTTTACATTGAAGATTTTTAGAAATTTCTGATTTTCTCAAGAATGTCTCAAACAATTTTTATTAAATACCATATATTACAGATATTTACATAACAAATAAAATGTATATCTTGAATTTTCTGGGAATAGCCTATGACCTCTTCATTCATAGTTTTTTTATAATCTTGTATAAGTGGTAAACATTAAGCAATACACAAATTCGTACTAACAAAAAATGTAAATTCTTTAAAACACACAATTTATTTCAAATAACTTTTTTGTGGCATAAGACATTTCCAAAATATCTGTTATTACTGGTTAGAATTGTTCAATACTTTTTCATTCTTTCAAAATTCTGTCAATATTCAATTGCTTCTCATGATTGCATCAGAAAGAAAGTACAACTTTAAGGCCAGCCTAGAGCATCCAGTTCTTATGCATTTGACTGTCACTGTTCCCTTTGTATCTATAATACAAATAAGCTTCATAAAACTAGTTGCATACCCACTAATAAACAATAAGAGTAGAGAAAAGCATGAGATTGTCACACATCAGTTTTCTTGGGTGGGGGGTTCCAATTGTAACTTTTATGTACAGGTATGAGATTTTTACTTTTTTAAAGCACCTCCCTGTCCCCAGTAATTCATTTTATTGTGGAATATAAGTAACACACAGCATACACTGTTAATTTGACAATAATATTTTCACATTTTTCTTGAAATTAACAATATCCAAGCCGACAAACAAATTTATTTTCTACAATGGTCCATAACTGGAATGATTTTCTCTTAAAAATATTGTGACTTTGTCCACAGTTTTCAACTGTCACTTTTCTCAGTTCTCATTGTCACTGCTTTAAGTTGTTTCATCTATCACTGTTTCATTTTTATGTATTTAATCTTCACAAGGAGTTCACTTTACTAAGGTGAACTAGTTCACTTCATTTCCTTTGTGATGCAGCCTCTTCTCGCCAAATGGCTCACTTCACTCAGGAGTCAAACACAGGACCTTCACAACACATCGCTCCGCAGTAAAACTTGCTGCATGTCACCAACTCGCCCAGAGAATCACTCTTGATGTCGCACTAGAGACACTGGGGAGTTGAACACAGGACCTTTACAACACATCGCTCTGCAGTAGCACTTGCTGCACGTCAACAACTTGCTCAGAGCATTGCTCTTGATGTCACACCAGAGACACTGGGGAGTCGAACACAAGACCTTCACAACACATCGCTCCGCAGTAAAACTTGCTGCATGTCACCAACTCGCCCAGAGAATCACTCTTGATGTCGCACTAGAGACACTGGGGAGTTGAACACAGGACCTTCACAACACATCGCTCTGCAGTAGCACTTGCTGCACGTCAACAACTTGCTCAGAGCATTGCTCTTGATGTCACACCAGAGACACTGGGGAGTCGAACACAAGACCTTCACAACACATCGCTCCGCAGTAGCACTTGCTGCATGTCACCAACTCACCCAGAGAATCACTCTTGATGTCGCACTAGAGACACTGGGGAGTTGAACACAGGACCTTCACAACACATCGCTCTGCAGTAGCACTTGCTGCATGTCACCAACTCGCCCAGAGAATCACTCTTGATGTCGCACTAGAGACACTGGGGAGTTGAACACAAGACCTTCACAACACATCGCTCCACAGTAGCACTTGCTGCATGTCACCAACTCGCCCAGAGAATCACTCTTGATGTCGCACTAGAGACACTGGGGAGTTGAACACAGGACCTTCACAACACATTGCTCCGCAGTAGCACTTGCTGCATGTCACCAACTCGCCCAGAGAATCACTCTTGATGTCGCACTAGAGACACTGGGGAGTTGAACACAGGACCTTCACAACACATCGCTTCACAGTAGCACTTGCTGTACGTAATCAACTCGCTCAGAGGATCACTCTTGATGTCGCACCAGACACTGGGGAGTCGAACACAGGACCTTCACAACACATCACTTCGCAATAGCACTTGCTGCACATAATCAACTCGCTCAGAGGATCGCTCTTGATGTCCCACCAGACACTGGGGAGTCGAACACAGGACCTTCACAACACATCGCTTTGCAGTAGCACTTGCTGTACGTAATCAACTCGCTCAGAGGATCGCTCTTGATGTCGCACCAGACACTGGGGAGTCGAACACAGGACCTTCACAACACATCGCTTCACAGTAGCACTTGCTGTACGTAATCAACTCGCTCAGAGGATCGCTCTTGATGTCGCACCAGACACTGGGGAGTCAAACACAGGACCTTCACAACACATCACTTCGCAATAGCACTTGCTGCACATAATCAACTTGCTCAGAGGATCGCTCTTGATGTCGCACCAGACACTGAGGAGTCGAACACAGGACCTTCACAACACATCGCTTCGCAGTAGCACTTGCTGTACGTAATCAACTCGCTCAGAGGATCGCTCTTGATGTCACACCAGACACTGGGGAGTCAAACACAGGACCTTCACAACACATTGCTCCGCAGTAAAACTTGCTGCATGTCACCAACTCGCTCAGAGACACTGGGGAGACGAACACAGGACCTTCACAACACATCGCTCCGCAGTAAAACTTGCTGCATGTCACCAACTCGCTCAGAGACACTGGGGAGTCGAACACAGGACCTTCACAACACATCACTCCGCAGTAGCAGTTGCTGTAGTAATCAACTCGCTCAGAGGATCGCTCTTGATGTCGCACCAGACACTGGGGAGTCGAACACAGGACCTTCACAACACATTGCTCCGCAGTAAAACTTGCTGCATGTCACCAACTCGCTCAGAGACACTGGGGAGTCAACAAGACCTTCACAACACACTGCTCCGCAGTAAAACTTGCTGCATGTCACCAACTCGCTCAGAGACACTAGGGAGTCGAACACAGGACCTTCATAACACATCGCTCCGCAGTAGCACTTGCTGCACGTAATCAACTCGCTCAGAGGATCGCTCTTGATATCGCACCAGACACTGAGGAGTCGAACACAGGACCTTCACAACACATCGCTTCACAGTAGCACTTGCTGTACGTAATCAACTCTCTCAGAGGATCGCTCTTGATGTCGCACCAGACACTGAGGAGTCGAACACAAGACCTTCACAACACATCGCTCCGCAGTAAAACTTGCTGCATGTCACCAACTCGCTCAGAGAATCACTCTTGATGTCGCAACAGAGACACTGGGGAGTTGAACACAAGGCCTTCACAACACATCGCTTCGCAGTAGCACTTGCTGCACGTAATTAACTCTCTCAGAGGATTGCTCTTGATGTCGCACCAGACACTGAGGAGTCGAACACAGGACCTTCACAACACATCGCTTCGCAGTAGCACTTGCTGCACGTAATCAACTCGCTCAGAGCATCACTCTTGATGTCGCACTCGCAACTGACTTAACAACTCTGCTCTTCACAAGAATGCTTGCTTATATAGTTCAGTGGAATCTTCTATCACTATTTCAACATATTTTCTGGAGGAGAACAAGCTTCCAAGCTAGCCAATAGCAAGCCCAGTGTTTACACTGCGAGCAGTCGTTATCACCGTTTACTCTGACCATCCAGCAGACCTCCTGATAACCTTGGTCTATAACCACTGCGTCACAATATATATATATATATATATATATATATATATATATATATATATATATATATATAGCCAGTAAATGGATATTTGAAACCCTTTGTGCAATTTATGACAAATTTTAGGTGGGGGAGCACATTTTTTGCTATCTTTTGCTCAAGCACATTTTATAACACATGAATATATTTTTATACATCTAAATCATTCTCTTTTAAACTACTTTTTTGTAAAAGTCTATGGAAAAAAGAATTATCCAAGTAACAAAGGAGAAAATCTGATGTGTTGAATTCACATGATTTTCTCTACTCACTCTTCTAGAAACTTTTTTACAAAATCTTATTCTTCTATCTATTTCTTGTTAATCAAGAAACATTTACAAATTTCACTGCAAAATACAGTAGATTAAAGGAAGTCACATTTTTGAAAAGTATTTCACTATGTGATGGCTTTGAAATTCCATGTTCTTTGCACAACCACAAGAAAACATGAATAGTAACTTGCACATTTGAAAATTCAAACCAATTAAAAAAATCTGTTGGAAAGCTTTAACACCACAAAAAATTTGACAAATTGTGTTTTAAGAAAATCCACATAAAAGTTTTGTGTAACTCTTATGGTTTACCAATTATGTCATTCCGAATGAAGAGAACTTCACAGGCTATTCCAGAAAATTCAAGATATACATTTTATTTGTCATGTCAATAGTTTTAATATATGGTATTTTAATCAAAATTGTTAGAGCCACTTTTTAGAAATAAAGAAAATATATTCACGTAATAAAGGGATAGTGAGGGACAATCCTTGTGTTGCATCATTGCAACATGCTCAGCTCAAATAGTATGTTGCATTCACATGACTTTCTCATCCACCACACTGCTACTACAAACTATTTCTATGAAAACTGATTTCATGTTAATCGAGGTAAACATTTGCAGAAATAGTTTTATCATACATTGTGTAGGTACAGAATATAGAATCAACAGTCATATGTCTCCATACTCTTCCCACGAAATCACGGCAAACAACTCAATAGTGGTAACACTTTAAAAAAAAGATAACGTGCACAAAAATTCTAACCTATAATAATGCATAACTTGGAAATGGCTAATGCCACAGAAAAAATTATTTGAAATAAGTTGTGTTTCAACAGATCTGCATTTTTTGTGTAGTACATGTTTATCTATATCTTATGGTTGACCTGTTATACGAAACTGTACAAAATTCCTCCCAAATGCAGACAACTTCACAGTCTATTCCAAAAATTCAAGTTATACATTTTATTTTCCATGCAAATATCTTAAACGTATGACGTTTTAATCAAAACTGTTACAGCAATTTTTGAAAATACCAAAATGTTTGTAAACTTTTCCATGTAAAAGGTAGTTTGGGGTGGGGGATTTGTCCAATCTTTGAAGATATTGAAGTTAAATACCAAGTTTTGCTTTTGAATGTGCTATTCACAGACATGCAGATGGATAAGAATACTTTTTTTGGGTGGTAACCAATAGACAATGAAACCATAAGGGTTAATACAGGAGCATGACCACTGCTTATTGTACCTCTCTTGGAGGAGGTGACTGCGGTGGCTGTGAAGTGACGCTCACCTCCTCTGCCGTTTTAAGTAGTTGCTTCTGCATTTCTCGAGCTTCTGCCAAGAAAATACTTTCCTTCACTTCCTTCGAGCTGTACTGGTCAATCCTTTGGAGAGAATAAAGAGTCACATTGTATTTTAAATTATACATTCACAGAGTTAAAGTAGAACATCTCCCTTAAAAACAGTTGCACAATGTCATCCAGCTCTCATTCTACTTCTAAGATTGCAATATCATACTTGTCAACCTCCTCAAACTGAAACCATAAAGCTCATGTTCCCTTAAGGAGAGAACCTGTCCATACAGGTGGCAGGCATTGAAGGGGCACCATTCAGGGAGGTTTTTGCACCTCAACCCCACCATCTTCCCCAACTTCCAATGAAGTGATCAGAATGTAAATTTTATCCCCTTATCTGATTTTAAATCATGTTGTAAGAATCCTTGATGACCTGGTATTATTGCTTCTTGCTCAACTTCTACCACAAAAAACCAAAGAACACCATTTCCTAGGCTATACACACAACCTCCACTATAAACAAAAACTGGGGAATATGTCCAGCGAATGAGAAGCAATTTATGTTTATAGTTCATGTCATCCATTACTGAATGTACTAGCATGCCAGTAAAGGATACCATTCAAGCTTTAATCTTAACTTACAATACAAAACAATTTAAGCTTGGTGAAAGCCAATAACACACTGTACCTGCCCACAAAGGTATAAAAAGGCTGCAGTATGCAATACTGATTTGGTGGATCAAATCAGTTCTGTTAAACTTGCTCATGGCAGGCATTATTACTATGAAAAGTATACAAAGTTTAGACATGCAACATGTGTCCTTATTTAGAAATTGCTAATTTGTTATTCCGTGTATGATGGTAGCACAGAATTAATCAGAAATTTGAGACAATTCATGTATATCAAGAAATAAAGTGAATTGAATTAAATGGTTACAACAACCTGGGTAATGAAATTATGTTTCTCTATAGCATGTAGTCATATGCCTGCACAACAGGGTGTCTACTGCCTTCAAGGTTTTGACAAAATTCCAGTACTGCATCAAGCCACATTGCAGTAAAAACATAACAAAATTCAAATAAGTGTTGTGGCTAGGTTAACATCTTCACTGCTTTTATTTGTTTCCACAGTCGCAACATGAGCTGTAATTATTGTTAGTTGCTATACCTGACATTGAAATATCCAATGATGAGTTATGACAGACACAACATTTAAAAGCTGACCACTATAGGAGAAGCGTGAGTTTGCCACACGTTGAAGGGTGGAGCAAATTTACAGTGATAAGGTGAAATGAAAACAATTTATAGAGCATTACAGTAGTATTCAAGCAAACAATGGTGTTCATTTTTAAGTTAACAAGTAAAGTAATCTAAAAGTTATAACTTAATAACAGTAACACTAATCTTGGGCAAACCAAATAAAAAGAAGAGAGAATGTACATTGTAAATTGCTCTGGTACTCAATACTTCCTGTTTGTGTGTTATTGGTTGACTTTCGCTGCTCATACTTTTTTCTTTAAGTTACATTTTGACTAAACACCAATAAAATAACACAACACAATCACTATAATTGAACTATGGGAACTGAAATTACCACCACTAGCACCAAAATAAAAATCCCTATTCAAGCTATAACATCAGCAACCTTCTCCTTCCTTATCACATACCTCATGCTGGTTCTGGTATGTTTTAAATAAATACATCAACTTTTATTTAGGACGCTCTTTAACTACTTGGTCCTTAGCGTCCCATTCCATACTGGCATGAAAGACCGGAAATTATGCTCAGAGGCCTCTTTATAGGCTTGAGGTTCTTTTACATGCCACAAATCTACGACATGGGACCACCGGCTTTACCTCCCTTCTAAAGGAAACCATGCTAAGGATTTTTACGTCCGAAAAAATCCGTCACTCTCTGCCAGGTTTGAACCAGCGACCTCGGGAACTAGAGGCTAGACCACAGAAGACGACTGGTATATGTTTTGAATCACATGCTGACACAGTAAACAAAATAGGCTCGATGGGAGTTGGACAGAAATCTTTAAAGCAGAATCCCTTGTTAAAAAGCAAGTTCAATGCAAATCTATATCTCTGCAACCAGTTAACACAGAAAATTGCTTTTTAGACTGTGAGCTTCAAAATAAAATCCTCATTAAACAACTGAATATCGAAAGGACTTGAAAACAATGACAAAGTACTGAACAATTCGAACCATTAATAATGGACATGTTGGAAATGGCTGATGTCACAAAAAGAAAGTTATTTGGAATAAACTGTGTCTTTTAAATGCTCTACTTTTTTTTTTGTAGTATGTTTTCATCTATCACTTAACATTTACTGGTTAAGGCTGCCATCAGTGCAAAAGAACTACAAGAAACAGTTCCACATTGGAATGTACTGCAAGCTATTCGCAACATATCTGCTGCTTGGGATGAAGTTACAACAGACACCATAACTAACTGTTTTAAGAAGGCCTGGACAGCAACTGATAACACCGCTGAAACTGACAGGAAACCAATGATCCAACATATGAACTTACTCATATTGTGGATACAACTGTGGATTCTGATACTGCTCTTCTACAGGCTTACACCGGGTTGGTGTCCTCTTGTACTGTCAATATGGAAGAATGGACGTAGGTAGACAAAGCATCTGTGCTACTGGAAAACCAGTCATCAGTTCTGCTGATGATGCAGAAGAGAATGATAATTCTTTACTGTCACCTTCTGAGAAGGAACGTGAATATACAATACTGCCAACCCGCGCTGAAGTTGCAGCTGCAATTGCTGTTCTCAAGAGATTTGCTGCCACTTCTGATGTCTCCATGGCATTTCAGGCTGCCCTGCATGTGGCATCTTCAGAGAGTGCCATAATATTATGACCAACAGTCCGTCAACAACAATTAATGATTTTTTTCAAATTATAGAACTAAAATGTGTAATGGATAAGAATTGTAGTAAACTAAGAAGTTTGTTCTGATTAAAACTTAGTGTTAAAAGAACAGTACATTAAAGTGTTTCTTAAGATTAGTTTGTTGTATTACAAAACTCACTAATTTAATGAGTACAACATTGTTCCACAATTGCACTATTCTAAAAAAAAATTATGACAAGCATTTGGCTGTATACTTTCTCAATTAAACAAATGCCAGATATATTGTATACAGTAGTTATTTTTACTTTTTCTCAGAGGTCATGAAAGTAGAGCACCCTCATTCGTTTGTATGCAGAACAAGAGAAAAAGTAAACTCAACAGTCGTATTTTGCCATTTCAGATAACATGGGACTATTTTTACAAAACCCCGTTAATTCAAACTTCGTTAAACTGAATTGGCTATTTTTCGGTCCCTTGAAATTTGGTTAAATGAGGGTTTACTGTACTAGGTTCACGGTACAGAAAGTAAAAATACTTATTTGATTAATAAGGTGTTCAAAGAAGCAATCACCTGATAATTTAATCTGAATTAAATCAATGTTATGTGGATACTTAGTGCAATTTTTCCAGTAGACACCGCGCACAAGCACATCCACCACATGTTCAAGGTGTGAGCTGGAATACATTCAATACAATCGAAACTTACAACCTACATACATAACTGAAGAATGTGGTACATTTAACAGTTTTAAGGGATACACACAGAGCGAAATTGAGCCATAATTTTAATGCCTTTCTTCTTTTTCTTTGTTTCATTACATGAATGTAATTTTACTTTTTTTTAAACTATAAAACACTGATGAGAACATTTTTGTAAAATATTAATGTATTACTGATTCCCCTATCATGTGACACACACCCAGTGTCAGCAGGCCTTGCACTACAATAGTAGCCCCTTCTTTAATTGGAAGATAATGACTTCTAATTTATAACTCTCATTTTTAAAGTTACCAGCATCAAAATCTTGCCACCTAAATGGCAAAAATCAATGATATTGTATTTATTTTCTGTGTCAAACCCATTTAATTTTCTGTTACCATATTTAAAAAAGATTTTAGTTTATTACAAATAATTAAAATGTACATAATGGTCCAAAAACAATGTGTAAATAAGCCTCCTAGCCCATTAATGGCCAATGTCATCACATGAGGACAACTTAATTAAAAAATTATTAAATATATCACATTTTTCATTAAAATATTTGTATATAGTCAACTTTTTTGTAGTATATGCGATTGTATATAACTTTTATTTGAAAACAATATTAAAAATAATAAGCAATATTTGACAACAAACAAAGTATATTTTCATGCTCAGATGCAATATTACAATAAAAATAAAATAATTTCATTGTTTAACAAAACTCAAAAAAATGAAGTAAACTTTATTTTCAATAATTTAACCATTATTATGTTTGTGAAAATGAGTATAAAAACATTGTAACAAGCTCACTTGCCTTAGGTATATATTGTTTGCACAGGTTTTGTATCTCTAAGTTTACATCAACATTTCCATATCAGGGTGATTGTTATGTATAAAGTTCAATTTTATCTAATTACTGTTGATCAAGGACCCTATTCTCTAACATAACGCACATTCTTACACAAGTTTCGCTGATATCATTTTTCATCTATAAAGAACGAATTAAGTTACATTATCACTTGTGGTAATTTCAGCTTCCATAACATCAAGCCGTAGGACCACTTAGAGCAGTTGTTACATGAGCCTGCTGAGTGTGTGGAATATGCAAATAAATGAAAACACAACAGTGAATATACCATTGAAATGGAATGACAATGTAACTGTGGCCAGCAATCATGACCATGTTATTCCATTAAATAATAAAAGTCGCTACAGTAGGAAAAAAGGAAAACAATTCCAGTTCCACAGCCGTATGTAATACAAATTATAACACTAGCATGGGAGGAGTTGACAAGCATGACTTAATACCATGATTGTGTGCAGTTACCTGCAGGCTGCCAGTGAGTGCATCTCGGTATGGCTGCCCTTTAAAACAATGCAATGGCATTATGTGCCACCTCCCTACAGTTTGGGTAATTACTGCTCCAGATGGTTCCTTTTGGCAGCTTCAAGTAGCTTCCCCTTCGAGAACATTCCACTTTACATTGGGGCCTATATAAGGGGCTGCTCTTGCCAGACAGTTAACAAGTCAAAAAGTATGGGTAATTACTACTTCAGAAGATTCCTTTCGGCAGGTTTGAGTGACTCAAGTGTATGTGCTACACCAAGTGATAAATAAAGTGTTTTGTAGCAACTGGTACAATAGTACCAGTAGAGCAGTACAATATCTCCATAGGAGGAAGAAAATAGTATTGGTCATTGTTTACACAAATACTCAACATGAGCATTGTAAAAAATTAAAATTCAGTTTTATTTATGGACACTTTAACTACTATTGTCCTTAGCATCCCATTCTATATTGGAATACGAAAGACTGGAAATTTTGCTCAGAGGCCTCTTTATCACGCTTGAGGTTCTTTTACGTGCCATAAATCTACAACACAGACCATCGGCTTTACTTCCCTTCCGAAGGAAGCCATGCAAGGACTTTAATGCCCGAAAAAATCCATCACCCTCCGCCAGGTTTGAACCCACGACCTTGGGAACTAGAGGTTAGCATGGTACCCCTAGTCCACGGAGGACGATACACGAGCATTATGAATGCCCGGATAATTTTTAAGATCTCAAAGGAGGATATCCAAGACTAGTGCAAGGAAGGAAGCTATGTAAACCAATAAGTACAGTCGTAGATGTGCGCTTTGCAGGTTCAAACCCAGCAGAAGGCAGTGGATTTTTTGGGCGTAAAAGTTCTTAGTATGGCTTCCTTTAGAAGGGAGGTAAAGCCGGTGGTACAGTGTCATAGATTTATGGCACGTAAAAGAATCTCAAGCCTGATAAAAAGGCCTGAGTAAAATTACCAGTCTTTCACACCCAATATACAATGGGACACTAAGGACCACAGCAGTTAAAGACCGTCCATAAATAAAACTCAATTTAATTTTTTTTGTAGATGTGTATTATGATAAAAAGGTAATCATGTCACAGGTAAACGAGACAAACAAAGAACATGCCAAATGAAGAAATGTGTTGCCTGATTTTGACCTTACCATACAAAGTAAAATTTATACAATTATAAAATAATTTGTGACTCATAAACACTCTGTTCTTGTGTTCAAATAATTTTGTGCATCATTAATGCCCAGTGTCTTCATTTGGGGACCAGGGTTATAACCATTTTTTTTAAATAAAATAAAGAATACTACTTGTGTTATTAAATAAAATAGAACATAATATTCAAAATTCAACTGTTTTTAAAGAAAAGGAAAAAAAAAAATTTGGACATTAATCAGTTAATGTATTCTGTCATAAGACTTTGTATGACCCTTCTTATGATCAGCATCTATTCCAGAGATCCATAGCTTATCTGCATCTAGGTAGTCCATGTAAAAACCTGAACAAATGGACACGTGGTCATGTACTTAAGGTTACTCACTTGTCGTAAATAACGCCGTGTATTCCCAGCTGTTTGAGGAGCTTAATTGTAGCAGGATCATTGTTATCATCACCCCAACAGAAAATAACTAATCCTGCATCCAACACCAACTGCACTTGCTGTTTATCCCGGAGGATGTCTTCTGTATGAGCATTGATGCCCTGAAAATATGCAATAAACTGATTATGCCATTTCTGGTTTTCCTCTGTTATCCTTTTAGAGTCCACTACATGACAATATTAACAATTAGCAGAGTATAAGCATGATATAAAATGATTTTAACTGCGCATTATTAACTTCTAGTATTCGGACAGTCGAAAATATGTGATCAATGGATGTACTCTTTTGTGGACCATACTTCTGTTGCATAATATACAAGCAGAAAATTGCATTTATATTATGGCAAAGAGACGATTATGGAGAAAATTCATAAAATTGAAGCCTGTAATAGTGAAACAAATACATAAAATATAAATTACATATACACATGTGACAATACTTCACATATGTTTTAAAATAGAAATTCATAAGAACATGTTCACAATCATTTGACTGCATCACATTCATAACAGAGTCATTTGATTTCATCAAATTCATAATACAATCATTTGATGGCATCAAAATCATAATACAATCATTTGATTGTATTAAATTCATAAGAACATGTTTTACACAGTGGCAGCTGGCAATGGAGGACTCTTAAGAGCGTCGCCCTCCCCATAAAAATATACCCCATAAATAAAAAGATAAAACAGGAAAGAAGAATAACATCAGATATAATTGCAGTAAATTCTGCAATCCCTTAATTGATTTATAGATATTCTTTGGTTTGAAATGTTTTTGCAACACATATACTATGATCAGCATGGATGTTTTCCTTACAGAATGTATTTCGGACTACATCCAGTCAGTCCAGGAATCCTTGCATTTGTAAATACTGTTAGTGGTGAGACATGCAGAGGTGAATGCAGAAAGAACTCCATATGGAGACATTCAATTTCACTGCTGCTATCCTATGAAAAAAAGATATACCTACTCAGTCCTGTCTCATATTTAATTCGTTACATAAATTGAGTGTATATTAAAATTAATTCTTAAGTTATAATGCAATTTAAAGTATAGCATTATATAATTTTAAGGATTCAGAGCAGAGAAAAGCAATAATCCCCTTTATACTACAATCTATGTCGGTAGTGTATGCTTAGAGATTTACAGCACATATAAGAACCTCAAGCCTATAAAGAGGCCTTCAAGGAAAATTTCCAGTCTTTCACCCCAATATATAATGGTATGCTAAGAACCACAGTACTTAAAGAGCATCCATAAGTAAAAAAAACTCAAGAATACTGTATGTTTATTCATCACATTGATCATGCCTATATGCAATTCTGTCACTACTGTGATTCACTCACACACTGTATGTGTTAGCTGCATACCGTAGAGTGTTACGTAAAATATCTAGCTTAACCAGCGACTTCATTGCAAATGGTGTGCTCTTTGTAGAAATTGTTAAATAACTGTAAGTACACTTTATTTAATACTCTTGAACATTTTCCAGTGCATGTTGATTGGTTGGTATAATCACAAACATTTAGTCACGTGATAAGGTTGAGCAACCTGAAATAAAGAAATGCATTATTGTCATCTGTCGCTGCTTTCAAAGTTGACTCTCTG
Organism: Deroplatys truncata; assembly: GCA_030765065.1. Taxonomy (NCBI): domain Eukaryota; kingdom Metazoa; phylum Arthropoda; class Insecta; order Mantodea; family Mantidae; genus Deroplatys; species Deroplatys truncata. The sequence continues at coordinate 128,848,841 of CM060979.1, read as the reverse complement.
GGTTTGAGTCTGACATCATAAACTTCGCCGTTAACAATAACAGCAAAGCAATAAGATACATTCACCCACAGACAAAAGCAAAAATAAGCTTTATATATGGTTCAGCTTAAAAATTATGTTCTTGCTCCAACATCTTGATAAATATTATAGATAGTAGTAGCTAAAAGAAGAAATATGTTCACAAAACACAAACTTACACATGTGTAAGTACCTGTGATTAAGATTTGTAAATTATTTATTTTGTGAAACAAAGCTCAGAAAATAATTATTTTTATAAAACCATGTGTTCTCCGCTGAAATTTTAATGAATATTTATGAACACATGGATGTACCGTATAATACATATAGGTAAATGGCTCAAGGCTTCCTGCTACTGAAAGACATAATATAATAATATTAAAATGGTTTAATTTATGCTTGCTTTGATAGATGCAGAGGAGAAATTATATGCAACAATATTTTGGTTTATAGGGTCATTTTTTAAAACTTATAACTTCTGGTAAACTGTAGAATAGGAACTGAAGAGTAAAGCTCAATCCATACGAGAAAATTACCTATCACCTACTGCCCTCCCAAACTTGCAAGACATGACTCACCACTGGTTTTTCAATTATTTAATTGCATCATCAGCTTCCTTTTCCTTGGCTATTCACTTATTTACAATGTTAGAGTTACTGACGCTGAATGATAAATTGTTCCCTACAGTATTGCCATCTACTGGAAGTAAAATTTGTTGACAGAATCAATTGATGTTATCTCAGAATTTATTATGCAATCTCTACTCTTTAAAATAAAGATTTTCTCTCAAATCATTAAATCTATAGGTCCATTAACTTCTGGGTTTATTTTTCGATTTAATTACCAAAAATGAACTGATACAGGTGATTTATCAATTTCTTTGTAATTAATATTTCTAAAATGCTCCTTTACACTGGGTTTAAAATTACTTTAGTAAACCAGAAACTTGTTCACAATTCAAACAATAAAACCAACAAATAACCAGATTTTTTATTTTTTGAAAAGTTATCTTTTTTTTTAGAAAATTCTAACAAATTTTGTTATATGTATATATTCTAAACAACTAATATTTTGCCATGTTCTTAAAAAAATGTTGTGAACATTTTATTTGCCCAAGGATAAGTAAATTTTTTAAATTTATAATCATCTCCTAAGTGTAGGTATATCTTTATTAGCTTTTTGATATTTACATTTCCCAATATTTTTATGTATAAAATGAGCATTAAAGCAGTCCTGATAATATATTTATATTCTTTAGCAAATTCATCTTGATTAAGGAGTATATTTATAAATCTGTAAATCACAGTATTAAAAACAGAAAATTTATGTGAAAAAAAGGTTAAAGCTCATACATTTTATACAATTATCAGTACGAATTTATTTTCTATAAACGTCAAATTTCAAATTATTATTGTTGTTGTTGTAAGTAATTTTTTTATTGTTAACCCAGTTAATTGTACAAATTTACAACACCAATTTTACAAATTTATTCTTAACCCAGTTACTAAAAATAATAAAAAAAAATATTAAAAAAATATCTGATGTGTTACACTCACATGACTTTCTCTACTCTTGTACAAACTATTTTTACAAACGCTTATTCTCCATATGCTTCATGTTAATCGAGATATCGAGATGTTAATCTTATTGCTAATTTTCTTGTAGATGCAAGGGGAATTGCTAGGCTTTAAGCGATAGTCAAATATTTTAAGAGGTGGTTGCTATGTGCAGTATTCCATTCTCTTTGCATTACCAGGAAAAAAATCTGTGTGTTACACTCACATGCCTTTCTCTACTCTTGTACAAACTATTTTTACAAACGCTTATTCTCCATATGCTTAATGTTAATCGAGATATCGAGATGTCAATCTTATTGGTAATTTTCTTGTAGATGCAAGGGGAATATGGTAGGTTTTAAGCGATAGTCAAATATTTTAATGCTGGTTGCTATGTGGCGCATTCCATTCTCTTTGCATGTGCAGGACATAAAAAAAATGAATAACGAATTTGAGAAAAAGTATAAGTATTCATAAATTTAAGGGAATAACAAGCAATATCTCGAAAACGGTTCACTCAACAAAAGAAATGTATATGACATAAATTGTGTATTCTAACGCGATCTACATTTTTTGTGCAGTAAAATTTTGTATATCTCTTATGGTTTACCAGTTATGCAAAAGTCGTTCACAATGAAGAATACTTTTGGAGACATTCCCAGAAAATTTGAGATATACATTTCATTTCTCATGACAATATCTTAAACATATGATATTTTAATCAAAATCGTTAGAGCCATTTTTGAGAAAATCAAAATTTTCGAAAAATGTTCCATGTAAAGGGTAGTCTGGGTTGAGGGGATTTTCTTGAAAACCTTCATGTTGCATCTCTGGAAGATACTGAACCTAAATACCAAGTTTGGTGTTTATCCGACTGTTCGTTTCTGAGTGTCTCTCTCTCTCCCTGGCACTCGCACGCACGCACTCTCTCTCTCTCTTCCAAAAATGCTTTTTTTGGATTCAGGGGGTCTCAAAACATGTATTTCCGGTGAAATCTCGGTATCGAATTTTTGTGGAATACAATACTTCCCCTACTTACTATACGTAGTAGAGAAAGTAAAAAATCTGATGTGTTAAACTCACATGACTTTCTCTACTCTTGTACAAACTATTTTTACAAACGCTTATTCTCCATCTACTTCATGTTAATCAATATAAACATTTGCAGACTCTTATCTTATTGCTAATTTTCTTGTAGATGCAAGGGGAATATATATTTACAATGGCAGTATCGAAATACAGTAGCCTTTAAGCACATACATATCTCTTAATAGCTGGTTGCTAGGTGCAGCACTATTCCCTTTTCCACAGATTAATACTCTTTGCATATCCAAGACAAAAAAATGAATAACTAATTCCCATTTGAGAAAATAAGTATTGAAACATTTAAGGGAATAACAAGCAATATCTCGAAAATGGTTCACTCAACAACAAAAATGTATATGACATAAATTGTGTATTTTAACGCAATCTACATCTTTTGTGTAGTAAAATTTTGTCTATCTGTTATGGTTTACCAGTTATGCAAAAGTCGTTCACAATGAAGAATACTTTTGGAGACATTCCCAGAAAATTCAAGATATACATTTTATTTGTCATGAAAATATCTTAAACATATGATATTTTAATCAAAATCGTTTAGAGCCATTTTTGAGAAAATTAAAATTTTCGAAAAATGTTCCATGTAAATGGTACTCTGGGGTGGGGAGATTTTCTTGAAAACCTTTGTGTCGCATCTCTGGAAGATACTGAACCTAAATACCAAGTTTGGTGTTTATCCGACTGTTCGTTTCTGAGTTATGCTGTTCACAGACAGACACACAGACAGACAGACAGACAGACAGACAGACACAGACACACACACACACACACGGACATGTTTCCAAAAATGTTTTTTTTGGATTCAGGGGATCTCAAAACATGTATTTCCGGTGAAATCTCGGTATCGAATTTTTGGGTGGAATACAATACTTCCCCTACTTACTATACGTAGTAGAGAAAGTAAAAATTAACCTCTTAACTACTGGTATCCTGCAGTATGGAATACTGGTAGCCAGCATTCCCCCTAATCTAAAAGTACAATTATCAATTTATTTAATCTCTAATCTAACTCTATCTTGAGTTGCTTTACCTTGGACCCCAACAAACTCAAACCTTGAGGTTGTCGAGTTGTTGGGTCCTACTTGCAACATATCAAATAAAACTACTGTAATTTAATACTCATTTACCTCTTCCTTGCTAATTTTCCTCATCCATTTCGCTCTTACTCTACCCAAAAAGTTTCCTACTTCTATTATATTTTTCCTAGATTTTACATTTACTAACTTTTTAGCTTGAATTTCTATTGGTAAATTTAACCATTCCCTCTTCTCTATCCTCTTTCTAAGCGACTTCGCTTCTTCACACTCTAAAATATATGCCAATCTTTAACTTTCCGGTGGCATAGTTGTCATTTCACCAAATCAATCTCTTTTCTCAAACCTTTCAAATTCACCACCCGTCCTAGCCCATGCAAATCCTGCTCTTGCTGTTTTATCACATATATCAACAAACTGTTCCCTGCTCCATAGCACTTTCAATTCTCTGTATAATCTCAGTGAGCTCTTAAAAGTAAAACTCGCTATTAAATCTTGTTTTTCCATGTCCTCTATTCTTGTCCTAATTTCATTCCAGAAACCTATTTGTAGTAATTCTTTAGCTCTCCAAATCTCCCCAAAACCTATCTTCATCAATGTTTCCTTTATCTTACCTTAGCCAAGACTCTTTATGATTTAAGTCTTTCCTGCACTATCAGACATTGATGTAAAATGCTCTGATCATCAAAATTTCTAATTCTAATCCAATATTTTAGCACTCTTTTCCACAATTTTTCGTTTAATTCCCATTCTCCCTAATTCGGCTTGAGCTACTCCATTGGGTGATGACCTTGTTAAGCCCAATATTTGTTTACAAAAGCTCCTATGGATCATGTCTATATTTACCCACACTTCTTCCAGGCCACAAATCTCTGCTCCATATGACATTTTTGCTTCTACTACAGTAGTATAAATTCTCTCTAACCATTTTAATTGCATTTCTGGTAATTTATCTATACAAGTTTTGATGGCTTTCATTGCCATTTTTCCTTTAGCTAATACTATTCTCTTTTGTTCGTTCCACCCACCATTGTTGCTTAATCGTATCCCTAAATAATCAAATTTTTGGACTACCTCAATTTCTCTTCCATGCCAATACCATTTCTCATCTTTCTGTGATTTATTGCCCTTTTTAAATTCCATAATTTTTGTTTTATTTACATTAATTCATACACTTCATTTTTTTGCAAAATTTATCTATCGCTTCAATTGTTCTCACTAATCCCACATTACTTATAGATCCCGCAACTAAAGCATCTGCAAATAACAAACCAGGTATTTCCTTATTAATTGTTGGCACATGTCTGTTCTCTACTCTAATTGATTCCAAAATATTGTCTATGAACAGTTTAAATAATACAGGACTCAATTTACAACCTTGTCTTAGACCAACATTATTCAGAATGCTTCTCGTTAATTTATTATTAGCAATTTTAATACAAAACTGATTGTCCTTATATATTCTTTGAAGTACTCTTATAAAGGTAGTACTTATCCCTTTTTTGCTCAGTTTAAACCACAGTGCTGCTCTATTTATCGTGTCAAAGGCCTTTTCAAACTCTACAAATAACATGTATAATCTCCCTCTCTTGTTGGTTAAATATTTATTTACCATTGTGTTTATAACAAAAATGTTATCTAGTATACTCTTATTACATGTAAAACCTGATTGAAGGATTTTTCTCATCTTTTGCCCACTTTTGAACCCTTTCTGCCCCCCCCCATATATCTTGCCTAAAACAGACAGTATACTAATTCCCCTGGGTTATTTATCTCCCCCTTATTTTTAAATATCGGTGCTACTATTGATAATCTCCAAATATTCGGTATCTTTCCTCCTTCAAATACATTGTTTAAAAGTCTAACTAACAATTCTAATCTAGTTTCGTTCACACTCCAAGACTTCCAAAATTCCCCAGGAATTCCATGTATGCCACTCGCTTTATTTCTTTTTAATCTATTTATTTCTTATCTTACTTCATTCATTTCTATCTGTCTAATTGCTTAATATATCCTATACTTTCTATTTCTCTAATTTTTGGGCACTCCCCTTGTTCTGCTCCCAAAAGATTTCCAAAATATCTGCACCAGATTTCAGAACTAATATTATTTTCTCTAACTCTGGCCTTATAAGTTCTTTTTATTAATGCCCAAATTGTGTTTGTATTATTTACTATTATCGCCTCATAAATTTCCTGGCTCATTTTTCCCCCCCAATTCCTTCTTCTTAACTCCCATAAGAAATTTGTATCCCCATCTTTCAATCATGAAGTTCTCTTTTTCCTGATCATCCCCTGTTTGCCTCCATTTCCTTAATTCCCTTAGTACTCTCTGTTTCGCCATCCTACATTCCTCATCATACCACCCTCTCCTTATATATATATATTTCCTTTTTCTCTCTCATTTTTGATCCTGCCTGTTTCACTAAATCCTCTAGATTTACAACTGCATCCTCAGTTTTATTTTCTTTAAGCATTTCCTCTATATCTATTAACTTTGACATATTTGATTGCTTTTTCAGCTCTCCTAAAAAGCTTTCCACTTCCATATCTCTCCATTTATAATTTTGAATTTTAATTCCTTCTTGTTCTAAATAATTAACATTTACATTTCCACCATTGCACCTCTAAATACAGCTCTTATTGGAAAATGGTTACTAGAGGTAACTATATTCAACACCTCAAAATCCATGCAATATTCATCTAATTCTAACGAATATAAAATATAATCTATCAACTCTGCCCATTTCTGTTCATAAATGTAAACTCACCTGCGTCATCTTTTCCTTTAACCCCATTGCACAATACTAAATTACATTCTTCACAAAACTCAATTAATTTCTTTCCCTCATTATTAATACATTTATCTTTGCTCCTTCTTCTATCTGTCTAATTGCTTAATATATCCTATACTTTCTATTTCTCTAATTTTTGGGCACTCCCCTTGTTCTGCTCCCAAAAGATTTCCAAAATATCTGCACCAGATTTCAGAACTAATATTATTTTCTCTAACTCTGGCCTTATAAGTTCTTTTTATTAATGCCCAAATTGTGTTTGTATTATTTACTATTATCGCCTCATAAATTTCCTGGCTCATTTTTCCCCCCCAATTCCTTCTTCTTAACTCCCATAAGAAATTTGTATCCCCATCTTTCAATCATGAAGTTCTCTCTTGCTATCCCAGTAAACTCTCCTTCAAGATCTATTAACTGTATTTGACTTTCCCCCACTCTTGCATTGAAATCCCCCATTATTACAAAACCTTTATATACCTCCCTAATTAATATTTCCTCCAAATTTTGTCTTAACTTGTTAAATAAATGTGGTTCATAAAATTCCAAGGCACTTGGCGGGTTATATATTACCACAACACATACTCTTTCTTTTTCCCAAAAACCACTTAAAACACACCACAGTACCAATTCTTCACCTAAATCTTCATATACTTTCACTTTAATTTTAAGGCCTTTTCTCATTAATAAAGCTAAGCCTCCTGATTCTCTCCCCTTATCTTTCCTTTTAATACCACTTTCCCATAAAAATCAAAATCACTCACATGCACATTATTATTTCTTAACAACCAAGTTTCCACCACACCTATCACATACGCTAAATTTAAAATTTGAGATATTTCTCCACTCTTCACTTTATCCCACCACCCTTCAATATTCCAGAATGTAACCCCCAATTCCTTCTCCTATACAGAACCTTTTCTCTCAAATCTAAATTCCTGTAATTTAGCCCTACTCCTAGTCATTCTTTCCATTTCTGCCTTCTGCCCCACATAATCTTTCACTTGTATAATGTTCCCTCCAGGTGACGAATTATACTGAGACTGGATTCTTTCCACATGTCCAGTCCCGCAGTTGCTCCCAAGGCCATTCTGCACATGTCCTCTATCAGCTGTTTCTCCGATATAATCTGTTTGCTCGGTGACATATGCCTTCCGCTTCCCCTCCTCTCCTCTTCCATTCTCTTCCTCGTGCTAACTTCACCTTCCAATATTTCTACTCATGTTTGTTGTTGACCCTCTTCTGACACATGCCTCATATTTTGCTGACGCATATCCCGCTTCCTTCCATTTATCCACAAATCCAGCCCTCGTATTCTTCATTTCTTGAAGTAAAATGTTTCTTATTTCTCTCTCTTTCTTCCCAAAATCCTGTTCTATAAATATTCTTGTTCCTTTTGGCTTTTTGGCATTTGATAAAATTGCCCACTTTATTTTCATTGAAGCACATCTAACGATTACCGGTCTTGGATTTCGTCCTTTTTTCCTGAGTCTAAAAACATCCCTCATTTCCCATCCTCTAAGTTTTAATTCCAATTTATCTTGTAAGATTCTTTCAATTTGATCCCAAACTCATATCTCTCTTAATTCTTCGACTCCAAAGCTTATCACATTCATTTTCCTTCTTCTGTCTTCTGTTTTTTCCAAGTATAAAATTTTTCTCTTGCGTTCAGCTGATTTCTTATTCACTTCTCCTTCAAATTTTCCCCACATATTTTTCAGCTCTCAAATTTTCCATCTATCTTATCATCAATTTTCTTCTCCATTCCTTTTATATTCTTTATATCTTCCGCAATTCCTTTAAGCATACTCTTGATATCTTGTTCTGTCTCCAGGCCCGGATTTTTCTCTATTCCGCCAATTACTAGCAGTACCAGTGTGACAAACGCGAACCATTACATTATTGCAGGTCAATTTTTTAAATTTCCAGCTTGTCCATTAATCCTGTTGCCATTAAATATTCCAATTCTAACTCAATTTGGATTGCCATTCTTTCCTTTGCGCGAGCGCACGTTTAACACGTCCGTCTCCATCCGCCTTTCATCAGCAACCTGTTGTTGTAGTAATGTTTATTATGTTTAAATCTACGAAAGGGAAATAATCGTATTTTTTAAATTCTAATGTGAATTTTATACCTTTTCTTTTAAACTGAAGAGCTTTAAAGCATCATTTATGTGTGTATCAGCATAAATAGCAAAAATATCATACCAAAATTTTTTCAAACTAAAGGGAATGCTTTAAAACATATATTTCAAAATACCTATGAAAAAATCAACAAGAAAAGGCGAAAGTAGACCAACCATTGCTAAGCCAAAAGTTTGTTGATGAGAATTCTCCATTAAGACTGGCTCACAACATCCCAACAAGGTAACAAGAATGAGAATAACAAAGTTGAAATACATGTATTTTAACAGGAGCATTCACAATTGACAAATAGCTTTCCTGGGCCCGGGAACGGGAAAGAAGAACTTAGCCAAGTTTTAACTTTCTCGTTCTTGTTCCTGGGCATGGCATATTAGTCCATATTAGACTCTTCATTGTAGAAATTATTCTAGGCATAACGTCACTGGTGCTCTCTATAGCCACAAGCTGGAAAGAAGAAATTAGTAACATATGAGCTTCTTAACTTCAGATCCTGACACCTGTGGACCCAGGCATTAATACATGGACAACAGCAAACACTAGTAGAAATAAGCAACTTCAATATATGCCATTAAATAAAGTAATAAAAGCGTGGTACGACTAGAACTTGAAATGTAATGGATCTGCATTTACATAATGTTTACTCTGAGAGATAAAAGATGAAAAAATATCATTGGTCAATTAAAATCCCAATGCACAAAATTGACTTTCCACTTTGCAATCAATATGCATTCCCGCTCTCACTGCCAGGCTGCTGTGAACCAAAATCTTATATGCTGCGTTGCTTCCCTTTGTCCTTTCCATTTTGGTTACCATTCTCAGGCTTTAAAATTGAAAAACATATGATCCAAACAAAGATTTGTAAACACAACAAAGTACTTATTAATTCTATACAACTTAAACATTTTCTTCATAAACATCAAAAGTTTTTTGCTGCAAATAAAGCAGTTACTCAAAAGAAACAGGTTTATCATTAGCAGACAATTCTGTATTGCTGATTTCTATTACATAAGAATTTCAAATGCTTAAGCTCTCAAATTTATCAAAAGTACTGAATTTTTTTATTTAACTAATTAGGTAAATTATAATAGATTTCATTTTATCGCCTGGTTTACAAATTTTGGGGAGTGCATAAATTCTTGGCAAAACTGGATTGCTTTACTTTAACATTGCTTTTCTTTATTTGGCATAATTCTTACTTCATCAAAAGCTGAAATACATTATTTTAATGAGCCATTATTGACTGTTATTTAATCTTCACTTTAATGCAAGACTTCTACTCTGTTAATATTATCTCCTGTTATGCTTATAAGCTTACATCTTTTTCATACAATGAATCAACTCTATTGTGGTTTCCTTTAGGGTGGTTTTTATTATAATTTTCTAAGATACTACTTTGTTTTATTTTAAGCATTGATTTATCAGTTTCATTTAAAACTTGACCAGCAATTTCAAGATATGCAACATAATAATTTTGTCTGAACTTCACAAATCAGTCATAAACTGTGGTACATGAAGGAGCAAAGTTCTCTGTAACCTTTACAAACATTCTTGTTGGTTAAAACTATAGTTATAATCATATCAGAAGAAAAACTTCTGTGGAAACTCAATTTGAGAAACTATAATCTGCAGAAATCAGGAAAGTGATTAACATTTCATGAAGATGGATATTGCCACTTCATCGGGATGTTGCGCCTATTAATGAAATAATTGCACTGTAGAATGGTATCACCACATGACATCTTGGTGGGATACAATCACATCGGATGCCCATATCTGGAAATGTCAGCCTTAAGCAGTAAGTTATGTACCTATGAAATGTCGTCACTTTTATCACTGTTGCTACTACTGCTAGCGTGATAGACGACATCACTAATTTTTTTCCATTTACTTTTTCGTAATGAAAACCGCAATTCAACACTATTTTAAGCAAAGAATAGTTGCTAACTTGGAATAGTTTGGCTTCCTTTAAGGACATAGTTCCTTTCTCCTATCATAACAAACATGTCTGAGTATACCATTCTACTGGAAAGGACACATTTACATCCTTTTCACCTCTTTCCCAGAATTCTACTGGGAGTTCTAACCTTCAAACAATGGCTGATTTTCCTCATTATCATACTTTTGTTTCCCTATCTTAATCATGGTTTATTAACTTTTCATTTGGTTCCTGAGGACACTCAGTTGTTCTTTTAGGCTGCGTCATCTTGTCTTTGCCACCATTCTCGGACATGTTTAAAGATCCATTAAAAGCCTACATAAAATTGTAAATGCTCCCAATGCACGTAATTTACAAGGCAATATGACTACTCATTACACAACAATGCAGGAGCAGCTACAGAAAACCACTATCACTGACACCACACTCAAGTCTGTGTTAGGAAAACCAGACACATGTTACATATCAGCAACACAGTGATGGTATACTCAGTTGCTATGGAAACATCCTAGCTCTAGTTGGTTCAATCTGCATGTTACTATGTTTCAATCTCTTCCATCATTTTAAAACTGTATGTTACATATCAGCAACACAGTGATGGTGCACACAGTTGCTATGGAAACATCCTAGCTCTAGTTGGTTCATCTACATGTTACTATGTTATTTCAATCTCTTCCATCATTTTAAAACTGTATGTTACATATCAGCAACACAGTTACTATGGAAACATCCCATCTCTAGTTGATTCATCTACATGTTACTATTATGTTTCAATCTCTTCTATCATTTTAAAACTGTATGTTACATATCAGCAACACAGTTGCTATGGAAACATCCCATCACTAGTTGATTCATCTACATGTTACTCTGATGTTTCAATCTCTTCTATCATTTTAAAATTGTATGTTACATATCAGCAACACAGTTACTATGGAAACATTCCCATCTCTAGTTGATTCATCTACATGTTACTATTATGTTTCAATCTCTTCTATCATTTTAAAACTGTATGTTACATATCAGCAACACAGTGATGGTGCACACAGTTGCTATGGAAACATCCTAGCTCTAGTTGGTTCATCTACATGTTACTATGTTATTTCAATCTCTTCCATCATTTTAAAACTGTATGTTACATATCAGCAACACATTGATGGTGTACACAGTTGCTATGGAAACATCCTAGCTCTAGTTGGTTCATCTACATGTTACTATGATGTTTCAATCTCTTCCATCATTTTAAAATTGTATCTCACCTGTTGCATATTAGCAACACAGTGATGGTCTACACAGTTACTATGGAAACATCCCATCTCTAGTTGGTTCATCCACATGTTACTATGTTATTTCAATCTTTTCCATCATTTTAAAACTGTATGTTACATATCAGCAACACAGTTACTATGGAAACATCCCTTCTCCAGTTGATTCATCTACATGTTACTATGATGTTTCAATCTCTTCTATCATTTTAAAACTGTATGTTACATATCAGCAACACATTGATGGTGTACACAGTTGCTATGGAGACATCCTAGCTCTAGTTGGTTCATCTACATGTTACTATTGTGGCGTATGCACAGATAATAGGATACACGACTCTCTGGGCACCGAGATCCGAGACGGCAGTTTGTCTGGGAGTAGGGGAACTAGGTGTTAGGGGAACTAAGTGTTAGGGAGGGGATAGCGTCAGGGACTCTTGAAGAGTTAGCGTTGGTTTAGGAGTCAGCAAGTAAGATCCGAGTAGGAAAGACGTAGAACTGCTTTCTTTGTGCTCCGGCACGATGGCCTCGTCAACAGACAATGGGAAAAGAATGTAAGTAATGTAATTAGTCTTTATCTCATTAAACCCTTAGCCATCCACTCTTGACAAGTTTTATTTATGTTAGCGTAGAATCCTTCCTCTCCCTTAAAGCCAGGTATTATTCTGATTAGTAATATTTTCTGTACTTTCTTTAGCTGCGTTCCCCCGTCGTAGCCTCGCCATGTGCAGATCTTGTTTAATTTACCCGTACCTCTTGCAAGCGAGTGCCTACCCTTCTGTTTCTGAGTAGTATTTTAAGAGAGGCTACGACAGTTGGTGGAGGGCCAGGCATAGTTTGGTTTTTGTGAGATTTTTAAGTGCAAAAATTTTGTTTTCTTTCCCTCTAAATGTAACGGTTTGTGGTCCTCCACGTGGTCGCGAAAAATCTAAATTTCTTTCTGGCTTAAGGGCAAGGATTTTGATGGTGTAATTTGTGATTTCTATTTTCTGGATTTTGTTGCTTTAATTTCTGAAAGTCTCGTTTCTGAATTTTAATTTTGAGTTCATTTTTGCATTTTTTCATTGTCTGTCGGCGTGACGCTAAAACTTCTGACTCCATTTTCCTCTTATTTTGGCTTTATTTCTATTAAATTGTATTGCTGTGCTAAGTGGTTCGTGCTGGTTATTTTGAAATATATTTTTGTGAAAGGTGAGTTGTGAAACGAGTGAGATATTTGCAACTTTGAAAATGTGCTCATCACGTGTTGGCGATCTAGGTGAAAATATTGTTTTCTGTGCTTATTAGCAGTGGTTCTGGAAACTTATAATTTTATATTCCATTGATTGTGATTTCTAGCTGTTTACTATACTTTTGTGGGACATTTTTCGTGTAACTTTTATGTACGCACGTGTGTTAAGTAATTCCTGCGTGGTCATGCATTTCAGCACTAATTCTAGCTTGAGAAACCAGTCTTCATCAGCACGTGTTGTGCGCGTTTATTTGCGTGTGTATATCAGGTCAGATACATCTGTTTTTAAAAAAAAAAGAGAAGGAATTTTTTTTTGTACTACGTACAAATTGCAAGTCTGTATTCTGCTCCTTTTGAGATAATGTTAGCAGTGGTCACAGTAGGTGTGACATGGTTTTTTAACTTCCAGTTCGAGGTTTCTCACTGAAGACATCATTTTGTTTTTTCTTCCATTTGTTCATTCTGTTTAAAAATCTTGGTACTGTGTCCAAGTGGCTTGCGTGTCATGCTTGTGTAGACCGTATGTTGGTATAATTGTCTGATATTTCGCCGTGGGCGCTTAATTGTAATACTTCTGGTACTGTTTTATTTGGCTATGTTCTGATCTTGCTACTTACATTCATGTGATGCTATAAGTGTTTAGTTTGGTGTAATCTGTATCGCTTTGTCATATTGTTTACTTACTGGTTGTGTTATCTTTTGTGCTGCAATCATGCCTAAGCGACGTACTAGGCAGAAATCTGATATGGCAATTGCTCCAGTTAGCGAGCATAGTGAAGTAGAATCTATGTCCAGTATTAGTACGCCTGTTGTTACTCAGTTATTATCAGTGATGCCTAACCCGCCCGTGCCGCTAAGCACGATGTAGTCAGCTGTGTGTCGCCCAGTCATTGACCCCTCCTCACTTTGAGAATTCCAGCAAGTTGTCAGCATACAAATTTTTTTTCTCAGAAGTTTGAAATGGTCGCTGCTGCTAATGACTGCTCTGAGGAAATGATAATGATGATAATTTTGCTTCACCGTTGCCAAGTTTGGTTTATTTAATTCCGCAATGCATATTTTTAGGGAAAAATATTTCACAGTTACTCATGTAAGTAAAAGTTTCAGGAGCTACTACCAGCCTTGCCAGTATCTTCACCTAATTAGGTTTGATGTACCTTTAATATGGACCAGTACGATGTGGATGTTGCTGAATCAGCTGTACATGTGTTACCAGCTTTTGGAAAATTTGCACTGGAATTTTGTGGTAAAAAGAATAAGAAAAAAAAATATAACCTGTAAGTATGTAAACATTGTGAGTGCTAAAGTTTGGACGAATGAAACAGTTTTAAGACTCACACAGGTATGCTAAATTTTATTGTTTCACTGACTGATGCTTAATTAAGCTTTGCTTTTCAGGAATATGTGCTATGAATGTTTCTGCTAAATTAAAAGTGTATTATTATTTTGGGTGTAACTTAAATTTTAAATTATGTTTTGGGAACTGCAAATCATTTGTTTGTTGTGTTATGCTGCAGGAATGTGTTTGGGTACCGTGTGCTTAATTGAGCTTTCATTTTCAGGAATGTTCTGTGACAGTATTGTTTTGAGTAATGATGTGATGATGTTTTGTTGCATTCGATTTGATTTGATTTGATTTGATTTGACGTGATGTGATTTTGGGTTTCATAATGATGCTGTGATTTTTATTTGCAGAAAATTGTTGCATGAATAGTGTGTGTATGTATGTGTGTATTTGAGGTTATGTGATATATGTGGTATTTGCCTCGGTGGAAGTGCCCAAGTGTAACCCCGACAGTTGAAGTGTATAAAAGTGTTGATTTTTCAGGAGGGCTACATGTACCTGGAAAGTTGATGTGATGTGATGATTTTAGAGATTTTGCTTATTGGTGTTGCTGTAACGTGCCCAGTATAGCGTGTGTGATGTATTCACACGAGAGATTAAATGGATGGAAGTGATTGTAATATGAATAATTTTTTTTCTGTTTATGCAACAAGTTTATTACCATCTTAGATAGCAAATTTTAATACCACCTGTTTTCCAGCTTAATTTTGATTCGGAGGATGTGGATGCAACAGTATAATGTCATGTTATTTGTGTCATTCCTGAAATGTTAATGTGATTTCTTTAAGGTTATGCCTATGTTAGATGTTTTGAATTTGCAGCATGTTAAATGAGACACGTCAGTGAAGATGTTTTGTTTTCCAAGAGAAAATTGAAAGTTGAGATAAAGATGATAATGACTGAAGTAATGATGCTGATTGAAATACTGTTGATGATGATGATGATGATTATGATTGAGTTGATGATAATAATGAGATGAGTAAGATAGTAATGTAGACGAGAAATTGTATTAGTGACAAGAGTATGATAATTGTAGTTGAAAGCATGTCACGTGGTGTAGTTTGGAGATGTATTGTGGATTTATTTTGTAGTTTGTAGTAGTAATACATACAGTAGTTTGAGTAGCTAGTTAAGTGAGTGTCGTGTGTAATTTGGGCCATGGTCAGTGTGAATGAGTTCATTTCATTGTCATGTGTGATTGTCTTGTAAGTGCACTTATTTTCTTTTGTTAGTGATACCAGCTGGTCATTAAGAGTTAATATTGGGATCCCAAATAAGGTTATGTTTTTTCTGTCATGTTATTGTATGAAAAAGTCACTGTTCTTGATAAAATGTTAATGTATTCTGAGTCTGTTTTAATGTTTCATTTGGATTGTGAAGCATTGTGAGTTAAATTTTGGATGGCAACTCTCGATAAAATTTAGTTCTTATGCCAATTTTGTACTTATTTTTTCTCTTTCTTTGCCCCATGTCAAAAGAATTTTAGTGCAAACTTTTCAACCTTTCAAATATTTAATTGTACATGACATACCGTTCTTTTTATGTGTGATTGTTTGTTGGAGCACCCTTTTTATTGTTTGGTGATTTTGTTGTAGTATTTTACTGTGGCGGAGCTCGAGAGGATAAAGGAGTATCCCCACGTGGCACACCAGAAGTTCAAGAAACACCACAGGGAAGCTGTCGGGCAGCCACTACACTGCCGTGGCATAAGGAGCCACCATTTCGGGGGGCAGTCCAAGCCAGCGACTGCCCACCCCGTTGTCATCGCCAGAGACCTGCAGTAATAACAATTCTACAGCCAAGACAAGTCGTCATTGTGGGCACATTATAAACTCACCCACAAACAGTTTCAACGGACCATCAAGCTCAATTGCAGTGTAGTGTGCGTGTGGACTGAGGCAGCGTGGTGTGTGTGCGGGGTGCTCGAGCATTAGTGCTCTAACAATATTATCCGATAGCACTCAAGATTCTCGAGCCAGCCATCTAAAAACAAAAAAAGCAACATTGTCGTCGTCTGGGTGTTTATCACACGTGTTTTTTTCCCTTCTTATTGTATGTCATTTTTGTTATTTTAATGTCTCTTATTGTTTGTTTGCCTTGTGTCGACGAGGGCGTCGATCTCGGTGGCCAGGGGGAGATGTGGCGTATGCACAGATAATAGGATACACGACTCTCTGGGCACCGAGATCCGAGACGGCAGTTTGTCTGGGAGTAGGGGAACTAGGTGTTAGGGGAACTAAGTGTTAGGGAGGGGATAGCGTCAGGGACGCTTGAAGAGTTAGCGTTGGTTTAGGAGTCAGCAAGTAAGATCCGAGTAGGAAAGACGTAGAACTGCTTTCTTCGTGCTCCGGCACGATGGCCTCGTCAACAGACAATGGGAAAAGAATGTAAGTAATGTAATTAGTCTTTATCTCATTAAACCCTTAGCCACCACTCTTGACGAGTTTTAATTATGGTAGCGTAGAATCCTTCCTCTCCCTTAAAGCCAGGTATTATTCTGATTAGTAATATTTTCTGTACTTTCTTTAGCTGCGTTCCCCGTCGTAGCCTCGCCATGTGCAGATCTTGTTTAATTTACCCATACCTCTTGCAAGCGAGTGCCTACCCTTCTGTTTCTAAGTAGTATTTTAAGAGAGGCTACGACACTATGATGTTTCAATCTCTTCCATCATTTTAAAACTGTATGTTACATATCAGCAACACAATGATGGTGTGCACAGTTACTATGGAAACATCCTATCTCTAGTTGATTCACCTGCATGTTACTGTGATGTTTCAATCTCTTCTATCATTTTAAAACTGTACGTTACATATCAGCAAGACAGTTACTATGGAAACATCCCATCTCTAGTTGATTCATCTACATGTTACTATGATGTTTCAATCTCTTCTATCATTTTAAAACTGTATGTTACATATCAGCAACACAGTTACTATGGAAACATCCCATCTCCAGTTGATTCATCTACATGTTACTATGATGTTTCAATCTCTTCTATCATTTTAAAACTGTATGTTACATATCAGCAACACAGTTACTATGGAAACATCCCATCTCCAGTTGATTCATCTACATGTTACTATGATGTTTCAATCTCTTCTATCATTTTAAAACTGTATGTTACATATCAGCAACACATTGATGGTGTACACAGTTGCTATGGAAACATCCTACCTCTAGTTGGTTCATCTACATGTTACTATGATGTTTCAATCTCTTCCATCATTTTAAAACTGTATCACACATGTTGCATATTAGCAACACAGTGATGGTGTACACAGTTACTATGGAAACATCCCATCTCTAGTTGGTTCATCCACATGTTACTATGTTATTTCAATCTTTTCCATATTTTTAAAACTGTATGTTACATATCAGCAACACAGTTACTATGGAAACATCCCATCTCCAGTTGATTCATCTACATGTTACTATGATGTTTCAATCTCTTCTATCATTTTAAAACTGTATGTTACATATCAGCAACACAATGATGGTGTACACAGTTACTATGGAAACATCCTATCTCTAGTTGATTCACCTACATGTTACTATGATGTTTCAATCTCTTCTATCATTTTAAAACTGTACGTTACATATCAGCAAGACAGTTACTATGGAAACATCCCATCTCTAGTTGATTCATCTACATGTTACTATGATGTCTCAATCTCTTCTATCATTTTAAAACTGTATGTTACATATCAGCAACACAGTTACTATGGAAACATCCCATCTCCAGTTGATTCATCTACATGTTACTATGATGTTTCAATCTCTTCTATCATTTTAAAACTGTATGTTACATATCAGCAACACAATGATGGTGTACACAGTTACTATGGAAACATCCTATCTCTAGTTGATTCATCTACATGTTACTATGATGTTTCAATCTCTTCCATCATTTTAAAGCTGTATCTCACAATTGCATATTAGCAACACAGTGATGGTGTACATAGTTGCTATGGAAACATCCCATTTCTAGTTGGTTAATCTACATGTTAGTATGTTTCATTCTCTTCCATCATTTTAAAACTGTATCTCACATGTTACATATCAGCAACACAGTGGTGATGTACACAGTTGCTATGGAAACATCCTGTTCTAGTTGGTTCATCTAAATGTTACTATGATGTTTCAATCTCTTCCATCATTTTAAAACTATATCTCACATGTTACATATCAGCAACACAGTGGTGATGTACACAGTTGCTATGGAAACATCCTAGCTCTAGTTGGTTCATCTACATGTTACTGTGATGTTTCAATCTCTTCCATCTTTTAAAACTGTATTTCACATGTTTCACAAATGTCAATCATTTGCCTAATGTGCGTAGATTATAGCAGCTAATGCATATCAACAATTAATTCCTACCATGACCTGTGTGTGTTAAACTCCGGTTACTCACCAGTATGCCAGCACTGCAAGCGAAATTCACAGCCATTAGAATTGTCTGAGTACGTGGGTCTCTGTATGCTGGGTACTTTGAAGTCACTCCTTGAGTTAGGAACACGACAGGAAATCTATTCTGTTTCAACCTCAACCTAAAACAGTCGATACAGTGAGTGGGTTAAGTTGGTGCTACTTCTCCCTCAAGCATTTTATAGCCACATGTATTATTGGTTACAATTTTCAAATACTTCACACATTTTTTCAAATGCTAAGTTGATATTCATTTTTCTTTTTTTCCTTGGACATGGAAAGCCATAGCAGACAGCTTTTTAACATCTATCGCTTTATGTTTAACGACTGTTGTTACCACATATGGCAAAACAGACACTGATGACCAGGGTTAGGATTTTTAGGTGCAAATTTCAGATGAAAAAAGGAAGGGAAAAGGTGGTCAAATGAGGTGAAAAAAGGGACAATAAGGTGTTGGTTTATTTAAGGGGATGCACAACTGAAATTGCTATTTTCTAAACTATCCATTTAATTGGGCTGATATTTTAACTACATGTCAGTCTTCTTTAGATATAACTGCTTTGTGAATTTCAATCCAAAATCTTAATTAGTTTTCAAAATATAAAATTATGGGTATATGCAAAATGAAACACATGATGCATTTTTCAAAAAAAAAAATGTTATGTTGCTTCTAAGTCATGGAACTACAAATCTGTCATGTAATTTTTTTTCTACCATTCTTAGTTTAAGAGAAAAAACAGTTTTGCAGTTTTGTATTTGTAGTTTTTTTTTTGTATACATTGTTATCTTAAAAAATTAGTAGCGCAAAAATTATTCATTACACAGAAAAATTATATGACAGTTTTATTTATTTGGGCTTTTGAAATAAGCGTAAAAAATGTCAATATGAATGGATGAAAACTACAACGTGTGGAACATTTTGAATATGCAGAAATGCTGAAAATAAGAAATGCCTTAAAATCAAGTTTTAAAAATATGAACAGCTAGCAACCAAATGCACAAGGGTATTTAAAAAGTCTCGTAACGATCCTGAAGCGTTTGCAGGGTCAAAAATAAAAGTGTATTCTAAAACTACAAGCAATGGAGAATTTTTGGGGAACATAATTTTTTTTTTTTTTTTTTTTTTAGATTTTTTGAGATTTTGGGTTAATTTCAGTTGTGCATTCCCTTAACTAATCCAACGATTTCTCTTTCCTCTATTCTAATTTATTGAACTACAAGCAAGTACATCAAATTATCACTCATCAAAAGAAGGAAAAAACATGAAGTTGTTGTACTTCAAGATATTAAGCATCTCCACATTTTTAAAAGTACGTCTGTTTCTATTAGATAGAATGTCTAAGTATGTGCTAAAGCTTCTTTCAACATCCACAGAAACCAGTGGGGCAAACCTTGAATTCACTCGGAATGGCAACTCTACAGATGTGGCGAATTCCTCAATGTCTGGATTCTTCTGAAGACTAGATTCAAGTTTGTTTTTGGCAAAGCCATCTAACTGCTCCCTCACGGAAGTAAAAATATCCCATTGTTTTTCCTTTTCCAGACCTTGTTCTTCCAATTGTTTAATAGCTGCAGGCAGGTACTTTAACTATGGACACAATATAGTTCTGTCTGCAAATTATGTATTTTCTCCGGTAACAGAAGTTGCTGTGCCTTGGAAATTGCACCTGCGTCAGATGGATCCAAAGAAAACACAAACTCTTTAATTTTGTCAAAATCCTCACACAACATAGCAGCACACTCAATCCAAGATCCCCAGTGAGTAATGACTGGGAAATTTGGAAGGGGCAGGCCAGTGATTTCCCTGTAGTAAACAACACTGCTCGGAGCTTTCAGTAGAATCTTCTTTAGGGAGATGAATTGGTTTGTGATGTCGTATTTGTTCCTTATGAATTCACAAACCCTGTGAAGGGCATGAGCCAAGCATATTACATGCTTCAAGTTACGAAATAAAGGTTTCAATTGGTTATCAGCTGAAACCTTGTATGGAGCCTGGTCCATAACCACAAGAAGAAGCTTTTCAAACTCGATACCAGTAGGCCAGAGTTTTTGGCAGAAGTCCATAATGGATTGCATTACTGTACTGGCATTGGCTTTCTGCAGCTTGTACATTTTTAACAACATGGGCTTAACTTTCTCCCCTGCTAAGGGAAAAACTAAAATGTTCAAAACATATCGTTCCATTGAGTCTATGGTTTCATCCACAATGTTACCCACAATTCAATCAGACATTTTCTCCTTGAATCTTCCTATGGTTTCTTGGTAAACAGGCTCCATGTAGTTTTTTCTTAAAGTACTCTCATCAGGCATTGACATCTTTGTGTATTTTTCAAGGCTGGATGGTTCACCTTATTGAGTGGAATTCCTGCTTGTGTAAAAGCTGCACACAAATCAATGTTTAATTTCTTCAAATTTTGGCTTTTTGAAGAACTCTGTTGAAACACATTTCATAATAGAGGTTGTCGTGATTTGTTTGCTTGCAGAGTCTTCTTCATTTGATGCTAAGAGCTGGAAATGTGTCGTTTGATGCGATCTTGCTGGTGTTTTTCATCTAACAAAATTCCTGAATCACAAATAGTACATCGCATAACAGTTCCATCAGGGTCTATGAAATCTTGTTTGAATTCCTCAGCCAGAACAATAAATCGAGCACTGGACACCTTTGCATGGTAAAATCTAGTACTAGTACACTCGTTTGGTAATGTAACATAGAGCTAACACTAGTTTACTTGCTAACACAATGCGGCTGTCACACAACTCACTCTTGCACCCATTCGCTGTCCACATTCTCTTATAACTTCACAACAATTACCAGAATGTTCTCATTCATGCTGGAACTTCAGTCTCAGCGATTTCTAGTAGTTTCGGGCAGAATCCAGTCTTAATAATTCTCGGAACTGTGCGGGTGAGGTTACCGCGTCTGCGTGCCCTGCCTTCGCCCCCACTCAAACAGATGACGTCTCTCACAGTAACAAACTCACATTCATGGACAGCAGGCTACTGATTCTGGTGGGATAGAATCACTCATTGTCAATTGCATTATTGCGGGCTACTTTATAGCGGTAAAGCGAGAGAAAGAGGTTTTCGTTGAACACACAATTATTTTCCATTGTTGCGGGTGTGCTTTCAATTCCTGCGCAGCGTTTACTGAAATAGGTAGGCTTACTATTTGCATGTACACAGCAAGCTGAGGTGTTAATTGAAAGTTAAGGAATAAATTGGAATGAAACTTAAAAGAAAAAAGGTGGGAAAAAGGGGATTATGGACATGGTTGGGGGAAAATGGGATAAAGGTGCCAAAAAGAGATAAAGGTCCCAAAAAAGGGAAAAAGGTGCAAGTAAAAATGCCTCTTTTTGCAACTAGAAACATAATTTCACACTGTGATATCTTTCCGCACAGCTTTAAGTTACCCTAAGAAAAAAGGTGCGCACCTAAAAATCCTAACCCTGCTGATGACACATCCACAAATTGGCAGGCGGAGGGCAGTCCAAAGGTGTGATAGGCATGTATCTGTCCTAAATAGGGCTTAGTCACACTCAGACGGGATGTGGGGTTTGCAGGGTGTCAGGTGAAATTTAAAAAGGGAAGTGAAAGGAGGTAGCAGGATTTGCTCCTCAGCAGCTGCTGACAATGGTGCAATGACCCTTGTGCACTTTTAGATTTTCAAAGTTTATTTAGGGGTTGTGAATTTTGAGTATCCAAGCATCTCCTGGAGGGATTATATAGGAGCTCAGCCTTAACTGCTAGTGGAATTTCTCCGTGGTTACCGGATGTGCCCACATGCCATGCGGGGAAGCCAGTAATGCCTTAACTGGTGTGTTCTGGGGATATAATCTCCTAGAGACCAAATGAGGGTGCCACAATGGTGTGGCAACTGGTTCTAAAATTTTGCAGCCCAGCGCCTAATTTTTTCTTCCATGTTGGGAAGAGATCATGCTTCGTGAAGCAGTCTCACAGGAAAGGAGAGGTATAGAGAACAAAGCCCGGAGGCCCCTATTCTGCACATGTTGCAGGAATAGCAGATTGGAGTCCATGACAAGCCCCAGATTTCGCAGGCATATAGTAAGACAAGGACTATGAGTGCTCTGAAAAAGCGTAACTTCAGCGGAACAGACATCCCTGACCTCGCATGGGATACAGTGAGGCCATGGTCCCAGAGGCCAGATGCGAGAGGTCCTTGATGTGTCTCACAAAAGTTAGGCCCCTGTTAAACTTAACTCGCAAGTAGATGATAATGGTATTCGTCCGTTCTATCCTTCTCCTGAGATATGTGAATGAGGGGAAGTTTGCAGGAAAGTGGCATTTGGTAAACAAAATGGCATGGCTTTTGTCCAGATTGATGGACAATCGCCAATGCCTGCACCATTTTGGAGGAGATGGATGTGTCTCTGAATGGAGCTGAAGGCTCTGCATGGATTTTTATATGTAGTATACGGTAGCACATCATCAGCATGATACATGAAATGAAGTGATAATTGGAAAAGGAAATTTGGGAAGTAAATTTTCCAGGCCTAATTTAAGAGTATATCCCTGTCATTTGCCAGATGAGGATTGAGGAGAATCTGGAAAAACAATCAATCAGGGAGGATAGTTGCACCTCCTGCACACAAGGTCCATACTTTAATGAGCTCAGCCACCCATGTCACTATATCCCTCTTGTACCTACAATGAAATGTATAACAAAAACACTGCTGCAAAAGTAGACAGAAGAACAAAGTTTTGTATGAACTGTTTGTAGAATAGTGGGCAGATTTTTTAGATCTAGAAATCATCAAAGCCCAATAGCTATACCCTAGACCAAGGGTGGCGAAAATGACTACCTTCGAGTCACCAAATATGTAACATGCACCGCATCACTCAGCAGCATGTGAAAAACAAACGGGCGGTTGCAGAGAGGGAACAGCGTCTGCAAGTCAAAATGACTCGCGAGTCACGTTTTCGCCACCTCTGCCCTAGACTACAATGACAGGCAGCCCATTAGGAATAGAAAAATATAGAAATGATTCAACAGTAAAAAAAATAAAAATATCATCACACCCACAGCAGTAGAAGAGAACATTTAGGAAATTTACTTTCCATCCATGGGCATTAACCAATAGAATCTTCAAAGAACATAATATCCATCACTTTAGTCCCAGTCAATGCATATCCTGAACTCTGATACTAAACCATCATTCCACAAAACAAAGCAGGCATATAACAATTTAATTGTAAAAAAAACTCTGATATGTTACATTCACATGACTTTCTCTACACTCTATTGCCTATTAGAGGGTATACAAATTATTTTTACAAAAGTTTATTTTCCTATCTACTTCATTTTAATTGAGATATATGCTATACTCTGGCCTTAAAGTTCCATACTCCTCCCACGACATCGCAAGAAACAACTGAAAATTGACAAGACTTGAAAAGAATGAATAAATATTGAACATTTCGAACCATTAATAACAGATATATTGGAAATGGCTGACACCACAAAAGTTATTTGAAATAAACTGTGTGTTTTAAAGAGACACACATATTTTGTGTAGTGCGTTTTTGTCTATTGCTTAACGTTTACCAGTTATGCAAGATCATATAGATTTCCTTCCTAATGAAGAGGACTTCACAAGCTGTTGCCAGAAAATTCAACATGTACATTCTATTTTTCATGTATCTTTAATATATAGTATTTTAATCAAAATTATTAGAGCTATTTTTCCAAAAATCAAAAAATACAAAAAATGTTCCATACAAAGGGTATTTTGGGTTGGGGAATATTCTTGAAAGCCTTTGTGTCACATCTTTGGAAGATATTGGTATTTATGAGATATTTTGTTTTTGAATTATATTTTCATAGACATAAAGACATACACATGGAAAATTTTCTAAAAATACTTTTTTTTGGATACAGGAGGCGCAGAACATGTATTTCTGGTGAAATCTCAATATCCATTTTTTGGGTGGAATGCAATACCATCTCTACCTATTATGTGTAGGGGGGGGGGGGGGAGGCGGGGGTAGAAAAAGTAAAAATTCTGATGTCTTACGCTCACATGACTTTCTCTAACCACTAGCTTCCACAAGTTTACTTTCTATCTGCTTCATGTTGGCATCGAGATAAAAGATTTGCAGATATAGTTTCATTACATATTTTGTTGCAGGTACAAGAAGGATAGAGAAAACCGAACTGATAGCACCACACTACGGCTTTAAAATTCCATGATATTGTGAAAAACAAGTGCATAGTAACAGGACTTCAAAACAATTCCAAATTATTGAACAACTGAAACCAATAGCAAAGGATATCTTGGAAAGGGCTAATGTCACAAAAAAAGTTATATGAAATAAATTCTATGTTTTAAAGAGATCCACATTTTTTTGCAAAGTATGTTTTTGTCTATCTCTTAACATTTACCAGTTACACAAAATTATACAAAATTCCTTCTAGATGAAGTGAACTATGAAGGCTATGAAGTATAGGCTATACTCATGAAATTAAAGATAGGTATACGTATTAGTCATGTAAATATCCCAAATATGTGGTATTGTAACCAAAAAGATTGGAACAATTTTTCACAAAATTAAAAATTTTGAATTTTATTATTTCAGGATTAGGAAACAGTTATGTGGAATTTGATTGAAGAAAATCTCTCTTAATTAAATTAAATATTTCTTTTAGTCATCAATTTCCATTAATTCACGCTCTTGAGAAACAAATTATGTGTTTATGATAGCTGAAGTATGACACAAATAATTTTCTAAATAACAAGAGAATGCTACATCGATGGTAGTGCCTGATCTACTTGTAGACTGAGTTTTGTCAGTGTTCAATTTTAATTTGAATTTTTCATCCAAAAATCTTAACAATGGCTGAGCTTTGTCTGAGTTGAAGTTGATGTTGAAATCACCCCTCATAATCGGTAGCATTTTTTCCAGATCTTTTTCCAACAACGCTGCACTTTCAATACTGTAGACCAATAATATTACTGTTCAACTAATGTACAGTATAATATGCAAGCATCTATTGGTTCTCTATACAACATATCACAGTACATGCGGCACATGCACGTAGACTGCCTATGACATATGTGACAGTGTGTAGAAATTATTCACACTCTCTTTCTTCTCAAATGCTGGTTGGAGTCTCTCGAAGAGGTCAACTATACCTTTCACTTTTCATCTGATCCAAGCCAATTTGCCCTACCACACCTAAATGATCTAAAGAATGTTCGCTTTAAAAAACTATGATCATGATGAAGGATGGACACACACAGATAAGCTATGGTCTGTCATAGCACTATATACCATTTACTAGAGGTCACTAGTGGTGCTATACATTTTGTTGCAGCCCACTGAAGGGGGACCATGATCATGATGAAGGTTAGACACACAGATAAGCTCTGGTCTGTCATAGCACTGTATACCATTTACTAGAGGTCACTAGTGGTGCTATACATTTTGTTGCAGCCCACTGAAGGGGGACCGTGATCATGATGAAGGTTAGACACACAGATAAGCTCTGGTTTGTCATAGCACTGTATACCATTTACTAGAGGGCACTATGGTGCTATACATTTTGTTGCAGCCCATGAAGGGGCACCGTGATCATGATGAAGGTTAGACACACAGATAAGCTCTGGTCTGTCATAGCACTGTATACCATTTACTAGAGGGCACTAGTGGTGCTATACATTTTGTTACAGCCCACTGAAGGGGGACTGTGATCATGATGAAGGTTAGACACACAGATAAGCTCTGGTCTATCATAGCACTGTATACCATTTACTAGAGGGCACTATGGTGCTATACATTTTGTTGCAGCCCAGTGAAGGGGGACCGTGATCATGATGAAGGTTAGACACACAGATAAGCTCTGGTCTGTCATAGCACTGTATACCATTTACTAGAGGGCACTAGTGGTGCTATACATTTTGTTACAGCCCACTGAAGGGGGACCGTGATCATGATGAAGCTTAGACACACAGATAAGCTCTGGTGCATCATAGCACTGTATATCATTTACTAGAGGTCACTAGTGGTGCTATACATTTTGTTGCAGCCCAGTGAAGGGGGACCATGATCATGATGGACACACAGATAAGCTCTGGTCTATCATAGCACTGTATACCATTTACTAGAGGTCACTAGTGGTGCTATACATTTTGTTGCAGCCCAGTGAAGGGGGACCATGATCATGATGGACACACAGATAAGCTCTGGTCTATCATAGCACTGTATACCATTTACTAGAGGTCACTAGTGGTGCTATACATTTTGTTGCAGCCCAGTGAAGGGGGACCATGATCATGATGGACACACAGATAAGCTCTGGTCTATCATAGCACTGTATACCATTTACTAGAGGTCACTAGTGGTGCTATACATTTTGTTTCAGCCCAGTGAAGGGGGACCACGATCATGATGGACACACAGATAAGCTCTGGTCTATCATAGCACTGTATACCATTTACTAGAGGTCACTAATGGTGCTATACATTTTGTTTCAGCCCAGTGAAGGGGGACCATGATCATGAAGGACACACAGATAAGCTCTGGTCTATCATAGCACTGTATACCATTTACTAGAGGTCACTAGTGGTGCTATACATTTTGTTTCAGCCCAGTGAAGGGGGACCATGATCGTGATGGACACACAGATAAGCTCTGGTCTATCATAGCACTGTATACCATTTACTAGAGGTCACTAGTGGTGCTATACATTTTGTTTCAGCCCAGTGAAGGGGGACCATGATCATGATGGACACACAGATAAGCTCTGGTCTATCATAGCACTGTATACCATTTACTAGAGGTCACTAGTGGTGCTATACATTTTGTTGCAGACTAGTGAAGGGGGACCATGATCATAATAACGGATAGACACACAGACAAGCTCTGGTCCAGCATAGCACTGTATACCATTTACTAAAGGTCACTAGTGATGCTATATATTTTGTTGCAACCCAATGAAGGGGGACCATGATCATGATGAAGGATAGACACACAGATAAGCTCTGGTCTGTCATAGCACTGTATACCATTTACTAAAGGTCACTAGTGATGCTATATATTTTGTTGCAACCCAATGAAGGGGGACCATGATCATGATGAAGGATAGACACACAGATAAGCTCTGGTCTGTCATAGCACTGTATACCATTTACTAAAGGTCACTAGTGATGCTATATATTTTGTTGCAACCCAATGAAGGGGGACCATGATCATGATGAAGGATAGACACACAGATAAGCTCTGGTCTATCATAGCACTGTATACCATTTACTAAAGGTCACTAGTGATGCTATATATTTTGTTGCAACCCAATGAAGGGGGACCATGATCATGATGAAGGATAGACACACAGATAAGCTCTGGTCTGTCATAGTACTGTACATAGTACTCGGTTGAGAGAAAATGCTGACGATGGGAACAAGCCGTCTCCCGAAACGCGTTCAAGTAAGAATATTATAGTGATGTAGTGTAACAACCCTCAACTCTCTATTTTAAATTATGACACATCACTGTTACTAGCTGTTACTGTTACTAGGATAGACACACAGGTAACCTCTGGTCTATCATAGCACTGTATACCATTTACTAGTTGTCACTACTGGTGCTATACATTTTGTTGCAGCCCAGTGAAGGAGGATCATCACAATGAAATATAGACATGCAGATAAGCTCTGGTCTATCCTAGCACTGAATACCATCCTCTCTATAATTTTAAGTTACAATATGATTCAATAGAATTTAATGCTTTGTCATGTCTGAGGTGAAAATCTGTAACAGTTTGAATTTGCCCACAAAGTTATAAAAAGGCCTCCATTCCCGTACATTTTACATGCAAGCTGTGAAAGTTAGCAAGCATGTTGATTTTTAGCTACAAAAGTTTATTTACCCACTGCTCTGCAAAATCTTTTACTTAGATAAACACTGATATTCATATGATGTTAACACACTAATTTCTAATAGTCACATTCATTCAATGAGTAAAATAATAAGAAAAATCTGATGTGTTGCATTCACATGACTCTCTCTACCCACTATCATTTATTTTCATATAGCTTCTACAACCTATTCTTACTAAGGCTTATTTTTCTATATACTTCATTTTAATTCAGATTTGCAAATTTGGTTTGCAGAAATGGTTTCACTTCACATGTTTTGCAGATACAAGAGGGAAACAGAATCGATAATAGATGTTTAAATACCAGTTGCAATATGCTGGGCTTGAGTTTACATAGCCTTTCCATGACACTGCCATAAACAAGTGAACAGTGACAGCACTTCAAAAAATGAGAAAGTGTTGAAAAATTCAAACCAATAAAAACAGATATCCAAGAAATGGCTGATGCCAAAAACAAAAGTTATGATAAATATACCTAATATGTGTTTTAAAGAAATCTACATGTATTTCCAGTGAAATCTTGATATCGAATTAGACTGTAATTTCTCCATGTATGGGTACAGAAAGTAAAAACTTGATGATACATTCACATGACTTTCCATACCCTCTATCATTTATTGGCGGGTATACAAGTTATTCTTACTAAAGCTTATTTTTCTATTTACATTTTAATCCAGATAAACCTTTGCAAAAATAGCTACATTACACATTTCATTATAGATACAAAGAGAACAGCAATACCAAATGTTTAAGAATTGGAGACCATAACCTATCAAAACAAATTGTGTGTTTTAAAGAGATCTACATTTCTTGTGTAGTACATTTCATCTATCACTTAAATTTACCAATTATGTAAAATTCATTCCAAATGAAGAGGACTACACAGGCTACACCCAGCAAATTCAAGATATACATTTTATTTGTCATGTAAATATCTT
Organism: Deroplatys truncata; assembly: GCA_030765065.1. Taxonomy (NCBI): domain Eukaryota; kingdom Metazoa; phylum Arthropoda; class Insecta; order Mantodea; family Mantidae; genus Deroplatys; species Deroplatys truncata. Next base: position 128,819,166 of record CM060979.1, on the reverse strand, counting down.
TAATATGTGGTATTTTAATCAAAACCATTACAGCCATGTTTTAGAAAATCAAATTTGTTTAAATAAATTCCATGTAAAGGGTAGTTCGTGCTGCGTGATTTTCTTGAAAATCTTCATGTTGCATTCTTGGAAGATACTGAACTTAAATACCAAGTTTGGTATTTATCCAACTTTTCGTTTTTTGAGTTATGCTGTTCACAGACACATAAATGGACCTTTTTTCTTGGATTCAGGAGGCCTTTAAACATGTATTTATGGTGAAATTTTGGTATCAAATTTTTGGGTGGAATGCAATACCTTCTCTACCTATTATGCATGTGGTAGAGGAAGTAAAAAAAGAATGAAATAACACAACATTTCTTACATGGTGCAGATATCAGGATGAAAGCAAGAGAAAACAATCTTCCGTGTGCCTGAGTGCTCCAGTACCACTTTAAGTACGGTGTCCAGGTACATGTTAAGGTCAAAGGGATGATTCAGTTCATATGATCCATCCTGAAACAAATTATACATCAAATTATGTAATGATGTATTAAAGAGAGTCTCACTCGCAACATGCAAAAGTCACAACATAATGTAGTTACATTTTCCCTTCTAGGACATATCAAGTTAAGGAAAATTATCCAAATGTTTCTAATACTTTAAAAAATTTAGGGCGGCATGCACCAACCTACATTAAGCTCCACTTCCATAGTAAACTACTACTAAAGTAAACACTTGGCAAGAGAAAACAAGTACTCTTTTATACAAGAGTAAATTACCTCCCAAGTATTTTGTTCCTTGCAGATACTCCTGGAGTAAATTATTACCGAAGTAAACAGAGTATACGTTAGAATTTACTCCCATGACTGGAGTAACTCACCTGTTGACTGAACTACAATACCATGTCGTATTCAAAGGAAGATTTTTCAGATGTTCATGGATAATTTTGATTACACTGATGTTCTTGATGAAGAAAACAGGAATGTCATAGTGTGTATAGTACAAGAATTGATGATCTTAATGAAGAAAACAACAGGAATGTGAGTGTGTATACTAAAACAATTCATCTTGATGAAGAAACAGGAATGTGACAGTGTGTATAGTAAAGGAATTGAGGATATTGAAGAAGAAAGCAACAGGAATGTGACAGTGTGTATAGTAAGGGAATTGAGGATATTGAAGAAGAAAACAACAGGAATGCGACAGTGTATATAGTAAGGGAATTGAGGATATTGAAGAAGAAAACAACAGGAATGTGAGTGTGTATAGTACAAGAATTGAAGATATTGAAGAAGTAAACAACAGGAATGTGACAATGTGTATAGTAAGGGGATTGAGGATATTGAAGAAGAAAACAACAGGAATGTGAGTGTGTATAGTAAGGGAAATGAGGATATTGAAGAAGAAGAAGAAGAAGAAGAAGAAGAAGAAGAAGAAGAAGAAGAAGAAGAAGAAGAAGAAGAAGAAAGCAACAGGAATGTGACAGTGTGTATAGTACGAGAATTGAGGATATTGAAGAAGAAAACAACAGGAATGTGAGTGTGTATAGTATGAGAATTGAGGATATTGAAGAAGAAAACAACAGGAATGTGAGTGTGTATAGTATGAGAATTGAGGATATTGAAGAAGAAAACAACAGGAATGTGAGTGTGTATAGTATGAGAATTGAGGATATTGAAGAAGAAAACAACAGGAATGTGACAGTGTGTATAGTACGAGAATTGAGGATATTGAAGAAGAAAACAACAGGAATGTGAGTGTGTATAGTATGAGAATTGAGGATATTGAAGAAGTAAACAACAGGAATGTGACAGTGTGTATAGTAAGGAAATTGAGGATACTGAAGAAGAAAACAACAGGAATGTGATGGTGTGTGTAGTATGAAAATTGATGATCTTGAAGAAGAAAACAACAGGAATGTGATAGTGTGTATAGTATGGGAACAGTGATATCCATATTATACAGAGAGAGGGTTTAAGGAACGTTTTGGTATTAGGGAAGAATCCTTTACATTCCTTTTGAACCTGCTTAGCTGCTCTTTAGTACATTCCCCTTTAAACTCTTTCAGCACAACTTTCCAAGCATTTCCCTATATGTCCAGCATCTTTACATTGTATATTCTTAACATGGATTTTCAGTATCTCTACTAATAAATGTTTAACTTTTTTGCTAATGTTCTTTTCTGTTTTCCTATCACACACAACCTTATAAATGATGGCTTCAAGTGAATTACACAAACAAAACAATGTAGTTCTATAGTAGGAACTAAAAGAGTAAATTGTAGGTGAGCTCTATGACATTACTTCTGGAGTAATTTACTCCACCATGGTGTACATTATCCTCAGTATTATAGTTATATAACTCAGTAATGCTCTGAGAAATCAAATTAATTTATCCAATAAAGATATCATATGGAAAGATGGATTTATCTATAAAATCACACACAGTTGTAATTTTAAGAAATAAGGAATCATTTATAATGGGTTGCAGCATTACTTTATTTTAATCAACTGTGAATGTTCCAATATTATTTTTTAGAACAAAGAAGCAGGTTTTAATTCAGTTATCAAGATTCTCTCCAGAAAAAGTGTTTAAGTAAACTCTTGTTTCAAAAGAGTATGATATGAACAGGCTAAGTGTTTTAATAATGCACAGATTATCATGCACTTATACAAAATAATCTACCCAGAATAGTCGATGCAAAATGAATAGGTATCATATGAATGTGTCTACCCACTATTGATTACTTCTATATTTCTTCTGCACTGATCATTACAAAAGCTTTATTTTTCTATCTACTTTATATTAATTGATAAAAATGGTTTCCTTGCATATTTCGTAACTACAGAGGGGATACAGGAGGTGATATTAAAGCAGGTCATTGTATCTGACCTTGAAATTCCATGACATCACAAGAAACATCTGAATTACCTCAAGTAAACCAATAATAACAATTATTTCAGAAATGACTGATTATTCAATAATAATGATAATCTTTATTGCAGTCAACAGACTCTTTACAAGAGCTCTGATATTCTCACAGTATTAATATCAAAAGTGAAGTTTTTGTAATCAATGGTAATTATTACAAATATAATTACAGATATGTACAAACATTATAATTCTGCATTACTATACAGACATTTCTTAATTAGGTAGGACTTTAAAACACCTCTGAATTTTATATTTACATTATTCTTTACTTGCACTGGTAGTTTGTTATAAAATATGGCTCCAATAAAAGTAAACTGTGTGGGTTTTTTTTTTTTTTGGTAGTATGTTTTTGTCTCTTATGGCTTACCAGTTATACAAAATTCCTTTTAAATGAATAAGACTTCACAGCCTATTCCCAAAAATTCAACACATACATTATACTTGTAAAATTTTATCAAAATCATTTCAGTCATTTTAAAGAAAATAAAAAATAATGAACAATTTTTCATATTAAGGCTAGTTTAGATTGGGAGGAATTTTCTTTAAATGCTTTGTGTCACATCCTTGGAGGATATTGAACTACTGAACGTAACAACAATTCCTGACTCAAAGGTCATTATGGAGGTAAGCACTTTAACACCGTGATGAAGATCAATCAGAAGTGAAAGCTGGTTATGAGCACAGGACCCAACTTCTGGTTCACTTCTGATTCTGAATTTCTCCCCACCCGCCTTTCCTATCACACACAACCTTATCCATGATTGCTTCAAGTAAATCGCACAAGCAAACAAATATTCCGAGAGTAATGAGCTCTTACTTACTGAAAGAGTAAACTGTAATTGAGCTATGCAATTTTACTTCTGAAGTAATTACTCCAACGGAGTACACGCTGCCCTAAAAAGTGAACTTACTTTGAGTTGCATTGTCCACTTTATCTCTATATTGAAGCCCACATGTGGGTCAAGAGACTGCAGGGCTTGGCATAATGTTGGGAAGGGCTGATGCTCCTCTAGTTCTTCATCAAAGAAACGCTGGTTTTTGTCTTTTCCTTCTTCTAAATGATACACCTGTGAAAATAAATAACAATTGTTATTCATTTGCTTGCCCAGTTTTTAGCTTTATTCAACCAACCAAAAATAACACAAGAACATTTGCACTTTCTTTCTTATATATTTACAAATGATATGAAACCAATGTGAGTAACTTCTCCTTACTTTAGAAAAATCTCAATTATTCTACTGCAATTTTGAAAACTTTTTCCATTTTAAGCCTGCCAATATCACAAGATGGACAATCTATCTACATAATTAAAATTGTACAAATGGTTATGCATGAAGATGTTTTAATAACTAAAACAAGGAGTTGTTCTTCATGGTTTTAAATCTTTACTGAAATGTGTGCTTGTAAGTCAATCAGCTTAGTTTCAGCATAGAAGCTTCTAAGATAATCATTACACAAGCAGACCTTGCAAGTTTTAGATACAAACTGCTATGTTTACTTCCCTTGGGGGGCTTGGAAGATAATCACCACACAAGAAGACCTTACAAGTTTTAGATACAAACTGCTATGTTTACTTCCCTTGGGGGACTTGGAAGATAATCACCACGCAAGCAGACCTTACTAGTTTTAGATACAAACTGCTATGTTTACTTCCTTTGGGGCACTTCCAAGATAATCACCACACAAGCAGAGCTTGCAAGTTTTAGATACAACCTGCTATGTATACCTACCTTGGGGGACTAAGAAGATAATCACCACACCAGCAGACCTTGCAAGTTTTAGATACAAACTGCTATGTTTACTTCCTTTGGGGCATTTCCAAGGTAATCACCATACAAGTAGACCTTGCAAGTTTTAGATACAAACTGCTATGTTTACTTCCTTTGGGAGACTTGGAAGATAATCACCACACAAACAGACCCTGCAATTTTAGATACAATCTGCTATTTTTACTTCCTTGGGGGGAATTGGGAGATGATCACCACACCAGCAGACCTTGCAAGTTTTAGCATCTTAAATGTAAAGGGTAGTTTGGGGTAGGGATATTGTTGAAAATTTTTGTGTTGCATTTTTGGAAAATGCTAAACTTAAATGGTAAGTTTGGTGTATAACCAACTTTTCACAGACACACACAGACCACCTTTTTCTAAAAATCTGAAATCTGGGTGAAATCTCAGTACCCAATGTTTGGGGTGGAATGGAATATTTCCTCTGGTAGCTATAGGTTAGTGTTGGGTATACCCTGCTATTTGCTGAATAATGTTTATGGATGCTATTAACGCCGTATCAGTAATTTCAAAACTTTTTGCAATCAAACAGCATTATAAAGCTGTGTAATTGCATAGAAAGCATGTAATTTTTTCAGCACATTCCTACACAATGCAACATATAGAGTGCACAATACTAAAATACTAGAATTACAAAGACATAGTAACACTTTGTGCAATTCTCACTGTAAAGGACCTTAACGCTGTGTTCTCTGATAATCTGCACTGCTTAAATCAAACTGTTACATGCTGAAATAATTGTTGCTAAGGCAAGGCAAAAGCATACAGAGTGGATAATTAAAGTTACTATTGTGTTGTGAGTAAGAAGCAATTGCTGCAAGGCATTCATTAAGCGTAAGATAAGATTCTGCATCCCTTTTGTCATGCAAGTTAACATTTATTTGCTCTCAGTAAGGTTATAAAGCAGGATTAAAGCATTTGACAGTATAAATTAGTACATACAGTTCTGGTATTCAATACTATGACAACATAAAGTAAACAAACTTACAAAATCAAGATTAATTACTCAATTTAATGAACCCAAATAAAAATCAAAACCTTTGAATCTCACATTATTTTAAAAATTTCATCAGCTGTGTTTACAACAGCTTAAATAAAAATATTTCCAGACAGTTTTGGTTAATGCTAGTTAGCCATAAATTTTGTTCCATTCACAAGAAAAACAATAATGTAACAAGTGAATATATCAGGTTCACTCTGAAAGTTTTTAGCAACAGTTAAACTATTTAAGAGACAGCGATATAATTGCTTTCATTTGAAAGAGAATATTTTAACGCTATAATCACACTTACTAACAACAATGAGGCAGGCATTTTTGCAAGAAAGCAGTTGCACAGACAGGCAAACATAATGGAGCTGTCATAACATGATTTAAAAGTGGGGCTAATGGCAGATCAGTGTCACCATGGACTCTGCACCATCCAGAATCACCAATGGAAATTGGTTTCAGCAGTTCCAAAGAGGTCAGGAATCCATGGAAGACAAGCCAACACCAGAAACAACTGCATGGAAGTTATTAATGCAGGATCCCGACACCACCTATGCTGACATACAGAGTACCCTTAATATTGGATCAACGATAGTAAACGCCATCTTACATCTACATCTTCAAGTCACCAGCATTGTTCTTTTTGGGTACAGCATTCATTAACAGGGGACCAGAAAGCAGCTCGCATGGAATGGTGCCATTTCATGTTGGAAAAATTCAACAATGAGAGAAGCAAGGACACCTATAACATTGTCACAGGAGATAAATCATTCATGTACCACTATGATCCTAAAACAAAGTGGCAGTGTAATGACCCACCAACAAAAGTGCAGGAAAGAAGATGGTTCTAAAAAACCGCTCATTTAGAATGGGTCACCCTGGATACCCAAAAAACAGTTACTGTAGTGTGTTATGTGCATATATGTTTGCCATCAGTCATTGCAGCATAGAAAACCAAGATCCAAGATAAGATTACTCATGCTGTTTCACCATGATGCTCCTGCACACACAGTGACCAGAACTCGATTTCATGGCCGATCAAAACATCAAGAGTTCTTCCTAACCCCCCTTACTCTCCAGATCTGGCCTACATATCACTTTTTCCTTTTTCTCAAAACAACAAAAAAAAAGCTCTGTGGTCATCTTTTCTCGTCACATGAAGAAGCTACTGGGGTTTATACGGAGGCATACATTGAATTTTATTTATGGATGATCTGTAACTACTATGGTTCTTAGTGTTCCACTCTATATTGGGCGTTAAAGACTGGAAATTTTGCTCAGAGGCATCTGTATCAGGGGTTTGAGGTTCTTTTGCATGCCATAAATCTGCAACCCGGGACCACCACTTCCCTTCCAAGTAAACCATGCTAAGGATTTTTATGCTCAAAAAAATCCATTGTCCTCTGCCAGGTTGGAACCCGCGACTCAAGAACTAGAGGCTAGCATGTTACCCACAGAGGTTGTGAACAACCTCCCAAAAACAGCTTGGCCGGATGCAGAAGTGGAGAGTACTGTTAAAAGTTACAACTCAATTGAAAAAGATTCTAAAAACTTTTGGAGTGACCCGTGTACATTCAATTCGCTGTATGCATAAGAACAAAATTGAAGTACACAATCAGTAAATAGCTTCTAATTTAAACTTCAACCAAACTATTAGACTCGGGTAACACTTTCCAAAATTTTTGTGTAATATTTCCTACTTGGATCACTATTTGTCTATAAACCTCTTAGGACTAGGCACATAAAGAGATTACCAACAATGATCAGCAAAATCTTATTTTTGTTAGATGTTAAAGTTTGTTCCTGACAATAGTGCCAGGTACCCATCACATGTCATAGAACCATCTTGGATATAACAACTCCTCCAGAAAAACTATAAGACAGTTAAAGCTCCTAAACACAAGGAATATGAAAAACTTTGCAATAGACTTTGTCTTTATGAAAAGATGCCCTAGTTTTCTGGGAATAAAACTCTATGATACCCTAGCCCAAGTATGGGCATTCTTGACTCCGCGTCACAAGCGAACTCGTTTGCTATTTGCAACATACAAGCAGTCTCCTAACCCAGTGGTGGAACATTGTTATCAGATACGTTCCACAAGAGTTAGTCGGAAGAATGGGCTCTTTCGTTTTTTGTAGCATACAAAGATGCTGCAATGTACTTTGTGTAAATACTGAATGTAGCGAGTATTGTTTGTTCATTTATCCTGCAGGTATTTAAACTACATTATATTTATTACTTCAATTTCATACGATGTAGAGATATTTTGATTTTCACACCTTTATTGTGAATAATAAGAATAAAGCATTTGATTTTGTTCTGCCATCTAATGCACATCTTGCATTTCTAGCTTTTCAACACTGCAAATCAGCATTATGCCACCACTCTGATATGTTACATCCCTGTACTTCACCGTCCTGCATGTGCCATACTCCTCTTCAAATAAACTAAATCAAATCCTGTAACAATTATAGTAAATTTAAAACAGCACTGGAATGGATATAGACCCTTTATACTACTGAGGAACATTGGTTGTACTGATCTCTCTCTCTCCCTCCCTCTCCCTCTCCCTCCCCCTCCCTCTCTCTCTCTCTCTCGGTGGCTCGCTAGCTGTGTTGAACACAGGACTTTTGTCACTTCTGGCCACTTGCTAGCTGTCAAACACAGGACTGCTGGCTCACTAGCTGTTGAATACATGAACTCTTGTCCCTTCTGATCGCTCACTTGCTGTTGAATACAGGACTCGTGTCTCATCTGATCATTCAGTAGCTGTTAAACATAGCACTCTTCTCTCTTTTGGTCACTCACTAGCTGTTGAACACAGGACTCTTCTCTCTGTTGATCGCTTGCTAGCTGTTGAACATAGGACTCCTCTCTCTTGTGGTCACTCGCTAGCTGTTGACAATAGGACTCTTCTCTCATTAGTCACTCACTAGCTGTTGAACATAGGACCCTTCTCTCTGTTGGTTGCTCGCTAGCTGTTGAACATAGGACTCCTCTCTCTTCTGGTCACTCGCTAGCTGTTGACAATAGGACTCTTCTCTCATTAGTCACTCACTAGCTGTTGAACATAGGATTCTTTTCTCTTCTGGTCACTCGCTAGCTGTTGAACATAGGACTCTTCTCTATTCTGGTCACTCACTAGCTGTTGAACACAGGACTATTCTCTCCTCTGATCACTCGTTAGCTGTTGAACATAGGACTCTTCTCCCTTCTGGTCACTCGCTAGCTGTTGACAATAGGACTCTTCTCTCATCTAGTCACTCACTAGCTGTTGAACATAGGATTCTTTTCTCTTCTGGTCACTCGCTAGCTGTTGACAATAGGACTCTTCTCTCATCTAGTCACTCACTAGCTGTTAAATATAGGACTCCTCTCTTCTGGTCACTTGCTAGCTGTTGACAATAGGACTCTTCTCTCATTAGTCACTCACTAGCTGTTGAACATAGGATTCTTTTCTCTTCTGGTCACTCACTAGCTGTTGAACATAGGACTCTTCTGTCTTCTGGTCACTCACTAGCTGTTGAACACAGGACTATTCTCTCCTCTGATCACTTGTTAGCTGTTGAACACAAAACTCTTCTCACCTCTAGTCACTTGCTAACTGTCAAACACAGGACTCTTCTCTCTTCTGGTCACTCACTAGCTGTTGAACACAGGACTATTCTCTCCTCTGATCACTCGTTAGCTGTTGAACACAAAACTCTTGTCACCTCTGGTCACTTGCTGTCAAACACAGGACTCTTCTCTCCTCTGAATGCTTGTTAGCTGTTAAATGCAAGACTCTTCTCTCTTCTGGTTGCTTGTTAGCTGTTGAATGCAGGACTCTTCTCTCTTCTGGTCACTTGTTAGCTGTTGAATACAGGACTCTTCTCTCTTCTGGTCACTTGTTAGCTGTTGAATACAGGACTCTAGTCTTTTCTGGTCACTCAGTAGCTACTGAATACAGGACTTTTCTCAATCACTCACTAGAGTGTCGAACACAGCACTCATCTATCGTATACTGATTCTCGCAGATCACACTGTAAATCATATCAACTCACTCACAATCACACTTGTTTACATATAGCGGTAAAGGTTTCTGGCAACTTTGTGCAAGGGGAAAGGGAGGCCAACTACACCATTGTTCTCAATTAGTCTTCCAGATGCTTCAGAAGCGGTCTCCCCACCTATATATCCAATCAATTGTGTCCCAGCTGGCACTGAAGGATAAGTCCCACTAACCACAAAGAGGAAGTCCTAACTTTGTCACAATGTAAATCATATTTACAAGCATTTATTGTAATAAATACTTTCATTATTTTACATATTTAACATGTGCTAGATTTCATCTTTTAACATATTTATTACTGTAATAATATTTTACTTGTATGTATCATACCAACATATTGAATCACAGTAAACCGAAACTGAAGATCAGGCAAGCGTTCCAATGTAGAATGGGTGGCTCAGCATTAAGTCAATTTTTGTATACTGATTTTATATGAGGTCACTTGTTCTATGTATGCTGAACATTAGTAAGTATTATCATTTGATTGCTCTTGTTGAAAGAGAAGTGAAAATCTTTATTTGTACTGTGACTTCCACTCCAATTCAAAGTGTCTAATGTTTCAACAAGGTTCCAATATGCAAGCATTTCTGCAGTAGTAACGACCCATAGCATTTCTCAGAATGCAAGGTGTAGCAATAAACGGGATCTAAATTTTCACTCATTTCCCATCACTTCAAGGATGAAGAGCAAAGTAGGACAATCACATGTGGGCTCCCCTGTACCATCACATGATGTTTCACTCACATGCATGGGTTAGTCTGGCCATGACCAGTGTTAGAAGTGAATCATGTGTCAGAGCTAATGTTGAGTAAAATTGAGTTTTATTTATGGACGCTCTTTAACTGCTGTGGTTCTTAGCGTCCCATTCTATTTTGGGCGTGAAAGACCGGTAATTTTGCTCAGATGCCTCTTTATCAGGCTTGAGGTTCTTTTATGCACCGTAAATCTATGACATGGGACCAGTGGCTTTACTTCCCTTCTGAAGGAAGCCATGCTAAGGATTTTTACACCTGAAAAAAATCCGCCAGGTTTGAACCCGCGTCCTCGGGAACTAGAGGCTAGCATGGTATCCACTACACCACAGAGGACAACTAATGCTGAGTGCTACAGTAGAACATGTTAACATTAAATTCCTCATAAAATTTGGAAATCTGCCACAGAAACTTACAAATTGTTAAAAAAGTTTATGGTGATCATTGTCCATCTAGTACACTAGTTTTCCAATGATTTAAGAAATTTAAGAAGGGTACAGAAGACGTAAGGGATGATCCATAATTGGGGCAGCCTTCCACTATGACATTTGAGGACAATGTGGAGAAAGTCTAAAATTATTCAAGAAGACTAGCGTTTAAGCATTCAAGCGGTTGTTGGACTTACCAACATCAATAATTAAAGTGTTAAAGACAGATTTTGTATGATGATCTGGGCATAAAGAATGCATGTGCTAAAATGGTGCGAAAAATCCTCACCCGCACAAAATGAACTTCAAGGAATTGCTGCATTGCCATTCTTAAATACACTGAATAATCCTGATTTGTAAAATGTAATTACTTGCGAGAAACTATAGATTTTTCAATATGATTCAGAGATTAGATGATAATCCATGCACTGATAAGAGTCCCCAATCTCCCAGGATGAAGAAAGCACATATGAGCAAATCAAAATTCAGGATAGGGGGAGGGAGATTTTACATTGATTGGTTGACTGTCAATCAAGTTTATTATGACACTTGTGGAAGAATGCCTCACTGATCCTCCATCAGGCAAAAAACAATGCTCCAGTCATGGAACATCACATATTTGCCAGACCTAACACTGTGCAGCGCCTTTCTCTTACCGAAAGTCAAGTCTGTGCTCAAAGGAATGAGATCCCAGTCTATAAAAGCAGCACAAGATGACCTGCAATACTGACTGAAGTGTTAAAGAGTATGAATCCGGTTTATTTCTTGCTACACCTTGTATGAGATTCCTCATTTCACACCTTGCTCAATGTTTCCAGCATTCACAGTCTTGGGCAATCTGTGCTGCAATAGGTCCTCCAAACATGTTCTGCATTAATTTGATAAGTGAAGCAATATGAGTGCTTAAGGTCGATTCATTTTCCATTAACTTTCAAATTAAATCACACATTTTCTTTAAGGAGTACACAGAGTGGAAGTGAAATACTCCTGCAGACTTCTGGAGGTGGGAGAGTGGATGTAGATGAACAAAAACCTCCAACACTTTTTTGTAATTAAATACACTTAACTAGATAATCGCATTTAAAAGTAGAAGTATTTGGCAACGTGGAGCAACTTGTTGATTGAGTAGCCTGCTTTTACTGGCGGCACCTTGAACTATTCCAAAACTCTATAAAACCATTTAAGTAATGTTGGCCATGTATTGAATTCAGATGTTTTGTTGCTGGCATGCGAGACACCACAAAAATTCCAGGAAAAAGTCGAGTTATTGTTCACTGCACCATGTGTAAACATTGCCTCAAATTCTACACTCCCGCGTAATTATAAATATTTATTTGATATGTTTAAAGGTGTAAATATCTGGCCTATTCTGTTTGAGAGGCTTATGCCATGGTAAGGCAACAAACTCACATGGAACTGTTACTGATATTAAACACGTAAGGTTCGTGTACATATAATACCTGTGCATGTAGTTTAAAACATACATTTTAATTATTATGCAATGCCATACTGCAGCGATATTTATGTGACAATGCAATGCTTCACTTGAAATGAAAATTAACATTCCGAAGGTTAGGGCACACCATTGTGGGTTGAATTTAACAATGTGGTACTAATAATTGCTAAATGTTTAGGAAAGCATAATTTATAATGTAAATTTATACTCCACTGCAATATACTTAAAGGAAATTTTTGTGCAATTGTTTATAGTTTTGGCCAATTGGGAAGTGTGTGCTTCTATTTAACTTTTAACATATCTGTTTTAAAATGGGACTAATGTGCTTCATACCAGCATGTATATCTCTTAATTACTGGTATAAAAAAAGGTATTTATTTAACATGATGCAGAAGTTTTTAGAAACAATTTCGCCAACGGTTACTCCAATATGATTTAACTTAGCTTATGAGCGCAAACAATCTCCAGTTGGTGAAATTTGCAACACTAATGTTACTGATAAGATTTGTGTGTGCGAGTATGTATGACATCAAAATACTTAAAAAAATCTGATGTGTTACACTCACATGACTTTCTCTACTCTTGTACAAACTATTTTTACAAACGCTTATTCTCCATATGCTTTATGTTAATCGAGATATCGAGATGTCAATCTTATTGGTAATTTTCTTGTAGAAGCAAGGGGAATATGGTAGCTTTTAAGCGATAGTCAAATATTTTAACGCTGGTTGCTATGTGGCGCATTCCATTCTCTTTGCATGTCCAGGACATAAAAAAAATGAATAACGAATTTGAGAAAAAGTATAAGTATTGGAAAATTTAAGGAAATAACAAGCAATATCTCGAAAACGGTTCACTCAACAAAAGAAATGTATATGACATAAGTTGTGTATTTTAACGCGATCTACATTTTTTGTGTAGTAACATTTTGTCTATCTCTTATAGTTTACCAGTTATGCAAAAGTCGTTCACAATGAAGAATACTTTTGGAGACATTCCCAGAAAATTCGAGATATACATTTCATTTCTCATGACATTATCTTAAACATATAATATTTTAATCAAAATCGTTAGAGCCATTTTTGAGAAAATTAAAATTTTCGAAAAATGTTCCATGTAAAGGGTAGTCTGGGGTGGGGGGATTTTCTTGAAAACCTTCGTGTCGCATCTCTGGAAGATACTGAACCTAAATACCAAGTTTGGTGTTTATCCGACTGTTCGTTTTTGAGTTATGCTGTTCACAGACACACACACACACAGACACACACACGGACATGTTTCCAAAAATGCTTTTTTTGGATTCAGGAGGTCTCAAAACATGTATTTCCGGCGAAATCTCGGTATCGAATTTTTGGGTGGAATGCAATACTTCCCCTACTTACTATACGTAGTAGAGAAAGTAAAAAACAGTAGGTAAACAGAATTGACACTGCTCTTCGTGCCTAATGAATTCCACAGTCACGGACTACCATTATTTATTTGGTAGCTTTAGAAACAAACCTTAATCACTAGCGTTTATTAGCATTCACAGGTATGCAAAAACATTGGGATTAATTTAAAGTATCTGAACTTGCCTCCAAGATGTAAATTTAAAATAAGAATTTAGAGGAAGTGTTCCATATGTCCAACTTTTGCTTGTAGACAGTCTTCACACCTTCTTAACCAGCTCTGACGCATCCTAGTGAAGGAGGTTTATTTTAGGAGTTACGAAGTTTCCGGTGGCCTTTGCCCCAATGTTTAGGAATCAACTTTGTATTTTTATGTTTCTTTAAATATTATATATATTTATGTTTGCCTCGGCTGCATCAGTATTAATTTGTAGAAACATGTATCTCTCATCAGGGGGTGATGCGGCTAAAGAATGTAGGCTTACACAAATTACTAATTTTTACTTCACTCCTTTTATTAATCCTTGACACGATTAAATAACACTTCACTTATATAGAGAGCTGTGAGATTATTTATTAATTACTTGCACTTTTTAACACATAAACTTTATAATACTCTCGCCGTAAAGAATTTTCATCTCACACTGAATACATACCGAGTGAACGAACTGCTCAGGTATATTGCCTACTAGCAACTGTCGTTTACCGCTTAAATTTGTAAATTTTTCTATTTCAAGTCTGTGATTGGCTAATCCTACTCCAATAGAATACTTTTATTTAACTTTCAGCTTTTCTAGTTTTTGATTGGCTATTTATAAACTGTTTTAAAATATTACATTATTGTTCCAAAAATTACTAGTAGCCTTATTAAACTTTCCAATTTATTATTGCCTCAAGGTTGCCTCATTGTTAGCAACTTTCAGCTTATATTCTCACAGCTCCAACATTGTTAAATTACTTAATACATTCACATAACATTATTAAACATGTACATAATAATATAAACATAATACAATGACTGTTACATACATTTTATATTTTATACACATATTGCTTTAAGGCAGGCTGTTATTGTATTCTATATTATATAATTACACTGAAGTCATTTAAGTGTTAAAAATACTGCCTCACTAGCGAAGACCCCTGGGTTGCTTCTAATTTCCTCATTTGCTAAGAAAATGTACTGGTGCAGCTCATCTGCAGTTTCTATTTGACCCCTGTACACTGAAGTAGGAATGTTCAACTGTTATTTGGTTTACGTAATAAATTACATAAATTACTTTATCTGCCCCGCAATTGGGAGCCAACTTGTAGTAGTAGTTTACTTCTACTGTTGTTGTTCTTAGCCACACGCTTGGAAGCCAACTTGAAGAAGTGTGTTGTTACGTAATATATGTTTATGTAAACTTGAAGAATTGTTTTATGTAATAATAGTTGCTTTATGTAGTTTGTAACACGCTTTGGGCGTCGGTTTAAATTTAATGCTTATGTAATATTAATTATGTTTCAATTTGCCTCAGCTGCGTCAGTCTTACTTTAGAGTCATGTATCTTAGGTAGGGCGCTGAATGACAATTATTGTAGACATCACAGAATTAAACTTTTAAATTAATTTCTTTTATTTAAATTCTTGCACATATTTATAAACCAGTACACTTTTTAAAGAACTGTGGGAATCTTTTATACATTCACTTAGGCGTATATCTGTTTTTACTAATCACCCGTAGAGAACACATTTTCCCATCTATACTCTACCAAGTCTTGCCAGCAATTAAGTAACCTCAACGGTCAAAATCTGTAAGCTTCCGTGTTGCAAGTCTCTGATTGGCTAATTCTAGTCCAATAGAATTTCTGCATTTAACTTAATACCTTTCTTTGCTGTTGATTGGCTAATTTAAAACTGTTACAGAATTTACATCATCGACGCTCTAATCATGACCAGTACATTTCAACTCTAAACACATTATTGCCACAATTACCTCATTATTACTCATTGGTAGCAACTTAAAACTTATTATTCTCACAGTTCTTGCATTATTAAAGTATATAAAGTATTCACATAACATTAAAATATGTTTACAATAACAATAAGCATTTGCAGTGACTGTTACATACAATTTAAATAATTATTACATACATATTGTTTCAAGGCGGGCTGTTATTGAATTTTCTTATTATAAAATACAATTGAAATTATTCAGGTATTAAAATACTGCCTCAACACTTGGTTCTTCATGTCCCCCAGAAACAAATATCTAGGGAATTCAAGTCTGGTGATCTGGCACAACAAGCCACAGGTCCAAATTGACCGATCCAATGGTTTGGAAAGTCTTCATCAAGTGACGACGGCTGCAAGAGTGATGTGGGGTGATGGACCATCATGCAGAAACCACATCTTCCTCCTTATCTCCAACAGGATGTCCTCAAACATGTTAGGCAATTGGTACTTCAAAAACCGCTGATACCCTATGCCCGTCAAGTGCGTGGAAGGACGAATGGTCCAATAAGATGATCTCCAATTATGCCAGCCCAAACGTTAATCGAGAATCTATGTTGAAAATTCCGCTGTTATATAGTTATTGGGTTCTCCACTGCCCGTGTGTGCGTGTGCGCATGTGTGTATGCGTGTGCGTGTGTGTGTGTTGTGGAAGTTTGTAACGGCAATTCATGTGAAACAAGCCTCGTTCATCACCAACACATTTGTTACAAAATCTGATTTTGTGCAGACCGACAAAGCAGCCACTCGGAAAACATGGATGAAAGTCATTTGGTGATAAATATTATACTCGCTGGATGTGATATGGGTGCAATAACTGTTCTTTAAAAGTTCTAAGGACAGTCCAGTGTGACACCCCCACTGTGCGAGTGACATTGCAACTGCTCCGATTAGGATTTTCATCAACCAAATTTAACACTTCCTCTTTCATGTTGATAATTTTGCCAGGTCGTTGTCATCCTCGATTACAACTCAGAATATGTATCACAGACCCACTGGCAAATGACAACAAATGTGTCTGCACTTGGTGCGATCCTGTTAGAAAATCTTTCAGCATAGAGCCGTTGAGCAGATCAAGAATTGCATCGAGAATTCTCCATAAATTAAGATCATGCCAGATATTCGGATGTTGAAAATCGTGGCATAGTGTATGTTGTTCTGTAACAAGATCTTCTGTCCTTTTTTTTTTATCCATGCCTCCTTTAAGCTCTGATCTTAACTTGTGGCTCTGACATAACAATTGCATGCGATTAAGTAAACATTCCAATCAATCTACACCGATATCGGAAGAAAGTAAACGCAGCTAATGCAATATTGCCACTTCTAACAGAACTAAGGAGGCAACAAATTATGGACTTTTTAAATTTAATTTACACAAAAACCATTCATTCTATTGAAATACACCAAAGGTAAAGGTTGTCATTATTTCAATTTTCTATGAATATAGTCATAAATTAAGAAACTTTAATCAACAATAATTCAGCAAGGTGGTGTTAAATGTTTTGGATATAAGGATTTTTTCTCGAAAATGGTGCATTTAATTACAAAAAAGTGTTGGATGTTTTTGTTCCTCTACATCCACTCTCCGACCTCCCCCAGTCCGCAGAACTATTTCACTTCCACCCTGTATAATTTCATGATCAAATAAACAAAAATCTGTGATACATTCACTGACTTTCTCTACCCTCTATCGTTTATAGTGGGTGTACAAATTATTCTTACTAAAGCTTATTTTTCTATCTACTACATTTTAATCCAAATAAACCTTTGCAGAAATAGCTAAATTACATATTTCATTATAGGTACTAGGGAACAGCAATAGTCAAATGTTTAAGAACTGGACGCTATAAGCTGGCCTTAAAATTCCATACTGTTTCCATGCAATCGCAAGAAACAACTGAACGTTAAAAGGATTTTAAGAGAATGACCAAGAAATGAACAATTCAAACCTTTAATAATGGATATCTCAGAAACTTTTATGCTACAAAAAACTTATTTTAAATAAACTGTGTGTTAAAGATTAAAAACAGAAGCACTATTAACAGTGAAGTATTCATCATGATGGTAGATTGAGTCACACTTTTTGACACTCACCTTCACTAATTAAAAGTTGTATAAAACAGAAATGTTTTCAAGGGCATTCGTCCTCATTTAATCACCCAGTTGCTGACGATGAGGACGAATGTCCTCGAAAACGTTTGTTTTATACAACTTTTAATTAGTGAAGGTGAGTGTCAAAAAGTGTGACACAATTTATCATCATACTCTATGTTTTTAAGAGATGTACATTTTTTTGTATAGTACATTTTCATCTATCACTTAACGTTTACCAGTTATACAAGATTATAGAATATTATACAAAATTCATTCTGAATGAAGAGGAGTTCATAGGCTATTCCTCAAAAATTCAGCATATAAATTTTATTGTCATGTAAATATTTTTCATATATGGTATTTTAATCAAAATCGTTAGAGCCATAGAAAAACAAACATTTTCAAAAAATATTCTATGTAAAGGGTAGTTTGGGGAGAAGGGATTTTGTTGAAAATTTTTGTGTCACATCTTTGGAAGATATTGAACCTAAGTACCAAGTTTGGTATTTATCCGAGTTTTCGTTTTTTAATTATGCTGTTCACAGACACGCACACATGGACCTTTTTCTAAAAATGCTTTTGTTGGATTCAATGGGCCTCAAAACATGTAATTCCGGTAAAATCTCTATCAAATGTTTGGGTGGAATGAATACCTTCTCTACCTATTATGTTCATGGTAGAGAAAGTAAAAATTACATACCATTCAACTAGTTTGCTCATTTCATTTTAAAAACTGTCAGCTGTTTCTTTAATGTTAAGGTCAGAAAGGTTTTGTATTCAATAAACCATAACTCATACAACAAGAGCTGGATGCAATCTCAGCTAACGTAAGTAGGAGCATCTTCATACGTTATGAGATGCAGGTGATGTATCAGCACAACATGGTAAGTAATGACGATATTGAACCTGTTTGTGTGCACCAGGGCAGTGCAGTGGTTTGTTTCTAGCTCTCGTGCAAGGGTCCAGGGTTTGATTTTAAGCCATGCTTGCTCATGGGAAGTACCCACAAGTAGATGGTGGAATGTGCCATTTCCTACTTGAACTGCTTTAAACACCTTACTGAGCAATAACAGAGGATAGCATAGCAAACGAGGTATCATGCCAGTTGCTGCTTACCCCACAGCAACAGACCACATCTGGAAAATGCAGAACTTTGCCCTGGGTGCAGGTTGCCTGCAGGAATCACAACAAACATCATCCCTACAATTCTTCACAACAATAAAAGCACAGGAAAAGAAAACATGAAATTGTTCATTTTACTGCTTTAGGAAAAATTTCAGTCGATCAGTGACCATTATACAGAGTGATTAACTAAACTAAAGGAGACAGAGCAGTTTAAAAAAATTGATGGTAACCATTTTAGGCAGCAAAATGAAAAAAATAATTTTATTTCAAATGCATGTAATAATGTTTAATAAATAAAAAGCTACTACTGTAAACAGTATTAAAATACACATTTGAGTATTTACAAAGATGTTTAATAAAATCAGTAATTCCTTTCTTAACTTTCTTCCCACAACTTGCAATCAGCTATATCATGCCACCATTTGATAAGCGTCATATCTGTTACTGCCAATTCACTGCTCTGTTTTACAAAATGCAAGGCTACGTAAGCATAAAAAGTTTTGTGTTAATGATGCTGCCACAACTCAACATATTTCATTAAGATATGAATACAAATTTGTAGTGTTTCTTACCTCTAATGATTTGAATCCCTCGTCCACTGTCACTCTGTTGTTAACAACCTTGAGTTTCTGCTCAATGCTTACTATAACATGCTTCTTTTTGAACATCTTAAGCACAAGTAAACCAGTCTGACCAACCCCAACAGTAAAATAACAATGTGTGAGCAAGCAGTTAACACTTGTTATAATGGTACAATATTTCTTGGAATGTGGGGCAGGGGGTGAGGATTACCTTCATACAATACCAAGTACCTGTATTGTAATTTATGTTTGGGGCAAAAACACCTTGTCAACTGTTCACAGAAATATTGTCAGTGTGAATTTGATCTTTTATTTTTGGCCCATTTTTTACTTTCTCTACTACATATAGTAACTAGGGGAAGTATTGTATTCCATCCAAAAATTCGATACCGAGATTTCACCGGAAATACATGTTTTCAGACCCCCTGAATCCAAAAAAAAGTATTTTTGGAAACTGTGCATGCGTGCGTGTGTGCGTGCGTGTGTCTGAACAGCATAACTCAGAAGCGAACAGTCGGCTAAACACCAAACTTGGTATTTAAGTTCAGTATCTTCCAGAGAGATGCGACACGAAGGTTTTCAATAAAATCCCCCCACCCCAGATAACACTTTACATGGAACATTTTTCAAAAATTTTAATTTTCTCAAAAATGGCTCTAACGATTTTGATTAAAATATCATATGTTTAAGATATTTTCATGACAAATGAAATGTATATCTCAAATTTTCTGGGAATGTCTCCAAAAGTATTCTTCATTGTGAACGACTTTAGCGTAACTGGTAAACCATAAGAGATAGACAAAATTTTAGTACACAAAAAATGTAGATCGCGTTAAAATACACAATTTATGTCATATAATTTTTTTTGTTGAGTGAACCATTTTTGAGATATTGCTTGTTATTCCCTTAAATTTTCCAATACTTATACCTTTTCTCAAATTCGTTATTTTTTTTTTTCTGTCCTGGTAATGCAAAGAGAATGGAATGCGCCACATAGCAACCAGCTCTTAAAATATTTGACTATAACTTAAAGCCTACCAATTCCCCTTGCATCTACAAGAAAATTAGCAATAAGATTAATATCTCGATATTTTGATTAACATGAAGCATATGGAGAATAAGCGTTTGTAAAAATAATTTGTGCAAGAGTAGAGAAAGTCATATGAGTGTAACACATCAGAATTTTTTTTTCTTTCTTTTTCTTCTTCTTCTGCCATTTTAGTTAGGCTGGGTTTCTGTTAAGTGGGGTTTTACTCTATCACTTACACTAATAAGTAAAAACATATTCGAACCAGTGGCAGCCGCTGAAGTATTCTATTGGCAGTGAAAAAAAAAATTTGAAAAAAATTCTCCCAAATAATATGTGTTTACCACCTTCATACAGTAGCATCAAACTTATTAGGGAATTGACAAGAATTGAATATATTTTCATTTTAGACCATATCAGTTATTCCAGCCTTATACAATGGACATCTCCCATATATAACATGTAAAGAAAAAAAAAAAGTAGCACTGTTTTCCTCACAGCCACAAATCCATTTGTTCTTTTGGTAAATTTCCAGATTGAACTTACAGCATCGATTTTTGTTTGCTGCTGCAGATTCAGATTCGGGAGTGGCCTACCCAATGTGGTGTTGATCTAATATGCACGATTTTATCCATTAATTTGCCCTTGCTAGCCAAAATAAATTGTGTATCTTCCCATCTGGTATGGCTTTCCTCAATTCTGGACATTCTAGTAGGTGTTCTCCATTTAAAATCTTGTCAGCATTGCAAATTTTACATGCATTTGTCATTCATAAAACCAAATCTATGTAGATGTTCTGCCAGACAGTCATGTCTAGTGGCTAGTCTGAAGTGAGCAACGGCTTCTTTCCTTGGGGCATTTTTTTATTTTTTGTACTATTTCTTTTATGTTGGAGCAATTTTTGTTAGTAATTTCCTTTTGAATATTATATTGGTATTTTTATTCTATATTAATTTTGACATTTTCTAGTTTCATATCTATTCCACAAGACTTTATAGGTTTTGAACATAACACTGCACGCTTTTTGGCCAGAAAGTCTACTGTCTCGTTACCATTCACCTCTCTCTATTTTTTCACTGAGAGTCCTGTTGATAAATGAAGTTTTTAATAATTCACTTGCTTTCTTCATGTTTGTAACTTTCACATACAACTGAATATTCACTTAAAGAAAACATTCCCACTATTTTAGTTACCTAACTTCACGGTGAACTACGTCTTTGGACTGAACTGTCACTACGCGAACATAGAAATACTTGAGAATTGTTTTGAAAACAGGTGCTCAACGTGTGGTGAATACTAACTTCATGATGAACTATGTCTTTGGACTGAACTGTCACTACACGAACATAGAAATACTTGACAACAGTTTTGAAAACAGGTGCTCAACGTGTGGTGAATACTAACTTCATGATGAACTATGTCTTTGGACTGAACTGTTACTATGCGAACATAGAAATACTTGAGAATTGTTTTGAAAACAGGTGCTCAACATGTGGTGAATACTAACTTCATGATGAACTATGTCTTTGGACTGAACTGTTACTAAATTAACATAGAAATACTTGACAATTGTTTTGAAAACAGGTGCTCAACACATGGTGAATACTAATTTCATGGTGAACTACGTCTTTGGACTGAACTGTTACTAAATGAACATAGAAATACTTGACAATTGCTTTGAAAACACATGCTCAACATGTGGTGAATACTAACTTCATGATGAACTACGTCTTTGGACTGAACTATTACTACACGGAACATAGAAATACTTGACAATTGTTTTGAAAACAGGTGCTCAACATGTGGTGAATACTAACTTCATGATGAACTATGTCTTTGGACTGAACTGTTACTAAATGAACATAAAATACTTGACAATTGTTTTGAAAACAGATGCTCAACATATGGTGAATACTAACTTCATGATGAACTACGTCTTTGGACTAAACTGTTACTACACAAACATAGAAATACTTGACAATTGTTTTGAAAACAGGTGCTCAACACATGGTGAATAGGTTAGGTTTTTGTTCTGTGGTGAATAAGATACCACATATTGAATCACAACAAATAATCCTGCTGCTTGAAATATACAAATATTGAAATAATGCCTCTTAGTTTCAAAACCTAACAACATAATTATATTCAAAACCCTACATTTTTATTTATAAGCATATTTTGGTGTATTATTTCTGCGTTCGATTTAATGAAACGTTAATCTGCGCTTCCAAACGCATTAGCATTAACTTGCAGCAAGATGGTAACACTGCATTAAAGGAATGTAGAGCACAGAATATGTATTCCACCATTGTCGCTCGGTTCTGCGCTTCACTATGCTCTAGTGGGTGAAATGTAAGCTCCGAGTCGGAGCAATGTTGGCTCCACCTCTCCCTTAAGAACCGTGTAGAAACCTAGCTTTATACACTGTGCTTATGAGCGTAGATGGTGCCAATCTGGAATTGGCTCCAAGGTTCAGAAAACTAACGGCAGAGCATGCGCCGCTTAACGCACCTGTTCAAATGAGAGAAGACATACTCAGAAACAATGCTTAATGTGCAATTCCTATGTACTTCTTTTTCTTTCCTTTTGACACAAGTAGTACCACGGCACAGTAGCACTATCCCGGAAGCCGCCCCTGATTCAAACATAGGTTGAAAATGGAGACAACTGATCCCTCAAACATGCTCTTAAGTCCTGGTTTGTTTCACCAACTGATGTTTAAACAATTCTTACATCTTGTTTGTTAACATCACATTTTATCAGTATTTACCAGAACTATTAGCCAAATTCTCATTAACATCAAAGAATAACTGCGAACAACAGCTTTTGAGAAGACGTGATTGAACTATGTGGTTTCTGATTGTGCTCTGATGCACTTTTGTCTCCGCATCACAGCACACACCATTTCAGTAGCAGAGAACAAGGAAGCCAACAGAGTAGGATGCAGAGAATTTAATTGCACTGCATGTATTTCTCCCAGATCCAGTAAGCAACTGCTGCACAAAACCCACGAGGTGTGAAGAGTGTTTATAGCGGTTTAAATGTGGTGGTGGATACTACATTGAAACATGTGTTACAAGGGATGGCACTTTGTCTCCGAGGTTGACTGGCACTGGTGTATAGAGTTTACTAGTAAATAAGAGCAGTCCATCGACAGCACACAATTGTTCACTGGTACATATCAGCAAAATGTTTCTACAGGTTACCACTGCCACATAACATGTATGCTTAAATTATTTACATGTTTACAATATTGCTTACAACACCATATACAAAATGGTCAAATTATACCCAAGTATTTGCAATCTGATACAAACTGTATTCCATTATAATATATAACAATGTGCATTTTCAAGTGTGAAAAAGTGAAATTCCTTCTGTTTTCACTACAAATATGCTTGTACTGCAAGAAAGTTTGCTCAACATCGCAAGATGTTATAGCTCCGTATTTCAAATAAACATTATTATCTAATGTGATACATTCACATGACTTCCTCTACCCTCTAGCATTTATTAGTAGGTATACAAACTATTCTTACTAAAGTTTCTTTTTCTGTCTGCTACACTTTAATCTAAAAAAAACTTTCCGGAAATAGCTACACAACATATTTCATTATAGATACAAAGGAACAGAGACAGTCAAACAACTGGATGCTATATGCTGGACTAAAAATTCCATACTGTTTCCATGACATCGCGAAAACAACTGAACATTGTCAGGACCTTAACATAATGACCAGGAAATGAACAATTCAAAGCTTTAATAACAGATATCTCAGAAACAGCTTATGCCACACACAAAAAAACTTATTTGAAATAACTTGTGTGTTTTCAACAGATCTGCATTTTTTGTGAAGTATGTTTTTATCTATCACTTAACGTTTACCAATTATACAAGACTACACAAAATTTCTTGTAAGTGAAATGGAGACTTCACAGGCTATTCCCAAAAAATTTTAGATATACATTTTATTTGTCATGTAAATATCTTTAATAAACAGTATTTTAATCAAAATTGTTTGCCATTGTTTTTGGAAAATCAAAAATTTCAAAAAATCTTCCATGTAAAGGATAATCTGGGGTAGGGGAATTTTCTTCAAAATCTTCATAACACATCTCTAGAAGGTGCTGAACTTAAATACCAAGTTTGGTATTTATGCAACTTTTCATTTGAGAGAGAGAGCGAGAGACACACACACACACACACCGCACACACACAAAGTGGTGCTGATAACCTCAGTAGTTTTGCACCACTCAAACAGCCAAATTAAATTGAGTTATATTTATGGATGTTCTTTAACTAATATGGTCCTTAGCATCCCATTCTATATTGGGCATGTAAGACTAGTAATTTTGCTCAGAGGCCTCTATCAGGCTTGAGGCTTCTTTACGTGCTGTAAATCTAAGACACGTGACCACCGGCTTTACTTCCTTTCCGGAGAAAGCCATGCTAAGGATTTTTATGCCCGAAAAAATCTATCTCCCTCCACTGGGATTAAACCCACGACCTTGGGAACTAGAGACTAGCAACATAACC
Source organism: Deroplatys truncata (assembly GCA_030765065.1). Taxonomy (NCBI): domain Eukaryota; kingdom Metazoa; phylum Arthropoda; class Insecta; order Mantodea; family Mantidae; genus Deroplatys; species Deroplatys truncata. The sequence goes on along the minus strand of CM060979.1, from coordinate 128,794,040 downwards.
ACTACACCACGGAGAACAACAGCTATTACTAAACTATTATCAAACTATTGCTACAAAAAAAATGCACGCACGCACACACCTTTTTCTAAAAATCCTTGTTTTGGATTCAGGGGGGCTCAAAGCATGAATTTCTAGTGAAATGTAGAATTTTTGCATGGAATACAATACTTCTCCTACTTATTATACATAGTAGAGAAAATAAAAAGAACAGCTTCAACCTGGTCCCATGCAAACATGTAGTCTTAAACAGTTTGACACATCATAGAAGCAGAAAAAAAGAAAGAAACACAAACATGCACACATACAAGTGCACCTTTTTCTCAAAAAAAAAAAAAAATAAATAAAAAGGATGCTCTTTTTAAATTCAAGGGTTCTCAAAATGCTTTTTTGGATTCAAGGTGCCTCAAAACATGTGTTTTGGTGAAATCTCAGTATTGAATATTTGAGTGGAATGCAATACCTTGTCTACGTGGTAGAGAAAGTAACATAACCTGTATAACACTGCTCATGACAGCCATTGTGATGCACGACTCTTCTTCAGTTAGGAATAATATTAAAAAATCGTATGTGTTATACTCACATGACTTTCTCTACTCTTGTACAAACTATTTTTACAAATGCTTATGCTCCATCTACTTCATGTTAATTGAGATAAACATTTGCAGACTCTATCTTATTGCTAATTTTCTTGTAGATATAAGGGGAATATATATTTACAAGGGCAATATAGAAATACAGTAGCCTTTAAGCATATACATATCTCTTAATAGCTGGTTGCTAGGTGCAGCACCATTCTCTTTGCCACAGATTAACACTCTTTGCATATCCAAACAAAAAAATGAATAACGAATTCCCATTTGAGAAAATAAGTATTGAAAAATTTAAGGGAATAACAAGCAATATCTCAAAAATGGTTCACTCAACAAAAAGATGTATATGACATAAATTGTGTATTTTAACGTGATCTACATTTTTTGTGTAGTAAAATTTTGTCTATCTCTTATGGTTTACCAATTATGCAAAAGTCATTCACAATGAAGAATACTTTTGGAGACATTCCCAGAAAATTCAAGATATACATTTTATTTGTCATGAAAATATCTTAAACATATGATATTTTAATCAAAATCGTTAGAGCCATTTTTGAGAAAATTAAAATTTTCGAAAAATCTTCCATGTAAAGGGTAATCTGGGGTGGGGGGATTTTCTTGAAGACCTTCGTGTCGCATCTCTGGAAGATACTGAACCTAAATACTAAGTTTGGTGTTTATCCGACAGTTCATTTCTGAGTTATGCTGTTCACAGACAGACAGACACACACACACACGGACATGTTTCCAAAAATGCTTTTTTTGGATTCAGGGGGGCTCAAAACATATATTTCCGGTGAAATCTCGGTATCGAATTTTTGGGTGGAATACAATACTTCCCCTACTTACTATACATAGTAGAGAAAGTAAAAACAGCAACTCTGCATCAACATTTGATTAATACCTTACATCAGAGTAAGGTAATGTTAACACTGTTTGATTTGCATTAACATAAATGTTAAATCACTTGATGAAACCATCCCCTAGTACTATATAATGGTCACTGATCACCTCAAATTCTTCCCAAATTATAAAATTACACACTGTCTTTAATCTCCTAAAAAGAAGAATGAAACTGTTAGTTTATGCATTAAATAAAGC